>CM077580.1:26282399-28782399 GCA_039657365.1 Stephania yunnanensis
CGTTAGTTCTCGGTGGTGTATGGCCGAGACTATATCGTATGTCTCGGTCATTCAGGGCCGACACATCTGTTCCAGCAAACATTTCCAACTAACTGTATAACTAACTTTCCAAATAACTTTACACGAATGAAAATGTTGTCACGACAGTATGAACCAAAACGTAATTAAGTATATATCAATATAACATTGAAAGTCACTATACAAGAATCAAAATGTACAACAATACCCCAAAGCTGGTACGATATTTTAAGTATATATCAATATAACATTCAAAGTAACTTTCGAAATTGCTAAATGTACAGCCATCAAGATTGCTATGAACAATTTTAACACTATGGTGTACCTAAATGTACAACGGATATGGTGGCTTCATCAACAGTTGCGATGGGCGCGATGTCTCGAAATACGAATCCATCTCGCCAACCTTTCGCGCGGTCCTCAACATACCGGTCCCACGAAGGATATAAGGATGGCAACGGTGCATTCACACGCAACTTCACCGTCAAAGTGAACAGTAGAACATAAAGATATTGTCACAACCCCGCTCAGGGGGAAAACATAACAATTCAAGAAAATTCATAGAACTTACCCTAACCCAATGGATATTCATGTCATTTATCATGGCAATGACAAGTCTATTGTGCAACGACGACAGTGGAGCACTACGTAGAGGTAGAAATGTGGAGGCACTCCCATGCGAGAGGTTGACAAGAATGACATTGAATGCAGTGGATACTAACAACCCCATGTTTGGAAGTGTCAACCATTCTTTGAAAATGCACCAACTTGATTCTTTGGGCAATGCACCGTAATCTTGACACTCTCGTAACTCGAGCCAAGCACTTCCCGCCAAAGGTTTTCGTACCCAATAATCTCATCATACATCCTTCTACGAATAATCCTCCACCCGTCTACATCGGCAAGTCCAAGCCCAGAGGCAACACACCGATATCCATAATTTCCATCGGCAACCACATCGATAATGCCCCAACATGTGGCAACCAAGCCGGTTCTAAGCAATGACCGTAAGCCATGTTAGTTGCACTTTGCGTGCGTCGACTGGCACGACGCATTTTAGGAACAACTTTACTTTTCTTCTGTCTAGACGTGGAGGCCTCTTTTGTGGATAACACGTACTTGAATCCGCTCGGCAACCGTCTCGTCGAAGAATCGTCATCATCGTGTTTTCTCTTCGATACTGTCTTGCCTCCGATTGAAGACCCCGCGTCCTTCCCTTTGTCTTAATTTTTGCCGGCGGCACAACACCCGGTGTAGACGAAGGTCGACTAATCTCCCTGAGCTGCTGAATAATCCTGAGTCGATCGTCCTCATCAGTGCAAGCATGAAACTTTTCCAACACCCGTTCAATCTCATCGTGCACGTTGTACCCAGACGGGTCAACTGGATTCTCGGGTATCATACTCAACTTTCGCCAGTAAACATGAATGTCCTCGAGAGGGATGGGCGACCGAGCAAATATATGATGGTTTAGCTCATGTGCACAAGGAAGGCCATGTGTGGTGCGTATCTCGCAACCACAACGAGTGGAGTCGTTACCAACATCCTCTCCACGTGTCAATTCATCTCTAATTAGCCTAAGCGCCCGTCGAGAGACATAACCACACAATCGTCGATACAACTCATCAATGTACTCATGTTGGACCACGTTCAAACTTAGCTCAAACGATGCCTTGATATTGTTGTATTAGATTCTAAGGAGGCCATCAACCACATTCCACAAAGTCTCGAAATTGGCCTAACTGTTCCCAAGGTGTAGCTTCAAAATAGAATGCGCAGACTCCACCCTCTGCGTTGTCGTTTTCCCAAAGTGCATAATTCTATTTGTCCAAGCAGAGACAAATTTCTCCTTGTAGTTCTTTAACCATGTGTTGTCCAAGTACTCAGTAAGACCCTTGACATTCCCAAACTCACAACACAGATCATTCATCCTAACTTCAAATAAGGCCTCCGAGTTGGCATACATCACGCTCGACCACCTATCCATAAAACGCGCAAAACCATCGTTCTCCCCAAGCATCTTCTTAGTCTTGGTCAATACTACTTTGTTGATGTGCCAAGAGCAAAGGAGGTGAGACGATGACGGAAAAACTTCTTCTATGGCACTAATAAGGGCTAAGTCCCTATCGGTAACAAACACGTCAGGTTTAGGCCACCCATCCAATATGGATCTCAAGTTCTCAAGTGCCCAAACATAATTCTCATGACTCTCTGATGATATGAATGCAAACCCAACGGAGAACGTCAAGTGCGTAGAAGTGATGCCAACAATCTCTAACAAAGGCATTCGGTATCTATTTGTCTTGTACGTGCAATCCATCAAAATTACCGATGAAAACACCTTAGCAACTTTATGGAGTCGGGATGTGACCAAAATAAGTCGGTGACAACATTCGTAACGAGATGCTTCCTATGCCATGACATCCACTTATTCTTCTCCAATATGTGCAACATTTGTTGCATTTGAGTCCTCCCACCCGCATCCTCATTTCAGACTCTTTGTCTTGCATTATATATTGTCCTCATGGTCGATACGTTTCTAACATCTCTTTGCTTCAACGTATTTAGGATGTCTCTTGGCTTCACATTCCCCTTTGTCATTTGCACCACAACTTCCTGCTCCCCTTTATCCAATCTTCCAGCAAATGAATGGCCGTCCAAGTTTTTTGCGGGCTCGTGATTGTGCCTCCCACATATAACAATGATATACCACAAGGAGTCAACATTTTCCTTTACGTTTATAAGGAAAGAGCATCCACATTTCTTCGTACCAGTTAGAGTCCTCGCATTTTCCTATTTTTCATCATTTCTTGATATTAAAGAAATTTTGGCCGCTTTCCTCTTTCCTACTCTCTGAGACATTCCCCTATATGTCCCAGACCTCTCACAGGCAAGTTTCACCCTTCCCCTACTCTTAATGCCCCCGGCATCAGAATGCTTTGTCACTAGCACAAACATGTTCTCACGGCCTATCATTTGAAGCCATGAAACAGTCGCTTCTCTAGAGGGGAATGGCCTACAAGGTGTGAACGTGTCCTTGTAGTCTGGAAATAGGGTACGAACCGGCATTACCTGCGATACAAACAGTGTAACATTATAATCAACCAAAATGTACAGCACAATCACAAAAAAACCCAAAAAAATAGGTTCTCGGTTGTACAGGTTCGATACTTTCTTCCGAGTATCGCTCACATACGACCGAGAGTTACAAAGTACTCTCGGTCGTACCATACCGTGACCTAAGTACACCTCTCGGTCCTCTATGACCGAGACATCACCATACATCTCGGTCCTGCGAGGCCGATACAATCGCGCACATCGACAGAAACTTCGGATAACCGCAAAAAAACACAATAAATTTGTAAAATTACCTCAAGTTCGACCTCATCTTGCACCGTAGCAGTACAATCCTCCATTATATAGTGGAAACAAGTTCGGATTTGAGCAAATTACCAAACCCTACGTTGACAAACAAATCATCATTTTCACAGTTTTCACAACTAAACAGTTCTAATAAACCATCATATGGTTGTTAAACATTGTTACCTCGCTGCCGGATGATGTCAATCCGCAAGAATCGATAAAAACTCGACAAACGCAATGTGGCTTTGTGGTTCAACCTTGTGGTGGGGTGCCCTTTTTCTTTGCCAAAATGATTTGTGGGTTTGAATCATTATATATACAGGGGCAAAAGGGTCTTTTCCAGTTTTGCTGGAATTTTTACAAATAATTTGGGTGCCTTCATTAAAAGGTTGGGTGCCCTTAACGGCCCTTTTTTTAATGATGACATATAAATGTACGAACTAGTTCATAGTAGTAAAAAGGTACGGGGTTGGAAATAAGTAACCATTGAACAACTATCAACTGAGCTTCTAGCTAGAACACATTTATTGTGTGCACATTGTAAATAATCAACCTCATTTAATAATATGCTTTAGTGGAATTTATATCAAGTGCACAATAAAGTCGAAATCTAGAGAAATATTTACAAAGCATGGTCATGCGTTAGCATGTCAAATCATCAAGCTTGGATAGACGAACTTGCATAGGTTTTCTCTACACTAAAAACTGTAGAAATTTGAATCTATGAACTCATATTTTAATTACATTACAAATAGCTTGAATCGAAATAAATATATCAAAGTCAAAATGAAAAGTTGCACTAAAAACTTTTGTTGTTTTTATCTTGTGCATTGACTATGATGTTAGGGGCAAAAGAGTGTAGGTTTATAGTGGTTTCTAACTGACGAAAAAAAGAAAAATGTATGTCCTCAATTCGAAAGCATAAAACCATGATAATTATTGATTACACTGATAAAAATAATTCCTATAATATAGCAAGTTCACCTTAAGTAAAGTTACCAAAGCCTTTTTTTGTCAAAAAGTCACCGAAGTCTTCTCATATATACAAGAAAATATGAATGCATCAAACCAAGAATGAACAATCCATGTATTAGAAAACTATTGACCAAGAAACACAAAGGAACATACACCCATAGAAACATATTTAATCTCACAAATTAAGCTAATGAAACACTTAAAAAAAGCTTGTAAAATTATGAAACATTGTGAGAGGCTTGCAAGGACAGTTCGCTTCCTTCCTTTTTCCTTTTTTTTTATTATATAGGTGAACCTCATTTTAAATCAAACTTAAATTAATAAAAAGATGTGAAGAGTTACTACCAAATCAAATTTATTTAAATTATACCTTTCTAGCTTTGTCTTCTTAACAAGCTTTCTTGAACTTCAAAATCTCCTTTGTGCAAGAGCAAATTATAACTTGTTGTAAACTAAAGTTGGACTTGCTAAAGATTTAAGCATGGAAGGCTTAAAACTATGAACTAGAAGAGCAAGTAGAAAAGAGAAACAAGAGAGAAAAGAGTTAGAGAGAATGTAGAGATTGTATTCCAACATGACTAAAGGCCTATATAAGGAGCTTCCTTCATTTGTAAAGAACACACAAATGTTGGAATACAATCTTTACATTCTCTCTAACTCTCTTCTCTCTTTTTTCTCTTTTCTACTTGCTCTTCTAGTTCATAGTTTTAAGCCTTCCATGCTTAAATTTTTAGCAAGTCCAACTTTAGTTTACAACAAGTTATAATTTGCTCTTGCACAAAGAAGATCTTGAAGTTCAAGAAAGCTTGTTAAGGAGACAAAGTTAGAAAGGTATAATTTAAATAAATTTGATTTGGTAGTAACTCTTCACATCTTTTTATTAATTTAAGTTTGATTTAAAATGAGGTTCACCTATATAATAAAAAAAAGGAAAAATGAAGGAAGCGAACTGTCCTTGCAAGCCTCGCACTATGTTTCATAATTTTACAAGCTTTTTTAAGTGTTTCATTGGCTTAATTTGTGAGATTAAATATGTTTCTATGGGTGTCTGTTCCTTTGTGTTTCTTGGTCAATAGTTTTCTAATACATTTCGATTATCCATATCCAGAGCAACTTTTCGATACCCCATACCCAAGGCAAGTTGGAATCCCACAAGCGTCCCCCATAGTTCTGCATCGAAGAGAGAACAAGCTTCCAGATTAGTCATAAACCCAGAAAGTTGGTTTCTTTCTTTTAAAAAAAGAAAAAGAAAAAAGGGTTTCTATATGCACGAAAAAAATGAAAGGCTAGGCTTGAATTAACGACTACTTTATTTAATAAAACATATATTATAGGTATGTAACAACTTAGTTTTGCTTTTTCTTGTTAAAGGTCTACCAGGACATCTAGACTCGAAATGCAATTAAAAACTTAAGAAGAGTTCTTGTCAAAGCATATTTGGTTAGGTGGATGAGACAATATTTGTTAAAAGAGAAGGTTTAAGAAGGGCGACTCTTGCTGAAATAGAAAAAAAAACATAAAAAGAGTTATTATGTGATGTCCCAACAAACATTATTGGAGCATTTATGTTGAATGTATGTATTGTGTTGTTCAATAGCTTGGCTATAAATTTAGAGTGTGATCTAAACAATAGATCACATGATATGGAAGATTAAAGTTTAGCTCGAGGGATGTGCCACGTGATTTTAGATGATTTTATAGACACTTTTTCTTTTGCGTTAATTTGATCTGTTGATGACTAGGCGATTAGCATCCCTTTAAGGCTTTCCTAAAAAAATAAAAAATAAAAAAATAGAGCTTCTGTTTTAGTTGCGGGTTCAATGCAGTGTATTGATCTCTGCTAGCTCTCCTACACCTTGAAACTATTCCTAAAAATTCTTACAAACACAAATTCAATGTAGAAATTTTGTTGTCGTCAAGTTTGAATCTTGCGTATCCGAGTTTACCACTTAGCCGAGCTTGTTATTGAACCAAATCTCTCTTGGTACATAGTGATGTGAGTTATATAGTCTCTCCTGCTCTAGCACTAGCGGTACTTAATTAAGGAGGGTTAGATCCCACCAAATGTTGAGCATTTTTGTATAGCGATGTTTTGAGATGTTTTTTAAATTAGACGAGTTTATTGCAGTGTTGTTTCGCTACCTAGGTAAAGCTGCTGCTGAGAAGCTAGTGCAATTTTTTATGTAACATTAGGCACTCCAAAATGTTAGTGCATGTATGGGCTTTAGTTTTGATAGTAGTTGTGAACTCCAAAATGCAACCCCCACCAACACAACACACCCCACAACCAACACAAAAAGTAATTTAATTTCTTAACCTCGATTAGATACTGACCTGCTACCTGAAATGCCCTTTCTCTTGGATTCGTCCTCTAGATTGGAGGGGATTTGCTAATGTTAGGAATGTGCTATTAGTAACATTTATCAATAACAAATTTCACATGTACAAAGAGTAAATGTGAGAAGGTAAAAGTGTAAAAGTACATCATACATTATACACATGACACTTTTCTATTAGTACCAACATCACACTCCCAAACATTAGCAAATCCTCCGCCTCCCCTCTAGACTACTTGATCGCCAGGGCCCTAATGTCGCCAATAATTGTATGTATATAATAAGTTCACGCTCATCTTTCACAAGCAAAAGAAATTACATTTTCTGCACTCTAGGCCCAATTCCTAGTGCTCTACAGCAACTTCATAGCTTAGCTAGTCCAATAAATTAAGGCGCCGCTTAGTTCGTTTTTTATAATTTACAGTGCTAGTCAAAAATTATTTTTTTGAAATTAATATTTTTATGTTTGATTCAATTTTAAACTTGCGAAAAAATATCGAATCTTTAAACAATAAAAAAAATATGAATCAACATAAATAACCTTCAAACAAGAGAGAGATGAGTAATAAAAAGATCATTAATGAGGGGTAATTGTGTCCATAACTCTTAAGAGATAACTCCCTAAAGGGTAGTGGGTTGAAGAAATATCTCTCACCTTACTGTGTAAATTGAAAGATAACTTATAAGCAAGTTGGACAACCAAGCAAGATTAGTTCTCAACTCCTTGTGAGTTTTCTCCTTGAGATATCTCCACCCCATACCAAACAAAGCCTAAAGAGAAATCAAAGTAAAATTTTAAAATGATATAATGATCACATAGACACTTCAAGAGCCGTAATTGCTTTGCTTTATCTCTCTTCCTTTACTCACAAAACTGACTTAAAAAATGAAATCTCTTCCTTTTTTATGAAACCAAGTAACCAAAGAGATGATACCTTCTACTCCTATTTCTTCACCAACCCCAACAGCAACGCCAACTTAAAAGTCTCCAACAATTCACATCATCGATTATTAGTTTCATGTAACAATAAATTGTAGCAATAGATATACAGGGCTGTGCCATCGTTTTGTGCGTGCATCATTTGAGTCTTCATCAATATGAGCAAGAGCAGAGTCCTTGTTGTGGGGGGCACGGGTACCTAGGCAAGAGACTTGTGAAGGCAAGCTTGGCACAAGGCCATGTAACATATGTGCTGCATCGACCAGAGATTGGCGTCGACATTGAAAAGGTTCAGATGATTCTGTCATTCAAAGAGCAAGGCGTCCACGTCGTTGAGGGATCGTTTAATGATCATCGGAGCCTTGTCGATGCGGTAAAACTAGTCGATGTGGTGATATGTGCCATCTCTGGTGTTCATATTAGGAGTCATAACATCCTTGAGCAACTTAAGCTTGTTGAGGCCATCAAAGAAGCTGGAAATGTTAAGGTACACTGACCAATTTATGCAACAATTTACAAACCCCTGTACTTGTATCTTTCTTAGAGATGCACGTCCGAGGCACATAAATTAACATGACGCACTCCTCTTGTTCAAACTGGACTCAGAAACCAAACTTTCTCCTATATATATTCCTGGTATACACAAACAAATATTCCTCTTTCAATTCGAAACATTAAAATGGTCTATTTTGGGAGTAGGATTCGAACCTTGACCTCCTCTGTAATTTGCTGCAACCGCTACAACTGCTAAAATTCGAGATCCTTTTTTTAAGCACAAAAAAGGGTTTATTCATCAAAAAATATATTGGTATTAACCCCAAAATTATTTTAGAGGTTTTTGCCTTCAGAGTTTGGGACAGATCCAGCTAGAATGGGAGATGCCATGGAGCCAGGAAGAGTGACATTCGACGACAAGATGGCGGTGAGAAAGGCCATTGAAGAGGCTGCCATTCCTTTCACTTATGTTTCTGCAAATTGCTTTGCTGGATATTTTCTTGGTGGTCTATGCCAACCTGGTAAGGTCACTCCTTCAAAAGATAGTGTTCTCTTGCTTGGTGATGCCAACCATAAAGGTAATTAAATATTTCTATTAGACGATCAAATTATACATTGGGTCCCTCATATATAACAAGCACATTGAGATTAGAATAATTTTATGGTTTTATTTTTAAAAAAATTTGGCAGTGATTTATGTGGATGAAGATGATATTGCAACATATACCATAAAGACTATAGATGACCCTCGAACCCTCAACAAGACTTTGTATCTAAGGCCCCCATTGAACATTCTCTCCCAAAGAGAAGTAGTTGAAATATGGGAGAAACTGATAGGGAAAGTCCTTGACAAGTCTAGCATATCCCAAGATAACTTTTTGACAATGATGAAAGGTATGTATGTAAACATTGATACTCTTCATCTCAGTTAGCTTTATTCTCTTTCTCCATCTCTATATATGTATTACTAATCTTTTAATTTTTAATGTTTTCAGGACAAAACTATGCAGAGCAAGTAGGGTTGTCACACTATTATCACGTATGCTACGAAGGTTGCCTTGCAAACTTCGAGATTGGAGAAGGAGAGGAAGCTTCAAAGCTTTACCCGGAAGTCAAGTACATTACAGCTGAAGAATACATGAAACGCTATCTCTAAATTAAAATCTACTGACCAATTATCAAAGAGAAAGAATGGAAACTTAAATTCAATGCCAATAACAATAAGTTTCAATGTTTGCATCATTGGATGTAATGATCTTTTTAACTTGAGTTCTTTTGAAATTTTAATCATTGAGGTACAAAAATACTATACTTACATCAAACATATAGAACCAAAAATAAGCACAATCCCCTGGCAGCAGACCAGCGAAAAATTTGACATAACGATGCAATTTTTTTATTTTTTTTATTTTTGGTCAAATAATGATGCAATGTTTGACAAGAAGTAAAAGAGTTATGTTTATTGTTTATGTGCATTTAAATTACCACGCTCTGTGTGCTTGTACACCTATTAGATTAACACCACCACATCACAGTACTTAACATTGCCAAAAACAAACCAAAACAAACAAACGAAAAAACAATTTGTTAAACATATTGCTAAGATAATAGAAACTGAAGAAATTTGATGACGTAAAGGTATATTTTGGGATGCATTGATTGGAAAGGGTTTAAAGGTTTTTGAAAGCACGGTATCAAGGACATTGAATCGACCTATTTAATTTGACTAAATTTAACACGGCCTCCCACTGCATAAATGTAAAAACTTAACACTGAATTATCATATCTATGTAAACCACAAGAGCAAGTAAACATGCAAAAAATTAAGAATCATTAATGAACTTCTTAACTCTATCTCATTGCACATTAGAATATTCAGAAAGAACCACTGGTTCCCATCTCAAACACAGAAATCGGTGTATATCCGACATCCATCAATTTTCACAACCTTAACATTGAAAAGGTCACTATGTTAGAGAACCATTATATGGCATGCATGAATGTCACATATTTAAAACAGAAGAGGACAAGGAACAAGATAAAGGACAACAATGGAGATCACATGTTGTCCTTAAAAGATTTTCAATTTTTATTTTTGAACATAGATTCCCGCGCTTTTTATGCTTTGTCATATTAAATGCTGATTCTGCATCACCGAAAAACAATTACTGCAATGCACGAAAACTCTGCAAGGTTGTTTGTATTTGACAATAAATCAATGGCCATCCCTGAACAACAACAACAACAACAACAACAACATAGCCTCAGTCCAAATTAACTGGGGTCGGCTACATCGATCGAACTTTTCCATTGTGCTCGATTAAGTGCAATTGATGGTGAGCTTTTCAAACCATTCAAATCCCTCCTAATTGATGCATCTCATGTTAACTTTGGTATGCCCCTACCTCGTCGAATGGCCATCCCTGAACCCACCATTAAAATTGTTACATCTCCTAGTACTCTGCACCATAAGAATATATCGGGAGTAGTCACATTTTATATACTGTACCAATACTCCCAGTCGCGTTCATGAAATTCTTGTGAAGTGCTGTATTTTGGTTCATTTGTTTCTCACTTTTATCTACTTTCTCAAGTTACCTCACAGTCAACAGACTGGATTGAAACCATAACGAGAAATCGAATTCACCAAAGAATGCATTAATGTTTGCCGATGGCAATGGGAGGTGGGTTTCTTCGACATGATGTTAACTTAGTATTCACTGCAAGAAACTTGTAACCTTCTTTTTCTGACACTGGTTCTTAAAGTAGAGAAATTTGAAGTGATGGAAGGAGAGGCTTGTTCATGGACTATTGAGGGTTTAAGGGGCAGATTGCTTGCAGAGAGAGTGATTTCAAGAACTGCAAAAGAACAAGTTGAGCACTTAGAGAAAAGGGTATGCTTACATCTCATCCTTTATTTATTTATCATGAAGATCTAATAGCACTTAAAATTCAGTTTTTAAATTTTGGGTTTTGAATCATGTTAATCCAATGTTTTGACCTACACTATGCATCAATTTTGTTGTGGGTACTGGTGGGCACAGCTGATTGAGCTTCGAGGCCAACTGACAAGAGAGATTGAATCCAGAGACGGAGCTCAAATGAAGCTAAAATGGCTGACACAGAAAATTAAATCTCTCAATGGAAACGGTTCTAGTTCTTCATCAACAGCATTTTCAGATCTCAATCTCCAAGAAAAACACTCCCCGGGTTCCCATTTCGATGATAATGTCGAAGACTTGACTGATATGACTTCAAGCTTGATTATGCGCACTGCCCATGAAGAAGACCCATCCAGCAAAGCTAAAGATATGTAGGTTCCTTGTATGATTTTAATATTCTTCTAGTGTTTTGTTCATCTTGTTGGGTCCACTGGCTCCTGTATCCGCGGGTCCATGGATCTCATCAGTACTAATTCAACTTAATGGTGTGGAATTCCAACTCAAAAGGCCTTGGTTCTATTTGGCGAGAGATCGACATTTAAGTACTTCCTTATGAAGTTACATTTAATCGATGCAAGACTATGATTTCGTTCAACACATCTCCAACCGTTAAAAACAAGGCTCAGTTCTTGTGGGGCCTTTTTTCCTGTGCTACAAAAGTTGTGAAGGAAAAGCTTCACCGTGTGATAAGGATCGCATTGATGACAATACTTACCTTTGGTTCCTGCACCTTCACAGCTAAGCAGGCAGATAAGGGCCAAAATGAAATCCATGGAGCGGTTAAGGAACTCATAAGCGCAAGAGAAAAGCTAAAGATGTCTATGGGACGAAGAGATTGTATTGTATCTAGTACCGACAAAATGCAATACTGAGTCTAGGAGATTTTGAGCAAGGCACGCAAACAAAATTTTCTCTTCAGAACTTGATGAATGAAAGTTCGACTCTAGTTATTTTTGTTTATCAAAAACAAAAAAATTTATTTCAATAACGTCACTTCAATTTGCAAACTTGCAGAGAAATTGTTCAACACTAAAGACAACATAAATATAGCAATGTTTCGGACAAGGGAGGGAATTAAAAAACCTCTCAAGATAAGTAAATCGACAATGACCCGAAAAAAGAGAGGAATGACAACCTATTAATATTTATTCTATTCACCTGATTTACAGCCTTTGCAGACACCTTTAATATGCAAAACCGGCGCGTTGAAAGCAGGCATTCCAAAAAGAATCTTTCTTCTAAGATCATAGAGAAGCAGGTTTCCAGAAATCGAGGGGCTTCCGATGCTTAAATACAAGAAAAGGGACATTATTAGAAGAGCACAACGAAAAGCCTGTTATAGGTAGCACACTGCTTTTCCCTTGCTCACTATCTAATCAACATCGATCGCCTAAACTACGGGAGAATCATAAACACTCTGAATATGTAAGGGCAAGTGACAGATGGGAAGCCTTTTCCCCAACTCCAGCAAACTCCCAATCATAAGAATCCGTACAGAAAAAATACCTTAGATATTGGCATCTTGGTTCTAACAGAGTCAATAAGGGAGAAATCAATGTCAGCCACAGTAATACCCGTTGATAGGCGGTCTGCAAAATCAAACTACAATGTTAGTTATGGACAACATTAACAAAAATGCCAGAATAGGAAAAAGCAAGTGGAAGAATCCTCCAAGGTGAATAGCGTTTGCAAAGAAAAAAAAAGCAATTAAAAATTATTATATGCTACGAGCCTATAAACAAAATGAGCATCAGTCTAATTTATTAAAGCTTATTGACCATGACTGCATCTTAATGCTAGTAAAAACTTCCCACATATTTAGAACCAAACAAGAAAAACGAGCTACCACAGAAATGAGCCAATTTTGAAAAAAAATAAGACAATTAGAGCATTTAAGTGCCATGCAAATACTATATTGCACACAATGGAAATTCCATCACGTTCTACTCTATAGTGACAATACTTGTGCATACAATGAAAAGAAGAGTGACGTATTTCTGTTTTCAAAGAGTTACATAAATTCGATTTTTAAAGAAAGAAGAACTACAAGCATCTTTTTCATTCTCTTTTCATAGAGATTACTTGTTACACAAAACATAGCGACAACTTGTCACGCAAGACATAGTATGCAAACTACTAATTCAACTTTTTTTATCACAAAACTAGGGTGTCCATACCTATCTAAGACTTTCAGCTCGCCAAAAATACAAAAACATACATGTAAAATAACTTTAGAGTCTATAAAAAATTATCAACTCTAACACTCCTTGAGAATTTTCTTCAATACTCCAAGCTTTTCAAACTTTGCCTTTGGAGGAGCCTTTGTTAAGATGTCTGCAACCTAATTTTCTGAACAACAATGCACAAGATTGGCTTCAACATTCTTCTCAGCTTCTCTGATAGCATGAAACTTCACATTTATATGTTTGGTTCGACCATGTTGCACTGGATTCTTTGCGATAGCAATGGCTGACTTGTTGTCAATCCGAATTATAATAGCAGCAAATGGACTTTGCCCCAAATCTATCAACAATTCCTTTACCAAAACTGCTTGGTTTGTTGTTGTTGTATTCAGCTTCTGCCGAGGATTGAGCCACCACATCCTTCTTTCGAGAATTCCATGAACAAACTCCACTTCCAAATGAGAAGGCATAACATGAAGTGTCGATTCATCTACACTCCCTACTTAATCACTATTTGCGTATCCTTGGAGTTCTTCGTTTCTTTTTTGAGAAACCATATGCCATAATCAAATGTGCCTTTGACATATCTCAAAACACTTTTGGTTGTACTGAGATGAACTTGACTTGGTGATTGCATAAATCTTGAGAGCAGACTTGCTGAAAACATTAAATCTGGCCTTATAGCAGATAAGTAAAGCAAGCTGCCAATTAGACTTCGATAAAACGAAGCATCCACCTTGTTGTCAACATCATTCTTTGATAGTTTCTCATTCACAACTAATGGATTTGCCGCTGGTTTGGATCTTTCCATCTGAAACTAGTTCAAGACCTCATAAAAATTCTAGCTTCACATTGATGAATTTCCATATCCAAAAAGTTTAGCATTTCTCCCAAACTGGACATTTCGAATCCACACTTCATTTGCATAAGGAAGTTGTTAGAGTTGATAATTTTCTAGATACTCTACAATTATTTTATATGTATATTTTAATATTTTAGGTGTGCTAAAAGTCTTAGATAGCTATGGACACCCTTGTTTTGTGTAACAAGTCATCCCTATGAAAAGAGAGAATGAAGAAGATACATGTAGTTCTTCCTTTGTAAAAAAACAGATTACTGTAACTCCTTGAAAACATAAATACATCGCTCTTCTCTTCATTTATGCACATGATAACAGAGCAACGAGGATCTTAGGGGCTTGCGCATTAAGAAAACAACATAGGCTTCCTCTTTCCAAAAGATCAAACACAAAAAAATCTCAAAATTTCAGTTCCTATGGCTTCCAACATTTCAGCTTTTTCACCTCAAGTCTTCAGTGGAGAAAATTATCAAGTTTGAGCTGTCAAGATGAAAGCTCACTTGAGAGGCCTTAGTTTGTGGCAGATGGTCGAAGTTGAGAAGCAAGCACCACCTTTGGGAGATAATCCAACTCTCAACCAAATCAAGGCTCATGATGAGGAAAAGGCTAAAGCTCTGAGAGCTCTGTCCTATATACATGGAGGCTGAGGAAAAGCTCAAGGAGATGTATATGGAAAGTGACAGAAGTAGGAAAATGCAAGTTCTGGAGTTGAAGTCTTGAGAATGAAAGATAATGAGACCATCAAAGAATATGTTGATAGGCTCATGGAAGTTGCCAAAAAAATTCTTCTTCTTGGTGAGATCTAACTGATAAGAGTAGTAAAGAAAGTTTTGGTGAGTATACCCGAAAGATTTGACTTCAAAATTTCATCTCTTGAAGACTCAAAGAACTTAACCAAAATTTCTTTGAGTGAGTCTATTCATGCCTTTCAAGCTCAAGAACAATGAAAATCAATGAGATAAGACAATGAAGAGGCCTTTCTTGCAAAAGAAAAAGAGAAAGTCTTTTTAAGGGGGAGCGAAGGAGAAGAACAAAGGCCAAAGACACAAAGGCGAAGGTCACATAGACATCCTCCATGTCCTCGCTGCAAGAAGAAGAATCATTCATAAAATCTTTGCTGGTTTAGGCCAAATGTGCAATGCATATCAAGCAAACAATTCGGCCATGTTGAAAAAATATGCAAAAACAAAAAGGAGCAGCAAGGACAACAAGCATAGGTGGCACAGCAAATCAGCATAAACAACATACATAAGAGCTATTTGTTCCTTCATGTTATGCAACATCTAGTTCTACTAATACTTGGCTCATTGACAGTGATTGTACAAACCAAATGACATTGGATTCAAGCGAATTCAAAGAGGTTGATCACTCATACAAGTCAAAAGTCAAGGTTGGCAATGGCGAGTTCGTTGATGTCAAAGGCAAAGGAAGTGTTGTTGTTGAGAACACAACATGTATCAAATACATAAATGATGTTTTATTTGTGCCTAAAATTAGCCAAAGCTCCTTAAGAGTAGGGCGAATACTAGAGAAGAATTTACTCTTTGCATTTTCAAAATATGTCACGCATCATTGTTGAAAATGCTAGTTGTGAGCTAATCAATATGAGAGACAAAATTATTCCTATCAAGTGGAAAGAAACAAATTTGCATGCCTACACCAGTACAGTTGATGAGTTGGTGTTGTGGCACAAAAGATTTGGTCATTTTCGTTATGCTGCACTCAAACAATTGCATCACAATAGTTTAGCTCAAGATCTGCCCTCTATTTGTGTTGAACAAGATTTGTGTAAAGTATGTCAATTTGGGAAGCGAAGATGATTGCCATTTCCTGTCAATCAAGCTTTGAGCGCATCATAAAAGTTGCAATTGATCCGTAGTGATGTACATGGACCAATGAAGACACCTTTGAATGGGAGCAAAACTTTATCTTGTTCATAGATGACTACACAGAATGTGTTGGGTTTACTTCATGAAGCAAAAGTCAGAAGGTGGTTTAAGTGTTTCAGAATTTCAAGACCTTGATTAAGAATCAAACAAATTGCAGCATTTAGGGGATAAGTCATATAAGGGGAGTGAATATACATCAGGCAAGTTCAACAAGTTTAGTGTTGAAGCTGGAATTCACCATCAACTAGCAGTTAGTTACTTTCCACGGTAAAATGGAGTTAAGTGAGAGAAAAATAGAATTGTTATGGACACAGCAAGATGTCTTTTTTCGAAAAGAATATGCCTAAGAGTTTTTGGGCTGAAGCAATCAACACAACAGCTATGTTACATGGACTTGCCCTTTTTAGTGCCAAGTGTCGGTGTCGAAAAAGACACCAAACCTCAAGTGGACTCGCCCTTTTTAGGGCCAAATGTCGGTGTCGACATAGACACCAACCTGGGGTGTGCGTTCGACTCTTGAAAATACACCACGAACGCAACTGCGAAAAGCTTTCTATCGATCACGAGAGTTTCCCAACAAAGTTTAGTAAGATGGGTTTATATCAATCTCCAAGTTTTACGCCAATATATTGTCTTCTCGTGAGTATAGCAAACGGACTCAAATGTGCGTAGCACGTATAATAACTAGTATGTGTGTTAATATATATATATATATATATATATTATAAAAGTTAAAGGAAACATATATTTAAAACTTGTAAAATTTTATCCTTGTCCGAGTACCCGTGTCAAAAATTTTGGAAACTTTTAGCCAAGTCATCGACAAGGTTTGAGAAATCGACAAACTTCACTGAAGTTCGGGCGACGTAGATTTCGAGGTGAGCGAAACGAAATTAAGAGGCAATAGAAAAATTGCAAGAACTCAACTCAACTTCGGCTAACTTCGATCGAACTTCGAAAACATCGATGAAAGTTAATAAAACATGAAGTAAAATTGTTATGTTTCGTGGAAATTGAGCAAACTTCGACTAAAACTTCGCCTATGCAAGAAATATACTTAAAATTCGGAATATCATTCGGTGACATGAGTTTTATGCATTATTGTTGTATGATTAAGTTTATTTCTAGCATCTCTACGAAGAAATTTAGTTTTTTAGCATTTAAAGTGAAATTCCGTAAATTTCCGTACAGCTGCGAATTTTTGTCAAATTTCTATCATTGAAGTTAACTTCCTCGAATTAATTCCAAATATTAAGCAATGTTCAAAACTTCGACTTTGCCTATGACTTTGCTCACTCAAAATTCGGAATTAATTCAGGGAAGTTAACTTCGGCGATGGAAGTTTGACAAAAATTCGTCGGTGTATGGAAGTTTACGGAATTTCACAACAACAACAACAACAACAACAACAACATAGCCTCAGTCCCAAATTAACTGAGGTTGGCTACATGGATCAAACTTTTCCATTGTGCTCGATTAAGTACAATTGATGGTGAGCTTTGCAAACCATTCAAATCCCTTTTAATTAATGCATCCCATGTTAACTTTGGTCTGCCCCTACCTCGTCGAATTTCTACAGTTTCTATTGAGTCAAGTTTTCTAGTTGGAGCATTTGTAGGCCGTCTTTGCGGGTGACCAAACCATCGCAACCGCCCTTCCCTAATCTTTGTATCAATTGGTGCTACTCCTACTTGTCTTTGAATTTCTATATTTCTTATTCTATCTTTACGAGTTTTACCACACATCCACCTAAGCATCCTCATTTCTGCTACGTTCACTTTATGTAATTGTTGTTGCTTTACCGCCAAACATTCACTTCCATAGAGCATTGCTGGCCTAATTGCGGTCCTATAAAATTTTCCTTTTAACTTAGTAGGAACATGTCGATCACAAATCACCCCTGTTGCACTCCGCCATTTCTTCCATCCAGCTTGAATTCTATGTGTGACATCATTTTCGATGTTACCATCATTTTGTATGATTGATCCTAGGTATCTAAAGTGGTTTACCTTAGGAACTTCTACTTCCCCTAATTTTACCACTCCGTCATCTCAATGTCTAGTGTTTCCAAACTCACAGTGCATGTATTCAGTTTTCGTTCTACTCAACTTAAAGCCTTTAGATTCTAATGTATTCCTCCAGAGTTCTAATTTCCTATTCACTCCATCTTTGGTTTCATCCACTAAGACAATATCATCTGCAAATAACATACACCATGGTATATCCTCTTGAATATGTCTAGTTAGTTCATCCATGACTAAAGTAAATAGATATGGGCTTAAAGCCGATCCTTGATGTAGTCTTATCGTAATGGGAAATTCTTTTGTAGCTCCTCCAAATGTCTTTATACTCGTTACTACTCCATCATACATATCCTTAATAGTGTCTATGTATCTAGCATGCACTCTTTTTCTTTCTAGAACCCACCAAAGAACATCTCTAGGGACCCTATCATATGTTTTTTCTAAATCTACGAATACCATATGAAGATCTTTTTTCTTTTTTGGAATTTCACTTTAAATGCTAGAAATATACTTAATCATACAACAATGCATAAAACTCATCTCCGGAGGATATTCCGAATTTTAAGTATATTTCTAGTATAGGTGAAGTTTTAGTTGAAGTTTGTTTAACTTCTACGAAATATAACAATTTTACTTCATGTTTTATTAACTTTCATCGATGTTTTCGAAGTTCAATCGAAGTTAGCCGAAGTTAAATCGAGTTTTTGCAATTTTTTTATTGCCCTTAAACTTCGTTTTGCTCACCTCAAAATCGACAAACTTCGCCCGAACTTCGGCGAAGTTTGTCGATTTTTTAAACCTTGATTTTAAGTGAGCGAAGTCGTAGGCGAAGTCGAAGTTTCGAGTCTTGCGAGAAAGTCTAAAAGCTTCACAAGGCTCTTTATGGCCTTAAACAAGCACCAAGATCTTGGTACGATAGAATAGAAGCTTACATGCGCCAGCAAAGCTTCAAATGAAGTGAAAGTGAGGTTACTTTGTGATGAGTCATTATTTATGCACTTTTTCATAGGTGTTTTGCTATGTAAATCAAGTCCAAAGTCGCGTTTTATGGCTCTATATGTTTACTTTGGAGATATACAGGGTATTTGAGCATTTATGCGTGATTGGGGTAAAATCGAGAAAAAAGTCAAACATCGGTCAAAGTTTAGCAGAACTGGCACCCG
This sequence comes from Stephania yunnanensis, assembly GCA_039657365.1. Classification (NCBI taxonomy): domain Eukaryota; kingdom Viridiplantae; phylum Streptophyta; class Magnoliopsida; order Ranunculales; family Menispermaceae; genus Stephania; species Stephania yunnanensis. Next base: position 26,301,587 of record CM077580.1, read on the forward strand.
TGAAGACCCAAGGTGCCACGTCAGGCCAAAAGACTAGACGACGCCAAAATAGAATGGACGAGTCAACTCTACAATGGACAGCGTCACCCACGACGCCAAGTTCAAAAATACAAGTTTCAGACCGACTTGCTGCCTAAGACTTTCTATATATTGTCACGCCGCCACCCGACGTCGTTCTTAGATAACCATGGCGCCACGAACGGCGCCAAATTTGCAGAATATAAGTTTTGAGGTTTTTTTAGAAGGTTTTTATTCCCGGGAGTTGTTATTCTTGTACCCCAAGCACACCTATATAAAGGAAGCACCTCTATGGATGAAAATACATTGTATTCATAGTTGTTTAGGAGTAGAGCAAGGTAAAGTAGCCACGTCCGGCTAGGTTCTTTAATACCTATGTCGGGGATGAAACTCTCCAGCCAGTAGTAAGTTGTTTTCTATGTCTTGTTGAGATTTTCTAATATAATAGTGTTTTGATTCAGTTCTTTATCTTTATGTTGTTTTAACGATGTCTCAATGGTAACTTAGAGTTTGTATATTAATTGTAAATCTCTAGGCGTGAACCCCATTGACATGCTATCAATCGGGTTGAGTCCATAATACCAACCGAGTTTATAAGTGGCAATCGCTTGGAGCAAGAAACCTGACACACTTGTTGTTCTAGCTGAGTAACATCAAGAACTAGGTTAAATCTTGAGAGCGGCTAGCCTAAGATTATCTAAGGGCAGGTGTTCCCACATAGCTATTAATGCTACTGACGTTCTAAATCTTGAGAGCGATTGCCCTATCTATCGAGAATATGGGAACTAGGGTGATGGCGACCCCAACACCTATGGAAACTGTTTTAAAACCTATCTTTCAAAGTCGATGATACAAGAGATGGAAAGAACATAGGGCCAAATTGTGGATTCCTTAGCTGCATCAGACGTTGCAATATACTCATCTTCTGTTGTAGAATCTACCACAGTTTCTTGCTTTGAACTTTTCTAGCTCACTGCGCCTCCATTCGGAAACACATATCCAGACTGCGATCTGAAGTTATCTATATCAGTTTGAAATCTATGGTAATCTCAAGTCGAATGACAAAATGATATATCTATCATAAGTAACACCTATGAGTTAATCCATGTGGTGTTCTCATAGTGGGTCGGTCCAGTGCCTTGTTCCCTAACAAGTACTCATGATCTCGATTCGTATCCATAAACGTATGATCATCACATGATCATCAATCAAGATTCAAGTTTTAATTCACTATAGTTCCCAATATAATGACCGACCAGGGACATTTGGGATATTTCAACAAATACTCATGGATCTTATTATAAGGTAAACATGCAATCACTTATAATTAAACAACAAATGAAAACATCTATTTTATTAACTAAAATTATATGATAAACAATGTTTGTAGATTGACCTAGGGCACATGCCCCAACATCACCCACTTGCATTAGGGCCAATCATTCATGTATCTAATACCTAATGACCTAACATGACCACCGTGCTTCGCTTGTGGAAAAGCCTTCGTCAAAGGATCTACAACATTGTCTTCTGTAGAAACTCTGCAAATCTTCACGTCTCCCATCTCAATGATTTCTCGAACGAGATGAAAACATCTAAGTATATGTTTAGATCGGTGGTGCGAACTTGGTTCCTTGGCCTGTGTTATTGCCTCGTTGTTGTCACAATACAAACGAACGGGGTTAGCTATACTCAAAAACACACCAAGTTCAAAGCTGAACATTTTTATCCAAACTGCCTCCTTAAATGCATCAGATGCTGCAATATACTCAGCTTTTGTTGCAGAATCTGCCACAGTTTCTTGGTTCGAGCTTTTTCAGCTCACCACGCCTCCATTTAAAGTAAACACATATCCAGACTGCGATCCGAAGTCATCTATATCAGTTTCAAAAAGAATTTCAGCCCATCGTATCTCTTTATGATGATGATTTGTTGGTTACGGATCGTAACTCAAAGATTAGGCCTGCTTGAGACACGTTATCCACAAGCGACCTGCTCACGACACTTCTTCGTGAGCTTGTGGACCTCTGCTAGTGTTATTATTGTCCTCAATTTAACCACCTTCAACTCACAAGTGTGGGCTTTACTCCAAAAGGCTTCCATACTAATTGAGGAAATCACACTTACCCAATGTGGGACTAACAACCAGTCCACAAATCTCCAACACTCCACTTTGGACTGTAATCCACCCATGATGTCCTCTCCCAGCCAAACCGTGGTTTGTGATACCATGTTGTTAGGCCTGCCCACGACACATCATCCGAATGTGGTTTGAGGACGACACTTCTCCGCAAACCTATGGATCTCTGCTAGTACCGATATTGTCTCCAACTTAACCACCTTCAACTCAAGTGTGTGGTGTTTTACTCCAAAAGACCTCGGTACTAATTGAGGGGAGATCAACACTTACATACTTCATTATCAAGTCACACTATCTGATTTGTGACTAACATTTGGTCCGCACATCTCCAACAATACTACCTAACCTATAAGGGTCTATTGGACACTATTGTATCTTAGTCAAGACATCCTCAAGGGATTCAAAGCCTCCTATGCCAAGGTATTAAAACCAACTTAAAGTTGGAGAGAGATACTGCAAATCGACCTTACGATTGAGAACTTCCCTCTCTGCCCCAAGTTAATACCCTTGGCATTGGTAGATACAATATTCAACCATATAGACATTCACATCTAATTGTCATACAAGGAAATGAAAGAAATGAGCTTTACTTATACTTATTTAATTATTCCATTAGCTCAAATATGATAACCAAGTCATTATCACACACTAATTCTATAACCAAATGAGCTGCCAAAGAGGCAAAAACCACTAACGAGGCTAGAGTAAGGCTTATGAAAAGTAATTGATCATCGATTATATCACAAAGACCCTCCGTGGGCCAAAGGCCTATAGAGTAAGATATGATTCACGAGCTGCACTTTTACTAGGAATATTCTCAAATTATTTATCCTAATGCCACATGAAGATTTGTATTCGACGAGATAGGGGTATATCGAAGTTAACTTGGGACGTATCAATTAGGAGGGATTTAAATGGTTTGGAAACCTCACCATCAATGGCACTAAATCGAGCACAATGGAAAAGTTTGATCCATTTAGTCGACCCCAATTAACTTGGGACTAAGGCATGTTGTTGTTGTTGTTGCCACAAGAAGATTTGTAAAAGAAAATATGATATGCCGCCGAGATACATCGTTTTGAAGAATGTATTAGGTAACTGTTAAAATGGCTATCTCATATTGAAATTGATAGTGTATAGTTGGAATTGCCACTCACCTGGAAGTCTACCAACAACTTTTCCCCATGGATCAACAATTAAGGTATCACCATAACTTTCTCTTTTTTCATTATGCCTTCCAGCTTGCGCAGGAGCAATAACCTGAGAACAAGCGCAAATTTATATTATGATAACTACATGCAAATGAGATTTTAAAAAAAGTCAAGCCGAAGTAAGGCAAAACTACATGATTTGCATATTTTGGAGCAACCTTGCAAGTTAAAAGATTCCAACTGATGTTAAAACTTTTTTAGAAAATAACGCAATAGACAGAAGCATATAAGAATAGCACAATAAAAAAATTAATGCCAACTATGAAGAATGAATACTAATAATTGCTAAAAAAAGAAAGAAACAATGTCAAACAAGTTCAAAACCATTGAAATTGAACTTTAAAAATTTAATAGCATGCAAGAGAAAAGACTGCAAGAGAAAAGACAAGAAATTAATAACAACTAGCTTCTGTTATGAAACTTGGTTTGGTATCTTTTCACGAGTTTAGAGACTCTAGACACAATCAAATTTGTGCTTCGACCTATATTGACAAGGGGGGCAAAAGGAAAATTGAAGGTTAGGGATAGAATAGCCAAATATGAAAGAAAAATTAGGCGTTGATGAGTGAGAAAGAGAATTGCGAGGGATAGAGAGAGATTACCGAAATTGAGAGGGACGATTCATGACTTCTTAATCTCAAGTTTCAATCCTTTTTTTCTTCTTTCACATAAATAGCTTATCTTATTCATCTCATAATACTCATATGTATAGAGTCCTAATACAATAGAAACTAGTAAATAAATAGCAACTACTTAAAATAAGAAACCTACTAAATAATACACCAAGAAACTTCCTTAATAATAAAATAGAAAAATAAACCCTAAATCTAAGATCGTATCAGCTTCTTTATTGCACCTAGACAAAATTTGAATCTAGCAAGCTCTTTAAAAAGTTAGTTTTAGTTCTCATTACTGTTAAAAAAAGACAAAAATTTCCTACATTAAATTAGGCTTTCACGAGTCACTTCCAAATTTGAAGGGGCTGAGGTAATAGGCAAAACCGAACTTCCTATCCTTGCTACCAAAATCCAACAAAAGTAGCCTTGGAATATGTGCACGGGCCAAGCACAAGCCCCGAACTAGTAGTCCAGGCTGGATCTGTCCAACATTCAAAATCATGCGTAAAATACCTACATAGTAAGCCATTTAAGATAGACATGCTCAAAGCCTTTTGCTTATGTTTTTATGTTCTCGCATGGTGTCGGGCTTCAACAAGAAAACCATTGGTGGACCTTTTTTTGCAGTTTAAATGGAGAAAGCAGAGTAGAACCACAAAACATGAGCTTTAAGGAGCCAATGCCCTTCCTTGACTTTAGGTCGTTGATTGGGTGAACTTGACTTTTGTCACATTATCTTATTTAGAAGCCAATGACCTAATTGTTAATGATGTTAGCTTTGATAGGTTCCAACGAATCACAAACATATCATCTTTTAAACATAATGCTCTAAATAGTCTACTCGTTTATAAGCATGAATTAAATTTTTCTTCTCTAACACTTCCTTGGATCTTGTCTACTACATTTCATGTCCAATTGGTGAAAAAATTAATCGAAGACCTTATACAACTTCTAAACTTGAGAAAATGATTAAGGGACTGTCAGCTACTGTTGACTCCCTAAAAAAGGCAAAATCTAAAAATGAACAACAACAATGAGCTAGAGGTGAAGCAAAATTATACTCCAAAACCATGTTGATGACAATTAGGTCATAAACAAGAACGAATTGGACTCCAACATGCATCCACACTTGGGCTACAGCTTAGTCAGCTAGAAGGTAACCATGCATTCACTCACTTATTGAAACCAAAGTCATTATTTTGTAAGAAGAAACCCAAGTCAAGTATGAATCATCTGCTACAGAAAAAATCACGACAGTTGAAAATCTTTTTGGTAAATTTATCATATAGATCTCCAGAAGAACATATCAATTCCAACCTATTAAATTTCTATCTGCAGAGTTCCATCACATATCCACCTCATTCTAATTCCATCACATATCCACCTCATTCTAAGTGATTAAAGGAAGAAAATAAAACAGCACTTTTTGGACAATCAATAAATATATACTTGAATTACTATGTCAGACATATATTGAATTGAATTGCAGTTCATGTATTGGTAAAACCATTCTTAATTTCCAGTAAGGAAAATTAATAGCCACTACACCTAGTACGTTATGCCCTTGTATACATCCAACTATCCCAAAGTTAACCATATATTAGCCACATAGTACAATTAGCATTGTTCCCCACCTGCCATTTGTTAACAAAACAAAACCAAAAACAAAAAATGAAATAAAATAAAATAAAATAGATACAACACTAATACATTTCTTTACTGCCCTACATGTCAAGGGAAATTAACATACCAAATGATGCGTTGGTGAATAAATCAGTTCCTAGCTAACACTTAAGAATTTGCTTCATAATTATCTTAAGCAAGCTTAAGTTAATAATAAAGTACAATGCAAAAGAAACTCAAATGAATATCTTACATAGCATTGAGTCTCAATTGCACGGGCTCGCAAAAGGATTTCCCAATGAGCCTCCCCAGTTACTTTTGTAAATGCAGCAGGCACGATAAGAACCTGTAGACTCAATTCCACAAAGTAGAACTTGTTTCTTAGAAAAATTAATATGTGAGAGAACTTACATATAAATAATAGTCTGAGAAAGATGTTTACACCTGCACTTGATGCTGAAAACGCAGCTGTTGATAAAGCTCAGGAAATCTCAAGTCATAGCAAACTGTTAGACCCAAACGTCCCATGGGACTATCAACTGCAATAATATCCTGTCCTAGAAAACCCAGAACATTTACTTCAGAAAACTGTATCAAAATTAAAGGTACAATTAATTAACTTTGTTGAAGGAAGAATACCAGGAAATTTGCAATTTAGGATATATATGCATGCAGGGTTCCTATGCGTGTGCGACAGTGGGCACCTGTGAAGTGCACGCGTGTGTTCATGTGTAAGTGTGAATCTGACTGTCTGAGTTAGCAAAATAATGCATTCTCTTGTGAAGAAGCATTAGATTCAATTGAATGCCAGTTAGTTCACTTGAAAGCTGAAAGTCAAGTAGTCATCGCTTTTTTTTCCTGATATCTGATAAATCATAAATGAGGAACTTTGTTTTTCATTCATCTAAGCAAAAACAAAACAGCACATGGCGATGGAGAGCATCCAGAATAAATGCAACAAAACAAACAATTAAAACTAACCCACAAGCAAGCTTGCAAAATAAACACTTCAAAAAGAGCAGGCCAATCCCTGACTAAATCAGCACCCGTAAGAACAAAGAAGTTAACAAGAGTGGGAAAGTCAACCAATAGATACTTGCAACAAAGAAACAACTCATATATGGATACTGGAGCTCATTTCTAAGGCACCTACAGGAGGGTTTTTTTGTCAATTCTCGTATCATGAAGTAATACAATATGATAAGCTAAATAATAACAGCACAAAATAGAGTCAAATATCACGATATGAAAGAAAAAGAAGGAAACTCAACATTACAATCACATAATGAGAATGCACAAACCAAACTTTTCAGCAGAAGAATGTAATATACTTGTTACATAACTCAGCTTCAATTGGTAAGATTAATTCATCAAACAAAGGAAATGCTTGATAATGGTGTGGCAGACACTAATAAAATTAGATCAAGTTAAAATTTTGTTTGGAGGAAGAAGTTGAAATTCAATGGAAGAGACAAACGAATTTAACGAAAGACGTGTCAACACAGGTATGGAGGACATTCATTAAAATATGAGTAGGACATAAGAATGATAAAATTCTATAGACAGCCCGTATCAACAAAACCAAAAAATTCAAAAGGCCTACTGAATAAAGAAAAGAAATTGCACACCTGCAGTTGTAAAACGACTCTCCTTGTACACGGCCCCTCCTGGAACATCCACATCAAAACTTCAAAAAGCACAAAAATGATCTGTCACCATCGGTCGCAGCCAAAAAAACTATAAATGCAAATTCACACAACAAAGATTCTTTCTGAAAAACAAGAATCACTCAAGACTTCTTACAGGTGTATTTTCTGGTAAGTGCTTCTGATGTTCCCGGAATCGTCAATCAAAACATGAGTATTACACAAATGCTCTTCATCAGGTCCCTTCTCTTGAAACCCTCCCAGTGACAACCAAATACTGGACTCTCTGTGACTCACACCAAATTGTACTCAACACATTACTAATGCATCTAAAGGCGTCAGCTTTACTCGAAAAATCTCATCAGAGACATACACGATGATATTAGACAAAAAATCAATCACAATTTCCCCCGAAAGAACACAAATTCCACTCAAATTCAATCATCTGATGAAGAAATCACAAACTGTTCATTCACAATCAACTGTACTCAACACGTAACTAAAACAGGTAAAGGTGTCGCCTTTTTTCAAAAAAATTCATCAAAAACATCTAACACGATATCTGGACGAAATGATTCACAAATTCTACTCAATTTCCAGTTACAAACCTGGCAAGCGAACAATATCTCTGCATGATTGGGCCGTCCAAGGTTTCAGCGATGGTGAGGCTCTCTCCATCTTTACTGCCAACGAAAGAGAAGTTTTCGGGGAAGCAGAGCAGTTTCGCCCCTGCAGCCACTGCGTCCTTGGAGGAATTGAAACCAAAATTCAATTATTTCGGCGATCTATCGACTGAAAGGGGAAAGTGAAGGAGAAGATGTGCGATGGATGGATGGATGGATGGATGGTGGTACCTGGACGAGGCGAGAGCAGGTGTTGAAGTTGGTGGATAGGTCGTTAATGGAGGTCATCTGAGCTGCGGCGACTCTCACGGTGGTGGTGGTGGTGGTGGTGGCGGCGGCGGCGGCGGCGGCGGCCATGGTGGTGACGGAGCGACGCTTAGGGGTTGTCCGAGGAATGGGAGAGAGTGCGCGAGAGAGAGAGTACTGTGCAGAGATCACGACCATAACAGAACCCAAGAAAAAAAACTGAGGATTAACATCAGGCTGTCCAAGAACCCCTACGCTTCAGAAGTAAGATTCCGAGGGGTATGTACAAAATCACTAATCTAGATTCTTGACAAAAATAAAAATAAATAAATAAGAAAAATGTTTGAATGACACCCTAAGTAACACCTTATGACGTGGCTGGTGGATTTCATGTAAAAATGAGTGTGCGCAAAATAGTTCTTGGCGCATAACACGAGTGGTATATATCTCGAAGCGCACACGACGGCTCTCATTAATGTGAGCCAATAAGTCACGTCACGTCACATATTTACATAGGACCCGCCCAGCGCATCACAGGGGTGTCACTTGGGGTGTCATTTAGGATGTCATTCTAGCATTTTCCAATAAATAAATAAATAAAATCACTAATCTAGATTATGAAATCACCTCCAATGGTAAACATGGATCGAGACTAGTTCATGAAATCCGGAGAACTGATTCGATCTAGTCTATTGACCTCTAATTAGTTCATAGTGTGATTTTGTTAAATTAGATAGGATTGTAAAAGTTATAATACTCATAGATTGAATCGGATTGGAGTTACCCACTTTAATCCACGGATTCAATTCGTAATCCTATCTAATTGACATTTATATACCTTACATTATACATACACATATACTCTTACAATCTTGAACTATATTTAGATGGCATTAGCATTTCTATGTCACTAATTCATCTATATTATTCATATCACAACTTAAGTTAATTCTTCTTATTTCAAGTACACATTTTAAGCTATCTACTCAAATAAATATAGAAAATGTCAAAACTAATATGTTTGAATTAAAATTAATATTTAACATTTTTCTTACTAATTTTTTTTTTTTACTTTAGTAGGAGCCGAACCAATGACCTCCTTAAATTATCTTTTGCCAAGCGATACCTTATCCATCTCACTAGAGATGTTTTAACAATCATAAATTTCTTTTTGACTTATAAAGATTTGCGTAAGTTTTAATTTAAAAATATAAATTTTATAGTTTTATGAATATTAATTTTATAATTGTCAATCTGCATAACTTAATCAAGTCTGCTCTGCAATTAGCAAATTGATCAAGTCGGATTAGCAAAACAAATGGACCGGTCTGGATTGCGATTTCTCAATCTGCAATAATTGGATCAGATTACGGATTGAATCAAATTAAATTGGATCCAATCTGTGTGCACCCCTAATTGAGACCATAAATTGGTGTCACAACTAACTCAAAAATGGTCTCAAATGCATATTGTGGCTTGAGACTTTTTTTTCCTTTTTTTATTTTTACGTGGAATGAGACTTTGATTTATTTTTTCCTTTTCAATTTCTATGATAAAAAATTATAATGTGTCACTGGGAAGAATGTCTACTTTAATTCATGTCACATCAGCTACACTTTTCACAACCTATAATTGCATTGGATAGCCTTTTTTGTGGTTGAATTTCTATGCATCCTAAGTAACATCCATTTTGACAAAAAATTTATAGTTACATTGGAGATGCTCTCAGTCCCTGATTTCCTAAATTTAAGTTTCGAGCCAAGCTATACGCCCCTCACTCATTCATAAGAGCAACCCAACGAAAAAACCAAACTTTAAAAAATGTCATTTCAAATAAAAATGACCATCATGCACCCTACCCCTTTTCCTCTCGATTTTGTGCATCTCGCCTTCATCCCTCCAAACGCTCATTTCTTGTGATTTGTAGGGCATGGTTGAGTGGCGCGGTCTATAGTCGTGGCCGCATATATAATGGTTCGATTGTAGTAATAATGTGATCGATTTACGTTGATTACGGATATCGTCATCGAGGAAAGGTGTATTTCACTCAGTATACTTAGTCAGGTTTACTCTATTGATAAGTAAATTCTTTTTTAATTGATTTTAAACTAAATTGTCCTATAACAAAACAATGTAAATACTTATACTCTTATATTAAGAAGATTTTAGTTCACAACTTCACATAGGTGATGAATAACTATGCTTTTCAACTTACTTCTTTCATCCTCATTATGTGTGTGCAATGCTCAATTAGAATAGACAAATTTCCTTGTGACAAAAAATATTCTAATGCGCAAACTAAAACTCCGCCTATCGGTATAAATAATGTAAGTTTCACATTGTTTTATGTTCCAAGTCTTTAGATTCATAACTAATTAAGTTTACTATCCGTGTCTCCCTAATTAATAACTATCTATCAATGTTTTATATTTTACTGTTGTATCATCCACATCCGGCTTAAAAGCTCAAATGGCCATGGTAACTCCTAAAACTCATAATCAACAAACATGTGATCAAGATGTTTGCAACATTATTTATAGAATCAATAAAAGATTTTTACCATTGTGCTTTTTAACTTTATAATCCATTCATAACTACTTGAGCATAACATTCAAACTATAGGATCCATTGATCCCTAAGATTAATGAACTACTCACACTTCATTGAAACCAACATACACATCATGGTATTCATTTCAATCAAAGATTAAAGCGAAATAACTTCAATTAATTCAAGAAAACAATATCGAATAATTACATGTGCGACTTCAATGTCTTCTCCCCTAAATTTTCTTAATACTCGAGAAAAAAAGTAAAACTATACTATGTGATAATTGGTAAAGTGGTGATAATGTATGGTGGTGGTGTGTTTACCACGTTCTAATAATTATTTATACTCCTAAGACACTTTAGAATACAATTAGAAATCTTAATAAACAATTCCAAACGAAATATAACTCTAAACTTTCTATTTTCTACATATTGACATTGTTCATAAGTGATCCGGTGTTGTCTTTATAGAGCCACGACGCTGCCACAACTTCAACATTTTTATACATTTTCCCCACTCAGTATACTCGGCGCCCTATGTAGACCACCATGGCAGCATCCCTTGTGAACTCTCGGTGCTGCCATTGCACTGTCACTATTGTCTCACTTTTTTTTTCTTGGTTCTCCACTCCTTACCTATGTTGTCTAGAAATCTTCCATAGTGTCACACATACTTGTCACGCGTGTTGATCATATTTTGTGCATTTTATCCACGTTTCATCCGGAAATCACTTCATCGTCTTCTTTATACCATGTATACCTGAAAATACATAAATACTGTCAATTAAAGTTTATTCAGGGATATTTATACTAAATATACTACTAAAATAGTCATATATAAGTCTAAATAATCACTTATCAAATACCCCCAAACTTAAAATTTTGCACGTCCCAAACAAAAGTGTATTCTAATGGGTAGATGTATAGCTTGCATTCGTGGACTTGATTGTCCTATTTAAAATTTTGCCATTTGAATACTCAGGTTAGATAGTTATGCCATAATCACCGATTGCAAATCAATTTCATATACGCCTGCTGGCCTTCTCATTGTGGAACGAGTATTGGCTGTATAGTTCTAAGACATGACTTAAAAGATTTAATGCGCAATCATCATCTTTAGTTAGTAGAGAACCATTTGCTGCGGCATCTTCAAGTGTTTCAGAGGTTTGATTACTCCTACAGTAGAAAATTTGTAGTTGTGCCCATTTCACATATCCATGTTCATGATATCTCCTCAGTATCTCCTTGAACCTTTCCTAAGCCTCACCAAGAGACTCGGCATCCTCCTGCTTGAATTGATTGATTTTCAGTTTCCTTTCACTGACCTTCTGTCACGACCCAAAAATCTTAATTCGATTTTAATTTCCTTAATTAGGATTAGTGACCCGTGACGTGAGACCCACATCGAGATATGTGCATTGACCGAGGCAAGAGGGTCGAGGTATATGTTATATTTGTTGTGATATATGCCTAATGTATTGTATATGTGTAGAATGATAAGTCACTCTTACTTATGTATAGGTGTCGAAACATGAGTGGAGATGCGCTTCGAGATGTGTGCTACCATGTGATCGAAGTGGAGAGTGATGTGGTAGATTCATTTTAAGCTTAATATAGCTTATATAGTTGAGAAGATATTGCTATAGTTGATTATATATTAAATGTACCTAAGTTGGCAATTTAAAATAATAGCCATATGATAATTCTCGAAATACGTATCGACACTGATCAAGCTAGGAGTTCATAAATTAGCTAATTCACTTACGCTAACAACTTAGTTAATTTGGTGAATTAGATGATATGTATGGTTATTTTTATATTGTTGTTGATGTCTTGAGGCTCTAGATGTGTGTATGAGAGTTTTCAAGGTGTTGTTGAAGCCTATGTGCGGAGAGAACTCAGAATTCTAAGTGCAGAATCTTGGGTTTTCCTGCACATAGCGCGTTATATAGGTCAGCTAACGTACTAAAGAAACTTGGTAACACGTTAATCAAGTTACCCAACGCACTAAATGCTATGATAGCATAAAAATTCACAATTTCTTAAATTCACTTAAACACTATAAACAAGTCTAATACCCTAAGTAAAGGTCTAAACATATTGAAAAACATGTTATATTAGAAACCTATGGAAGAGTCTCGAATGTTCGGATACGAGTTTTGAGGTGTTGGGAGGCCGAAATAGCTAGGAAACTTGCGTGGATTGTAAGTAAACTGCTCGAGATATTTATTTACATTTCATTCTTGTTTTGTTATTCATTTCCACTTGGAGTGATTTGCCTATTGTATTCTATATACCATAACTTGTTTCTTCTCTCATTTCATGAGTTTGCTATCATGGTATAGTTGTTGGCTAAGTGGTTTCATTGACTCCAAATCATGTGCTATGTCAATTTTTCGATTGTAATATATGTGGTCAAATGAAATAGCATGCTATTAGGTAGGTGTTACATAGTATTGTAAATCTATTTTCCATTGTGCATTAGATATGCATTTGCTTTGTTGGATTCTTAAACCATGTTATCCCTTGAAATATGAAAGTAGTTCTTGAATCTAGGACCATGATGTGATAGAGGTGTTGCGACACCATGGAGGTTAATCAAATGGACATGCATCAAGAAATTGAGCTTGAGGAGATCAACTCCGTAAACTACCAGAGCTATGGAAACAACTTCAGGACGAGATGAATGGCTCCTCGAAGATTTTATTAAGGATACAACATCCCCAATTTCTCATATGAAAATCCTGATAACACACTGAAATTACCTCGAGGCTTCGATCAAAAAGTCCAATAAGGGAAGCTAGGGCAGAATGAATTCATTAAAGTCAATTGAGGAATTCTTGCACGCCATCAACATGAGCAACAGGGAACACCATGAGAAGCATGATAAAGTGATAAAAATAAGAAGCAAGCTATGAAGAGGATGGATGATGAGAGATCACAATCCATCAAGAACTTGGAGAAATGGATTGGTCAGTTAGCTATTGCTTTAAATTCAAGGAAAGAAGGGCAGTTTTCGAGTAACACTATCACAAATCCCAAAGAGAATGTTAGTGCTATTCACATGATGAGCACTGCGGCAACGAATGAGTCAATGTAAAAGTAAGAGACATACAAACTAGAAAGAGTCAACCTTTTGGATATGAGAAAATATAAAGTTAAGCATGAAAATGGAATTGAAGTGAGGTAAGATGAACTTGATGGATTCAAGCAACAAAGGATCAATGCCTTACAGTATAACAAGAAGAAAAAGAAACAATGGAGTGGTAAGCAACAAGATGAAGGACCTTCTGAAGAAGCACCAAAATGAAATAGTATCAAGGTTGTTCCAAAGAAACCAGAAAAAAATTCAAGTTCACACCGAAACTTCAACCAACCAAAATGAGAAATCTTAGAGATATAAGCATACCATTAAGCATTGATGGACACTAGTTTAGAAACATCTTGTGTGATACATGAGTCATAGTCAATGTAATGCCTATAAAGGACATGTTAATAGCTGATTTGAGAATCAATTGTAAGGGCCCAAATTAATGAAACTAGGATTAGCGTTAATCTCGGAGATTAACGATCGTAATTCAAGCGTTACGTGGACAACTCGGTTGACTTGGACATGAGAACTAAAGAAATATATTATTTATGGATGGTGGTTGTATATATGGGGTGTTTAAAATTATTATTACTATATTGCATCGCATGTGTATATATTGCTATCGGGCGAGTTGGTGTGATGGGTGTTCGCCTCAAAAGGAGTCGCGGGTGCTAAGTAGGCAAACTACGGGTATGCTAGGAAACCTAACTAATCCATGTCAAGATGAATAGTAAATCAATTAAATGGGTAATATGAATATAGGCTAAGTTAATTCAAATTAAAACACTAGGTTATGGCGTGCCTCAGAATGCTTGTCAAGACGCGGGGCACTGGGCACCAGGTAGTCGAAGGTTGGTGGGACCATAAGTTGGTTATTTTTGATAAATAAAACACTAACCATATATATTAAATGGACCTAAGTTAGTGCAGTTAAATTAAAATAAATCAAGGCCTATAGTTTAGTTAATTAATTGGGAACTATATGATTTTTCTAGAAATGCACATTGGCACATCTAGGAGTTATGAGAGTAGAAAACTTGTGTCACATGGACTAAATGAGTTGGAGTAAGTGGGAGAAGTGGCTAGAGGTGAACCATTAGATAAACCTCTAGATATGTAAACACATTGAGACCAAGGGCTAGAAATCAGTTCCACCTTAATATATAAGGATGGTTTGATCAATACAGGCAAATGAAATCAAATCTCATTCTGGAATTCAGAAAGAAATAGAGGTGATTTAGGAACCAAAATTCAATACTTTGGAGACCAATTTGAGGGCTTAAACCTAGGTAATCATCATTTTCATCTTCTACTCTTTTCAATAAACCCAATTTTGAGTGTTTTTGTTAAAACTCGAATTGGGAGGGTTGGTCTCAGGTTTTTAGGCGTGTTATTTTGGTTTAATTCATGTGGAGAGTGTGTTAGAAAGGTTTAGGTAGCCAAATCGGAGGGGAAATACAGAATTCTCGACTAGAGAATTCTGTCAGAAAGGCTAGGTAGAGCGCTACCTAGAATGGTTAGTGCACTAATCGTTTTGGGTTTCCAACTATTCTTTAGGACGAAGATCTGTAGTGCGCTAAATCATTTCCATAGCGCGCTACCAATACATAGCGTGTTACACCATTCCTATAGTGCGCTAACGGTAGACATAAACTGAATTTAAAGGGCTGTTTTGGGATTTTTGACTTTAAACATATCCCAAACACCTATAAACATACTAAAAAATGTAAAATTGAACTTCAGGGACTTAGGGGACCGTAGCTTAGGTATTGGGGAGCTAGTCGGGTTGGATACAGGAGTCTGAGGACATCGGAGCGCGGACTGAGGTGTGTAAACCAATTGGAATGCCTACAAAATTCATGGTTTTGATTTATTGATATTACATTTCATGTGTAACTGCTGGTGGACACACATGGGTTTTCATTCCTATTCGTTGTGCATATATATATTGGTTGTGGCTAAATCGCTTACACGAGTTACTTGTGTGTAGTGCTCGTGTCGACGACAGTAGGATATACTTACGACCGTCGGGAGCTATTTAGGGTTTTCCCTTTACTTGAAATAGCGTCTGGAGGGGTTCATCCAGTAACTGAAGTTGGGGCTTAGTCACTGTAAGCCTGTAAGTATATACGTAGTTCCTATTTGATTTACCGATTACTGGCTGGTGTTGGTCAGGGTTTTCTCTTGATTATACGGATGTTTACTGATTAATGTTTTATTTCTGAGCTGGTTTAGCTGGTATGTACTGTTTATTTATTTCATGCTATTGCTTTTGCTTGTCGTATGTTGCCTACATTCATGGGAATATGCCCTACTATTGCCAGGAGTTATATTGGCATGTCTTGTAGTATATCACTTTTATTTCATGAATATTATGTGGACTTTTATTGGGATTTTACTAAATGGACTCGTTACTATATTTTTTGGGTGACCGAGTGTAGATCTTTCGACGAATAAGGGCAAGGGGAAGGAGGTATTAGGCGACTACCTCTGAGATAGCGACGCCAGATCGTGTATAGTATGAGTATGTATTTATTTTACTTTTGTTGGGTTTTGGGACCATAGAATACAGATTACATGTATATGGAACTTTTGTTATACTTACCTCGCCTTGATATATATATATATATATATATATATATATATATGTGTGTGTGTGTGTGTGTATGGTCTCTTTTGTCGGGTTTTTCACTACTTAGGATTGTTAAATATTGCATAAGCTACTCATTAAAAGACTTCCACTATAAAATTATAATATAACCTGATAAATAAAGTAACTGGCTAACTGAATTATTAATACTTAGGTAAAGGTTAGTTAGCGTAACTTAGGTTAGTTGGAAAAAGTATAAGCAACTCGTTAGGTTGCGATGCGTCAAGGAGAAGCGGGCCATGATGTGGCAAGACTAGTTGACGTGGGATGCGAGGCGGTCTGGAATTTGGGGTCACCACATCAATTGCCCCGATATAATAGAGTTGTAAGTAGTTATACGACATCCAAGAATTTTATAAACTTGATTAGGCGGCTAATTAAGTATTTTCAAATTTAATTTGGAATTTAGGTATCCAAGGTGTGACCCACGTGCTACGGATTGAAGATCATAAATTTTAATATTATTTTTGTGTGATGTATGCCTATTTGATGTATTATACATTATTTCGACGCGAAAATAGGTAGTTTCCATGAGTTTCGAAGCGCGTTGGAGAATTTTCACCAATTTTGGTAATTTCGGGAATTCATTTGGACATAAATTGAAAAGATAATCACAAAATTGAAAAAAATAATAAATAAATTAGTGGGTGCTTAGTGACATGCAGGGTCGAAGGTGACACGTGTGGGATGTATAATAGTGTGCACGTCCGAGCTTAGTCGTTGGCGCGTGTGGCAAATTTATAACCGCAAAAATGCATAGGTGCATATATATTTATATATATAATTTGAATTAAGTAAAAATATACATTGGATTCACCTTGAGATACACATAGCGTGAGTGTCGAGAAAGTGAATGGTGGAACGTTGCTGTTGGAAATGATTTGTTCACGCCTCGAGATGCGCGACATCCAATATCAAGGAAAATTAAAGGTATAATGGTCTTAAGCCATAAAATCTACCTCAAGATACGCATTATGTATCTCGAGGAGATCAAAATAATTGATTTCACAATGAGTCGGCTAGTGGTTGTTATTATCTTGTTGATAGCCATAAGATTTACCTCGAAATACGTAATACGTGTCTGAATGAATGTCAATTGTTATAAAGATTTTAAACTATTAGATTTGTCTCGAGATTCGCGTGATGCAGATCTCGAGAAAATCAAATATATACATCAACAAAAGTATACATTGCCTCGTCATTATTATTTAAGCCAAAGATTGACCTCGAGATTGGTGTCATAAATCTCGAGGAAAATCAAATTTATATTATGAAATTGTAATCATATGATTTATCTCGAAATTTGTGTCATGTTAATCTCGAGAAAATCTAATATATACGTTTCAAAACAAACCAAAATCGTCTTCAATACAATGAAGCCGAAATGGAAAAAAATTCAAAAGATTGAAATTAATTGAGGGAAGGAGAGAGAACGAGTGGGAGATTGAGAGAGAGATCATTCGGCGATGGAGATCCGATGTGAGTTGTTTACAGTTGTTGGGGTGTCTTGTGAAGTTAGGGTGTCATGCTCGGACGGACTGCCATGGCAATTCGTCCAAGGAAGACAATAGTAGGGAAAGGTCACCGTTGCCTAAACCCAACCTAAGGTTGGGGTTGGGAGCCCAACCCCAATAAAAAGCAAAACAAATAGTGGTTGTTTTCATGAGGAAGAAGAATATGGGGTTTGACCCTAAACCGGACCGAACCGGGTTCCGTTCAGGGGTCAAACCCCAATTAAAAAGAAAAGAGGAGAAAAATGCTAGATATTCATAAAAAAAATTCATAAAAAGAGAAAAGTTTTAAAAAATATATTTGAGCCAAATAAATTGAAATTGTGGATTTTTATGAAAAATAAGAAATTTAGAATCTTCTCGAGGATTTATACTGAGGTTTTTTCTCGTAATGCGTGATACGATACCCGAAAATATTCGAGTTTTAGAAAATTGTTTAAAAGCCTAATTAAGGGTAATTTTCGATTCCAAACCATGATTTGAAATCAAAATTAGGATCAGAACATTCGAGGAATTGAGTTGAAGGGATTCAGAGTTTTCGGGTCGAGTATGACCGATAAAAAAGAAAAAAATTGAAAATGTTGTAAATTGGATGACCCTTTAACCAAGCTTATGAATGATCACATTGTCAAGTATGACTCTCACATTGAATTGTAACATCAAGAATGACTTCTACATTGAATGTAACTTGTACACTCTACATAACTTGTATTCAACTCCAATGTATAATCACTTATCCTTGTATTGTTATGTAACTTGTAATCCTCTCTAATGTACACCAACTCTTCCATGTATTGTTTATGTTGCTTGTGATGTGTTCTATGACTTGTGGTGTATGTACAATTTGTACACATTGTATAAGTACAGTTATCATCATCACTAAATGATCTATATAAAGGGTGTCACCCCAATTATAATTCACACACCAATGTTGGAATGGAAATCTCTACATTTCTCATCTCTAGCTCTCTTATCTCTTGTCTTATCTTCTCTACTTGTTCTAGTAGTTCTTAGTTTATGTCTTCTATGCTTAAGTCTTTAGCAAGTCCAACTTAAGTTCTAGTTAGCTTACAACTTAATTTACAACGCGTTATCAGCACGAAGTTGCTCTACAAGAGAAGGTATTGAAGATCAAGTAGCTTTTCAAAGATATAAAGCTAAGAAGGTATAATTTTTATTAATTTAAATAAGTTCAATTTATTTCCATGTTGTCATGGTTAATTTCTTTTTGTTACATGCAAATTTAATTATGTAAATGTACTTTATTCATACATTATGCATTGTAATGTCACCGACTATGAAAGTATGCTCTTTAGCTACCTCTTGTACGATCTTCTACATCAGAAATCAAAAATCAATGTGAGACATATAGTTTTTCTCTTAAAACTACAAACGATTAGTTATTGTTCTATATATTCTTGATTTTATAATACAAATAATGTTATAAGTTTGAGTTGATAGTGGATAAGCCTTGTCCCCGGTAAAGCTAAACATTGAAAGGGAGACGGGTTATCCCATTCGAGGAGGCATGGTATTAAGTAAACTATGTCTCGCCATCCAACCTGGAGGTTGTCCCACCAACTTATACGAATAATACATTTTGTTTATTAATGACTCAAGTTGTGAACATATATTTAATCATATATTAAGTTTTTACATAAAAAGGGGAAAAACTATTTTATATTAAATTTATTTTCAAAATAGTATTCAACCATATTTGAACTTGTTGTCTTATTATATTACCGACAAGAATTACTTGTCATGACAATTAGATACTACAATTTGTGAATAAATGATATATGCAAAACTGTGCGTTATACATAATCATTCGCCAATTTCTCTTTAGAGATTTGAAAAGTGAATATTTCACTTTATATATCTTTTCACCTTATGGAGTTATATATATACATACCAAAAGGGTAATGCTCCAAAAGCTCAAAATGAGCGGCTAGGTCTAATGCTACAAAATTTAATCAGTCAAATATTAATTATAATTTCACAATTTTAATTAACTATATATTTATGTGGAAATATGACTGATGAGACAATAAAAATAAGGTCATGTGGCCCGCCTCGATTTATTGTTGCAACAAATATAAGTGTGAACGTCAATCCAATAAATATTAAGGATTGATTTATTGTCTCATGGTAGTTGAGTAAAATAATGAGATATTACAAATATAATATCACTCTCATCCAATTAGTTCAGCTTCAAATTAAGAAGCATATGTTCCATATAATGATCATGATCGCAATATTAAATTTATGGACATGGAAAAGGTGAAAATATCAGGTAAAGGTCGTATTGACAATTCCACCAAAAATTGGAACAAAAGTGGTGGACCACTACAAAGGGCAAATAATTATTGACAATGAGCGCTCATAATTGTGATATTTTTTTGGTCATATATAAAAGGCTATTTTGCCTAAATGTTGTCATATATATACCCGAATATTTTCGTGACCTTTACCATGCCTTCAAAATCAAAGGCAGAATATTATGAATTTTATCATTGAAAATGGCTCGATAAAACAGGCACGTCGAGATGTGTTTAAATCATGACCTAAATATGGGCGATGAGTTTATGTATTATGTATCGTGCTACATGCATGGACATTATAATATAAAAGTGAATATTTCTCGAATTCGAACTTAGCGGAGGCTAATGTTCAGGCAATATCTAATACAACAATTTTATTGTTAATGCTTGTTTAGAAGAAGTCTACTCAGAATAATAAAAAATTTATCTAAATGATTTAATCTGAGTATAATATTCCCAGCTTTAACTTCTGGAATATATAAGACACATTAAAACAAATGTCGTCATAAATCAAATGACATTCATAATATGGAAAGATCTATTTGATTATCCATAATCATCAATAACGCGAAAATATCATAAATTTCTCACAGACATCCTTTATCGAACTAGATTTTTTTCAGCTGGAGATTATATAAAGGCAAATCAATAGGAGACGTATATTGATTTACTCTCCATTAATCATATTATAAGATACCTTGAATCCCTAATAGGGAAATTAGTTATAGCAAGTTTTACTAATTGTCACTTTGATGAAACAGTTTTCCCATCATTAGGGGGATATATAAGCCAATTCAAAAGGAACGACGTGAAATTGCTTGAAACACATCAAATTGCATTAAATTTGTTGTATTATGATCCATGTATAAATTAATATGAACTCGAAGTTCAAAGGATCATTCAGTAGTAACAAAATTATGAATAAATTACTTGATGCAAGTATTATATACAAAAGAGTGACAATCATATGCTTCAGCATTAAATAATTCACATAGAAAATGATGTCCATGTGCAACAAAATGCACGAAATGTCTCACCCATGCGAGCATGAGAGGGAGAATCAAAACGAGTTATTGGTTAGTGTATTGCACTCTTTTTCCTTTTGTTATGGTTTTATCCCACTGGGTCTTCTTTGCAAAGGTTGTTAATGAAGAAATTCTAACAATATTAAAACTTTTTATCAAGGTTGATTAGTGTATTGCACTATTTTCCTTTTACTATTGGTTTGATCCCACTGGATTTGCCTAGCAAGGTTTTTAAAGAGGTAATCCTAACATTATTATACTCCGTATAAAAAAAAATTATGAGAGCAATGTACTCTTTTTCCTATACTAGATTTTTTTCCCACAGGGTTTTTCTAGTAAAAGTTTTAATGAGGCATATATATTCTCTCAAAGTATATCAATGTGTTGCACTCTTTTCCTTAGCTTTGGTTTTGTCCTATTGGGTTTTCCTAGCAAAGTTTTTAATGAGGCAATCAATAATATTATACTACAAATCAAGATTGACGAGAATATTGTACTCTTTTTCCTATACTAGATTTTTCCCACAGGGTTTTTCTAGTACAGGTTTTAACGAGGCATATTCTCTCAGCAAGTGTCATCCAAGGGGGAGTGTTGTAAATTGGATGACCCTTTAACCAAGCTTATGAATGATCACATTGTCAAGCATGACTCTCACATTGAATTGTAACATCAAGAATGAATTCTACATAGAATGTAACTTGTACACTCTTCATAACTTGTATTCAACTCCAATGTATAATCACTTATCCATGTATTGTCATGTAACTTGTAATCCTCTCCAATGTACACCAACTCTTCCATGTATTGTCTATGTTACTAGTGATGTGTTCTATGACTTGTGGTGTATGTATAACTTGTACACATTGTATAAGTACAATTATCATCATCACCAAATGGCCTATATAAAGGGTGCCAACCCAATTGTAATTCACACACCAATGTTGGAATGTAAATCTCTACATTTCTCATCTCTAGCTCTCTTATCTCTTGTCTCATCTTCTCTACTTGTTTTAGTAGTTCTTAGTTTATATATTCCATGCTTAAGTCTCTAGCAAGTCCAACTTAAGTTGTAGTTGGCTTACAACTTAATTTACAACAGAAAAATTATATTTAAGCCTATAAAATGTAATTTTCGATGTTGAACACTAATTTCAAGTCAAAAAAAAAATTCGGGTATCGAAGAATTTATTTTGAAAGTATTTTAGGGGTTTCGGGACGTGATTGGGTAAATTAAATATTGCAAGTAATTGGAAAAATAATAATAAAGTTGTTGTGGAGGCTTACATGAGGTAGTAATGAATTGTAGGGCCGCGATTAGAGCCCTTTATGGACTATTTTATTGATTCGGAGTGCAAAGGAGTTGCGATATAACATTTGTAAGATTAAGTAAATCTCATAATAACCTTTACGTTGTATCATTATAATTTTGTATAAGTTGTATTGATCTTTGAAATTGCATTTTTGTTGTACACGCATACAAGGGTTGGGAGGATAAGGTGATTTAAGTTTCCTTACAGTGTAGACTATACCAGGATTATAAAACATTATATTATGCTTAAAGGGTTGGAGTCACTGATACTTTGCATCACGTGGTTATCATGAGGTCATGTTGAACTAGATCGTACTCTCATAGTCTAGAGGAACAAGACTCATTTGATTATTCTCCCCGCGCATGAATCATTATCATTATTTACTTACCACTTTTAGAGAACGTTATCTGATTGTGGTCGGATAACAAAAACGGGATGAATTCACGTTTGCATTTAAATTCCTTATATTATATTATTCATTTAATTTCTTGGATTATTATGCATTTGATTATTACATGTGTACTGAATAGGGTGGGATTTACTTATTTGACATTATCAAATTTTTATAATTGGATAATGACAGGTTCTAACAGCGACAAGGGAAAGGGAACGCTTTCTGAATGTATGTGACTTGCTTAGTTCTTTTTTATGTATGTATTAGTTTTTGAATATATTATATTGTATAAATGAGTTTATGAGTTCGAGTGTGATTATGATCACTTTTAGAATGGCTAGAAAGGTTTTAAGATGAATTGAAATAATTTTGGAATTAAAGTAATGCTAATTTAAGAATTTTGATACTTTAAATCAAGTTAGAATAAATATATAATTTAATTGATGCAATATATATATATATATTGTTATGAGTGGATTGTGAGTCCTTCACCATTTCCACCAAAGCTGAGCAGGTTTTGTTAAATATTTTTGAAAGCCGAGATTTTTGGTGTAGGCTTAAAAATAGAAGAGATTTTTCCAAAACATTTTATTAGATTTTGAGAATTATTTAATTAATCCAAAAGAACATTAAGGTTTGGGGTTGTTTTAGAATCTTTTGTGGATAATAAAGTTTTATAATTGATGATACAATATCTTATTCTTAATTTTTTTATTGATAGAGAGGTTTAGTCAGCTAAATTATCAAGGGATTAAGGTAATCTAAGCCGGTCAGATGCCCTAATTAGGTGAGGTCTGACAAGTTAATATTAACTTGGTACCAACAATAAGGAGAGTCTTGAATGTGCATGTTAAAGTGGATAGATTCATATTCATCACGAATTTTGAGATTATGGATCTTGATATGGATGATGATGCGTCCATGATACTTGGGTGGTCATTCTTAAACACTGCCAATGCGGTCTTGTACACGAGGAAGAAAATGATCACAATGAGTATCAAGGAGGTTGATGATGCCAAGAAGATTGTCTTTGTTGAAGGGCAAAAGGTACATCCAAATGAGAGAGATATCGTTATCTCCGACCTACATATAGAGTATCTCGGTTTGACTCGGACTTAACTAGCAAAAAGGTGTCGAGCTAATGATGTTAAACTTAACGCTACCGGGAGGCAGCCCGTGGGTTTTTATTTGAAGTTTTAGAATTTCAGTCATTTAATTAGCTTAATTAGAACAATCCAAATGTTTTAGCAATTTTCTAACTTTTGAAAGTTTTGTGCTGTTTGTGCAAGAAAGACCATTTGTCGCGTGAAAATTCATTGAAATAGAAAAGTCTCGACTAACCTAGTAAATAGCATAAAAAAGCAAAGGAGTTAAAGTTGTAAAGGTCAGGTACATGGACAAATCATGGGTAGGTTTTAAAGGAATTTTTATATATACACAAAAACTTTCAAAAGAGCCAAAAAACCATTTGTCGGGTGAAACTTCACAGGGTCACGACGCCTTATGTAGTAATACACAAAGCCAAAAGAGCGTCAATAGGGATTTAATGAAAAATATGCAAAATGATGGAGGCCGACAGGTTGACGTCATATATGTACACACATGGCATCCTGAGAGCAACGGGGCGTTGCTAGCAGGGTGTTGAGCTATGAGTAAAAATTATTCACAACAGTCTCGATGTTGTGGCCACATTGTGGTGGCCCATACACTTCCAAACAAGCATACATCCCTATAGAACCCAAGTTTGAGCAATTTTAAGAGATAAAGAGTGTTCTTAATTATTTAGAGTGAAAAGAGATAGTGCATGGCGGATTTGCACTAGGAGGAGAGCTAGAGCATTGATTTGAAGAAGAGATTCATTTGAAGAAGAGATTCAAGTGAGTACTAAGGTTTTGTTTGTAAGCAAAGTGAAAGGGCTTAGATTGATAGAGACTTGGAGGAGTAGTCTACACCGAAAAGTAGTCTGTCATTAAAGGTAAATTTATAATTTTATAAGTTATGCTTTGAAGTTTTCAAAATTTTTGATGAAATTGCATGAATTGTGGATATGAGGTCGTTGGATATGAATTTTAAGTTGTGTGGATTTAGAGCATCAATGTGGCTTATGGTGAACTAGTCTTTATCTTTTGCATTATTTGGCATGTGATTGATCCTTGTAAACGAAAATCTTGATTTTAGGTGATTTGAAGACCCGTGTTGTGAGTTGTTGTGTTGTGTGAGTTTTTGAAAAATGCCAAGAACAAAAAAGTAGGCAAGTCGAGTTAGTGAAGTGAGAGCAAATAATAATGAGGCATCATCCTCAAGAGATCCAAATGAAGATGAATCGAGACCTTTTAAGTCTAAGTACCACATTATTAGATAGGCTAAAAAGAGATATGAGGTCATTGAACATAGAAAATTCATTTGCGAGAGAGGAATAAACTTGTTGGTTAAGTATGATAAGAAAGTAAATAATTTCAGTAGGCAACAAGTTTTTAAGCAATTCACTCAAGACTAAAGAGAGAACAATGTTAAAGGAGTGAGTGAAATTGTTTATGAATTTTACACCAATACAAAGTTTACAAAGAAGGGATGACCCCAGTGAAGGTGAGAGGGGTGTTTGTCTCCTTCAATGAGCATTACATAAATAGAATATATGGGTTAGAGCACATGAGTATAGTTAAAGACTCACATAGTTTCTCAGATGATTTATATAAGAGACCGTATAACCTATGTCCTCTTAAAGCCATAGAGTGAGCATTAGTTGTCCGAGGATAAAATGATGAGTAATGGGAGATAAGAAAGTGTCGAAGCACATTAAGAAGGGGAATGTGAGAAACGTTTATAGAATGCGATAACACTTTCTAGTTGCTTCATTGTACCCGACCACTCATCATGGCGAGATCAATAAGCCAAAGGCGGCTTGTTTATATGAGATTACAAAGTACGGGGAATTCAATATGAGGTAGATCATCTAAAAGAACTTGTAGGAGTCTATTATGTCAGAGAGAGACACCAAATTGTTGTTTCCAATTTTGATCACCCAGATATGCTTAAATGCCAAGTGCAATTGATTCAAAATGAGGAGTTTGATATTGAGGCAAAGCAACCATAGATGATGAGTTTTTGCTCACATTGAAATCATTGAATGGTTACCAAGACTCTGAGGATAAGATATATGTATATATATATATATATAAGATGGATAGACTTGAGGCCAAGTTGTTGGCCAAGGAGCAAAAGGATCACGCAATCGTAGTGGCAACAACAGCAAAGTTAGTTCAATAATTGCAGAACGAAAGATACGGAGAAGTAGAAGAGCACCATTAGGGATTTACTGAGGGCTACGAGTTTGTCGACCCACTTAAAGGAGAACATGACTTGGATAGTCTTGAGGTTTTTCCACCACCTCCACCACCATATACACTAGTACCACCACCAGAGGATTTGACTCTACGACAGTATAGGTTGTGGATTGATGAGGTGAGGAGACAGTACAGAGAGGACATGGCTCAGTATAGTAAAGCCTTGGTAAGATATGAGCTAGACCGACTGAATGGACAACGTAATTTCATGTTATTTCCAAATCATCAGAGAGACATAGATAGATATGAGAGGAGCAGACGAACAAGATCTACCGATAGGTTTATTGGTTTTCGAGCAGCACCGAACTACATGTTTGATCCAAACGTGGTGCAAAGCAGAAGGGTGGAACATCTTTTAGCACCATCCTTTGTTGGAGCTAATGATGATGATGATGATGATGATGATGATGATGATGATGATGATGATGATGACGATGCGCATTCTTAGAGTCTGAGCCTTAAGATTTCTTTAGACCTTGGGGAGATGAGATATACATTTATATTGATTAACTTTACATTCGAGATATTTTTTTCACTTTGTGTAAATTTTATGTTAATGCATTATTATGATCTTGTGTTATTATATGTTTGTGTTTAGTGTTTTCATGTTACAGACTTATTTTTAAACCTTGAGGATAATGTTTGATTTAAGTTTAGGGGCGTCAATACTGCACTGCGGAAAGTAGTAAGAAAGGATGAAATAAGGATAAATGTTGTAGATATGAGCATAAAATCTTATTTTTGAAGCAGTTAAAGAGGAAAACATGGTAGTGTATTCGATTCTATTTACTTATTATTTAAATGTGTAGAAGTGGTATAGATTACGTTATATATAGTAATATGTAATGAATAAGTAATTCATTTGCAAAGTTTACACCTTTAATTTAGGATGAGTAAGAATACAAGTGTCATGGTGATATAAAACTCAAAAGAGTGTTAAAATTTTTGAAAAAAATAAGAAATGTAGCAAACAACAATATTCTTTCATGATTAGAAACCTAAAGTTATGGAAGACCATGAATTTAAAACAAAAGCAAGAAAGACAACTAGAATACTTTTTGTGGAAAAATTAAATCTGTAAGGAATTCTATAATAAATATGAATTTTGCTTGAGTATAAAAAGTAAATAAATACTTAGTGCTAAGAGGGGAAGGGATAGACATGGTTTTTAATAAGAAGTTGGAGTTAAAACTTGCTTTATAAAGTGAAAGTGAGAAGTGCCAACAAGAGTTTTTAACAAAATTAAGACTCCCACAAGTTCTACAGGAAAGGAGCAGAGAACTTGATGGTTGGGAAAAAAGAGAAATAATAGAACCCATAGGAAAAGGAGTATGGACTGTGCAAATAAAAAACATGAGGAGAAAAAGAAAAAAGATATATATAAAAATAAAGAAAAGAAAAACAGAAGTTAGGTTAACACTCTTCAAATAAAAGATTTAGCTCGAGTACAAGTAGTTTAATTAAGTTAAGTTTTCTTTTCGACTATATTAAGTCCTATGGACTTTTGAAGAGCTAATGTTTACAAAACTAGTACGATCTATGCTTATTTGTGAATTTGTAACGGTACGCATTATTTAATATTAATTAAAGATTAGGATCCGTAGCTCGAACCCACATGGATACCGTTAATAAGTCTAGGGCGCGCTAATCAATGTATAAATAATTATTTTGTATGATGTGTTAATTTATTGTATTATTATTTAATATTCACGTCACATTACTGTTAAGATTTCCATTGGTCGCGTATACGCTTGTAGTGACGAGAATGTAAGACATCACGAGTGAGCATAATGCGAGTGTATGGGGTAGTACGGAGTTTATAGGTCACATCACCCATCACATCACATTACCTATCAAATCACCCGTACCTACACCTTACTTTTCTTTTTCACCTCAAACAAAACCCACATATCTCTATCTAATTGGTTCTTCCCTCTCTCTCATTTTTAATTCTTCCTCAACACTTGCTCCCCATCTCATTTGATCTCATCTTATTCTCACAAGGTCTCCTCACTCCCACAACTCTCTCGGTCTTTTTTTGCTCTAGCACCACCACCTCTCGCGCCGACGACTTCCAAGATCGAGGTGAGTGGTGATTTTTGTTGTTGATTTGTTGGAGACAATTGAGGAGCTTAAATTGTGAGAGTGTTGATCTTCTTCTTCTTGTTGTTGTTGTTGTCATTATTATTGTTGTTTATAGTTTTGAAAAAGTGACGTGAGCCGACCACATCAATAAGGTAAAGTTTTCTAAACCAACAATTTTGTAGAATAGTGGCAAATGGTCGATCCCACTTAGACTAGTTGTTTTTCTTAGGTTAAAAATAACGAAAAAGGAAAATCGGGGGTTTTAAAATAAATATTAATTTAACTAACTAATCTATTTAAACTAAATAAATAAAATAACTAAACTAATTTCTAAAAACAATTAATTAATAATTAAGTAACACCTAAATCTCCAGTTCCACAAATCAGAATCAAGATTCGATAGCAATCATGGTCTTCAATCTTTCCCAAAAAGTTATTAATTTAAATTCTCCTAGATTAGCTATAGAAAATCGACATCCGCCAGAAATTCCTAGTTCCCCTAATCTCGATAGCCAGGACGTCCGCCACTAACTACTTCCCTAATTAATGTATAACCTTATGTTGGACTAAGTGGTTAGTCACTCACATTCCGACCGAGATTTTGATGGAAACAAACAAGGTGAAAATGTACTAATCAAGTATTTCAGTTTGTGTTAAAGGATGGAATACAACACATCAGGGAATATGGAGACAAACAAACAAGGTGAAAATATATTCAAGAAATATGGAAAGCTTGTTGGAATAAGTGATGCAATACAACATCTCAAGAGTACTCAAGCAATACAAGTTCAAGACTCGGCACAAATGAAGAAATGAAGAAGAAAAGTTCAAACCGCAATGTGTAAAATCAATGTAAGGTATACAAATTCATTCACGCAAGCCAAATGCATTAGTTCATGCATACATCAAGTTTTCGAAATCATTTTTCAAAGTTATAAGTTTACTTCAAAGTTTAAAAATGGATTTTAAACACTTAACTAGGTAAATGAGGTTAAACAATGTGAAACCTTGTGTGAATGGTCATTTACATATTAGAAGATCATTATAAATGTTTTTGAAAAAGAAAAACTCGTTTTTGAAATGTATTTAAAAAGAAAACTGAAAATTTGCGAGAAAAGCCCCTAATAAGTTGTGAAACTTTGAATTTCCATTTTCGGGGTTTGTAAAATTATCCGGACCACCCAAATAGGCTTAATGACTCATAATAAACATGTATAACATGTTATATAAGGGTTGGTTAGGTCCCGGACAAGTTTAAGGGTCGCTAACACAAATGGATAAATTAATTATTTCGAAGTCCCCTGCAGTTAGCGCGCTAATAATGTCATTAGCGCGCTAAGCAGTGTTAGCGCGCTAACTCACAGATATTAGCGCGCTAATTGCACTCGCCTGCAATTTTTGACTTTTGGAAATCAAGCTTTGAATTTGAATTTTTGATTTCTGGATTCCTAGAACGGCCATAAACGGCTATATTGGAATTCCTACCACTATAAAACCACCTCAAACTTGGTTTTAAACAAGAAGAGCAAACACACTCAAAATCAATAGATCTACAAGGTAGAAATCGATTTTTGTGAAGAAAACAAGGGAGATCTTAGTTCTTTGTTCATTAGCTCAAATATCCAAAGCACATTTGAGGCTTTCAAAAGGAGTTCAATAATCACTCCAGAGTGATCTCTTTGTCATTCTTCGGTTGTAAGAAATTTCTAGATCTACAAATCTTACTTGTGCTTAATCTATATATTTTGAGTAGTTGATTTGAAAATCATTTTGGTATGTGTGTTTGAACATATTCTCGAGTTTTTGTACTTAAAATTTATACTCTCAAACTCGAGATTGATTAGAACAAAAGTGTTGCACCTAAACTTGATTCTTATCAAACTTTTGTTCTTAGCCTTGAAATCGGTTTTCATACAAATGTATTAAGTTTTTGAAACGATTTCAAATTTGGAATTTGTAACAACATCTTCTCGAGCTTTTGCACTTTAATTTACATTATCAAACTCTGAGATTGATTTGAACAAAAGTGTTGCACTTAAACTTGATTCTTGCTAAACTTTTGTTCTTAGACTCGAAATCGGTTTCACACAAATATATTAAGTTTTTGAAACGATTTCAGATTTGGAATTTGCAACAACATCAGTAACATATTTGCATATTCCATTTATACTCACACTTGCATGCATAAGAGTTAGGCTCTAGGTGGCTTGCTTGTGTTTGAATTTGATACCACTTTTGTTGTAAAGTGTATCTTTGTATTTCCAGCAAAATTGTTGTATTCGAATGATTGTAAGACTTAGTGGAATCTAAGTCGAAAGGAAAAATCCTAGTGGAGTCTAGGTGGGAAAATCCTAGTTGCGGCTAGGTGGGAAAAATCCTAGTCGAGTCTAGGTGGGAAAATCCTAGTTGCGGCTAGGTGGGAAAAATCCTAGTTGAGGCTAGGTGGGAAAATCCTAGTTGCGGCTAGGTGGGAAAATCCTAGTTGCGGCTAGGTGGGAAAAATCCTAGTTGAGACTAGGTGGGAAAAATCCTAGTTGCGGCTAGGTGGGAAAAAGTCCTAGTTGAGGCTAGGTGGGAAAAATCCTAGTTGAGGCTAGGTGGGAAAAATCCTAGTTGCGGCTAGGTGGGAAAATCCTAGGTGAGGCTTAGGTTGTAACACTTATTGGTAATATAAGTGGGGTTGAAATCCTAACCGAGGAGGTTAGGTAGTGGATGTAGATCGTTGGATCGAACCACTATAAATCGCGTGTCATTTTATATTTCCTGCATTTCTTTTACTTGCATCGCTTATATATATATATACATCATAATTGTAAATTGCGCATAAAATTTCAAAAAGGGCAATAACTACTCGGTAACCCAATTCACCCCCCTCTTGGGTGACCTTCAATTGGTATCAGAGCGGGTTATTGCTCAAAGTGTTACTAACGTATCTTTGAGTGTTTTTGTGCAAGGATGCAAACTTTAGATCCAGCTCGCCTTCGGGAAGGTAATTCTTCGGTTAGGCCTCCATATTTTGATGGAACCAATTATGCTCATTGGAAAGTAAGAATGAAATTTTATATTAGAGCACAAAATAGATTTTTATGGGATGTAATTGAAAATGGTTACACTCCACCGGGTAAGCCATTGAAAGAATACACCACGGAGGAGATAAAGCTTGAGCTTTCAAATGATCAAGCCGTAAATCACTTATTTTGTGCATTAAGTGAAAATGAATTCAACAGAGTAAGTGCTTGTCAAACGGCAAGGGAAGTATGGGAGAAGCTTGAGGTACATTATGAAGGTACCATGCAAGTAAAGAAGACCAAGCTGAGAATTCTTGAGGAACATTATGAAACCTTCCGAGTTGGGGCTGATGAAGACATAGCCACCGCCATCACTAGATTCACGAAGCTACTAAATGAGATCAAGAATCTAGGCAAGAATTATGATCAAGAAACTTCAGTATATAAATTCCTTAGAGGCTTGCCTAAGGAATGGGATGCCAAGAAATACGCTATCCAATCGGCTCAAAATCTTGGAGATTATACATTCGATGCATTATGCGGAGAGCTAACAGTTCATGAATTTGAACTAAAAGACAGAGCAAGATTGGAAGCACTAAGTGGAGGGACTAAAAGCTCAAGAAAAGAAATCGCATTAAAAGCAAGTAGCTCCCCAAGTGCATCAGTAGAGGTCATCGAAAATGAGGAATCATATGATGAAAATGATCTTGAGAAAGAAGTAGCTATGATCTCAAGAAAGCTAAATAAGGTCGTGTACAAACGAGATAAGTACAAGAAGAAGCTGCGAAGTGGAAGCAAGGAAGGAAAACCAAACGAAATAATATGCTACGGTTGCGGCAAACCGGG
Source organism: Stephania yunnanensis (assembly GCA_039657365.1). Taxonomy (NCBI): domain Eukaryota; kingdom Viridiplantae; phylum Streptophyta; class Magnoliopsida; order Ranunculales; family Menispermaceae; genus Stephania; species Stephania yunnanensis. The sequence continues at coordinate 26,333,845 of CM077580.1, forward strand.
TCACGTCAAGACGGAGTGCAAAACCAAGAAGGTATTTGACAAAGGAAAGAAGAGTTTCAAAGCAACTTGGGATGACTCATCATCTTCAAGTTCGGACTCCGAATCAGAAAGTGAGAAGGCAATATTTTGTCTCACAGCACAAGGCGAGGTAAACTCTAATGTTTTTAATTTTGATAATGTTAATGATTTGAATGATGTTCCAAATATTGATGAACTTAGAAAAGAGTTGAAAAAGGAGGTCAAAAACACTAAACAACTCAAAAAGAGTTTGATCATTGCAATTAGTGAAATATAGTCACAAAATGAGATTATTGATGATCTCCAAAATGACTTAAATGAAGTCATAAAGGAAAGAGATGCTTTAGTCAAGGAAGTAGAGGACTTGACTAGCACGGTGCATAAGTTTACAAATGGTAAACAAATGTTTGACATGATGTTAGGAGCACAACGACATGCACTTAATAAAAGAGGCATAGGTTATGGAGCAAACTTGTTAAGCTACAAGAAATTGCTAAATGATGATCGTAGATGCTCTAAATGTAACAAGACTCACATGGTCAAGAAATGTGCATTACAAAAGGTAAAAATGGGTAAACTAGCATGGGTAGCTAAAAATGTTTATGACACTAACACTCTCGGACCCAAAGGTGTTTGGGTACCAAAATCTAGTGTGTTTCCCATAGTATAGGAAGCAAGGAAAAGCACCCTATGGTACTTGGACAGTGGGTTCTCAAGTCACATGACCAAAGATGCACATCAAGTTATTAAACTAAAGCGGCATGATGGTGGAAAGGTTGCAGTTGGAGACAACACCAAAGGAAGAGTTATTGGTCTCGAAACTGTCGGTAACAATTTACTCTCTATTTCTAACGTTTATCTTGTTGATGGTTTGAAACTTAATTTGTTTATTATTAGTCAATTGTGTGACAAAGGATTTCATGTTATGTTTGAATCATCAGAATGCATTGTTAAAAATGAGAAGCATGAAACCTTAGTTATTTGCATATAGAGATAAAAACGTTTATGCCATTAACTTTGATGAGATAAATATGCAAAATGTTTCATGTTTGAATGCACAAAGTGAATGTGATGCATGATTGTGGCACAATAGATTAGACACCATTCTCTGTGTGATCACATCCAAAAGGGAAATGTTAAAATTTATTCATGTGCCCATATAGGATCAACTAGCCTATATACCCACTAAGCCGTTGCCTAGAAAACAAGTCTTTAAAATTCGGCGTGAGTTAGGCATGTCTCGAAAATTGGACCTTCTACATATGTTCTAGTTATTCCAAACATTTTTATATGGTGTTAGTGAAGTGTCCATGAAGTTTGAGAAGAATCGGAGCTAAATTGCAAAAGTTCAAAATTTTTGTGTCAAAAATTCCAGAGAGGAATTAGCGCGCTAATAGCGCAAATTAGCGCGCTAACAGCCCTGCGACCGAAAAAATTCCAGAGAGGAATTAGCGCGCTAACTCACCTTATTAGCGCGCTAATGTCGATCGGTCAGGGTTTTATAACCTAATTTTTTCTTCAAACACTCACCTCAAACACAAGTATCTCGTCTTCTCTTCCAAATCCACTCTCCGTGTGTAATCTCCACCGTAATCTCTACTCTTCTAAGGTACAAATCTTCTCCATTCTTTGTTGATTCCTTCCATTTTCGTTTCACTATGTCAACACGTCGCCCCTCAAACCGCTCTTCTTCTCGATCGGGTGCACCTACCGCTCCCACTCCATCTCGACCTACCCAAGCAACGTCCTCACGACGTCCTTCTAGCCGACGGATGGTTCAATCTTCATCGTCTAGTGACGAATCCGAATCCACACACCCCGTCCCGATTCCGGCAAATGCCCCACGACGTGAGAGTCGTGCAATTGCTACTCTTTGCTATCTATATCATGAATTTTTCGTATCTCTGAGTTTTCTTTATGGCTATTTTGTGCTTCACTATGTTTTCGAGTCTATGCATGTGTATCGCTTCCGTATGTTCTTTATTAATTTGCATAAAGTGAGGGGGAGAATGTTTTTTATTAATATGCATAAAGTAAGGGGGAGAAATTTATTGCCAAAGTAAGGGGGAGAATGCTTTTATCCTGGTATATTGCTTATTGATAAGCATAAAGTGAGGGGGAGAGTTTATTTCTCTCGTATTGTTTGAATCGTGCCTATCTTCGCAGATACTTGACCCCATTATATCAAACGGGGGAGAAAAGGTAGAACTTGAAAGGGAGATATTGTGATATCTTTGCTATTGTGATAATTTTTGAAAGGACGATATGAAAGGGTGATATTTTCATTGGCATATATTGGTATCGGGTTAATATTCTCATTTTTACTGGTATCAAGTTGATAATTTTAACCTCCATATATTGGTATACTTGAAAAAGTTGTTGGTTTTTTATTGGTATATTTGAAAGGGGAGAAAAATTGTGGATGCTTAACCCCGCTTTTTGATAATATCAAAAGGGGAGAAAAATGTGTGTGGTGAACTTGAAAGGTTTGAAATTTAAAAATATGGGTGTTGAACCTGTTTGGTTGTTGGTTGTTAGTTTTGAAAGGTTTGGTTGTTTTTGAACTTGCAACTAAATGTGTTAAACTTGAAAAGATTGATGTGTTGAATGTGATATACATTTAGATTGTGTTTTTATACCTTTAAAGTTCACATTGTTTGTTATCATCAAAAAGGGGGAGATTGTTGGACTAAGTGGTTAGTCACTCACATTAAAACCGAGATTTTGATGGAAACAAACAAGGTGAAAATGTACTAATCAAGTATTTCAGTTTGTGTTAAAGGATGGAATACAACACATCAGGGAATATGGAGACAAACAAACAAGGTGAAAATATATTCAAGAAATATGGAAAGCTTGTTGGAATAAGTGATGCAATACAACATCTCAAGAGTACTCAAGCAATACAAGTTCAAGACTCGGCACAAATGAAGAAATGAAGAAGAAAAGTTCAAACCGCAATGTGTAAAATCAATGTAAGGTATACAAATTCATTCACGCAAGCCAAATGCATTAGTTCATGCATACATCAAGTTTTCGAAATCATTTTTCAAAGTTATAAGTTTACTTCAAAGTTTAAAAATGGATTTTAAACACTTAACTAGGTAAATGAGGTTAAACAATGTGAAACCTTGTGTGAATGGTCATTTACATATTAGAAGATCATTATAAATGTTTTTGAAAAAGAAAAACTCGTTTTTGAAATGTATTTAAAAAGAAAACTGAAAATTTGCAGAAAAGCCCCTAATAAGTTGTGAAACTTTGAATTTCCGTTTTCGGGGTTTGTAAAATTATCCGGACCACCCAAATTAGGCTTAATGACTCATAATAAACATGTATAACATGTTATATAAGGGTTGGTTAGGCCCCGACAAGTTTAAGGGTCGCTAACACAAAGGGATAAATTAATTATTCGAAGTCCCTGCAGTTAGCGCGCTAATAATGTCATTAGCGCGCTAAGGCAGTGTTAGCGCGCTAACTCACGATATTAGCGCGCTAATTGCACTCTGCCTGCAATTTTTGACTTTTGGAAATCAAGCTTTGAATTTGAATTTTTGATTTCCTGGATTCCTAGAACGGCCATAAATGGCTATATTGGAATTCCTACCACTATAAAACCACCTCAAACTTGGTTTTAAACAAGAAGAGCAAACACACTCAAAATCAATAGATCTACAAGGTAGAAATCTGATTTTTGTGAAGAAAACAAGGGAGATCTTAGTTGCTGTTCATTAGCTCAAATATCCAAAGCACATTTGAGGCTTTCAAAAGGAGTTCAATAATCACTCCGAGAGTGATCTCTTGTCATTCTTGGTTGTAAGAAATTTCTAGATCTACAAATCTTACTTGTGCTTAATCTATATATTTTGAGTAGTTGATTTGAAAATCATTTGGTATGTGTGTTTGAACATATTCTCGAGTTTTTGTACTTAAAATTTATACTCTCAAACTCGAGATTGATTAGAACAAAAGTGTTGCACCTAAACTTGATTCTTATCAAACTTTTGTTCTTAGCCTTGAAATCGGTTTTCATACAAATGTATTAAGTTTTTGAAACGATTTCAAATTTGGAATTTGTAACAACATCTTCTCGAGCTTTTGCACTTTAATTTACATTATCAAACTCTGAGATTGATTTGAACAAAAGTGTTGCACTTAAACTTGATTCTTGCTAAACTTTTGTTCTTAGACTCGAAATCGGTTTCACACAAATATATTAAGTTTTTGAAACGATTTCAGATTTGGAATTTGCAACAACATCAGTAACATATTTGCATATTCCATTTATACTCACACTTGCATGCATAAGAGTTAGGCTCTAGGTGGCTTGCTTGTGTTTGAATTTGATACCACTTTTGTTGTAAAGTGTATCTTTGTATTTCCAGCAAAATTGTTGTATTCGAATGATTGTAAGACTTAGTGGAATCTAAGTCGAAAGGAAAAATCCTAGTGGAGTCTAGGTGGGAAAATCCTAGTTGCGGCTAGGTGGGAAAAATCCTAGTTGAGGCTAGGTGGGAAAATCCTAGTTGCGGCTAGGTGGGAAAAATCCTAGTCGAGTCTAGGTGGGAAAATCCTAGTTGCGGCTAGGTGGGAAAAATCCTAGTTGAGGCTAGGTGGGAAAATCCTAGTTGCGGCTAGGTGGGAAAATCCTAGTTGCGGCTAGGTGGGAAAAATCCTAGTTGAGGCTAGGTGGGAAATCCTAGTTGCGGCTAGGTGGGAAAAATCCTAGTTGAGGCTAGGTGGGAAAAATCCTAGTTGAGGCTAGGTGGGAAAAATCCTAGTTGCGGCTAGGTGGGAAAATCCTAGGTGAGGCTTAGGTTGTAACACTTATTGGTAATATAAGTGGGGTTGAAATCCTAACCGAGGAGGTTAGGTAGTGGATGTAGATCGTTGGATCGAACCACTATAAATCGCGTGTCATTTTATATTTCCTGCATTTCTTTTACTTGCATCGCTTATATATATATATATATATATATACATCATAATTGTAAATTGCGCATAAAATTTCAAAAAGGGCAATAACTACTCGGTAACCCAATTCACCCCCCCTCTTGGGTGACCTTCACCTTAGACATCCGCCAATCGGGTTTAACATACTAACCACAGTAATATAGATCTGTGGGAACACTAATCCTAAATTACCGGATCGCATCCGCTCCCGACTTAACCTAGATTCAATTGTTGCACACTCAAGCACCGAAAGGGTTTTACGGCAAACGGGTGAATGTTTGTTACTTTATTGGTCCAAAAGTACAATTACACGGATACTAATAGTCCAAATAACAATAGATTATCCACCTAAAAGCATGCACTGACAACTTATATACCCTACATCTAAATCACAATAATTAAAATCAACAACAATGAAATGGGATAAATTAAATTAATTAAATAATAAAATAAAAGATCTCACATAATATGCTATGAATCCATAATCTCGACTTGTTTCCCCTTCGACTTAGGCAAGAAGTTGATTAGCCGAACATCGTCTTCAAAAATCAATACTAAAAACTAATAGTAATTATCTAAAAAATAATAATTGATTGTTTTTTAAATAATACCAAGGTTCATAATATATAAAAGTACTCAAATTTGGTCTCGGATACTAATTTTAGGGGTTAGGGGCGTGACTCGTGCGCCGAGGAGCATTGTATGGCTATTTTTAGCTCAAAAATCGGATTATACCATGTGTCACAGCGTGATTCGCTGTTTTTCTGCGTCGCACTGAAGTGTCAACGCCTTATTGGACCGCCTATGTCACCGCTGCTGATTAGGCGCCGCGTGATTCGCCGAAATCCATGCATTTTCGTTGTGAGAGGATGATTCAGCTCCACGTTTCATGACGTGATTAGCTGAAGCACCTGTTGATGACGCGCTTGGCCAATTAGAGAACGTCGCGTGGACGCTAAACACAGAAGAAGAATTCGCGCAACTCGAGCGAATTACTGGGAGTCTGTGTGGAAACGCATCTCGAGGCAGATCGATGGAAGCTGTGCGAGAAGAAAAAATGGCGATGTGTGACGTGGTCTGTCTCGGCTGACGTGGCATCTCCCTATTGGTTGAAATATCCTGTTTGCTATTCGACACACCTCGCAACGCCTATTTCGAGTCAAACCGTCCGGCATCCGATCACTGCAAGTAAATACTCCATTTTGAATATTTTCCCGCCACGAATTCAACCGCGCACTCCGTTTCACCTAAAAATAACCATAAAATATAATTAAATATATATTTTAAATATTTTTACTAATTAAATATACTAAAATAAGTTACTAAAAACCTATAAATACTAACTTATCAAATACCCCAAATTTAAGACTTTGCACGTCCCGAGCAAAAGTGTAAATGACAACACAAATAAACTAGACTCCTACTATAATAATGCACTGACTCAACTAATCTTATACCCTACTCAAATTCATAGAGTTCCTTTGGTTTACATAGTCACCAAATTAACAAGTAACTCGGAAAATTTCGAAGTTATGATATGTCAAGTCTCGCAAATCAAACACAATTAAGATCACACTTTAAAACATAGACTCGGTCAAAACAAAGGTCATCAGTTACTCACAAGTTTTCTTAGTCTATACACTAAAGCACGCAAGTTCAAAATCTCACTTAATATAATGAAAGCACTCGAACTAAATCTTTTATTTGAGGAGTTTCACAACTTTCGCCTTTATTCATTATTTTTATTTCATTATTTTCTTATTTTTTTCTTCTCCAATTTTTTTTTAATTAATACGGTCCCTGCTCCATTTCTTATGGACCGATTTTCTCACTTTTCCCAATACAAGTTTCCCTGCTCCATTTCCTATGGAAACCTGTAGGACATTCTACACTAAGAATACTCATGTTAGTACTTCTCACTTTCACTATAATCAAGTACATCCCCCAACGTAGGTTAAAATAATATCACTTGCATAAATTTGACCGCCTACTCATTTTCGTTATCTAGCATTAAGTCCAACCATCATCTAAGTCTCAAATCATGAAATCATAAAAATGCTGAGCTACAAACTTGATTGAGTGCTTCTCCTACTTTTCTCTAAGTTTCAAGTTAAAAAGGCAACTGTAATTTACTCATCCACAACCAAAGGCATGAACAAAGTTTCGGGTGACTCTAAATAAAAAAATATATATTAAATGCATATGTATACATGAAAGTGTATCAAATCCTAATGAAATGAAAAAAAGAATATGAATGGACATGAAATGAAAGAAATGGAAGAAATGATATAAAACACCACCATTACTATCCAATATCCACATATAACCGCAAAAAAATTAAACGATCTCACCTGCGGTCTTTCGCAAAAGAACCCATCCAAAACATTCCACAATCCCTAAAACATCCCCAAGCTTATTTCGAACATTGTCCTCAAGGATTAAAACATGTCAAGACATCCATATAACGGTGGTGAAGAAGAGCATGGATAAGAAAATGATACAAATGCATGAATAACAAAAAGTTTCTAAAAACTAGTGAACGCACAAAATCTCTCATGTGTGGGTGACTAAGGAAACTATAAAAGAACATTAATAAGAAGAGCAAGAACTAGTAAACTTAGGAGTTAACTCAAAAAAATTTCAATCAAGTCTTGCGAGCCCGAAGTTTGTCAACTAAGGGTGAAATTAACAAGATGACAGAATGAAGTTTATGGTTTTAGGTCTACTCAAAAACCCGCCACTAATGCAGCGACTTAAGTTAGGTATGTCCCAACCAAGTCTCGAAACACCTAAAATCCTATAAACATGTTAATTCCTAAAAAAAATAATGCTCGAATTTTACTAAAAATGCAATCCAAAGTCAAACTTACAAAATTCAGCACTCCAACCCTCCAATGAATGTTAAACATAATATATCACCTGTAAAATAAAGAGACCAAATTAGAGTGTTATTAAAAATAGTAATAAAAAAACTAAAACTAAAATAAAACTAAAATAAATGCAAGAAGTAAATAAAATAAAAATAAAGTTGGGCTGCCTCCCAACGAGCCGCCTTTCTTTTAAGTCTTTGGCTAGACTTAGCATGATTGGTCACGTGATGCACTCTCATTTGGGGATGTCAACAACAAATGGTGCATCAATGTAATTGGGCAATGAAGCATGCACGCCCTCTTTCATATTTAGGAGCTCATTCGGAACTTAAAACACGAAAGAATCTATCGTACCAGGATCGTCCAACACAAAGGTGTCGGCAGTGTAGAAGATCTACAAACGCTCCCTTACTTCCACACCCTTATAAGGTGTACCAAATGTGCATGTGAGGGTGGGTGGTTGCACTAATGCTAGAGGTTGGTCTTCCTCGCTCTCTATCTGCGGCTTCTCCGGCTTGTCTGAATTGACATCAATTTTCATCTCATCTTCTCCTTCATTTAATGCAATGACAATCTCGGGCTTAATTTGAAAGACTTCACATTCTTCGGATGTATCTATCAAATAGTCTTCCACCCGTGTAACGTCATTCACCTCAAGATTTGTCAATGTATCATCACTCACATCCTCATATGGGTTAAAAGTTTATTATGTACTACACAACTCTGCTTTATCATTTTTTCTTTGAAGACGGCACTATATCGATTGAATGAAGTTTGCAAGTCCTTCAAGGGTGGAAAACTAAAATCAAGTTTTTGAATCTCATCGCAAATTTGTCGACACTCTTGCACACTTTCTATCACTTGCATCACCAAATCTTTTAAGGAGAGGCTTTAATGAAACTGTTGATTTCCTTCATGTTGAAGAACATGTGAATGTGACATGAATCCAGAGAAGTCAGGTTGTGGCGATGCATAGCTAGAATAGTGGTAGTTCTCATATTGTGGATAATAAGGACAATTATGTGCGGAATGAGAATGATCTCCATAAGTTTCGCAAACCTCGACCTGTTGCACAAAAGAATGTTGGGTTTTGGGGTTCATACGCAGCGGAGATTATAAAACAATTTTGACAAAAACCCCAACAGGATTATAATCTAATTCCATTAAAACATTTAAACCAAGAAAACTTAATGATACCTCGGTCGCAAAATACATTTATGAAGGTTGATCGATCTCTAAGGCACTGCCAACGACGAACGCCCTCTACAAGCAGTCCACACACGAACGACGGCCGAGATTCAAAGTGCTAGCTTCAAGAGAATACCAAACCTTTTTGTTTCTCTCCAAAATAATCCAGAGCGTACCAGAAAACACTAATTCATTTCTAAACGAAAATAGAGTTTCGGCCCTAAAATTTCATCAGTGTGTTCTAACTTAAAGCGTCTATTTATACAACCCTTGTATATAGACGGTTAAGTAAATTACACATATACCCCTACTTAAAGAAGTATAAGTGTAATGCACGACGAGGGTGTTTCTGTCATGAATTTTATCATATAAAATTCGTTTTTCTGAACCATTTTAAAATCTCGCAAAACCATTCTTAGTTTGCAACCCAATAGGCTTATACAACGTTAGTAGTGTACCAAAACACATTTTGGTATACAAGTCATAAGCGGCCTCTAGCAAGACATTATGACTACCCAAGTTGTACGAATATCAAATCGATACAACCTAATCAATAGTGTATATAACATCCTTTTGTCACACGATATCCTTTTGATCAAACATAAGGCATTGAATTGTCATCCAACATGTTCAATCGTACTAGTCTCGGTCTCTAGGTAGACCGAAATCATCCAAGTCACATTGATCAATATCAATTTACTTAGACTATGCCTTTTAAAGGTCTAATACATCGAGGGATCCACTGGATATCTCTCTTTATATGAGAGGGACAAATTTTATCTCGGTTACACAACTTCATCACATTACTCACACAGTAACCAATCACAACCTTTATAATCGTCTGGTTAAAGAAAACGTTTGATTGTGTCAAATCACTGTGTTCCTAATGTTGAAGTCTCTGGTAATCTCAAGTCAGATGACTGAAAAATATACCTATCATGAGAAACAACTGTGACTTAATCCATGTGATGTTCTCATAGCGGGTCGATCCAGTACTTTGTTTCCTAACAAGTACTCGTGATCTTGATTCGTGGCCCTATACGTATATTCATTGTATGATCATCAATTAAGACTTAGACTAGTCTTGATTCATTATAGTTCCTAGTATAATGATCGACTTGGGACATTTAGGAAATTTCTATAAATACCTATGGATCTTATTGTAATGTAAACATACAAATTAATTATAATAAATAGCAAATGAAATCCTCTATTTTATTAACTAAAAGTATTCATAAAGACAGTTAATGGATTGACCTAGGGTACATGCCCCAACATCTTCCACTTGCACTAGGGCCCATCATACATGCATCTAATGCCTAATGATCTAACATGACCATCATGTTTTGCTTATGGAAGTGCTTTTGTCAATGAATCCGCAACGTTGTCTTCAGTAGGTACTCTGCAAATCTTCACGTCTCCCCTCTCAATAATTTCTCTAATGAGATGAAAACGCTTGAGTATATGTTTGGATCTGTGGTGTGATCTAGGTTCCTTGGCCTGTGCTATTGCCCAGTTATTGTCACAATACAAACAAACAGGGTTAGCAAGACTTGGAACCACACCTAGTTCGAAATGAACTTTTTGATCCAAATGACCTCCTTTCTTTGCATCGGACGCTGCAATATACTCAACTTCTGTTGTAGACTCTGCTACAGTGTCTTGCTTCGAACATTTCCAGCTTATTGCACCCCCATTCAAAGTAAAAACATATACAGACTGCGATGTAAAATCATCTATATCAGTTTGAAAACTTGCATCTGTGTAACCATTTACAACTAGATCATTTTCAAAACCTCTATAGACCAAGAACACTTCCTTAGTCCTTCTTAAATATTTAAGAATGCTCTTTACAGCTATCCAGTGACTCTCACCAGGATCTGACTGATATCTGCTTGTAGTGCTTAAAGCTTATGATACATCAGGTCGAGTGCATAACATGGCATACATGATAGATCCAATAGCTGATGCATACGAAATCTTATTCATACGGTCTCGTTCATCATTTGTCTTGGGACATTGAATCTTACAAAGACTTATGTCATGAGACATTGGCAACAATCCTCTTTTAGAGTCTTGCAAATTGAACCTATTTAACACCTTGTCTATATAAGCACTCCGACTTAGACCGATTAGCCTCTTAGATCTATCCCTATAAATCCTTATCCCAAGGATATATGCTGCATCTCCTAAGTCTTTCATTGAGAATTCTTCCCTAACCAAGACTTGACATTCTGCAATGTTGGGATGTCATTTCCAATGAGTAATATATCATCAACATACAGTACCAGAAAAATAACTACACTCCCACTGACCTTCTCGTATATACAAGGCTCATCTTCGTTCTTAATAAAACGAAAATCCTTGATTGCTTCATCAAAACGAAGATTCCAACTCCGAGCAGCTTGCTTTAATCCATAAATGGATCTTTGAAGCTTGCATACCTTCCTAGGATTCTTAGGATATAAAAAACCTTCAGGTTGTGTCATATACACATCCTCGAGCGGCTTTCCGTTAAGAAATGTTGTTTTTACATCCATTTACTATATCTCATAGTCATAATATGCAACAATGACAATTAAAGTTCTTATGGATTTAAGCATGGCTACTGGCGAAAAAGTTTCATCATAATCAACACCTTGAGTATGCCTGAAACCTTTTGCTACAAGTCTTGCTTTAAAAGTATGCACTTTGCCATCCATGTCAGTTTTCTTCTTGAAAACTCATTTACATCCAATGGTTTTACCACCTTCGGGTAAATCAACCAAGTTCTAAACTTGGTTATCATACATGGATTGCATCTCAGAGTTCATGACACTTAGCCATTTATCTGAGTCTGGTCCAGACATAGCCTCCAGATAAGTGGTAGGCTCATTTTGATCCATAAGCAACACATCACGACTATCAGTAATGAGAAATCTGAATCTCTCTGGCTCATGTCTTACCCTACCAAATTTACGTGGGCCTTGTGTCACTTGTGGAGGTTCAACTGGTTCAGAACATTGTTGAGCTTCCAGTAGCGGTTCAGTGTTTATCTGTGATTCTTGAACTTCTTTAAGATTTATTTCTCTCCCACTGGTGTCTTTTGAAATAATTTTTTTTCCAATAAGGCACCATACCGAGCAACAAACACTTTGTTCTCAGCTGGATTATAAAAGTAATATCCTTTTGTTTCCTTAGGATACCCCGCAAATAAACACTTGTCAGATTTAGGTGCTAGTTTTTCTGAGACTTGTCGTTTTACGTAAGCCTCACAACCCCAAATATTAAGGAAAGACAAACTAGGTCTTTTCCCGTACCATATCTCATATGGTGTTTTATCAACTGCTTTAGAATGAACTCAATTTAGAGTGAAAGCTGCAGTTTGTAATGCATAAGCCCAAAAGGATAATGAAAGATTTGCACGACTCATCATAGATCGAACCATATCTAATAAGGTACGATTTCTCCTTTCAGAAACTTCATTCCACTGTGGAGTTGCTGGTGGAGTCAATTGGGAGACAATCCCATAATTTCTAAGATGATCATCAAATTCTTGGCTCAAATATTCACCACCTCGATCTCACCGAAGTGTTTTGATAGTTTTACCAAGTCGATTCTGCATTTCATTTTGAAACGTTCGAAACATCTCAAATGATTCAGTTTTATGTCTCATACATAACCATTTCTGCTGAAATCATCAGTAAATGTAATGAAGTACTGATAACCTCATCTAGCCATTGTGTTTATAGGACCGCATACATCAGTATGTATTAGACCCAATAAATCACTTTCCTTTTCACTGTGTCCAGTAAAGGGACTCTTAGTCATCTTTCCTAGTAAACAAAATATGCACTTTTCATATGTTTCTAAATCAAATGAATCTAGAAGTCCATCTTTATGGAGCTTCGTTATGCGTTTTTCGTTTACGTGCCCGAGACGACAATGCCAAAGATAGGTTTGATTCAAATCATTTGACTTGAATCTCTTTGTATTTATGTTAAAGATTGGATTATCAGTGGGCCTTTTCATGCTTAAAATATAAAGACAATCACACAAATCAGCATTGGCATAAAATATACTTTTATGAGAAATGAAACATCTATTATTCGCAATAATAAAATCAAAACCATCCATATCCAAGAATGAAATAGAAATGATGTTTCTGCTCAAGGCAGACACAAAATAACAATTATTTAAAGTTAAAATAAGTCCACTAGGTAAGACTAAGTCATATGATCCAACAGCCAGGGCAGCAACTCTTGCTCCACTCCCTACGCAGAGAATAAATTCTCCTTTCTTTGACTTTCTACTTCTGGTGAGTCCCTACACATTTATACAAATGTGAGATCCACATCCGGTATCTAATACCCAGGAATCACTAGTAGATAAATTAATTACAATAACATAAATACCAGTAGTAGTAGTCGCACTACCATTTTTCTTCTTTAGATCTTCCAGATATAATTTGCAATTTCTGAACCAATGTCCAGGTGCATGGCAGAAATGACAATCTCCTTCCTTTTCTTTTGGGTGTTTTGAAGCAGGAACAGGCTGGGGCTTGACTTGTTCTACAGGCTTTGTGACAGGTGCAACATCAGCCATGACAACTTTAGCCTTGCCTTTGCCTTTCTTCTTCATTCCCTTTCTCTTTTGGACCATCAACACATTACTAGATGGTTTCTTGATATTTTGTTTAGCAGTTTTGAGCGTCAAATCTAACTCTGAAATTGATTTCTCCATATTATTCATATTGTAGTTCATCACAAATTGTGAGTAACTTTTGGTAATGAATTCAGGATCAAATCCGTAGTCAACTCTTGGCTTATGGGAAATCCGAGTCTATCAAGCTGGTCAACATAGCCCTTCATCTTCAGAACATGATGACTAACTGACGCCCCTCAGTCATCTTGCAAGAATGTAGGTTTTTGACTGTCTCGAACCTTTCTTGCTTAGCTTGTCGTTGGAACATTTCCTTCAGCGTTATAGCCATGTCGTAGGCTTCCATTAGTTCCATTTCCTTCTTAAGTTCAGGAACCATAGTTGTCAGCATAATACATGCAACATCAGTAGAATCGTTAACATGCTTATTATGAGCATCCTTCACAACTTTCGTAGCATTGGCTGGTGGGTCCTCAGGGATTGGAGCATCTAAGACATACAACTTGCTTTCATGCTTAAGAACAATTCTCAAGTTTCTGAACCAGTCAAGAAAGTTAGTTCCATATAGCTTATCCTTTTCAAGGATGGATCGCAATAACAGAGGATTATTGTTACTTCAAAAGGCCATTGATCTACAATAAAGATTATGCAAAGTTTATTTTAGTATAGAGGAATATACTCCCACTAAATTAACAACCCTCCTAAAACACACTGTTTATTTAGGGGACTAAAATTCATATTTCACCTAATTCTATGACAGCTATGGCATGAAACACAGAACTAGATTATTTAGGCAGGTAACAGTTACCAATTACATCTTATGTAATTTTAGATACTTTTATGAGATACGGGACATCTTATGTCTTATCATGTTTTTATTTCATCATGTGCCTGAAGCTCAAAACTATTTTGATACTTTTATTAAGTCGGACCATTTTAAACATTTAGGTAACTCTTATCCAACTTGTCTCACCAAGATAACACAATACACCCAGCTATGGTTGAAACTGTATTAGTGTGATCGAGGCCTTGACAAGTGTTTAAAATGGATGGCATGAGACTTAAAAAATTAATAGAGGGATTTTATTCAGTTTGAGTGATTTTATGTAAACAATGAAATATCATATATTTTATTGATTTCTTAAATCACTAAACAATTTGGAGGTTTTTATATTGTTCACTAATAAAAAAAATTTCGTGCGCTAGGATTAGTTAGAGGCAGCGATCCATTGACCGATCAATTATGACAGAGAGGAGTATGAAGGCGGCTCCCGCTTTTTTTTTTTTTTTTTTTTTTTTAGAAGACGAATTTCAATTCTGAAAATTAAAGTTTACTATAGAAAATCATATTTTTCGCTGATTTTATTATCCTAAATTTACCCCTTAATATATCCAAAATTAAGTCAATTAAAATATTTTTAATTAACCCGGGCCCACATCTAACTAATCATCTTATCCTAATCCAATTAGGACTTAAGATATTTGAATCCTAACATATCACCAATAACAAAATTCTCCATATTTATCTCTTATCCAATAGGGATAACGAAACCTATTTTGCTAATATCTATTAATTTAATTTGTTATCTATCTCTTATCAAATAGAAATTTCATAACAAAATAGATATAAAGAGATAAATAAACAATTTCGAAGATTAATTATTTGCAATTTCGGTCCTCATTCAAATAATCACAAATATGTCATTGAATCATGAACTACTATCCCAATTGAACCTAATTATATTACTTTCGAATTAATATTCAGACTTATACAATTTGAGAAACGTAAAACAATGTAACCTAAATATGCAAACCGAATTATAGAGATTTCATTTATGCATCAATACACGAAAAATAAAGATTATACCTAATGGTGTTAAGGATCACAGAACACAAAATTCAATTCATTAAAATTATTCAAATTAACCTATCATGGTTACTATAGGATGTATGAAACTGATTTCAATTAAATCACGAATATATGTATCATATACACAAAACATGATAATAAATCTCACAGAAAACTTATGTATATCACATATACATCAATTATTAACATGCTTTCAATCATATATCATGTATATATCAGAAGAAAACATGCAATGTTTTTAATGGAATCGAACTCGAAGGCTCTGATACCACTGTTGGGTTTTGGGGTTCATACGCAGCGGAGATTACAAAACATTTTTGACAAAAACCCCAACATGATCCTAATCTAATTCCATTAAAACGTTTAAACCAAGAAAACTTAATCATACCTCGGTCGCAAAATACCTTTCTGAAGGTTGATCGATCTCTAAGGCGTTGCCAACGACGAACGCCCTCTTCCAGCAGTCCACACACGAACGACGACCGAGATTCGAAGTGTTAGCTTCAAGAGAATACCAAACTTTTTTGTTTCTCTCTAAAACGATCCAGAGCGTACCAGAAAACCCTAATTCATTTCTAAACGAAAATAGAGTTTCGGCCCTAAAATTTCATCCGTGTGTTCTAACTTAAAGCGTATATTTATACAACCCTTGTATATAGATGGTTAAGTAAATTATACATATACCCCTACTTAAAGAAGTATAAGTGTAATACACAACAGGGATGTTTTGTCATGAATTTTATCATATAAAATTCGTTTTTTCGAACCATCTTAAAATCTCACAAAACCATTTTTAATGTGCGAACCAATAAGCTCATACAACGTTTGCAGTGTACCAAAACACATTTTGGCATACAAGTCATAAGCAGCCTCTATCAAGACATTATGACTACCCAAGTTATACGAATATCAAATCGATACAACCTAATCAATAGTGTATAAAACATCCTTTTGTCACACAATATCCTTTTGATTTTATAAGGCATGGAATTGTCATCCAACATGTTCAATCGTACTAGTCTCGATTTCTAGGTAGACTGAAAACATCCAAGTCACATTGATCAATATCAATTCACTTAGACTATGCCTTTTAACACTCTGACACATCGAGGGATCTACTGGATATCTTTATTTATATGAGAGGGACAAATTCTATCTCGATTACACAACTTCATCACGTTGCTCACACAATAATCAATCACAACCTTTATAATCGTCCGGTTAAAGACAACGTTTGATTGTTTCAAATCATTGTGTTCCTAATGTTGAAGTCTTTGGTAATCTCAAGTCAGAGGACTGAAAAATATACCTCTCATGAGAAACAACTATGACTTAATCCATGTGATGTTCTCATAGCGGGTCATTCCAGTACTTTGTTCCCTAACAAGTACTCGTGATCTTGATTCGTATCCCTATACGTATAATCATCATATGATCATCAATCAAGACTCACACTAGTCTTAATTCATTATAGTTCCCAGTATAATGATTCGACTATGGACATTTATGATATTTCGCAAATACCCATGGATCTTATTATAATGTAAACATGTAAATTAATTATAATAAACAACAAATGAAATCCTCTATTTTATTAACTAAAAGTATTCATAAAGACAGTTAATGGATTGACCTAGGGCACATGCCCCAACAAAGAATTCATGTTAAAATATTGATATCTATTATATAGCCTACCTACCCCATTAATATTATAATAATGTGAGTATTCGAATCGACCATAATTCTGGAAGTAGGAGGAATCCATCACGGGGTTGTCTGCATATATGTTAAGAGCAAGGGACTAGATAGACAAAATAAAAAAATTAAAAAATAACAATAAACTAAAGAAAGAAAAATACCAATCCCCAGCAACGGCGCCAAAAATTGACGCGCGCCGAATACGTCAATAAAGTAAAGTTTCCTAAACTAACTATTTTGTATAATAGTGGCAAAGGGTCGATTCCACAGAGACTGGTTGTCTTTCTTAAATTAAAAACAACAAAAAAGGAAAAACGGGGGTTTTAAAATAAATATTAATTTAACTAACTAATCTATCTAAACTAAATAAATAAAATAACTAAACTAATTTCTAAAAACAATTAATTAATAATTAAGTAACACCTAAATCTCCAGTTCCACAAATCACAATTAAGATTCAATAGCAATCATGGTCTTCAATCTTTCCCAAAAAGTTATTAATTTAAATTCTCCTAGATTAGCTATAGAAAATCGACATCCGCCAAAAATTCCTAGTTCCCCTAATCTTAATAGTCAGGACATCCGCCACTAACTACTTCCTTAATTAATGTATAACCCTACACATCCGTTAATCGGGTTTAACACACTAATTGCAGTAATATAGATCCGTGGGAACACTAATCCTAAATAACCGGATCGCATCCGCTCCCGATTCAACCTAGATTCAATTGTTGCACACTCAAGCACCGAAAGGGTTTTACGGCAAACGGGAGAATGTTTGTTATTTTATTGGTCTAAAAGCACAATTACACGAATACTAATAGTCCAAATAACAATAGATTGTCCACCTAAAAGTATGCACTGACCACATATATACCCTAGATCTAAATCATAATAATTAAAATCAACAACAATGAAATAAGAGAAATTAAATTAATTAAATAATAAAATAAAAGATCTAACATAATATGTTATGAATCTATGATCCCGACTTGCTTCCCCTTCGACTTAGGCAAGAAGTTGATTATCGAACATCATCTTCAAAAACCAATACTAAAAACTAATAGTAATTCTCTAAAACAATAATAATTGATTGTTTTTTAAATAATACCTAGGTTCCTAATATATAAAAGTACTCAAATTTGGTATTGGATACTGATTTTAGGGGTTATGGACGTGACTCGTGCTCTGAAGAGCATCGTAGGGCTATTTTTAGCTCAAAAATCGGATTCTACCATGTGTCACAGCATGATTCGCTATTTTTCTGCATTACACTGACGTGTCAACGCCTTATTGGACCACCTCTGTCACCGCTGCTGATTTGGCGCCGCGTGATTCACCGAAATCCTTGCGTTTTCGTTGTGAGATGATGACTCAGCTCCACGTGTCATGATGTGATTAGTTGAAGCACCTGTTGATGACGCGCTTGGCCAATTAGAGAACGCCGCGTGGACGCTAAACGGAGAAGAAGAATTCGCGCGACTCGCGCGAATTACTGGGAGTCTGTGTGGAAACGCATCTCGAGGCAGATCGATGGAAGCTGTGAGAGAAGAAAAAATGGCGGTGTGTGACGTGGTCTGTCCTGGCTGACGTAACATTTCCCTATTGGCTGAAATATCATGTCTGCTATTCGACACACCTCGCAACGCGTATTTCGAGGTAAAATGTCTGACATCCGATCACTGCAAGTAAATACTCCATTTTGAATATTTTCCCGCCACGAATTTAGTCGCGCACTCCATTTCACCTAAAAATAACCATAAAATATAATTAAATATATATTTTAAATACTTATAATAATTAAATATACTAAAATAAATTACTAAAAACCTATAAATACTAACTTATCAAAAAGGAAAAAAAAAGGAAAAAAAGAAAAAAAAATGGAATGTCTTTGGAGAGATGAAATTGGAGGGGGGAGGGGGTAGCCAGGTGGGCTGGCCTGGTTACCCCCAGACGGGCCAGGCCTGGCTAACTAGATCCGTGCGGGTCGGGCTGAGCCGAACCGGAACTTAGACAGACCGATTGGGTCGAACCGGACCCAGTTCGGGCCCAACCTATTAATAATTAAAAATTGAATATAAATGATTTTAAACGAAAATAAATTACAAAAATTACTTAAAAATAGATCAAATAGTTGAAAATTATGGAAAATCCCAAAAAAATATAAAATATGAAAAATTAGAAGAAGTTAAGAAAATGAGTTCCGAGGTCTTTTTGGGCTTTCGGCACCCTGGTATAACACGAAAAATGTGTCAAAACTAAACTTTTTGAGAATAAAATTTCCCATATTATAAACTCACTTAATATGACTCTAAAATAATTAAAGTGGGATAATTGGACATCATGGACTTAGGAGACTATAATTGGGTATTGGTTGTACATCTCAAGGCGTGAGCGATACGTTTCGAGGGCGATTTGCAATTTGCTTGATGTAAGTAAACCAATGAGAAATTAGTTAACATTCATTTATAACACTTGGCTTTATTTTAAATCTTTATTATTCCATCGTGCTATTTATTGCTATCCACTTACTGTTCATCCACTCCCACGTGTATATGTGTGTTTGTCGACGAGGTTGGGCATGACATAGACTCACACCCTGGGGCTAGCTACCTGTTCGAGTAGTTGCTTATGTCGGGGCTACGGTCGTGACTATTTCTTACAAGACCCGTTAGGTTGAGAGATGTTTGACATAGACCTAAGTCTCCATCATGGTTCCTCTCTAGAGATGTTTGGACGAGGTTCTACCGTTCATGGGTTCCTCTCATTCGACCGTAAGATGTTTGGCGAGATGATCATCATGGTTCCTCTCGATTTAGCTAAGTCGATCCCTAAATGTCGACCAAGGTTTTCTGTCACACTACACTCGTGTCCAATTTCGACTTCTCTGCGACTTATTTTCATACGATTAACTTATTTTATATTCCTTATTTAAATTGCATGAATTGTAGCCATTTTATTGGATTTTGTGAATATTAGCTAACGTTCTCTGGGATTTACTCACTGAGATTTGTCATTGTTTTTGTGACAAATCACAGATCTTACGACTATCAGGGGCAAAAGTGCTTTAGACGACGACCTTTGAGCTATGAGAACCTCATTAGCTTTTTTGCGTAGGTGTTTGTATGTACTTATTTACTACTTTATGAGATTTTGAGAGGACTTGTGTACCCGATACATGTATATGACCATCTTTTGTATTTTTGTCATTTTTTGATATACATGGTATCTCATGCCGGGTTTCCATATTATAGGATTGTTTATAAAATGCAAACTTTTCATATCTACAATAGTTGCATACTTTAAAGACTTCCGCTAAGATACTTAACTTATAATGATTTAATAAGTCATGAATAACATAACTTTGTTAACTAACTGTAAATATTTATAAATACAAGATAAATACTAAGTTAACGCTAATAAGATATAAACAAAGGTTTAGATCGCGGGTCGTCAAGGATAAGTGTGTGGTGATGTAATATGCTTGGTGATGTGTCTGGCGACGTGGCGATACCTAGTTTACCTTGGAGTTTGGGGCCGTCACAGAGTTCTTGAGCTTAATGAGAAATCACGAGATTATACACTTTCCATTTGACTGTCGAAGTGAAATAAACTTGTGAATAGTGATGGTTTTGGTTGTTAACTATTTTGGTGTTTCGAAAGTAAATTGTATTTGTTGTTGAAGCTTCATGTTTTTGAAAGTATAAGTTTTTTGCAAAGAAAAGCTCTTGAGTGGATTGTTAACTTGAGCTTATTTGAATTAAAGGATACTTCACGAACGATGAGAAATGAATATGAACTTAAGTAGTACTAGTAGCAAGAATCGGGGGTCACTAGACTTCCATAGTGATCGTGATCTCTCCACTAACTTGGGTGACATCATGGGGTATAGGACCTGGGGTTTTTACCAAGTATACATCGTAGGTGACTAACATTTTGGATGATTATAAAGGCAAATAGTAAATCCTGACCTTCACAGAGATATAGAGCTCGGCTTCATCCTTATATAGTGGAAAAAGTATTGTGATAGGACACATGACCGAGTGATCTTAGATCATTACTACTTAGCCGAGTGTCAATTTCATTTTGTTTAAACTGGAATATCTTATAGCATGATTTCCTTTCCACATAATTGTTTTTATTATGCTTTCAGATACTTGTTGTATATTTGAAAATGTGAAAAAATGTCTCTCAGTGTTACTTTCTACCTTCTTGTACTCACCGTCCTTTTTATGATGGTGGGTGTAGATCCATCGAGTAGCAGACTAGGCAAAGAGAAGATCTGCGACTATCTTCGAGCCAGTGGAGTGCTGTTATACAGGATTTTGTAGGTTTACTATTTTATTGTATGACTTTTATATGTCTTTCATATACTTTTGGGGTTGTATATATATGGGTTGAGAGATAGTACAAATAACAGATACATGATGATATATTATCGTCGTTTCATTATATATGTATGCACGTGATCTTTACTTCTTAGTTTTCCACAAATCTAGGTATCATGTTAAAAGCTTTCTCTAAAATTGTTAAGACCCGCTAAATAAACTTTAAATTGGAGATTTGAGTTAAATCTGATTTATTAATTGACATAAGACAAAAAAAAATGATTATTTGAAAAATTAACAAGTAAGAATAAAGATTTTGGAAAGGTTGACTAATTCCTTTGTAAGTCCTACATGGTGAGGTTAGGGCTTAATGACGGGATTAGGTCGGGTGATGCCCTAATTTGAGAAAGGGTCGTCACACCTTCATTGGGGGAAAGAACTTATCTAGAAATATTTCATTGATTCTCGCCTATTAAGTCATTGATTGTGGCCATAAGTATAATGACTCGATTGTAGTAATAGTGTAACCAACTTACGTTGACTACGGATATCACCCTCAGGGAAAGATGTATTGCACTTAGTATACTTAGTCAAAATTACTCTATTGCTAAGGAAGCCCATTTTTAATTGAGTTTTAAACTAAACTATTCTATTCTCTCAAAACAATGTAAATAAATTTTAAACTCTTATATTAAGATGATCTTAGTTCACAACTTTACCTAAGTAATGAATAACTATGCTTTTCACATCTCATTTCCTTCATCTTCATTATGTGTGTGCAATCTCTAATCAGAATAGACATATTTCCTTTAAATCCACTTCAACCTACTATCGTGATGGAAAAGATTCAATTGTGCAAACTAGAACTCCACCTATCTGTGTGAATATCGTAAGTTCCACATTACTTTTAAGTTCCAAATTCCTGGATTCATAACCAATTAATTTTACTATCCGTGTCTCCCTAATTAATAATTATCAAACGATGTTATATATTTACGATTGTACCGTTCATATCCGGCTTAAAAGCTCCAATGACTATGATAACTTCTAAAACCTAATATTAACATACACGTGATCAAGAAGTTTGTAGCATTATATGTAGAATCAATACAAATTCTAACCATTGCGGTTTTTTACTTTAGAATCTATTCAAACTACTTTAGTATAATATTCATACCATAGGATCCATAGATCCATAAAATTAATGAACTACTCACACATCATTGAAATAAATATGCACGTAATGATATTCATTACAATAAGAGATTAAACGAATAACTTCAATTAAATCAAAAAAAATAATATCGAACAACGAAACGTAATTCTTCAATGTATTCTCTTCCACAATTCTTCTTAATACTTAAGAACAAAGTAAAACTATGTAAAACTATGATAATTAGTTGCAATCTATAGTGGTGTATATGTTTACTGCATTCTAATACCTACATATATACTCCTAAGACACTTTAGAAAATAATTAGAAACCCTAATAGACAATTCCACATTAATTAGAACTATAACCTTCTATTTTATTTATGTCTCGTCACTGTCCATAAGTGATCCGACGCTATGTGTACAAAGCCACAATGCCATGACAACTTCAGACACTTTATGTGCAACTTTTCTCATTCAGTAGACTCGGCACCTTATGTAGACCTTCCTGGCACCGTCCCCTTCGACCCATGGCATCAACCATCTGTGTCAGCTGTGCTGTCTACTTTTTATTCTCTTCTTGGTTGATAGGTAATTATTTATATATAGGGTTAATTTAGTAGTATAGTTAGTATAAATATCCTCAAATGAGTGCTAATTCATGATATTATTACATTTTCAGGGAATTAATGTGTATTGGAAGAAATCAAGGAAAAATGAGAACAAACGTAACAAAAACCCACAAAATCAGAGTTGGCACCCTAGGAGCATGTGTTGACGCTGTAGGAAGACAAGGCATAGTGTGGGGATGAAAAACACGACGTAGGAGAGAAAAAATAATGAAGAAAACCAACTCTGGAGGTCCAGAGTATTGGCGGCGCCGTGGCTAATTAAGGACAGTGCCGGGACACGAATGGGACAACACTGAGGTTCTATGAGCTAAAAATCACACAATGAAGCCGTGGCTCAACGGCAGCGCCATGACTTAACATACACGGGGTCAAGGCATTAGTGACGACACCAATTTCGTAGAAATTAGAAAGTGAAGCTCTAATTCAGGTTGAGTTGTAATTTAAGGTTTCTAAGTGTTATTAGAGAGTATAAATAGGTATTAGGACGTGGTAAATAGAAAAGAGCGAACCACATAGAAAGAGATTAGCCTTCATTAAAGTAATTTAGTGAGTTTGAGTATTAAGGATTTTTTGTTAGAGAAACATTGAAGACTCCATGTTTGGCAATCATTATTTGGTTTCGTTGATTAATTCAAGGTAATATTTATATTCGTCTCTGTTTTGCAATTAATTCTATATTAAATTGTGATGTGTGTGTTTCAATGTTGCGTGAGTAGTTTATTTATCTCAGGGATCAATGGATCTTATGGTATGAATGTTATGCTTTGAAATATGAATAAGAAGTGATAATAAAGTGCAATGGTTTGAATTTGTATTGATTTTAAGTGTAATACTTTAGACATCTTGATAACGTGTTTAATGAATTTAGGCTTTAACAGTTATCACGGCTATTAAAGCTTCTAATATGGACATGAACGGTAAAATCGTAAAATACACAACATCGATAGATAGTTGTCGATTAGGGAGGCGCGGACAATAAACTTAGTTGGTTATGAATCCAATTATTTGAGACTTAAAACAATGTGGAGCTTACATTATCCACACCGAGATGTGGAGTTCTAGTTCGCAAATTAGAATCTTCTCCATCACCACAGTGGGTTGAAGTGAATTTGCAGGAAATCTGTCTATTTTAATTAAGTATTACAAAAACATACTGAGATGTACACATGAATACAAAAGCATAGTATTAAATTACCTAGATGAAGTTGTGGACTAAGATATCCTTAATATAAGAGTTCAACTAAAGTTCAAAGTGATTT
The DNA here is from genome assembly GCA_039657365.1 of Stephania yunnanensis. NCBI lineage: Eukaryota > Viridiplantae > Streptophyta > Magnoliopsida > Ranunculales > Menispermaceae > Stephania > Stephania yunnanensis. The sequence goes on from CM077580.1 coordinate 26,358,457, forward strand.
GTAATAGTAGTTTAGTTTAGATATAAAATCAATTAAAAATGAATCCCTTAGCAATATTTCAAGTTAAATAGATGATATACAACTAGTGCAAAAACATTTCCCTAAAGACGATATCCGTAATCAACATAAGTTGATTAAACTATTACTACAAGCTAGTTGTTATACTTGTGACATGCATCATTAGTCCTCCACGCCTTGCCGTGCTGTCTAGCCTCTTTCCACGACATCAACCATCTGTGTCACGACGTCAAGTGTGGTTTTATGCATGTTAGCCTCGTTTCTTCACGAAATCACTCCATTGTCTCCTTTATACCTCGTATATCTGAAAATACATAAACATCAATTTGAGCTTATTTTGTATACTACTAAACTTGTCCTATATATAAGTCTATATAATCACTTATCATATACTCGGTGAAAATTCCTTCTCAAATTAAGGCACTGCCAGGCCTAATCCCATGATTAAGCTTTAATCTCAGTCATATAAGACTTAACAATGTATTAGTCAGTCTTTCCAAACTTTTCTTCAAACAAACTAACTTTAAAATAAGTAATATATTGTTATATTGTCAAGCAATTTTTCTGACTTAATTAAAATTTTAGAAACTTAAGAATTATTCAACGAAATTTTAACAATTCAGCGGAAGCCATTAACATAAATCCTAAATATTTGGAAAACTAGGAAACAAAGATCACATGCATATATATAACATAAAGATAATAATATATCAACATGCCTCTGATCAGGAAAACTATCTCTCAACTCATATATACAACCTCAAAATTATATAAAAGACATATATATAAGTCATACAACAAAATCAAAAACCTATAATATTAGAGGTAGCAGCACATTAATAGATCAGAGGTAGTCGCCGATATTTTCCTTGCTCGGTCAGCTACTCGATAGATGTGCACCTATCGTCATAAAAAGGACGCTGAGTACAAGAAAGTAGAAAGTAACACTGAGATACATTTATCCACATTTCCAAATATAAACAATTATCTTAAACCATAAAAATAACAACTATGATGAAAAAGAATCATGCTATAAAATACTTCGGTTAAACAACATGAAACTGACACTCAGCTAAGCAGTAATAATCTAGGGCTGGTCGGCCGTGAATTACATCACGTCAGCCTTAATCCACTATATAGGGCATGAACAATCTCATGAATGCCTTCGCATCCTTACAAATGCCTATCACATAAATAATTATTCACAAGTTCCCCTCAGATGTAATGTGTATTTGTCAACAACCTCGGGTCATGTACCTCATGTATTGCACAAGATAGTAGTGAGACCTCGACAACCCTGAAAGTCTAGTGACCCTGTGTGTCGCGCTCATCTCTATCATATCATAGTCGTAGATACAAGAATTACTTTCATAATTCAAGGAATGACACGGTTTAGGAATCCGACAAAGTAATTGCATAACTAGTGCACAAATAAAATGGATTTTTAACACTATAAATCACCTACCTAATAACATGCCATTTCTTTTTACCAAATACCTCAACATCCAATAAAGACATGACACATGATTTGGAATCAATTAAGCCACTTAAACAACAACAAATGCCATGATTACAAACTTATGAAATGAGATAGAACAACCAAGTCATGATATCTAGAATATAATGGATAAATCAACCTAAATGACTGCAAAAGAATAGCATAATAGGATTGAAATGTAAATAAATATCTAAATCAATTTACTTACAATCCTCGCAAATCTTCTAGCAAATCTAGCCTCTTGACACCTTAAAATGCGTAGCCGAACCCTCGAGACTCTTACCTAGGCTCCTGATATGACTACACATGTTTTAGAATGTGTTTCGACATTTGGTTTGGATGTTAAGCTTGTTTAAGGTGTTTGGGTATAAGTTAAGGAAATGCAAAAATTGTGATGTCTAGAGCACCTAGTACTGGGAGTTTATCTAGCGCGTTAGATACCCCTTTAGCGTGTTACCCATACGCATTAGTGCGCTACATGTAGGTAGCGCAACAAACGCATGAAACCCTAAAAATTCTGCAGTTTGAATTTTTGGGTTTCCTCATTCAAATGGCCATCACCATCGCCTTGAACCTTTGTTACCCTCCACCAGAGACCCAACACCTCCTCCATAATCACAAGAACAACTTACAGTTCAATTATATCATAAATTTATCAATTTACATAAAACTAAAGGTGTAAGCCAACTTACTAATTTGATGAACACTTCGTTCCTGATCTACACCATTAAATTCACCAGAATTCCACTTCAAATCTACTGATCTTCCCCTCTATCTAGATTCTGCTCTCCTAAGGTATGAAATGAGATCATTTGCATGCTTATCTCTTCTTATATATAGGTGAGGTCGATTTATAGCCATTGATCTTAATGTATACACGTATCTCGAGATTAATCTAATGGCTCACATCTTGATTTACAAATCCACTGACTCACCACTAAATCATCCTTGATAACACACATTCATACTCAGTCGGTCTTATGATGTGTCCACACTATCTCGAAGAACACCTATGACTAATATTTTATAATTCTAACTTAGGCTTCAATTGATGTAAATCAAGCTATACCCACAACAAATTTACTATTTAAGCCACATTAACTTATATTAAACTTACCACATCACTCCCTACCCCGGTTCTATGCCAGCACATGTAAAAACCCGTTACCTTAAGCACGTGGTTAGTGATTATCCGAAAGCTAATTAACCCGAGTTGGGCTCGTAGTTAAGTCTTGCTTATCTCGATTAGGGTGTGTGTAGATTTGCGTGTCATTTGGTGTTTGTTTGATGCGTATTAGTATTTATTCAAGTTAATTGGATTAATTGGCATATAATTGAATAATTGAAAAATTATAGGATGCCTAATACCTTGTGTAGGTCAAGGGTGAAGCACGCGAGTCGAAGGGTAGCATGCGCGCTCGAGTGCACTCGTTGGCGCGCACTGCGAGATTATAAACGCATGAATGTATATACGTATATATATAATTGTATACATATATATATATATATGTATATATATATTTAAAATAAATAAATAATAATTGGTGGGCGCCTAGTGATTCGCGGGGTCAAGGGTGACATGCGTAGGACGTACTATAGCGTGCACGCCCGAGAGTAGTCGTTGATGCTTGCGACGAGTTTTTGGGCACGAAAATAAGTAGGTGAATATATATTTGTATATATATATATAGTTATTTATAAATGAATCCTACAATTTAAATAAAATAAGAGTATACATTAGATTCGCCTCGAGATACGCATAACGTAAGAGTCGAGAAAGTGAATTGGTTGTACGTTGCTTGTTGAAGAGGTTTTTATGCCTCGAGATGCGTGCGACTCCACCTCAAGAAAAATCAATGGGCATGTAATATAAAAGTATCATTTTTATTTCTTACCGTTAAATCGGCCTCAAGATTCGTACTACATGAATCTTGAGAAAAAAATTTATATTTTAATCAAATGTAAGTCGGTCAAGATGGTTATTGGGTTAATTGATAGCCACAAGTTTGGCCTTGAGATACGTAACACGTATATCGAGAAAAAACAAAAGTAAAAGTAAACAGTAGACATGTCTTGAGATTCTTGCAACATGAATCTTGAGAATATTTGTATTTATCTTCTTCGCATCAGAACCGCATCCTACATTGATGAAAAGTGAAACAAATAGAGAGCAAGAGAGAGGGGGGAGAGAGAGTATCGAAATCGAGAGAATGAGAGATCAAAGGAGATGAGTCAATCAATGTGAGATAATTAGTCTTGTTGTTGTTGGGTCGTTGTTGTTATTGTGTTGTTGAAGGTTGTTATTGTTGGTAATAGGTTTTAATGGAGATTGAGTTAGGATGTTTTGGGAAGGAAGAAGAGAATGTAGGGGATTGATCTCCTCGTTTGTTTGGTCTTGGGGTTTGACCCTTAATTTTTTTTTTTTTTTAAAAAAAATGATGAAATCGAACCAGGGGCGTTTGTCCCTGGTTTCGATTTGATGAGGAAGATGCACACGCATGGTCGTGCGTGTGCATCCCCCTCCCTTGGGCCGAGCCAGGGGCCAGGGCCGAGCTTAACCTATGGGGAGAGCCAGGCCTAGAGCCCTGGCCAAGGTCAGATCAGACCTGTTAGGGTCGACCCAACCTAATAAAAAAAGAAAAGAAATTGCTGGAAAAATAGGAAACAATTCCAAAAAAAATACGGAAAAATCCAGAAAAATAATATTTTGATAAAATAAATAGAGATTAATGAATTTCTACGAAAATAAAGAATTCGAGGTTTCATACAAGACTTTATATCGGGGTTTTACTTTGAAAAACGTGAAAATAGTCACATTGGCCTAAAATTTGATAAATTGGTTCCGGATTTGATTATGACCAATTAAAAGGTTTTAATTAAAGAATATTGGACCCAAATTAATGAAAATTAGTCTATTTTAGGTTTTTGGTCGACGGGGAAAAGTTTATGAATTTCAAAAATTGCGTAAGTCGATAAAAAAGTTAGTAAAGATCGGTACAGGTAAGTGAGACTCGTGTTTTTATCAATTATGCAACGCAATTAATATAATTAGTTCATATAGCATTATGGACTGGGAATGGGGCAATGTACTATGACTTAAACTGATTTTTATGAAAAGTTATCTGGAAAGAGGTACGACGGGCGAATCAGAATATAGTGACGATGCAGGTGATTGGTTAGCTACCGATATCTCTCCATCAGTAACCTTGAGGTATTCGATTGTTGCTTTCCTATTTGAGTTGGTAGCTAGCTATGCTTGGATACACCACATAAATCACACGTTGGCTAACGTGTGAGGTATTGTGGACTATAATTCAGAGTAGCGAGAGTTTACAACTCATTTTTAATGCCTGAATAAATATGTTTCGGTTACATATTCTTATTCAATTATTCATTTATACCAGTTGATAATTGATGTGTCTACGAGCATCACTTACTAAGCAAGTTGGAGCGCTCATTTCCCCGATTAACATTTCGAGTTGTTGACGTGCGCTTTGACTTAGGAATGGAGAAGCTTATGAGTCTATAGTCTTCTCTATGGTAAAGTGACTTCCCTACGGTTTATATATTGTATCGAATTACTATTTTGTAATAAACTGGGTTGGGATATGATTTTACGACTGAAGTTTATGTCGGTTTTTGTATATCGTATATTTTATCGAAAAAGTATAATCCCGCTGATTTTTTATTTATTTATTCGATAAATGATATGCTATTTGTGTGATTATCAAGTATGAATGACGGTTGTACTGTTACTTTAATTGAGTTCGACTTGTATATCGAAGTGTAATTAAGGTTTCAAGCTGGGTATCGCCCTAATCGGGATAGAGGATGCTATATTACGCATCTCGAGACACGTTCCTGTTCACGTCTCGACATCTAAACACAAGTAAGATTGACTTAGTAGTCTACACATATACAATAATACTAGGCATGCATCATAACAAATCTAATATATACTTCGGCCACATAGTCTCGATCAGTGCAATATCTCGATACGGGTGTCACGTCACATGAGTCAATGATCTTGATTAGAAATTAAACTAGGATTAGGAATTTGGGCTATGACATACCCCCAAATTTAAGATTCTGCGCGTCCCTATATTTTACTAAGTATTCTTACTACTACTGCTACTTAGGTTCATAATCATTTCATATCATTCATGGAGTATCTTTTAATCCAAATAAGTTCAAGTTAATAATCCACTCAAGATCATTTTTTTTACAAAAAACTTATATTTTCAAAACATGCGGCATTAACATATACAATTCACTTTCGAAACACCAAAGTAGTTCACAACCAAAACCATCAATACATATAAGTTTATTCAACCTCGACACTCAAGTAACAAGCGTAAAATCTCATGATTCCTCATTAAGCTAAAAAATTCACAAATACGCATCGATCATACTAGTTTCTAGACTTTAGCACTTCAAGAGTCCATAAAACTTAACGTAGTTGGAAAGAAACTTAACTCAACTAAGCTACTAGTACTCGAGCTAAGTCTTTTATATGGAGAGTTTTAATCTAATTTTTGCCTTTCTTTTCTTTATTTTATCTCTATTTTCTTCTCCTTTTATTTTCTAATTATACGGTCACAGCTCATTTTCCTATGGATTCCCTTTTTTTTTTCTCTTTTTCCAACCATTAAGTTCTCTGCTCCTTTTCATGTAGAACTTATAGGACTCTTTATTTTTTGTATTTTTTAAAACTCTTGTTACAACCTCTCACTTTCACTCAATCATGCAAGTTTTTACTTTAACTTTTTTCATTAAACATGATGCATATTTCTTTCCATTTCAGTATTAAGTCTTTATTTACTTGTTAATCAAGTAAGATTCATACTTATCATAGAATTCCTTAAAGATATAAATTTTCTCCAAGAAGTGTTCTAGTATTCTTCTTGATTTTGTTTCAAGTTCATGGTCTTCCTAACTCTAGGTTTGTAATTATGAAATCATACCAATATTTGCTACATTTCTCATTTTTTTTTCAAAAATTTGATAACACTCTCTTGAGTTTCATATCTCTCTTGAGTTTCATATCACAAGATACTCGTATTCTTACTCATCCTCAATTAAATGCATGAACTTTACAAATGAATTACTTATTCATTACATATTACCGTATATAACCTAATCTATACTACTTAAACATTCAAATAGTAAGTAGAAAAAATAATACACTACCATGCTTTCCTCTTTAACTGTTTCAAAATGAGATTTTACTATCATACTCATAGTGTTTTCCTTATTTCATCATTTCTTGCCACTTTCTACAATGTAGTGTTGATGCACCAAAACTTAAACCAAACCTTGTCGTCAATGTTTAAAAATAAGCTTGAAACATGAAAACACTAACAACCAAACATAATAATAACAAAATATATAATAATACATAAAATTTAAACAAGTGATAAAATGAAAAAAAACCCCAAATGTAAAGTTAATCAGTATAAATGTATCTCTCATCTCCCCAAGGTATAAAGAAATCTTAAGACACTGACTTTAGGACTACACATCATCATCCTCAACATCGTCAGCTCCGATAAAGGATGGTGTTAAAGGATACTTCACCCTTCTACTCTGCACCATGTCTGGATCAAACATGTAGTTCGGTGTTGTTTAAAAGCCAATAAGCCTACCAATAGGCCTCGTCCATTTGCTCCTCTCATATCTAGCTACATCTCTTTGATGATCTGCAAATAATATGAAGTTCCGATGTCCATTCAGTCAATATTGGATTCTACTTTGCTCTTATCTCAACAAGGCTTCCTGATACTGAGCCATAACCTCTCTATACTCTTTCCTCATCTCAGCAATCCACAGCCTCTACTGCCGTGGAGTCAAGTCCTTTGGTGATGGTACTGGTGCCTATGGTGGAGGAGGTGGTGGAAAAACCTCAGGACCATCCAAGTCTTGCTCTCCTATAAGTGGGTCTACAAACTTGTAACCCTCAGCAAATCCCTACTAGTGCTCTTCCACATCTTCAAATCCCTACTAGTGCTCTTTTACATCTCCATATCTTTCGTTATGCAATTCTTGGGCTAACTTCACCGCTGCCACGATTGCTAGATCCTTTTGCTCCTTGGCCAAAAACTTAGCCTCAAGTTTGTCCCTCTCGTTTCTCTCTCTCTCTCTCTCTCTCTCTCTCTCTCTCTCTCTCTCTCTCTCTCTCTCTCTCTCTCTCACACACATCCTCGAAGTCTTGGTAACTATTTAGTGATCATCCTCGGAGTCTTGGTAACTATTCGGTGATTTCAATGTGAGCATAAACTCCCCATCTTTGGTTGTTTGGACCTTAATATCAAATTCTTCATCTTGAAGCAGTCGCACTCCAGCCTTCAAGCACATTTGGGTGATCAAATTTGGAAACAATAATTTTTTCTCTCTTTGACATAATAGACTCTCAAAAGTTTTTGTAGATGATCTCCCCCACGTTGATATCCCCGTACTTCGTAATCTCATATAAACAAACCGCATTTGGCTTGTTGATTTCACCTTGCTGAGTGGTCGGACATAATGAAGTAACTAGAAAGTGTTGCCACATTCTATGAACTTTCCTAATAATCCCCTTCTGAATGTGTTTCGGCACATTCTCAGCTCCCATTACTCATCCTTGTTGTCCTCGGACAACCAATATTCTCTCTAAGGCCTTAAAAGGGTATAGGTTATAGGGTCTCTCATATAAATTATATGGGAAACATTGTGAGGTTGCCACCATACTCAAATGCTATAACCCATAAATGTTATCAATATAACGCTTATTAAAGGAGACAAATACCCCTTTCACCTTCACTGGGTCACCCTTCTTAGTAAACTTCGTATTTGTTAGGTTTTGGGGTTCATACGCAAGGAATTGAGCAAAAATAAGAAGAAACACAGCAAAAACCCATAAAAGCATTGTTGGCGCCATGGCTACACATGGTGGCGCTATGGGGTATTAAGCCATAGTGTTGGAAGGAAAGGCCCAATGTGGGAGAGAAAAACAAGTGGAGAAAATGTGTTAAGAGGTTTAGCGCAGTGGCGGCGCTGTGGATATACATGGGACGATGTTAAGACAGAAGGGACAACACCGAGTGGATAGAAAAGAAGAATTTTGTACATAGTGGCAGAGCAGTGGCGGCACCATGGCTTAACACAAATGGCGTCAAGTCATAAGTGAAAGTGTCGGACATGAGGAAAAATCAAAATTTGGAGTTTTATTTCGAGTTAAATTGCAAAGTAAGGTTTCTAATTATTGTTATAGAGTATATATAGGTATTAGGACGTGGGAAAAGAAAGAGATAAAAACCACTAGCCACCATTTGGGTATTTTAGCATAAGTTTAATTTGATTTTAAGTATTAAGAAGTTTTGTATTGAGAAAACATTGAAGACTCCACGTTTGCAATTCAATTTTGATTTGATTTTAAGTATTTTAGCATAAGTTTAATTTGATTTTAAGTATTTTAGGGATCAATTGATTCTATAGTGTGAATGTTATGCTATGAATATGATTAAAAATTGAATATAAAAAGTGCAATGGTTAGAATTTTTATTGATTCTGAACGTAATGGTTAGACATATTGATCACGTATTTATTGATATTAGGTCTTAGAAGTCATCAGAGCCATTGAAACTTTTAAGCCAAAAATGAATGGTACAACCGTAAAATATACAACATCGAGCGATAGTTGTTGACTAGGGAAGCATGGATAGTAAACTTAGTTGGTTAAGATTTCGAAGATTTGGGACATTAAAGCAATGTGGAGCTTGCGTTATTCATCGATAGGTGGAGTTCTAGTTTTCACATTAGAATCTTTTTCTTCAAGATAGTGGGTTAAAGTGGATTTAAAGGAAATCCGTTTATTATAATTAAGCATTGCATATAACATATTGAGATGTAAAATTAGTTGAAAAGCATAGTATTTAATTACCTAGGTAAAGTTGTGTACTAAGATATCCTTAATATAAGAGTTATAGTAAAGTTTATATTGTTTGTTAGATAGAGTAGTTTAATATAAAACCATTTAAAAGGAGATTTCCTTATCAATAGTTCAAAGTTAAATAGGCAATTAACTAATGCAAAAACCTTTCCCTGAGGACGATATCCATGATCAACATAAGTTGATTGCACTATTAATACAATTGAGCCATTATACTCATGGCATGCAAATAAAAAAATCACTTTCGTAACTATAGTAAAAGTTAGAACTGCTAACAATTTTTAAATCAAGAAATAAAGATATTCACAAGTTCTAAAGGAAATGAAGTAGGGAATATAGTAGTGGAAAAAATGTGAAAGAATTCCTCTAAAAATAATAATGATATCTAAAGGAAATGGAGAAGAGAGCTATATGAATGAAAAGAAAAAATATGTGAAGAAAAAAAATAGGGAGATATAGAAAAATTGGAGAATGTTTATAAAAACTCCTCAAATACAAGATTTAGCTCAAGTGCTTATAACTAAGTTAAGTGAAGTGCATCTTTTTCAAACATTCCAATAATTAAACATGATAATAATATTTGTTGATGTCTTACAAAATTCTTATCGACTTTGATTATGATGGTATTTTTAAATTTTGTTTGATATTAAGATTGATTCAGTAATTTTTGTTTCTTGAGATTCTATATTAGTCATCGTAAGCTTGAGGATTATTTGTAGAGATTAAGAAAGCGTATACAGTAGCTTGATATCAGTAATGATTGAACTTCAAGTTTTGATGTCTATTGCATAGGGTTGAATTGTCATTTAAGGTGGTGTTCTTTAAATATTTGTATTATATCATAATTTTTATTTACATTAGGGTAATATGATTAATGATCACTTCTATTTAAGAATAAAATTAAGTTAATATTAAAATCAAAATACGGAATGAAAAGAGAATACAATTGAGAGTACTCTTTTGCTTGGGACAACAAAGAGTTTAGTTTGGGGATATTCGATATGTCAATAATTAGACAATATTTTATAGTATATTTTAGGGTGATTTTAGATTTAAAAGCCAATGTTACATTGGGTTTTCTATTGTTTTTGTGATTTCAAGTTATATTAAGTTTATATTAAGAAATAGATGATAACATAATGAAAAGTAAAGAATTCGGTCAATAGAAGAAATTTGACAGCGATTTAAGAGATACTCTTGGAATTGTTACATAAATTGGCAGCAGAGATGTCCAGGGATTCATTGACAATTCCATAAATGAACTAGGATTCACCATAAAAATCAATGAACCACAGAGTAATTATTCCACTAATTTTCCCAAAGATTTAGATAAAAATGATGATTCGGTCAGGATTTGCTTATGTCGCCAACGAAAATATTGGGTTAAAAGAAGGAATATGAGATCAATTAGGATATTTATACTATAGGATATTATATATATATATATGACCTTTGTGCTGTTAAAAAAAGTTTTCTTGATTGCCCTTAATTATTTTTACACTATTTTCAATTAAGTTTAGTTTAATTTTTTTGTTCATGCTTTTGAAGACTCTTCGAAGATTCAAGTATTCAATATGTGGCATCCTTTATCCTAATTAGGGCGACACCTGGCTTGAAACCCCCCGTGACACTAACCAGACTTAACTAGAGCCAGTAGCGTCTCATCTTTTAACTGATGAACTCAACCTGTATGTCAATATCAAAATATAAATCAAATTATACACAATAGAAAATTAAAGCTTTTTCGATAGTAATAGCGATATACATTAAATTTCGTAGTTTATAAAAATCAAAATATGTTTATAAACCTCCCAACTTGGTTATAATACAACATCATAATTCAAACAACACATATAAGGAATGTTCATTACATCATAGAGAAGATAGTGAAACTCTAAAATCTTATCATTGCCTTTAGTTGAAGCGCCTACATGTTAACCTAAAATGTTAAGGGGAGTGAACGCTCCAGCTTGCTCAATAAGTGATGCTCGTAAACACATCAATTATTAACTAATATCAATAAGTCAATGAATAGCAATATGAATCCGAAACATATCGATTTTAGCAATGAAATTGATATAAACAACAAGTAATTTAATGCAATTTCAATAGGTAACATGCAACCGTACCACCGATTTATAATTCGATTTAAATTACGAATTCTTTCTATCTAGTAACACAAGAATACAACAACCAAATCCACATGTTGCCTGACAAGTGATTCTGCTGGTTTATTCAAGCTTGACTCAGCTACCAACTTAATTGGATAGTGACGATTGAGATAAAACTATCACAGATTGGAGATAAAAAGGCAAAATCTATTTCCAAGCAAACCTTTTCATTTATTAGGATAAAGATCAAAATTCATTTCCTAAAATACTTTTTAAATCCTTAGTCCCGGTTTGCCTTATCGACCATTTCTGGGATTCTTCACTTACAAAAAAGTCAAATCACAATACGTTGCCCCAATCGAAGTCACTAATACTATATGAACTAAATATAGTAATTCATTAAGCATAACTGATAAGAATATGACTCCCACTTACCTCGATTAGGTTTCGCTACAATTTCTCAACTAGGTTCGCTATAATTTCTCAACTTTTTGGGTCACTCAACCTTCTTCTGTGTTTGAGAACCTAGCACAAGCCATTTAAAGTCAATATAGGTCAAATAAATTATATGTAGAACTCTTAAGTAAATCCTTATACCTTGAGATAATTTAAAGTAAAACTCAGCGACATTGTTGTTTTCGTGGGTGGGAGCGCGCTCCCTCTTCGTGCATTCTACCTGAGAATAGAGCAGCATCCCCTATTCACTCAACTACTCTTAATATCAACATTAAATCACTCTCCACAACATCAAGGAGGGATTCTAATGAGGTCTTAATCCATTTCCAATTAATAATAAGCAAAATTCATACAGAATTCAAGACCAACTCGCAAATTGAACTTAAAACTAAACTTAACTTACCAGCTGTGCTGATCAATATAACTAAAGTGGTTTGATCACTTCCAATCCACTAGATAGTCTTTCCTAAATTAGTTCCCTGATTGTTCAAACCCTCAACAGCTTCTACTTTTAACTCAAGCAAATATGAACTATTTTTTATTTATATATTTGAAGTTTCCTCAAGATCACATTCGCTATTTCATGGCTAATCAAGTGACTATTGTTTTAAAGTGAAAAATCTTAAAGTGAGACATCTTAACATAATGTCCGCTATTTTGAGGCGATCTAATGATCCATAATAATTAAATCAGACCTACGATTATAAATATATATATATATATATATATTTATATATCAATTGTACGTAAATACATATATCTCATGTATTTTATCACCAATAAATTCACCAGAGATGCCAACAACCATTCTCGGGCATGCACATTCATTTCACGACCCTTACGTTGCCCCTATTGTACCGACAGTTTATCAATTTATTGTTTATTTCCAATGGTAGGCTTATGTAGATTTTCCATTTCTATGACAACCTGTAAATTCATTTGCACAAGTCACACAAACATAAAACATAATACAAATTGATGCACATGCTAATCGAGGTACGTCGGACTTAACCACGAGCCTAACTCAGGTTAGTTAGGATTTAGGTTAACACTGATCTCCAGCTTAAGATAATGGGTCGCTAAACTCTACCCAATTTAAAGAAATTTTGTCCTTGAAATTAAAATAAACATAACGATTACTTGTAGTTTCGAATATAAAAGAAAACACTTCCTTTATGTAAGATTCCTACTCCCCAATTAGTTCCTCATCTCCGTGAAATTGTTATTTCACCTTAACTAAATGAATCTTTTTGGTTCTTTCTCTCCGAATCTTATGATCAAGAATCTGAATCGACTGCTCATTGTAGGATAAGTCTTCCCAAATATCAAATTCATTCCAATCAATCCTTGGATTGAACAGAGTCTCTATTTTGCGAAACGTGGACACACATAAGATATTATGAACTCTAACTAGCTTTGGAGGTAGCTCTAACCGGTAAACAATAGAACAATCTCTTTCTTTCACTTTGAATGCACAATATACTTAAGAGCCAGTGTACCTTGTAATCCAAACATGTATATCCCTTTCATAGGTGAGACTTTCAATAGAACATTATTGTTATTTGAAAACTCCAAAAACTATGATGCTTATTGACATATCTCTTTTGTTTTTGCTCTGTTGTAGTCGAACACTGACGAATGTGTTGAATTCTCTTTGTGTAGTCCTGAATCAACTCCAGCCTTAACAAAACTATATCTCTAATCTTTGCCCAATATACAGGTGAATGACAAGGCTGACCATATATAGCCTCAAAAGGAGGCATTCTAATCCTAGCCAAACTCAAATACATAAGCTCGAAGCATATCCTCTAACATTAGGATTAAATGCTCAGTTTTCCCATCAATTTGTTGTTTATACGTGGTACTAAGGTTAAGAACAAATCCCAACTGTCTCTACAATTCACCCCACAACCTGGACGTGAATCTCGAATCTCTATCTGAAAACATCTACATTAGCACCTCATGAAATCTTAACACCTCACGTATGTATATCTTACATTATTTGTCAAGAGTATCTCATTTGAAAACTAGCAAGAAATGTGCAGACTTCTTCAACCTATCAACTAAAACGTCTATTGCATTGTGTTTATGCTTATTCAGAGGTATACCGGAAGAAAGATCCATCGATATATGCTCATATTTCCACTTCGAAATTGAAAAAAAATGCAATGACCGTCCAGGTTTCCTATGCTCGGGCTTAACTTGATGACATATCTCTTATCTTTTTACGAACTCACCAATATCGATCTTCATCCAAGGCCACCAATAAATACGCCTCATATCGCGACCCATTATAATGTTACCTGGATTAATAGAGTAAAAACGTCAATGAGATTCCCTTAAAATCTAGTGCTTCAACTGATCCTAAGTGGGCATCCACAATATATTTCTGAACTGTAACGCACCATCACTAGAAACTAACCAATTAGTATCGTCTACACAAGCTACTATCCTTTGACGCACTAAAAATCCTGATTAACTTTCCGACACTCAACCAACATGTGAATAATTTTTTGTTTAACTTAAATTTGAGCACAAAAGATCGAATTACTAGCTCTGGATCTAGCTCTATGAGTTAATGATATGCCAACTGAACCTTTACGTATCATCATCAAAGGCGCTTCTTTGAGAAGTGTAAATTGAGAAGCTCTTGTAATAGCTACATTTTCTTTACCTATTCTTCTCTCCTAATTAAGGCATCTCTAACCACATTGGCCTTGCTCGGGTGGTACTTTAGAGTGATGTCGTAGTCATTGAGAAACTCGAGCCATCTACGTTGCCTCATATTCAACTCGCTCTGAGTAAACAAGTATTTCAGACTCTTATGTTCTTAAAATGTTGCAAACCTTTGACCGTACAAGTAATGCCTCCAAATCTTCAAGGCAAACACTGCTGCTGCTAGCTCAAGATCATGAACATTGCAATTTCTTTCTTAAATCTTGAGTTGCCTTAAAGAATAAACTTCAAACTTGCCTTCCTGCATTGGTATACAACCCAAGCCTGAATGCAAAGTATCAACATAAATCATTGGCCTTCTCCTTGATTAAGCTAATATAGGAGTAGGAGTTGTAGTGAAACTACATTTTAATTCCTTAAAAATAGCCTTACACTCATCAGACCAATCAAATTCCGCATCTTTGTTTGTTAACCGAGTCATTGGCAAGTCAATATGAGAAAAACTATAAACAAATTGTCTTTAATAACCCGCTAACCTTAGAAAACTTTGAGTTTCTAGCACTATGGTAGTAGTAGGTCAATCTTGGATTATATCAACCTTCAGCGGATTAACCAATATGCCCTTAGCATTAACCACATGCTTGAGAAATTTCAGCTTAGAAAATCAAAATTCGGATTTACTAAACTTGGCATATGGTTGATTATCTTTTGGAGTTTGCAATGTGACTCCGAGGTGGTACGAATGTTTTCCTGAGTCATTAAATGAATAATAATATCATCGATAAATGTGATGATGAACTTGTCTAGATAGGGTTTGAACTCCCATTGCATTAAGTCCATGAACATATTAGATGCATTAGTGAGCCCAAACGACATCATTGTGAACTTGAAGTGTCAATACCTCTTACTGAAAGTTGTCTTTGAGATATCCTCATCCCTGATTCTTAGGTGATGATAACTAGACCTCTAATCAATATTGGAGAAATATTTGGCAACCTTCAACTAATCAAACAAGTCATCAATTTTGGGTAATGGATACTTACTCCTAACAGTCAGTCGATTAAGCTACGAATAATTGATGCACATAGGTGGTTTTGTCCATCTTCTTCACAAAAAAATCATTGCTACCCATGGTGACATAATAGTATCGATTGTGCATCACACTCCAGGAACTCCTTGACCCTCTGATCGATTGTGATTTTATTCTCCCCAATTTTTATTACATATCCCTCCTAGATCAAGTTAAGATAAACCTTCACACTCATTATTTTGCTTAAAATCAATAAAGTACCAACTCTCGTAGGTTTCGATTTCAGTTCATTAACCATTGTACTAGAAATTTATAAAAGAAAACGTTGAACCAACATCAATAAACACATGGATATCTCAACGAAAAATGTGTAAAATATATTCCATGAGCCTCTTTGTAGCCTCGGGATCTGCCTTAGTCACTTCGTGAGACTGATCGACAATCTGCATCACATGAATCATCGAAGAAGTTGAAGGTGCAGTATAATTCCTCTAAATGTGGTCTGAGTAATTACACTAATAACATGTAATATTAGGCCTGTGAGATCCTCCATTGGCTTGAGAAACCTATCCAGGACTACTCAGTCTGAGACTAGCATGATATTTTCCTCTGCCTCTACCTCTACCTTTACCTGCTGATTAAGGTGGTGGTAAAGGTTGTTTCGCCATAAAAGGTTATGAAACAGATGGTGCAACAATCGATGCACTAACATAAATAGTTCCCTGTGGAACTGACTAAACCAGAGCAATAGAAGAAAAAAATCATTTGTTGTACTCCTCTTCCTCTACAACCTGACAAAATCCCGACTCCTCTTACTCCTAGATGATTGAGTAAGCTATATATGGACAATTTCTCAAGCTCTTTGACCGCCTAGGTAATAATGAGCTTGTCGTGGAATTACCATTGTCCTACTAGATGAGCTCACAGTGTTGCTTCCACGGTCCATCGCACTCTCAAAGATAAATGCATAGCTAGTGAGACGATGGGAGGAGACTACTACACGCATCTCATAGGTATGACCGCTTTGAAACATGTCTATTTTATTCTCCTTAAATTCGACCATCTCTTGAGAGAACTCAGTCTTAGCTACCCTATCCTTTATGGTGCCATTAAATCTCATGATATGGTATTTCATGAACTCATTCAGTGTTTTGAGAAATGCAATGTTCTCATAATTGATTAACATTGCAGAACCCATTTTTGACACCTAAACTTGTACTATCACTGGTTGGTTTGGATCTATTATTGCCTTAGTTCCTCCATCAGTCCTACTAACCTCAGGACTAGCTCCAGGCTGAATCATTAGTTGCAGAACTGGTGGTCCCATCTAAGCCATCAACATTGCCATTAGTTATGCTAAAGATTCCATAAGCTCCCTCATTTGCTACTCCATTCTAGATTTCCATGAAGCCTAATTCTCCTAATTACCTTGAGGTCCAGACCTCCTATCCCCTGATTCGCCATTAGATTTTGAAATCGAAGGAAAGGTAAGACCATAATGGTAATATTCATAAAAATACAATTTATAGCAAATAGTGCTGCAAATAATGTATAATAATAATTTCATTTTCAATTCCTCTTTAAAACCACGATAAAACTTTTTATCATATCTTAATTTTATTCATAACTAGAGACAACTCTCAGAATTAATAAACTTCGATTTTGGTACTAAGGCAAATCAGAGCCAATAACCTTAAGATTCAATACCAAACTGTATCTGAGTTATTTCTTATTTTCAAGTAATAAAGTTATACTCTAAAATAGGCTATGATACCAAGTTGTATCAGTGTTATTCTTTTAATTCAGAGAATAAGGTTTGACTCTAAACCCAGCTTTGATACCAAGCTTTATCAGAGACAATAAACCTAAACTTTGAACTAAACTTTGATACCATGCTGTGACATCCCTTATCCTGACTAGGGGGATACTTGGCCCGAAACCTAAATTAGGCCGTGTACACCAGCTAGACAAAACTAGAGTAACTGTCACGATGCCATTAAGTGAGGGGTTTACCCTAAGGAAATGTTTCTCGCTGAACCCAACCCGTGGTGCCTAAGGGCCACCTTAGTTAAGCACTACCAATACTCAATTAAATAATAGCAAGCAATGGCACAAGGAAACGTTTTTACTAAGCTCTCAATAGTAATACAACACTAGTACTCTATGCTTCCTAAACCTAGAGCCTATTGCTTTATAGATCAACCAACAAGTAGTTACATAACCGTCTAGGACACTAGACCTGATTAAATTGATTCATAGACTAAGTAAAACCCCACTCCTTTGTGGTTAAGGCAGTTACCCAACAGCCTTATTCCTTTGCTGCCACCTGGTTCCATAACCTTCTTAACTGTTTGGTCAATTAGCACATGCTCCATGTATTCGGGAGATTCTTAGACGTGCCTTGGTCATGCCAATGGCCATGACCAAGGTAGTTACCCAACCGCTTAGAACTACCTTGACTTGGTCCATTCATGCCTCAAGGGACTTGGTCCATGTTCTCTTAGGGATACGGACTGCTCGGTGGTGCTGGCTACGCCCTGACACCCTGAGTGTTAGCAGGGACTTGGTCGAGTCCCACCGGTTTGGGGTAGCTCGGACCATGGGTTGGGTCTTGCCTAGGCATGGTGCCCAAGGCATGGTCGAGGGTCCTCCTTGCTACTATGCCCATGCCGCCCCTAGGAGAGAACACACCTCTCCTTATAGTAGATGTTAAGTCGTTTCCCTAACTCCAATAGGAAACATGGAGAAATGAGACCAAACGTACTTTCACTTTGTCAACGACCAAGTCAAGATTTGTCAACCCTTGCCAAAGTATGCGTTGCCCATGCCAAGGTGCAACCTTATCCATACCAAGGCGTGGCCTTGTTCACGCCAAAGCACGACCTTGCTCGTGCCAAAGTAATCTGCCAGGGTATCACCCTGCTCGTGCCCAAGGAACCTGCCAAGGCGCGACCTTGCTCGTGCCAAAATATCCTACCAATGCGCAACCTTGCTCGTGCCAAGGCGCCGCCTTGCCCGTGCCAAGGGAATGTACCAAGGCTTGCCGGTGCCTGTGCCAAGGGACGCACCAAGGCACCCGCCAAGGCGCAACCTTGTATGCGCCCATGCATCATGTCGTGGCGTTCACCAACGAGCAACCTCATCCACGCCTGTGTGCTGCTTTATCCATCCCGTATGCAACCAAACTTCATGGAAGCACCCAAGTCCTCCAGAACTCGGCCATTTACAAGGTTTCTCGCTGCCTAGCCCAGTCTACTCGTGTCACGCTATTGAGGGGCAGACAAACATCCCCCGCCGAAATGTTCGAAGCCCTCATTGAACTTCTCGGTTGCTGCAGCTTCTGGTAGTATATAATCTCCTTCTCAAAATGCCATAGAGTAGTGTCTCGCTCCGAAGTAAGTTCCTCAACATCAACCCACTTGATCAAGTAAAAAGTTCACTTATTTTTCTTACTTTGGCTACGCGTCTCGTAGCTTGGAATCTACTCTATTTCTCGCGTAAACTCCTTTTGGTACTAAGGGTAAAGCCCGTTTCGTTGTGCTCCTCCCTGGATCTGCCTCTTCAGAGTGGAAAGGTTTGAGATAGCTGACATGGAATGTGGGATGTATCTTCACCCTTTCTAGTAGCTTAAGGCGATAAGCTCCCTCCCAACTCGCTTGACCACCTCAAATGGTCCTTCATACCGCTGAACCAGGCCCTGTGCATCTCCTTCTTGTTGAACTTCTTCAAAATCTGAAGAGTAAGCTTCAACAAGACTAGGTCTCCTTCCTGGAACTCTAACGGTCTTTTGTTTTGGTCAACATACTTCTTCACCCTCCGGACAGCTCTGGCCAACTGTCTTGAGTTGCCTCCATCGGCTCCTGCTTATTTCTCGCAAATTGATAAGCTGCTGGGCTCGGCCCCATTGACTTTGATTTAGCTACATCCTGTGGAGTAGCCAGTTTTTGTCCCGTTGTCACCTTTATTGGACTCAGCTCCGTAGTTGAGCTTTTATGAAGATTGTAGCAGAATTGGGTTGTATCAAGTAAATCCACCCAATTGGATGACTTACATTGACATAGTGCCTGATGTAGTCCTCCAGTAATGCATTGATTCTCTCCGTTTGCCCACCCGTCTAAGGATGGTTTGCTCTGGAAAACTTGAACTTTGAGCCCATTAGATTGAATAGAGCGATCGAAAACCTTCTAGTAAATTGAGCGTCTCGATCACTGATAATGTCCTCCACTGTCCACCAATATTTTTCCAAATGATTCAGGAACAACTCCGTAGTCAAGTTTGCATCACAATTTTTCGAAGCTGCTATGAATGTAGCATACTTCGAGAATCGATCTACAACCACCAGTAGGCTAGTCATTCCCTGCACTTTAGGAAGACCAGTGAAGAAATCCATAGACATACTTTGAAAGGGTCTATCTGGTATCGGCAAAGGATCCAGTAATCTTGGTGCCTTCCTCCTCTATGTCTCGTCTTGTTGGCACACAAGACAAGTCCGCACATATTGATATAGGTCCTCCTCCATCTTACGCCAAAAGAACAAACATGATAAGAGGGCATAAGTATGCTCCATGCCCGGATGCCCAGCCTACCGAGCATCATGTGTCTCCCTCAAAAGTTGTCGCCTTAGTCCACCAGTACTAGGAACAAACGGACGTCCCCCTTTAGCATAGATGATTCCATCTTCGCACCAAAACCTTTGAGTGACTCCCTCGGCCACTAGCTTTAACATCTTTGTTTGTCCCCTCTTTGATGCGAGGTAGGAACTCACTTTCCAACCTCACCACTGCTGACACCATCTCAGCCACCACCTAGCAACTAAGAGCGTCTAGGAGTGAGTTAAGCCTTCCAGCCTGTGTTCAAACTGCACATCGAACTCTGCTAGGAAATTCAACCACCTAGCCTGCTTTTGATTGAGCTTCTTTTAACTCATGAAGTACGTGGTAGCAACATTATATATCCGCACCACGAAGCGCGTTCCCAACTGGTAATGCCTCCAAAAATGGACAACATGAATCACTGCCAACATCTCTTTCTCATGAGCTGGGCACCTCTGCTCTGCTTCCTTTTGCTTCCTACTTTCGAAAGCAATTGGGTGTCCTTCCAATACAAGTAATGCCCACAATGCTCGATTTGATGAGTCAGTATGCACTTCGAAAGGTAGGTTTAAATTGGGCAATCCCAATACTGGTTCGGAGGCAATGACCTGCATCAGTTCTGCCATGGCTTGGTCACGTCGATCCGTACACGCCCAAGCCCGATCCTTCATCAATAGGTTTATTAACGGTGCCACTCTCCTTGAGTAGCCTTCCATGAACTGCCAATAGTAGTTTGCCAAACCTAGGAATGACCAAAACTCCTGGACCTTCGTGGGGTTAGGCCACTCCATGATAGCTCGCACCTTCTCCGGGTCCATCCAAAATTTACCCCGGCCTACAACATGACCAAGAAAAGTGATCGTTTGTGCAGCAAACTCACATTTTTCCCTCTTTACATTCAAACAATTAGCCCTCGAAGTAGTTAAAACCTTCCTTAAATGATCCACATGATCTTGGAGGTTTTAACTATAGATTACAATATGATCAAGATAAACAACCACAAACCGAGTGATGAACTCCTTTAACACGTCGTTCATTAAAATACAGAATGTAGCAGGGGCATTTGTCAAGCTAAATGGCATGACTAAGTATTCGAATGATCCATACCTAGTCACCATGGCTGTCTTAGGGACATCAATAGCTACAATTCGGACTTAGTAGTACCCCGACCACAAGTCCAACTTTGTGAAGTAGGCTGCACTGGATAGCCGATCGAACAAGTATGCCACTAGCGGAATAAGGCACTTGTTCTTCACCGACAGCTTATTCAGTGCCCCATAGTCCAAACACATCCGAAGGGATCCATAGTCTTTACGTTGGAATAAGACTAGTGCTCCATAGGGTGCCTTGGATTGGTTGAATGAATCCAACATCCAACAACTCCCGCAGCTGCTTCCTTAGCTCCTCCAACTCCTTTGGAGCCATTCTATAAGGGGCCTGTGCTGGGGGCTTTGAGTCAGGGATCTGCTCAATATCGTAGTCAATCACCCTTTGTGGGTGTAATTGCTTCGGTAACTCCGCCGGCATCACGTCACTGAAGTCTTCCAGTCCTCAGTAACAGCATAGGGACTTTTACGATCGTGCCTACCTTAGTCTCAACCAAGGATGCTAGGTATGTTGGTTCATCCTTACTTAGTCCATCTATCACTTGAATGGCTGAAAGATGGGACAACTTTGCACTCTCTTTCCCTGAAATCATGTTAGCCGCAGGCACAAAGCAAGGATGGGACTTGTTCATCACAAACAATCCTCTCAAGAATGGCATCAAGGCAATGTTCCCCAAATGTCGAAATTCATTCCCTAGGATGACATCAAAGTCATCCAAATGAACTACCATGAGGTTGATCTTCCCCTCCTAAGAACCAACCTTAAGATTGACATTAGATGTCACAACTTGAATTCACTTCGCTTCTTAATTCACATCTTTCATTCGACTGGAATTCTCAATAAGATCTAGACCCATCTTTTCCACCATATGGTCCACCACAAATGAATGTGTTTCTCCTGAATCCTCCATTACCAAGACTTGTTTCTAATTCACCTCGACATCAACGTAAATTAGCCCCTCTGAAGGGTTTGTCTTGGCTCGTTGAATTTCTTTCAACAATTATAGTGGGTTCATCCGGGGCTGGCCATCATCTTCAGCGATCAAGGCCGAGATTTTTTTTTCTTTAGGCAGTCTCCTGCCTATGAAGGCCATTGCAAATGAAACATCCATTGTGTGAGGATCTTGATGAGGGCTTTGCTTTTACTTTTGGCGTCGGCTTCGAGCTTCCTTACTTTAGAGGGAAGGGCTTCTTCTCGCCCTTATTATGGTGGTCCTCGAATGGCTTCTTCTCCTTGTTCTTCCCCTCGCTCGTGGAAGAACTAGTCTTGAAGTCCATAAGACTATCAGTCACAACAGTCGCCCCAGGCAAAAGTCCTTCACCCCTTGCCTCCCTAGCTCAGATTGAGCCCATGACTGCAATCCAGTACTGAAGTTAAAGAGTTTTCCTTCTCTAACATGTTTTTGATGTCTAGCAAGAGAGAGGAAAACTCCTTAGCGTATCTCGTACCGACCCCATCTGTTTAAGCTCGCGCAAGGCTTCCCGTGCTTGCCAAACAGCATTCGTAGGAAGGAATTGATCATTCAACTCCTTCTTTAGAACCACCCAATCCACGATCTTGGGTCTATCCTCAGCCGCATCATCATCTACTCTGGTTCTCTACCAGTGTTTAGCATCACCTTCTATGTACATAGAGGTCAATATGACCTTTGGGTTTTCCTTCGTCCGGACAGTAGCAAAGTATTGCTCCATGTCCCAAAGAAAATTCTCAAGCTCCTTTGCATTTTTCTTGCTCGAGAATTTCTTTGGATCCGGTAGATTGGTTCTAGTCTTTACCGCACATGCAACCTCCGAGGACCCACCCGAGGCTCGCTTGAGTAAACTCACCTCCAAAGCCATTGTCACGACTGTTTCGGTGGTGAGTTCTGCCATAGAACGTACATCCACTACGAGCTCCTCAAATTTGGTTTCCAACGCAGCTATCATGGCCTTTTGAGACTCTCCTCTAGTCACCAAGGAAGCCACCAACATCTCCAATCCTTCAATACGCTGTGCTGATAATGAGTATTTCACCGACTGTGCCAGGATAGTCATCGTTGCCATCATTTGTTCCAATTGAGCTACCCTTTCACTTAGATCACTTGTTGCTCTGGTCGTCATCGTCTCCGAAATAGGGCTCTGATACAAATTTCCACGGGGCCATTAAGTGAGGGGTTTACTCTATGGAAACTTTTCTCGCTCAACACAACCCGTGGTGCCTAAGGGCCTCCTTAGTTCAGCACTACCAATACCCAATTGAATGAACATCAAGTAATGGCACCAAGTAAACATTTTTACTAAGCTCTCAATGGGAATACAACATTGGTACTTTATTCTTCCCCAAAGCCTAGAGCCCAAGGCTTTCTAGATCAGCCAACAAGTAGTTACATAATTGTCTAGGACACTTGTCCCGATTACATTTATTCATAGACTAAGTAAAACCTTACTCCATTATTGTTAAGGCAGTTACCCAACTACCTTATTCTGTTGTTGCCACATGGTTCCATAACCGCCTCAATTGCTTGGTCAATTAGCAAATGTTCCATGTATTCGGGACATTCTTAGACCTACCTCAGTCATGCCAGTGGCCATGACCAAGGAAGTTACCCAACCGCTTGGAACTACCTCGACTTGGTCCATGCACTCCTCAAGGGACTTCGTCCATGTTTCTCTCAGGGACAACGACTGCTCGGTGGTGCCTGGCTACGCCCAAGCACCCTGGGTATTGGCAGGGGCTCAGTCGAGTCCCACCGGCTTGGGGTGGCTCGGACCATGGGTCCGTGGGTCTTGCCAAAGCATTGTGTCCAAGGCATGCTCGAGGGTCCTCCTTGCTACTATGCCTATGCCGCCCCTAGGAGAGAACACACCTCTCCTTATAGTAGATGTTAAGCCATTTCTCCAACTCTAATAGGAAACATCAATAAATGAGACCAAGCGTACTAAGACTTGGTCAACACCCAAGTCAAGATTTGTCAACCCTTGCCATGGTAAGCCTTGCCCGTGCCAAGGGGCGACCTTGTGAGTGCAAAGGTGCGGCCTTGCGCGTGCCAAGGCACGACCTTGCTCGTGCCGAAAGAATCTGCTAAGTTATCGCCTTGCTCGTGCCCAAGGAACCTGCCAAGGTACGTCCTTGCTCAATCCAAGGCATGGCCTTGCTCGTACCAAATGATCCTACCAAGGCATGACCTTGCTCAAGCCATGGCGCCGCCTTGCCCATGCCAAGGGAATTTTCCTAGGGTTGCCCATGCCTGTGCTAAGGGACACGCCAAGGCACGTGCCAAGGCACAACCTCGTATGCGCCCAGGCACCATGACTTGGTGCGCGCCAAGGTGTGACCTCGTCCAGGCCCATGCGTTGCCTCATCCGTCCTGCTTGCAACCAAACTTCATGGAACCACATCAGTCCTCCAAAACTCAGTCATTTGCAAGGTTTCTCGCTGCCCAGCACTGCCTACTGGGGTCCCGCAATGGAGGGGCTGGAAGTAACCAACCTTTCCTCTTGTACTTGATAAATTAGACCTGTATATAAATATCAAAATATAAATCAAAGTATACGTAGCAAAAAATTATAATGTTGTTGATAATAATGATGATATATATAAATCTAAAGTTTATCACAGTAAAAACAAGTTTACAAACCTCCTAACCCTGTTATATTACAGCCTCATTTGTTGACATATCCTAAATGTCCCTAGTCGGTCATTATAATGGGAACTGTAATGAATTAAGACTTGTGTGAGTTTGATTGATGGTCATGTGATGATCATGCATATAAGGATACAAATAAAGATTATGAGTACATGTTTGGGAATAAGGTACTAAATCAACCTACTATAGAGTACCACATTGATTACATAATAAATATGTTCATTAAGGGAATATAAAGGTTATGATTGGTTAAAATGTGAATAATATATGGAGACTTGTAAAGTAGATATAATTCATCCGTCTCATTTTGAGAGTGAAACCAGGGGACCCTTGATATGTTGACAAATAAATGGTCAAATCTAAGTGAATTGATATGATCAATGTCACTTGGATTTTTGTGGTCTACCTAGAGATTGAACATTAAGGGTGGATTTTCCTTGCCTTATGTGCGACTTGGGTGGTCATAATGTAGCGCTAGAGAGTGCTTGTGACTTGTGTACTAAAATAATTTTTGTTCACTACCAACGTTGCATGAACCTATTCAGTCGCACACAAAGAATGATTTCACAAGAATTTAAGTTATTCAAAATAATGAATTTTCTCTGATAAAGTTTATGGCATATGAGTCCCTAAAATGCCCTACATTAATACATGTTTAAGTAGGGTATGATGGTAATTCACTTCCCCGCTTATATGCAAGGGTTTTATAAATAGTTGCTTAAGTGAAAATACATTATGAGAGAAATTAGGATTGGAGTCCAATTTTTTATTTTTAGAAAATAAATTAGGTTTTCTAGTTGTCTTAAGTTTTGAGAAGAATCAAGAATCGATTTCGTGTTCTCTCTCGGGCTAGCACTTGAAATCGTGGTCATTTTTCAAGCGTCAATTACTAATAGATGATGTTTGTCTCTAGTAGTGTCTTAGAGATTGATCAACATAGAGAAGGAAATCGAAAGTTGAGGTACAATTTACTTTTATTAATTTGTTTAATGGAATTAAAATTTGATCCTTTTGGGTTGAAAAATAAAATTTTGAAATTTGTGTTGCGTTTTGAATCCCAAAACCCAATAATGGTATTAGAGCCTTCACGTTTTGTTCCATTAATTCCAATGCATGTTTTCTCGAGTTATATATATGATATATTAATAAAATATGTTGTTATTATATGTAGTCGATTTTAGCATGTGCTAAGTAGCAGCTAGTTTATTATATAAGGGCAATATGTTACACATACTGAGAGGCTTTTTGAGGGAGCAGCTGCTAAAGGAGTTCATGGATTGGAAGCGTTGGTTGTCACATGTGACATCCCATAATCCCTTAAACTTGTGTTAAGGTCTAATTACGAGATTTTTTAGTTTTCATAACTTCTTAGACTATAAATTAAGGATCGATGATCGGTTAAGTAGGAATTTTTACAATAATTTTGTAAGTGCATGTTGCTTTGCCTAGTGATTTTTATGTATAAGATTTCGTGTGCAATCCATTCCATGAAGCATGGTGTTGAAATGAGGATGTCCGACGAGCAATTAAGACTAAAAGAGAGATATATAGGAAAATACCTAAGTGTCAAGATGAAGATGCGTACAATCAATATAGAGAAACTAGAAAACAAGCTAAAAAAGTAGTTCCTCAAGTTAAAAAAAAAAATTCATGGAAGATCTATATACAAGGTTAGGTAATAGATATGGTGAAAAATATATATAAGCTAGCCAAATTAAGAGATAAAAAACAAATAGGACCTAAGTCATGTAAGATGTATTAAGGACGAAAATCAAAATGTTCTTACGCGCGAGGATGATATTAAGGAGAAATGGAGAAGTTAGTTCGATAGTTTATTTAATGATGGCCATGTAGATACTTTAATAGACGAAAACCCACACCAAGAAAGAAATGTAAACTATACATGCATTATTACAATTCTAGAAGTCAAGTAAGCATTGAAAAGAATGAAAATAGAGAAAGCATGTGACCTAGATGAAATAACCATAGAGGTTTGGAAATGCTTAGGAGAAATTGGATTGACTTGGTTAACAAAAATTATCAATAAAATTCTAAAATTAAAACAAATGCCAATGGATTGGAAAAGAAGCATGTTTCTGCCAATCTTCAAAAATAAAAGAAAACATTCAAAGTTGCTCAATGTACCAAGGAATTAAACTTATAAGTCACACTATGAAAATATGGGAGAGTATAATTAACAATAGGCTAAGGAGAGAAACAATAATATTAGAGAACCAATTTGGCTTCATGCTTGGGAGGTCAACTATGGAGGCGATTTTTCTTGTAAGACGATTATTAGAAAAATATAGAGAAAAGAAAAAATATCTTCTTATGGTATTCGTAGATTTAGTAAAAGCATATGATACGGTCCCTAAAGATGTTCTTTGATGGGTTCTTGAAAGAAAAGGAGTGCATGCTAGATACATAGACACTATTAAGGATATGAATGATGGAGTAGTAACGAGTATAAAGACATTTGAAGGAGGTGCAAAAGAATTTCTCATTACGATAAGACTACATCAAGGATCGGCTTTATGCCCATATGTATTTACTTTAGTTATACATGAACTAACTAGGCATATTAAAGAGGATAAACCATGGTGTATGCTATTTCCAGATGATATAATCATAGTGGATGAAACAAAAGATAGAGTGAATAGGAAACTAGAACTCTGGAGGAATATATTAGAGTCTAAAGCCTTTAAGATGAGTAAGACTAAAATCGAATACATGCACTGTGAGTTTAGAAACACTAGACATCGAGATGGTGGAGTAGTAAAATTAGGGGAAGTAGAAGTTTTTAGGTGAACCACTTTAGATACCTAGGATCATTCATACAAAATGATGGTAATATTGAGAATGATGTCACACATAGAACTCAAGCTGGATGGAAGAAATGGCAGAGTGCAATAGGGGTGATTTGTGATTGAAATGTTCCTACTAAGTTAAAAAAAAATTTATAGGACCATAATCAGGCCAGCTATGCTCTATAGAAGTGAATGTTAGGCGGTAAAGCAACAATAATTACATAAAATGAACATAGCATAAATGAGGTTGCTTAAGTGGATTTGTGGTAAAACTTGTAAAGATAGAATAAGAAATATAGAATTCAAAGACAAGCAGTAGTAGCACCAATTGATACAAAGATTAGGGAAAGGTGGTTGCGGTGGTTTAGTCACCTACAAATGCCCCTACTAGAAAACATAACTCAATAGAAACTGTAAAAATTAGACGAGATATGGGTAGATCAAAGTTAACATGAGATGCATTAATTATGATGGATTTGAATGGTTTGGAAAGCTCACCATCAATTGCACTTTATCGAGGACAATGGAAAAGTTTTATCCATTTAGCCAACCCCAATTAATTTTGAGATTGAGGCTATGATGTTATTGTTGTTATATTTGGTATGCGAGATTATGTCAAAATTGATGTAAAACAACTTTGAATAAAGCTAGGAAAGTAAATACAATGAACTAGAAAGATAATAATAGAAGAGGTAGAGGAAATTAGAGAACCTTTCATTCCAATATGGTGTATCATATTACATAGATATACCTCTTTATATAGACCTTTAGTTATATTGACTAGAAGGTCTAATGTCACAAGTTACACTTTACTTGTAACTACAAGAATGAATAAGCTTAAGTACATGTAATTACAACACATGAAGTGGGTGTCATATAATTTAAGGAATAGGGATAGGAAAAGTCACCCATTTGCTTTTACATTTACAACACTCCCTTTGGATGACACCTACTAAGAGAATATGCCTCATTAAAACCTTTACTAGGAAAAACCCTTTGGGAAAAAATTCAGTACAGAAAAAGAGTACATCGTTCTCATCAATGTTGATATAGAGTATGATATTGATAGAATTGCCTCATTAAACCCTTGCTAGGAAAACCCAATAGGGTAAAACCTTAGTGAATGGAAAAAGAGTGCAATATACTTATCGATTTTGATATGGAGTATTAATATTGTTAGAATTGCCTCTACAAAATTCTTGCTAGGAAACTCAATGGGATAAAACCATATCTAAGGGAAAAAAAGTGCAATGCATTAATCAATAACTACTTTTGATTCTCCCCCTCGTGTTCACATGGTGAGACATCATATATTACATTGCAACAAATCGTTGCAAGTAATTTAATAGTACAATATATGGTCTTTTACACATAAAGCATTCGGTGGTTCTTGTGCATTTTATTACACGCGGACATCATTTCCTATATGAACCTTTAATGCTAGAACATATGATTTTGTCACTCTTTTATATTAACAATTGCATCTTGTCGCTAATCAATGATAATTTGAACTTCAAGTTCATATTAAATTTATACATATATCACAGTGCAAAACTTTTGATGCATTTTAAGCAATTTCATGCAATTATTTTTTTGAATTGGCTTATATCTTCCCTAATGGAAGGAAGATTGCTAGAATAAAGTGACAATTATCAAGATATGCTATAAATAAGTATCCTATTAACCCAATTAGGGGATCAAGCCATCTTATTGTATGATTAATGGAGATTTAAATCAATGTAAGTCCCTATTAACTTGCCTTAAGATAATCACCAGCTAGTAAGAAATTAGGTTACATAAAGGATGTCCATGAGAATTTACAATATTTTTTGCATTATTGATGATTTTGGATAGTGAAAAATGATCACTCCATATTATGAATGTCATTAGATCATTACATTTACGACAACATTCATTTTAATATGCCTTTTATATTTTAGAAGCTAAAGCCAGGAATTTCATTCTTAGATAAAATCATAATCATATAGAGAAATTCTCTATTATTCTGAGTGTATTTCTTCTAGATAAATACAATATAATTATTGTACTAGATATTACCCGAACTTTAACTGCTGCTAAGATCAAATTTGAGAAATATTCTCTTTTACATTATAATGTCCATGTAGCAAAATCAGTAAAACATGAACACATCTCAATGTGTCAGTTGTAATGAGTCATAAAAATCATAATTTAGCATTTGATTGACATGATAAAGGTCACTAAAATATTTTCGGAATATATATGACAATATTTAGGCTTTATGGCCTTTCATACGTGACATAGTTTGTTACGATTTTGAGCGTGCTCATTGTCAATAGTTTTGCCCTTCATATTTCATGTGCTGCACCACTTTTATTCCACTTTTGGTAGAGTTATTAATATGACATTTACCAAATCATTTCCCTTTTTCCGCTTTCATGATTTTGTCATTGCGACTATAGTCATTTTATAACGCAACAAATGTTTCATAAAGCTATAACAACTAGACGGGAGTGATATTTATGGCGGTCCCCAATCCCAAGGTCGCCAAGTGGGGAGGTGCGGTCCTGCAGTCCTGTCAGATCCTTAACCCACTGGGTCCCACGTGCCACTAATGTCCTTTGCTACAACGCGACTACTCGATATGTGTGTCAACTCCTTTCGTTGATCAGTTTAGTTAGACAGTTGAATCACTTGTTTAGCATTTAAAACAACGAAAGTCTTAAATTTAAAGAAAGTAAAACAATTAAATTTATCATCATATAAAGCATCATTTATAAGAGCAACACTTATTGTGGAAAACCTGAGAAAGTTTCTTGTATATAGGCTACCATATTAAGAAGTAATATATACAAGAACAATGTCTATTCAGTCTCCCAATACCTAAAGGAAAATCAAAATATCAAAATCGCACATACTAGTGGGTCCTCGACCGCGAGCAGTCAGATGAAGTCGCCCAAAATCCCCTTGCCCGTACTAATACCGGGGTCTTCACTCAACTATCACAAAAAGCTAGATGGAGAGTACATGTAGTAATATTCCACCGAAGTACATCGAGCAGTTATAAGAACATAAATAGATACCAATAAACATGTCAAATAATCATGCGGAAACTAAACAGACAACTGTGCTAAAATCATCACATGAATAAATAACACGAGAGAAACAAAGTGTGTACTCGTCCCGGTCAAACTAAATTGTACTTCGGACCCCCAGGATCCTTTCGGTGGGTTCCCCCACTTCCCTTCACCTGGTTCCTCGCGGTGCTTGCCCGACACGTGCACCCTTATTGCAACTCGAGTTGGAATTCACCGAGTGCTTAATCACACGTGCTACAGCCTAATGTGCCATAAGTACACTACGAATATCAAGTGGGAGTAACTCAACCACCAACCCAAATGTATCACGAAATAAAGTACAATAACAAGGAATAGGAATCGACGTTAGAAAAGTAAACCCTTAGTGACTTTCAGATGAAATCTTACGTACCTCAAAAAAGCACTCCGAAGTTCCACTCACGTCTCGATTTACGCGCTCAACTCTCGACTATGGTCTCCTAAATTCTTGGTGTCAAATTAAACCATTTTTAATATTTTCCCTGATTTTTTGGATTTTCTCCATAATTTTCCACCTATTTTCTTATTTTTCTGTAATTTATTGAATTTAAAACAATTTTTTAAACAAAAATTTAATATTATATTATTTAAATAGATGGGTGGGTCCCTAGATCGGGTTTGAGCCGGTCCAACCTGGTTGGGCCCGGTCCGGTGGGTTGCACGCACGCATACGCGTGCCTGCATCCCTCCCCTACCCCATTTTCTTCACATAGGCACCCGTCTTTGGTTTTTTTTTTCTTTTCTTCTAGTTGGAGACGCACATCCCCAACCTCAGTTGACTCGATGGCAGGGGGAGACACCCTTGCCATGGCCGAACCCCCTCGTCGGCCCCCATGGCCAACGCACCGAACAACAACCAAAAGTAAACGACTCACCTCCTTCCCCGGCTTCTCCGCACTCTCTTCTCTCCTTCCCAGCTCCTCCTCCTCCTTTGTGTTACTTATTCTACCTCTCGGCTTGTGTGTGTGAGTGTCGGGTGTGTGTGCGTGTGTTTTGTATGTGTGGGTGTGGGAAATAGTGACGTGAGGGAAAGGAGAACATGATGATGGAGTGGGGTGGAGTGTAAATGGGGTAAGCTAGTTGACTTAGTGTCATTGACTCCAAAGTGTGACACCACCGGGACACTCGCATGTGTTTTCGGGCGTTTCAGCGCCTGGGTTTCGCATCCAAATCACGATATACGCGTACCGCCGCGTCACTAGCCACCTAATTTCTATTCCATAGTAGTTACTTGACCAATCTTTTATTTAATTTTTGTGTTTAGGTTTCCCCGACCAAATGAACCCCCGGTTCGCTCCTCAGTACTCGTCTCGACACATTTCTCAAGGCGAACACCAATTACACTATCTCGCTCGATTTAATGATATAAATACACACATGCGATGCTGGGTAAATAACTTGATATAAAACATTGCAAATAGGCAAACAATCACACAAAATCACTATTTACCGAGTCGGTGTACCCTGACCTATCTGCGGCATCCACATGGATCTGAGCTGTTGTCCAAGTCTGAAAATAATTAATAATAACGACGTAATTGAAATTTTGGCCGTTATAACTCTTCCCAACTAGAAAAGAAATTTCGTCCCGAAATTTAACTTGAAGTTTCGTACCATGAAATAGCTGAGGGTAACGCTCCCGCATATTAGACTCGAGCTCCTAAGTGAGTCCCTCTATACCATGATGTTGACAGCGAACCAACACCTTAAGGATCTCCGTGTTCCTAAAAGTTTGAGTCGCACGATCCATATTGCTATCGGTCACTCCTCATATGTTACATCTCGCCGAACCTTAATCTGTCTCAAGTCAACCATCAGTCTTCGGTCCTGACCTAGCTAGTCTTAGCATTAAGATATGAAACATAGCATGAACCCTTGTTAACCCTGCTAGAAAGTCCAATCTGTAAGCCACATGCCAACTTGTGCTGCGACTCTAAATGGTCATATGTATCTCGGCGCCAATTTTCCTTTAATCCCAAATCTCTGCCGGCCCTTCCATGGGAAACCTTCAGATAAACAATGTCACCCTCTTCGTAGCTCAGACCCTTATGATACATATCCGCATATTTCTTTCGTCTGTCCTGTGCCGCCCGAAGTCGCTATCGAATTTGTTTAATCTTCTTTATGTGATCAACAACTATCTCTGGCCCAATCGCCAATGTATCCTCAGGCGCTACCCAACACCCAAGTGATCTGTAGGGCCTGCCATACAACGCCTCAAACGGAGGCATCCCAATACTCACGTGATAGCTTTTATCATAAGCAAACTCACACAGCGGTAAAAGAATCCTCTCACGAACCTCCAAACTATAAAATACAAGCCCTAAGCATATCCTCCAGAATCTGTATCAATCTCTCGACTGTCCATTTGTCTGATGATGGTAAGTTGTACTAAATTGCAACCTGGGGCCAAAATGTTCCTGCATCGCCTCCCAGAATCTCGAAGTCAACCTAGGATCTCGGTCATATATAATAGAGATTGGCACCTCATGTAATCTAACGATCTCCCTCTCAAAGATAATGCTCAGCTGTGGGAACGAATATCTCATAGAAATAGGAATGAAATGCGTCGATTTCGTTAGTCTGTCGATCACAACCCAAACTTCATCGTGTCTCCTCATAGTCTGTGGTAACCCATTGACAAAATTCATAGTGACGTGCTCCCATTTCCATTGTGGAATTGGTAATGGCTGTAGTAAACCGCCTGGTCTTCTGTGCTTAGCCTTGACTTGCTGGCAGATATGACAACTCCTGACGTACTCGCCAACGTCAGCCTTCATCCTTGGCCACCAGAATAATTGCCCCAAATCATGATACATCTTAGTCCGACCAGGATGAACAATATAGCGAAACCTGTGTGCGTCCTCCAAAATTTTATCCCGTATCTCCGGAACTGCAGGTATCCATAACCTCCCTTGTTGTCTCAAACACCGATCTATCGACTCTGCCTAATACGTACACTCCGGATCCCGAGCCATACCACTAACTCGCTCGATAGATATCGTCGGAACTCTCATCTGACAATAAATGTGTGGCTCGGTGGTAGTAAAAAAATTGGTCAGGCACATAATCGACGCCGCCTGTAATAAGCCATGCTCGTGCATCATATGTCGCACTACCGTCTAACTGTCAATACCGCTCATGCTCAATGCGTCAGCTACGACGTTCGCTTTCCCTGGGTGATACTCAATAGTGAAGTCGCAGTCCTTCAGTAACTCAAGCCATATCCTCTGACGCATGTTCATATCACTCTGAGTGAAAATGTATCTCAGACTCTGATGATCAGTGTAAAGTACAAATAACTCTCTGTAAAGATAATGCCTTCAGGCCTTCAGTGGAAAAACGACTACTACAAGCTCCAAGTCATGCACTGGATAGTTCACCTCGTGGGGTCTTAGTGGTCGGTACAACTAAGCTACTGGTCTACCTTCCTGCATCAAAACGCATCCAAGTCAAATGCCCGATGCATCCGTATACACTGATAAGCTCTTATCTGACTCTGGCAATGTCAACACTAGTGCAGAAGTCAATTTTCTATTCAACTTCCGAAAAGCTTGCTCACACTCCTCTGACTAATCAAATATGACATCCTTCTTGGTCGGTCTAGTCATCAGTGCCGCAATCGAGGAAAAGTCTTGTACGAAGCGGTAGTGGTACCCTGCTAGTCCCAAGAAACTCCGAATGCCAGAAGCAGACTCAGGTGTACTCCGAATGCCTGAAGCGGACTCAGGTGTCCTCTATTCAATAATTGCCCGAATCTTTTCTGAATCCATATAGATACCCTGATCGCTAATGACATGTCCCAAAAATCTCACCACACTCGGCCAGAAATCACACTTGCTAAATTTTGTGTACAGTCTATGCTTTCTCAGTGTTGTCAAAACCACTCTAAAATGACTCGCATGCTCTTCACGAGTCTTGTTGTAAATCAAGATGTCATCAATAAAGACAATGACATATATATCAAAGTATGGTCTCAAGAGCCTGTGCATCAAGTCCATGAAGATCTTCGGGGCATTAGTCAGCCCAAAAGGCATAACTGTAAACTCCAAAAACCCATATCTTATACTGAAAATTGTCTTCTTGACGTCCTTTTCTCGAATCCTCGACTGATGATAGCTTAGATCAATCTTCGAGAAGAACTTGGCGCCAGTCAAATGCTCGAAAATATCGTCGATCTTGTGGAGTGGGGAAATACGTCGACAACGTCTCGGACTATCGGAACATCTTCAATCCCGACTTCAGCCCTAACCTCTCACTCGACTATCACTGCAAATGCCTCCATCTCTTGAGCCGTAGCTAGTCGTCCTCTAGTAATGGGTAGTGCGGTAACGACTCCGATAAACGTGAACTCTGGAATGCCTGAAACTCGAAACGTGATGGCCTTCTGGAAGCAATCCAGCTGTGCATGATATGCCGCCAACTAGTCCATCCCTAAAAGTGCATCAAACTTGAGGTACTCTAGGACTAGTAAGTCTATCAGCAACAGATGCCCCTCTACCTCTGTCGTGCAGTTTTGACATATTCGGTTAGGGTATATCTTATCCCTGGCGGCCGTACTGAGGACAAGGTATGTGTCTAGCGTCTGTGATGCTCACCCTAACTCTCCTACCATGCGTCCAGCAATAAATGATAATATACTACCAGAATTTATGATAACATGCATCGGTCTACCCATAATAGATAACGTACCCTTAATGAGCTATCTGGTCACATCTCGATCTGGCTGCGCGACTGCATGTGCTCTCTCCCTAGCCTAACCCTGCTGTGCTCCTGGTAATGTTGGTGGTGTCTGGCTGTCAGCTTTCAGGTGCCCTTTTTGACCATAATGATGACACCTACGTTTCTCCTGCTTGTCCCTGAATCTCTGACCCCTTACCCTGGTCCCTTTGACCCCTGTCATGGCCTCCCTGATCCCTATCCTAACGGTACTACTACGGCCGATGTCGCTGCGGCTCTGTGGGTGCAGGTGCTAAGCCGTGCGTCTGCTGCCTGTCCTCGTACTGGAACTGGATGTCTTTGTGCTCAACCCTATGTTCCCTATCTCGTCGATCATCTTGGCGACTCTGATCAGGCTGATCTCTCTATTTCTTCTGTCTCCGATCTGATCTAGAACCTTGACCCGCCTGTACCGTAGTACCTGTCGTACGCCCGCCCTCTCTCTGAAAGTAGTGTCTCATAAGATAGTGTTCGATCGTACATCTCCCGAAGACTAGTAGCACCTGTCGAGACTATCGCGTCCGCAATCTGCTCATCAACACCACGTACGAAATAGGAAATCTGAAGCGTCTTTGTGCTCGCAACATCCATCGAGAATAGTAATAGGTATCGGTACTGCTCCATGTACTGCATCGATGAGCGGTTTCCCTGTCGTAGGACCAGAGATTCTTCCCTCAATCTCAGCCTCACCTGCATGGGAATGAACTCCTCGTAGAACAACTCTCGAAACTACGTCCATATTGCTTGCCTCGGGCGGATAACAAAATTAGTCATCCGCCAAACCGATGCATGACCTCTCAGACACGCTCCAGATAAACGTGCATGTATGCTATCATCATTCCGCATCAGCTTATGGAAATGCTGATACGAAACTTTCCACTTCCCTGCTGCTTCAGGGTCTCCACCTCCGTAGAAGTATCCCAGCTGGAACTTCATAAAATCTTTGATAAGCTTCGCCTCTAGTGTAAGACGAATGTGGAAGTAGCTGGAAGTGTAGTAGCTGTCGGCTGCTCAGTGGTCATAGGTAGGTGCGTAAGAGTCGAAATCTCTAATGGTATCACCATAGCTGGCGAGACTCCCTCAGCTCGTGTCTCAAAAAGTGGCGTATCAGTAGGCATATGTGGTGTACTCGGGGCAACGATTGTCTGTACCGTATGTGCTACCAGAACTGTGGGAACTAGTGCAACTGATGTGGCGGCTGTCTCAGCCTGAGCCCTAAGTAACTGGAGGATCTCTGTCAATAGGGCGTCGTGGGCGGTGAATCGATCCTCAAATCTCTGAGTCGATATGGTAGTAGTAGTGGTGTCCCTAGTAGGATCACTAGTCTGTCTTATCTCAGGTTGTGTCGAGGGTTGTCCGTCCATCCGGATCTGTATCGAAAAGCATACGTCGGATCAGCCATGATATATATAAGTTTAATATATCATCTATAATAAAACATAACACCTGTATAAACCCTAAGTCTACCCTCCTCACCATCACTTCCCAACTAAAGTTCTAAGGCTAGTACATCGGGTTTCAACATCTAAATTATTTTTTAAGTCTTATGCTCATTTTTAAAAAATTTCCCGAGGTTCCTAGAACTCTCGCTCTGATACCACCTGTGGGCCCCCAATCTCGAGGTCGCCACGTGGGGAGTCGCGGTCCCGCATTCCTATTAGATCCTTGACCCACTGGGTCCCGCGCACGATTAACGTCCTTTGCTACAATGCTACTACTCGATATGTGTGTCAACTCCTTTCGTTAATAAACTTAGTTATACAATACAATCATTTGATTAGCATTTACAACAGCGGAAGTCTTAAATTTAAAGCAAGTAAAACAATTAAATTTATCATCATATAAAGCATCATTTATAAGAGCAACACCTATCGTGGAAAACCCGAGAAAACACTCTGTATATAGGCGACCATAATAAGTAGTAATATATACAAGTACAATGTCAATTCAGTCTCCTAATTCCTAAAATTAAAGCAAAATATCAAAATCACACGTACTAGTGGTCCTCGACCGCGCGCAATCAAATGAAGTCGCCCAAAATCCCCTTGCCCCAAATAGTATTGGGGTCTGCACTCGACCATCACAAAAAGTCAGATGGAGATTACAGTTAGTAATAATCCAATAAAGTACACTGAGCATTTATAAGAACATAAATAGATACTAATAAATATGTCAAATAATCATGCGGAAACTAAACAGACAACCGTGATAAGATCATCACATGAATAAATAACACGAGAGAAATAATGTGTGTACTCGTCCTGGTCACACTAAACTGTACTTCAGACCCCCATGATCCTTTCGGTGGGTTCCCCCACTTCCCTTCACCTGGTTCCTCGCGGTGCTTGCCCGACACGTGCACCCTTATTACAACTCGAGTTGCAATTCACCGAGAGCCTGATCATACGTGTTACAGCCTAATGTGCCATAAGTACACTACGAATATCAGGTGGGAGTAACTCAACCACCAACCCAAATGTATCACGAAATAAAGTACAATAACAAGGAATAGGAATCGACGCTAGAAAAGTAAACCCTCAGTGACTTTCAGATGAAATCTTACTTACCTAAAAAATGCACTCCGAAATTTCACTCACGTCTCGAGATACGCGCTCAACTCCCGACTACATTGTCCTAAATTCCTGGTGTCAAATTAAACCATTTTTAATATTTTTCCTAATTTTTTGGATTTTTCCCATAATTTTCCACCTATTTTTCTTATTTTTCTTATATTTCTATAATTTATTTAATTTAAAACAATTTTTTAAATTAAAATTTAATATTATATTATTTAAATAGATGGGTGGGTCCCTGGGCCGGGTTCGACCCAGTCCAACCGGGTTGGCCTAACTCGGTTCGGGCCCGCCAGGGTCGGGTTCGGACTGGCCCGGCCCGATCAAGGGGGTTGCACGCACGCGTCCCCCACCCCATCTTCTTCATAGAGACACCCGTCTCTGGTTTTTTTTTTCTTCTTCCAGTTGGATAAGCACATCCTCAACCTTGGTGGACTCGATGGCAGGAGGAGACACCCCAGCCGACTGCCGAGCCCCCTCGTCGGCCACCATGGCCGATACACCGAACAACAACCAAAAGTAAACGACTCACCTCCTTCCCAGCTTCTCCACACTCTCTTCTCTCAATCCGGGCTCCTTTTCTCATTATCCTCCTCTCTGTTACTTCTTCTTCCTCTCGGCTTGTGTATGTGAGCGTCGGGTGTGTGTGTGTATGTTGTGTATGTATGGGTGTGGGAGATAGTAAAGTGAGGGAGAGGAGAACATGATGATGGAGTGTAAATGGGGTAAGTTAGTTGACTGAGTGTCATTCACTCCAAAGTGTGACACTACCGGGACACTTACCAGTGTTTTTAGGCGTTTCGATGCCTGGGTTTCACGTCCGAATCGCGATATACGCATATCGTCGCGTCACTAGCCACCTAATATCTATTCCATAGTAGTTACTTGACCAAAGTTTTTATTTAATTTGTGCGTTTTAGTTTTCCCGACCTAATGTACCCCTAGTTCGCTCCTCAATACTCGTCTTGACACATTTCTCGAGGCGAACACCAGTTACACTATCTCGCTCGATTCAACGATATAAATACACACATTCGATGCTAGGTAAAGAACTTGATATACAACATCGCAAATAGGCAAACAATAGCACAAAATCACCTTTTACCTAGTGGAGGTGCCCTGACCTATCTGTGGCATCCACGTGGATCTGAGCTGTCATCCGAGTCTGAAAATAATTAATAATAACGTCGTAATTAAAATTTGGGCCGTTACAATATTATATGTTTAATGACTCATAATTTTACTCAGCTACCATTAGGCAATAAATAAATTCATAATATTCCTATTGAATTGATAGATGCGCTCGATATTTTTTTGCAATAATATATCGAGGTGTAACTCGTGGATTTTTCTATCATTGTGTAATCAGTTATACTTCTGCATTTAGTCTCAACCAAGATGTAATTAAAGTTTTGGAATTATAATTCATATTTGACATATATAAATAATGTAGCTTGAGACCCAGACACTCATTTCGTGGTTTTTGGAATGTTGCAATTTTTTGTTTTTATATTTATACCTCCATTTGGTAAAATGATAATTATAAAGTGAAATGTTCACTTTTCAAATATTGGCGAATAAATATTAGTTTCATGTGCATACCTCGCATAGATGCATTTTCATGATTTGAGCATTTAATTGCTCATAACAAATATTTTTTGTCAATAATAATAGTCAGACAACAACTTATATTATATATGATTGAATAATATTTGAAAAATAAATATAAAGTTAAATAGTTTTCTCATTTTTATGTAAAAGTACATAGTATTTGATTAAATGAATATTCACGACTTGATTATTTGATATAGAAAACACTATTTTTATGAGTTGGTGGAACAATCTCCAAGTTGGGTTGTGAGACAAAGTCTACTTAACAACCATGCCTCCTTCAACGGGATAACCTATTTCCCTTTCAATGTTTAGCTTTACCGGGGACAAGGCTTACCCACTATCAACTCAAACTTATAGTATAATTTGTATTGTAAAAATCAAGAATATAATATAATTAATCATTAATAATTTTATAAGAAAAAACTAATATGCAAATTATACGATCATAGGAAATGCCTTTCAATTAATGGCAAAGCAGGTCATGGATAAATAAAATGTACTCGATATCTTATAAAAATATTTAACAATATAAGGTGTTGTTACCGTCAAATGAATTTGTTCATACACAACTTAGAGCAAGTAGCCCCGCATCTTATGGTTTCTAGCTTATAAATTGTTAATGTATATTTTATTAGAAAAGAATGCATGGCTATGAAACGATGCATAAAATATCAGATTTGACCAAAATTAATCATGATTAGGGTTTGAACAAAAAAACTCATGATTTGGCATAGTGATGGGAGTACTATTTATACATTTTAAGGCAATGAGATCTAAATTATTCCATAGGAACAAAAATTGTATCCAATAGATTACTGTGTTACCACTTAATAAAATTATGTCATAGTATGTGCTTAATTAAATCAATAATTTTTTCATTTTCACATGCGATAAAATTATAAGCAAATAGGAACTTTATATAGGAGGTAGCATTAATATGTGACCCAAATATTCAATTTGTTGCTTTTGTAAGAACAAAAACTATATATAATATTTTTATTTAAATATTAATTATATATAGCATGATGTATGGCTTAATTAATTAACATTTATTTTCCTGAACAAGCCAAATAACAAAAATCAATGATGTTTCATGGATAATATATAACACTTTCAAAGTGGTCAAGAGTATTGAAAAGTCACTATTGGTTAGAAGCAACTCAAAGAAGGCATAAAGTTTGGCTCCTATATTGTGAGCTCACCTTCATTTCTTTCTTTCTTTTAATTTCATTTCAGTGATCAAACAAATTTTCACTTTCATTTAATAATGAACTAGTTAATTGAGAGACTTGCTAGTAATTTTGAATCATATATAAATCATGCTTAATGTGTTTCATGTAACCAAAAGATATAATTTACGATACATGTGTGTAGATATAATACGGTGCAAATATAGAGAAAATGTTATAAATGTATACTTATATGAGATAGGCATTTTTTTCAATTCAACTATGCCTATCAAAGTCACACCCCACTTCAAAAGCTTATATAAAGATCAAATAAAATGATTCCTTACAAGCTTTGTCTCAAAAAAAAAAACTTTTGGATCTTCAAGCGTCTCCCGTGTAGAGCATCATGCTTATAACATGTTGTAAAATAACTTTGAACAAAGCTAGGAAAGTTAAGCCAATGAACTAGAAAGATAACAATAAAAGAGATAGGGGAAATGAGAGAAGTTTTCATTCGAACATGGTGTATCACATTACATAGATAGACCTCTTTATATAGATGTTTAGTTATAATGACTAGAAGTTCTAACATCACAAGTTACACTTTACTTGTAACTACAAGAATGAATAAGCTTAAGAACATGTAATTACAATACATGAAGTCGCGTTATATAATTTATGGAATAGGGATAGGAAGAGTCATCCACTTGCTTTTATGTTTACAACAAGAATAACTTGATTGAAGATTTCGTTATTTTATGGAAGCATCGTGATAGTTCATCTTGAATTGTTTGAAATTTAAAGATGTTCTCGATATTCGTGTAAGTGCTAATATGAGGTAGTTGAACTTGCTTACAATGTCAATGTGTAGCTCGACCTTGTATTATGTATAAATCATAGATGAAATGTCGATCAAATTGATAAAGGATCAAGTTCTACAAGTGTAATAGTCTTTGTTAACTGATATTGCCAGTAATATCGCAAACTTGTAACTCTAAAAACTACATAAAATTCCAATATACAATTGGGTGGGGCCCGTGGAATAAATTGGTGGAGGTATAGGTATAATTACAGTGTAAACTAACCAAAACCTTTGTTTGCTTTACGGTCTAAAGTAGACAATAATGTTGGTAATACCATTAATAACTGCACCCGAAACTTGAGTTAAAAACTTAAATATCCAATCGGGTTGGGTCTAAGTAGCAACTACGTGAGGTATGTACATTATCTCGGCCAGACAAAACCGATATGTAAATATATGTTTTAGCTCTATTACTCCGTACAACACGAGGAAAACAACAAAAATGCAGGTTATTTGTCCATGAAAAACCTAATAAAAATCATAAAAATGGCTCGTCATTGTTAAGGTGTCTTTGTTTTGATGACTCATTCGACATTTCATACCAAAAATGTGGAAATCATAAACAAATCAAAAGCTGTAAAAACCAAACAACAACTAACATCAATAATAGTGAAAATGATGACAAAAAAACTCAAAAAAACCCATGAACGATCGAAAACAAGGAAAAAACGGACTTTCCGAGTTGATTTTGTATGGATGCATGCATTTTTCATCGATTTGAGATGAGAGCGTGTAGTTTATTTTGGGAATGGGGTCAAGTCGGTGAAAGAGAAGAGAGGGTGGGATATGAGAAGAACAGACCCTTTTATATGAAATGTAACTTGGTCATTTCCTTATGGGCAAAATTGGAAGTCATAAAAATATAAAATATGGTCCTTTAATCGATAATAGGGTATGTTTAGCCACTCCCTAAATAAAATATATAAATAAAATGTATAAGTCTAATGAGGTTGGTGAACATTTATAGTTTTTTATATCCGTGGGTATATAGGCGAGCTTAACTAT
Organism: Stephania yunnanensis; assembly: GCA_039657365.1. Taxonomy (NCBI): domain Eukaryota; kingdom Viridiplantae; phylum Streptophyta; class Magnoliopsida; order Ranunculales; family Menispermaceae; genus Stephania; species Stephania yunnanensis. Next base: position 26,401,341 of record CM077580.1, read on the forward strand.
TCTCACGAGGCCTTAGTAATTGGCCTGAGTGTACCTTAGTAGCCCGAGCGATCTTGCCACATCAAAAAATCAAAATCTCACAAAACCGAGCCTTCGCCCTTATTCTTGTGGTAACCCAACCAGGTTATCTTAAGATTGCATGTATTGTGTAAAAGAAGTTTAATATGGGAGCTTCAGGTGGTCGAAAAGATGGTGTTCAAGAAGAAAATAAAGAGGGCTAACAGTTGGGCGATCAAAATTACCATACACAACTAGATTTGAGGTTAGTTTAGTTTTCGACCCTCTTTGTTGTTGTTCTCTATTTGTATTATTTTAGTAAATAAATCTAATTCTCAACGTACAGATAAGTAGATGAGAAAGAACACAAGTATCTTGTTGATATGAAACTGAAGAGATTGTTTTTAAACTTTTGAAGAAAATATGTGTGTAGCAACAATGGTATAGTTTCGTGATAAAAAATCAAGAGTTGGGGAAGACCATGAACTCGAAACAAAAGTAAGAAGAATACTAGAAAACTTCTTGTGGAAGAAGTTAGATTTGTAAGGAATTATATAATAAGTGTGAATCTTACTTGAGTATAAAATGTGAATAAAGACTTAGTGCGAATAGGGGAAGAAATCAACATACATGATTTTTAATGAAAACGTTGGAGTTAACTAGCTTGATAAAGTAAAAGTGAGAAGTGATAAAAAGAGTTTTGAAAAATAAAAAATAGAGAGTCCCACATGTTCTAAAGGAAACGGAGCGGAGAACTTGATGATTGGAAAAAACGAGAAAAAAGGAATACATAGATAAAGGAGAAGGGACCATGCAAAATATTAGGAGAATAAGGTAAAAAAGAAAATAAAGGCAGAAGTAAGAGAAAAACTTTAAATAAAAGATTTAGCTCGAGTATTAGAAGCTTAATTGAGTTAAGTTTTTTTTCCAACTATGTTATGTCCTATAGACTTTTGGAGTGCTAAAGTCTTCCAAAACTAGTATGATATATACTTATTTGTAAATTTTTAAGGTCAATGTGAAATCCTGAGATTATACACTTGCAACTTGAGTATCGAGGTGAAATAAACTTGTGAGTAGTGATCGTTTTGGTTGTGAACTATTTTGGTGTTTTGAAGTGAATTGTATGTGTTGTTAATGCTACATGTCTTGCAAATATAAGTTTTTGCAAAAGAAAAACTCTTGAGTAGATTATTAACTTGAACTTATTTGAATTAAAGGATACTAAATGAATGATGTAAAATTCATGTGAAATTAAATGGGAGTAGTAGTTAGAATACTTAGTGAAAAACAATTTTGCTCATGAGGTGCAAAATCTTAAGTTTCGGGGTATTTGATAAGTGATTGTTTATACTTATATATAGTATTAGTTTAGTAGTATAATTAGTCTAAATATCTTGTCATAAACTCGAATTGATAGTATTTGTGTATTTTAAGGTATACAAGGCATAGAAAAGACAAACAGGTGAATTCGTGAAGAAATGAGGCTGAAATACGCAAAGACGCCATGGCTAAGATGGTCGACGTTGTGCAAAGAAAGGTGGATAGCGCGGAAGTGAAGGAAAAACATGGGAGGCCAAGGAGAGAAGAAAAATAAGTCAAAATGGGCCGGCGCTGTGGCAGCGCCATGGGTGATAAGGAATGGTGCCGCAACAAGATACACATGGCGTTAAATCTACTGAGTAAGGAAAAAGCGCACAAAATCACTAAAGTTGTCACGACACTACGGCTTTACACACATAGCACATGATTATAAGTGATACAGTGGAGACTAATGAAAATAGAAAGTTAGGGTTGTATTTCGGGTTAAATTGTCAATTATGATTTCTGACTGTTTTTAAAGTATTTTAGGAGTATAAATAGGTATTAAAACGTGGTAAACTAATCATATACCAACCATTAGCAATGATTATAATAGATTAACATATGTTTACTTTATTCTTAAGTATTAAATGTTGGGGCATGTGCCCTAGGTCAATCCATTAACTGTCTTTATGAATACTTTTAGTTAATAAAATAGAGGATTTCATTTGCTGTTTATTATAATTAATTTTCGTGTCTACATTATAATAAGATCCATGGGTATTTACAAAAATATCCTAAATGTCCCTAGTCGATCATTATACTGGGAACTATAATGAATTAAGACTAGTGTGAGTCTTGATTGATGATCATATGATGATTATACCTATAGGGCTACGAATCAAGATCACAAGTATTTGTTAGGGAACAAAGTACTGGATCGACCCGCTATGAGGACATCACATGGATTAAGTCATAGTTGTTTCTCATGATAGATATATTTTCTAGTCCTCTGACTTGAGATTACCAGAGACTTCAACATTAGGAACACAGTGATTTCACAAAATCAAACGTTGTCTTTAACCGCATGATTATAAAGGTTATGATTGGTTACTGTGCGAGCAATGTGATGAAGTTGTGTAATCAAGATAGAATTTGTCCCTCTCATATAACGAGAGATATCCAGTGGATCCCTCGATTGGTTAGACTGTTAAAAGGCCTAGTCTAAGTGAATTGATATTGATCCATGTCACTTGGATGTTTTCAGTTTACCTAAAGATCGAGACTAGTACGATTGAACATGTTAGATGACAATTCCATGCCTTATGTTTGATCAAAGGGATATCGTGTGACAAAAGGACGTTATATACATTATTAATTAGGTTGTATCGATTTGATATTCGTACGACTTGGGTAGTCATAATGTTTTGCTAGAGGTCGCTTATGTCTTGTATACCAAAATATGTTTTGGTACACTGCCAACGTTGTATGAGCCTATTGGGTCGCACACTAAAAATGGTTTTGCGAGATTTTAAGATGGTTCAGAAAAATAAATTTTATATGATAAAATTCATGACAGAAACGTCCTTGTGGTGTATTACACTTATACTTCTTTAAGTAGGGGTATATGTGTAATTTACTTAACCGTCTATATACAAGGGTTGTATAAATAGACGCTTTAAGTTAGAATACACGTACGAAAGATCAAAAGGCTGAAACTTTTTTTTCGTTTAAGAAATGAATTAGGGTTTTTGGTATGCTCTGGATCGTTTTGGAGAGAAACAAAAAGATTTGGTATTCTCTCAAAGCTAGCATTTTAAATCTTAGCCACCGTTCGTGTGTGGACTGTTGATAGAGGGCGTTCGTCGTTGGGCGCCTTAGAGATCGATTAACCTTCAGAAAGGTACATTGCGCTGAGGTATGATTAAGTTTTCATGGTTTAAACGTTTTTAATGGAATTAGATTCGGATCTTGTTGATTTTTTTGTCAAAATTGTTTTGTAATTTCCGCTGCGTATGAACCCCAAAACCCAACAGTGGTATCAGAGCCTTCGAGTTCGATTCCATTAAATTCATTGCATGTTTTCTTCGATATATACATGATATATGATTGAAAGCATGTTAATAGTTGATGTATATGTGATATACATAAGTTTCTGTGAGATTTATTATCATGTTTTGTGTATATGATACATATATTCGTGATTTAATTGAAATTAGTTTTGTACATGCTAGTAACCATGTAAGGTTAATTTGAATAATTTTAATGAATTGAGTTTCGTGTTCTATGATCCATGACACCATTAGGTTCGATTAGGATAGTAGTTCATGATTCAATTACAAGTTTGTGATTATTTGGATGAAGACCGAAATTGCAAATAATTAATTTTCGAAATTATTTATTTATAAATAATTAATTTTCGAAATTATTTATTTATCTTGTTTTATATATTTTGTTATGAAGTTTCTATTTGATAAAGATAGATAACAAATTAGAATAGGAGATAAATATCAAGAATCTTGTTATTGGTGATATACTAGGATTCAAATATCTTAAATCCAAAATAAATAATTAATTTTCGAAATTATTTATTTATCTTGTTATATCCATTTTGCTATGAAGTTTCTATTTGATAAAGATAGATAACAAATTAGAATAGAAGATAAATATCAAGAATCTTGTTATTGATGATATACTAGGATTCAAATATCTTAAATCCAAAATAAATAATTAATTTTCGAAATTATTTATTTATCTTGTTATATCTATTTTGTTATGAAGTTTCTATTTGATAAAGATAGATAACAAATTAGATTATGAGATATAAGCAAAATCGATTTCGTTATCCCTATTGGATAGGAGATAAATATCAAGAATCTTGTTATTGGTGATATTCTAGGATTCAAATATCTTAAATCCTAATTGGATTAGGATAAGATGATTAGTCAGATGTGGGCCCGGGTTAATTAAAATGTTTTAATTGACTTAATTTCGGATAAATTAAGGGGTTAATTTATGATAATAAAATCAGCGAAAAATTATGATTTTCTATAGCAAATTTTAATTTTCAGAATTGAGATTCTTCTTCTAAAAAAAAAACCAAAAAACACGGGGCGGCGCCCTTCTGTACCTAAATCCCATTGGCCAGCCAATGCACGCCTGTCTAACTAATCCTAGCGTACAGAAATTCTTTTGTTAGAGAAAAGTATAAAAAAAAAATCCAAATTGTTTAGTGATTGAACAAATCAATAAAATATATGATATTTCATTGTTTACATAAAATCACTAAAACTGAATAAAATCCCTCTATTAAATTTGAAGTCTCGTGCCATCCATTTTAAATACTTGTCAAGGCCTCGATCACACTAATATAGTTTCAGCCATAGTTAGGTGTATTGTGTTATCTTGGTGAGACAAGTTGGGTAAGAGTTACCTTAATGTTTAAAATGGTCCGACTTAATAAAGCCATCAAAATAGTTTCGAGCTTTAGGCAAATGATGAGATAAAAACATGCTAAGACATAAGATGTCCCATATCTCATAAAAGGATCTAAAATTACATAAGATGTAATTGGTAACTGTTACCTACCTAAATAATCTAGTTCGTGTTTCATGCCATATTTGTCATAGAATTAGGTGAAATATGGATTTTAGTCCCCTAAATAAACGAGACGTTTTAGGAGGGTTGTTAATTTAGTGGGAGTTTATTCCTCTATACTAAAATAAACTTTGCATAATCTTTATTGTAGATCAATGGCCTCTTCAAGTAACAATAATCCCCTGTCATCGCGATCCATCCTTGAGAAGGATAAGCTATCTGGGACTAACTTTCTTGACTGGTTCAGAAACTTGAGAATTGTTCTTAAGCATGAACGCAAGTTGTATGTCCTGGATGCACCAATCCCTGAGGACCCACCAGCCAATGCTACAAAAGCTGTGAAGGATGCGCATAATAAGCATGTCAACGATTCTACTGATGTTGCATGTATTATGCTAGCAACTATGGTTCCTGAACTTCAAAAGGACATGGAACTACTGGAAGCCTACGACATGGCCGTAACGGTGAAGGAAATGTTCCAACAGCAAGTTAGGCAATAAATGTTCGAGACAGTCAAGAACCTACATTCTTGCAAGATGACCGAGGGTGCGTCAGTTAGTCCTCATGTTACGAAGATGAAGGGCTATGTTGACCAGCTTGATAGACTCGAATTTCCCATAAGCCAAGAGTTGGCTATGGATTTGATCCTGAATTCATTACCAGAAAGTTACTCACAATTTGTGATGAACTACAATATGAATAATATGAAGAAATCAATTTCAGAGTTGCATTTGATGCTCAAAACTGCAGAACAAAATATCAAGAAACCCTCTAGTAACATGTTGATGGTCTAAAAGGGAAAGGGAATGAAGAAGAAAGGCAAAGGCAAGGCTAGAGTTGCCAAGGCTGTTGCTGCACCTGTCGCAAAGCCTATGTAACAAGTCAAGACCCGGCCTGTTCTTGCTTCAAAACACCCAAAAGAAAAGAAAGAAAATTGTCATTTCTGTAATCAAACCTATCTTTGGCATTGTCTTCTCGGACACAAAAACGAGAAACCCATAACGAAGCTCCATAAAGATGGGCTTCTAGATTCATTTGATTTAGAAACATATGAAACATGCATATCTTGTTTACTTGGCAAGATGACTAAAAGTCCCTCTACTGGACACAGTGAAAGGGCAAGTGATTTATTGGGTCTAATACATACTGATGTATGCGGTCCTATAAACACAATGGCTAGAGGAGGTTATCAAGTACTTCATTACATTTGCGATGATTTCAGCAGATATGGTTATGTATATCTTATGAAACATAAAGCCGAATCATTTGAGATGTTTCGAACGTTTCAAAATGAAGTGCAGAATCAACTTGGTAAAACTATCAAAACACTTCAATCAGATCGAGGTGGTGAGTATTTAAGCCAAGAATTCGATGATCATCTTAGAAATTGTGGGATTGACTCCCAATTGACTCCACCAGCAACTCCACAATGGAATGGAGTTTCCGAAAGGAGAAATCGAACCTTATTAGATATAGTTCGATCTATGATGAGTCATGCAGATCTTCCATTATCCTTTTGGGGTTATGCATTACAAACTGCAGTTTTCACTCTAAATCGAGTTCCTTCTAAAGCGGTTGATAAAACACCATTTGAGATATTATACGGGAAGAGACCTAGTTTGTCTTTTCTTAAGATTTGGGGTTGTGAGGCTTACGTAAAGCGATAAGTCTCAGAAAAACTAGCACCTAAATATGACAAGTGTTTATTTGTGGGGTATCCTAAGGAAACAAAAGGATATTACTTTTATAATCCCGGTGAGAACAAAGTGTTTGTTGCTCAGTATGGTGCCTTTATGGAAAAACAGTTTATTTCAAAATACACTAGTGGGAAAGAAATAAATCTTGAAGAAGTTCAACAATCACAGGTAAACACTGAACCGCTACTAGAAGTTCAACAACGTTCCGAACCAGTTGAACCACCACAAGTGACACAAGGCCCACGTAAATCTAGTAGGGTAAGACATGAGCTAGAGAGATTCGGATTTCTCTTTACTGATATTCGTGATGTGTTGCTTATAGACCAAAATGAGCCCACCACTTATCAGGAGGCTATGTCTGGACTAGACTCAGATAAATGGCTAAGTGTCATGAACTCTGAGATGCAATCCATGTATGATAACCAAGTTTGGAACTTGGTTGATTTACCTGAAGGTGGTAAGACCATTGGATGTAAATGGGTTTTAAATAAGAAAACAGACATGGATGGCAAAGTGCATACTTTTAAAGCAAGACTTGTAGCAAAAGGTTTTTGACCGGACTCAAGGTGTTGATTATGATGAAACTTTTTCGCCGATAGCCATGCTTAAATCCATAAGAATTTTAATTCCCATTCTTTGCATATTATGACTATGAAATATAGCAAATGGATGTAAAAACAACATTTCTTAATGGGAAGGCTGCTTGAGGACGTGTATATGACACAACCTGAAGGTTTTGTACATCCTGAGAATTCTAGGAAGGTATGCAAGCTTCAAAGATCCATTTATGGATTAAAGCAAGCTTCTCGAAGTTGGAATCTTCATTTTGATGAAGCAATCAAGGATTTTGGTTTTATTAAGAACGAAGATGGGCCTTGTGTATACAAGAAGGTCAGTGGGAGTGTAGTTGTTTTTTTGGTACTGTATGTTGATGATATATTACTCATTGGAAATGACATCCCAACATTGCAGAATGTGAAGTCTTGGTTAGGGAAGAGTTTCTCAATGAAAGACTTAGGAGATGCAACCTATATCCTAGGGATAAGGATCTATAGGGATAGATCTAAGAGGCTAATCGGTCTAAGTCAGAGTGCTTACATAGACAAGGTGCTGAATAGGTTCAGTTTGCAAGACTCTAAAAGAGGATTGTTGGCAATGTCTCATGGCATAAGTCTCAGCAAGAATCAATGTCCTAGGACAAATGATGAGCGATACCGTATGAATAAGATTCCATATGCATCGGCTATTGGATCTATCATGTATGCCATGCTATGCACTCGACCCGATGTATCATATGCTTTGAGCACTACAAGCAGATATCAGTCAGATCCTGGTGAGAGTCACCGGATAGCAGTAAAGAACATCCTTAAGTACTTAAGAAGGACTAAAGAAGTGTTCTTGGTCTAAGGAGGTTTTGAAAATGATCTAGTTGTAAATGGTTACATAGATGCAAGTTTTCAAACTGATATAGATGATTTTAGATCGCAGTCTGGATATGTGTTTACTTTGAATGGGGGTGCAAGAAGTTGGAAAAGTTCGAAGCAAGAGACTATGGCGAGATTCTACAATGAAAGTGAGTATATTGCGGGGTCCGATGCGCAAAGGAGAGCGGTTTGGATCAAAAAGTTCATTTCGAACTAGGTGTGGTTCCAAGTATTGCTAACCCTGTTTGTTTGTATTGTGACAATAACGGGGTAATAGCACAGGCCAAGGAACCTAGATCACACTACAGATCCAAACTTATACTCAGGCGTTTTCATCTCATCAGAGAAAGTATTGAGAGGAGAGACGTAAAGATTTGCGGAGTACAAACTGAAGATAACGTTGCGGATCCATTGACAAAAGCTCTTCCACAAGCAAAACATGATGGTCATGTTAGATCATTAGGCATTAGATGCATGTATGATTGGCCCTAGTGCAAGTGGGAGATGTTGGGGCATGTGCCCTAGGTCAATCCATTAACCGTCTTTATGAATACTTTTAGTTAATAAAATAGAGGATTTCATTTGCTGTTTATTATAATTAATTTTTGTGTCTACATTATAATAAGATCCATGGGTATTTACAAAAATATCTTAAATGTCCTTAGTCGATCATTATACTGGGAACTATAATGAATTAAGACTAGTGTGAGTCTTGATTGATGATCATATGATGATTATACCTATAGGGCTACGAATCAAGATCACAAGTATTTGTTAGGGAACAAAGTACTGGATCGACCCGCTATGAGGACATCACATGGATTAAGTCATAGTTGTTTCTCATGATAGATATATTTTCTAGTCCTCTGACTTGAGATTACAGAGACTTCAACATTAGGAACACGGTGATTTGACAAATCAAACGTTGTCTTTAACCGCATGATTATAAAGGTTATGATTGGTTACTTGTGTGAGCAATGTGATGAAGTTGTGTAATCAAGATAGAATTTGTCCCTCTCATATAAAAGAGATATCCATTGGATCCCTCGATTGGTTAGATCTGTTAAAAGGCCTAGTCTAAGTGAATTGATATTGATCCATGTCACTTGGATGTTTTCGAGTTTACCTAAAGATCGAGACTAGTACGATTGAACATGTTAGATGACAATTCCATGCCTTATGTTTGATCAAAGGGATATCGTGTGACAAAAGGACGTTATATACATTATTAATTAGGTTGTATCGATTTGATATTCGTACGACTTGGGTAGTCATAATGTTTTGCTAGAGGTCGCTTATGTCTTGTATACCAAAATATGTTTTGGTACACTGCCAACGTTGTATGAGCCTATTGGGTCGCACACTAAGAATGGTTTTGCGAGATTTTAAGATGGTTCAGAAAAATGAATTTTATATGATAAAATTCATGACAGAAACGTCCTTGTGGTGTATTACACTTCTACTTCTTTAAGTAGGGGTATATGTGAAATTTACTTAACCGTCTATATATAAAGGGTTGTATAAATAGACGCTTTAAGTTAGAATACACGTACGAAAGATCAAAAGGCCGAAACTCTTTTTTCGTTTAAGAAACGACTTAAGGTTTTTGGTATGCTCTGGATCTTTTAGGAGAGAAACATAAAGATTTGGTATTCTCTCAAAGCTAGCACTTTAAATCTCGGCCGCCGTTCGTGCGTGGACTGTTGATAGAGGGAGTTCGTCGTTGGCAGCGCCTAAGAGATCGATTAACCTTCAGAAAAGTACATTGCGACTGAGGTATGATTACGTTTTCATGGTTTAAACGTTTTTAATGGAATTAGATTCGGATCTTGTTGGGGTTTTTGTCAAAATTGTTTCGTAATTTCCGCTGCGTATGAACCCCAAAACCAAACATTAAGACGATCTGTGGAAGAAAAGACATTGAGGACTCATGTGTTGTGATTCGGGTATTGTTTTTATTGATTTAATTGAAGTTATTTGATTATGTCTTTGATTGTAATGAATACCATTATGTTCATGTTTGTTTCAATAAAGTGTGAGTAGTTCATCAATATGAGCGTAATGCTACGAACATCTTGATCACATATTTGTTGATATTAGGTTTTAGAAGTTATCATAGCCATTGAAGCTTTTGAGCCAGATATGGACGGTACAACAGTAAAAAAAAATTAACATTAATAGATAGTTATTGGTTAAGGAGGCACGGATAGTGAACTTAATGGGTTATGAATCTAATGATTTGATGCTTAAAACAATGTGGAGCTTATGTTATTTACACTGATAGGTGGAGTTCTACATTGCACATTAAAATCTTTTTCTTCATGACAATGTGTTAAATTGGATTTGAAGGAAATTTGTCAATTCTGATAAGGCATTGTACAAACATAATAAAGATGAGAAAGTAAGTTGAAAAGCATAGAATTTCATCAACTAGCTTTAGTTGTGCACTAAGATATTCTTAATATAAGAGTTTAAAAGTAATTTACATTGATTAATTAGATTAGATTAGATTAGATTAGTTAAAAAAAATAAAAAGGATTTCTTTAGCAATAGAGTAATTTTGACTAAGTAAAACTGTGACGTCCCCAATTTTCGGGCCATCTTGGGACCCACCATGTCACATTCCATGTCACCAAGCCCGGCCATGTCATGGCCCGCCTATCCTTGACGCCCCATGACCTAACTAGTTGCTTACACTTTTCTATTTAACCCTAACTTAGCTTATTAAACTCCATATAAATATTAATGATTTCATTAGCTAGTTAATCAATTTATCAAGTTCTAATGAGATTTTATAGAGGAAGTCTTACACGAGTAAATTATGCAACATTTAACAATCCTAAGTTGTGGACATCCAGACAAAATATAACTTGTATATATAAATATTAATGATTTCATTAGCTAGTTAATGTTGGGTTTTGGGGTTTACACGCAACGGAAATTACAAAACAATTTTGACAAAAACCACAATAGGATCCGAATCTAATTCCATTAAAAACATTTAAACGGTGAAAACTTAATCAAACCTCGGTCGCAATATACCTATCTGAAGGTTGATCGATCTCTAAGGTGCCGACAACGACGAACGCCCTCTGCCAGCAGTCCACACACGAACGGCGCCCAAGATTCGAAGTGCTAGCTTCGAGAGAATACTAAACCTTTTTAATTCTTTCCAAAACAATCCAAAGCATAGGAAAAAAACCTAATTAATTTCTGAAACGAAAATAGAGTTTCGGGTCTTAATCTTTCATACATATGTTCGAACTTAAAGCGTCTATTTATACGACCCTTGTATATAGACGGTTAAGTAAATTACACATATACCACTACTTAAAGAAGTATAACTGTAATACACCACAATGACATTTCTGTCATGAATTTTATCTTATAAAATTTATTTTTCTCAACCATCTTAAAATCTCGCAAAACCATTCTTAGTGTGCGACCCAATAGGCTCATATAAAGTTGGCAGTGTACCAAAACACATTTGGAATACAAGTCATAAGCGGCCTCTAGCAAGACCTTATGAATACCCAAGTTGTACGAATATCAAATCGATATAACCTAATCAGTAGTGTATATAACAAACTTTTGTCACACGATATCCTTTTGATCGAACATAAGGCATGGAATTGTCATCCAACATGTTTAATCCTACTAGTCTCGATCTCTCGGTAGACCGAAAACATCCAAGTGACATTGATTAATATCAATTCACTTAGACTAGGCCTTTTAACAATCTAACACATCTAGGGATCCTCTGGATATCTCTCTTTATAAGAGAGGGACAAATTTTATCTCGATTACACAACTTCGTCACATTGCTCACACAGTAACCAATCACGACCTTTATAATCGTCCGGTTAAAGACAACGTTTGATTGTGTCAAATCATTGTGTTCCTAATGTTGAAGTCTCTAGTAATCTCAAGTCAGAGGACTAAAAATTATACCCATCATGAGAAACAACTATGACGAAATCCATGTGATGTTCTCATAGCGGGTCAGCCCAGTACTTTGTTCCCTAACATGTACACGTGATCTTGATTCGTATCCCTATACGTATAATCATCATTTGGTCATCAATCAAGACTCACACTAGTCTTCATTCATTATAGTTCCCATTATAATGATCAACTATGGACATTTAGGATATTTCTGTAAAAACCCATGGATCTTATTATAATGTAAACATTCAAATTAATTGTAATAAACGGCCAATGAAATTCTTTATTTTATTAACTAAAAGTATTCATGAAGAAAGTTAATGGATTTACCTAGGGCACATGCCCCAACATCTCCCATTTGCACTAGGGCCAATCATACATACATCTAATGCCTAATGATCTAACATGACCATCATGTTTTGCTTGTGGAAAAGCTTTTGTCAATGGATCCACAACGTTGTCTTTAGTAGGTACTTTGCAAATCTTCATATCTCCCATCTCAATAATTTCTCTAATGAGATGAAAACGCTTGAGTATATGTTTGGATCTGTGGTCTGATCTAGGTTCCTTAGCCTGTGCTATTGCCTCGTTATTATCACAATACAAACAAATAAGGTTAGCAATACTTGGAACCACACCTAGTTCAGAAATGAACTTTTTGATCCAAACTGCCTCCTTTGTTGCATCGGACGCTGCAATATACTCAGCTTTTATTATAAAATATGTCACAGTCTCTAGCTTCGAACTTTTCCAGCTTACTCCACCCTCATTCAAAAAAAACACATATCCAGACTACGATCTAAAATCATCTATATCAGTTTAAAAACTTGCATCTGTGTAACTATTTACAACTAGATCAATTTCAAAATGTTTTTCAGTCCTTCTTAAGTAGACAAATAACACTTCCTTAGTCCTTCTTAAGTATTTAAGAATGTTTTTTACTACTATCCAGTAACTCTCACCGGGATCTGACTGATATCTGCTTGTAGTGCACAAAGCATATGATACATCGGGTCGAGTGCATAGCATGACATACATGATAGATCCAATAGTTGATGCATATGGAATCTTATTCATACGGTCTCGCTCATCATTTGTCTTAGGACATTGAATCTAGCGGAGACATATGCCATTAGACATTGGCAACAATCCTCTTTTAGAGTCTTGCAAACTGAACCTATTTTGCACCTTACACATGTAAGCACTCTGACTTAGACCGATTAGCCTCTTAGATTTATCCCTATAGATCCTTATCCCTAGGATATAGGCTGCATCTCCTAATTCTTTCATTGAGAAAAACTTCCATAACCAAGACTTGACATTCTACAATGTTGGGATGTCATTTCCAAAGAGTAATATATCATCAACATACAGTACCAGAAAAATAACAACACTCCCATTGACCTTCTTGTATACACAAGGCTCATCTTCGTTCTTAATAAAACCAAAATCCTTGATTGCTTCATCAAAACGAAGATTCCAACGTCGAGAAGCTCGCTTTAACCCATAAATGGATATTTGAAGCTTGTATACCTTCCTAGAATTCTCAGGATGTATACAACCTTCAGGTTAGTGTCATATACACGTCCTCAAGCAGATTTCCATTAAGAAATGTTGTTTTTACATCCATTTTCCATATCTCATAGTCATAATATGCAGCAATAGCAATTAAAATTCTTACAGATTTAAGCATGGCTTCCGGCGAAAAAAGTTTCATCATAATCAACACCTTAAGTCTGCTTGAAACCTTTTGCTACAAGTCTTGCTTTAAAAGTATGCACTTTGCCATCCATGTCAATTTTCTTCTTGAAAACCCATTTACATCCAATGGTATTACCACTTTCAGGTAAATCAACCAAGTTCCAAACTTGGTTATCATACATGGATTGCATCGCAGAGTTCATGGCACTTATCCATTTATCTGAGACTGGTCCAGACATAGCCTCCTGATAAGTGGTGGGCACATTTTGATCCATAAGCAACGCATCACGACTATTAGTAATGAGAAATCTGAATCTCTCTGGCTCATATCCTACCCTACCAAATCTATGTGGGTCATGTGTCACTAGTGAGGTTCAACTGGTTCAGAACGTTGTTGAACTTCCAGTAGCGGTTCATTGTTTATCTGTGATTCTTGAACTTCTTCAAGATTTATTTCTCTTCCACTAGTGTCTTTTGAAATAAACTATTTTTCTAGTAACGATTCAGTGTTTTTCCTTAGGATTTCCCACAAATAAACACTTATCCGATTTACGTGCTAGTTTTTTGAGACTTATCGCTTTACGTAAGCCTCACAACCCCAAATCTTAAGGAAAGACAAACTAGGTCTCTTCCCGTACCATATCTCATATGGTGTTTTATCAACCTCTTTAGAAGGAACTCGATTTGGAGTGAAAGTTGTAGCTTGTAATGCATAACCCCAAAAGGATAATGGAAGATATGCATGACTCATCATAGATCGAACCTTATCTAATAAGGTCCGATTTCTCCTTTCAGAAACTCCATTCCATTGTGGAGTTGTTGGTGGAGTTAATTGGGAGACAATCCCACAATTTCTAAGATGATCATCAAATTATTGGCTCAAATACTCACAACCTCGATCTGACTGAAGTGTTTTGATTGTTTTACCAAGTTGATTTTGCACTTCATTTTGAAACGTTCGAAACATCTCGAATGATTAAGTTTTATGTTTCATAAGATATACATAACCATATATGTTGAAATCATCAGTACATGTAATAGAGTACTGATAACCTCCTATAGCCATTGTGTTTATAGGACCGCATATATTAGTATGTATTAGACGCAATAAATCACTTGCCCTTTAACTGTGTCCAGTAAAGGGACTTTTAGCCATCTTGCCTAGTAAACAAGATATACATGTTTCATATGTTTCTAAATCAAACGAATCTAAAAGTCCATCTTTATGGAGCTTCGTTATGCGTTTCTCATTTATGTGCCCGATATGACAATGTTAAAGATAGGTTTAATTCAAATCATTTGACTTGAATCTCTTTGTATTTATGTTAAAGACTGGAGTATCAGTGGACCTTTTCATGCTTAGAATATAAAGATCATCACACAAATCAACATTTGCATAAAATAGGCCTTTACGAGAAATGGAACATCTATTATTCACAATAATAAAATCAAAACAATCCATATCCAAACATTAAACAGAAATGATGTTTCTGCTCAAGGAAGGCACAAAATAACAATTATTTAAAGTTAAAATAAGTCTACTAGTTAAGACTAAGTCATGTGATCCAACAGCCAGGGCAGCAACTTTTGCTCCATTCCCTATGCGGAGGATGACCTCTCCTTTCTTCAACGTTCTACTTCTGGTGAGTCCCTGCTCATTTATACAAATGTGAGATCCACATCCGATATCTAATATCTAGGAATCACTAATAGATAAATTAATCTCAATAACATAAATACCTGTAGTGGTAGTCGCACTACCCTTTTTCTTCTTTAGATCTTCCAGATAGAGTTTGCAATTTCTGAACCAATGTCCAGGTGCATGGCAGAAATGACAATTTCCTTCCTTTTCTTTTGGGTGTTTTGAAGCAGGAACAGGCTCGGGCTTGACTTGTTCCACAGGCTTTGCGACAGGTGCAACAGCGGCCATGGCAACTTTAGCCTTACCTTTACATTTTTCTTCATTCCCTTTCCCTTTTGGACCATCAACACACTACTAAAGGGTTTCTTGATATTTTGTTCAACAATTTTGAGCATCAAATGCAACTCTGAAATTGATTTCTCCATATTATTCATATTGTAGTTCATCACAAATTGTAAGTAACTCTTCGGTAATGAATTCAGGATCAAATCCGTAGCCAACTCTTGGCTTATGGAAAACCTGAGTCTATCAAGCTGGTCAACATAGCCCTTCATATTCAGAACATGAGAACTAATTGATGCACCCTCAGTCATCTTGCGAGAATGTCGGTTCTTAACTGTCTCGAACCTTTATTGCCTAGCTTGTTGTTGCAACATTTCCTTCAACGTTACAGCCATGTCGTAGGCTTCAATAGTTCCATGTCCTTTTGAAGTTCAGGAACCATAGTTGCCAACATAATACATGCAGTAGAATCATTGGCATGCTTATTGTGCGCATCTTTCACAGCTTTTGTAGCAATGGCTGGCAGGTCCACAGGGATTGGAGCATCCAGGACATACAACTTGCGTTCATGGTTAAGAACGATTCTCAAGTTTTTAAACCAGTCAAGAAAATTAGTCCCGGATAGCTTGTCCTTCTCAAGGATGGATCACAGTGACATGGGATTATTGTTACTTAAAGAGGACATTGATCTACAACAAACATTATGCAAAGTTTATTTTAGTATAGAGGAATTGACTCCTACTAAATTAACAACCCTCCTAAAACATATTGTTTATTTAGGGGACTAAAATTCATATTTCACCTAATTCTATGACAGCTATGGCATGAAACACGGAACTAGATTATTTAGGTAGGTAACAGTTACCAATTACATCTTATGTAATTTTAGATACTTTTATGAGATGCGGGACATCTTATGTCTTAGCATGTTTTTTTTTCTCATCATGTGCCTAAAGCTCAAAACTATTTTGATAGTTTTATTAAGTCAGACAATTTTAAACATTTAGGTAACTCATACCCAACTTGTCTCACCAAGATAACACAATACACCCAGCTATGGCTGAAACTATATTAATGTGATCGAGGCCTTAACAAGTGTTTAAAATGGATGACACGAGACTTAAAATTTAATAGAGAGATTTTATTCAGTTTTAGTGATTTTATGTAAACATTGAAATATCATATATTTTATTGATTTGTTCAATCACCCCCATTTTTTCTAGGAGACGAATTTCAATTTTGAAAATTAAAATCCGCTATAGAAAATTATATTTTTCGCTTATTTTATTATCCTTAATAAACCCCTTAATTTATCTGAAATTAAGTTCATTAAAACATTTTAATTAACCCAGGCCTACATCTAACTAATCATCTTATCCTAATCCAATTAGGACTTAAGATATTTGAATGCTAGCATATCACCAATAACAAAATTCTTGATATTTATCTCCTATCCAATAGGGATAACGAAACCGATTTCTCTAATATCTAATAATCTAATTTATTATCTATTTCTTATCAAATAGAAATTTCATAATAGAATAGATATAATGAAATAAATAAATAATTTTGAAAAATAATTATTTGCAATTTCGGTCCTAATCCAAATAATCACAAACATGTAATTGAATGATGAACTACTATCTTAATCGAACCTAATCATATTAGTTTTGAATTAATATTCAGACTTATACAATTTAAGAAACTTAAAACAATGTAACCTAAATTAGAGTACTGAATTACAGAAATTTCATCCATGCATCAACACACGAAAAATAAACATTATATCTATTGGTGTCATGGATCGCAGAACACGAAATTCAATTCATTAAAATTATTCAAATTAACCTAACATGGTTACTAGCATGTACGAAGCTTATTTCAATTCAATCACGAATATATGTATCATATACACAAAACATGATAATAAATCTCACAGAAAACTTAGGTATATCACATATACATCAACTATTAACATGCTTTCAATCATATATCATGTATATATCAGAAGAAAACATGCAATGAATTTAATGGAATCGAACTCGAAGGCTCTGATACCATTGTTGGGTTTTGGGGTTCATACGCAGAGGAAATTACAAAACAATTTTTACAAAAACCCCAACAAGATCCGAATCTAATTCCATTAAAAACATTTAAACCGTGAAAACTTAATCATACCTCAGTCACAATGTACCTTTTTGAAAGTTAATCGATCTCTAAGGCGCTGCCAACGACGAACGCCCTCTATCAGCAGTCCACACAAGAACGGCGGCCGAGATTTAAAGTGCTAGCTTTGAGAGAATCCCAAATCTTTTTGTTTCTCTCCGAAACGATCCAGAGCATACCAAAAACCCTAAGTCATTTCTTAAACGAAAAAAGAGTTTCGGCCTTTTGATCTTTCGTACGTGTATTCTAACTTAAAGCGTCTATTTATACAACCCTTGTATATAGACGGTTAAGTAAATTACACATATACCCCTACTTAAAGAAGTAGAAGTGTAATACACCACAAGGACGTTTCTGTCATGAATTTTATCATATAAAATTCATTTTTCTGAACCATCTTAAAATCTCGCAAAACCATTCTTAGTATGTGACCCAATAGGCTCATACAACGTTGGCAGTATACCAAAACACATTTTGGTATACAAGTCATAAGTGGCCTCCAGCAAGACATTATGACTACCCAAGTTGTACGATTATCAAATCGATACAACCTAATCAATAGAGTATATAACATTCTTTTGTCACATGATATCCTTTTGTTCAAACATAATGCATGAAATTATCATCCAACATGTTCAATCATATTAGTCTCGATCTCTAGGTAGACTGAAAACATCTAAGTGGCATTGATCAATATTAATTCACTTAGACTAGGCCTTTTAACTGTCTAACACATCGAGAGATCCTTTGGATATCTCTCTTTATATGAGAGGGACGAATTCTATCTCGATTACACAACTTCATCACATTGCTCACACAGTAACCAATCATAACCTTTATAATCGTCCGGTTAAAGACAACATTTGATTTTGTGAAATCACTGTGTTCCTAATGTAGATGTCTCTGTTAATCTCAAGTTAGATGACTAAAAAATATACTTATCATGAGAAACAATTATGACTTAATCCATGTGATGTTCTTATAGCTGGTCGGTCCAGTACTTTGTTCCCTAACAAGTACTCGTGATCTTGATTCATATCCCTATACGTATAATTATCATATTATCCTCAATCAAGACTCGCACTAGTCTTAATTCATTATAATTCCCAATATAATGATCGACTAGGGACACTTAGGATATTTCTGTAAATACCCATGGATCTTATTATAATGTAAAAATGGAAATTAATTATAATAAACAGCGAATTAAATCCTCTATTTTATTAACTAAAAGTATTCATAAATACGGTTAATGGATCGACTTATGGCACATGCCCCAACAAACACCAGTCACACCAACCTGCTCGATAGCGACCTACACACATGCAGTGCAATACACTACTAATGATTTTAAACACCACACATACCCAACCACTATTCACAAATAACATATTCCCTCGAGTCTTGTGTCTGAGTCAACCGAATATCCACGTAACACCTGAATTACGACCGTTAATGCCCGAGATTAATGCTAATCTTAGTTTAATGAATTTAGACCATTACAAATACCGAGCGCATACACTTTTCCCTGATGATGATATTTGTAATCAATGTAAGTTGGTAACACTATGTCTACAATCGAGCCATTATACTTGTGACAACATCAATTGGTAGGGTGAACACCATGGTGCTTTATGGTTGGATTCACAGATCGTTATATATAATTGTTTAGGAGAGCTTATACAAGTCCTTTCAAACTAATGATTCCTTATTACTATTCTCATACTATTTTAGGAAGTAGACATCTGATTGTAGTTAAGGATTAGAAATGTGAGTGATCTTATTTGTGAATATTTAAATTTCATTGAAATATTATTTTTTCGCTTAAGTTCTTGGATTATAAAGCATTTGGTTACTACAGTGGGACTTAATTATCTTACATCATCCAATTATTATTGTTAGGTAATGACATGTTCAATTAATCGATATGAAGAAAAGAAAGTGCAAGTTCGAGGTTGCTAGTGAATTCTTTGAATTTATCTTTTTGTATATTTATAGTATAAACTATTTTATAATAACCAGTATTGGGGACTACGTGTGGATGAGGGATTTATGTTAAATTGTTATGGTAAGGTTTAACAAAATTTCTAATAATGAAAAATATTGTGAATAATTATTGTAGATTATGAGTTCTAGTTGAGCCGGTCAAACCTCTATTATTGGTTTTTGAAAGTCTAAAGAACTTAACTACTTAGTCATAGGTCCAAAAATAGAGGAGATGTGGCCGGAAAGTTTTCATAACTAAACATAAATTTATCAACTTGAATAGGGTATTAGAATTATAATTCTTTTGAGGATTCTAACTCAGAAGATTTTACTATAAAATGATGGGGAAACTAGAATTTAATTGTTGAATCTTAAGATAAATAAGGCTGACTAGATTATATGAGCATTAAGGTTATCTAGTGCGGTCAACTGCCCTAATGACATGTGGTCTGACATTACAAGTGCCATTGATCTCCATGTTTTTACATATCTCGAAGTTCATCTGATGGCCACACCTTGCCACTTATCATACTAACTTAATCCAAGTGACGCTAATTAGCTACTCATATGGTTGATAGATGTTTCGGTACATATCTCTAGGAAAATTCTATGATTCCAATTTATTAACTAAACAATAGGCCTTGATTCATTTGATTAAATTTTATTACTTGAGGCCCATTATAATATATATGGTTACTATTTGTATTCATCAAATTGATAAATTTTGTAATCCAACTAACCCTCGGCTACACAGTAATCGATGCCTAGCGTCTCAGCATGCATTTGGAGGTACGCCATAGCCTATTATTTTAATTTAATCAACTTAGACTATGGTAACCTTACCCTTTTGAGTTGATTATCTAGTCATCCTACTTGAATTAGTCAAGTTTCCTAGTTTACCTTTAGTTCGCCTACCCAATACCCACGTTGACATGCCTTTCGAGGTGAACACCCATCACACCACCTCGCCGGATAGCAACGTACACACATGCGGTGCAATACACTATTAATGATTTTAAACACCAGATATAAACAAACACTATTCACAAATAATATATTCCCTTGATTTTCGTGTCTGAGTCAACCGAGTTATGCACATTAAGCTTAAATTACTTCCGTTAATCCTTGAGATTAATGCTAATCCTAATTTTATTAGTTTGGGTCGTTACAAATACAGAGCGTGTACACCTTTCTGTTAGGTTTCGAGGATCATGCGCAGCGAAAGATTTCAAAACCTTTTTGAACATCCCCGAACCAAGATTCTATTGATTACATTAAATTGATTTGCCAATAAAAAAAATACCTTAGCAAGAATAACTCTATGTCTGCCTTGTTTGGTGTTGATCGATTTCTTTAAGACGCTGCGAGAGATGAATGTCCTTTATCAGAAATCCACATAAACGGACAATCACGATCCGGAGTGTTAGCCCTAAAAGTCTTAGGACAAAAATCCTCACAAAAATTCTTTAGGAAATATCTTATTTATAGTACACTAAGTCAAGTTGTAAAAAGAACTTTGTCTCCTAGTCATACTCCAAAGATAAATTCCAACTCCAAAAAGGATAGAGACATAGATTATCTATAATTACTAATCCAATAAGAGTTGTAATTTATCTAAAACTCAAATAAGAATTAAAGTCATACTATAATTCCAATAAGACTCCTATTCAAAATAAGATTTTCTAAGAGACAATTTCTAGTCACACTATAAATGTATGAGAATCTTGAATCCTAGTCAAACTAGGAAATTCAATGAGAATCTTCAAAATGAGTTTTATCAAATAAAATTCATTAACCATGACAATATTTAATCCCGCAAATATGTTCTTTGTGTGCGACCCAATAGGTTTATACAACATTAGCAGTGAACCAAAACCATTTTTGTATACATTTCATAAGTAGTCTCTAGCAAGTCATTATGACTTCATAAGTAGCATGAAGATCAATAAATTGATACAACCTAATAGACAACGTATATCATATCCCTTTAGCACGCGATATCTTTTGATTGAATACAAGACATGGAATGTCACCTTTATAGTTCAATCTACTAGTCTCGATCTCCGAATAGATTGTAATTGTCAAGTGACATTGATCACTAGACATGGCCATTTATCAGTCTAACATATCGAGGGGCCCAATAGATATCTCTCTACAAAAGAGGGACATATTCCATCTTGATCACATAACCTCCACACATTAGTTGAACAATGACCAATCACAATTTTCATAATCATCCGGTCAAAGGCAACGATTAGTTTCATCAAATCATTGTGATTCTAATGTTGGAGTCTCTGGTGATCTCAAATCAAAGGACTAAATGATATAGATCTAATGAGAATCACTTATGACATTGACCATGTAGTGTTCTCATAGCAGGTCAGTCCAGCATCTGTCCCCAATAGATACCCATTATCTTGATCCATATCCGTATTTGCATAATCATCACATGACTATCAATCATGACTCATACTAGTCTTAGTTTTTTATTGTTCCCACAGTAATAATTGACTATGGACATTTAGATTAATACAATAATTATCTATGGATACTATTCTAAAAGAAACATGCACCTACTTATAATAGTTAAACAACATTTATAGAATTTGCCTGGGGCACATACCTCAACATCCCCTACTTGCACTAGTTCCAATCCTACAAGTATCCAATACTGAATAACCTTAATGCATTCTCAGTGGAAGAAGTTTGTTTATGTATCTGCTACATGGTTTGTTATTGATGTTCTACAAATCATTACATTCTCGCTTTTATAAGACAAAAATGTTCAAGTGATTGTTTAAATCTATAGTTTGATTTAGGTTCCATAACATAAATTTGTCCATTGGTTTTAAAATAAAATCTACCATTATTTTCAACACTTAGAACCACACCTTATTTAATCATGAACCTTACGATCTAAACAATTTCTTGGCAGCATTAAATACTGCTAGAAACTCAACTTATGTTATAGGACTTATTAGAGTGAGTTTAGAACATTTCCAACTCATTCCTACAAAGTTAACATATATCCATATTACGATCATTAATCATTTATATTAATTGAAAAGTTTGCATCGTGTAACCATTTACAAGACTCATATCTTTCAAACCTCTACAAATCTAATAACATCTCTCAAGTGTTTTTGAAGTACTTAAGAATGTTATTAGTAAAGATCCATTAATAAATATCCAGTGACCTTCATTGGAATCTATGAGATGTATGTATGTTTTGCCCAAAACATATGACATATCAAGTTGAGTGCAAAGTGTAACATATAGGATGATTCTCATAGCTTATGCATATGAAATTTTATTCACATTATCAAGCTCATCATTTGTTTTAAGATGTTGAGTCTTGCAGAGACTTTTGTTATAAGACATAAGTATGAATTCTTTTAAGAATCTCGTACACTAAAACTTCTTCAATTATTTTTCTATTTATGCACTCTTATTTAAAGAAATTAGCCTTTTAAATCTATCTCCATATATCTATATCACAAGAATATAGGCCTATTTAGCTAAAAATCTCATTGAAAAACTTTTCTTAACCAAGACTTGTCATATTGCAGGGTTAAGAAGTCGTTTCTAATGAATAATATATTTTAACATATAGATTCAGAAAGATAATTGTGCTCCCACTAACCTTTATGTATATACAAGGTTTATCGTCAATTCAATGAATGTAATTCATTAATTATTTCATCAAAACAAAGATCCCGTATTTGATAAGCTCACTATAATCCATAAATGGATCCTTTAATCTTGCATACCTTTCTCGAATTCTCAAAATAATCAAAAAACCCTTAAGTTGTATCATACATATCTTTAAGGAGCATAGGGCAATGCTATTTTTGATATTCGTTTGTCATATCTTATAGTCAAACTATGAAGTAATGACAATAGAATTCTAGAACTCGAGCTTAGCTATTAGTGAAAATTTTATCATAATCAACACCTCGATTTAGATTGGAATATTAGATAAGTCGTGCTATTAAGTATGCATCTTTTCTTTTTCATGTCACTTTAACTCATTTACATCTAATGCTCATACCATCTTCAGGTAAACAATTCAAGTTCCAAACTTGGTTAGCATACATGAATTAAAATTCAGAGTTAATAACACTTAGTTTCATCGTTCAATCTAGACAAAACATGTCTCTTGATAAGTAGTGATTCATTCTGATCCAGTAACACAAATACATCACAACTATCAATAATAAGAAATTTCAAGTTTCTCTGGCTAATTTCTAATTATTCTAGATTTTCAAGAGACATATGTTACTTGTGTACACTCAACTAGTTCAAAACTTTGTTGATTTTCCTAAAGTGGTTCGAATCTCATTTGTGGCACTTAAACATTTCACGATTAACTTTATTCCTAATAGTGTCTTTAAAATAAACACTTTACTTAGGAAGACACTATTTGTGAGCAACAAACAATTTGTTCTTAATTGTATAAAATAGTATCATAGTGTTCAACCACAAATAGACTCAAATGACTTAGGCGTCAAACTTTATGTGACTTAGTATCTTATACAAGTCTCGCTGACTCAAATCTTAAGAAAAGACAAATTAGGTATTTTTATTCCATATTATATATGGTTTTTATCAACCGCTTTAAGGAAAATAAAGTTTAGTGCGAGTGCCTTAGTTTCTAAAGTATAGCTTCAATAAAATATCATAGAAAAGTTTGTGTGACACATCATAAATCAAGGTATATCCTATATAGTTCGATTTGTCTTCTTAAAACATCATTTCTCAAATGACTTTCCTAGTGGAGTCAATTGCAAGACAATCTAACAATTTCAAAGATGGTCACGTAAACTATTCGCTCAAACATTATCTACTTTGATCTCATCAAAGTATGTTAATAGTTTTCCAAGTGATTTTTTTTCTTATACTCATTTTGAAATGTTCGTAGCAATTCAAAATTATGTCTTCCTGATAAGATTTGTAATTCATTATAAAATGAACAATTTCATTCTATGAAAAATAAAATTCATTTTTTAAGACTTTTTTAGAACTTGGCAAAGTCTAGCTCACAATTAAGGATTATGTGTCTAACACAAACACTTTTTGTAGCTTTTACCTTCCCTTTATCTTTCTTTATTAAATTCCTTTATGTTATGAACCATCAAATATATATCTAAGGCCCTTTATATTATTCAGTCTTACAATTGAATTTTAAACATCATATGCAATTGCAAGCAATGTTCTCCTTGTCTTTCAAATTATGTAGTTTAAAACTATTTTGATGGATTATAGATCAAATCTACTGCTAACTTTTGGCACATGACAATTTAAGCCTTTTAAGATAATTGATATAGTTCTTTCTTGTTCCAAATATAAAGACATATTAATAGGTTCTTAACTATTTTACAAGAATCTAGGAATTTTACAATCTTATACCCTTCTGTGTGACTTACTGTTGGAACATTTCCTTTAGTGTCAGTGTCATGTCATTAGTTTTCACGGCTCGAATCTTTCCTGAAGTCCGATTTTATATTTGCTAACATGACATATAACCCTTATACTAATGGATGGTGGTTCAAAAGGAACCATTATTCTAAGACATACATCTTTGTTTATATAGTTGATAGCATTTATCAATTTTCAAATCAAAACAGGGAAATTAGTCTTCGAAATTATTTTATCCTTCTAAGGGATTGATCGCAGTTGCTATGATTAGTGTTACTAGGAGTTTAGCATCTACACTTAGAAGATTATGCAGAATAATTTATTACTGAGTAATTAAACTCCCTCTAAATTAATAACCCTCATAAATATTAATTTAGTGGTCCAAGATCTATATTTCACTTAATTTTGAGACAGCTAAGACATGACACTCAAAATCAAGTTATTTAGGTAGGTAATCATTACCAATTGCATCATATGCAACTCTTAGGTTCTTTATGAGACCTAGACATCATATGTCACAAGATGTTATGTCTCATCTATGCCTAAAGCCCAAAACCGTTTTGATAGTTTTATTAAGTCAAAATAATTTAAATCCAAGTAACCGTTACCCACCTTGCCTCACCAAGATAACACAATACACCCTGCGAAGGCAGACCCATATTGATGTGATCGAAGCCTTCACAAGTGCTTAAAATGGGTGGCATTAATTTAAAATTCTAATTGATGGGTTTTTATCAAGTTTTGTGATCCATGTAGTGTTTTTACAATGATTAATTCTAGCATCTATTTAATTATGGTATATCATATATACCCAATATGCATAGAATAAAGATCATTTATATAAAACAAGAATAAACATCTTCATATATCAACACGGCATCATAAAACAAATCAAAGAAATTAAATAGCTTAAAATTTTCCAAGTGCATGAAAGATTATATTTTCATTAATCTCATTAATTAAATATATCTCAATATAATTTGTTATCGAACTCTGTTTAATTAAAACCTCTTTTAATTAAATATTTTAATTAATATTAATAGCAGTCCCACTAATTTAAATTGATATTAATTCAAATAAAACACCTTCTAATTAAGTTAATACAATCCAATTAATGAACAATAACCCCATTTAATTAATGGTAATTAATGAATTAAAACTTCTTTCAATTAATACAAATAGAGTTGTAATCCTATTACAACTTGGAATGGATAGCCTAGATGGCTTAGTTATCCCAATGAGTTAGTGGATGAGGGATCGAGTCCTACTATTAACAAAAGGCCACTTATTTATTTTATTTTTGTAATCCTATTACAAATAGACTTACTTTTAATTTTATTTTGTAATCTTATTACAAGTTGAATTGCAAGCTAGGATGGCTAAAGCATTCTAAAAAAGTTGAATGGTTAGGGATCGAATCCCATCTTAGCCAAAATCTTTTTACTTTTTCTTATCAATATCATGGCTTTCATATCCCATACAACCACCAACATATTAAATTACACATATCTATGTACACAAATAGTGATATCTTATCCACTAAATTTGATGCGTACCAATTTCGTGCATGTATGTGCGTGACGGTGTGACTACATCAACAACACCATGTCGATACTTTCACACTTTCGCATATAGTTTAATTCGATTAAACGCAATGATGAAACCATATATAAAATATCATGATTGACTTATATATATCATATATATCAAAAAATAGGGGCACATCATAATTTAATTAAATCATGCCTACTGGCTTTGATACCACTGTTGGGTTTCGGGGATCATGCACAGTGGAAGTTTTAGAAACGTTTTTGAACATCCCCAAACCAAGATCCTATTAATTTCATTAAATTGATGTGCCAATAAAAAAATCATACCTTGGAAAGAATAACTTCATGTCTACCTTGTTTTGTGTTGATCAATTCCTTTAAGATGCTACGAGAGACGAACATTATCTATCAGAAATACACACACGAACGGACGATCATGATCCGGAGTGCTAGCCCAAAAACTCTTAGGGCAGAAATTCTCACAAAAAATCTCTAGGAAAAATCTCTCTCGGGAATTCTGTACAATAACTGTGACCCTAATTTCTTATTTTTAGTACACTAGGCCGAGTTGTAAAAGAACTCCATCTCCTAGTCATACTCCAAATAGAGTCAGAGATAAATTCCAACTCTAAAAAGAATAGAGTCATAGATAATCTACAATTACTAATCCGATAAGAGTTGTAATTTATCTAAAACTCAAATAAGAATTAAACTCATACTATAATTCCAATTAGAGTCCTATTCAAAATAGGATTTATTAAGAGAAAGAATTTCTAGTCACACTATAAATTTATGAGAATCTTGAATCCTAGTCAAACTAGGACATTCAATGAGAATCTTCAAAATGAATTTTATCAAATAAAATTTACTAACCTAGACAATATTAAATTGTGCAAACTCGTTCTTTGTGTGCAACTAAATAGGTTCATATAATGTTGACGGTGAACCAAAATCATTTGGTATACAAATCATAAGCAATCTCTACCAAGGCATTATGACTACCCAAGTAGCATGAAGATCAATAAATTGATATAACATAATAGACAGTGTATATCATATCACTTTGTCACGCAATATCTTTTGATTGAACATAAGACATGGAATGTCACTCTTATAGTTCAATTTACTACTCTCAATCTCCGAATAGACTGAAATTGTCAAGTGACATTGATCCAATCAATTCACTGGACATGGCCATTTATCATTCTAACATATCGAGGGGCCCAGTAGATATCTCTCTCTAAAGAAGAAAGATAAATTTCATCTTGATCACAACATCCACACATTAGTCAAAAAATGAACAATCACAATCTTTATAATCATCCAGATAAAGACAACATTTGATTGTATCAAATCATTGTCTCTTAATGTTGGACTCTCTGGTGATCTCAACTCAAAGGACTAAATGATATAACTCTCATGAGAATCACTTATGACATTGACCATGTAGTGCTCACAGCGAGTCAGTCCAGCATCTGTTCCTGACAGATTCCCATTATCTTGATCCGTATCTATATACGCATAATCATTACATGATTATTAATCAAGACTCATACTAGTCTTAATTTATTATTGCTCCCACAATAATAACTAACTATGGACATTTAGAATAATACAATAATTATCCATGTATACTATTAAAAGAGAAACATGCATCTACTTATAATAGTTAAACAACGTTTACAGAATTGGCCTAAGGCACATACCCTAACACTTTCCCTGATAATGATATCCATAATCAATGTAAGTTGGTCGCACTATTTCTATAATCGAGCCATTATAATTGCAACCACAATCAATTGGTTAGGCGAACACCATGGTGTTCTATGGTTGGTTTCACAGATTGTTGTAGATACTTGTTTTGAAGAGTTTGTGGGATGTCCTCTCAAACTCACGATTCTTTATTACTATTCTCATCCAATTTTGGGAAGTAGACGTCTGATAGTAGTTAAGGATTAGAAATGGGAGTGATCTTATGCTAGAATATTTAAATTTCATTGAAATATTATTGTTTTGTTCAAATTCTTAGATTATAATGCGTTTAGTTACTACAATATGACTTAATTTTCTAACATTATCCAATTATTATTGTTAGGTAACAACATATTCAATTAATTGATATGAAGAAAAGAAAGTGCAGTTTTGAGGTTACAGGTGATTTCTTTGAATTTATCTTTTTGTATATTTATGGTATAAACTATGTTATAATAATGAGTATTAGGGACTACATGTGAATTAGGGATTTATGTTAAATTGTTGTGGTAAGGTTTTACTAAATTAAGTTGTTTTAGAAACTAGTTTTATGAGTATTTAAAGTTTCAATTGGTTCTAATTTCTTAAAATTAGTTACAATCAATATATCTAATGATGAAAAATATTGTGAATAATTATGGTGGATTGTGAGTCCCTATTGAACCTGTCCACCCTCTGTTATAAGAACTCGACTATTTAGTCATGGGTCTAAAAATAGAGGAGATGTTGCTGGAAATTTTTGAGAACTAAACATAAATTTATCAACTTGAATTGGGTTTAGAATTTTAAAATCTTTTGAGGATTCTAACTTGGATAATTTTATTATATAATGATTGGAAAACTAGAATTTAATTGATGAATCTCGAGATGAATAAGGCTAACTACATTATCAGGCCGTTAAGGTTATCTAGGGCGGTCAACTGCCCTAATGACATGGGGTATAACTTTACAAGTGCCATTTTGAAGAACACTTTCTATTGTGCATTAGGTGGGGTCATCGGGATCAAAAATGACTAGAGAGGAAGATGAAGAGGGCTTTGACCTACCTCTGGTAGTGCAAATGATGGTGACCCCTTGGATGTTTCTTCCATTTCACTAGCATTAAAGATGCTAGTGATATGCTTAGGTTAATTTGATTAACATATTTTGTGTTTGGTTAACTTTCATGTTTTGTGATCCATGATGTTATTAGCTAGAATCTTTACTTTTTGTATATTGAATTCATGTATGAAATCTCTATTTTGTGGCATACATGTTTAGGTTCAATTATTCTTGAAATTCTTAAATTAAGTAATTTCAAAGATAAACTCAAAACTTACATGATTAGGATCGATAAGAGTTGTGATTAACGATTAAACTCATATTTTGTATTGATATAGAAAAGAACCGAAATCGATTTCGTGACATATCTCATTGTATTTATTTGTTAATATTTATTTTGTTTTTATATTATCGTTAGATATGAGATAAAGTTCTAATCAGATAATACTTATAATTCCAATAAGATAATAGAAATATATAACGAATTAGAAATTTAAAAGAATTTTATTGGATATGGTATAAATCATAATTCTGATAAGTTAGAATTTAAGATATCTTAAATTATAAAAATTATAATTTGATTACGAATAGATATTTAGTTAGAGATGGGCCTAGGTTGTTAAATTATTTAATTAACATTATTTGAGACGAATAATAAGGGTTTATTTCAATCAATAACATTGAAATGGTAAGACTTAATGAAGCTATTAAAATGGTTTTGGGCTAAAGGCATAAGATAAGATAAAACATATCGAGACATAAGATGTCACAATTCCAAAAAAAACAACTAAATGTTACAAAGGATGTCATTTGTAAAACGTACCTATCTAAATAACCTATTTGAATGTGCCGTGTCTTAGTTGCCTTGGAATTAAGTGAAATATGGATTTTACGCCATAAATTAACTTTGTGTTTTACAAGGGTTGATGATTTTGTGGGAGTATATCCTTTATACTAAAATGAACTTTGCATAATTTTTGTTGTAGATATATGGCCTTTTCAAATTACACCAATCCTTTGTCATTGCAATCCATCCTAAAGAAGGATGAGTTATACAGGACAAACTTTATTGGATGGTTCAAAATCTTGAAAACTATTCTTAAGCATGAACACAAGTTGTTTGTCCTTGATGATCATTTTTCAAAGGAACCACCAGCCAATGCCTCAAAATCTGTGAAGGATACACAGAGCAAGCATGTCAATGATGCAACTGATCTTGCATGCATTTTGATGGCTACCATGATTCTTAAACTTCATAATGACATGGAACACATGGAAGCCTATGACATGGCTTCGACTCTAAAAAACTATTCCAATAGCATGCAAAAAATGAATGGTTTGAGACTGCCTCGAACCTCCAATCTTTCAAGATGGTTAAGGGCGCGTTGGTTAGTTTTCATGTTCTAAAGATGAATGGCTATATTAACCATCTTGACAAAATCAAATTTCCCATTAGGTAAGAGTTGGCTATGTATTTGATTCTAAATTTGTTGCCAGATAGTTACTTACAATTTGTGATGAATAATAAAAGAATAGCATGGAGAGGTCCATCTCTGAGTCACATTTGATGCTTGTGATTGTTGAGAAGAATGTCAAGAAGCCTCTACTTATGTATTGAGAGTTCATAAAAGAAAGAATATGACGGAGAAGGAAAATCGCAAAGCTAAAGTTGTTAAGGCTATTGTGCCAGTCACAAAGCCAGTGGAACAAGTCAAGCCTCATGCTGCTTCTACTTTACATCACCAAAAGGAAAAGGAAAGGAAAGAAAATAAATAACTATTTCTGTAAAGAAACTGGTTATTTGGTTTTAGAATTATATAATGTTTTGAGGAATCTTAACTCTAATAAATTTATTATAAAATGATTTAAAGTTTTGAATTGAATTTAGGATGAATAAGGCAGATAAGATTATTAAAGGATAAAGATAATCTAGCTCGATTAGACGCCCTAATGATGTGTAATGTGACAAAGTTGATATCGTGGATTAGGTTTTGCTCTGTTAGATTAACTCTAGTTAAATAACCTATAAAAAGCTTACGAACACTAAATAAAATAGAAATTTAGTTTTGCAGTGACATTTTGAATAGTTAGGAAGACATTGTGAGATAAAAGACTTATAAGGAGTGTTATATAAGGAATGTATTACTATGTTTTTGCTAGTACGTGATAGAAATTTGTTTTCTCTACCTATTTTATTTTTTATCTGCATGACACCACAATTAGGAATTGAGATAAAAAAATTAAAGAGAGGACAAGCTCGATATATCATAATTGTGCTTATCTTGAAGTGAAAAAAACACTTGAGTAATCTAGTTTTTCGAGTTAAAATTGTAAAATAGTTTGATATAGTGGATAGGTTATGAGAAATCAGTTTAATGATGAAACAAAAAAAAATGTTTGGTTAAAATTAAGATTATGGATCTCAAAAATTTGAAATTGAACTCGGAATATTTCAAAGTTTAGGAAATTAACTAATCGTTATAAAAAAGGCTTAGAAAATATCGTGTTGACCTAGGTTAAGGTTTCAAACGATTGCGAATTGTTTGCTAAATTTATAAGTGTATATTATATACTAGATTTGAATACGTGCTTTGCAAATTTGAGCTCACTCGTTACGCTTGCAGAAGTTAATTTTTAACACATTTTTCATAAGTTTTTTAACAATTAATTCTTATTATTAAAAAATACAAAAAATTTAAAAACATTAATAATCTAAAATTAAATTAGTATGTAGTAGTTTATCTAAGAATTGAGAAAGAATAAAAAATATGTCAAATATGTACATCTCACTTTTGACTTTTTAGAATTCTCTTTTGTTGCCTTACAAACAAATAAAAGAAGACTAAAATATAGAAACTAATGTGTTATAGTAGTACTAAATTTGAGTGTTAGACACAATACTAATATACAACATTAAAACAATATTAATTGTGCTTTAGCCATCAGAAACAAATTAAATGGTAAGGGGTGTAGTGGTGGAATTTCCAAAGTTAAAACTCACATAACTAATCATACATTATGAGATTCTATGAATATATTCAAATATTTCTCGCTATTTTCATTTTTCAAAACCAATAGAAATTCAACTAAGTCCAAAAGATCTAATCGTGAAGGCAATCACACCATTGAAGAGAGTTTATTCATCTCCTCTCTCTTTAAGTCCCAATATTTCTACTGAAGCTAACTAATGAGAAGCAAATTTCGCATCTTCTCGATAAGAAATATGATATTATTTCAAATTCTTTTTACTTGCTTTGACATGAAAACTCTAAAAAGATACAAGTTCTTTCGTTGGAGAAGAAACCCTTGCATTTGATTTGTAATGGTAAAATATAGAACAATACAAACCACTCAAACAATCGAAACTTCTTTATATTGTGTGTGATGAGATTATTAATGAGAATTAATATTGAATCCGCAACAACAACATAGCCTTAGTCTCAAATTAATTAGGGTTGTCTGCATGGATCAACTTCTTTCATTATGCTCGATTTAGTGCCATTGATGGTGAGCAACGGTACTGCAATTGATCAAATAATTTCAAAACCCAACTTTACAAAGTTATTGAAGAACATACATTAAGAAAGACACATTCACTAAAAAGTCCTCCGAGTCCAATAAGAGCTCAAGATTCAAGCAAACTTCACCTCAAGTACTCAAAATAAATTGACAAATCATCTATTTTCATGAAAATTCATACCTAGAAGGCTAATTTGAATCTAATTTTTAAAAGGAAATGCTAATATATTTTAGGCAATTCAACAACTCAAGTCGAAGTAGTTAAAAAAATTCATAACTTTATGATGTCATTAACGAGGTATCGAGCTTGCTCTTCGCTCCTCATACCCAGAAGAAAATACAAGGTATTGTTGTCATTTGAACCTGTTAGACATAGACATCCCAAATAGAGACCAAGCTTGCGATTCGCTCCGCATACGCTCTATCCCCAATCTTTCAATCAATTAATCCATTAAAACTTCATCAAAGTTTGCACATCACAGAACCTAAAAAGATCAATCAATCGATTAAGTAATATGCCTACTAAAATTATAGAACTACAATAACATATTCGATAGAAATAAGGAGTTTTAGATAGAAGAAACAAACAACACAACCACTAAATCCAATGAAAAACATTAGATCAGATCGAATCCAACAACGATAACACCATGAAAAAATTGCGTGAACGATGGAATTTAAAAAACAAATAAAATATGGTGTTCTTAGAGGAGAAGACAAATCGTGTGAATTAGAGAGTGAAGGAGTTTTTTTGTGTGAATGAATGAATGAGCTGAAAGAGGTGTTACTATAAAGGAGACAAATCAATCGTAAGCTAATCGGGTTTTATTTTTTATTTTTTTTGCTTGAAATATACCTAATTTAGGAAGCAAAGTTAAAAATTTGAACCCCCACAGAGCTACATTGAATAAATGACCTATTAATCTAGTTCTTGAAATGCATTTAGCATAATTCTAATTGGTAAAAAGAAAGCTTGCAAAATGTAAAGCAATTCTATTTTATCCAAGCTAGCTCTAACATATCACAACGATGCACTAAGTTCAGAACTAGCAAAGATAGAAAGAACAAACACAAAGACCACACATGTAATATAGGAAAATCTAACATTATTTCCTTTTTGTGCTTCATCAAAAGGTCCTTCATCTTGTAGCTGAACTCTCCACCGTTTCTTCCCCTTCTTGTTATTCTACAAGCCATTGATCTTTTGTTAGGTAAATCTTTCAAGCTCATCTTACCTCACTTCCATTTCATTGTCATGCATTAACTTCAAATTTTCTTAACTTTCTCATGGCTAAAGTATTGACTATTTCTGCCTTGTACAATACATGTTCATGCTTTGGCTCATTCATTGCCATAGTGCTCATCTTATGAATGGCACTAACATTCTCCTTAGGGTTTGTGATTATATTACATGAAAATTTCCCTTTCTTCCTTGAATTCAAATTAAAGGCTACCCGATCAATCGATCTCTCATGTTCTTAATGGATTGTGATCTCTCATCATCCATTCTCTTAAGAGTTTGCTTAACATTTTTCATTTCTTTTTTATTCCTATCACGGCATACTATATTGTTGATGCCAATGGCTTGGAAGAATCTTTCAATTGACTTCAATGTAGTCATTTCTTTACTTCGTTCTAGCTTCCCTTATTGAACTTATTGATCAAAACCTAGAGGTAGCATCAATGCATTATCGGGATTTCCATTTGAGAAGTTAATGTTGTTGTATCCTTGATGAAATCTTTGAGGAGCTATCCTCTTAACTTGATGTTGTTTCCATAGTTCTGGTTGTTCATGAGGTTGAAATCTTCAAACTCCATCTATTGTTGCATGTCTAATGGACTAACCATCATTGGTTGGTGATTGATTGGTTGTTTAATTGCTTTCACTTATCGACTTGATTGTCCTATTTGTAGCTTCTCCATTTAACTACTCGGGTTTGATAGTTGTGCCATGATCGCTACATGTGAATCAATCTCGTACACTATTAGCATTCTCACTGTGGAATGAGTTCTTGCTGTAGATTTTAGGACATAATATCTAGTAGATCTAAACTTAATTACTAAAGAACCACCAACTACGACATCCATTAATGTTCTCATGTTCTTATTCATTACATAGTAAAAGATTTGCAATTGTGCCCATTTCACATATCCATTTTTTAGACATCTTCTCAGAATTTCTTTGAATATTTCCTAAGCCTCGCTAAGAGACTCGGCATCATCTTGCTTGAATTGGTTGATTTTCAATCTCCTTTCACTGACCGTCACTAGGGAAAAAAACTTATCTAGGAATCTTTCATTAATTTATGCACATGAAGTCATACTCCATGCATTCAGTCATTAGAACTAGGATTTGACTTTTTCACCTAATGAGAATGGGAAAGGTCTCTCATGATTACTTCCTATGTAACTCCAATAATGTGAATAGTGTCACACTTCTCTAGGAAATTCTCCTACCCATTCTGATAACTAACACAAGACATTCAATTTAATATATACATCAAGTAGTAAAGTTAATCAAAAAAAGGTATAATATTGATTCATTTTATCATGGAATTCACTTGGGTAGTAAAAAT
Organism: Stephania yunnanensis; assembly: GCA_039657365.1. Classification (NCBI taxonomy): domain Eukaryota; kingdom Viridiplantae; phylum Streptophyta; class Magnoliopsida; order Ranunculales; family Menispermaceae; genus Stephania; species Stephania yunnanensis. The sequence goes on from CM077580.1 coordinate 26,436,936, forward strand.
ATCACTTCAATTTTAAAATCTATTATATATTCATTTTCATTTTCACTTTCATTTTTATTTTTTTCCTAACTAAAATTAAAGTAAAATGAAATTCATACTTATTTGAATTTCGAAGAAATTTGAAAAATCCCATCAATTCACTTGAATATCAAATAAAAGTTTGAACTTTTGGATCAATTCTGAACTTATCTTCTACCTTTCTTTTCTTTCCTTGCTTTTTTTGCTATCATTGTCATACTTCACCTAAAATACCCCCAAATCTATTCCAAGCCTTTTCCTCAAGGTTTTGATATTAAGTTGGGTTCCAACATAACAAATATACCTAGTGAAGCATAAAAGAATCAATATGTTTCATAATAACGATGTAATTGAATACACAAATATTTACTTCAATAAATTTAAATTGAAGGGAATGCAAAAGGGACATATTTCATTCATAAGCAAGAATTTTATCAAGAGAAATACAAATAATCATTCATTTATCACTTCCAAAGAAGAGAAAATAAATTACACGTAGCGGTATCTAGAAGTAAGTTCATCATTATCTTCATCATTTTCATCCATTCCTGCAGAAAGTCAAGAAACATAACTATCAGTTGGATTGTAAGTCCCTGTTGGAAATTTCAACTGCAAAGATGGAATGTCAAAACTTCCCTTCAAGTCTTACAAATGACTATCATATAATCTCTCATACATAGAATGGTAACGTTGCAAAGTCTTCTTGTTTGATGCTATCATTTCATTATTACACTGAGTTTTTGTCAAGCTACACAAAAGTGAAGAAAATATGGTTTGATAAAATTTTCACATCCTTGGCTGTGACAAAAATGACGGCGAGCTCGTATCTTGTGATGTACCCAAATTCCGAGGCAAACCGGGCACCGCCATGTCGCCAGACACGTCACCAAGCTTGTCACGTCACCGCACACTTAATTTTGATTGCCTGCGACCTACACCTTTATACGTATCTTATTCGCCTTAATTTAATATTTATGAAAAATTTCAATGATATTCTCATCAAATTGACTAAGTTAAGTTGTTCACGATTTATCAAATTCTTATAAATTAACATTTAAGCGGAAGTCTTTGAATCATGCAAACACGGTAGAAATAAAAAGTGTGCATGGTATGATTAACCCTATAGTGTGGGATCTCGGCAATAGATACCTTGTATATCGAGAGCAACAAAGGTACTAAAGATGAGCATATACATGTATCAGGTATACAAGTCTTTCCCAAAAAGTTCATAAAATAGTAAATAAATACGTACAACACCTACGCAAATGATGGGCTCTCCTAACTCTGTCGTAGATGCCTGAGATGCCCTTGCCTCGGCTCGTCGCAAGATCTGCGATTTGTCACTAAAAACAATGACAAATCCCAGGTGAGTAAATCCTAGAGAACGTTAGCTAATATTCAAGAATTCCAATGAAACGACTACAGTTCATGCAATTTAAATAAAGGACAAGAATAAAGAAAATCGCATGAAAATAAGTCGTTAAGAAGTCAAATTTGGACATGAGTGTAGCGTGATAGAGAACGCTGGTCAACATCCGGGAATCCTCGTACCTAAACCGAGAGGAACCATTGACGACCACCTCACCAAACATCTCTCGGTCGAATGGGAGGAACCATTGAACGGAAGAAACCCCATCCAAACATCTCTCGAGAGGAACCATTGACGTAGACTTAGGACTACGTCAAACATCTCTCGACCTACGGGTTTCGCGAAGAATAGTCACCGCGTAGCCCTAACATGGCCAATTATTCGAACAGTGCGGGGTAGCCAGCTTTGGGGTGTGAGTCCGTGCCATGCAAACCCCGTCGACAAACACACGTACACACGTGGGAGTGGATGAACAGTAATTGAACAACAATAAATAGCACAATGGAATAATTGAAATGCGAAATAAAGTAAGTGTCATAAAAGAATTTTAACTAATTTTCTCGTGGGATTACTTGCCTCGACGCCTTCGAAACGCCTCGCACTCACCTCGAGATACGTACTCGACACCCGACTCTGGTAGCCTAAGTCCTTGGTGTCTAATTATACAATTTTCATCATGTTAGAGTTTCATTAAATGAATTATAATGTGATACCAAAATTTGAGATAACAACTTTTATTCCAAAAAGTTTAATATTTTTGCACACTTTCCGAACCATACCAGGGGATCGATTGTTCCGGCAACGCGCCACCTAATCGCTGCCGTTGTCACTCATTGCTTAGCGCGCGCCATCATGGCATTGCTTGCGGTGTCGCCATCTGACCTCGCCACCAATCTTTGTCGCACCGCGCGTCGCTACCGCGCCATGCCGATGGAGATGTCGCGCGTCGCCGCTACCTCACGATGCTAGCGCCGCTACCTCGCGCCGCTTCCTGAGCCCGGCCGATGCCGCTACGGGCTGCCGACGATGCGCTGACATCGCTGCCGCTGCTCTCTCTCTCCCTCTCTCTTCTTTTCTCCTCGCTGTCCGCGACCTTGGTTCTCGCCGCTAGCCGCCTTGTCCACCTCTGGAGCGACCGCCGTCCGCCTTCGCACGGCTCCGCTGCTGCCTCTCCTTGTCTGGCCATTCGCGTCGCCCCACGAACCGTTGTCCGCGATTGGCTGCTGCTACCCCTGCTGGCGCATCTCCTCGCTGCCACTATTGGATCCCTATCCGCCAGCACTGTTGGTCCACGTCAGGCTCGCCCTCGCCGGAGCCACTCTCACCGCCACCGTCCCTTTCCATATCCCTGGTTCTCTATTTCTTCTCTCTTTCTCTTTTCTTTCTCTCTCTCTTTTTGCTTTCTCTCTCTCCCTGATTTAAAGGAGAAGGAAATAATATTTTTTTCTTTTTTTTTGAAAGAAAAAAGACAGTGAAATGATGAGGGATGGGTTGATGTGATGTGATGTGATGTGCGATGTGATGTGACAACTAAAACCCATACTACCCCGTACACCCTCGTTACGCGCACTTCGTGACGTTGCACACTCTCGTCGCTACAGACGCACAACACGACTAAGAGAAATTCTTAATTAACGCGGCGCGAACTATTAAATAATAATAAAATAGTTAAACACTCGCCATACAAAAATAACATATTTCTCCGATTAGGCGTGCCATAGACGTTTCTACGAAGTCTACATGGGTTTGAGCTTATGATATTAACTGGTAATTTATCAGTTAATCGGGATCAATTAAAACGAGTCGTTACAATCTTCTCAACTAAAAGGAATTTCGTCCTGAAATTTTAATTTAATCCAATCTCTACTTGGAACAAGTGGAGTATTACCTTCACACTGTAGACTTTCTCTCCCCAATAAGGCCCTTCAAGGGAGAAACCTTCAAGTAGACCAAATCGTCCACTTCATAACTCAGCCCATCGCGGTATTTGTTCACGTACTTCTTTTGCCTGTTTTAAGCAGCCTGTCAACACTGAGGAATTAGCCTAATTTCCTCTGTGTGATCTACAACAATCTCAAACCCAACGGCAGCTACGTCCTCAGGCTCTGCCCAGTAAGCTTGTGATCTGCATAGTCTCCCGTATAGCGCCTCGAATGGTGGCATCTCAATACTCGCTTGATAGCTATTGTTGTAGGTAAACTCACCAAGTGACAAAAGCTTATCCCATAATCCTTCAAACTGTAGCCAACATGCTCTAAGCATGTCCTCAATGATTTGAATAAGTCTTCGACTGCCCGTCAGTCTGCGAATGAAAAGTCGCCTCGAACCGCAATCCGGTACCAAACTATTCCTGCATGGTCTGCCAAAGTTGCGAAGTAAGTCAACTGTCTTTGTCTGATACGATAGATACTGGCACTCCGTGCAGTCTGATGATTTCCCACTTGAAGAGCATGCTCAGCTGTGGAAAACTACATTTCATGGAGATTGGGATCAAATGCACTAATTTCGTCAGTCGATCCACGACTACCCAAATGCCATCGTGCTTTCGCAAAGTCGTCGCCAACCCACTAACGAAGTCCTTAATGATGTGTTCCCATTTCCACTGTGGGATAGGCAGTGGCTGCAATAGTCCTCCAGGCTTCCTGTGCTCAGCCTTAACCTGCTGACACACCTCAGAACTCCTCACATACTGGTTGACATCTACCTCCATCTCTGACCACCAAAATAACCGTCGCATATCATGCTACATTTTGGTCTTGCCGGGATGCACTGTGTACCTGGAGTTGTGAGCCTCCTGAAAAATCCCAACGTGTTACCCTACCACTGCCAGAACCCACAATCTATCTGGGTGTAACGAACATTCATCAACGGACTCATGCCAATCTAGGTAAACTAGACTCTGTGTCACGTCCTTGAGCCCCTAATACATCACATTAGCTCTTTGAAATTCCAAGACGCCTAGAATAGATATTTTCGGTCCTCGCATTTACCCGCAAATATGTGCATCTGCAGTATTTGAAACCTCTGACATACTCATAGCTCCTGCGAGCTCCAGGTTATGCATTGGACAGCTCCTCACATGAGTCCCCAATTAACGCGATAAATAAGCTATTACTTGTCTCCCTACATCAGTACGCATACAGGTCTGGTGCCATAAGCATCGTAAGAATAGTCAAGTCTTTGGCTAGCTCGGACAACACCAACAATGGTGCAGAATTCAACTTCTCATTCAACTCGGTGACGGCGGCTTCACATTCACCGGACCAATAAGAGATCGCATCCTTCTTGATCAATCTAGTCATCAGCGCTGCGATTTTTGGAAAAGTCCCGTACAAAGCGTCGATAATATCCCGCCAATCCTAACAACTCCTGATGTCTATCGTGCACTCTAGTGTAGGCCAGTAGATGATAACGTGAATCTTACTCGGGTCCACTGAAATACCTTTGTCGCTGATCACGTGTCCTAAAGGCTTCACCTCCGAATGCCAAAACTCGCACTTACTTGACTTGGCGTACAATATGTGCTCCCTCAATCTCTAGTTGGAGTCCTCGAATAAAATAATGGACCTAAAGTCGCTCGGTTCCAGCTACGTCCATCACGAGGTACGCAAGTGCGTGAATCTCTCCATGTTTTGCGCCACCGTCCGGCCATCATGCCTCAGCGTCAAAAACTTATCTCTCAGTCTCAGCTGAACCTCGATCGGGATATACATATCATAGAAGAATTTCTTGAACTTTGCCTCAAGTACTCGGCTCTCCGTGGGCGGCTGTGTTGGCGATTTACCATACTGCAGCATCTCCCCTGAGTATGAGTTCGGAAATCATATCTCGTATGTTGTTGCGAATCCTCAAAAGTTCATGACGTTTGTCGTGTGAACGGATCCACTTCCCAACCACCTTCGGGTTTTTGCCTCTGTGATAGTAGCTTAACAAAACACGAACGAACTCCTTCATCAACTTCATCTCAGCTAATAAGAAGGTCTCGAATGTTATCTTCAAGGGTGGAATCAGCGTCGGTGCCACGATCGGGGTAGTCAATTGTGTATTGACTGCTGGCAGTATCTCGGTAGTAGTGGTCGTGAGCGAGGTCGCCAGAATAGTCGGATGCGACAACTGTCTGCTCTACAGTAGTGGTGGCGGGAAGTGTGGCAGGGGTCGGTATTGTCGATGCCTACGCTCGAAGCAATCGAACATCTCCTCGAGCTGCAAAGTATGAAGTGCGACCATGTCGCGCAAGGTCTGATCCGAGTCGGCATGTGTCGAGCCGCTCGGCTAGCCTCCATCTTCCGTATGAAGAATTGGTCATCCATCCATGTCAAATTTCCAAATCGCGAACATCCGTATCAGCCTAGTATATATATATACTATTATACATCAAAATATTTAACGTATAAGCCTTGACACTTCTCGTCCCATGTTCCCTTCCCAACTAAAGTTTTAAGTTAGGATCTTCGGGTTTCCACATCTAATGTTTGTTGTTAAGTTTTATTCGGTTGTATTAAAGTTTCCCCTAGGTTCGCCTGAACCTAGGCTTTGATACCAACTGTGACGTTGCTATCACAATGTCTTAAGCAATGAGATTTTCAAAACTTTCCCCTAGGTTCGCCTGAACATAAGCTCTGATACCAACTGTGATGGCCCCAAATTCCGAGGCAAACCGGGCACCGCCACGTCACCAAGCATGTCACATCACCGCACACTTAATTTTGACTGCCTGCGACCTACAACTTTATACGTATCTTATTCGCCTCAACTTAATATTTATGAAAAATTTCATGGATATTCTCATCAAAATGACTAAGTTAAGTTGTTCACGATTTATCAAATTATTATAAATTAACATTTAAGTGGAAGTCTTTAAAGCATGCAAAAACAACAACAACAACAACAACAACATAGCCTCAGTCCCAAATTAACTGGGGTCGGCTATATGGATCAAACTTTTCCATTGTGCTCGATTAAGTGCAATTGATGGTGAGCTTCGCAAACCATTCAAATCCCTTTTAATTAATGCATCCCATGTTAACTTTGGTCTGGCCCTACCTCGTCGAATTTCTACTGTTTCTATTGAGTCAAGTTTTCTAGTTGGGGCATTTGTAGGCCGTCTTTGCAGGTGACCAAACCATCGCAACCGCCCTTCCCCTTTAAAGCATGCAAACACGATAGAAATAAAAAGTTTACATGGTATAGTGTGTAATCCCGGCAATAGATACCATGTATATCGAGAGCAACAAAGGTCTAAAGATGAGCATATACATGTATAAGGTAAACAAGTCTTTCCCAAAAACTTCATAAAACAATAAATAAATACGTACAACACCTACACAAATGACAGGCACTCCTAACTCAGTCGTAGATGCCTGAGATGCCCTTGCCTTGGCTCGTCGCAAGATATGCGATTTGTTACCAAAAACAATGACAAATCCCAGGTGAGTAACTCCTAGAGAATGTTAGCTAACATTCACGAATTCCAATGAAATGACTACAGTTCATGCAATTTAAATAAAGGACAAGAATAAAGAAAATCGCATGAAAATAAGTCGTTAAGAAGTCAAATTTGGACACGAGTGTAGCGTGACAGAGAACCCTGGTCAACATCCGGGAATCGTCGTAGCTAAACTGAGAGGAACCATTGACGACCACCTCGCCAAACATCTCACGGTCGAATGAGAGGAACAATTGAACGGAAGAAACCCCATCCAAACATCTCTCGAGAGGAACCATTGACGTAGACTTAGGACTACGTCAAACATCTCTCAACCTATGGATTTCGCAGAGAATAGTCATCGCGTAGTCCTAACATGGCCAATTACTCGAACAGCGCGGGGTAGCTAGCCCCGGGGTGTGAGTCCGTGCCATGCTAACCCCGTCGACAAACACACAAACACAGGTGGGAGTGGATGAATAGTAATTAAAAAGTAATAAATAGCACAATGGAATAATTGAAATGCGAAATAAAGTAAGTGCCATACAAGAATTTTAACTAATTTTCTCATGGGATTACTTACCTAAACGCCTTCGAAACATCTCGCACTCGCCTTAAGATACATACCCGACACCTGACTATTGTAGCCTAAGTCCCTGGTGTCCAATTATACAATTTTTATCATTTTAGAGTTTCATTAAATGAATTATAATGTGATACCAAAATTTGAGATAATAACTTTTATTCCTAAAAGTTTAATATTTTTGCACACTTTCCGAACCATACCGGGGGATCAATTGTTCTAGCAACGAGCCACCGCGTCGTTGCTGCTGTCGCGCCGCTGCAGACGCCGCCACCGCCACCGCCTCCGCCTCGCCACTACTGTTGTGGTCCCGCGCTTGACTGTCGCGCCACGCCAGCGGCAATGTCGCGCATCGCCGCTACCTCGCGCCACCAGCGCCGTTGCCTGAGCGCGGCCAATGCCGCTGACTAAGCGCGGCCGACGCCGCGCTGCCGTCACTGCCATTGCTCTCTCTTTCCCTCTCTCTTCCTTTCTCCTCGCCGTCCGCGGCCTTAGTCCTCGCCTTGAGCCACCCTGTCCGCCGCTAGAGCGACCGTCGTCCGTCTGCGCGCCGCGCCTCTGCCGCCTCTCCTTGCCTTGCCATTCTTGTCGCCGCACGAGCCGCTTTCCGCGACCGGCTGCTGCTGCCCCTGATGGCGCCTCTCCTCGCCGCCACTACTGGATCCCTCTCTGCCGGCGCTGCAGGACCGCATCCGGCTCGCCGAAGCTGCTCTCATCGCCACCGTCCCTTTCCATCTCCCTAGTTCTCTCTTTCCTCTCTCTCTCTTTTCTTTCTCTCTCTCCCAGATTTAAAGGAGAAGGAAATAATATTTTTTTCTTTTTTTTTTATTGAAAGAAAAAAGACAAAGTGAAATGATAAGGGATGGGTTGATGTGATGTGATGTGATGTGTGATGTAATGTGATAACTCAAACCCATACTACCCCGTACACCTGCGTTACGCGCACTCCACGACGTCGCACACTCTCGTCACCACACGCGCAAAACACGACTGAGCGAAATATTTAATTAACGCAGCTCGAACTATTAAATAATAATAAAATAGTTAAACACTCGCCATACAAAAATAACACATTTCCCCAATTAGGCGTGCATTAGACTTTTCTACGACGTCCACGTGGGTTTAATTTTATGATATTAACCGGTAATTTATCAGTTAATCGGGATCAATTAAAACGGGTCGTTACATATCTACACTTAGTACATTTACTCTTGTCATTAATCTTTCTACTCTCTATGTGTCTTCTATTTTCTTCCTCCTATTTTTAGTGATGTTCCACCTTCTTGATTCTCTCCCATTTATCGCATTAAATGATTCCCATTCATCCTTCGAGTCATTGTATCCTACCACCTTATTCATTATTTGTACTCCCGCATTATTTATTATCTTCTCGGGCAATACATCAAATTTCGTATCAAAACCCACCTTGGATTTTCCACATAATTGAGTGGTCAAAATTCGAAATGGCAGTCTTTCGCTCTTTGTAGTCTGCATTGCGCACTTTATCGAATCGTGTAGAGTTTTTTCAACATCAATATAACCCTTCTTTATAACTATGTGGTAAAGTTGAGCATCTCTAGGGTTCTTCACTTCAAAGTTTTGCTTAGTTAAATACCAATATGCATTTAGGATATTGCTCAAACTCTTCGTAATTTTTCTAAAATAGGTGGTTTCAATGAGTTCGGATGTTCTTCACTATCAAGCACAAATCCCGTTCCCTAAGTTATTACTAATGCGTCTTGGATTATCTCAAAGGGGTAGGATTCCTTATCGACATAAATAACATTCAAGTAATCCTCCTCCATGCACTATTTGTTACGTTGTAGACCGAAAAATCTACTCAATCTTGCAGGTGAAATATCATTTTTCTTCCATTTTACTACTACTTTGTCCCATTCCTTACTAACATTCCCATTCATATAAAATTGTCATACAATCTCCAAACATCTTCTTTCTCCCCTACCCGCAGAGTCTCTCAGAAGACTATCCCATCTTATATCTTTAATGATGCTTACAATCTTATCATCATACTTGCTCACATATTGGATATTAAACCCTCTCTAAGGAATTTGACCCTCTTTTATCACTAAAGTGTCTCCTTTTAAGCTTTAGGTCTCGCATACAAAGAAAGGTCAAAAGGTACTAGATGTCTAAGTTCTGGATTCTAAAAATATTCTTCCTCATCAGACGACAATGGAGATTGTTGTCTAAGCTCAGCCTTTCTAGGTCTAGATTCTCTAATACTAACCCTCCTAGGTATAATGTTCATTAGGTGGCCCGCATATTTTTGTTTTGGTTGTGCTTGCATTACCCTCTTCCTTTTGTCTTGCTTAATACTATTACCTTTTCCTCTACCTTTTCCCGCCATAGAATAAGTCAACTATGATGAAATAGATAAATTGAAATCTTATAGTTGAAAATATCAAACTATGATGGTAAGGAAAACAAGTTTGTGAAAAGGTTTTGGCATATAGTCTTGAAAGAGTTGAAATTAAAAATGATTTTATCGACACATCCTATTATTCATATATTCAAAAATTCAGAGAAACCCCCAAGCTCATTCGAAAAACCATATTCAAATTTCAAATTCATATATAAACCCATTTTCAAAAACAATTTGTAAGAAAAATTCAAAAACTATATTCATTGAATATATCATCAAAATTTGATTTTTTTCAAGACATCAAAATCAAAAGGATGATAGAGTGTCGATTTATTACTTTCTTGAGTGTAAATCTCTCCAGCAATATCCTATATTAGCTCCTAGACTCCTTCTCCAAGCCTCAATTCGAAAAGACACCCACCTAAGCCCTAACTTGTTTGTATGAACTTGAATTTAAAATTTATAGGGTTGTGTTTTTTCTAAAAAAGGTGAGGTAGACTTAAAGAGGCTACAATTCATGCTTTGTAGGGTTTAATCTAGACAAAAATCAATTAAGCAATCGTATGGGTACAAGGGCTTATTGTTGGCGGCTTGGGTTCTATTTTTAAAAACGCAGATTCAGGCCCAGCGAATCGGAGTTTAAGTGGATTTACAGACAAATCGCTAGTAAAATCATTGAGAATTGGTCTCAGTGGTCTAATGACTAGCTCAATGAATTTTAATATAAAACCAAAATCGCTGACAAATCGCTGAGTCATTTTACAATTAAAAATCTGCAAACCGTTGGTAATTTACTCATCAATTCCAAGTGTCATTTGGTATCGCTTGTAAATTGCTGACCAATTCCTATTATTTTTCCAATATGTCAAATATTTTACTAATCTATCACACATATCAATCATATTTTAGGTAGAAGTTATCAGTATTCAACAAAAAATATTCTGAAAATGAGTTTTTATTTGTAATCAATAAATATTATACTACTAAATTACTACTTTATTTTTTAAAATAATTAAAGAAAAATGTGATGCAACTAAAAAATAACTCGATCACACCCCTCGCGATTGGAAATATCCCAAAAGAAAGTGAAAAAGAGAGAAAAAATAAATATTTTAACTAGCCTAGATCTATTAATACGAAAGAACATTTGCATGATCAAACACCCTTATTTGAAATTGTTCGGGAATTATATTCCTAAAATATTTCCATTATAAGACTCAAAAACTGAGAGAATATAAAAACGATGAACTAATCTTAATACTAAAACTTTAAGTAAAGATATAGTATGGGTTGTATCCCATTGCTTTTATTTATAGTCATTGGCATGACTTGATAGATAAGTTCACTTTTCATTCAGCTTAAGCGAGTCAAACCGACCATCATCTGATTCTTCATCATTCTTGAAATCATTAGCTTCCTTATCATTTTTAGCATATGCACAACGTCCGTCAAGGTAATCATCACATTATAAGTTATCCCCTTCATAACGATCTTCATAATTATTATTATTGAAGTAATTTTCCATTTAATAACCATCGTGAAGAGACATATAATTATTACCCATATTTTATATAACTATTTGTTGTTCTACATTGAGAACAGCTCTGGCTGTCTTGAGAAAAGCTTGTCCCATCAATAACACATCATCATTGTTCATCTATGTTACTACAAATAAGGTTGTGAGATACTTGAACTATCCCAAATGCACTGGCACATTCATCGACATTCCAAGTGGAAAGATCTTATCACCATTTGCTTTATTATCAATAAAAGGTAGTATAAAACCAATCCTGAACTTCGGCTTTTAGCACTATTACTCCGATAAGATATTTATATTAGCCCCTATGTCAAGTAAAACACTAGGAAAACTAACGTCATTGATCATCATGTGGAGGAAGAGTTTCTCTGGATCACCTTTTAAAATTTCAATCAGATGTTCTAAATCATGAAACTTTAGTTGCTCATTAATAAATTCTTCTTCACCAGTTGGTTCATTTCTTGATGTCGCACTTCGAGTTGTGGCTCATGAGGTTGTTGCTTTTTTTATTTCTTCATCTTATTGTGTGGCTTCTTATACATCTAAAGTGTAATGGTTTCATTTTTAACGGTTTCACTCGCGTTGATCCAGACATTTAACTTCATTTCTTTACTTTCTAAACTCTGATTCTTAGTCTTGAAATTTGATGATCTCCATGTCCTGTCTAACAAAATTCTCATAATAAAGCTTTAAAATATCACCGTTTACTTTAAATAATCTTCCTGATACTAGGCTTTCTCTTTCTACTGTGCCATGAGGTAGTAGATTAATAACCAATAAGGTATTATTCGTCTTAAATGGAGTTTTTCATGGAATAATTGATGTCTTGAACAAAGGAGTAGAACTTTATTTCCTATTTGAGAAATTATAGAAATTAATTTCTTATTATGAAATGCTTTGGTTTTATCTTTATAAATTGATGCATTTTCCTAAGCATCATTTCTAATTTCTTATAATTCTTGAAGACTCAACTTGTGTTGGTATCTCGCTTCATTATAATTCATGTTACATGCTTTACTGCCCAATAGGCTTTATGTTCTAGTTCTACTAGTGAAAGAATTTGTTTTTTCCAAATACTAACCAATAAGGTGTCATATATATAAGTGTCTCAAATGTTGTTCGACATGCCTATAATGAGTTTTCCAATTTAAGACTCCAATTTTGCATGATGGACCAACTATTTTTTTCAGTATTGACTTAATTGCTCTAATCAAAGTTTTTGCTTGTCCACTAATTTTTGGGTGATATGCAGTAGATGTCCTATATGTGACATTGTACTTAGCAAGTAGATTAGCAACTAATCGATTACAAAAATGTGAAACTCTATCACTTACAGGTGCTCTAGATGCTCCCATAACAGTAAAAAAATTTATTTAAGGAAATCAACCAATATTTTTGAATCATTAGTTTTTGCATCTTTTGCTTCTACCCACTTAGACACATAATCTACAACAAGTAAAATATAAAAATAACCATTTGATGGTGGAAAAGGTCCCATGAAATCTATACCCTATACATCTAACACTTCACAAAATAGAATAGGAAGTAAAGACATTTGATTTCCACATTCTAAGTTTCCAGTTCGTTTGCAATTTGGACAAGATTTCGTATAAACAAAATAATCATGAGATACAATGGGCAAACAAAATGTAAAATCTAAAATTTTACGACAGTTCTACGTGGACAAAAATATTTTTCATAGGCATAAGTATGGCAATGAGATATAATTGATTGTACTTCTGAATCTTATATGCATATAATAATTATTTGGTTGGTGCAAAACATCCATAAATAGGGATTATCCTATAAATAATGTTTAGAATCCTTTTTGATTTTGCTATTTTGAGCACTCGTCAAATATATTGATAACATATTGGTGGTAATATAATTAACTCTATCACCATACCAGCCATCAGTATTTATACTATACAAATATTCATCCAAAAATTTATCCCTTAATGGTTTAAGTGGTTTTCCATTTTCTAACACACTTAAGTAATCTGCTAGTAGATTTTCAGTTCATTTCTTACCTTTTATAGTAAGGTCCAATTTCAGTAGAAGTAGCATCCTTCTTATTAGTCTTGGTTTAGCACTTATTTTGTTATTAAGTATCACAATGCAACATGGTTTGAATAAACTATTACTCTTATTCCTGATAAATACGGTCTAAATTTTTCTAAGGCAAACACTACAGCTAAAAAGTTCTTTTTCAATAGTATTGTAATTCTATTGGGCTGGATTTAGTATTTGAGAAGCATAATTTAACGACTCGTTACCTTAAGTGGGTGATTAGTGTTAATTTGAATACTAATTAATAGAGACTGGCTTGTGCGTGGGTTTGTGTGATGATTTGTGTTTATTTGGAATATTTATTGAATTTATAAGTTGTAGTATTAAAAGAGAATTTAAATACAAGCCTATGATTGGAAAATAAATAAATAAACAATAAATAGTCGTTACACCAAGTGCAATAAGGGGGTCATGAAATGAATGAGCATACTCGAGAATACTTGTAGGCATGTCTGGTGGATTTATTGGCGAGAAAATACACGAAGTATATATATTTATATGTAATTGATATATAAATATATATAATAAAATTATAAGTTATGTTTGAATTATATTGATCGTTGGATCGCCTCGAGTTGAATGTAAGTATTGATGGTATTAAACTTTATGTCACTTTAGAGTCTGTCACATTAACGTATCATTCACTTAATCAACCTCAAGATAGCGCGATGCGTATCATGAAGAAATCCTCATATTTAAATAAAAAACCTCAAGTTTATCCTTACTATTTCATTTGATTCATCGAGAAAATAAGAGGAACCAAGTAGTTGAAGGTTTGAACTTGAGGATGGATTCATGAGTAATTTCTAGTAAAGTTGAGAAGATCAAACATTACAAATCATAGATCATCTTGGTAAGTTATGTTTTGAGATTGAAGCTCCATTCAATAGTACGAGATGATTTCCTTGTGAATTGTTGTGTTTGATCACTGAAATAGGTTGCCACCTCACTGGAGTGAATGAATGAGCAGTGTCAGTATTTAATTAGTTAATGAAATTCTTGTCTTTATTTAAGTATCTCTTACATAAAATTGATTTTCCTTTCTCCTAATTAAGGAGGTGGCACCATATCAATGAAGCAAAGATTTTAGGTTCAATTTTTACCAAATAGCATCTACATCATATTCCTTCAGTTTCTCCGTAAGTGGTGAGGTTTGAGCACCCAACCAACTCATGTAGGATTAGTCGAACAAAGTAATTAAAAAGGGGTTTGAAAATGTTCATAAACATATGGTTATAAAATAAATAATTAATTAATTTGCCCTTTATACATACTCATTTTTCCTTAAATTTGCCTCTTCTTTCTTGCAAGTAATAATTATTTTTCTAATGAAAGATGAAGCATCACCAGTCAAAGGCAAGCACTAAAAATTCACCTAATTTTGTAGTCAAAGCCTTGTACTTGAATTGGTTTCTTATTGAAAAAATTAAAAATAAACAAATACATATTCTTAATATACAACTCATTGGTGCACTCTATTATGATGCTCATCTTTTTTTTTAGTACATTATGATGCATGCTCATCTTGTTGCCAAAGCATCACCCCTTCGGGTACAAAGGACCCCTACATAAAGAGGAAAAAAAGAAGAAGAAAATAACATAAATTGAAACCAACAATACATAAATATGTTGATGGTGATAATGTACTTGTAATTCTACAAATCTAACTTTTCTTTGATATATCTTCATTCACACAATAAGATGATGATTGGACATGGCGTGTAATCAAACATGAATCTCAAAAATTTTAAAAGTTTGGCTTAGGATCAATTAGTTTGTAATTCGGTTTTTCATAAAGTTGTCGTGTTTATAATTGTATTTTGAGTCTTAATTATTGCATTTAGAGTCTAGTTAGTTTACACTAGTTTTTTAGATTCTTGTTAAATAATAATTTGCTTGGGACATGCAAAATAGTAAGTTTAGGGGTTTTTCTTAAGTCTATTATGTGCCCTATTTTTGTTGTAAAATTATACTTTGTTGCGCAATTATTTTCAATATTAGTTTGTAGGCATTAGTTGAAGAAACATATAAGAATTTGGTTAAGTACATAAGTAATTTAGTGAAGTTCGGTGGTCGTTAATCCTTCCTCAAGATTTGCATTAAAACGTTGATTATAAGCAAGATGACGTAGCAGCATGACACACTTGACAGACACAGCTACTCAAAGCCACAAAGAGAGCCTTGAGACGCATATAGTGAAATAGATCACAAGAGCAGCAAGCAAAGCGACATGTGACACAAACATTACACGCATCCATTCCAAACCCTATTTAACGCCTCGTGAAGCATGTCAATGGCAGACCTGGATGAAGAAAGTTCATTTTCGTCCCCCATGTTTTTGTGTACTCTCTCTCCTCATTAGACATGACTCCTCTGGCCTTTTAAATGCTCCTCGACTCGAGTGGCGCATCAGGCACCTAACAATGATCAACATCCATTTTTTTGCCTCGTCATATATTATCCATCAATTTCTCCTAAAATTCGTTTTCAACAAAGGGCAAGTTGTGAATTCGCTGGAAATTAGGTTTTCTAACCCCTCCCCTCTTGCGCGAACAATGAAATATCAATCTATTTTGCATCCAAAGATATTACTCAAATCATAGTCATAAGCATACTTTAATTTCTAAATAAAGTATTCTAGATCGTTAAACTAAAATCATAAGTAGACAACCCTTATTAAGCCATCATTTCGCTTTATATCAGTAGAAAGGCCAAATTATTTTTTTATTGAATTAACCAATTGAGAACTTTAAGAAAATTAACTTTAGGCAATAAAACTGCATTATGTTCAATGAAAACTTCAAAATATTAAATCTAATACTTTCAAAATGCATTATGAAAGTTCTCGAAATCGAACCTAGCAAATCCTGACAGATTCCACATATTACTAAAATAGCTGGTTAAATACTTCAAAAATTGCCTCTCTACTCCATCTATTTGTCTGGTGATACGCAAGTTGCAAGTATAATAGCTCACTAGTAGTAATAGTGTAAGCAACTTATCTTGACTACGGATAACGTCCTCAAGGGAAGGTGTATACACTAACTACGTACTTAACTAACATTATTCTATTGCTAAGGGAGTTTTTTAATGGTTTAATAACTAAACTAAACTAATCTATACTAAAAAATCAATGCAAATTACTTTTCAATTCTTCTATTACTACTATCTTAGATTACAACCTCACATAGTTGAAATACTATGCTTTTCGACTAACTTTATCATCTTTATTATGTGTATGCAACGCCTTATTAGAAGAGGTAGGTCTCCTTCAAATCCACTTTAACCCACTATCGTGATGGAAAATATTCTAATGTGCAAACTAGAATTCCTCATATCAGTGGGAATAATGCAAGCTCCATATTGCTTTAATGTTCCTTTAGATTCATAATCAATTAATTTTACTATCCGCGTATTCCTAATCAACAACTATTGCTCGATGTCGTATATTTTATGGTTGTACAGTCCATGTCCTATTTTAAAGCTTTATTGTCCAAGATAAGTTTTAAAACATAATATCAACAAACAAGTGATCAAGTTGTTCCTAGAATTATGCTCAGAATCAATACAAATCCTAACCATTTCACTTTTTATATTTTTATTCTATTCATGTTTATAGCATAGCATTCAAACCATATGACACATTGATCCCTAAGATAAATGAACTACCTACACTTTAATGAATCAAACATGCACATAGTTGTATTTATTAAAATCAGCAAAATAATGAAATATTTTTAATTAAATAAAAAATTAATACCTGAATTGTAACGGCCTGAGAATTTGACCTGTGTAAAGTGACAGGTCAGAGTCGTATGTGGGATCCACTAGTCAGAATACGTATGTCCAAATATCCAATTTGAGATTATAATGCAAATTGTTGAGCTGTTTTACGAGTTGGTACAAGCTAGAAATTTGTGAGCCAAAAAATGAACGGGGACGCGCCTCGAATCGCGTACCAACGTGGGACCGACATAGTTGCTTAATATGGCTATAATGGCTTTATGTGGTATTAATGTGTACATTGGATACGCCTCTTGATGCGTGTAGCGCGAGTATCGAGATTTGTGAAATGAGACGGGTTGGTGTCTCGAGATGCGTGCTGCTCGATTTATAAAGAAAACATTAAAAAATATTTTTGATGTGCCACGACTGTCGCGCCGCACGGATCTCAAAGACACAAGTTTACTTAATGAGGAAGAAATCAAACATAAATAAAATAAGATATATATATATATATATGTATATATGTGGTCCATATGGATAAAGTGGAGTTTATCCACATTGCACACAAAAAAAAAAAAAAAAAAAACAGAAGAGAAAACAAAGTGACGAACCGAGAGGGGAAGAAAAATCGGGAGGATGAGGAGGAAGAAGAAGAAGAAAGAAGGAGCGGGAGAGAAGGAAAAAGAGGGAGCCGAGCAAGGTGAGTGAAGTTCCCTCGTTGTTGGGTCGTTTGTTGTTGTTGTTGTGTGGGTCGTTGTTGTGTTCGGGTGGCGGGGAGTAGTCTCCCCGCATACGCGAACTCCACTGGGTTTGGGATGGAAACCCAACCCAAAAAAAAAAAAAAAAAAAAAAAAAAAAAAAAAAAAAAAAAAAAATTGTAGAAACAGAGCTCATGCTCTGTTTCTTCTCGAGGAAAAAGAATGACCTGGATCGGGACGGGTCGGGCCCGTGTGGGCCGGGTGGGGCCCGGGTGGGTCGGGTGGACCAGGTCGGGACCCTGACCCGGTTGGATCTGGTCGAACCGACCCGGATCCGCCTGGATCGGGTCGGGTAGACCCGAATCCGGCTAGACCGGGTTGGGTCGATCCGGATCCGGCTAGACTGGGTCGGGTTGACCCGGACCCATTTCAATAAAAATAATAACATAATAATAGTTATATATTTAATAACCGATTTTTAATAAATAAATTCCAAAAAATAGCGAAGAAATATGGAAAAATTCTGAAAAATCCTCAAAAAACATGAAAAATTAGGGAAAGCTAGAAAAAATGAGTTCAAGGCTTTTCGGGCATTTGGCACCCCGGTATAAGTTGAAAAAGGGTGTTAAAAACTCAATTTTTATGCAAATAAAAATGAGAAATCTATGAGTCCATAGTATAATTGCACGTAATGCGACCCTAACACTGGAAAATGGTATAAATGGACACCAGGGGCTTAGATGCTATAGTCGGGTGTCTGGTGCGCATATCGAGGCATGAGTAGGACAATTTGTGATTTCTCGAGGTAAGTAAACCAGCTAGGGACTTATACAATATTTTATTCCTCTTCATTGGTTGTTGTTGTTTACTATTTTGTGATAGCTTTATTGTTGTTCAATGCTTTGTGATGATAGCTATCGTTGAAATTGTTATCGATTGAGTGAGTCTATTGGCAAGTGAGTCATGGTTACTGTTTATCTGCGTTATGAGAGGGTTAGGGCTGGAGGCAGGGGTCTCGTCCTAGATCCGGGTCCGTGAATGTCTCACAGTCGCAAGGGTTAGGGCTGGAAGGCTGGGGTCTCGTCTTAGACCCGAGTCTGCTGGGCTTGTATCGCGACTCAACGACCATTTGGTCAGGACTCCTTGTTATTGGGCCTCACTCATTGATGGATTGTTTACAGTCTTGTATATTCATGCGTTTTTATTCCATTCATACTATTTGCATGAATTCGACTGGTTTGGATATTGTGAAATATTATGTATATGTCTTACTGGATTTACTTACCTGGGCTCGTCATTCTTATGTTTGACTGAGTGCAAAGCCGCGGATGAGTAGCAGAGGGAAGACTTCATAGCTAGGTGAATTTTTGATATTTTGTATTTACTCTCCTCTGTTGATATTTACTGGGTTCTATAATTAGGTTGCCTAACTCCCTGATCTTTTCGTTGAGTTATTTAATGTATTAGTCGCTTCCGCTAAATTTCAAAAATCTTGCAAAACATTAATAACTCAACTGTAAAATGTTGAATGTACTGATAATGATGGATTTGAAGGCTGACTAGGCTCTCGTTGACCTTGCGAGACTGGCTCGAGGGTTCTCGTGAGTTTGGGTCGGGCGAGGCCCAGTTTGTGAGAAAATCGGGGCCGTCACAGTTGGTATCAGACATAAACCAGCGGAAGTTACAATTCATTAAGACATAAACAAGCGGAATTTAGGAACCCTGAACTTAGAGTGGAACTCTATGATCCTGAGTGAAGTCTTCATTGGGAAGTGAGGGGAGTTGGAGAAAATAAAAATAGAAATAAAAAATAGATCCTATATGGTATTTTGTATATACTATATACGATTTTAGTAATTATACACTAAATCAAGGATTCGTGGCTATGGAAAATGCGACGCGTTTCAGACCTGGTGTACTTAAGGAGACTCCCTGCACGTATCAGTAGGGGATCAACTTGGAACAATTAAGGTAAAGAAGACTGATGGTAATGATTAATTGGATATAATTGTTGGGGCATGTGCCCTAGGTCAATCCATTAACTGTCTTTATGAATACTTTTAGTTAATAAAATAGAGGATTTCATTTGCCGTTTATTATAATTAATTTGCATGTTTACATTATAATAAGATCCATGGGTATTTACAAAAATATCCTAAATGTCCCTAGTCGATCATTATACTGGGAACTATAATGAATTAAGACTAGTGTGAGTTTTGATTGATGATCATCTGATGATTATACGTATAGGGATACGAATCAAGATCACGAGTACTTGTTAAGGAATAAAGTACTGGACCGACCCGCTATGAGAACATCACATGGATTAAGTCATAGTTGTTTCTCATGATAGGTATATTTTTCAGTCCTCTGACTTGAGATTACCAGAGACTTCAACATTAGGAACATAGTGATTTGACACTATCAAACGTTGTCTTTAACCGGACGATTATAAAGGTTGTGATTGGTTACTGTGTGAGCAATGTGATGAAGTTGTGTAATCGAGATATAATTTATCCCTCTCATATAAAGAGAGATATCTAGTGGATCCCTCGATGTGTTAGACTGTTAAAAGGCCTAGTATAGGTGAATTAATATTGATCAATGTCACTTGGATGTTTTCAGTCTACCTAGAGATCGAGACTAGTACAATTGAACATGTTGGATGAAAATTCCATGCCTTATGTTTGATCAAAAGGATATCGTGTGACAAAAGGATGTTATATACACTATTGATTAGGTTGTATCGATTTGATATTCGTACAACTTGGGTAGTCATAATGTCTTGCTAGAGGCCGCTTATGACTTGTATACCAAAATGTGTTTTGGTACACTGTCAACGTTGTATGAGCCTATCGGGTCGCACACGAAGAATGATTTTGCGAGATTTTAAGATGGTTCAGAAAAATGAATTTTATATGATAAGATTCATGACAGAAACGTCCTTATGGTGTATTACACTTATACTTTTTTAAGTAGGGGTATATGTGTAATTTACTTAACCGTCTATATACAAGGGTTGTATAAATAGACGCTTTAAGAGGGAATACACGTACGAAAGATTAAGGAATAAACGTACGAAAGATTAAAAGGTTTGGTATTCTCATTTTCGAAGCTAGCAGGTTTCGAATCTCTCGCCTAGCACTTCGAATCTCGTGCCGCCGTTCGTGTGTGGACTACTGGTAGAGGATGTTGGTCGTTGGCAGCGCCTTAGAGATCGATCGATTTTCAGAAAGGTACGCGACTGAGGTATGATTAAGTTTTTCATGGGTTAAACGTTTTTAATGGAATTAGATTCAGATCCTATTGGGGTTTTTGTCAAAATTATTTTATAATCTCTCGCTGCGTATGAACCCCAAAACTTAACAATAATAAGAGGGAGTAGGCTTGAGTGCAAGCAACTATATCAATAAGCCTTGCTTGGAAACAAGCTTCTACATCTTATCTTATTTTCTCCGTTATCATGGTGTTCTATCGACTTTTTGTTTGAAGGATTATGATATCATAATAGGTCAAAAAGGCCAAAGAGGGATGCTTTTTAAATCTTTGTTCCATGATTGGTGTATCTGTCGTAGGAGTGGAATGAGTTTGTTGTCTTTCTTTCACTTAATTCATGTGGAAATTGTGTGAAACCAATTGCCTTGTTTACTTTGAAGCTACCTCATGGGCAATATGTTTTTCTGGATCTGAGGTTGTATTGCATTGCCTTCATGCATGGATCGAATGTGACAATGTTGGTGGTGGTGGCATATTTGGGAAAAGTGGAGCTGCAGGGTTTTGATAAGTATTCGTTCCATGGAGGATTGGCTGAGAAATTGTCTGTTTCTTTCAAAACATTTATGAATCGAATGAACGGGTTACTCGAGAGAGAACTGCAGATTTGTAGGGCTAGGTTTCTTTAAGATTTTGAAAGACACCTAGCATGTTTCAACAGCCCTAGTTATTCAGGCTGTGTGTGTGTTTTTACAATTCATGATAGTTCACAACCCACCTGAAACATCTCCAATTTAGGCATGGTCTACAGTGGCCGAGAAGGCGTAGGCTTAGATTAAACTCGTACTTACGTGAGGAGATGTTGATCGCGCAGACTGATACTAGAATTAGAGTAACGGCTAAAACGAGGCAGTATCGCTAGTTTCAACGACATTCCCCGAAAAAGTTTCACGGTGGTACGGATCTCGGAGCAGCAAAGATTCATGATGTCTTGACCACACCAGATCATATGAGGTCGAACATCTCATCAGTTTTGTTGTTCGGCGAGGCCGATGTCTGGTTGCGCACTACGGTGGCGTCGATGTGGACGCTCAAGGATTTGGGCTGAGTTCAAGGATGGGGAAGTACATTCCTCGTACAGTTCGTAACCTGAAGAGAACTGATTCTCAAACCATTCGACCGAGGACCGGGGAGTCAGTTAAGCAAGGACTCGGGAGTCAGTTAAGCACGATCTACTGGACTCGATTAGTGCCTATGAGAAGGCTATGATTAGCGAGAGCGTGGGAGCACATGCATCGGAGTACTGGTCGCATCATCGGTATCGTCACATTTTGTGCGAGGGTCTAGAGATGATTAGAGAAAAATGAGGGTTAGACGATCGTGGCAAAGAGATCAACCTCGGAGCGTATTGCATTTCCTCCATGTGCAGCGTGTATGGCGCCAGTGTTAAATGGTCCAGCGCAGAGTTACGCTAGTACATTACCGGAGCTAGCACCATCAGAATCCATAGCATATGTACCATCGAATGGTTGATGGCAAAGGTAGTGGCCAGAGAAAGGGTCAGAGATCCAGTTGAGTGCACTGACAAGGACAACGATCTAGTCATGCACAGGGACAAGGACATTGACATGTTCCATTTGGATCGGGATTTCAGAGCATATCTGTATGGGCGTATGGACAGCCAGGTACAGCAGAGCCATTAACAGATTCAGGTTATTGCCACGTCAGGTCTGACTTCTATCTATCGTAACCTGATAGAGGGTACGAGTTAGGTTGAGACTCACTCGATCAGAGACTAACGGATAGTTAGAGAAATTGACTCATATTCTCGCAAAGATACTATGGATATGAGGATGTTGTTGACAGTGGATCATTTGACTAATTTTTCCAATTGTATTCCAATATATGTTGCGAGGATGTTTCCCCGGCATATATTGATGGAAGCAGACCGATGATGTGTTCTTCGCTTGGAGATCTCAGAGGAGCCCAGCTCATCACGGAGGATCCTAGCTTGTCGCGAAGGAGCCCAGCCCTACAGAGTAAGATGGGGGTATGGCCTTCGGCGAGTATGGCCTTGGGCAGGTATGGCCTTGGGCGGGTATGGCCTTGGGTATTCATTATCTTCCTGTGAGAATTGCGTCAATTTCGAGGACGAAATTCTAATTCCTTGGGACGACTGTAACTGCCTAAGAATTTGACCTATGTAAAGTGACAGGTCAGGGTCGTCTGTGGGATCCACTCGTCAGAATACGTATTTCCAAATATCCAATTCGAGATTATAATGCAAATTGTTAAGATGTTTTACGAGTTGGTACAAGCGAGAAATTTGTGAGCCGAAAAATGAACGGGGATGCGCCTCGAATCGCGTACCGACGTGGGACCGACATAGTTGCTTAATATGGCTATAATGGCTTTATGTGGTATTAATGTGTACATTGGATACGCCTCGTGATGCATGTAGCGCGAGTATCGAGATTTATGAAATGAGATGGGTTGGTGCCTCGAGATGCGTGTTGCTCAATTTATAAATAAAGCATAAAAAAATGTTTTCGATGTGCCTCGAGTGTCGCGCTGCACGGATCTCGAGGACACAAGTTTACTTAATGAGGAAGAAATCAAACATAAATAAAATAACAAATATATATATATATATACATATATATGGTCCATATGGATAAGGTGGAATTTATCCACGTTACACACATCAAAAAAAAAAAAAAAAAAACAGAAGAGAAAATAGTGACGAACCAGAGGGGAAGAAAAATCGGGAGGAGAAGGAGGAAGAAGAAGAAGAAAGAGGAAGCGGGAGAGAAGGAGAAAGAGCGAGCCGAGCAAGGTGAGTGAAGTTCCCTCGTTGTTGGTTCGTTTGTTGTTGTTGTTGTTGTTATGTGGGTCGTTGTTGTGTTCGGGTGGCGAGCTCGGACGAACTGCCATGGCAGTTCGTCCGAGCTCGATGAAGGCAGGGGAGTAGTCTCCCCTGCATATACGAATTCCACCTGGAGTTTGGGATGGAAACCCAACCCTATCAAAAAATAAAAATTGCAGAAACAGAGCTGATGCTCTGTTTCTTCGTGAGGAAGAAGAATGACCCGGGTGGGCCGGGTCGGGTCGGACCCTGACCAATTGGGATCGGGTCAAACCGACCTGGATCCGCCTAGATCGGGTCGGTTCGACCCGAATCCGGCTAGATCGGGTTGGGTCGACCGGGATCCGGCTGGACCGGGTTGGGTTGACCCGGACCCATTTCAACAAAAATAATAATATAATAATAAATAATATATATTTATACATTTAATAACTGATTTTCAATAAATAAATTCCGTAAAATAGCAAAGAAATATGGAAAAATTCTGAAAAATCCTCGAAAACAATGAAAAATTAGGGAGAGATAGAAAAAATGAGTTCGAGGCTTTTCGGTCGTTTGGCACCCCAGTATAATTCGAAAAAGGGTGCTAAAAACTTAATTTTTATGCAAATAAAAATGAGAAATCTATGAATCCATAGTATAATTGCACGTAATGTGACCCTAACACTGGAAAATGGTATAAATGGACAACAGGGGCTTATGATGCTATAGTCGGGTGTCGGGTGCACATATCGAGGCGTGAGGAGGACGATTTGCGATTTATGGAGGTAAGTAAACCTGCTATGGACTTATACAGTATTTCATTCCTCTCCATTGGTTGTTGTTGTTTACTGTTTTATGATATTTTTATTGTTGTTCATTGCTTTGTGATGATAGCTATCGTTGAAATTGTTATCGATTGAGTGAGTCCATTGGCGAGTGAGTCATGGTTTCTGTTTATCTGCGATATGAGAGGGTTAAGGCAGGAGGCAGGGGTCTCGTCCTAAACCCGAGGTTTTTCATGGTCGTCCGTTGATGTCTCCCAATTGAGTGTACATTGGGGGCTCTTATCCGGGTCCATGGATGGTTCATAGTCGTACGGGCTAGGGCTGGGATGCAGGGGTCTCGTCCAAGATCCGGGTCTGTGAATGTCTCATAGTCGCAAGGAGTGGTTGGGGGGGGAGAGGTGGGGTCTCGTCCTAAACCCGAGTCTAATGGGCTTGTATTGCGACTCAACTGCCTTTTGGTCGGGACTCCTTGTTATTGAGCCTCACTCATTGATTAATTGTTTACAGTCTTGTATATTTATGCGTTCTTTATTCCATTCGTACTATTTGCATGAATTCGAATGCTTTGGATATTGTGAAATGTTGTGTATATGTCCTACTGGATTTACTTACCTGGGCTCGTCATACTTATGTTTGACTGAGTGCAGAGCCGCGGGTGAGTAGCAGAAGGAAGACTTCATAGCTAGGTGAATTTTTGATATTTTGTATTTACTCTCCTCTGATGATATTTACTGGATTCCACAATTAGGTTGCCTAACTCCCTGATCTTTTTGTTGAGTTATTTAATGTATTAGTTGTTTCCGCTAAATTTCTAAAATCTTGCAAAACATTAATAACTCAACTGTAAAATGTTGAATGTACTGATAATGATGGATTTGAAGGCTGACTAGGCTCTCGTTCACCTTGCGAGACTGTCTCGGGGGTCCACATGAGTTTAGGTCGGGCGGAGCCCAGTTCGTGAGAAAATTGGGGCTGTCACATGAATCACCACATATGAGTCTTCAATGTCTTCTCTCCACAAAACTTTATAATATTCAAGAATAAGGTAAACTTATGCTAAACTATGTTAATAGTGGCTAATCTATTGCAATCTATGTGCTAACCACATTCTCCTACTTATTTATACTCCTTATTCACGTTTCCAAACAATTAGAAACCTTACTTAACAATTTTACATGAAATAAAACTTTAATTTCTATTTTATTCTATTTGTTGAAGTTGTCACTTAACTCCCGGTGTTGTATGTACCCTCCCATAATGCCAGTATTGCACCAAGCGTCATGTGTGCATTCTCTCTTTTTAGTGGTTATGGCACTATCCCTTTGGCTCCCTGGCACTATTGCTTGACCTCCACGGAGCTGCCACTACATTGAGCTTCCTGTCTCTATTTTGTTTTCTTCCTTGCTCCCCCAAGCCGTGAATTGAACTCCCACACTGTGCCTGGATGTCCCACAGTGCCACATTGCTTAGTCATTATGCCAAACCTCATTTGGTGCCTTTTTGCTCCCTTTCTTCTCGAATATATTCATTTCCATCCTTTATGCCTTGTATACCTAAACATGCATTAACACCATCAATTTGAGCTCATTTAGGTATATTTATACTAAATATACTACTAAACTAACCTTATATATAAGTTTAATTAATCACTTATCGAGTAACCCCAAACATAGAATTTTGCATGTCCCGAGCAAAAATGTATTTTACCAAATCTCTTAACTACTCCTATTACCAAGTTCACATTCATTTTGCATTATTCATTGAGTATCCTTTAATTCTTTAAGTTTCAAGTTAATAAATCAATCAAGAGTTTTTCTTTTCAAAAAATTTATTTTCATGATATGTAGCTTTAACAACACATACAACTCATTTTCGAAACACTAAAGTAGATCACAACCAAAATCATCACCACTCACAAATTTGTCTCATCTCAACACTCAAGTAGCAAGTGTACAACCTTTTATTTGAAGAGTGTTATTTTAACTTTCGCCTTATTTTCTTTATTTTTATCTCTTTTTTCTTTATTTTTTCTCCTTTTTCATTATATTTTTTATTTCATGGTCCCTGCTCTTTTTCCTGTAAACTCCGTTTTTCCATACTTTTTCCAACCATTAAGTTCTATGCTCCATTTCTTGTAGAACTTGTGGGACACTCTATTTTTTATTTCTAAAACTCCTGTTAGCACTTCTCACTTTCACTTTATCAAGCAACTTTTTATTCAAAATGCATATTTCTTCCCCCTTTTGCACTAAGTCTTTATTTGCTTTTTATTTTCAAGTCGAATTCACTCTTATTATAAAATTCCCTGGAGATCTAAGTTTTTTACAAGAAGTTCATAGTCTTCCCCTAAATCTAGGTTTCTAATCATGACATCAAACCGTTGTTTGCTACATTTCATATTTTCTTCAAAAATTTATAACACTCTCTTGAGTTTCATATCAATAATAACACACTAGTATTTTACTTATTATCAATTAAAGGCATGAACATGCAAATGAATTACTTATTCATAACATATTACTATATATAACCATCTATATTAACTATACATTCAAATGGAAAGTGAATGAAACAATAATAAATAATACATTACCATAAGACATCATACAATTCCCTTGCTCATATTTCCTTAAGGCTCAGGATAGTGAGCCATGTCCTCTTGGTACTATCTCCTCATCTCGGCAATCCACAGCCTCTGCTGCCTGGGAGTCGAGCCTACTAGTGGTGGTACTAGTGACTGTGGTGGAGGAGATGGTGGAAAAACCTCAAGACCGTCTAAGTCCTACTCTCCAATAAGTGGGTCTATGAACTCATAACCCTCAACGAATCCTTATTGTTGCTCATCCTCTTCTCCATATCCTTTATCTTCCAATTCTTGGGCTAACTCTGTGGTTGCTGCTGTTGCTACATTATCCTCTTGCTTTTAGGTTATTGTTTTCTTTAAAAGTGTCGTCAATTGAATCTTTCTTTAAAATTCCTTTATTAGTTTCCACTATTATTGAATTAATTGTATAAATTTTAGAGTTAAAGTTATCACAATAGCTTAAGTCTAAAAATTCATTATCATCTATTTCATTATCAATTAATTCATCATATTCTTCATAACTTTCATAGTTATGTTCAATATTAATTTTAAATTTGATTATTTATTTTCGAACTCCATAGACATTGTTCCCTCATAAATATCTAGTTAGAAAGGGTCTAACTAATAATACGGGCAAAGGATTAGGTGATTTTGAATCTCCTATTTTCATGACATAAAAACCCGCTAGAGATATTTAATCATGTATTTGTACTTAGATGTCTTCCAAAAACCCATAGGGTTTAGTAATTGTGTTGTTTGCTAAAGTAAAGTTAGTAGGCGTATTAGTTAATGATCATATTTTCAATGATTTATAAAGTTTAAGTGACATTACATTAATTGATACTATGATATCACACGTAGCAAATTCAATAGAAGAATTTTCTATGGTGATGGGTGTGACAAAAATTCCTAATTTCTTAATTGGTTTAGATATGTCTTCTTTAGTTTCTTCCTCCCTAGCATTTACTAATCATTGTGGAATGAAAGAATTAATATGAATATCTTCATATGAGTTATAAATATCATTTGCTTTGCCTTGTTTAACTGATTTAAGATTTTGTAAAGATTTTTCGTAGGCTTCTATTTTGGCTAAATACCATGAGTATAGTTTTTCGAGAAAAGATTTATATTTTAGTTTCCTGAATATCCATTCCTTGGTAGGAATGATATTTGCCATCATCTCATCTTCTTCTTGTTCATCGTCTTAGATATTTTAGTTTTCGTTTTACCTCTTTTTGGTGTCTTTTGTTGCATGTTCGTTTCTTTATCATTTTTACGAAATAAAGCTTTAACTTCTGCTGGATTAGCAGTGTTTGTTGTTTGAGTAGTTACTTTGGTCCGATTACTTAAATTGTTGATTTGTATAGTCATTTGACTTAATTAATTTTTCAGTTTTAGTTTTTTTTTGATGACTTTGGGTCATAAAGTTATATAATATTTGTTCTCAATTCAATTGCATAGGTTGAATAGTTTGTTGTCGTTATTGCATTGGCTTTGATTTTGTTGGTGCTCCAGGTCTATAAGTTGTATAGTTTTGATTTTGTTGACCGTAACTAAGATTTGAATTTGGTTTTCTATTGTAATAATTGTTGTTATTATATTTGTATCTAGGAGGACCAGGATAGTGATTCATAACTGCATTGACTTTTTCATTGTTATCTTCCTATAAAGTAGGATATGTATATAGGATGTTTAACTTCTTTACAAAATGCACATGGTTTAACTTGATTTAATCTCTCTTTTAGTTGTAATTTAACCATGTTACATAATTCTTCAACTTTCTCAACAAATCTATTACTTGTTCTATTACTAAACTCATAAACTTTCTTTCTTGATATATCGGTCTTTTCACTATATTGTTTAGATTGTTTTTCTTCTTATTACTAGCTTCTTTTGCTAGAGACGGTGTAATGTCAAATAATGATCTACCACATATAATATCGAATAGTCTTTGTTCAAAATGATTTAGACCTTCATAGTATTATTCTAAGAAGGCTATTTGAGTGTATTCGTGTTGTGGACAAGATGAAACTAATCTTTGAAATCTATCCCAACATTCATTAAAATTTTCATCATCTTTTATTTTCACAATTGTGTTTTGTCTTCTATAAGTGCTAAATTTTCTTACGGGCATATATTAATCTAGGAAATCTTCTAAAATTTGAGCCCATGTGATCATCGAATCTTGAGAAAGATAAAATAACCAACCTTATGCTTGATCTTTCAATCTAAAAGGAAAAGCTTTAAGTTTAACTTGTTCTAATGTGCAGTCTTTAGGTTTCATCCCATTGACTTTGTGTTGATATTCCCTTTTAAGTCTTTGTAGGTCTTTATTGTTCGTACTATAGAAGTTAGGTAAAGCACTAATGAATCCAGATCTAAGTTCAAATTTAGAAAATCCCTCAGGTTTGGCAATACACATTTGTTTATAAGCAGTGACATTTTGATTAGCTTGCCTAAAAGTAAGTTATCTATTATCATTATTGTTATTAATATTAAAGTTATTATTGGCTACCATTATAGTAGATTGGTATTCGCTTCGTTATTGTTGTCTTAAATTAAATGTCCTATCTACCTCAAGATCAAAGGGATGTCAAAAACCAGTGGAATTAGAACAACGAAATGAATAGACCACACAACATTTACAATTTCTAATAAAATGTGTTTAAATCCCTGGCAATGGCCACAAACATTTACGTGTGTCAGGCATGTACAATAAATTTTTCTTTTATAATATACTTCAAATATTTTATAGTATTGATTAAAATGAATCGTCTCCATAGGAATTTATCAAACTTCTCTAGCAAAAAGACTTTTAAAGGTTTTTATTATTTTTACTTTACTTTAATTAATTGAAAACAATAATTAAACTAACTAATAATTAACTTACTATATTAACTTAACTAACACAAATTGCATTCAATATCAATCAAATAAATTACATAATAAATAAATATCTAAACAAAAATCCAAAACAATGAAACCTAAACCTATTTTGCATTTCAAACACGTAACTTCAATTAGTATAGTTATAAGCATAGTTTATAAAGTACCATAGATCATTAAACTTCAATAATAAGTAAGTAAATAGTTGTTAGCAAGCCATTTATTTTCCTTATACCGGTGGAAAAGCCACATTCAAATTTTATTGAGGTAACCACTTTATTTACACAAAGACATAACTTCTCATAATCAAACCGTATTACACTTTATGAAAAATTCGAACTAATAAATCTAACATTTTAGGAAAGCCACTCCAACACTAGATTTAGATCTCGAATTCATTTAGATATTTAAATGGTGTTTGCCTTTCAAACAATCCTAGTTACTACTTCAAATAGATTATAAAACCAAATATCACAATACACATTCTATACTATGCATGCAATACAAAGATCATGATTAAAATCAATAGATAATAATATATTAAATCAGTGATTCAAAGAATATAATTAAGTTTAAAGCATTAAGCACATAATCTTCTCATCAAAACTACATGTCGAATGGATCTAGTTCACATTCGGACTTTATTTAGATTAAATAACTATTCACTCATAATTTTAAATAACATTGAAATAATATAAATAAAAGACATAATTGAAAATACCTCTAAATTAAAATACTTATATCTTCAATTTTCTCCAAAAGCAATAAAATATGAAAATAATAAACAATGGCTCCAAGTGCAATGGAATTTTTTTCTACTTACTCAAGGGCAACTAATTTCGAAACCTTAAGGTTGTATTTACAGTATTTTAAGTAGTAAAAATCTCATACCAACTCAAACAACTCGTAGTTATCTTAAATTCACGAAATCTACTCCAGCGATTCCTAATGATTTGTGTGTAAGTGGAATCGTTGAAAAAACCTATAAAATTGAGCTATTTGGTTTATTGTTGTGTCTAGTAATTTAGGTAGCGATTATGTGTCTCTAGGAATTGCTACGAATTGCTAGTATAAAAATCCAGTTCTTCTTTGTTTCTTTGGTAATAATTCTTTGTATACTTCTTCCATTTCATTAATTCCTTCACAATCTTCCCTTTTTAATTCATTTCTTCATATTTTCCATTTATTACCTAAAATAACAAAAACAGGAAAAAATCTTGTGTAATATAGTCTTTTACATCTAAAATCATCCTAAGATGAACTATAAAACATGTCTAATTATTGACTTGTCTACTAATAAATAATTTTGTAAAGATTTTTCATAGGCTTCAACTATTGCTAAATACCATATGTATAACATTTCAAAAAAATGTGTATATTTTAATTGTTCAGTCATCCATTCTATAGAGAAAATGACGTTGTCCATCATCTCTTCTTCTTATTGTTCTATTATTTTCGGTATTTTGTGTTTCTTTTTACCTCTCTTAGGTATCTTTTCTTGTACATGCGTATCTTTTTATTATCACAAAATAAAGCGTTAACTTTTGCTTGATTAGTAGTATTTGTAGGTTCTATAGATCCTTTAGTTTGATTTTTTAACTTATTAATTTGTAGGCTCATATGATTTAATTGATTTTTCCATTTGTTAATAGACATTATATTTATTTTGATTTTCAAAAATTTGTGAAGATTTGTTATGGTTGTGTGACATAAAATTATGTAATATTTATTCTAAATTAGGTTGAGTAGGTTGAATAGTTTGTTAAGGTTATCGAGTTGGTATATTTTAATTATATTCTTAGTTTATAAGTGGTATAATTTTTATTTTATGGACCATAACTAAGATTTGGATTTGGTTTTCCTGTGTAGTAATTAGTGTTATTGATTTCTGGGAGGACCGAAATATTGGATCATAACCGGGCTAACTTCATTATTTTCTTCTTGTGAAGTAGGATACACATCCATTAGATGTGTGATTTTATTACCAAATCCACATGGTTTCACTTGATTTGATCCATCTTTTAATAATAACTTAACAATGCTAGATATCTCACCAACGTTTTCATCAAATGTACTACTTCTATCATTAACTTCATAAAGTTCATTTCTTAATGTATCATTCTTTACACCATATTTCTTAGACTGTTTAGCCATTTTATTAATAGCTTCTTTTACTAAAGTTGGTGCAACATCTAATAATGATCCACCACATACGGTATCTAATAATCTTTCTTCAAAATTATTAAGTCATTTGTAAAAGTATTCTAATAGAGCTCTTTGTGTATATCCATGTTGTGGATAAGATGAAATTAATCTTTAAAATCTATCACAAAATCCATTAAAATTCTCATTATCATTCATTTTCACGATAGTAATTTGTCTTCTATAAGTACTAATTTTTCTTGTAGTCATATGTTGATTTAGAAAAGATTCTAATTTTTGAGCTCATATGGTTATTGAATCTTGAGGAAGATAAAACAACCAATCTTGTGCTTGATATTTCAATACAAAAGGAAAAGCTTTAAGTTTAACTTGTTCTAATTTACCATCTTTAGGTTTCATTCCATTGACTCTATGTTGGTATTTCCTTATAAAATTTAGATAGAGCATTAATAAATTCATATTTTAGATCAAATTCGGGAAATCATTCACGATAGGCAATACACATTAGTTCATAAACAGTGATATTTTAATAGGCTTGCCTAAAAGTATGTTCCTTATTATCATTATTAGTATTACCATAATTAAGTTTATTATTAGCTTCCATTGTGGTAGCTTGGTGTTTCCTATGTTGTTGTTGTCTTAAGTTACGATTGGAAGTTCAATCTACCTCGGGATTAAACGAATGTAAGGATCCTGTGGAATTAGAATGACGAAGTGGGTAGACCATACATCGTTTAAAACTCCTAATAAGTTATGTAAAAATCTTCGGCAACAGCACACAAAATTGACACGTGTTGAGCGTGTACAATAATTTTTTGTTTATCTTTATTATTTGTAGTAGTGATAAGTGAGATCGTCTCCATATGGATTTATCAAGATACTTTAGGAAAAAGTCTTTCAATAGTTTTTATTTTTTTTACTTCAATTTAATTAAAATGGGAATTAAAAATCACTAATTCAAACTATAAAACTATAATAATTAATTAAATTAATTAAACTAATTTAATTAACACCGTTGAAATTCAATAATATTCAAATAAATTCAATTCAATAATAGATAAATATCTAAATAAACATCCAAAGCAATAAACATCAATCATTTTGCATCTAAACATATTACTCAAATATAGTCATAAGCATACTTTAATTTCTTAATAAAATATTCTAGATCATTAAATTCTAATCATAAGTAAGTAGACAACCCTTATCAAGTCATCAATTATCCTTATATAAGTGGAAATGCCACGTTCTAATTTTATTAAATTAAACTTTTGAAAACTCAAAAAAACTAA
Organism: Stephania yunnanensis; assembly: GCA_039657365.1. Taxonomy (NCBI): domain Eukaryota; kingdom Viridiplantae; phylum Streptophyta; class Magnoliopsida; order Ranunculales; family Menispermaceae; genus Stephania; species Stephania yunnanensis. The sequence goes on from CM077580.1 coordinate 26,470,516, forward strand.
CTTTAGGCAATAAAACCGCATTGCACATTCTATGAAGTATTCAAGTCGCTAAATCTAATACCTTTGGAAAGCAACTTCAATATTAAACTTAGATTTCAATCTACTTAGGACATCTAAATGGTAATAGACCTTTTAAATAATCCTAGTTACTATTTAAAGTAGATTTTGAATCAAAATATTAAAATACACATTCAAGAGTATGCATGTAAAACAAAGTTCCATGATTATAATCCACAAATAATAATATGTTAAATCATTAAATTAAAGGATCAAATTGGTTTAAAGCATCAAGTACAAAATCATCTCATCATGACTACATCACAAAATGGATCAAGTTCATGTTTGGACTCTGTTTAAATTAATAAACTACTAACTTATCATAATAATAAACATCACAATAAAGTAAGTAAAAGACAAATAAATGCCTCTAAATAAATACTTTAAATTGTCAAATCGTCTTCAAAAAAAATAAACAATAAATATAAAAACTTACACCATAAACATTGGCTCCAAGAGCAATGAATTATTGATCTAAGTACTCAATGGAAATTGATTTTGTAGCCCTGGGGTCATATATATAGTATTCTAGGTAGTACATATCCTAAACTAACTCAAATGTTTCGTGCTTACTCAAGTCATTTGTTAAATCCTTGGAAAACTGCCTCTATGCTCCATCGATTTGTCTAACGATTTACATACAAATCCCAAATCACTGAGGATTCACAAATAGTAAATTCCAATTGACCTTCAATTTTTTGATGATTCGTTGAGCATTTCTTTCGCTTAATTAAATCTTTCATTTTTGTCTTCCTTTTTTCATCAATTTACTGATATATTCCAATTATTACCTGAAATAACAAAAATAAGTCCACTCATCCGACTTTATGAGTCCCTTCTAAATTAATTTCTTTTTAAGTACTTGGGCATAATAAATACCAAGAACTACAACCACAATAATATTAACAAAAATGAATAAACTAGAATGTGGCCCCTATTAGATGACTTACACAACTACTTGTCACCTTGCATAAGTCATCTTAGGTCAAAATTCTTATAATGTAAAATGATATGTGATTGATAAGCGATGTTTTTACATTCATATATGTGTAGGGCTATTTAGACTCTTATTCTATATTTATTTTTTCAATCTGGGTTGAGTGAAATGGTAGAATTACATATTAGAAATTTGGGTAGTCACATTTTTGTAGGTAATAAGTCTTGATGACATTTATTTAGTGAAATGATGCTACATATACTATGTACTCTGCATCATGTTTTAAGACCACCACTGGCTTTAGCCATTAATTATGTTGAACATAATTGTTGTAGAAAACTGTGGAAAAACATTCACATACTAAACAATCTATTTCTTTAATTAATCTTAATTTTAGTTTAACGATGCATCATATTCGGGGGATCATGACAATTATGTTGACGATCATATTCAGAGCTTCTTTGCATAGGAAGATGGTGACGATGACTTGGATAAGCCGTAGTTAGTATGTTGTCTGATAGAAAGTTTTTTTAGGATTGTTATTGTAAACTTTTGTCATTTTTTATGAATATCTCTACTTTTGAAGTTTTATTTTAATTTTTTCAATTTTTTTTTTATTTTAAATAAAAAATTATTAAATAATATTATTTTTTTCCTCATCGAAATGGATTAGCAACGGAATTCGACATTTCGTTGCTAATTCATTGCTATGATGTTTTGTTGGTAATTCGTTGTTATTCACCAATGGATTACCAATGAAACATATTAATAACATAATTATTTTTGCAAAATAAATAAAAATAAATAATCTTTCATTGCTAACTAGCGACGGAATTACTATTTTCCTCTACTAATCCGTTGCTAGTTAGCAACAGATTAGCCATAGAACAAATTAATCAAATAAGTTTGTTTTTATAAAATGAAAAAATTTTCGTTCCTATTAAGTTGCTAACTAGCAATGGACTAGCAACGAAAGTATTGTTTTACTTTGCTAATCTATTGCTAACAAGCAACAGATTAGCAATGACATTCCATTACTAATGTCTTGCTATATACCAACGGATTAGCAACAGAACGTAGTTTGTCACAATTAAACGACGAACCAAAAATGGGTCTTAGCGATGTTTATCAATAGATATTTCCATTGCTAGCTTAGCGACATATATGATATTTTGTCGGTAAATAGTTAGTGACAAGGTTTTTAGCGATGCACCATATTTCGTCGTTAATCCATTGCTAAGCCGATTAGCAACAAAAAAGGGGGATTTAGTAATGGAAAACTTTGTTGCTAAATCTGATGTTTTTTAGTGATCTAATGTTTGATACTTGAGCAAGCTCCCCACTTACATTGACTCACCGCGATAGCAACTCCTGGTCCTTGCATACTCAAGGTAATATGTGAATTATCTCTCGAATCTAGATAATCAATACACATCACATCAACACACATGTCCAATTGATTTTGTTAATTAATTTTCCAAAATAATTACCTTTGGGGCCCACTAAATGGTCTTGTCGGTCCCCCGTCACTCATTGCGGGGCCCGAGGAGTGAAACTCGCCTAACGCATTCTCTAAGGTGCGAGAGTGCGCCCCATTGAATGGTTAAGGCTACAAAGGCCCCTTTTTATTTTACTTAATTTATAATTTTATGTTTTACTGTATGTATATGTTGTTGTTATTATTATTATTATTATTATTATTATTTATTTTATTTTTTTTTTCTTGGTCTAAGGAGCAAAATGGCCCCCATTGGTTGTCTAAGGGCTAGTCTAGCCCTTAGATAGGGTGGTTAGAGGTTGATTCAAACCTTAGCGAGGGCTGCCCAGGGACAACACCAAATACCTAGGGGAAGCTGCGTTACTTATCCCTTCTGCTAGCCCCCTTAACGATGCTAACAAGATGTGCGGAGGGGGAGGCAGACAAGGTGCCACCCCCTCCCTTGGTTTCTTTTAGGGGCCTCCTAGTGGAGGACCCACCATGGGGCGATGACAATAGTGATGTCGTCATCACTCTTCGGTCATGTCGTTGCACTGGCTCCTCTTTGGGATTTTCTTCCTTGTCGATATTGGTCGTGACTTCAATTTTTCTCCAAATCTCCTAAAATAGGGGTTTTCTATACAAATTAGGATTACCGTGGCACCAAATCATAAACAATTTGTGGTGGTATCTTAACCTCACTATTAAATAGGCCAAAAGCTTGATTTAACCAAGGTAATCGCAAAAAAGAGAAGGTTAGAGATGAGAGAAAGTGTGTGCTTACTAAAATCAAAGCCTCCCTGGTGTTGATCACCAAATCTAACCTAAATCATCACCTTCAACTTTCTTCTCTTAAATTTTGTGTTTGTGTTACATGAGGCCCATCCAATTTAATATTTTTAATTGAAGTTCCAAGTCATTACAATAAAATAGATTAGATAGGTTGACATTAGAAAACCCCCTCTTTATATAAACTAAAAATTCCATATAGTCTCTATGGATTAGCACTACTATAAATCCATAGTAGCCTGGTATTTGGGTTTATTATTGGCGTGTTTAACAACGCATCCAAAAGAACCATTTAGTAGTGGAGTTTTTGGGAGAGTCAAATACGAGACAATCTTGCAATATCTAAAATGTTAATCAAATTCTTGGCTCGAGTATTATCTACCTTAACTTTATCGATTCGCGTTAATAATTTTGTCAAGTTAAAATTACACTTTCTTTTGAAAAGTTTGCAACAATTCAAAAGATATATCTTTATGTTTTATGAACGTAATCATAAGAAATTAGTGAAGTACTTACAACCTCCTCCAACCTAATTAATTTATAGCTAGGGACTGTATACATCATTATGTATAATGTATTAGACCCAATCACTTCGCTCTCATTGTTTTCAATAAAGGTGTTCCCACTCATCTTGCCTAGCAAACTCTACTTCTAATTTTGAAAAATGGAAAAGTAAATAAACACTCCCTATTAAATGGGAACTTTCTACTCCCTCAGTTCCACAATGTGTGATGGCTCCAAACTCTAAGGCAAACAAAGCACCACCACATCACTAAACACGTAACCAAGTCATGCCACGTAAGTTCACACCCGTCTATTATGGCCCATGAACTTATCATTTTCTTTGAGATCTTTGTCTCAAATTTTCTTAACATGAATTTTCCAAGTTAAGTGTCTTCTCCAACTTAAAGGTTCATTATAAATTTACTAGTGAGTAAAACTATTTTAAACATGAAAATCAGTTGAGAAATAAAATTTTGCATAATTAGCCAAGCTTATAGTGTAGACACCCAACATGTGATATCATATATCAGTTCATAAAGGCAATAAAAGTATTAGTGTATCATATATTTATCAAGTATAAATAGTATTCCAAAATAACACATTGAAAAGTCAATAATTAAACATGTTATATAGTTCATTTTAGGATGATTTTAGATGTAAGAGAGTATATTACATGGGATTTTCTCTTATTTTTTATATTTTAGGTAATAAATGTCGAATATGAATAAAAGAAGGAAAAAGAAAAGATTATGAATGAATTAATCAAGTGGAAGAAGTATACAAAGAATTATCACCAAGGAAGCAAAAAAGAATAGGACTTTTGTACTAGCGATTCTTAGTGATTCTTGGAAGACACTGAATCGCTGGCCAAATCGGTGGACACAAGAAAGGACATGTGAGTTTAGAAATCTGGATTTTCTCAGCGATTTCTATTAAACCTAATCACTGTGAGTCACTGGGCATTATTATAAGAATTTTAAATAACTACGAGTTGTTTGAGTTGTTTTGAGAATTTTACTATTTAGAATAACATAAATACTAACCTATGGTTACGAAATTAATTTTCATTTGTTGTATGTTAAAGCCCTAAAAGCCTTAGTTGTTCTTGATTGTACTTTAAAGCCCAAGCAGCCTTAGAATACTATTAATATTAACCTAGGGTTAATAATCAAACAAGTAGTAAATTTGATGAAAAAGTTGAAGAATTATATAACATGGTTAAACTATTACTAAAAGATAGATCAAATCAAGTTAAACCATGCAGATTTTGTAATGAAGATACATATCCTATGGATGTGTGTCATACTTTACAAGAAGAAAATAATGAAGAAGTCAACGCGGTTATGAAACAATATTCTGGTTTGCTTCGAAACCAATATAATAATAACAATTATTACAATGGACAACCAAATTCAAATCTTGGCTACTATCCACAAAATTAAAACTACACCATTTTTAGACCAAGAGCACTAACACAACCTACAACAATTCAACAACCTCAAAAAACTATTCAACCTATACAACCTAACTTAGAATATATATTACACAATTTTATGACCCAAAGTCATTAAAATTTTATGCAAATTTTTTAAAATGAAATGAAAATCGATACCTCTATTAACGAACTTAAAAATCAATTAGTTCAAATAACTCTAGAAATCAACAAGTTAAGAAATCAAACTGAAGCAACTACTTAAACATCGAATACTACTAATCAAGCACAAGTTAATGCTTTATTTTATGAAAGTAAAAAAGAAACGAATATGCAATAAAGGACACCAAAAAGAGGTAAAAAGAAAACTAAAATACCTAAGAGCATAGAACAAGAAGAAGAGGAGATGATTGCAAATTCCATTCCCACTAGGGAATGGATGATCGAGCAACTATATACATTTTTTCTTGAAAGACTATACTCATAATGTTTAGCCAAAATATAAGCCTACAAAAAATCTTTACAAAATTATGAATTAATTAAACAAGCAAAAGTAAATGATAATTAAAATTCAAATGAAGATATGCATTCTAATTCTACTGTTCCACAACGATTAGAAAATGCTAGGGAGGAAGAACTTAAAGAAGACGTATCAAATCCATTTAATCAATTAGAAATTAATGAAAAGTTTGAATAAAATACACCATACTTAAATAGAATGCCTGAAAAATGTTTCGACCCCAGAATTATTGTCATACCAATCACCATAGAAAATTCTTCTATTGAATTTGCTATGTGTGATGTCAGGGCATCAATTAACACTATGTCATACTTTATGAATCATTAAAAATAGGATTGTTAATTACTACACCTATTAACCTTACTTTAGCAAATAATGCCACTATTAAACTGTATGTATTATTAAAAGACATCCTACTACAAGTACATGACTTAATATTTCCAACTGATTTTTATGTCAAGAAAATAGGAGATTCAACATCACCCAATCCTTTGCCTATACTATTAGGTAGACATTTTCTAAAGACATCTAGGACTGAGTTAGATATTTTTGAAGGAACGATGTCTATGGAGTTTGAAGATAAGATTGTCAAATTCAAGATTAATAATGAACATAACTATGACACCTATGAAGAATATGATGAGTTATTTGTTAATGAAATAGATGATAATGAATTCTTAGGCTTAAGCTATTATGATAATTTTAGCGCTGAAATTTATGCAATAACAATGAAAATCGATAAAGGGATTTCAAAGAAAGATTCGGTTGAAGACACTTCAAAAGAAAAGAAAATAACTCAAGAATATAGATTTAAGCTACCAAAGAATGGAAAAATCATTAACAAGCTGAAAGTTTCTAAAACCAAGTACGATAAGAAAAAGAAAAAATCGGACTTGAATCCTATAAAGCTTAAGGATCATACAAACATACACTTGTGCATTAAAATCAAATAGGCTTATCACGTAAAAACTCATTGTGATACAAACTCTAATGTTAATCTCATGCCTATACATTTCTTTCTACACACTTAATTGGAGTTAAATTCACTTGCTTCCGAATGATTCTATTTACTGGATGGAACTTCAATTCAACCAATAGGAGTGGTCACGGATGTACTAGTTCAAGTAGACAACAACACCGTACCCACGAACTTTTTGTCAATGCCATGCTTTATTAATGAAGATCCTCCTTTAATATTAGGATGACCTTTCTTAGTTATTACTCATGCTATTATGGATATTCTGAAGAAAACAATTACTCTGATGATCAAGGGTCGAGCAATCACTTTCTGAGTGGCACTAGAATGGAAGACCTTAAATTTAAATATAGAGACCCAAACTAATTATGCAAGAGTTAATTTGAGCCAACGACATTAAACATAAGTGCTATATAGGAGGATTTCATAATCTATGTTCAATTAAGGGGGAGTGATTGAGTTGTTTTTGCTTATATGGCCTTTATGGAAGTTGCATTAGTTACTTGCTTATAAGTTTATTCATTTATTTATTTAATAAAAGTATTTATTTAGTTATATGTCCCACGTAAACTTTCAAATTTTTAGTCAATTTTACCTTGATATGAGTTATTATGAATAATGAATAATTTATAATAAGATAAATTGCATAAATAATTCAATAGGCCTACCGATTCCCATTGATTAATATTAACACTAGGAATCACTAGCAATACCGATAGTAGTACACATAAAAATTGATGCTAAATTTGGTGTCTAGCTATTCTCGATGATTCACCTAAAACAGGAATCGCTTGTCAAATTGGAAGGTCATAAGAATTTCTAGTAGCTTAATTATTTTTATTGATTCAGTGACTCCCAACGATTCCACTTAAACATGCATCGCTGGGCATGATTTTTGGTTTTTAAAAACAAAAACCCCAAATTTCCATATACTTCACACCTTTCACACTTGCAAACCATTGCACCCCTTTATAGAAAAAAAATTGAAATTCTTGCATATATTCTACCATTCTAAGCTCAATCTCATAGTATTTTAGTGAATCCCACCTCAATCTAGTCACATTCAAATCAAAAATTTTAATTTTAGGTGGTTTTCGGTCAAACTAATGTTTTAGGGATTTTCGACCTAGAGCTTGAAAGGACACTCTAGAGGAGTTCAAAAACTTCAATCTTGAGAGATTCAATCTAAATAAGGTAATTATTCGGAGAATTTCACAAATTTTTCTATATTATTTTTGAAATTGATTTGTTGGAGTTTATTCAATTGTCTAGCAGAAGTGATTTTATTGATTACAATAGACTAAGAATGGTGATCAGATTGATCATTAATTTACAAATTCAACAATTTCATAATTTTTACTATAATTAGGCATATTTGCAAATGTTTTACAAATAAGCATTTGAAATAAGTTTGGGGGTTTTGGTTATGGTTTAACTTTAATTTAAGTTGCTAAGATTTCAAAAAGACTTACAAATTGTCACCAAATTGCTTTAATATATTTAGATAATCGATTTTCAAAGTTTACATTTTACTTATCATTCCGATGCTATTTTATTTTACATTTACAATGAATTTCAATATAGATTGCCCCTTTTAAAATTAAGTCTTGAGTTTTACTAAACTATTTTGAACAAATTATTTCTATCATTTATAGGTTTATTAAGTTTATGAACTTGTGACTTTGAAATTCAAAATAATAGACAGAGGAGGAAAGGTATAATTTATCGAGAGGAGAAGGGAAAAACACAACTTATACAAAAACTCAAACAAAAATCCAAAGTCCCACTTAAATCAATTAAGCCAACAGGGATTTCATTGAATAACCCTAAAACTAGAGTACCTAGAGAGCTTCTCCACCTTTAAGTTTTGAATATGATTCAAAGGGACAAGAATAGATAGAGGACACACCACCATTTCTTTTCATGCCAATAATCTTATAAACGCTAAAGCCATTGCTTGGATAGAGAGTGACATTAGCAAGAATAGAAACATTATATAGGATAAGAGTTTCAACATTAAAAAAATTTCAAGTACGGGCCAAGGATCCTAACCATAATAAGGGAGATGAATAGGGGATTATTGACTATGGATTACTACGTCGATAACAACGCAGGGTCCTTAGTTGAAAAGGGATGTGCAATTTTAGTTAGAGAAGTCTATGCAAACGGGCTCAGAGATGAAAATAAAATAGTAGCCATAGTCCGAGGAAGACAAGTGGATTACTCACCCTAAAGAATAAACTGGTATTATGATTTACCAGAATTTCGTTTGAGAGAACATAATGAGTACCCTCAACCTTAATACATGTATAAACACGAATTTCCCAACATGACCGTTAGGAATAATTTAGAAGCTATTCTGAGAGATGGTTTCAATTTTAATTCAGATGGGTACTCAAAACATATACAAGCCAAGAATTTTAAGAAAACAACCAAAGAATGGAGCTTTTTCTTGAATGCGAGCCTACAGTCTATTTTATAGCACTACGACATAGTGAATTATAGGGTGACTTTTCATACCATACAATCCAAGGGATCGAGTACATTGATGTTGGCTGAATAATCTATGAAGTGATTAGGAACACCATGACCACCAAGAAGGATGAAGGACTACCTTTTCCCTTGATAATCACCAAATTTTGCAAGTAAGACAGAGCTCTGATCAGAGGATTTAAATTTGTTGTATTCCCGGATAAGACCATCATTGATGATGTCATTTAGAAAAGCAAGAAAGTATCAGGATGTGTTGACTCAGAGGACTAATGAGAGAAAATGCCACATAAAAGATAGAGACAACATAGAGCAAAAACGTACGGGTAGATAACCAATGAAACTTAGAGGAAACTCAAAATGCCACATACTATGAGCAGACAAATCAGACAACAAAGAAACCTATAGAGGACTTCATTGGAATAGATGTGGATGATACAAAAATGGCCATGATGCAGAAGATCATATTTAACCAGATGAGAACTCTAAAACATCAAGAGATCATGTTCCAGAACCTACATTAGATTGCCCAAAACATTTATAAATCAGAGCGACGTAAGACTAGGAGGACTCGAGGCGGGGGAGCCAACATTCACATTCCATTACTCCAGTTGAGGATGCCCAATTAGGGAGTTTTTACTTAAGACAACCCAGTGGAAGGAGTAGACTACACCCTAAATGATCCTGAGGCAAGCTGCCAGTTCCAATAGCCTGATCATGGGGATGATGGTGGCGATGCAATGTCTATCCCACATTTCAAAAAATTTTATTCTTATTTATGTAATCTTTTCTCGAATGTTATTCGTGAGAGTTCTTTGTTTGTAATCTTATGCTTTGATTGATGTGGTATATATTCACACCTGAAAACATTTGCTTTCGTATGCTTTCACATTTTGATACAATGAAATGATTTGATATGTTCTTTTATATTCAATAATGCTTAGATTTGTTTTAATCATTTTTACTTATCTAATTCATTCTTATGTTATGTTAGTAATTATTCAATTTATTAATTTATGCTTCACGAGGAGTTTTTATTTTTGTTGGAACACCCAACTTAAATTTTAAACCTTGAGGATAAGGTTTAGAATGAGTTTGGGGGTATTAGGTGAAGTGAAGTATGAAGATGCGAAATATGGAAGAAACGAGAGGTACAATCCAATTTTTCAAAGTTGATTGAATTTTTCAAGTTTTTCTCAATACAAGTAGTATTTTCCTATTTCATGTTACTTTATTTAGTTAGGAATAGGAATATGATTATAATTTGAGTGGAAACGATATATTATTATTACCCATGAAAATAGAAAGTTTATGATGGAAGGAATTGTTATACCCTATTTGACTTCACCTAGATTGTGTATGCACTAGAGTAGTTTAGAGAGGATTGATTATTTTATGTTAGACATTATAATAGGTAGAAGTTTGAAATGATAATGCAAGATGAACATGATAGATTCCTAATAATATTGTCATAGAAAGATTATTGATCAAGTTTGTATATATATATATTGAAAGGAACTTATGCCACAATTGAGGAGAAGAGTAGGAAATAGCCAATAAACTTTATTTAGTTGCAAAAAATGCTTCCTTGATTATATTGAAAGTTAGAGGAGCTAAAAAGAGTTTTTAGAAAAAAATAGAGACCCATATACTCCCAAGGAAATGGAGCAAGGAATTTAGTGGTTGGAGAAATGAGAGAAATAATTCCTTTAAAAAGAATAATGGATTCTAAATGAAATGGAGCAGAGAACCATAGGAATAAAATATAAATAATAAAATAAATATAATTGAAGAAGATATATATATATATATAAGAAAGTGGAGGAAGTTTATGAAAAACTCTTCAAATAAAAGATTTTTAGCTCGAGTGCTTATTAGATAAGTTAAGTGAATTTATATCTTTTTATTCCAACAAATGAATATGAAATGATTATTATTGGTGAATAAAAGTTTCTATCGACTTTGATTATGGTGATATTTTATGTTTATTTGAAAATGAGATTGATTAAGTGATTTTTGTATCTTGAGATTCTATATTAATTATCATAAGCTAGATGCTTGTAAGTCAAGATTGAGAAAACCTATATGGTGCATTGACCTTGGCTATTGATTTAACTTTCAATTCTGAGGTGTATTAAACAAATAGGAGGTTGAAATGTCAAATAAATAGGTTGTTCTTTAGTTCTTTTTATTCTATCATGATTCTTATTTTATGAAGGTAATGTGTTTTTATATTTTAAGATAATTTTTGTTTAAGAAATAGAGTGTAAGATTATGAAATCAGAATGAAGGATGAAAAGAGAATATGATTGAGCAAATTCCTTTGCTTGGGACAATAAAGTGCTGTGTTTGGGGAAATTTGATAAGTCAATAAGTAGACATGTTTTATAGTTCATTTTAAGATAATTTTAGATGTAAAAGACTATATTACATAAGGTTTTCTCTTGTTTTTTTATATTTCAAGTAATAAATGGAGAATGGGAAGAAATAAAGGAAAAGGGAAAGATTATGAAGGAATTAACCAAGTAGAAGAAGTATATGATGAATTATCACCAAAGAAGGAAAAAAGAACCGGACTTTTGTTACAGTGATTCCTGGAAGGCACTGAATTTTTGGCCAAATCATTGCACACAAGAAAGTACTAGTGAGCTTAGAAATTTAGATTTTCCAAGCGATTCCTATTAAACCCAAATCGTTATGAATCAATAGGTAAGATTATGGGAATGTTAGATAACTACAATTTGTTTGAGGCATTTTGAGATGTTTACTAGTTAGAATACTATAAATACTAATCTAGGGTTACAAAATTAATTGCCCTTTATCGTACTTTGAAGCACTATAAGCATTGGTTGTTCTTGAAACCATAGTTTACAAAGTGTACATACATTGTCTATTATTTCATTGCTTTTGAAGATTCAAGTATTTTAATTCAGAGTTATTTTCAATTATGACTTTTATTTATATTATTGCAATGTTATTTATGATTATGAGTGAGTAATTCTTTTATCTAAACAAAGTTGGGATATGAACTAGATCCGTTTTGCAATGTAGTTATGATGAGATGAGTATGTGCTTGATGCTTTAAACCGATTGTATTCTTTTATTCACTGACTTAATGGGTTAATATCTATTGATTTTAATCACAGATTCGAGTATTATATGCATAGTCTAGAATATGTATGTGATCTTTGGTTTCATTACCTATTTAAAATAGTAACTAGGATTATGTAATAGGCAAACATAGTTTAAATATCTTTGATGAGTTTGAGATATACATCTTGTGTTGAAGTGGCTTTCTGAAGATGTTAGATTTAGTAGTTCAAGATTCTCATAAAGTTAATGCGTTTCTATTGTGTGAAGTTAATGTCTACATCAATAGAATTACAACATGGCTTTTCCACCGGTACAAAGAGAATAAATGGCTGGCTAAATGTTGTTTACGTACTTATAATTAGAGTGTAATAGCCCAATATTTATTTACATCTTTATTTTGTTTAATTTCAGACTCAAATGCCAGCTCAAACCTACGTGGACACCTCGGATAGGCTTGGACACGCCTGATTGGGCACAAATGTTATTTTGTCTGTTGGTTGCATAATTGCGATGTTAATTATTGTTTATCGCATAACTCATCGCACATGTGTATTTATATTTCCATACCGTGTGTGACGGTGTGATAGGTAAACGCCTCATAACGCATGTCAACACGAATATCGGGTAGGCGTAGTATGAGAACGCCAAGGCTCGATAACATGACTTGAATAAATAACCTTAACTATGATAACTATAAGTTAAGATGAATAAATAAACCTTAGTGTAGCTCATATTGGTCGGGTACACTAGTAATAGCATACCTCGATATAAGTGTTAGGACACGAGCACAAGGTGTCGGGTAGTCGCGGTTTAGTGGGACCACTAATGTGTCAATAATTATAGTAAATAAACTAACCACATGAGTTTAAGTATCTAAGTTTGTAAATGTAATTGATATGGATTAATGGGACTATAGTTTAAATAAATGAATTGGAGAACATTGATTTATATGGAGATGATGAAGATGTATAGGAATCCTAGGATAAATAGTAACTAGTAAGTTGAGACATGCATTCTTCATTTGGGACAAGTGGCTTTCATTGAGGACACATGTCCTAGTAATTAATTTAATCGAATTAAATATTTTCTTAATTAACCAAGTTGCTAATCTGAGTACATAAAATACAAATTTTGGTTTTCATTCAAACAAGAGAAGGATAATCACGAATTTTTAAGATCAATGAGAGCTAGAAGGTGCGGATCTTTTTAGACTTTAGAGTGCAATTTGAGGTGCGTAAATCCCTTAAGAAACACATATTGAGTATTTAACTATTTCAATTCTTCTATATACTTTTCTTTGCTATAAAATTTCATGTTCTATTACTGCTTTGGTTTGGTTTAACGATCGGTAGTTTTGCTTGTCGCTAGGTTTTATTCGATATTGTGTTGTATGGGCTCTAGTACACTAGACTATAGCATGTGTATTAGGATTCCTCGGTGAATAAAGACTTGAGCTACTTTGTCGGTACATGTGTTAGTGCATCGTGGGTCTACGTCGACCACTAAGAGGACTAGGTGATGGGCCAGTTAGGTACATCTACTGGAGGGATCCTAGAGATGGAATCCAAAGTATAGTCTAGTCTGTACTCGTGCCATAACCATTTCATTTTCATTGGTGTTATTTACGCATGCGATGACCTTGTAGTTGCCTGTTTATTTCAGCATGTTTATTTAACATTATTATTGGCTTCCCTATTTCTAAATACTTTGTGGTTTTCTTTTGGGAGTTTACTCATTGGACTTGCCATCTATTTTTGTCGGGGTGATTAAGTGCAAATCTTTCGATGAGCATGGGCAAGGAGATTTTAGGCAATTTCCTCTGAGAATTCTTTCTACGTCAGCTTGTGTTTCGCTACAGTATGTATATATTTACTTTTATTGGGTTTTGGGGACTATAAAACACTGAATACACGTATATGAATCTCTTGCGATACTTATTGCACCTTTCTTATATATGTGGTATTATCTTGCAAAGTTTTCCACGACTTAGGACTGTTAAAATGCATAATTTACTCAATTTTAAAGACTTACGCCATAAAATTGTATTATAACTTTGATAGATTGACTAACTGGCTTCTTAAATCACTAATAATTATATGAAGAATAATTAGCTAAGCTGGGGTTTATTGTAAAATATGTAAGCAACTAGCTAGATCGTGGGGCATCATAAATAAGCAAGCCATGATATGGTAGGGCTAGGTGACGTATAATGCGACATGGTGGTGCCTAGGGTTGCCTCAGAGTTTGGAGCTGCCACAGCTTGGTATTAGAGCGAGATCGATAAGGCCTAATAGAAGTTTAAGTGAAATTAGATAAAATCTAATAAATAAACATTAGATGTTGAACCAAAATATCCTGACTTATAATCATAGTTGGAAAACAAACTAGAGTTGGGTAATGATAAAGCTTATATACGTGTTATGTTTTGATTGTATATATATTATATACACGAATATTGAAGACGATCAAACACGTGTTATTTGATCTAGATGGACAGATGATTAGATCTTGTCTGACGTGTGGATGACAAGCGTGATATCGTATACTACACAAAAGCATAATTGTTTCAAAATTACACGACAAGTTTCTTTAAGAGGACTTCGACATACATGATTAGTTGGGCTTGTGCAATGATACACACCTACCTTGAATAGAGCGATGCTAACTAAGTGGAGTACAAAAGATGATAAGAGAGGTACAAAGGAGCAGTGTGTAGACAAGTCATCAACGATAAGTACAATTCGATCAAGATTCAACTGAGGCAAGGGGAGGACTTCTTACACTTCAGACAAAGTAGCCAGAATATGGTGCAGTTAATGAAAATGTTATGGTACCTAGTAATTGCCAGTTTTATAGTGTTGATAAGGGCATGCACACTTCAAAAGATCTAAGTTAGGGTGCTAGCGCATGAGACCTATCGGTTAACTAATGGCGATGTACATCTATTATTGCTAAAGGATAATCAAAGCTAAGCTCTAGGATGAAAACACAGAAAGATCAAGATGACAGAGAGGACAGACAGCAAAAGCGAGGCCATAGGGAAGATGACCAAATAGATAGAGCTTATGTAGTACCAGCATTTCAAGGTCCACATCAAGGACGTACATAATCAGAAAGGGTGAACATAGGGATCCCATGATCAAGTTCAGGGTCAAAGGTCAGGTAGGACTAGGATGTAAAGATATGCGTTTTTGATATGAACTAGAGGAACTGTCTATTGAGATCAATGATATTTATAGTAGCGACACCGAGAGTCTGTGCATGTTGTAACATAGTTAGGCCGGGTGAGGCCAGTAATATGCTCAGGGTACACAGATTGGTAATTCCAGTTAAAGTTATCTGACGATTTTATTAATTATTTCTTTCAATTATGTGTATGCATATTTTGATTCCTAGCTAGACATATGAAAACATAATGGTTGTACAACACATTAAGCCATAGTACGTGGCACGGGCGCCCTCAGTAAATCGTGACCTGAGCTATTTATTTTCGGTGCACGTGTCTGTGGGTCGTGGATCCGTGTCGACCACCACAAAGGCTATTGGATGCTGGAACATTGGAGGGGGTCGGAGAAGCCAACTGAAGGGATCCCAATGTACTAAAGTATGGTCTAGTGGGTTTTGAGGTTAAGTTGGCGTCGTCAGTTTTTTCGCCCAAATTAAACCCCCATATGAATAGAAGAACGGAGGAACGGGATAGAATGCAACATCGGTGGTTTGGTCACATCCTCCTTCCCATGAAACAACAAGCAGTGGTGTCGTCCATTGTTCCATTACAACTTACTTTCCATAAAGAGATAAGCAATGGTGTCGTCTATTATTCCAACAAAGCTTGCTTTCTATAAAGAGACTAGCAGTGGTGTCGTCGGGTGTCCCGCTACTATTGAGTTGCAAGTTAGATAAGACAGTTCCATTTGAGGTTCCAAACGAAGAAGAACTTAATACCAAGTTCATTTACGCCACTAGATTACCATAATAGTCTCATGATATGAGGTATCGTTTACCTTAAATCTTGAGATGTGATTTCCCTTATTTAGGAAGAATTGTAATGGCCCAATATTCATTAATGTCATTATTCATTTAATTTCAAACTCAGATGCCAGTTAAGACCCACGAGGATGCCTCGGATAGGCTAGGACACGCGTGACTAGCATAAATTGTTTTTTATCTTTGGATTACATAATTGCAATGTTACTATTATTTATTGCATAACTCGTCACTTGTGTGTATTTATATTGCCATACCGTGTGAGACTATGTGACAAGTAAATGCCTCTTAAAACGTGTTGAAGGAGGAACCGGGTAAGCGTAGTACGAGAACACTAAGGCTAGAAAATATCATTTGAATAAATAACAATAACGATGATAATTAGGGGGTAAGATGAATAAATAAACCTTAGTGTAACTCAAATTGGTCATGTACACAATGTGTCAGGACACGAGCACTTGGTGTCGGGTAGTTAAGCGTTAGTGGGATCACTAATGTGTCAACAATTAGACTAAATAAACTAACCCCGTGAGTTTAACTATCTAAGTTTGTAAATTTAATTGATATGGATTAATGTGACTATAGTTAAGACAAACAAATTAGAGACCATTGTTTTGTATGGAGATGGTGAAGATGTGTAGGAATCATAGGATAAATAGTAACTAGCGAGTGGAGACATGTATTATTCATGTGGACAAGTGGCTTTGAGTGAGGACACATGTCCTAATAATTAACTTAGTCAAATAAAAGATTTTCTTAATTAATCAAGTTTCTAATCTATGTATATAAAATACAAAATTTTATTTTCATGCAAACAAGAGAAGGAAAATCCAGAATTTTTTATATCAAAAAGAGTTAGGATGTGCTAGATTTTTGGGACTTCAAGAGTACCTAAGCTTGTAGAATTAAACTACAAAGGATTAAACAATAGGTAACAGCTTCTACTCCTCATTCATTTCAATTTTGATAAAAAAAAATATTCATGCATGACCAAGAGGTGTTGAATAGTTTTGGCTTATTGATTTCATGTTTTCCTAAGATTGAAGATGAATCATATACATATCATATAATTTTGGTGTCAAAGGAATTAAGCCAAATTTGCTAGTAGAACCAATTGTATTCATGAGAAATTAACCAAATTTTGAAATAGCATAACTCCCTCAATACTTATCAAATTAGGCTTATCTTCTGCATGTTGTTTTTAGGTATATTTGATAACTTGTGACCAAGAATCACGACTTTTGAAAGCTATATATTGGAAGAAATGATTTTTACGAACTTGTTGGTCGGATTTGTTTCAAATTTGAGTTGTTTCAGTAGAATTGTGATATCCTTTTCGTTTTAAATTAGAATTTTGCAAGCCAAACCTTTTTGGAAAGTTAAGACAGATACCAACAACTTCTCTTCTGGGGAGTTTATGAGATTCAAATGTTTTCCATGACTTAGGACTATTAAAATGCATAATTTATTCAATCTTAAAGACTTCCATTTTGAAATTGTATTATAACTTGATAGATTGACTAACTGGCTAATTAAATCACTAATAATTACATGAAGAATAATTAGCTAAGCTAGGGTTTATCATAAAATGTGTAAGCAACAAGTTAGGTCGCAACGCATCATAGATAAACTGGCTATGACATGACAGGGTTGCACGATGTCTGATGCGACATGGCGGTACCCAGGGTTGCCTTGGAGTTTGGAGCCCCCACATAAAGTTTAATGATTTATCTTACTTTATAAAGTATGTTCATGGCTATATGGATTAGATTTACATATTTGGACTACAGAATGGGTTTATGTTTTATTGTTATGGATATTTGTTTATATATATATATATATTATTAAATTTAATCTATTTGATTGATTGTGAATCTGGATTGTGTTAGTTGATTAAGATAATATAGGTAGTTAAGTATTATTATATTATAGGTATTTGTTAGTTAGTTAGTTTGTTTAGTTATTATTATAAATAACAAGCAGGTCCAAGTCACGTGGACGGCTTATGTGGGCCTATGTGCCTTGAGGTGTGAACTTCTTTATTGTCATTCTAGTATTTTCCTTAACCAAGAGGGTTGCAGTGGGATGACACACGTCCCTCATATATAGCTCTTAATCACACGATTTGTAGGAATGGAAAATTTTAAAACTCTTAACTAAAGACGTCGACGCCTTGCAGACCTACATTCCTCGAGTCAGAAATTAGTCAAGGCCGCATACCATGACAATAATCAATATATATTACATATACTAGTGGATAGGCACGTGCTTCGCATGTGATGCACAATCTTAGCACGTACTATATGAAAAAAATGGAATTTAATTACGTACGCACTAGTATTAAGTTGGTCATCTCTCATTTTTTTAATATTTTAATTAAAAAAAACTATCCACTACCTCATGTGAAGTTAGTTATCTTTTCCTACCTCTACTCATCAATTACCACGTGGCACTCACCACACTTGATTGTGCACATCAAGGAATTGCATTTAGTTTGTTTTAAACATGAAAAAAATAAAAAATAGATGCATGCCCTTATTTGTTGTAAGGACATGATTTGGAAATAAAATTTGTTACACTTTAACTTAGAAGGGTAAACTTGTAATAAAGACTATTTTGGCTTCGCCACAATCCTAAGTGGTATTTCCATTATATATAAGATTTAAAAAATTGTTTGGACTAGTGGTCATTTATTTTATACGTGAACACACCCCCCACAACTTTTTAATATTCATAGATATTTATTAACATATATATATATATATACTAGTGGATGGGCACGTGCGTTGCACGTGGACGATGGATAAAAGATTAACCAAACTAAAAAGAAAAATAAATTTCCATTTGGTTAATAAGTAAAATTGATGAAAAAACATGCATATATATATATAAACAACCTGTGCACATTGGAGAAAAAAATACCTTAGAACACAAAATAGTCAAACAAAGCGTACATCCATAGATCATACATACATATTATAGGGTCTTCCAATCTTTATATGAACTACGCTTCTCGATGCTACTGGTTGAAATATGTATACAAAAAATGTTCTAGTGAAGATCTCCCATTTTTGAACTCTGGAATTTCAATGTATCCATAAGAGGCATTTGGTTGTAAATTGTGTGGGTGAATTTCATTAGAAATAAGTGAGAACTTTATTGTTGCCCTTTAATTTCAAATACAAATTGTCTCTAAACTCTGCATGGTAGCCAAAGTAGGAACCCAATAAATTATGCATTGCAAAAAGTGAAAACTCTATTATTGAACTTTGAAGACGAATTAAGTTGAATTTTTTTTAATTATTAAGAAAAAGAATATTTTCATAACATAAAGTATTACCATAAAATTTATGAAAAATACAATGGCACCGCATAGCATCACTTTGCATCAATAAGATTGAAGTTACGTACCTTCCCAGTTTTCGAAGCAAATTAAAATATAATACTTCACAAAGATCCTCAAGAGCAACATGGCGAAAGTGAGTGCGCACTCTCCAATCGAAAGATTTGTATCTCTGCCATTTTTTTCATGGAGGTCTTCATGGAGGCGTGAAGAATAATAGACTTGAAGATGATGTGAAATCATTAACACAGAAATTCAAAAATCGCGCAATCTTAATAAAGTTCGATTAATAATTAATTAACAAAAACTCATTATCAAGAATCTTGTAATCATGAACGCAAGCAGAGAGATTGAAGATCGATCTTGTAACCATTACTTTCTAGTACATTTCATTGATCTAAGCAAATCTTGTAATCATCATATCATCATCAATAATAAATACTTCATAGTCAAATTCAAGAATGCTCAACCATATAAAGAACGTTCATCATGAAAAAGAACACAAATTAAATCAAGTATGAGTACTCATGATATTATACTTAAATCTCTTCACGGTCACTCAAAGAACATCATCGAAAACACAAAATATGTATACTATAAAGATCGAGCGATTGAGAACAACGTATATACCTTGGCGAGATTAACGTAGAAGTAGAGTGGTTTCTTGGTTAGAGACCCGAATCATGTTCTTTTTCACTGAAGATGATGATGACGATCCTTTCACCACCACAACAGAACCACCACCGTTGATATGATGATGATGTTGATGATGATGACTTGAACATGATGTGAAAATGGTAGCGATTAATGGAACTCATTAAAACGACATCTCAATGGTTAAAATCATCATTTTTATTTTAGGAAACCATATGTAAATAAAAACGTGAATGGAGAAAAAGGAAAGAACGCTAGAGGAGAAAGTGGAGAGAGAGAGATAGAGAGTGTGTGAAGTGGAGGGGAGAGAGAGAACCGTGGAAGAGAGAGAGAGAAACGTGGATGTGTGTGTGAGAGAGAAGTAAATCTCCAAATCCCACTTTGTTAGGAATTGGGGTACTTTTAGAAAGTAATTCAATTTCGGTTTGCACATTTAAATTCCAAAATCGCCTATTAATTTGGAGTTATCGATTAGATTACCAATTTATCTCAAATTTTAAATATTTGGATCAAAGTACTTAGGGGCATTATCGGGACTTTTAGCCAAAAAGGCTTCACGGTTAACCGCTTTGGGTTTGCTATTATAATAGTATAGATAATAAAAAGTAATAAAAACCTTTAAAAGTTATTTTTCTTTTAGAAGTTTAATAAATCCCTATAAAGACGATTCCCACTTATCGCTACAACAACAACAACAACATAGCCTCAGTCCCAAATTAATTGGGGTCGGCTACATGGATCAAACTTTTCCATTATACTCAATTAAGTGCAATTGATGGTGAGCTTTTCAGAGCATTGAAATCCCTCATAATCCCGTGTCAACTTTAGTCTATCCCTACCTCGTCGAATTTCTACAATTGCTATTAAGTCAAATTTTTAGTGGTGGCATTTGTAGGTTGTCTTTATAGGTGACCAAACTACCGCAATCGCCTTTCCATAATCTTCGTATCAATTGGTGCTATTCATATTTTTCTTTGATTTCTATATTTCGTATTCTATCTTTATGAGTTTTACCATACATCCACCTAAGCATCCTTATTTCTGCTATGTTCATTTTATGTAATTGTTGTTGTTTTACCACCCAACATTCACTTCCATATAATATAGATGGCCTAATTTTGGTCCTATATAATTTTTTTTAACTTAGTAGGAACATTTCTATCACAAATCACCCTTGTTGCACTCTGGCATTTCTTCCATCCAGCTTGAATTCTATGTGGGACATCATTCTCAATTTAACCATCATTTTGTATGATTAATCCTAAGAATCTAAAGTGGTTCAACTTAGGAACTTTTACTTCTCCTAATTTTACCACTCCATTATCTCGATGTCTAGAATTTCTAAACTCACAGTACATGTATTCAGTATTCGTCCTACTCAAATTAAAGCCCTTAGATTCTAATGTATTCCTCCAGAGTTCTAATTTCCTATTTACGTCATCTTTTGTCTCATCCACTAAGATAATTTTTATCTGCAAATAACATACACCATGGTATATCCTCTTGATGATGCCTAGTTGGTTTATCCATAACTAAAGTAAATAGATATGGACTTCAAGTCGATCCTTGATGTAATCCTATCGTAATGGGAAATTCTTTTGTACCTCCTCCAAGTGTCTTTATACTCGTAACTACTCCATCATATATATCCTTAATAGTGTCTATGTATCTGGCGTGCACTTCTTTTCTTGTTAGAACCCACCATAGAACATCTCTATAAACCCTATCGTATGCTTTTTCTAAATCTACAATGCCCCATGAAGATCTTTTTCCTTTTCTTTATATTTTTCCAACAATCTTTTTACAAGGAAAATCGCCTCCATAGTTGACCTCCCAGGCCTGAAGCCAAATAGGTTCTCCGATATTGGTGTTTCTATCATTAGCCTGCTGTCATTTATCCCCTCCCAAATTTTGATAGTGTGACTCATAAATTTAATTCTTTGGTAATTTGAGCTACTTCGAAAGTCTCCTTTGTTTTTGAAAATTAGCACAAGCGTGATTCTTCTCTAATCTATTGGCATCCATTTTGATTTTAGAATTTTGTTGAAAAGTTTTTTAACCAAGTCAATCCAATTTATCCTAATCATTTCAAAACCTCTATGAGTATATCATCTGGGCCACATGCTTTCCTTATTTTCATCCTTTTCAATGCATCTTTAACTATTATAATTCTAATATTGCGTGAATACTTTACATTTTTCTTGGTGTGGGTCTTCATCTACTATAATATTAACTTAACCATCATTAAATAGACTATTGAAATAACTTCTCCATCTCTCCTTAATATCATCCTCGCTCATTAAAACATTTTGATTTTTCACCTTAATACATCTTACATGACTTAGGACTTGGTTCTTTTTATCTCTTAATTTGGCTAGCTATATACATATATATATTCGTCATCTTTATTACCTAACCTTATATATAGATCTTCCATGAAATTAGTTTTAGCCCGACTAACTACTTTTTTAGCTTGTTTTCTAGCTTCTCTATTGTGATTGTACGAATCTTCATCTTGAAACTTTGGTATATCCCTATACATCTCTCTTTTATTCATAATTGCTCATTGAACATCCTTATTCCACCACCATGTTTCTTTCTTTGGTGGTCTCAAGCCTTTAGATATACCTAATATGTTTAATCCTACTCTCCTTATGCAACTACTTATTTCTAGCCACATTTTGTTAGCATCTAAATCGAGATTTTAAACATTTTTTCTTTAGTAGTTTTTATCTAAACTCTACTTGCTTACTATTTTTTAGGTTCCACCACTTTATTCTAGGGGCGTTGACTCTTTTATTCTTGTTTAAGTCATCGTTTTAGCTTAATATCAAGTACTACTAACTTATCATGGGTACTATGCACTTTACCAAGTACTACTTCGTAGCCTCTACATTTTTTTCTATCTACTTTTCTTGTTAAAAGAAAATTTATTTGACTTTTGTTATGACCACTACTAAAAGTAATTATGTGCGACTCACTTTTCCTAAAACTAGTATTTATTAAGACAAAATCGTATGTTGAAGCAAATTCTAAGATTGATTCTCCTTCTTCATTTCTATTACCGTAACTAAAACCTCTATGAACTCTCTCAAACCCATCATTACTTTACCTGACATGCCCATTTAAAGATCTTCCAATAAAAACATTTTCATGTAATGGTATACTTCGCATAAATCCATCCATATTGCCCAAAATTCGCATTTGATGCTCTCGCTTAATCTTACCTGTGGTGCATAAGTACTAAGTATGATAATCTTTTAGTTTCCAATAATTAATTTAACTAGAGCCAATCTATTCCATATTCTCTTAACCTCTATGACCTTATCCTTATAATCATTATCCACCAAAATTCCTACTCAATTACATTTTCTATCTATATTAGTATACCATAATTTAAACCTTATGTTTCTTATTTCTCTACTCTTTTCTCCTACCCATTTTGACTCTTGGAGGCAAGCAATATTGGATCTCCTTCTAATCATAGTATCTACTAGTTCTATTGACTTCCCTGTAAGTGTTCCTATGTTCCATGTTCCTAAACAGTTTTTTTCTCCCTTTTGTGTTTGTTTTCCTTTTCTATTTCTATTTTTCTAAAAGATCTAGCATTCGTATCTATGATTTTATTTTTGTTTTCGTATTTGTTCGTAACTAGTTTCTTTACCAACACCCATCCTCTGTGTGGGAATCCTTGCTCATTTTCTTCACATTCGGGCGATGATGTGAAAGGAGATTCCAAATTACCACTGCAACAAAATAATTATGGTATAATATAAAAAGAAAAATTAGTATACATGTCTGACACATGTCACACATAAGACAATAAATAGGTTATTACAAACTCCTATAAATACTAGTTGCTGGGAGCTCTTTGATCAGAGGTAATCGCCAAGTACCGCCTTCCCCAACTTGTTGTAGGATCTACAATTTGTCATCAAAAAAATGACAAATTCCAGTGAATAAATCTCAGAGAAAATCAATTACTATTTACAAGAATCCAAAATAAAACAGCTACAATTCATGCAAATAAGTAAAGTAAAATTGAAAAAGAATGCATTAATATAAGCTACAAATGAATAAGCAAAGTCAAAACGAATGTGTGGTGAATGTTTGTCACAGTGCAAATTTCTATTCCTAGTTTAATTTCGTAATTGGATCATTGACCAATGACATGGGACCTACATCGAGATATTTGCACTGACAGAGGTAATGTGGCTGAGGTATATGTTATATTTGTTGTGATGTATGCCTAGTATATTGTATATGAGTAGATTACTAGGTAACTCCTATTTATGTATAAATGTCGAGACGTGAGTGGTGACGTTCCTCGAGATGCATGTCGATGTGGGACCAGCGTAGAGAGTGATATGGTGAGTTTAATTTAAGTTAACGAGGCTTAGATACCTAATTTGATGTGGCTATAGTATGATTTGTATAAATCAAGCCTAAGTTAAAAAGATAAAACATTAGTCATAAATGTTCCTTAAGATACGTATAAGCACATCATAAGACCAATTGAGTATGAACATGTATTATCATGAATGAGCTATTGGAGAGTTAGTGGATTGTAAATCATGATTTGAGCCATTAGATTAGCCTCGAGATGGGTGCAAACATTAAAATCAATGGCTATAAATCAACCTCATACATATACATACATACATTCATATATATAAGAGATAGTTTCCATGCTAATCATTTTCAACTCATACTTAGGAGAGAACGAAAGTTTAGGGAGGAAGATCAGAGTGAGATTAGTGAGTTCACGAAGAAACCTTTGGTGGATTTGAAGGTATGAATCAAGTTAGATGTGCGGTACAATTGGTAAGTTGGTCTACACCTTTAGTTTTATGTAAATTTATAATTTAGTGATAATTACGAAGTGTATGCTATTCTTATGGTTGTGGAGGATGTGTTGGGTCTCCGATGGAGAAGAACAAAGATTCAAGGCTTTGAGGATGGCCATATGGAGGAGAAAACTCAGAATTTGAAGTGCAAATTTTTGGGTTTTCCTACATATAGCACGCTAATGAGTATGAGTTGCGAGCTAAGAGATTCTCTAGCGTGTTCGACATGTTACCCAACACACTAAGTGCTCTAGTTAGTACAAATTCTACAATATGTACAAGACTTTAAAAACCTTTAACTTAGCTTAAACCCATACAAACCATCTAAAAACACTCTAAAACATATTTAATGATATCAGGAACCTAGGGAGGACTCTCATGGTTTAGGTACGCGTTTTGAGGTATCAGGAAAGCGGTTAAGCTAGGAAATTTGCGTGATTTGTAAGTAAACCAATTGATATATTTATTTACATTTCATTCCTATTATATAGTTCATTTATACACATTTGGACCGATTTATCCATTGTATTCTAGATGTCATGATTTTGTTGATCCATCTCATTTCATGAGTTTGCTATCACGACATTATTTGATGTTTAAATGTTTTCATTGATTCTAAACAATGTGCTATGTCATTTTTGGTTTATTATTGAATTTAGACAAAGGAAATAGCATAACATTACATTGTGCATTAGTTATGCAATTACATTGTTGGATTCCTAAACCATGTCATTTCTTGGATTATGAAAGTAGTTCTTGTATTTTGAGCCATGATACGATAGAGCTGCGTGTAACACATGGAGTCACTAGATTTTTGGGGATATCGACATTTCACCGCTAGCTTGTGCAGCACACAGGGTATGGGACCTAGGGTTGTTGACAAGTATATTTACATGTGTGGTAGACATTTGTGAGGATGTGAAGGCATTCATAAGATTATTTATGCCTTAAATTGTGGTAAATTGTGGAATAAGGCTGACATGATGTAACTCAAGTCCAACTGACCTTAAATCATTACTACATAGCCGCGTCAGATTCATAATGTTTAACTATAGTATCTTACAAGGTGATTCTTTTTCAGCATAGTTGCTATTGTTATGCTTTTATATACTCCTGCTTTCATATACTCCTTGTATAATTGAAAATATGGATAAATTTCTCCCATTGTTACTTTCTATTTTCATGTACTCACCGTCCTTTTTATGGCAGTGGGTGTAGATCAATCGACTAGCAGACCAAGCAAAGAGAAAATCAACGATTACCCATGAGCCACTGGAGTGTTGCTACCTTAAATATTGTAGGTTTAGATTTTTGTTGTATGTCTTACATATATTTCTTATATAATTTTAGGATTGTATATTATGGGTTGTGAGATAATTACATAATCTACGAGGCAGCCAATATAACTCCCTGCTGGTAGTAATTACGCAACTAAATTTCGTTGACTATAGATATCGTCCTTAATGAAAGGTTTATGCACTCAATATGCACCTAGCTAAAATGAATCTATTGCTAAGGAAATCATTTTTAAATTGATTTTTATAACTAAAATAATCTAACAAATCAATGCGTATTACTTTAACTCTTATATTGAGACTATCTTAGTTCACAACTTCACCTAGGTAATGAAATACTATGCGTTTCAACTCACATTATTATGTTTATTATGTGTATGTAATGCCTAATTAGAATAGACAGATTTCCTTCAAATCCACTTTAACCCACTATCTTGATGAAAAAGATTGTAATGTGCAAAGTAGAACTCCCCCTATCGATATGAATAATTTAATCTCCACATTGCTTTAATTTTCTAAATCTTTATATTCATAACCAATTAAGTTTACTATCCGTGTCTCCTTAATCAACAACTATTGCTTGATGTTGTATGTTTTATGGTTGTACTGTCCATATCTGGCTTAAAAGCTTCAATAATCATGATAACTTCTAAAGCCTAATATCAACAAACACGTGATCAAGATGTTCGCAGCATTACGATCAGAATCAATACAAATTCTAACCATTGCACTTTTTATATCTCTACTATATTCATGTTTATAGCATAACATTCTTACTATAGGATCCATTGATCCCTGAGATTAATAAACTACTCACACTTCATTGAAACAAATATGCACACAGTGGTATGCATTGAAATCAGAGATAAAATGCAATAACTTTCTATTTAATCAATAAAAATAATACCCAAATCACTACACATGAGTCTTCAATAATTTTTCTCCACAAATTTCCTTAATACTCCAGAATAATGTAAACATATGTTAAACGGTGGCCAATCTATGGTAATTGGTGCGTTTTCCACGTTCTCATATTTATTTATACCTCCTAATCATGTTTGAAAACTATTAGAAACCCTACTTGACAATTTCACCAGAAATAGAACTCTACTTTCTAATTTCTTCTCATCTCAACGTTGCCACTTAAGTTTCGCTGCTTTGTCTACAATCCCAGAGCGTTGCCACTGCGTCGAGCATCCTGAGCGCAAATTCTCCCTTCAGTGGTCCTAGTGATGTCCCTATGTCTCCCCGACACCATCCCTTGACCTTCACAACGTCGCCACTGCGCTAATCATCCAATCTCAATTCTTTCACTTGTCTGCTCTCCCACGTCATGCCTTCTTATCCCATGTCATGCCTTAAACTCCCATAGCACCAATGCTATGTGTTGTGGCACCAAACCTCCTTTAGTGTGTTTTAGCTTCGTTTCTTCTCGATTCACTCTTTTCCTTCATTTATGCCTTGTGTAAAAATGCATAAACACCATCGATTTGAGCTCATTTAAGGATATTTATACTAAATATACTATTAAACTAACCCTATATATAATTCTAAATAATCACTTATCAAATATCCCCAAACTTAAGATATTGCACGTCCCAAACAAAAGTTTATTTCGCTAAGTGTCCTAACTACTTCTATTACTCTAGTTAACATTCATTTGACATAATTCATGGAGTATCCTTTAATTCACTAAGTCTCGAGTTAATAATCCACTCAATAGTGTTTCCTATCAAAAACTTAAAATTTTCAAGATATGTAGCTTTAACTCTTGGGCTACGGGATGATGCGCAGCGGAAGTTTTTGAAACCTTTTCAAACATCCCCGAACCAAGATCCTATTGACTCCATTAAATTGATGTGCAAATAAAAAAAATCACACCTTAGCAAGAATAGCTCCATGTTTGCCTTGTTTCTTATTGACCGATTCCTTTAAGACTCTGCTAAAGACAAATGTCCTCTATCAGAAATCTACACAAGAACGGACGATCACAATCCAAAGTGCTAGCCCCAAAAATTCGAGGACAAAAATTCTCACAAAAATTCTCTAGGAAAAGTTTCTCTCGGGAATTCTCTACAACAACTGTGACCCTAATGTCTTATTTATAGTACACTAGGTCGAGTTGTAAAATAATTGTATCTCTTAGTCACACTCCAAATAAATTCGTAGATAAAGTCCAACTCTAAAAAGGGTAGAGTCATAGAGAATCTACAATTACTAATCCAATAAGAGTTGTAATTTATATAAAACTCAAATAAGAATTAAAGTCATTCTATAATTCCAATTAGATTCCTATTCAAAATAGGATTTACTAAGAGATAAAATTTCTAGTCACACTAGAAATGTATGAGAATCTTGTATCCTAGTCAAACTAGGACATTTAATGAGAACCTTCAAAATCAATTTTATCAAATAAAATTCATTAACCCAGATAATATTAAATCGCGCAAATCCATTCTTTGTATGCGACCTAATAGGTTTATATAACGTTGGCAGTGAACTAAAACAATTTTAGTATACAAGTCATAAGTGGTCTCTAGCAAGGCATTATGACTACCCAAGTAGCATGAAGATCGATAAATTGATACAACTTAATAGACAGTGTATATCATATCCCTTTGTCACGCGATATCTTTTGATTGAACATAAGACATGGAATGTTACCCTTATAGTTCAATCTACTAGTCTTGATATTTGGGTAGATTGAAATTGTCAAGTGACATTGATCCAGTCAATTCACTATACATGGCCATTTATCAGTCTAACATATCGAGGGGCCCAATAGATATCTCTCTCTAAAAGAGATGGACAAATTCCATCTTGATCACACAACATCAACACAATAGTTGAGTAATGACCAATCACAATCTTTATAATCATCTAGTTAATGAGAAATTTTGATTGAATCAAATCATTGTGCTCTTAATGTAGGAGTCTCTGGTGATCTCAAGTCAAAGGACTAAATGATATAACTCCCATGAGAATCACTTATGACATCGACCATGTAGTGTTCTCATAGCGGGTCGGTTCGACATCTGTTCCTAACAGATACCCATTATCTTGATCCGTATCCATATACTCATAATCATCACATGATTATCAATTAAGACTCATACTAGTCTTAATTTATTATTGTTCCCATAATAATAACTAACTATGGACATTTAGAATAATACAATAATTATCAATGGATACTATTATAATAGAAACGTGCATCTACTTATAATAGTTAAACATTGTTTACAGAATTAGCCTAGGGCATATACCCTAACATTAACAACATATACAACTCACTTTCAAAACACCAAAGTAGATCAAAACTGAAACCATCACTACTCATAAGTTTGTTTCACCTTAACACTCAAGTTGCAAGTGTTCAATCTCATGATTTCTCACTAAGCTCAGGAATTCACAAATAAGCATAGATCAAACTAGTTTTTGTTGATTTTAGCACTTCAAGAGTCTATAGAACTTAACATAGTCGAAAAAAACTGAACTCAATTAAGCTACTAGTACTCGAGCTAAATCTTTTATTTCAAGTTTTAGCCTAGCTTCTGCCTTCTTTTCTTTATTCTTATGTCTATTTTATTTTCTTCTTCTCATTTTCCTTCATATTTTTTATTTAACGGTCCCTGCTTCTTTTCCAATGGACTCCAATTTTCTTCTCTTTTCTAACAATCAACTTCTCTACTCCTTTTCCTGTAGAACATGTGCAACTCTCTATTGTTTATATCTCTAAAACTCTTGTTAGCACTTCTCACTTTCACTCTATCAAGCAAGTTAACTCGAACTTTTTAATTAAACATGTCTATTTTTCCCCTATTTGCACTAAGTCCTTATTTACTTTTTATTATATTAAACAAGATTCACACTTATTATAGAATTCCTTAGAGATCTAACTTTTTTCACAAGAAGTTCTCTCGTATTATCTTTGCTTTTGTTTCAAGTTCATAGTCTTCCCTAACTTTAGGTCTTTAATCATAAAATCATACGGTTGTATGCTACATTTCATATTTTCTTCAAGAATTTAAAAACATTCTCTTAAGTTTCATATCAACAAGACACTTGTATTTTACTCATCCTCAATTAAAGACATAAACATGCAAATGAAATAGTTATTCATTACATATTACTATATATAACCTAATCCATACTACTTAAACATGTTCAAATAAAAGAAATAGAATTACACTAGCATGCTTTCCACTTGAATTGCTTCAAAAATAAAATTTAAATGATCATAATTGTAATGTTTATCTTTATTTCATCATTTCTTACCACTTGTCATAGTGTAGCGTTTATGCCCCAAACTTAAACCAAACCTTATCCTCAAGGTTTAAAAATAATCATATAACATGAAAAAACTGAAACACAAAGACATAATAATAACAATAATAGTATCCCAATAGCTCATTAATATTTTATGAATCTTTCGTATATGTTTAGACTTCTCTTGCACATTTTAGCATAAATTTCCAAAAGTAAGAAAATCATTACATGTGAATCATCCTTAACTAAACTAAATAACTAATTGACTAATTAACAAAAATGGAAAACTTGAGATTTAAAAACCTATGGGTTGTCTCCTAGTAGCATTAAGTTTAACGTCATTAGCCTGATGCCTTTTCACTCATTTTGTCTATGTCTAAATCGAGATACTCCAATATTTTTTATGTTTGAAGCGGTTCTGCTCCATGAATACTTTGGTTATCAGTTTCCAGTATCACCTTCTTTATGAGGTAACCTAGATACATGATCTGCAACCAAATTTTCACTTCCTTACTTATCTTTAATTTCCAAGTCAAACTCTTGCAATAATAAAACTCATCTAACTAACCTTGGTTTAGCATCTTTTTTTTGCAAATAAGTAATGAATTTTTGCATTGTCGGTACATACATTGACTTTTAATCCCACTATGAAAGCTCTAAACTTGTCACATGTGAACATAACTGGCAAAAGCCCCTTTTTTCGTTGTATTACAATTTTGTTAGGCTGGATCCAGATTTTTACTTGTATAGTATATAGCTCTGAACATTCCACCTCCCGTTAGCCTAACACTGTTCCTACCTCATAGTCACTTGCATTACACATTATTTCGAATTTATATTCCGAATCTGGTAATACCACTATTAATGTCGAAATTAAAGCTACTTTCAAGGTCTCAAATGCTTGTATACATGTGATGCATGTCAGAAATATAATAGCTAGCTTGTATTAATATTGCAATCAAATTACGTTGATTATAGATATCGTACTTAGGGAAAGGTTTTTGCACATGAACTATTCCTAAGGAAATCTTTTTTTTTAATTGGTTTTATACTAAACTAAACTAATCTAACAAATCAATTCAAACTTTACTTTAACTCTTCTATTAAGGATTTATTAGTTCACAACTTCACCTAGATGATTTAATACTATGCTTTTCAACCATTTTTTACATCTTAATATGTTGTGTAAAATGTCTAATTAGAATAGACAAATTTTCTTCAACTCCACTTTAACCCACTATCATGACAGAAAAGATTTTAATGTGCAAACTAGAACTCGACCCAGTAGTGTGAATAATGTAAGCTCCATATTGCTTTAAGTGTCAAATCTTTGGATTCATAACTAACTAAGTTAACTATTCATGCCTTCCAAATTAAAAACTATCTATCAATGTTATGTATTTTACAGTTATACCATTCATGTCCAGATTAAAAAATTCAATGGCCATGATAACTACTAAAACCCGATATCATTAAACATGTGGCTAGAACTTTTAAAGCATTACACTCAGAATCAATATAAATTTTAACTACTGCACTTTTTCTCAGCATTTTTTACACATACTCAAAGCATATCTTTCATTTCATAGGATCCATTGATCCCTAAGATAAACAGACTACACACGCTTCATTGAAACACACATATCACAATTCATGATGGAAATCATTGCAAATCAAATATGAATATAATTGTTACCTTCAATTAATCCAATGGAACCAAACTTGAATTGCAAACGTGAACTCTTCAATATTTTCTCCATACAATACTCCTTAATACTCAAACTTAAAGTAAATATATGCTAAATTACTTTTATGGTGGCTAGTAGTTGGTATGTTGTGAGTTTACCACGTCCTAATACCTATTTATACTTTATAATAACATTTAGAAACCCAAATTTACAGAAATAAAACTCTAGTTTTTTATTTTTTACGAGTCTGGCATTGTCAGTAATGCTCTGGTGCCATGCGTGTTAAGCCACGACTTCGCTATTGTGCCGCCACTACATGCACTTATTTTGCTCTCATGTCCACCCGAGGCTGTCCTTGCCAGCTTCGGCGTCGTCCCTTGTATGCCATACCCCCGCTGCTATGTCAGACCTCTAATGTTGATTTCCTCTCTTCTTTTGCTCTCCCAAATAGTGCCTTTCCTTCACACGTTGTGTTTTTCCTTCCCACGACTCCATCATTTGCAGCCATGATGCCAACCATGTTTTCATGGTTTTTTGCTTCATTTCTTCTCATTTTTGGTCATTTCCTTCCTTTACAACTTAATTTCCTAAAAATGCAATAACACCATGAATTAAAGCTCATTTAGGGATATTTATACTAAATATACTATTAAACTAACTAATATATAAGTCTAAATAATCACTTATCAAATACCCTAAAACTTAGGATTTTGCACATCCCAAGCCGAAGTGTATTTTACTAAGTCTCTAATAATTAGTTCTTGTTCATTTAACATTGTTCATGGAGTATCTTTTCATTCACTAAGTTTCAAGTTAATAATCCACTAAAGAGCTTTGCTTTGCAACAACTTTTTATTGTAAAACATGTAGCTTTAACAGCATATATAACTTCACTTTTGAAACACCAAAATAGATTACAACCAAAAAGCATCACTACTCACAAATTTGTTTCATCTCAACACTCAAGTAGCAAGTATGCAATCTCACGATTCCTCATTAGACTCAGGAATTCACAAATAAGTATAGATCATACTAATCTTTGATCAGCTTTAGCACTTCGAGAGTCAATAGGACTTAATATAGTTGGAAAGAAAACTCGACTCAATTAGCTACTCGTACTCTAGCTAAAGCTTTTATTTGAAGAGTTTTATTTTGCTTTCACTTTTTTCTTTATTTTATTTTTTCTCTTTTTTTTTTCTTCTTTTCATTTTTATTTTACAATCCCTGCTCCTTTTCCTATGGACTTCATTCTTCCTCACTTTTCCAACCATCAAGTTCTCTACTTTGTTTCTTGTATAACTGGTGGGATTCTCTCATTTTTTTCTCTTATATTTTTAAAACTCTCATTAGCACTTCTCACTTTCACTAAATCAAATAAGTTAACCCCCACTTTTAATGTACAATGCATATTTCTTTCGCTCTTTGCACTAAATCTTTATTTGCTTTGTATTATTAAGCAAGATTCATACTTATTATAGAATCCTTAGAGATCTAACATTTCCACAAGTGTTATAATTTCTTGCTTTTGTTTCAAGTACAAGGTATTTCCTAACTCTAGGTTTCTAATCATGAAATCACACCATTGTTTGGTAAATTTTATTATTTATTCTTCAAATTTAAAAATACTCTTTTGAGTTTCATATCAACAAGATACTTATAATCTACTCATCCACGATTAAAGATGTGACGCGCAAATGAACTACTTATTCATTACATATTACTATATATAACTTAAACTATACTACTTAAACATTCAAATAGTAAATAAAATGCAAAATTTATACACTACTATATTTTCCTCCTTAACTACTTCAAATTAAAATTTGAAGGATCATACCTGTAGTGTTTATCTTTATTTCTCACCCTATCTTACCACTTCCAATAGTGTAATGAGTGTCGGTGCCCCCAAACTTAATATTAAACCTAGTCCATAAGGTTTAAAAGCAAGCCTGAAACATGAAAACACTAAAACACACAATCATATATAATAACATAATATATAAGCATAAAATAAACATGCAAATTTAAATAACTAACTAAATTTAACAAAATATCCCAACTTTAATTCCTTGATGTTGCATGGCTATTGGCACTATTCTTAAGTCTTATCCATTATGATGAATCATCACTTAGCAAATGGTCTTTCTTCCATATTTGACACAAAATTTTTGAAAGTTAGAACTATAACACTTAAATTGTAATTAACTAAACTAAATGACTAACTACTTGCTAAAAATCCTCAAAACCCTCGGGATGCCTCCAAGTAGCACTTAGTTTAACTTCACTAGCCCGACACCTTTTTAGCTCGTTTAGTCCAAGTCTATATTAACAAACTCTATCTGTGGATTAAAGATTTGAAAAAATTACTCATCCATAAATACTTCGGTTACCGACTTCCATGTATCACCTTCTTTATGAGGTAGCCTAGGTAAATGGTTAGCGACTAAATTTTCACTTCCTTTGTTATCTTTTATTTCTAAGTCAAATCTTGCAATAGTAACACCTATCGAATCAAACTTTGTTTGGCATCCTTCTTTGCAAAAAGCTAGTGGATTGTTGCATGATTAGTATACATGGTGACTTTGTACCCCACTATGTAGGCTTGAACTTATCACACACAAACACCACAACCAATAACTCTTTTATGTAGTAATCTGATTATGTTATGCTTGATCTAGTGTTCTACTTGTGTAGTATATATCTCTAAACATTTCATCTCTCTGTTGTCCTAATAATGCTCCTACATCGTTATCGCTTGCATCGTATATTATTTCAAACTAAGAGTCCCAATATGGTATTTCTACTATTGTTGTCGAAATTAAAGCTATTTTCAAGGTCTCAAATACTTGTATGCATGTCATCTCATTACAAATGGAATATCTTTTTCCGATAATGTACACAATGGTTTAGTGATTTTTGAAAAATCCTTAATAAACTTTATGTAGAAACTCACATGCCCTAAAAACTCCTTATGTTTGTAATGCTTCTTAGATTGGGAAGTTTCTTAATTAGCGTTATTTTTGCTCTATAAACCTCCAATCCATAAGCAAACACTCTATGTGCCAAAACAATCCCTTATCGAACCATGAAATGACACTTTTCCAGTTAAGTACCAAGTTTGTGTCTTGACATTTTTTCAATACCTAAGCCAAATTTTGCAAGTATAGATCGAAAGAAGCTCCAAATACAAAAAAGTCATCCATAAATACCTCCATAATATCCTCGACCATATCAGAGAAAATATCCATCATACTTCTTTGAAATATAGTTGGTGCATTGCATAATCCAAATGGCATCCGTCTAAATGCAAATGTTCCATATGGGCAAGTAAACGTCATTTTCTCTTCATCTTTCGGTGCTATTGCAATTTGATTATATCCTGAGTACCCATCTAAAAAACAATATTATTCATATCTTACTAGTCTATCCAACATTTGATCAATGATTGGTAGTGGAAGTGATCATTTCTTGTAGCTTTATGTAACTTTCTATAATCAATGCAAACCCTCCATCCAATTACTGTTCTCTTGGACAAGGTTTCCTTATTTTTAGTTTGAATAAAGGTAATTCCTCCTTTCTTTGGTACCACATGTGTTAGTAAGACCCATGAACTATATGAAATTGTGTATATGATTTGAGCATTCAACCAATTCAAGATCTCTTTCCTTACCACTTTTTCATTACTAGATTCAACTGCCTCTACGCTTCAATTGATTGTTTATGATTTTCTTCCATTAAGATCTTTTGCATGCAAACTCTGCTGAAACGATCAAAGGATATGATGATTTTCTCCTAAATACACGTACCTCAGATGCTCTGGTAAAGGCTTTAATTCCATTATTCGTTCAATAACTGCACTTTCCACCTCCATTTCTAATTTCTCGAAACCTTTATGAAATTATAGGGGTCTTATTGGTGCTAAAGCATTTACTGTCTCGCATTTACTACCTGTTAAAGTTCACCCTTTACTGCGAGACTTGCTATTATGCTTTCGACTAGACATTGCTCCAGCGGATCATCTGGCATATACTCCTAGGCTATCTTAGTAGCACAATCAAAAATTACATCTCTGACTTCGATTCTCATATGGTGCTCTCCCTTACTCAAAAATGTAAAGGTCTTGTAGATATTGAATAGGACTTCCTCATCATTTATTTGTAACCTCAACTCTCCCTCTTGAACGTCAATTAATGCTCATGTAGTTGCTAGGAAAGGTCTTCTTAAAATTAATGGTACCTTCTAATCTTCTTTTATATCCAATACTACGAAATCCATCAGAAAATGAACTTATCCATTTTCAGCAACACATCTTCAATCACTCTTTTTGGATATGTCACTGATCAATCTACCAATTGCAAAGCCATATTGGTTGACTTTACTTTTTCCAATCCTATTTTCTTGAATACTGATAAGGGCATCAAATTGATGCTTGCTCTGAAATGACATAAGACCTTATCGAACAAGTGTACTCATAACGTGCATAAAGTGGAAAAACTTCCTGGATCCTTCAACTTTGGTGGTAACTTCCTGTATAAGATTGCACTACACTCTTCAATCGAATTCTTTACTTCATAATCTTTTGGTCACACCTTTTTTGCCATTATGTTCTTCAAGAATTTTTGTAGTTCGGCATATGTTCCAATGCATCTGCAAATGGGATGTTTATGTGTAGCTTCTTAAACATTTTTACAATTTTCTTGAATTGTCCCTAATCTTTCTGTTTCTTGAACCGTTGAGGATATGGTAAGGTTAGATTTATTAGTAATGCATTATCTAGAAATGCGACTCTCCCAAGTACCACATCATTTTTTTACCTATCTCCCCTAATTTCCTTTGACTCTATTTTAATTCTTTTGCTGGTGCTACTTTTTTTAGGTACTGATGTCATTATCCTAGTGTTCTACATCTCCCAGTTGATGCTCATCAATTTGCTTCCTTGTTTCATTTATTATATCTCTTGGTCGCATTAGACCATTGGTTGTTCTACCACTCCTTAATTGGACTACATATGCATTTACCATACGATTTATCATAGTAATACTCAAAAACTATTCTTCTTTTTATGAATTCCAAGCACATATAAGCTTACCAATTTGTCTTTCAAGATTCTTGATGGATTGTGATCTCTCATTATCCATTCTTTTCATGGCTCGCTTCACTCCTTCAATTTTTCTCTTGTGCTTCTTATGGCGCTCCCTATTGCTCATGTGTATGGCTTGCAAGTACTTGTCATTTGACTTCAATGATGCCATCTCTTCGCTCTGCCCCAACTTCCCTTATTGGACTTGTTGATCGAAGCCTTGAGGTAACTTTAGTGCATTATCGGGATTTTCATATGAGAAGTTCGAGTTGTTGTTGTATCCTTAATAAAACTATTGAGGACCAATTCCTTTTAGCCTGAAGTTTTTTCCCATAACCTTTCTTTTTCATGAAGTCGATGTCCTTATACTCGATTCTCTATTGTATGTCCATTTGGTTAACCACCATGCTTTGGTGATTAAGGAGTTGTGCTACTTGTGGACCTTGATGTCCTATATGAAGTTTTGCCATTTGACTGCTCAAATTCGAAAGTTGTTCCATAATAACAGCTTAAGAGTCAATCTTATATACTTCTGTTGGCTTCCTTACTGTGGAGCGAGTACCTGCGGTAGAATTTTGAGACATAAGATTGATAATTGATTATTAAGTTAGTAGTATATTTGGTATAAATATCCCTAAATGAGCTCTATTTCATGGTTTTTTTTGCATTTTTAGGTAAATAGGGTGTAAAGGAAAGAAAATAGCAAAAATGAGAAGAAACTGAGCAAAAACCTACAAAAATATGGTTCGTGCCATAGCTACACATGTTGGCACTGTGGAGAAGTAAGGCACAGTATGGGAAGGAAAGGCATGGCATGGGAGAACAAAGAAAGTGAAGAAATCGAGTCTAGAGGTCCAGCATAGTGGCGGCGTTATGCCACATAAGGGACACATTGAGACAATGGGTGATAGCATCGGGTGGATAGGAGCTAAAACAAATTGCATGCAATGGTGGTGTAGTGGTGGCGGCGTGGCTTATAAGGCACGGCGTCGGGGCATTAGTGACAACGCCAGACTAGCAAAAACTAGAAAGTTGGAGTTTTATTTCAAGTTAAATTGTAATATAGGCTTTCTAATTGTTATTAGGGAGTATAAATAGGTATTAGGATGTGGGAAACTCACCAGATACCAACTATTAGCCACCATTAGAGTAATTTAGCATAGGTTTTATTTTGTGTTTGAATATTAAGGAGTAATATTTATATTCATCTCTAATTTGCTATGATTTCCATGTTGAATTGTGATATGTGTCTTCAACGAAGTGTGAGTAGTTGAGTTTTCTTAGGGATTAATGGATAATATGGTATGAATGTTATGCTTTGAATATTAATAAAAAATTATTATAAAAAGTGCAATGGTTAGAATTTGTATTGATTCTGAGCGTAATACTTTAGGCATCTTGATCACATGTTTAATGATATTAAGTTTTATGAGTTATCATGGCCATTGAAGCTTTTAATTTGAACATGAACGATACAACTATAAAACATACAACATCGAGTGATAGTTGTGAATTAGGGAGGCACGGATAATAAACTTAGAGGGTTATGAATCCAAAGATTTAGGACTTAAAGCAATATGGAGCTTACATTATTCACACCGATAGGTAGAGTTCTAGTTTGCACATTAGAGTATTTTCCGTCATGACGGTGGGTTTAAGTGAATTTAAAGAAAATATTTATATTCTAATTAGGCATTGCACACAACATATTAAGATGTAAAAGTGGTTGAAAAGCATAGTATTAAATTACCTAGGTGAAGTTATGAACTAAGATATCCTCAATATAAGAGTTAAAGTAAAGTTTACATTGTTTTGTTAGATTAGTTTAGTTAGTATAGGACCAATTAAAAGAGGATTTCCTTAGCAATAGTTTAAAGTTAAATATGTAATTAACTAGTGCAAAAACCATTCCCTGATGATGATATCCATGATCAACGTAAGTTGATCGTACTATTACTTCAAGCTAGCAGTTATACTTGCAACATGCATCAAAGATCAATGAGATCTAATGCTCTATCCTCATCCTCAGTAAGTAAAGAGCCATCTGATGCGGCATTTACTTATGTTCGCGTCTTGTGGTTCATCCCATAGTAACAAATCTGGAGTTGTGCCCATTTCACATATCCGTATGCTGAACATCTCCTCAACATCTCTTTGAATCTTTCTAAAGCTTTACAAAGACACTCGGAGTCTTCTTGCTTGAATTGATTAATCTCGAGTTTCCTTTCACTAACCTTCACTAGAGGAAATAACTTGTCAATAAATCTTTCATTGATTTTTGCCTATAAGATCATATTACCTGCATTCAGCCCTTGGCACCAGGATTTGGCTTTTTCACCTAATGAGAATGAAATTGGTCCCATTTTAATCACCTCTTTTATAATTTTGATGAAGTGCACAGTGTCGCACTTCTCCAAGAAATTCTCGACATATGCAACTAGATCTTCATTGCATAGCCCGTTGAACAAGCTATTTTGCACCATGTTTATCAGAGATAGTCTCATTTCGAACTCGATGGTGTTAGCTAGAAGCCTCATCACTCTATTATAAGTCTCCTAAAATTCTAGCCTGATGTATTCATAAAGGCATCTCTATCCTCACACTCTATCATGTACTACTAGATCACCCTCAGGTTAGTTATTCCTGCGACCCTGTTGCTGGTTTCTCGCTTGCTCCTTTGCCATCTTAATTCATTTCTTTTCCTTTCCATTGTTCATTCTTTCTATCTTTGGGTCATAAGAAACTAGGTCTATCTCCCCTTTCGTATGAATAATCCCTGAAAAGAAAACACAAAAAGATCAACTGCAGAAAGTCAAACTTGAAACTTAAGCTTATTTTATTTTTATGAACTTAAAATTAAAGTACTTAAATTAAAGCTTAGCAAACTTTTCAAACAAACTAAGTAATACTAGTGGTTACCTATCCTCGGCAAAGGCGCAAAAAACTTGATGTGTGCAACAAATGTAATGGCTACCTTGTAGTAATAGTGCAATCAACTTACATGGATCACGGATATCGTCCTCAGGGAAAGGTTTTTGCACTAGTTACTTATCTTTTTAGCTTTGAGCTACTACTGAAAATACCTTTTTAATGTGTTTTAAACTAAACTAAACGAATCTAACAAATAAATTAAAACTTTACTTTAACTTTTATATTAAGGATATCACTCACAACTTTACCCAAGTAATTTAATACTATGCTTTCAACCATTTTTTACATCTTAATATGTTGTGTGCAATGTCTAATTAGAATAGACATATTTACTTCAAATCCACTTTAACCTACTATCATGACAAAAAATATTCTAATATGCAAACTAGAACACTACCGATCGGGGTGAATAGCGTAAGCTCCACATTGCTTTAAGTCCCAAATATTTGGACT
This sequence comes from Stephania yunnanensis, assembly GCA_039657365.1. NCBI lineage: Eukaryota > Viridiplantae > Streptophyta > Magnoliopsida > Ranunculales > Menispermaceae > Stephania > Stephania yunnanensis. The sequence continues at coordinate 26,511,338 of CM077580.1, forward strand.
CATAACCAATTACGTTTACTATCCATAACTTCCTAGTCAACAACTATTTATCGATATTGTTTATTTTAGATTGTACAGGTCATGTTCGGATTAAAAGCTTCAATGGTCATAATAACTCCTAAAACTTAATATCATTAAACATATGGCTAGTATGTCTGAAGCATTATGCTCATAATCAATACTCAAACTCAAAGTAAAACTATGCTAAATTATTGCAAATCAAAATTGATTAATAGATTACTCGCACTTCATTGAAACACTCACACTTCATTGAAACAAACATATCACAATTCATAATGAAAATCATTGCAAATCATAGATGAATATAAATGTTACCTTCAAGTAATCCAATGAAACCAAACTTGAATTGCAAACGTGAAGTCTTCAATGTTTTCTCAACATAATATTCCTTAATACTAAAACTCAAAGTAAACATATGCTAAATTACTCTAATGGTGGCTAATAGTTGGTATGGTGTGAGTTTACCAAGTCCTAATATCTATTTATACTTTCTAATAACAATTAGAAACCCTACTTTACAATTTGATTCAAAATAAAACTCCAACGTTCTATTTTCTACGAGTCTAGCATTGTTTCTAATGCCTCGGTGTTAGTGTGTTAAGCCATGGAACTGCCACTACATGCACTTATTTTGCTCTCCTGTCCACTCAACGTCGTCCCTGTTTGTCTCAACGTCGTCCCTTTTATGTTGTAGCGATGCCACTGTACCGGACATCAAGTGTTGATTTCTTCACTTCTTTTTCTCTCCCACGTTGTGCCTTTCCTTCCTATAGCATCACCATGTGTAGCCACGGCATCTACCATGTGTTTGTGGGTTTTTGCTTCGTTTCTTCTCATTTTTGCTTATTTTCTTTCTTTACACCGTAATTCCCAAAAAATGAAATAACATCGTGAATTAGAACTCATTTAGGGATATTTATGCTAAATATACCATTAAACTAACCTTATATATAAGTCTAAATAATCATTAATCAACATGCACGACTTATTTCAAATGGAACATCTTTTTCCAGTAATGTACACAATGAATTAGTGATTTTTGGAAATTCCTTAACAAACCTTCTATAGAAACCTTATATATAAGTCTTTAATATTTTCATCACATAATACTTCTTAATACTCAAACTCAAATAAAACCTATACTAAATTACTCTTATGCTGGCTATTAGTTGGTATGTGGTGAGTTTACCACGTCTTAATACCTATTTATACTCCCTAATAACAATTAGAAACCCTACTTTACAATTTAACTCGAAATAAAACTCCAAATTTCTATTTTCTACGTGTCTCGTGCTGTCACTAATGCCCCAGCATCGTGTATGTTAAGCCACGATGCCGCCATTGCCCCGCCATTGTTGCACCTCTTTTGTCTCCTTGGTACCTCACCTATGTCATTGCATGTCTCGGCGTCGTCCCTTGTGTGCCACAGCGCAACCACTGCGCCAAATCTTGAGTGTTGCTTTCTTCATTTTCTTTGTTCTCCCACGCCATGCTTTTCCTTCCCACGCTATGTCTTTCCTTCCCACAACATCAACATGTGTAGTTACGACGCCAACCATGTTCTTATGGTTTTTCGCTCAGTTTTTTCTCTTTTTTCCTCATTTCCTTTTTTACACCTAAATTCCCTAAAAATACAATAACATGATGAATTAGAACTCAGTTAGGGATAGTTGTACTAAATATATGACTAAACTAATATAAATAATCACTTTTCAAATACCACTAAACTTAAGATTTTGTGTAGCCCGAGCAAATGTATATTCTACTACGTCTCCTAATAACTAACTCTCATTCAATTTACATTATTTATGGATTATCCTTTAACTCACTAAGTTTAAGTTAATAATCAACTCAAGATTTTTTTCTTTGCAAAAACTTGTTATTGTAAGACATGTAGCTTTAACAACACATACAACTTCATTTTTGAAACACCAAAATAGATCACAACCCAAACCATCACTAATTACAAGTTTGTTTCATCTTAACACTCAAATAGCAAGTACGCAATCTCATGATTTCTCATTAAGCTCGAGAATTCACAAATAAGCATAGATCAAACTCATCTTTGATATACTTTAGGACTTCGAGAGTTTATAGGACTTAACATCATTGGAAAGGAAACTTAACTCAATTAGCTATTTGTACTCGAGCTAAATCTTTTCTTTGAATAGTTTTGTTCTACTCATGCCTTCTTTTCTTTATTTAATTCTCTCTCATTTCTTTTCTTCTTCTTTTCATTTTCATTTTTACATTCCCTACCCTTTTTCCTATGGACTCCGTTCTTCCTCACTTTTTCCAACTATCAAGTTCCCTACACCATTTCTTTTAGAACTTATAAGATTCTGTCATTTTTCTTTTATTTATAAAACTCTTGTAAGCACTTCTCATTTTCACTTAATCAATTAAGTTAACTCCAAATGTTAATTTACAATACCTATTTCTTCCCCTCTTTGCACTAAGTCTTTATACTTTATATTTGCAAGTAAAATTCATACTTATTGTAGAATCCCTAGAGATCTATCTTTTTCCACAGGAAGTGTTCTTGCTTTCGTTTCAAGTTCATTGTCTTCCCTAACTTTAGGTTTTTAATCATGAAATCACATTATTTTTTGCTATATTTCATTTTTTTCTTCTTCAAAATTTAAAAATACTTTATTGAGTTTCATATCAACAAGACACTTGTAATTTACTCATCCACAATTAAAGGCATGAACATGCAAACGACCTACTTATTCATTGCATATTACTATATATAACCCAATCTATACTACTTGAACATTCATATAGTAAGTAAAATGAGAAATTTATATACTACCATGTTTTCCTCCTTAACTACTTCAAATTGAAATTTAAATGATCATACCTGCAGTGTTTATCCTTATGTCTCAACCTATATTACCACTTCCCATAGTGTAGTGTAGTGTCGATGCCCCCAAACTTTAACTAAACCTTGTCCTCAAGGTTTAAAAGTAAGTCTGAAACATGAAAATACTAGAGCACACAGACATATATAATAACATAAATTATAATAAAGTAAGCAAAAAATAGAATTAAAATAACTCAATAGTTAACAAAATATCCCTAAGTTAAAAAAATGGTATCAATGACACTTTCATCTCCCCAGGTCTATAGGATTCCTAATACACTAACTTTAAGATTGCGTGTCACCATCATCAACTACATCATTCGCTCCAGCATAGGATGGTGTCAATGAACGCTCTACCCTTCCGCTCTGCACCAAATCCTGATCAAACACATAGTTCAATGCTACTAGAAAGCCAAGTAACCTATTAGTAGTTCTCATTCATTTGCTCCTCTCATACCTAGCTAAGTCCCTCTGATGACTAACAAACAACATGAAATTTCACTGCCCGTTTTGTCTGTGTTGCCCTCTCCTTTCCATATCATGCTCATATCTCAACATATCTATGTGGTAATGTGACATGTCTTCTTGGCACTATCTCTGCATCTCTGCTATCCATAGCCTCTACTACCGTGGAGTCAAGTCCTTTGGTGGTGGTTCTGCAAACTTGTATCCCTCAACAAATCATGTTGTTGTTGTTGCTCCTCCTCTTCTCCATATCTTTCCTCTTCTAGCTCCCGGGTTAATTCTGATGTTGCAGCTTGATCCTTTTGCCTTTTGGCCAACAACTTAGCCTCAATTCTACCTCCTTTAGCGCTCTCTCTTTCCTTCTCAAAATCTTAAGAACTAGGTGAGGATTTTAATGTGAGCATGAACATCCATGGTTGGTTGGGCTGCTATATCGGGTTCTTCATTATTTCTCAGTCTCACTTTAGCCTTTAAGCATATCGAAGTAATCAAAATACGAAGCGACAATTAGTTGTCTCTTTCTAACATGATCGACTCCCTCAAACTGTTGTAGATGATCTCGCCGATGTTGATCTCCATTTCTTTGTAATCTCATAAAGACAAGTTATTTTTGGCTTGTTCATCTCACCCTATTGAGAAGTGGGTATAGCGATGCAATAAGGAAATGTTGCCACATTTTATGAACTTTTCGAACACTCCCCTTCTTAATGTGCTTCGGCGCATTCTCAACTCTCATGGCCTAGCCTTGTTGTATAGGAAAAGCAATGTGTTGTCTATAGCTCCAAAAATGTATAGGTTATAAGTTTTCTCGTATAACTGTTTCGGGAAAGTCGGTTCATATCCATATAAACTTAAGTGCTCCAATAAATATAAGGTATTTATATCACGTATATTAAAGGTAACAAAAATCCCTCTCACCTTAACTGCTCATTCTTTACAGTGAACTTTGCATTAGCATAAAATTCAAAACCAATCTCAACCACTCCTTTAATGTCATTTTTTCTATAATCTTAAGCAAGTCGCTCCCAATTTTGTCGCCTAATGAAATTACTCACTCTCTTATCATATTTGGCCGATAAATTAATCCCTATTTCACAAATGAACTCCCTACATAGGATTTTCTCATACCGGTGTTTGGCCTCTCTACTAATGAAAAATTTAGATTTAAAAGGTCAACGCTCTTCTTCATTAGGATTTCCTTAGGTAGAAACCTCAAAATCATTTTCACTAGTTTGGCTAACTTTTTTCCTTGTTATTGCCATTTCTTCAAATTTCAAACAACTAAACGACAACGCAATGCAACTTGGGTCTTCAAATCACTTAAAAACCAAAATTCATATCGCATGGATCATGCATACGCCAAATAATGCAAGGACCTCAACTAAGTCTCCATGGTAATATTAATGCCCAACATTTATACAATCTTGGAAAATCTATCCTACAACCTTAAATACATAATTCAAACAATTTCATTAAAATTTTCAAAAATTCAAAACATAACTAGATGAACTTATAAATTTACCTCAATACTAGATTTATTTTCGGTGTAGAACACTCCTCCATGTCTTTATCAAACCAAGCCCTCTCACAATTCTCACCAACTAGAACCCTAAATCTCTTTGAAATGAAAACTCAAAATTTAAGCCCTAGCTCTTCAACATTTGCAAATCCATAATGCATTTGCCTCTTTCACTCTCAATCACCAGGAACTCACTAACCTTACTTAAAAATGATCAAACTTTGGCTCTAGAGGGGTGTATGCTTGGTGGTTGTGGTGGGGTAGTCCAATTGTGAAGAACGAATGTAAAAACGAGGTTTAAACCCCTTAAGTCAACCTCGATGCCTTACTTCATATGAAAGGCCTTGTGACAGCATCGCCAGTACATCATTGACATAGTGGGGTGTTTTTATTTTCTTGCTCTACTACAATTTCGGCACTATGGCCATTTCCTATGGCGCCATAGGTATACTCACGGCGTCGACCCATTTGCCGATGTACTCCGCGTATATTTTTTGCTAATTCTTATCCATCGCTCATCCACCTTCGTATATCACTCACACAAGGTGTCGTGACCACATGAAGTCCTTATAAATATTTAAATTAATAAATTTTACCTTCAATTTGCCCATGCACCTTACCTTCATCACTTTGAACTCCTTCGTTATTTTTCACTATTTCATGAGTTATCAACATATTTCCATTCTGATAAATCATCACCCGACAAATGGTCTTTCCTGCACATAAGACGTAAATTTTCAAAAGTTAGAACTAAGACTTCTTAATTATAATTATTGAATGAAATAACTAGCTACTAACTGAAATTTTAAAACTTAAGATTTAAAAACTTGGGCTGCCTCCTAATAGCGCTTAATTTAATGTCAATGGCTTGACCCCATTTCGTTCATTTAGTCCGAGTCTAAATCGAGAAGCTTCATTTGCAAATCGGAGATTATGATTTCATTCCCATTCAGATGTACTTCTTCACCATAGACAAAGACAACCTTCTCAGCATCATTGCCCTCATTGATAGTCATCATGATTTTCCTCTCTCTTATGTACAAATTTGCTTTAACAATGTTCAAGAATGGTCGTCCAAGTATTATAGATACATCATTGTCATATTGTGATTCATGACTTGAAATCCGCGATGAATATGAATCTACCCACTTTCACATGCACATTTAAGACTCTCCTTATAGTAGGTGTCAAATTGTCATTGGCTACTTGCAAATTCATCGTATCAAGACGATCGATCTTCAAGTTAGCATGCAACATGCCCATTAGTGGCATGACATTGATTGAGGCTCCCGTATCACATAAAACATTTTTAAATCGGTGCCTATCAATATTTATCGATATGCTTATCTTTCTAGGATATCTTCTTTTGATAGGTTAAAGCCGCTGCATGAACTTGAGCTTTGGTTTCGATTTCTTCAGAGCCAACTTGATGTCATTACCTTATGGGTCTTTTCGGAATGTCCTTCATTTTTTTGCTTGGTCTTCCATTATTGTTTTCCTTTTTTTCTTCAAGGCATTAGTTTTTTGTTTCTTGAAACCATCAAGCTCATCTTGCCTTACTTCCATGCTATGCTCATGCATCTCCTCATGTTTCCTCATTGCCAAAATGTTGACATTTTCCAGGTTTTTCATCATTTGTTCTTTTCTTGGCTCTTTTGCTGCCATAGTACTCATTATGCGAATAGCACTCACGTTCTCCTTGGGGTTGGCTATTGTGTTGCTTGGAAATTGTCCTTCTTTTCTCGAGTTCGAGGCTATAACAAACTGACCAAGTTTTCTCTCTAAGTTATTGATGGATTATGGTTGCTCATCATCTATCCTTTTCATAGCTTGTTTCACTCCTTCTATTTCTTTCTCGTGCTTCTCATGGTACTCCCTATTGCTCATGTCCATGGCTTGCAAATACTTCTCTATTGGCTTCAAAAAAATCATCTATTCGCTTAGCCCCAGCTTCCCTATTGGACTTGTTGATCAAAGACTTGAGTTAACTTCAGTGCATCATCAAGATTTCCATATGAGAAGTTCAGTTTGTTATTATTGTATCATTGATAAAACCGCTGCGGAGACAATCCTCTCGACCTGAAGTTGTTCCCGTAGCCTTGATTATTAATGAAGTTGATGTCCTCATACTCTATTCCATGTTGTATGTCTATTTTCTTAACCATCATTCCTTAGTGATTATTGGGTTGTTTTGCAACTTGTTGACCATGGTGTCCCATTTGAAGTTTTGTCATTTGGTTACTCGCATTTGATGGTTATGCCATATATGTATCTTGCGAGTCAGTTACATATACCTCTATTAGTCTCCTTACTATGGAATGAGTGCCAATGGTAGAATTTTGAGACATAAAATCAAGGAGATCAATGCTCCATCCTCAACCTTGGTAAGTAGAGAGGCACCTATTGCGGCATCTACTAGCATTCTTGTGCAGTGGTTTATCCCATATAAGAAAATCTGGAATTGTGCCCATTTTACGTATTCGTGTCCCAAACATCTCCTTAGCATCTCTTTGAATCTTTCCTAAGCCTTACCAAAAGACTCAGTATCTTCTTGCTTGAATTGATTAATCTTAATATTCCTTTCGGTGACCTTCAATAGGGGAAAAAACATTGATTTTTGCCCATGAGGTCATACTTACTGCATTTAGCCCTTGGAACCATGATTTGGCTTTTCCACTTAATGAGAATGGAAAAAGTCGTATCCTGATCACCTCCTTTGTAACTTCGGTGATGCGCACGATATTGCACTTCTCCAAGAAATTCTCAACATGTGCAACTAGATCTTCATTGGATAGCTCATTGAACAAGCTATTTCACACCATGTTTACCAGAGACGGTCTCAAATGAAACTCAGTGGTGTTAAATGGAAGCCTCATCACTCTATTGTAAGTCTCTTAAACTTTTGGCTTAAAATAGTCATGAAAGCATCTACATCCTCTTGCTTTATCCTGCACTACCAGATCACCAGCTGGTTGGTTATTCCCGCGGCCCTATTGTTGGTTTCTAGTTTGCTCCTCAGCCATTGTCCTTTGTTTGTTCTTTTTATCTCAGGTCGAAAGGCACTATGTCCTTTTCTCCCTTACTACGCATGCACTAACTATCCTTAAAAATAAAACACAAAAGATCAACTGCAGAAAGTTAAACTTGAAACTTAAGCCTTTTTATGAACTTGAAAGTAAAGTATTGAAAATAAAACTTAGCAGTTTTTCAAACTAAGTAATAGTAATGGCTACCTATCCCAGGCAATGGCGGCAAAAACTTGATGCGTGGCAATATCGTCCACATGGAAAGGTTTTTGCATTAATTAATTACCTATTTAACTTTGAATGATTGCTAAGGAAATCCCTTATAATTGGTTTTAAACTAACTAAACTAATTAAATAAAACAATGTAAACTTACTTTAACTCTTATATTAAGGATATCTTAGTTCACAACTTCACCTAGGTAATTTAATATTTTACTTTTCAACCACTTGTACATCTTAATATGTTATAACAATGCCAAATTAGAATAGATAGATTTCTTTCAAATCCACTTTAACCTACTATCATGACAAAAAAGATTCTAATGTGCAAACTATAACTTTTCCTATTAATCTGAATAACATAAGCTCCACATTGATTTAATTCTCAAATCTTTGGATTCATACCCAACTAAGTGTACTATATGTGTCTCCTTAATCTATAACTATTGCTTGATGTTGTATGTCTTACGGTTGTACGAGTCATGTCCGGATTAAAAGCTTCAATGGTCATGATAACTACTAAAACCTAATATCATTAAACACGTCATCAAGATGTCTAAAACATTATGCTCAGAATCAATACAAATTCAAACCATTATACTTTTTATAATCACTTTATATTCATATTCAAAGCATAGCATCCATAAGATCCATTGATCCCTAAGATAAATCGACTACTCACACTTCATTGAAACATAAATATTACAATTCATTATGGAAATCATTGCAAATCATAGATGAATATAAGTATTACCTTCGATTAAATCAATGAAATCAAACTTGAATTGCAAACATGAAGTCTTCAATGTTTTCTTCACAAATACTATTTAATAATGAAATTAAAAGTAAAACTTATGCTAAATTACTCTAATGGTGGCTAATAGTTGACATGTGGTAAGCTTGCCATGTCCTAATATCTATTTATACTCCCTAATAATAATTAGAAACCCTACTTTACAATTTAACTCGAAATAAAACTTCAACTTTCTATTTTGTGCTTGTTTAGCGCTATCACTAATGCCCCAGCACCGTGTTTGTTAAGCCACGACACCGCCACTTCGTTGCCACTATATGCATCTCTTTTGTCTCCCTGGTATCTCGGCACTGTCACTGCATGTCCCAGCGTCATCCATTGTGTACCACAGCATCGCCATTGCGTCAAACCTATAGTGTTGATTTCTTCACTTCCTTTACTCTCCCATGATGTGCCTTTACTTCCCACGTTGTGCCTTTCCTTCTCATAGCGTCAACATGTTTAGACACGGCGCCAACCATAGTTTTATAGGTTTTTACTCCAATTCTTCTCATTTTTATTCAGGTCCTTCAGTTACACCTTAATTCCCTGAAAATGTAATAACACCATGAATTAGGAATCAATGAGGGATATTTATACTAAATATATGACTAAACTAACCCTATATATGTGTATAAATAATCACTTATTAGTAACCTAAATACCCATCTAGGAAGCAGTAGTATTTGTACCCTGCTAATCTATCCAACATTTCATCAATGAATGGTAAAAGGAAGTGTTCATTTCTTGTAGCCTTATTTAACTTTGGATAGTTAATGTAAACTCTCCAACCAGTTAGTGTTCTCATGAATAAGGCTTCTCAATTTTTTGTTTTGAATAATGGTCATTCATCATTTCTTTGGTACTACATGTATTGGTGAAACTCACAAACTGTCTGAAAAAGCATAGATGATTCTACCGTTCAACCATTTTAAGATCTCCTTCTTTACTACTTCTTTCATCATTGGATTTAACCTCTTCTTAGCTTCAATTGATTATTTATGATTCTCTTCTATTAAGATCTTATTCATGCATACCATTGGACTAACTACTTTTAAGTCCTTGATTTCCTATTCCAACACTGACTTTTGCTCTTTCAAAACTCAAAGCAACTTTACTTCTTCTAGTTCCATTAACGCTACTAAAATGATCAAATGACATGTCGAATTTTCTCCTAAATATCCATATCTCATATGTTGGGGCATGTGCCCTAGGTTAATTTACAACATTGTTTATCTTGTAATTTTAGTTAATAAAATTGAGGCTTTCATTTATTATTTTATTATAAGTGATTGCATGTTTACCTTATAATAAGATTTATGGGTATTTGTTGAAATATCTTAAATTTCCCTTAGTCTGTCATTATACTAGTGTGAATCTTGATTGATGGTCATGTGATGATCATGCGTATAGGGATACAAATCGAGATCATGAGTACTTATTAGGGAACAAGGTACTGGACCGACCCGCTATGAGAACACCACATGGATTAAGTCATAGGTGTTACTTATGATAGGTATATCGTTTAGTTCTTTGATTTAAAATTACCCTAAACTTTAATCTAATGAGCATGATAATTTGATAGAATCAAATGTGTCTTTAACATGATGATTATAAAGATTATGATTGGTTACCATGTAAATAATTTGTGAAGGTGTGTAATCAAGATAAAAATCTTCCCTCTCATTTAGAGAGAGATATCAGTGGATCCTTCGATATGATAGACTGTTAAATGGTCATGTCTAACGGAATTGATATGAACAAAGTCACTTAGATGTTTTAAGTCTACAAAAAGATCAAGACTAGTACGATTGAACATTAAGGGTGACTTTCTATGCCTTATGTTTAATCAAATGATATCTTACACTAAAAAGGATATGAAATATGTTATTCATCATGTTGTATCAATTTTGATATTCACACTACTTGGGTAGTCATAATGTCTTGCTAGAGACCGCTTATGACTTATGTACCAAATGGTTTTAGTTCACAACCAACATCGCATGAATATATTGGGTCACACACAAAGAATGGCTTTGCGCAATTTCAATTAGTCCAGAGTAATGAATTTTATATGATAAAATTCATGACATAAAAGCCCTTACGATTTGTTATATGATAACTTATCAATAGGGGCGTATGTGTAATTAGTTTAACTGCCTAAATACAATAGTTGTATTAAGAATAGGATTTTAAGCGAGGCCTTATCTACACATAAATAGAGGTTAAAACCCTAAAATGAAATAAGATTTTTATTTTTGCTATTTTCAAGTACTCTGAATTTTGGGAGAGAAAGAAAAATATTATTTTTATCTCTTTTAGGGCTTGCACTCCAAATCATGGTTACCGTTCGTATGTGAATTTCTGATAGAAGACGGGGGCTTGAACGTCTTGGAGATCGAACAATCAAAGAAAGAAATCATGGATTAAGGTATGGTTTACATTTGTAGATCTAGTTTAACGGAACTTATTTTCGATCTTGCTAGAGTTTTTCAAATATTATTTTGGATTTTTTGCTACGTATGAACCCCACAATCCAACAGTGGTATCAGAGCCATAGGCTCGATTCTATTAAATATTTGCATGTTTTTTCTAATATATATATATATATATATATAAATATATATATATATATATGAAAACATGATCTTAATTAATGTATATATGATGTACATTGATGCATATTGATGAATAAGCATGATTTGATTCAATGACGGAATTCATGTTTAGAATATTTCGATTAACATATGTATTAACATTAAACGATGCGAATTTTGTATGTTCACATGGTAGGAATCATGTTTAGGTTAATGTGATTCTGGTGTTAGTACATAGTTCATTTTGTTCAATAATTACATATATCTCATGGTTGAAATCATGATTAGGTTAATTTGATTAATTTAATATGATTCTAGCGTTGAATGCATGGTTAATATTTTGTTTCTTGATTCAATTGCTTTTTCATATAAATAAGAATCAAAATTAGTTTTTTTTATCACATATCTCATTTTGGTTATCCATTAGTATATTCCTATTAGATAGGAGATAAACTTGTAATTGGATAAGAATTACAATAGGCGAGATGTATAACAAATTCTAATTGGATAAAGATTTTAAGTATCTTAAATTCTAATTGGATTAAGATAAGATATTAAGTTAAAGGTGGGCCCGAGTTAATTAAAAATATTTTAATTAATATTTTTTTGAATTAAAATAAGGGACAGTTTTGGCCGTTGACCGGCCAACGGAAACACCATTTACTATTCATAGCGCGTGGAAATTTGTATAATAGTCAATATTAGTATAATTTTTTAACTTTTTTAGTGATTGTTTATGCATTGTAATATATGATATTTATCTTTTTTAAATTATGATCACTAAAACAAATAAAAATCTCTCTTCCAAATTTTAAGTCAAGTAACATCTATTCTCAAACACTTGTAAGGCTTTGATCACATAAATATAGGTCTGCCTCCGTAGAGTGTATTGTGTTATCTTAGTGAGGTAAGTTGAGTAACGGTTACCCTATTGTTTCAAATGGTTAGACTTGATAAAGCTATCAAAACGATTTCGGGCTTTAAGCACTAGATGAGATAAAAAAGCTAAGACATAAGATATCATAATCTCATTAAAACAACTAAAAGTTATATATGATGTAATTGGTAATTGGTACCTACATAAATAACCTAATTCATAGTGTCATGCCTTAGTTATCTTGGAATTAGGTGAAACATAAATTTTAGTCCCTTAAATTGACATAGCATTTTCAGAAGGCTTCGATCACATAAATATGGGTCTCCCTCCGTAGAGTATATTGTGTTATCTTGGCGAGGTAAGTTAAGTAACGGTTACTCTATTATTTGAAATGGTTAGACTTGATAAAGCTATCAAAATGACTTTGGGCTTTAAGCATTAGATGAGATAAAACAAGCTAAGACATAAGATATCATAATCTCATAAAAACAACTAAAAGTTATATATGATGTAATTGGTAATTGGTACCTGACTAAATAACCTAATTTATAGTGTCATGCTTTAGCTATCTTGGAATTAGGTGAAACATGAATTATAGTCCCTTAAATTGACATAGCATTTTTAGAAGGGTTGTTAATTTAGTAGAAGTCTATTCATTTATACTAAAATGAACTTTTGCATAATTTTTATTGTAGATCTATGGCCTCTTCAAATCACATTAATTCCTTGTCACTGCGATCCATCCTTAAGAAGGATACATTGTCCAAGACAAACTTTCTTAATTGGTTCAAAAACTTGAGAATTGTTCTTAAACATGACCGCAAGTTGTATGTCCTGGATGCTCCTATTCTTAAGGAACCACCAGCCAATACTTTAATAGCCGTGAAGGATGCACATAATAAGCAAGTTAATGACTCTACTGATGTTGCATGTATTATTATGGTAACCATGGTTTCTAAACTTTAGAAGGACATGAAACGCATTGAAGTTTACGACATGGCTAAGATGCTGAAGGAAATGTTCAGACACTAGGCAAAAAAGGTTTGAGATTTTCAAGAACCTTCATTCTCGCAAAATGGCTGAAGGTGCATCAGTTAGTCCTTATTTTTTTGAAAATGAAGGGTTATATTGACCATCTTGATAGACTTAGATTTCCTAAAAACTATGGATTTGATCTTGAATTCATTAACTAATAGTTATTCAAAATTTGTGATGAACTATAACATGAATAATATAGAGAATTATATCTCAGAGTTGCATTTCATGCTTAAAACTACTGAGCAAAATATTAAGAAAGCCATTGCTAATGTGTTGATGGTTCAAAAAGGAAAGGCTATGAAGAAAATGGCCAAAGGCAAGGCTAAAGTTTCCAAGACTGTTGTGATTGTCATAAAGCATGTGGAATAAGCCAAGCCTAAGGCTGCTTCTACTTCGCAGTCCTAGAAGGAAAAGGAAAGGAAGGAAATTGTCATTTATACCATGCACCTGGGCAATGGATTAGAAATTGCAAGCTCTACCTTGAAGATCTAAAGAAAAAAAAAAGAGTTGTATGACTACTGCTTCACGTATTTACGTTATTGAATATAGTTTGTCTACTAGTGATTCCTGGGTATTGGATACTCGATGTGGGTCTCATATTGGTATTAATGTACAGGGTCTCACCAAAAGTAAAAGGCTAAAAAAATGAGAAGTCGTCCTACCAGTTAAAAATGGAGCAAAGGTTATTGTGTTAGTTGTAGGATGCTATTCATTTATTTTACCTAGTGAGCTTGTTTTAGTTTTAAATAATTTTTATTATGTCCCTGCCTTGATAAGAAACATCATTTCACTTTCATGTTTGGATTTGGATGCTTTTAATTTCATTATTGCAAATAATAAATATTATATTTCTCATATAGACATTTTATATGCGAATGTTGATTTGTGTGATGGTCTTTATATTCGAAACATGAAAAGGTTCATAGATACTCATTCTCTTAACGTAGGCACAAAGAGATTCAAGTCAAATGACTTGAATCAAACCTACCTTTGGCATTGTCGTCTTGGCCTCATAAATGAGAAAAGCATTTCTAAACTCTATGAATATGGACTTTTATATTCATTTGATTTCGAATCATATGAAACATGTGTGTCTTGTTTACTAGGAAAGATGACAAAGAGTCTTTTTACTTGACACAGTGAAAGGACAAGTGATTTATTAGATCTAATAGATACTAATGTATACGGTCTTATAAACACAATAGGTGGAGGTGGTTATCAGTACTTCATTACTTTCACTGATGATATTAGAAGATATGGTTACGTGTATCTCATGAAACATAAAGGTGAATATTTTGAGATGTTTTGAACATGTCGAAATGAAATGCAAAATCAACTTGGTAAAACTATTAAAGCACTTCGATCGGATCGAGGTGGTGAATATTCGAGCTAATAGTTTGATGATCATCTTAGAAAATGTGGGATTGTCTCACAGTTAACTCCTTTAACAACTCCACAATGGAATGGTGTTTGTGAGATGAGAAATTAGACTTTATTGTATATGGAAGTGTTTCTCTATGAGGGACTTGGAAAATGCAGCTTACATCTTTAAGATTAATATCTACAGGGATAATCGATTGGTCTAAGTGAGAGCGTTTACATTGATAAGGTACTAAATAGGTTCAATATGCAAGATTCTAAAAGAGGGTCGTTGCCAATGTCTCATGGTATAAGTCTCAGCAAGACTCAATGTTCGAAGATTAATGATGAGCGAGAATGCATGAAAACGATTCCATATGCATCGGCTATTGGGTCTATTGTGTATGCCATGTATATGCACCTGATGTGATGTATCATATGCTTTGAGTGCAACAAGCAGATATTAGTTTGATCCCTGTGAGAGTCAATAGATAGCAGTAAAAAACATTCTTAAGTATTTGAGAAGGGATAAAGAAGTGTTCTTGGTCTATCGAAGTTTGGAAGATGAGCTTTTTGTTAATGGTTACACAGAAGCAAGTTTTCAAATTGATATAGATGACTTCATATCACAGTCTAGATATGTGTTTACTTTAAATGGAGGCACAGTGAGCTAGAAACGTTTGAGGCAAGAAACTGAGGCATATTCTACAACTGAAGGTAAGTATATGGTAGTGTCCAATGTAGCTAAGGAGGCAGTTTGGATAAAAAAAGATCATCTTTGAACTTCATCTGGTTCTGAGTATAGCTATATTTGCTTGTATTGTGAAAACAACAAGGCAATAGCACAGGCCAAGGAACCAAGATCACACAACTAATGCAAACATATACTTAGAAGTTTTCATCTCATTCGAGAAATCATTAAGAGGGGAGACGTGAAGACTTGCATAATTCCTACAGAAAATACTGTTGCATATCCTTTGACGAAGGCTCTTCCACAAGCGAAACATGATGGTCATAATAGGTCATTAGGTGTTAAATACATAAATGACAAGCCCTAGTGCAAATGGGAGATGTTGGGGTATATGCCTTAAGTCAATCTACAAACATTGTTTGTCTTATAATTTTAGTTAATAAAATTGAGGCTTTCATTTGCTATTTTATTATAAGTGATTGTATGTTTACCTTATAGTAATATTCATGGGTATTTGTTGAAATATCTTAAATGTTTCTAGTTAGTAATTACACTGGAAATTGTAATGAATTAAGACAAGTACGAATCTTGATTGATCGTCATGTGATAATCATGCGTATATAGAATTGAGATCAGGAGTACTTGTTAAGGAACATGGTACTAGACCGACCCTCTATGAGAACACCACATGGATTAAGTCATAGGTGTTACTCATAATAGGTATATCATTTAGTCCTTTAACTAAACGATTATAAAAAATTGTAATTGATTTTTATGTGAATAATATGTGAAGGTGTGTAATCAAGATAGAATATCTCCTTTTCGTATTGAGAAAGATATTAGTAGATCCCTTAATGTGTTAGATTGTTAAGGGGCCATGTTGAAATGAATTGATATGATCAAGGTCACTTGGACGTTTTTGGTCTACCTAGAGACTGAGACTAGTACAATTGAAAATTAAGGGTGACTTTTCATGCCTTATAGGTAATCAAAAGATATCGCACAACAAAAGGATATGATATATGTTATTCATTAGGTTATATCGATTTTGATATTCATACTACTTGGGTAGTCATAATGCCTTGTTAGAGACCGTTTATGACATGTGTACCAAAATAGTTTTGGTTCACTACCAACATCACATGAACCTATTGAGTCCCACATAAAGAATGGCTTTGTGCAATTTCAATTTGTCCATAGTAATGAATCTTATATGATAAAATTATGACATAAAAACCGTTAAGATTTGTTATACGATAACTTATTAATAGGGGTGTATGTGCAATTTGCTTAAACTGCTTAAATACAATATTTGTATTAAAAATAGGATTTTAAGTGAGGGGCTTATCTACACAGATAAATAGAGGTTGAAACCCTTAAATGAAATAAGATTTTCTTTTTTGCTCTTTTCGAGTTCTTTGGATTTTAGGAGAGAAAAAAAAATTCTCTCTTGGGGTTTGCACTCCAAATTGTGATCACCGTTCGTGTGTAGATTTCTGATAAATTGGAGATCGAACAATCGAAGAAGGAAAACACGGATTAAGGTATGGTTTACTTTTGTAGATCTAGTTTAATGGGACTTATTTTCGATCTTATTAAAGTTTTTCAAAAACTAATTTGGGTTTTCATTGCATGTGAACCCCAAAACCCAACATCAGATGATTTGGTAAAGGCTTTCATTCCATTGTTTCTTCAATAACTGCACTTTCCATTTTCCTTTCTATTTTCTCGAACCTTTATGAGACTTTGGGGCTCATATCAATGATAAAGCATTTACTGCTTCCTTAATTTCACCATTAACCGAAGAACTTGTTGTTATGCTTTGGACTAGGCACTGCTTCAGTGGGTCATCTAGCATACACTCCTCGGCTATCTTAGAAACACAGTCATACCTACATCTCTAAATTTCATACTTTTACGGGGCTCTCCCTCGCTTGGAGATTTCAAGGTTTTGTAAATGTCGAACATGACTTCCTCATTATTTACTCGTAACCTTAATTCTCCTTCTCGAATATCTATCAATGCTCGTGCAGTTGCTAGGAAGGGTCTCTCTAAGATCAATGGTACATTTGAATCTTCTTTCATATCCAACACTACAAAGTCAACTAGGAAAATGAACTTATCCACTTTTACCAACACAACTTCAATTACTCCTTTTGGATAAGTCAATAATCGATCTGCTAATTGCAAGGTCATATTGGTTGACTTCACTTCTCCCAAACCTAATTTCTTAAATACTGATAAGGGCATCAAATTTATGCTTGCTCCTAAATAACATAAGACTTTATCAAACAAGTGTACTGCTATAGCGCATAGAATGGAAAAAATACTTTGGTCCTTCAACTTTTGTGGTAACTTCCTTTATAAAATTGCACTACATGCTATTGTTAAATTTATTGTTTTATAATCTTCCAATCACACTTTTCTTTCCATTATGTCTTTTAGAAAAAATATGTAATTTGACATATGTTCTAATGCATCTACGAACGGGATGTTTATGTGTAACTTCTTAAACATCTTCCAAAACTTTTTAAATTATTCTTGATCTTTCTGTTTTTTGAATTTCTAAGAATATGGTAGAGGTGGGTTTATTAATGGTGGATTGTCAGGAAATGTAACTCTCCTTAGTACCACATCTTTTTTTGCCTCCCTCCCCTACTTTCCGTTGAGTTAGTATATGATTCTTCTGCTGGTGCAACTTCTTTTAGGGTATCATTGTCACTCTCCAATTGTTATGCATCCATTTATTGTGCTCATCTATTTGTTTCCTTTTGTCATTTGTTGTGTCTTTTGGTTGCATCGGGTTTTTAGTTGTTCTTCCATTTCTTAATTGGAATTCATGTGCGTTCTCCATAAGATTAATGCTCGTGTTACTCAAAAACTAACTTTCCTTCCTTGAATTTAAGGCAATTGCAAGCTGACCACTCTGTCTTTCAAGGTTCTTAATTGATCGTGATCTCTCATCATCCATTCTCTTTATATCTTGCTACACATTTTCCATCTCTTTTTCATGCTTCTCATGGCATTCCCTATTGCTCATGTCTATGGTGTTCAAGAATTTCTCAATTAACTTCAATGAAGTCATCTATTCGCTCTGCCCTAGCTTCCCCTATTGCTCTTGTTGATCGAAGCCTTGAGGTAACTTCAATGCATTATTAGGAATTCCATATGAGAAGTTTGGGTTGTTGTTGTATGCTTGATAAAACCTTTGAGGAGCCATTCCTTTCTGCCTAAAGTTGTTTCTATAGTCTTGGTTGTTCATGAATTTGATGTCCTTAAACTTCATTCCTTACTTCATGTCCATTTGATTAACCATCATAACTTGGTGATCGATGGGTTGTTGTATCGCCTCCACTTGTGGACTTTGTTGTTGATTGGGTATGTGCTCTAGGCCAATTTTGTAAATGTTGTTTAACTATTATAAGTGGATCCATGTTTTTTCTAATAGTATCCATGGATAATTACTTTGTCATTTTAAACATCTTTAGTCAATTATTATTGAAGAAATAATAATAAATGAAGACTAGCACGAGTCTTGATTGATAGTCATGTGATGATTATGCGTATACGAATACAGATCAAGATCATGGGTATCTATTAGGAACAGATGCTAGACCGACCCACTATGAGAACACTACATGGTCAATGTCATAAGTGATTCTTTTGGGAGTTATATCCTTTAGTCCTTTTACTTGAGATCACCAAAGATTCGAACATTAGGAGCACAATGATTTGACACAATCAAATGTCATCTTTAATAGGATGATTATAAAGATGGTGATTGGTCATTGTTCAACTAATGAGTGGATGTTGTGTGATCAAGATAGGATTTGTCCCTCTCTTTTAGAGAGATTTTTATTACGCCCCCGATATGTTAGACTGATAAATGGTCGTGTCTAGTGAATTGATTGGATCAATATCACTTGACAATTTCAATCTACTCGGAGATCGAGACAGATTGACTATAAGCGTGACATTCCATGTTTTATGTTCAATCAAAAAGATATCGCGTGACAAAGGAATATGATTTACAGTTTCTATTAGGTTGTATCAATTTATTGATCTTTATGCAACTTGGTTAGTCATAATGTCTTGCTAGAGGTCGCACGTAAAGATCTCATTTGCGTAATTTAATATTTTCTAGGTTGATGAATTTTATTTGATAAAACTCATCTTGAAGATTCTCATTAAGTGTCCTAGTTTGACTAGGATTCAAAATTCTCCTAGATTTCTAGTATGACTAGAGATTTTTTTGTCTAGAGATTTTTTGTCTCTTTGTAAATCCTATTTTGAATAGGACTCTAATTTAAATTATAGTATGACTTTAATTCTTATTTGAGTTTTAGATAAATTACAACTCTTGTTGGATTAGTAATTGTACATTACCTATGACTTTATCCTTTTTAGAGTTGAACTTTATTTAAGACTCTATTTGGAGTGTGACTAGGAGGTAGAGTTATTTTACAACTTGACCTATTGTACTATAAATAAGACATATTAGATTTACTGTTGTGGTAGAGATTTTCCTAGAGATTTTTTGTGAGAATCTTTGCCTTCAAAAAATTTTGGCGCTAGTACTTCAGATCGTAATCATCCATTCGTGTGTGGATTTCTGATAGAGGACGTTCGTCTCTGGAAGCATCTTAAAGAAATCAATTAAACCAAACAAGGCAGACATAAAGTTGTTCTTTTTAAGGTGTGGTTTTACTCTCTTTTTGTATATCACTTTAATGGAATCGATAGGATCTTGGTTCAGGGACTTTCAAAAAGTTTTTGAAAACTTCCACTATGCTTGATACCCAATATCCAACAGTGATATCAGAGCCATGTTCTTCAATTCAATTAAATCTGTGGTCTAAGAGTTTCGAAGAATTGTTATTCAGATTGATGTTTAAATTACGAATTCGTAGTTGGTTACATTGCTAAAATTTGTACTGTGATGAGAATCTTGTTTTGTTGTTACGTTGCGGCATGATAGGTTAATTTGAACTATACAAATTTTGGATCATATGATGTGATCACATGTTGACGGAATCTAGATATTTGATTTTATATGCACTAATCATACTGTTCCAATGAGATTGGATCACCGTAATCCATAAAACACAAATATCAATTAATTCGATAGGTAGAAATCATTATTTGCACAACCTGTGAGACATGCATGCGGCCTATATTTAGCGAGGCACGCAACACCTATTATATTAATGAAGATTAATTTGATTAATCTAGTAATTAAGGTGCACTAGTCTTGGTGTGAGAAATTAATCTAGTCTTGATTTATTGATAGCTACGTGATGTGTGTGATCTAGATTGATAGGCATCTTATATGCGATAAAGTTAATTACAAGATTATCTTGACACAACAACACAAGCAGCCATGGGCTAAAGGCACGTGTATTTTAATTAATAATGTAAATTTTCACACCATGTTATTGACTGATACTTGCCACGTCTCGCCTAATTGGGACATGTTACAATTTCCTTGCATACCATGGAATCACAAATAAACCATGTGCCCTATCAAAATAAATAGGGACCAATTAATTTGCAATGAGGTCGTGGCGGAAGTTATTTGGCACGTTGCGATAATTAATTGGGCATCCTAATTAGTAGAGGAATAGTGATCGGCTCTAATTGGGCCATAACAAAATTGTTTCCGAAACTTTGAAATTGTAAATTAAATTGGATAATTTAATTAAAAATGTTTTAATCAAACATATCTTGGAGATTATATGATTTGTTTAATTTAATCAAAATAGTTTTCATTAAATAGGTTTCTAATCAATATTATGAGGTTATTTCTCTCAATTGGATTGATAAAATTAATAAAATGAGATTTCATTATTTGATCATAAAATCTCTATGCTTTGGTTAACACCTTTTATCCCGCCCATAGACCGACTGACTGATGCGATTGTCGTCTAACTTACCATAATACATGAAAATTTTTATATTAATAAATAGTATTCAATTTCCTTAATTTGTTTTTATGATGCTTTACCAATGCATGAAATTGTTTCCAATTTTATTTATAATTTTGTTCAATGCATATTGGATATGTTGGATATTTCACAATTAAAGAAATTGGTAGAATTAATCTTCATAAAATGTATATAAAAAATTAAAACCCTTAATAAAAATCACTCTTTGAGATTTTAAGTCAATGTCACCCAATTTTAAAACGCTTGTCAAGACTTCGATCACATCAATATGGGTCTGTCTCCGCAGAGTGTATTGTGTTATCTTAATGAGGCAAGTCGGGTACTGATTACCTGAATGTTTTAAATTGGTTTGACTTAATAAAGCTATCAAAAGGGTTTTTGGCTTTAGGCATAGATGAGACATAACATGTTGTGACATATGATGTCTAGGTCTCATAAAGAACTTAAGAGTTGCATGTCATGCAATTAGTAAAGGTTACCTACCTAAATAACTTGATTTTGAGTGTCATGTTTTAGCTATCTCAAAATTAGGTGAAATATGGATCTTAGTCTACTAACTTAATACATATAACTTGATTTTGAGTGTCATGCTTTAGCTATCTCAAAATTAGGTGAAATATGGATCTTAGTCTACTAAGTTAATACATATGAGGGTTATTGATTTAGTGGGGAGTTTAATTACTCACTAATAAACTATTTTGCATAATCTTTTGGGTATAGATATTAATCTCCTAATAACACTAATCCAAAGTGATTGCGATCAATCCTTAATAAAAATAAAATAACTTTTAAGACTAATTTCCTATTTTGATTGAAAAATTGATAAATGTTATCAAGTATAAAAATAAGGATGTATGTCTTAGATTAACGGTTCTTTTTAAAATATCATCTATTAGTACAAGGATTGTATGTCTTGTTAGCAAATATAAAACTAGACTTTAAGAAAGATTTGGGACCGTCAAAACTAATTACATGACAGTGACACCGAAGGAAATGTTTCAACAGTAAATCACACGGGAAGGATATAAGAATACAAAATTCCTAGATTCTTGTAAAATAGTCGAGAACCTATTAATATGTCTTTATGTTTGGAACATGAAAGGATTATATTAATTATCACAAACGACTTGAATCTTCATGTGCTAAAAGTTGCAGTAGTTTTGATCTACAATTCATCAAAATGGTTTTGAACTATATAATATGAATGACATGTAGAGATAAGTCTTAAAGAACAGATTTAGTTATTCATAGACATAATATTAAAAAAGACCTTAGACATATATTTGATGGTTCGTAACATAAAGGAACTTAGTAAAAAAAGATAAGGGGAAGGTAAAACCTACAAAAGGTGTTTGTGTCGGACACAAAAACCTTAGTTGCGAGCTAAACTTTACCCAGTTCTAAAGATAAGCCTCAAAGAATGGATTTAGTTATTCATAGAATGAAATTGTTCATTTTATAATTACGAATCTTATCAGGAAGACATAATGTTTGAATTGCTGCAAATATTTCAAAATGATAATAAAAAATCACTTGACAAACTATTGACATACTTTGATGAGATCAAGTTGGATAATATTTGAACCAGGAGTTTAAATGACCATCTTTAAAATTGTGAGATTGTCTTGCAATCAACTCCACTAGGAACGTCATTTGAGAAATGAGGTTTTAAGAGGAGAAATCGAACTATATAGGATATAATTTAATTTATAATGTGTCACATAGAACTTCCTATCATGTCGTATTGAGTCTATACTTTAGAAACCACCACGCTTCGCACTAAACCTTTTTTCCTATAAAGTGGTTGATAAAACTCCATATAAAATATGGACACTAAACCTTATTTCCTATAAAGTGGTTGATAAAACTACATATAAAATATGGAATAAAAAGACCTAGTTTGTCTTTTCTTAAGATTTAAGGCGGCGAGACTTACGTAACACACTAAGTCACATAAAGTTTGATGCCTAAATCATTTGTGTCTAATTGTGGTTGAACATTATAATACTATTTTACAGAATTAAGAATAAATTGTTTATTGCTAAAAAATGATGTCTTTCTAAATAAAGAGTTTATTTCAAAGACACTATCGGGGATAAAATAAATCTTGAAATGTTCAAGAGCCACAAATGAGAACTGAACCACTTCAGGATGCTCAAAAAAGTTATGAACTAGTTGAGTATACACAAGAAACATATATTTCTTGAAAACTTAGAATAATAAGAAATTGGCCAGAGAAATCTGGAATTCTTTATTATTGATAGTTATGATATATTTTTATAGTAGATCAGAATGAATCACTAATCTCGAAGCGACGTATCTCGTCTAGATTGGATGAATAGACTAAGTGTTATGAATTCTGAATTTTAATTCATGTATGTTATCCAAGTTTGGAACTTGAATTATTTACCTGAATGTGGTATGTCTATTGGATGTAAATGAGTTAAAATGACATGTAAAACAAAAGATAAATACTTAAAAGCACGACTTATCAAAAAAATTTAATTTAAATCAAGGTGTTGATTATGATAAAAAAATTTCACTAGTAGTTAAGCTCGAGTTCTAGAATTCTGATTGTCATTACTTCATAGTTTGACTATAAGATATGATAAATGAGTGTCAAAATAGCATTTCTCTATGCTCCTAAAGATGTGTGTGACACAACTTAAGGGTTTTGATTATCTTGAGAATTTTAGAAAGGCATCAAAGCTTAAAGGATCTATTTGTGGATTATGGTGAGCTTATCAAAATAGGGATCTTTGTTTTGATGAAATAATTAAAGAACTAAATTCATCAAATCGAAGATAAATCTTGTGTATAAGCAAAGGTTATTGGGAGCACAATTATCTTCCTAAATTTGTATGTTTATGATATATTATTCATTAGAAACAATGTCCTAACCTTTCAGAATGTCAAGCCTTGGTTGAGGAAAGTTTCTCAATGAAATTCTTAGACAATTAGGATTATATCCTTGTGATATAGATCTATAAAGATAGATTTAAGAGGATAATTGCTTTATATTAAAGTGCTTATATAGATAAATATTTGCAATAGGTTTCAGTGTGCTAGATTCTTCAAAGAATTCGTACTTATGTCATATAATATAAGCCTCTGCAAGACTCAAAGTCAAATGACAAATGATGAGTGAGTCAATGTGAATACGATTCCATACGCATTAGCTATGAGAATTATCACGTATGTTATAATTTGTGTTCACCATGATATGTCATATGTTTTAGGCAAAACATATATATATCTCATAGATTCTAGTGAAGGTCACTAGATATTTATGGATAACATTCTTAAGTATTTCACAAGCACTTGAGAAATGTTATTGGATTTGCAGAGGTTTGAAATATATGAGTCTTGTATATGGTTACAAAATGTAAACTTTTATGCTAATATAAATGATTAATGATCGCAATATGGATATGTGTTAACTTCGTAGGAAGATGTAGTGAGTTGGAAACGTTCTAAACTCACTATAACAAATTCTACAACATAAACTCATTTTTAGCAGCATTTGACGCTTCCAAAGAAAATGCTTAGATCATAAGGATCGTGATTGAATAAGGTGTGATTCCAAGTGTTGGAAACAACGTTGGCTTTTATTGTAAAATCAATTAATAAATTTAAGTTATGGAATCTAAATCACACTATAGATCTAAACAATCACTTGAGTATTTTGGTCTCATTAGAGAAAGAATGTGAAGATTTACAGAATATCAATATTAAGCAATGTAGCAGATACATAAATAAACATCTTCCACTAAAAACACATTAAGGTCAAGCAAGTAATGAATAAGCATAGGATTGGACCTAGTGCAAATGGGAGATGTTGGGGTATGTGCCCTAGGCCAATTCTATAAATGTTGTTTAACTATTATAAGTAAATGCAGATTTCTTTTATAATAGTATCTATGGATGATTACTATATTAATCTAAACGTCCCTAGTCAATTATTATTATGGGAACGAAAATAAATTAAGACTAGTATGAGTCTTAATTGATAGTCATGTGATAATTATCGTATACAGATACGGATCAAGATCATGAGTATCCGTTAGGAACAGATGTTAGACCGACCCGCTATGACAGCACTATATGGTCAATGTAATAAGTGATTCTCATGAGAGTTATATCATTTAGTCATTTGACTTGAGATTACTAGAGATTCCAACATTAGTAGCACAATGATTTGACACAATCAAACATCGTCTTTAGCAGGATGATTGTAAATATAATGATTGGTCATTATTCGACTAATGTGTGGAAATTGTCTGATCAAAATGAGATATGTCCCTCTCTTTTAGAGAGAGATATTTATTAGGCCCCTTCATATGTTAGACCGATAAATGGTCATGTCTAGTGAATTGATCGGATCAATGTCACTTGACAATTTCAGTCTACTCGGAGATCGAAACTAGTAGATTGAACTATAAGCGTGACATTCCATGTCTTAGGTTCAATCAAAAAGATATCGCATGAGAAAGGGATATGATATACAATGTCTACTAGGTTGTATCGATTTATTGATCTTCGTGCAACTTGGGTAGTTTTAACGTCTTGCTAGAGGTCGCTTATGATTTGTGTGCCAAAAAAATTTTGTTCACTGTCAAAGTTGTATGAACCTATTGAGTCGCACACAAAGAATGAATTTGCGCAATTTAATATTATCTAGGTTGATGAATCTTATTTAATATAATTCATTTTGAAGATTCTCATTAAGTGTCATAGTTTGACTAGGATTTAAAATTCTCTTACATTTCTAGTGTGACTAAAGAGTTTTTGTCTCTTGGTAAATCCTATTTTGAGTAGGAGTTTAATTTGAATTATTGTATGACTTTAATTCTTATTTGAGTTTTAGATAAATTAAAACTCTTGTTGGATTAGTAATTATAGATTATCTATAACTCTATCCTTTATAGAGGACTTTATCTAAGACTTTATTTGGAATGTGACTAGGAGATTGAGTTCTTTTACGACTCGGCCTATTGTACTATAAATAAGTCATTAGGGTCATAGTTGTGGTAGAGATTTTCTAGAGAGTTTTTGTGAAAATCTTTGCCCTAGAGTTTTTTCTGCTTGCACTCTGGATCATGATCGTCCATAGGTGTGAGAATTTCTGATAGAGGATGTTCCTCTTTGACAGCATCTTAAAGGAATTAATTAAACCAAACAATGCAAACATGTAGTTGTTCTTGTTAAGGTATGATTTTTCTCTCTTAGTACATCAATTTAATAGAATCAATAGGGTATTGGTTTAGGGACTTTCGAAAAGGTCTTAAAAACTTTTGCTGCACTTGATCCCCAAAATCTAATAGCTGTCCCATTTGAAATTTCTCCACATAATTGCTCAGGTTAGATAGTTGTGCCATGAAAAAACTACTTGCGAATTATTGTTATATACGCCTGCTAATTTCTTTACTATGGACAGATTATTAGATGTAGAGTTCTAAGACATAAGATCTAAGAGATCCAATGTTCCATTCTTATCCTTGGTTACTAGATAGCCACCTGGAGTGGCATCTACTAATGTTCTCATGCCGGGTTCATCCCATAGTAGAAAGTCTTGAGTTGTGCCCATTTCACGTATCCATGTCTTGGACATCTCCTTAGCATCTCCTTGAATCTTTCCCAAGCCACACCAAGATACATCATCTTCCTGCTTGAATTGGTTGATTTCCAGTTTCATTTCACTAACCTTCACTGGGGGAAAGAACTTGTCTTGAAATCTTTCATTAATTATCGCATATGAGGTCATACTCCCTGCATTCAATCCTTGGAAGTAGGATTTAAGTTTTTCACCCAATGAGAATAAGAAAAGTCTCATCCTGGTCACCTCTTTTGTAACTCGACTAATGTGCATGGAGTCGCACTTCTCCAAGAAATTATCTACATGTATAATAGAAATCTTCATTCACTAACTTGTTGAACAGGCTATTTTGCACCATGTTGATTAGAGAAGCTCTTAGTTTGAACTCGATGGTGTTGACTGAAAGCATCATCACTCCATTATAAGTCTCTTGAACTCCTTGCTTGAAGTAATCATGAAAACATTTCTGTCGCCGCACTTTATCATGCACTACCAGATCACCTTCGGGTTGGTTATTCCCTCGACGCTATTGTTGGTTTCTTTCTTGACCCTCATCCATCTTAATTCCTTTTTTTTCTTTCCCTTATTGGTTTTTTCAATCTCAAGGTCGTAAGGCACTAAGTCTCTCTCCTTTGTTGTGCATGCACTATTATCCTTGAAAAGGAAACACTACAGATCAAGTGCAAACAGTCAAACTTGAAACTTTAACTTTTTGTTTTTTTTTTCTTTTTGTTTTTATGAACTTGAAAATGAAGTACTTAAAATAAAACTTAGCAACTTTTTAAACTAACTAACTCTAAGTGGCTACCCATCGCCGGCAACAGCACCAAAAACTGATATGTGTGGCAGCAAGAATAATGGTTCATTTGTAGTAATAGTGTAACCAACTAGCGTTGATTATTTATATCATCCTCAGGAAAGGTGTATGCATTCTATATACACCTAGATAAAATTACTCTATTGCTAAGAAAATCCTTTTTAAATTAGTTTTTATAAGTAAACTAAACTAATATAACAAATTAATGCAAATTATTTTAACTCTTATATTAAGACTATCTTTGTTCATAACTTCACCTAGGTAATGAAATACTATGCTTTTCAAATCACTTTATCATCTTTATTATGTGTGCGCGATGCCTAATTAGAGTAGACAGATTTCTTTCAAATCCACTTTAACACACTATCTCGACGGAAAAGATTCTAATGTGCAAACTAGAACTCCACCTATCGGTGTAAATAACGTAAGCTCCACATTGCTTTAATGTTTTAAATCTTTAAATTCATAACTAATTAAGTTTACTATATGTGCCTCCCTAATCGACAACTATCGCTTGATGTTATATGTTTTACGATTGTTCCATCCATATTCGGCTTAAAAGCTTCAATGGCCATGATAACTTCTAAAACCTAATATCAACAAACACGTGATCAAGATGTTTGTAGTATTATGCTCAGAATCAATACAAAATCTAACCATTGCTTCTTTTATACCTCTACTCTTTTCAAGTTTATAGCATAGCATTCATACCATAGGATCCATTGATCTTTAAATGAATACACTACATACACTTCATTGAAACAAACATGCACATAGTGGTATTCATTGAAATCAAAGATATAATAAAATAAATTTCTATTAAATCAATAAAAATAATAACCAAATCACCACACGTGAATCTTCAATGTCTTCCCTCCCCAAATATCCTTAATACTAAAAATAAAGTAAACATATGCTAAACTATGTTAATGGTGGCTAATCTATTGTAATTGGTAAGTTTACCATGTTCTCCAATCTATTTATACTCCCTAATTACGTTTGAAAACAATTAGAAGCCCTACTTGACATTTTACCTGAAATAGAACTCTACTTTCTATTTTCTTCTCTTCGTAGCATTATCACTTAAGTCCCAACGCTGTATTAAATCCCATAGCGCCGCCACTGCGCCGAGCATCCTATACGCAAATTCTCCCTTTAGTGGTCTTGGCGTTGTTCCTATGTCACCCAGACGCCATCCCTTAACATTTACGGAGTCGCCACTGCGCCAACCATCCAGTCTCAAATCCTTCACTTGCCTGCTCTTCCACGTCGTGCCTTTTTATCTCATGTTGTGCCTTGAAGTCCCACTATGCCAACACTATATGCCACATCGTCAAACCTCCTTTGGTGTATTTTAGCGCTGTTTTTCTCGAATTTACTCTTTTCCTTCTTTTATGCCTTGTATAACTATAAATGCATAAACACCATCAATTTGAGCTCATTTAAGGATATTTATACTATATATACTACTAAACTAACCTTACATATAGGTCATGATGGTTCACGACTGGGGCAAATGAGAGGCACGGGCCCAGGATCAGGAATAAGGTCAATGTAGGCCGATTACTTGCTATAGATGTGGGCAAGTTTGGCACATATTAAGAAATTATCCACAATCGACTGCAGTATTTCCATAATAGAGTCGAGAGGGACTACACATGATAGAATAGGCAAATGTAGATGCCACACGAAGTCTTAATGAGGGTACATTTTCTATTTATAATAGAGATTTATGTCTTGTTTGATTCGGGTTCTACAATATCTTTAATTTTTGATCGCATGATAGGCATCCTAGGGTTGACACCAGTTAAAGTTAGTATACATTTGGTTTTGAGTACTGTAGCCAAGCTTAGAGTTTACCCTAATTGTCTTATTGAGGGATGTCCGGTAAATATACATAAGGTTGAGCTACCTACAGACTTTGGAGTGCTCAAGTTTTTAGATTTTGATGCATTATTAAGGATCGATTGGTTAGCAATGTATCACGCTCATATTGAGTGTTTCAGTAAGATAGTGATATTTGAGATCCTAAGGCATCGGTTGTTCACATACAGAGGTAGTATACCGAAAGCCGAGGGCACAAGAGGTCGACTTGCTACAAGTGGAAAGATAGAGAATCTACTATCATTAAATAGTAGCAACACTTGAGGAGATTCTAGTTATGTGCGAGTTTTCAGACGTGTTTTTTGAGGACTTACCTGGTTTACCACCGGCGATAGAGATAGGCTTCATCATTGAGTTAGTACCAGGCACTAGACCTATTTTTATAATGTCGTATCACATGGCTTTGAGAGAGTTGGAGGAGTTGAGGAGTCGGCTCTAACATTTGGAGTAGAAGAGACTCATCACACCTTCTATGTCACCATAGGGACAACCCATCCTATTTGTGAAGAAGAAAGATGACACTTGGAGATTGTGTATTTACTACAAAGTCGAACAGGGTCACAATCAGGAACAAGTATCCACAGTCGTGGATTAATAATTTGTTTGATCAATTGAGATGAGCAAATTTTTTCTCCAAGATAAACCTACATTAAAGGTCTGATCAGCTTAGGATCAGGGATGAGGATGGACCCATGATAGCATTTAGCACAATATATGAACACTATCAGTTGAGGGTCATGTCATTTAGATTGACCAATGCCCCCATCATGTTTATGGATTTGATGCATCGGTGATGATATTGTTTCTTGAGTGCTTCGTCATGTTTTCATCAATGATATATTAATTTATTCGAGGACTTAAGAGGATCATAAGCGGCACATCAGAGAGACGTTGCAGACATTAAAGGAACACGTGCTCTATGCCAAGTTTAGCAAGTGTAAGTTTTGGCTATCAGAGGTTAAGTTTTTAGGTTATGTTGTAGGAGCAGTAAGGATTGCAGTGGATCCGGCAAAGACTTAAGCTATTATGGATAGGCAAGCATCGATTACCAGATTGACTCTAGACATTGAGTTTGCTTAGTATGAAGAGTGCAAGCAAGCATTTGCTCAACTAAAGAGGTTGTTGACCACTGCACTAGTATTAGCGTTACCAGAGGCAGGACAAGGGTTCTTAGTGTATACAAATTCTTCTCATGTGGGTTTAGGCTGTGTATTGATGCAAGATAGACGTATAGTGGCTTATGCATCTAGACAACTGAAGATACATGAGAACAATTATCCCATATATGATTTAGAGTTGGCAACGATGGTGTTTTCTTTAAATATATAGAGATGTCCTCTGTATGGAAAAAGATTCACACTCTTCACTGATCACAAGATTTTGAAATATATATTCACACAAAAAGAGTGAAATATGAGACAGCGCATATGGTTGGAGTTTTTAAAGGAATACGAACTTTCTCTGAAGTATCACCTAGGGAAAGTTAACGTAGTTGCAAATGCATTGAGTAGGAGACTTAATGGAGATATTTAGATTATCAAATGTATTATGATGTATGAGTATAGATTACTCGAGGTAGCGGTAATGATGAGTCAATCAGTTGTTCCTACAGACACTTAGGTAATGATATATGCACGGATAAGGCTATAGACAATGTCTACAAAAAGAGTGTCAAAATGTTAGAGAGCCAACATCTTGTACCCGAGAATCAGGGAGGTAGCCCAGAGTATTGATTGTACTGATTAGACAGAGACGACGGATTAATGTCTGAGATTTAGGGGCAGATTGAGAATATCGTCAATGACAGAGCTAAGGGATTAGATTATTCAAGATTCACACCGTTCCTGGTTTGGTGTTAATCTAGGATGGACGAAGATGTACCATGACATGAGGAGATATTTCTGGTCGCCTGGGATGAAGGCGGACGTATCGGAGTTCAATAGGAACTGTGGAATTTGCCAGCAGGTGAAGGCTGAGCATCATAGACCTTAAGGATTACTATAGTTGCTTCCCATTCCATGATGGAAGTGGGAAGACATAGCCATAGACGTTGTCAAGGGATTTCCTAGAACCTTTAGAGGACATGATTCCCTTTAGGTGATTATGGACAGATTGATGAAATTCACTCATTTCCTACCAGTCGCAGCTCACTACGCATTTAACCAGTTAAGTGTATTGTTCGAGATAGAGATTACCAGGGTGCATGGGGTACCATTTAGTATCACAGCAAACAGAGATGTTATGTATACATCTAGGATGTAACAGAGTATGCAAGAGCTGTATGGTACGCGCCTATAGTTTAGCAAAGTTTCTCACCCTCAGCTTGATGGGTAGACCGAGAGGTTGATCCAGGTTCTCGAAGATATGCTCCGGGCTTATGTATTGGAGTTTGGTAGATCTTGGGAGGAGAACCTACTATCGTGTAAGTTTGCATACAACAACAGTTATCCAGCTAGCATTGAGATGTTTCCATTTGAGGTTTTATATGGAATACAGTGTCGTTCGCCATCATGTTGTGTTGAGCCAGAGGACCGAGACTTAGTGGAGGCCTAAAATTGTTGTTGATCACACGGAGAAGGTACGATAGATTTGTTAGATACTTAAAGGGGCTCTAACAGGTAGAAGAATTATGCAAACACGTATCACAACGATCTCATGTACATCAAGGGAGCCTTTGTGTATTTGAAGGTTTCTCCTCGGAAGGGTCTTCAGAGATATAGGTTGAAAGGTAAGTTAGGATCGAGATTCATTGGGCCTTTCAAAATCAAGAAACAAGTTGGGAAGTTTGCTTATGAGCTTGTGTTACCTCCACAGATGTCAGGAATTCATCCAATCTTTCATATTTTTATGCTTCAACTAGTTAAGTCGAAGGTAGGCGTACGACCAATGGTTGACTTGGGCTAGATTGAATTAAGTGAGGATGTTACTTATGAAGAGTAGCTAGTACAAATCCTAGACCAAAAGGTACAGTAGTTAAGAGATAATTTTATCCCAAAGGTGTTAGTCAAGTGGCAGTTCCATGCTAACTCGGAACTCATTCGAGAGCGGGAAGACTATATGCAGGATAGGTTTCCATACCTTTTCGAGTCAGGTATAACTTTAACTTGTATTTTAATTTTGACCATGAAATTCTCACTAGTTGGGAAGATGTCACGGCCCAAATTTCCAATCCTAGTTTAATCTCTTAAGCAGGATCATCGACCCAGGACGTGGGACTCCTATCGAGATACGTGCACTGACCGAGGCGATGTGGCCGAGGTATATGTTATATTTTTTGTGATGTATACCTAATGTAATGTATATGTTTAGATTACTAAGTCACTCCTACTTGTGTATAGATGTCGAGACGTGAGCAGGACGCGCCTCTAGGTGTGTGTAAGCGTGGGACCAAGGTAGAGAGTGGTATGGTAACTTTAATTTACATTAATGAGGCTTAGATAGCTAATTTGATGTGGCTATAGTTTGCTTTGTAGAAATGAAGCTAAAGTTAGAAAGATAAAAACTTAATCATAGATGTTCCTCGAGATAGGTGTGGACACATCACAAGACCAATTGAGTATGAATGTGTGTTATCAAGGATGAACTAGTTAAGAGTTAGTGGATTGTAAATTATGATGTGAGCCAATATATTAGCCTCTAGATGGGTGTATACATTAAGATCAATGGCTACATATATATGTGAGATAGTTTCCATGCAAATCATTTTCAATTCATACTTAGGAGATAAGGAAAGTTTCAGGAAGAATATCAGAGGGAGATCAACGAGTCCGTGAAGGAGATTTTGGTGGATTTGAAGGTGTGAATCAAGTTAGAAGCGTGGTACAACTGGTAAGTTGATCTACACTTTTAATTTTTTGTAAATTTATAACTTGGTGATAATTACGAAGTATAGGTTGTTTTTGTGGTTGTAGAGGATGTGTTGGGTCTCAGGTGGATGAGAATAGTGATCTAAGTTTGTGGGGAAAGCCATGTGGAGGAGAAAACTTAGAATTCAAAATGCATAATTTATGGATTTTCCAGCATATAAGCGCGCTACGCTTGCTTGCTAGCTGTGTGTAACGCACTAACGTGTATGAGTAGCAAGCTAGACATGTTAACCAGTGCGCTAAGTCTGGATAGCACAATTTTAGCAATATTTACAAGACTTTAAAAATCTTTAACTTAGCTTAAACTTATGTGAAACCATCTGAAAACACTTTAAAACATATCTTATGATATCAGGAACCTAGGGAAGAGTTTCGGGGGTTTGGGTAGCGTTTTGAGGTGTCAAGAGATCATTTAATCAAGGAAAGTTGCATGATTTGTAAATAAATTGATTGAGATATTTATTTACATTTCATTCCTATGTTGTTCATTTACAATCTTTTGGGCTGATTTACCCATTGTACTCTAGATGTCATGATTTTGTTTATCCATCTCATTTCATGAGCTTGCTATGATGGCATTGTTTGATGTTTAAATGTTTTCATTGAATCTAAACCAGGTGCTATGTCATTCTGGAAAAATATTATGGAATTTAGGAAAACGAAATAGCATGCTATAAGGTAGGTGATCTATGTTATTTTTGAAAATATATTTTCCTTTGTGCATTAATTATGCAATTACATTGTTGGATTCCTAAATTGTATCATTTCTTGAATTATGAAAGTATTTCATGTATCTAGGACCATGATATGATAGAAATGAGCAATGCATATGGGGTCACTAGATTTATGGGGTTGTCTGCATCTCACCAATAGCTTATGCAGTGCATAGGGGGACCCGGGTTGTTGACAAGTATATTTACATGTGTGATGGGCATTTGTGAGGATGTAAAGGCATTCAAGAGATTGTTTACGCCTTAAATAGTGGAATAAGCCTAACGTGATGTAACTCATAGTCGACCGACCCTATATCATTATTGCTTAGCCAAGTGTCAGTTTCATAAAGTTTAACTAAAGTATCCATCAGGACTCATCTCACTAAGTTCTAACTTAACCTAACTACCCTAATTTGGCACCTTAATCGTACATTTAACTTTAAACCTCAAAATGACTCTCAACTAAATTCTCGAACCACTTCCAAATATATATATATATATATATATATCGTTATTTAAACCTCGGTTCTCGACTTTTTCAATTGGAGCAAATTAGGAAATCATACGGAATGATTTTCGTATTCTTATAATTTCAGCAGCTCCTCTAATTATGGACTGCTAGTACCCAAAACCTAATAGACAACAGAATGGGGAGAGACCTAAAATTACTCGTAACTCCCCGCGGTTCACAATGTGATATCAATATGAAATTTTAAACTGAATTGTAACTTATAAACCTTAATTACAAATCTCAACCTCAAACAGAAACTAAAATCATTTCAAAACCTAAAATAATATACAAAGTAAAGCATTTAAGTCTCAAACCTATTTCAACCTAATTCATGAACTTCTCATATTGTTTCTCAAGTGACTCAAGTCCTACGATTACCCTGAAACCCCAAAATAAAATAATATAAATAACAATTACATGCAAAAGGAAAAGAGCTCCTCAACATAATTCCAATAACTTCATATTTCCCTTTCAGTCCTCCTTAGCCTTAAAACCTAACAAAGTCACTTCAAGAATACCAAACAATAGTGTGCAAAAAATAAACAGTATCAGATAAGTAAACATCTACCTTGCTTCGTACAACAGGTAATAACAAGAGATAATATGAGTATTGCATGATAAATAAAATGCTTAAAACAAATATACAACTTGAATCCTCATTTCTTGTTCTAAGCTCATAACGAACAGGCCCGCTCATGATGAACCTAATACGGTACTATGAGTTCAATCCATGCTACCCCGGGGTCAACATTACCCACCTTAGATGCTTGTAGTATGTCTAGTCTAGGGTGGAGCACCTTACACTCTTACAATCGAAGCAGGGGAAACTCTATCCAGATGCCATGAATTCATGATCAAGAGCTTCACTTCCTCACGGTGCAAAATATAAATTATATGACTATAAAAAGCAAGAAATAGTGTTTACTTACTATCAAACCAATACAAGTTGGTTAATCGAGTCCTCGCTCGCACGTTCCTCGGATTCCCTTGTTCTGAAATCCTTTTAAATCACGAAAATCCATAATTTATGAGTCTCGACTCAATTGTAGTATTTTTCAACAATTTCTAATAATTCCTTAGCTATGTCGGTGTTTAAACCTATAAAAATCCTGACAGCTCTTTTAAACACTCCAAATATATCTTGAGATCTCAATTCCACAATTTAGCTCCCAATTATAATATTTTATCATGAATTTATCTGAAAAACCAATGTATATGGTTTTGAAATCCAACTTGGTGTTTGAGGCTCAATCAGTCTAAATTATGCTTTACGAAGGAAAACCTCAGGTAAAAGTTTCATGAAAATCCCAACTTCTCCATATTTTTCATAGAAATCCCAAAATTTCCATTTATTTGGTCAAAATCCTTTTTTTTTTTTTTTTCTAGTATTTTCCAAGGTTTTTCTTTTTATTTTGTAAATTAAAACATTTTTAAGGGATGGGGTTTGATCCCTTGAACCGAGCCCGGTTCAACTCGATTTAGGGGATCATCCTCTTCACTTCACCACTTCCATCGAAACAAAACAAAGACTTCCTCTGTTTCATTTCAATGGATTCACCACCATCATTCCTACTGGTCTCTTGGGGCAATGGTCTATTGATTTCCTCTCTCCTTTATTGTCTTTTGTTAGATTATATTTTCCTAACTAATCTCTATTATATGTGACCCATATTATATTCTTATGTACTTCATGTTTTGGGCCCACAACTTGATGGTAGTTTAGGCATAAATGTTTTGAGTACGGGGGTTTTAATTCCCTCCCCTCTCACTTCAAAATAAACAAACCCAATAACTATAAAATAGTTATTGGGATATGATTTTTAAAAAAACCAAAGAGATCTCACCATCAAGATAATTTTGTCTAACGGAAGAAGGCATAGAGGGAAAAAAACATTCTCAAACTTAATGGCAATGGAAGGAGGTATGTTTATATTTTATGATTTATGAGTGAATCACAAGTGTTATATATAGATCAGTAAAGATTACATTGGTATTAGAGCTTGGTTAAACACTTTTGATTCAACCGAGTGGTTTAAGTCGATGTTTAATTTCCGCATTATAGATCAATACTTTAATCGACTTAACTTGGTGTTTTGGGTATTTTGCGTTTTTAGGTATATTGTATTTTCCTATTACGATGCCGATATATTTAACGTTAAAGAACTCAGGTCTATAATAAATTGATATATATGTCGTTGAATAATAAATTCTCGGATGAACTAAAATTTGGGCTTTATTGGTATATATGTGTTGTGTACGGTCTTATGTATAAATCTAATTGCTATCATTATGTTAGTTTAATTATTCGTTTCTTTTGGTACAAATAATTTCCTACAAAGTAGGTGCATGGCTTAATCTTACCGATTTCTTAATGTTGATTAACGTGAATTGCAAGTGGCTGATTCGCCACGTTTGATTTCTTAGTTGGTTAACGTGAATTGCAAGTGGGTGATTTGCCACGTTTGATATTACCATGACAATGTACTATATATGGATTTGAAAACATAAAATAATATATTGATTAATTGATTAACTGCTATGGATACATACCAATAATTTTGTAAGTCTTTTCCAATATGTCTTAATAGTTGAACGTTTAAGTATTTTCTTAATTAATTACATGCAGTATATGAAAATTAAGAATATTAATTATGTATTAGAATTTAGATTTTTTTGAAATTAGAATTAAAGAATGCTTAATTAAATGTTTATTTAATGAAAAGCTTGTTAGTCACCAAAGTGGTCTAGCTTGAATAGATGTTAAATATTTTATTAAGACCAATTAATTATAATGCTAAGAGGTCACCCAAAGGTGGACCATTGCTTATAATTAATGAAACTTAAGAGATTTATCTTCATACTTAATTAAAAATAGGTATATTTTATCCAAGGATATCTTACTTATTTACTTAAGAATGATTGATTGTCTATGAAAGTATGCTTATTAAGAATTTGATAGAGCATGAATTATGTATTAAAGTATCACCCAAATGTGAACTTATATACATAATAAAAGTATTGTATGTCTGAATCTATTGGGTTTAACTCAAAGCAATAATGTGAATAATTTTGTTATATTTGCAGCGTCATCTAATACGTTTACCTTGGGTAATATCATGGTTAAGTTCAATGGCCTCAACTACAATGATTGGTCTGCACAGATCCAGTTCCAACTGGGTGTAATGGGCCTTGACCTAGCAATCATTGTAGATGAAAAGCCTGCGGCCATTACTGAGGCCAGCTCCGAAGAGGAAAGGTCTTTATATGAGGCTTGGGAGCAATCTAATAGGCTAAGTTCGAATTTGATGCGAATGACGATTGCAGAAAGTGTCAAACCATCTAAGTCCAAGACAAGCGATGCAAAGGAGTTCATAATCCAGCTAAAAGAGTATTCACAATCGGGCATTGCTAACAAGTCCATTGTGGGAAGCTTGATGAGTGAGTTGACAACTAAGAAATATGAGTGGTCATAACCCATCCATGATCATGTGACTAGTATGTCCAACTTGGCAGTGAAGCTCAAATCAATGGGTATGGACGTGAGTGAATCATTTCTGGTTCAGTTCATTATTAATTCCTTTCCCCCTGAGTTTGGTCAGTTCCAGGTGAATTACAACACCATAAAAGAAAAATGGGACTTGTAAGAAATCAAGGCCATGCTAGTACAGAAGGAAGGGAGATTAAGGAAACTGAAGGGTCACTCAGTTCATCCACTATGCATGATGGAGCTAGCAGCAGCAATGCGATCTCAGGAATGAAGGATAGAAAGAAGGACAAAGCCCCAATAAAAGCCCATGAGGGTTGAATCCATAAGGAGCTGAGGTGCCACTTTTGCAGGAAGAGTTGGCACTTCAAGAAAGATTGTCTGAAATGAAAGGCATGGTTTGAGAAGAAAGGTATACATTACATTTCTGTATGTTTTGAATCAAACTTAATTGAAGTGCCTAATAATACCTGGTGTCTTGATATTGATGCAAATACTCATGTTTCACATATTATGCAAGGATTCCTTTCAATCCATCCCATAAGCGGAACTGAAAAGTTCTTATTTATAGGGAACAGAATGAAGGCACGCATAGAAAGGATCGGGACTTACAGATTAATCCTGGATACCGGATACTTTTTGTATTTAGAAAAGTGTCTTTACGTTCCTGAATGTTCAAGGAACCTTGTTTCCGTGTCAAGATTGGATTGTGTAGGCTTTAATTTAAAGATTGGAAACAGTTGTTTTAGTTTATTTAAACACAAATACTATTATTGTCCTGGTATTTTAATTGAAAACTTATATTGTTTCAATCTTGATAGTATGTTTGTTGAATCCTTGTTTAATGTTAAGCATGTTATTGGAAATAAACATAGTGCACATGATGAGTGCTCTGCTTTTCTTTGGCATAAAAGATTATGTCACATATCCAAAGAAAGAGTAAAGAGGTTAGTGAAAAGTAAGATCTTACCTCAATTGGATTTTGTTGACTAGGATATGTGAGTGTATTGCATTAAGGGAAAGCAAACCAAACATATATCAAAACATCCTGACACAAGAAGCAGTGAGTCTCTTGAATTGATATACACCGATATTTGTGGTCCCTTTGATGCTTCATCTTGGAGTGGTCAAAAGTATTTTATCACCATTATTGATGATTACTCACGATATTGTTATCTATACTTGTTGCATGAAAAGTCTCAGTCGGTGGACATTTTAGAAGTGTTTATTAATGAGGTAGAAAGGCGGCTAGATAGAAAGGTAAAAGTGGTGAGATCTGATAGAGGTGGCGAATACTTTGGAAAGTATGATGAAAGTGGACAATGTCTAGGTCCATTTGCAAATTTCCTTAAAATTCGAGATATTTATGCATAATACACAATGCCTAGTACACCTTAACAAAATGGTGTAGCTGAAAGGCGGAACCGTACTCTTATGGATATGGTTAGGAGTATGTTAAGTTGTAACACTATACCTTCATCATTGTGGATGCATGCATTAAAAACCGCTTCATATCTGATGAATAGGGTTCCTAGTAAATCAGTTCCTAAGACTCCTTATGAACTTTGGACTGGTAGGAAACCTAGTTTGAGACATCTTCATGTTTAGGGATGTCAAGTAGAAGTACAGATATATAATCCACATGAAAAGAAACTTGATGCAAGGACTATTAGCGGTTAATTCATTGGTTACCCTGAAAAGTCTAAAGGGTACATATTTTATTGTCATGACCATAGTACGAGAATAGTTGAGTCTGGTAATGCTCGGTTCATTGAGAATGGCCAAATCAGTGGGAGTGAAGAATCACGAAATGTAGATATTCATGAAATTCAATTGAAAACTCCTACATCTAGCATTTCTCCTCAAATTGTTGTTCCTCTTGTTGTATCATGGTTACGAAATAAACCCGAATAATAAATCATTGTTCCAAATGAGGAAAATGAATTTATTGTTAATGAACCAGCTAATGGTGCACAAGTTGTAAATGATCAAGGAGAGCCACAAGAAATAACATTATAAAGGTCTATAAGGACAAGAAGATCAGCAACTTCAAATGACTATGTGGTTTATTCACTTGAACATGAATGTGATTTGAGCATTGACAAAGATCCAGTCCCATTCAAACAAGCCATGAAATGTGATGATTCTGAAAAAAGGTTAAATGCCATGATAGACGAGTTGAAATCAATGGATGACAATAAAATATGGGAATTAGTCGAGTTGCCTGAAGGTGCAAAGCAAGTTGGTTGCAAATGGGTCTTCAAAACAAAACGAGACTCGCATGGCAACATTGAAAGACATAAAGTGAGACTTGTCGCCAAAGGTTACAATCAAAAGGATGGCATTAACTATAAAGAGACCTTCTCTCAATTTTCAAAGAATGACTCTTTAAGAATTATAATGGCTTTAGTAGCTCATTATAATCTTGAGCTTCACCAAACGGATGTGAAAACTGCCTTTCCGAATGGAGACTTAGAAGAGGAAGTTTACATGGACCAACCCGAAGGTTTCTTGACCATAGGAAAAGAAAACTTGGTGTGTAAATTGAAGAAGTCAATATATGGATTGAAACATGCTTCCAGACAATGGTATATTAAGTTCAATAATACCATTACGTCATATGGTTTTGTATAAAACATTGTTGATTAGTGTATATACATGAAGATCAGTGGGAGCAAGTTTTTTATATTGGTCCTATATGTTGATGATATTCTTCTTGCTGCAAATAATGTTGCTATGTTACATGATGTAAATAGATTTCTCTCTATAAACTTTGAAATGAAAGATATGGGTGAGGCATCGTATGTGATAAGAATAGATATATTCCGTGATAGATCGCAAGGATTGTTAGGTTTGTCTCAGAATGGATATATCAATAAAGTAGTATAGAGACTTCAAATGGACAAGTGCTCTGCAGGAATAGTTCCAATTCAGAAAGGGGACAAGTTCAGTTTAATGCAATGTCCTCAAAATGGTTTGGAGCGTCAGCAAATGCAATGTGTTCCTTATGCATCATTAGTTATGAGCTTAATGTATGCCCAGACTTGTACTCGACCAGATATCAGTTTTGTTGTTGGAACGATTGGTCGATATCAAAGTAATCCTGGAATGGATCGTTGGAAAGTCGCAAAGAAAGTACTTAGGTACTTACAAGGCACCAAGGATTACATGTTGATCTACAAACAATTGAGTCATCTCAAAGTGATTGGGTATTTAGATTTCGACTATGCCAGATGTGTGGACTCGAGAAAATCTACATTCGGTTACTTATTCCTATTGGCTGGAGGAGTTGTTTCATGGAAGAGTGTGAAACAGACTGTAATTGCTACTTTGACTATGGAGGTTGAATTCGTGGCATGCTTTAAGGCCACTATTCATGCATTATGGTTGCG
The DNA here is from genome assembly GCA_039657365.1 of Stephania yunnanensis. NCBI lineage: Eukaryota > Viridiplantae > Streptophyta > Magnoliopsida > Ranunculales > Menispermaceae > Stephania > Stephania yunnanensis. The sequence goes on from CM077580.1 coordinate 26,553,017, forward strand.
GAATTTTTTATCAGTACTTGCTATAATAGATAGTATAGCTAAACCTATAAGGCTATTCTGTGATAATTCCGCAAAAATTTTCTTTTCGAAGAATGACAAGTATTCAAAAGGTTCAAAACACATGGATTTGAAGTACTTGTCTGTCAAATAAGAAGCGCGAAAACAAAGAGTGTCGATTGAGCGTATTGGTACTGATCCGATGATAGCAGATCCGTTAACTGAGGGATTACTGCCCAAAACGTTTATTGGCCATGTTGAACGTATGGACATTATAGACAAGTCCTTGTTAACATAATATGGTGGTATGTATACATACATTTATAATTGTATTGCTCGTATTATTGTCATGACACTTGTGAATTCAATTAAAGCTTTGTCTTTGCTTATGTACTTGTCACCTTCATTATATTTCAGCGAGATAACATTTAGGTTAGAGGGTTGAATCATCCTTATTAAAGTTATACTGGTTGAGTTGATTGTGATACATGGAAGGAATCGCGTCGATTAAATGACGTGTGGTCGCCATTATCTAATCATTTTAATTCAGTGAAAAAGTGATTTGATATATTCATTAAAAGTGCGCAATTATATTTTATTTTAAATTATCGAGTAATAACATGGGTCAAGTGGGAGATTGTTAGATTGTCTTTTCCTAATTAATATTTATTATATGTGACCTATATTACATTGTTAAGTACTCCATGTTTTAGGCCCACAACTTGATGGTAGTTTGGGCATTAATGTTTTGAGTACGGGGGTTTTAATTCCCTCCCATCTCTCTTCAAAATAAACGGACCCAATAACTGTAAAATAGTTATTGGGATATGATTTCTTTTAAAAACCAAAGAGATCTCACCATCAAGATAATTATGTCTAACGGAAGAAGGCAGATAGGGGAAAAAACTTTCTCGAACTTAATGGCAATGGAAGGAGGTATGTTTATATTTTATGATTTATGATTGAATCACAAGTGTTATATATAGATCAGTAAAGATTACATCTTCTTCCTTACCTCGCCTCACCTCCCTCATCGAAACCAACTGTCCTATTATTTCGTTGTTATGTCTTGCCACTGCTGTCACTATTTTTGTTGTTGTTTAAATAACCTTCACTCATGTCTCTAACTCACAAAACAACGTTTACAACTTCTTTGATTCGAATCAACATCAGTTCAAACAATCCATTACCAACCACAGTGCAATTGATTTCACAATCCTTATTTGATTCACAACCAAATTCGATGCTCACCTTGATCGATGCACAAACCAAAGTCTTGGCGTCTCTCTATCTCGAAAAAGATAAATGAACCAGAGATGATGAAGAGGGTGATATCAACACAATAAGAATGAGAGAGTATCAAACCAGAGGGAAAGATACGAAAACAAAGAAGATGAAAGGAGATGGTGACAATTGAACAGTGAAGATGATACACCCTTTTCAATTTCGTTTGTAAACAAACGGGTAGGCTAATTTACCCTAATACCCCTTACAACTTGTCCTTTTCAATGTAAGCCATGTACCCTTTTATGTAATTTACCATTTTTTTCAATTTTTCCACGTTCTTATTTTTATGTCCAAATTAAACTTCAAAAAATACCTCAATTTCGTCAAAAAATTAGAGAAAATACCAACGCACTCTGAAACACTCAGACAATGTGTATAAACACTAATTTGAACCATATTTCACGATGAATATTGTATAATGCATACAATAGGCACATAACAAATAAAAATACAAAATTTACCTTATAATCTCCGGTCCGTTACACATAGGTCCCACCTCGAGTTCCTAAAAATTGAATCAAATACGAGAATCGCTAATTAATCGTCTAATCCAGTATGCAAAATCCTCAGATTTCACATTTCTTCCCAACTAATTAAAAATTTTATCCTCAAAATTTAAACCTACAGTTTATATGGATCAAAAGAGATACAAAAATGATCTTTCATATAAGACTCTCACTCCCAGGTTAATTCTGAATCTATGTGAAATTGCCACTTAACAAGTACAAGTGGAATTTTCTTGGTCCACATCTTATGAGTCTTTGATCCATGATCTAAATAGGTTGTTCTTTATAAGTAATATATTGCCTCAAATCAAATTGATTCCACTCCGCTATATGATGTGAATCTGGTGCCTTCTTACAAAGCATAGAGACATGGAATACATCATGAAATCCAAAAATATGAGACAATAAAGTAATCTTATAAGCAACCTTCCTAACTTTCTGCGCAATCTCAAATGAACCAATAAACTTATGAGAGATTTTTCCTTTCAGTCTAAACCTGCACAATCCTTTCTGAGGTGACACCTTTAGATAAACCTAATCACCGGCGTTGTATTCAACAATTCGGTGGTAGTAATGATAATAACTATTGTGCCTGTCCTTAGCTGCTTTTAGCCTCTGATAAATCTGTTCAACTACTTCTGTGTGATCTCATACAATTTGTGGCCCTGACTTAGCTAAAATTTCTGGTTCAGCCCAATATGCGATGCTTTGCACAGTCGACCATATAATGCTTCAAAAAATAACATCCCAAAACTTGTTTGATATATTATTGTACGAAAATCCACACGATGGAATGTATTCCCCCTGGGAGCCTCCATATTCAAGAACATGGGATCTTAACACATCCTCCAATATTTGAATCAACCACTCCGATCGACCATCAGTCTATAGATGAAACGCGCTACTAAATCATAATTGAGTGTCAAAGCGTTCTTGCATGCTCTGCCATAACCCAAAGGAGAATTTGAGTACCTTTGTTTAAGACAATAGAAAACGGTACTTCACGCAAACAAAGAACCACACGCTCATAGATGAGACTCAACTCTAAAAACCATAATTAAGAACCACAGGGAGAAAATGTGCAGATTTTATCAACCTGTCAATGATAACCCAAATATTATCGTGTTTCCTCTGATATCAAGGTAGATGTGTCACGAGACCCATAGCAATATGCTCCCACTTCCACTTAGGAATGGGTAGTGGCTGCAATGTTCCTCTTGGTCTCCGTCTTTCGGCCTTGACCTGCAAGCAAATCTTACAACGTCTAATATATTCAGCAACATTTGACTTCATCCATGGCCACCAATACAAATGACACAGGTCATGGTACATCTTGGTCCTGCCATGATGAATATAATACCTAGACCTACGACACTCCCTGCGTATCTCATCTTGAATCTTAGTCACTAATGGAATCCACAACCTGCCCCTGAATCTCAAACTCTGATCATTATATTTTGTCCATTCTGAGTTGTCGCTACTCCTCGCCAGTTCCCTCAACTTCTCACCATCAGCATCATTGAGTTAGCTCTCAATGATTCACTGAATAGATACCACCTTGAGCAAAGCATTAACTGGTAAATCATAGGATTCCAGAAGCTCCAAAAAAGACATGATATGACTTCCTCGAGCAACTCATACTTGTAGGCCATATGACAAGCCACTTTCAATGCTTTTTCCCATTTCCTATTCAGTGCATCAGCTACAGCATTAACTTTCCATATATGGTATTCAAGACTGAAATCAAAATCTTTCAGATGCTCAAACCATCGTCTTTATCTCATATTCAACTCCTTCTGCAAAATAGGTACTTCAGACTCTTGTGATCTAAAAATAAAGTAAATCTTTCCCCATACGGATAATATTTCCATATGTTTAAAGTAAACACAATCGTCACTAACTCGAGATCATGAATAGGATAATTCTTCTCGTGAGTTCTTAACTGGCGAGAAGCATAAACTATTACTATATTATCCAGCATCGGCACACAACTTGGAATAATTTGAGATGCATCACCATAAACTATAAACTTTTTATCTGGATAAGTAACACTAACACTGGTCAATTAATAATTGCCTCAATCTTTACAAATCTTTTAGAGAAATCATGCACAACTTTTTATCCAGCATCAAAAATCTTTTTCACAAGCCTTTGACCATACAAACTCTACATTCTTTTAGGTCAACCTAGTGATAGGTGAAGCTATTTTAGAGAAATCATGCACAAGTTAGTGATAATAACTAGCTAAAATGAGAAAACTTCTGACATCCGTCACAGTAGTTAGTTCTGGTCAATTAATAATTGCCTCAATCTTTACAAATCTACTGCAATTCCATCTGCTCCAGATATATGTCCTGAAAACTTAACTTCTGATATCCAAAACTCACATTTACTAAATTTAGCATACAACTAATGACTTCTCAAAGTTTGAAGAATAACTCTAAGATGTTCTTTATGCTCCTTACGAGTTTTAGAATATGTCAAAATATCATCAATAAACACAATCACAAAATGGTATAAATATGGTTTCAGTATCTGCTGCATCAAATCCATAAACATAGCTTATGCATTGGTCAAACCAAACAGCATTACATTAAACTCACAATGACCATACCTCGTATTGAAAACAGTATTATCTACATCCTCTGCCCTAACCCTCAACTGATGATAGCCAGATCAAAGATCAATCTCTGAAAAGAACTTAGCTCTAAACAATTGATCAAATAGGTCATCAATACAAGACTAAGGATACTTATTTATGAACGTCATTCAGTTCAACTATATGTAATATATGCACAAGCTGAGGCTCCCATCATTCTTCTTCACAAAAAAACTGGTGCACCCCAAATAGGCTTACTAGGATTTATGAATCCTTTTATATAAACTATTGCAATTGATTATGCCACTCTGCAAGCTTAGGCTTAGCCATCCTATATGGTGGAATGGAAATGGGTTTAGTTCTAAAAACTAAGTCAATAATAAAATAACTCTCTTGTGGTGGTGGTGGTGGTAAGCCAGGTAAATCATTAGGGAAAAATCTGCAAATTCACACACCACATAAATATCTTCCAACTCCCGTTAATCTATTACCTTTGTACTAACCATTGCGGCAAGAATTTCCATTTCTTGACTAGTGGCAACTCTACCTCTAGTTGCTGGCAAATCATTCGTAGCCCCCATATAGGTAAACATTGGACAACCTGGAATGTAGAAATCTATTGTCTTATGGAAATAATCCAGGTGTGCATGATATGCATCAAGCCAATCCATTCTTAAAGGTATATCGAACTCTATAAACTCTAAAACACAAAGATATGCAACCATCTCATGTCTTTCAATTTCCACTATGCACCTTTCGGATATAAAACGCTAATATATCTTGTCCCCAGCTGCGGTACTAAGAACTAAATGTATGTTGACTCTCGCCAGAGTCAAATACAACTCATCAATCATTCGACCATAAATAAATGAAATCAATTAAAGATTTCATAGGATGACCATAAATAAAAATAATATCTTCTATTAAATTCATGTTGACGTCCACATCTAGCTAAGCAATAACCAGAACACGTTTCCTGTCCTGAGGTCTAGACTGAACTGAGGATGAAGAAGTATGTCCCCGACTCTATTTCGGACAATCGTTCTTAAAATTCCCCATCAATCCACACTCAAAACATGGTCCAACTGATCTATTGTCTGTTGACAAAGCCTGTTTATTAGTAGGCCTCGGTGTATAACCTAACTAACTCGACCTCTGTCTCTGCCACCCGTCCCTGCGTGTGACTAAGATGGCGTTTGTATACACTGAAATAAAACTACATGATATCATGATGTAGATTGCGACTGAGACTACAACCGTACCTGTGGAATAGAACTCGTAGCTGAAGGATGAGAAGATCTCTCAACAAACCTTAGAACGGGTAGAAGAAAATGAATAGCTCCCGTATGACCTAGGGTAGATGATACTGACACAGAGCCCCCACTCTTGCGCCTACTTCCTTTCTTTTCCTTCCTACTTTGCCACTCCTGACCATTGTCATAAACCTAACCTGTTTCCACAGTACCTCTTCGTCGCATTTCCTTATCATTGTGAAAGAATTCATCAATTTCAAAATCCTTAGCTGCCTCATAAGCTTTAGTGAATGTCCCGAGTCTCGTCATTGACACTGCAATAGAACTACTTTCTCTCAAACCTAGTTTAAGTTCTAAAATTTTGCTAACCATTGGAATGTCTTTCTCCCAGTTACTGTCAATAAGTAATTAAGCTTCACCGCATACCTAGTTATTCACATATTTCCTTGCTCAAGGTAATCAAACTTAAGTTTCTTTTCTAAAACCATAGTCTCAGTAAAATACTTTCGTCTGAATGCCTCAATAAACTCAAAAAATGTCTCGTAAGCTTGTTGTGTCTTGAGTACAGTTCTCCACCACATTAAGGCATCTGACTTGAGATAGTAAGTTGATAAACTGACCTTCAGGTTCTTCGAAGTATTAAGTAGCACGTGGATATTCTCGTGATTTAAAGTCCACTCATTAGTATTTTCAAGTTAAAACCACCATAAAACCTCAATGGAGTATTCTTTCTGAATTCACTATGCAACTTGTCTTCCCTAATCGATTCAGAAACTATTGACCTGTCCACCAGAACAATCGGTGGTACAATCCTCGGCTCTACTCTCAATTGAGTTATCGAAGTAAGTGCCCTTCTTGAACTACATGATTAGTCTGAACTACTGGAGTTGCTAACATGGCGCCCTGGGCCCTCATTTATGAAAGTGTATCGAGGATCTCCTAATGTTGCGCAGTGATCATTTCTGTCCACTTACGAAATGACTCAGAATCCACGTACCGAGGATCCATATGGTCTCCACCCTGTCCACTCATGATTCTATAAAATAGTTTGCATATAACCATGAATTAGTTATTATATATCAATCAATATAATGGTATACAAATAACAAACATAACGTCAATATAATGTATCTCCAACTAATTGCGCTCAATCATGCTCTGGTTTTCAACCAAAGTTTATCCTAAAGTTGAGCCAAACTTTGGCTTTGATACCAAGTCTGTCAGGATCCGTCTCACTAAGCCCAGACTTAACTTAATTACCTAAATTAGGCACCTTAACTGTACATTTAACTTTAAACCCTCGAAAAGACTCTTAACTAAATTATTATACCGCTCCCAAATATAAATAAAAATCGTTATTTAAACCTCAGTTCTCATGTTGTTCAATTGGAGCAAATTAGAGAATCATATGGAATGTTTTCCGTATTTTTATAATTTCAGCGGCACCTCCTCTAATTATAAACTATCGATACCCAAAACCTAATAAACAGAAGAATTGGGAGAGGCATAAAAGGACTCACAACTCCCCGCAGTTCACAATATGATATCAATATGAGATTTTAAACTGAACTGCAACTTATAAACCTTAATTACAAATCTCAACCTCAAACAGAAATTAATACCATTTCAAAACGTCAAATAATATAAAAAGAAAACCATTTAAGTCTCAAACCTATTTCAGCCAAATTCATGAGCTTCTCATATTGTTTCTCAAATGATTCACATCCAATGCTCACCCTGAAAACCCAAAACAAAATAATATAAACAATAATTACATGTAAAGGGAAAAGAGCTCCTTGGTAGAATTCCTCTACCTTCCTTTTTCCCTTTTGATCCTCCTTAGCCTCAAAACCTAATAAAGCCATTTCGAAAACACCAAACAATAGTGTGCATAAAATAAAATGTGTCAGATAAGTAAGCATCTACCTTGCTTTGTACAATATGTAATAACAATAGATAATATGAGTATTGCATGATAAATAAAATGCTCAAAATAAATATACAACTTGAATCCTCATTTCTTGTTCTAAGCTCATAACGAACAGGCCCGCTCATGATGAATCTAATACGGTACTATGAGTTCAATCCATGCTACCCCGGGGTCAACATTACCCACCTTAGACGCTTGTAGTATGTCTAGTCTAGGGTGGAGCACCTTACACTCTTACAATCGAAGCAGGGGAAACTCTATCCAGATGCCATGAATTCATGATCAAGAGCTTCACTTCCTCACGGTGCAAAATATAAATTATATGACTATAAAAAGCAAGAAATAGTGTTTACTTACTATCAAACCAATACAAGTTGGTTAATCGAGTCCTCGCTCGCACGTTCCTCGGATTCCCTTGTTCTGAAATCCTTTTAAATCACGAAAATCCATAATTTATGAGTCTCGACTCAATTGTAGTATTTTTCAACAATTTCTAATAATTCCTTGCCTCGTCTCATTTCCCTCATCAAAACCAACTATCCTATTGTGTTGTTGTTGTGTGTCTTGCAACTGTTGTTACTATTTTGTTGTAGTTTAAATAACCTTCACTCTTGTCTCTAATTCACACAACAACTTTTACAACTTCTTTAAGTCGAATCAACATCAATTTGAACAATGCATTATCAACCACAGTGCAAATGATTTCACAATCCTTATTTAATTCACAACCAAATCGAATACACAAATTTGATGCTCACCTTGATCGATGCACACACCACAGCCTCAGCTTCTCTCTATCTCAAAAGAGATAAACAAACCAGAGATGATGAAGAGGGAGAGACAAAACACAGTGAGAATGGGAGAGGATCAAACCAGAGAGAGATTAAAACGAAAAAGATGAGAGGAGGCGAGATGGTGATAGTTGAACAGTGAAGATGATAGGTGTTTTTCCAAAAGTAAGGCGGTTTTACAATTTATTTCACAAAATAGGGTGGTGTACTTTCAAATAACAAAAGTAGCCAATAACGCCTTTTGAAAATGCGTTATTGGCTATTTTTGATGTTTGTGAGGTGGCGGTGAGGTGGCTGGCCAAATGTATAGATACCGCATTTTCAAAAGGCAACGACGTCAAAGCCAACGATGTCATATCAAATTAATAATAGAATTGCTACCATGAATGAACAATGAGATCGTTAGCGTTATATCTCAAAGGCAACGACGTCAAAATATATCATGCAACAACACTATATAAATGGAGCCCCCTTCAAACTAAACTAACTAACCTTAACTAACCTAACCACCTAAACAATACAAACTAAATGGAGCCCCCTTCAAACTAAACTAACTAACCTTAACTAACCTAACCACCTAAACAATACAAACTAACTAAACTAAAATAACTCTTAACTACCTAAACGAACAACCAAAAAATGATTAACTAATGTACCAAACAAAACTAATATAACCTAACCACCCACACCTAACTAACTAAGCTAACCGCTTAAGTTAAATTAAACATATAACCTAAACTAACTTAACAAACTAAACTAACTACCACAACTTACTAAACTACACTAACCTCCACCATTCTCCTCTGCTGCTACACTGGCCCTCCTCCGCTGCCGCCACCGGAGCTCTTTCCTTCGCCACCGCCGCTGTTGCTACCTCCTCTGCTGCTCCTTCCTCCGCTACCGATGTTGGGTCCTTCGCTGCCGCTGCTCACTCCATGTACCACAGCCGCTGCTCCTCTCTCCGGTGCCCCCACAACCTCCTCTCCTCCTTCTTCGCTGCTCCTCACTCTGGTGCTCTCCTTCTTCGTCCCTCTGTGATCTCTCTCCACCGAGCTCCTCCCCGTCCCCTCCTTATATATATATGCGCCAGCAAACCTCCTTGGTCATGGGATAGTAATCACGTGACCCCTACCACCCCTACCCCTGTATCCCTACCGAAATCGACGCGTCTGTTTCGGGAAGACGATAATGGGGTGCGCAGATAGCGCCTTTTGAGAAGGCGCTATCTGCGCGCACCCCCTCCCAAATGTGTCCACGTGCCTCCACGTGGACAGGTTCATATCAATAGCGCCTTCGGAGAAGGTGCTATTGGTTTTGGAAGTCCACGTGGATCTACGTGCACAGGGCCATAACTAATAGCGCCTTCTCCGAATGCGCTATTTGCGCTTGTAATCCACGTGGCCACGGGGAGAACAAATAGCGCCTTCTCATAAGGCACTATTGGTTCTCCCCGTGGTCACATCAGCAATAACGCCTATTCATTAGGCGAGATTTCTTAGTGTGGGGAAAAAAAATTATCACCCGTACTTACCTCTTTTAAAGTAAAAACTTTTGTACTTTGGTAAAAATTTCGAAGATGATAACCCTTTTCGATTTCGTTTGTAAACCAAAAGGGTAGGCTAATTACCCTAATACCCTTTACAACTTATCCTTTTCAATGTAAGCCAACTACCTCTTTATGTAATTTACCATTTTTTTCAACTTTTTCCATGTTTATCCTTATTTTTATGTCCAAATTAAACACCAAAAAATACCTCAATTTCGTCAAAAATTGGAGGAAACACCAATGCGCTCTGAAACACTTAGACTACGTGTCTAAACACTAATTTAAATCATATTTTGCGACAAATAGAGTATAATACATATAATATCCGCATAACAAATAAAAATACGAATTTACCTTATGATCTTCTGTCCGTTACGATCTGCGTGGGTCCCACCTTGGATTCCTAAAAATTAAATCAAATTCAAAAATCACGAATTAGTCACCTAATCTAGTATAGGAAATCCTCGGATTTCACAATATCTTATAGCATGATTCTTTTTCAGCAGAGTTGCTATTGTTATGCTTTCATATATTTAATGTGGATAAATGTCTCTCAGTGTTATCGTCTACTTTCTTATACTCACTGTTCTTTTTATGACGATGGGTGTTGATCCATCGAGTAGCAGACTAGGAAAATAGAATATTGGTGACTACCTCTAAGCCATTGAAGTGTTGCTACCTCTTATATTGTAGGTTTTGATTTTTGTTTTAATACTTACATATATTTCTTATATACTTTTGGGGTTGTATATTATGGGTTGTGAGATAGTTACTCAACCAGATAAATGTTGATATATTGTTATCATCGTTCTATTATATATATGCATGTGATCATTGTTTCCTAGTTTTCTACATACTTAGGATTAATATAATTGGCTTTTGCTAATTCATTGAGACTTCTGCTAAATAAGATTAATTTATAGAAATTTTAATTAACTCTAAAATGCCAAATAGTATAAAGATGATTTTAATGCTTGTTTGAAAAGTAGCTAATTAGGATTTAAGATTAGAAAGACTAACTAATACGTTGTTAATTCATATTGACCTATTCACTTCATGGTCTTAAGTCGAATTAGCCACGTAGGATTGACTGATCTGGTGTTCACTTAGCAGATTAACTAGTCCATAGAACTATCTAATACCCAATACAAGTGACTAAAGTAAACCATCATTTTTTGTGGTACTAATTAGTCCCAATGCTTGGGCTTCAAACATTACCATACTACCCCTCCCTCCCTCTTTAACCAAATCATAAGAGACGAATTGTGAGAGATGGTCGATTTCAATGGTGTGCGGAGAATAACACTAAACAGAGCTTTCTCAATCAAATCAATTTTTTTCAGTTTAGCCTTTCTCCTCATCTCCTATCTCTATCTCACCTCTCTCAACTTGCGTTCAAAACCAAAAGTCCCAACTGTCTCTTTTGAATTAAACATACAACACACGCAATCACTTATACACCACGGTTCCTAAAGAAAAATTTTGAGTTTCCACCATTAACTCACCTTGAATCGTCACTAACAAAATCACTCAATTCAATCACCTTGAATCATCACCAATAAAATCACCAAATTCAGTCACTACAGAGAGAAAGATATATATATATATATATATATGAGAACGATGAAGAGGAAATGATGAACCAAAAGATAGTAAATAGTAGTTATGATGAAGACGGCCTCACGATGTAGGAACTCGAATATGGAGAAGCCACGGTTAGGGTTTTTATTTAGAAATGTAAAATTAAATGGAGGGACACTTTAGTAAGTTTACCTATTGTGACCACATTTAATCCCACCCTTAATACTCTCAACCGAATAAAATACCTAAAATGGAATAATACTTAAACTCACGTGTTAATCCCAATGCAAACTAATCCCATGACCTTGGGTCTCCCAAAAATGTGAATTGAGCATACCTTATGCGGTAAACGTTAGGGATTCATGACGAGATTAGGCCGAGCGATGCCCTTATTTGTGAAGGGGTCATCATAATGTCTATCGAACCCCAGGGATCAGATTCGCTAAATCGAGAAGTTCCTATTGGCGAGGTTTTTCTGTGGCGGCCCTCGCCGCCCCGGGGTGATGCGTTTTCGTGTACTCTCGCCAGCTGGCTCAACTACAGGTGTACGACACCTACCCGTCCTACTCTGTCTCGAATTTCATATCTACTTTAGTATGTTAATATATTAAGCGGAAGTCATGTTTCAATGCATGCATTATTATAAATCAACTAAACAAAACCTAGTGTGGAAGAACCCTGAAAATCTCGAAGTAACCAATTTTACCATATAAAACTAAACATGTACAGGTCAATCTCCCCAGTTCCCAAAAGAATCAAAATATCAAAACAAACACACGTACAATAGTTTGTGACAATATAAAATCAGTGATAGTCGCCTAAGATTCCTTTGCCTTTACTGGTACTCGGATCTGCACTCAATCTTCACAGAAGAAATTGGATGACGAGTCCAGTCAGTAAAATCCCAAGGAACTCCTCCGAGCATTCATATAAGCATGTGAATTCAATAAATACTATTAAATAAACATGCGAAATGTAAACAGGCAACCGTAAGTAGGGCATCGCATGCATAAATAATAATAAAGCTCAAATATATGTGCCTGTTCCAGTCAGACTAAACCATACTTCAGGGTTTCCTTCCAGGATCCCACTAGTGGGCACACCCAACTAGCCATCACCTAATCCCTCTCGGTGGCCAGCATAGAGCTAGGACGCACTGACACATGTATCAGTTCCATAGCTCGGGTCGTTATCCACCGAGAACTCCTGATATAGATGCTATGATCTAGAATGCATAGACACATAATAGAACATCTGGTGGGAGTAACTCAACCAACCGTCCAAAAGATGACAAGATATGAATGTAATTAAAAGCACGAGGAATACTAGAAATGATTGGAAATACAAAACAAAATAAATACTCGAGAGTTTTCCCTTTGGGTTTTACAAACCTCACAACGCGTTCCACTACCCGTAATCAATCATCGGGTACAAGTCCACTGATTCCTTGGTCGCCAATTGATCACCGTGTCAACCTATGTCCATTTATTAATAATTTAAGTTAGCATGATAATGTAGAATAATTTTCTAAAATTTTTAGGCCAAATTGCCCATTTCACGTTTTCTGTGGCAAAACCCCGCAAAAAGTCGCGTTCGACATGCCCACATATTTTCATTTCATAGAACTTTAGCAATTTCAATTTATTTTGTCGAAATATATTTTCTTCAGATTGTTTTTTTCCAATTTTTCGGAATTTGCTCCAAATTTTCTTTCATTTTTCTTTTCTTTTTCTTTTTTTCTCTTTTTTTTGTTTAGGTTTGGGTCAGGTCGACCCAAACGGGTCGAACCCGACCCGGCCCTGGACCAGAACGGTTCCAGGCTCGGCCCGTTCTGGGCCCAGCCCAGTAGAGGGTATTCTTCCCCGATCGAACCAGAGGTTCGATCGGTATGAGTTTTTTTTTTGTTCTTCCGGCGATGGGTTGGGGTTATACAAGTGTGACACCTATTCGTGACACCGCTAAGACGCTCGCCCGTGTTTCCGGGTATTTCGACGCCCAATTTCGCGTTTGAACCGTGATATCCGTGCACCACCGTGTTGTTCGTAACCCAATATCTATTCCATATTATTTATTTGACAAGTTTTTATTCAATTTGTGTCCCCGACCTAATATTCAGTCCCGTCAACTACCTGGTACCCACATCGACACGCATATCGAGGCAAATACAGTTCACACATCCTCACACGTATTATTTTGCAACATATACACAAGCGATGTATTTGAATAAATTACACCGCAAATAAGCAACCAACACACCATAAACATCCATACCCAAGTCCCCGTGTGCCCTAGCCTACCGCGGGGTCCATGTGGGTCCGAGTGGGCGTTCACGTCTGTAGATAAACAAATGGGTCGTTACAGTTCTTCCCAACTAAATAAGATTTCATCCCGAAATTTAACTGTAACTCAAGTACCATACCAGAGAATAGTTGAGGGTATTGTGTCCTCATCGTCGACTCGAGCTTTCAAGTAAGTCCATCTGTCTCATGATGCTGCTAACGAACTGAGACCTTCGCGAGTTCCCTGTTTCGGAGAATATGTACTCGATGGTCAATGATCTCTATCGGTCTCTCCTCATAAGTCACGTCAGGCTGTATCTCCACTTGTCCCAAATCAATCGTCGGTCTTGGCCCTGACCTAGCAAGTCTCAACATGGAAATGTGAAAGATCGGATGAACTCCAGCTAACTCGGTAGGTAACTCTAACCGATATGCAACAGGACCTACTCTCTGTGCAATCCAGTACGGCCCAATGTATCTCAGCGCTAGTTTCCCTTTAATGTCAAATCTCTGTTGACCTTTTTAAGGAGAAACTTTCAAATACACCATATCGCCATCATCATAGCTCAGACCATCGCGATACATATCCGCGTGTTTCTTCTGTCTATCATGTGCAGCTCGCAGTTTCTGACGAATTTGTCAAATTTTCTCTAGGTGATCAACAACTATCTCAGGCCCTACCGTCATTATATCTTCCGGCTCTGCCCAACAAGCAGATGATATACAAGGCATCAAAGCTCGATTCCCTTGTCGTAGGGCCAAGAACTCCTCCCTCAGTCTCAACCTAACCTTCGTCGGTATGTACTGATCATAGAATAGCTCCTTAAACTCAGCCCACGTCGTCGGTTCCGGATGAGTATCCGTATATGTCATCTATCAGACTGCCGCATTCCCTCTCAAATAGACCCCCGAAAGTCGCACTTGTACTATCTCATCATTCCTCATCAGCTTATGAAAACGCTGATGGGACACTATCCATCTCCCTGCAACTTCAGGATCACCGCTACCGTAAACGAATTCAGGCTAGAACTTCAAAAACTCTCTCAATAATTTCGCCTCTCGCGCCAAAACGAATTCTGACGTCGAAGGAGTGTCGGTAGCAAGGGTGGCAGTAACCTGATCCGTCGTGAGTGGAGGCGCAAAATTCAACGTCCCCAAAGGAATAACTGCGGTAGCTGTATCTGTGGGTGCCTCTACCGCTACCCCCTGAACTGGTGTCTGTGGTATCCCCTGAACATTAGTTGTCCCCGCCGGTACGGTCACAACTACTGGCTCTCTAGCTGAAGTGAGTGCCGCCAGTGCCGCGGTCTGCTTGCGTAGTAGCCATAATACCTCGGCCATCTGTCTCCTGAGCCGAGAGTTTATCCTCCATACTCGTCGTAACCGGCACATCCCTAGTCGCATCGCTAGTCTGTCCAGTCTCGAAAGGCAAACCAGACTGTCCGTCCATAATTTGTATCGAGAACGTGCTCCGGATCAATCTCGAGGTATATACGTATAGCATATAATAAAATGAAAATATAACACATATATAAGTTTTAACTCTACCCGCCTCACATCACTTCCCAACTAAAGTTCTAAGGCAATTACTTCGGGTTTCCACATCTAAATTCATTAATTAAATTTTATCGTCTTATGACTTCTTCTTTACTCTAATACCAACTACGGCGTTGGTGTCACAATATCTTAAGCCAAACTTGGGCTCTGATACCAACTGTGACATTGGTATCACAATCTCCTAAGCCAACTTGGGCTTTAATACCAACTGCGGCGGCCATCGTCGCCCCGGGTTGATGTGTCTCCGTGTACTCCTCGCCAGCTGGCCCAACTACACATGTACGACACCTACCCGTCCTACTTTGTCTCAAATTTTGTATCTACTTGAGTATGTTAATATATTTAGCGAAAGTCGTGTTTCAATGCATGCATTATTATAAATCAACTAAACAAAACCTAGTGTGGAAGAACCCTGAAAATCTCGAAGTAACCAATTTTACCATATAAAACTAAGCATGTACAGGTCACTCCCCAATTCCCTAAAAGAATCAAAATATCAAAACAAACACACGTACAATAGTTTGTGACAATAGGAAATCAGTGATAGTCACCTAAGATTCCCTTGCCTTTACTGGTACTCGGATTTGCACTCAATCATCACAAAAGAAAATGGATGACGAGTCCAGTCAGTAAAATCCCAAGGAACTCCTCCGAGCATTCATATAAACATGTGGAAGTCAATAAATACTGTTAAATAAACATGCGAAATGTAAACAGGCGTAAGTAGGGCATCGCATGCATAAATAACAATAAAGCTCAAATATGTGTGCCTGTTCCAGTCAGACTAAACCATACTTCGGGATTTCCTTCCAAGATCCCACTAGTGGGCGCACCCAACTAGCTATCACCTAATCCCTCTCGGTGGCCCGCGTAGACGTACGACGCACTGACACATGTATCAGTTCCATAGCTCAGGTCGTTATCCACCGAGAACTCCTGATACACATGTTATGATCTAGAATGCATAGACACGCGACAGAACATCCAGTGGGAGTAACTCAACCAACCGTCCAAAATATGACAAGATATGAATGTAATTAAAAGCACAAGGAATACCGGAAATGAATGGAAATACGAAACAAAATAAATACTCAGAGTTTTCCCTTTGGGTTTTACAAACCTCACAACGCGCTCTTCTACCCCGTAATCAATCCCCGGGTCCAAGTCCACTGAGTCCTTGGTCGCCAATTGATCACCGTGTCAACCTATGTCCATTTATTAATAATTTAAGTTAGCATGATAATGTACAATAATTTTCTAAAAATTTTAGGCCAAATTGCCTATTTCGCAATTTTCGAGGCAAAACCCCGCAAAAAGTCGCATTCGATATGCCCACATATTTTCATTTCATAGAACGTTAGCAATTTCTATTTATTTTGTTGAAATATATTTTTTTCGGAATGTTTTTTTCCAATTTTTCTGAAATTTTCTTTCATTTTTCTTTTCGTTTTCTCTTTTTCTCTTTTCTTTTCTATTATGGTTTGGGTCGGGTCGACCCGAACAGGTTGGACCCGACCCGGCCTTGAACCAGAACAGGTCCAAGCTCAGCATGCACCACATGTTAACTTTGATCTATCCCTACCTCATCGAATTTCTATAGTTGCCATTAAATCAAGTTTTCTAGTAGGAGCATTTGTATGTCATCTTTGTAGGTGACCATGTTGGACTAAGTGGTTAGTCATTCACATTCCGACCGAGATTTTGATGGAAACAAACAAGGTGAAAATGTACTAATCAAGTATTTCAGTTTGTGTTAAAGGATGCAATGCAACACATCAGGAGTACTCAAGAAATATGGAGAGATTGTTGGAATAAGTGATGCAATACAACACTTCAAGAGTATTCAAGAAATACAAGTTCAAGACTCGGCATAAATGAAGAAATGAAGAAGAAAAGTCCAAACCGCAATTTGTAATATCAATGTAAGGTATACAAATTCTTTCACGCAAACCAAATGCATTAGTTCATGCATACATCAAGTTTCCTAAATCATTTTTCAAAGTTATAAGTTTACTTCAAAGTTTAAAAATGGATTTTAAACACTTAACTAGGTAAATGAGTTTAAACAATGTGAAAACTTTGTGTGAATGGTCATTTGAATATTAAAGTTCATTATAAATGTTTTTGAAAAAGAAAAACTCGTTTTTCAAAGGTATTCAAAAAGAAAACTGCAAATTTGCAGAAAAGCCCCTAAGACATTATGAAATTGTGAATTTCCGTTTTCGGGATTTGTAAAAAATATCCGGACCACCCAAATAGGCTTAATGACTCATAATAAACATGTATAACATGTTATATAAGGGTTGGTTAGGTCCCGGACAAGTTTAAGGGTCGCTAACACAAAGGGATAAATTAATTATTTTGAAGTCCTGCAGTTAGCGCGCTAATAATGTCATTAGCGTGCTAAGGCAGTGTTAGCGCGCTAACTCATGAGATTAGCGCGCTAATTGCACTCTGCCTGCAATTTTTGACTTTTGGAAATCAAGCTTTGAATTTGAATTTTTGATTTCCTGGATTCCTAGAACGCCATAAACGGCTATATTGGAATTCCTACCACTATAAAACCACCTCAAACTTGGTTTTAAACAAGAAGAGCAAACACACTCAAAATCAATAGATCTACAAGGTAGAAATCAGATTTTTGTGAAGAAACAAGAGAGATCTTAGTTCCTTGTTCTTTAGTTCACATATCCAGCACATTTGAGGCTTTCAAAAGGAGTTCAAGAATCACTCCAGAGCTGATCTCTTCTGTCATTCTTCTGGTTGTAAGAAATTTCTAAATCTACAATCTTACTAGTGCTTAATCTACATATTTTGAGTATTTGATTGGAAAATCATTGTTGTGTGTGTTTGAACATATTCTACGAGTTTTTGTACTTAAAATTTAAATTATCAAACTCGAGATTGATAAGAACAAAAGTGTTGCACTTAAACTTGATTCTTGTTAAACTTTTGTTCTTAGCCTTGAAATCGGTTTTCATACAAATGTATTAAGTTTTTGAAACGATTTCAGATTTGGAATTTGCAACAATATCTTCTCGAGTTTTTGCACTTAAATTCATATTATCAAACTCGAGATTCATTTGAACAAAAGTATTGCACTTAAACTTGATCCTTACTAAACTTTTGTTCTTAGACTCGAAATCGGTTTCACACAAATATATTAAGTTTTTGAAACGATTTCAGATTTGGAATTTGCAACAACATCAGTAACATATTTGCATATTCCATTTATACTCACACTTGCATGCATAAGAGTTAGGCTCTAGGTGGCTTGCTTGTGTTTGAATTTGATACCACTTTTGTTGTAAAGTGTATCTTTGTATTTCCAGCAAAATTGTTGTATTTGAATCATTGTAAGACTTAGTGGAATCTAAGTCGAAAGGGAAAATCCTAGTTGAGGCTAGGTGGGTAAAATCCTAGTTGAGGCTAGGTGGGAAAATCCTAGTTGCGGCTAGGTGGGAAAAATCCTAGTTGAGGCTAGGTGGGAAAATCCTAGTTGAGGCTAGGTGGGGAAAATCCTAGTTGCGGCTAGGTGGGAAAAATCCTAGTTGAGGCTAGGTGGGAAAAATCCTAGTTGCGGCTAGGTGGGAAAATCCTAGGTGATGCTTAGGTTGTAACACTTATTGGTAATATAAGTGGGGTTGAAATCCTAACCGAGGAGGTTAGGTAGTGGATGTAGATCGTTGGATCGAACCACTATAAATCGCGTGTCATTTTATATTTCCTGCATTTCTTTTACTTGCATCGCTTATATATATATACATCATAATTGTAAATTGCGCATAAAATTTCAAAAAGGGCAATAACTACTCGGTAACCCAATTCACCCCCCCTCTTGGGTGACCTTCAATTGGTATCAGAGCGGGTTATTACTCAAAGTATTACTAACGTATCTTTGAGTGTTTTTGCGCAAGGATGCAAACTTTAGATCCAGCTCGCCTTCGGGAAGGCACCACTTCGAGTAGGCCTCCATATTTTGATGGAACCAATTATGCTCATTGGAAAGTAAGAATGAAATTTTACATTCGAGCACAAAATAGATTTTTATGGGACGCAATTGAAAATGGCTACACTCCACCGGATAAGCCATTGAAAGAGTACACCACGGAGGAGATAAAGCTTGAGCTTTCAAATGATCAAGCCGTGAATCACTTATTCTGTGCACTTAGTGAAAATGAATTTAACAGAGTAAGTGCGTGTCAAACGGCAAGGGAAGTATGGGAAAAGCTTGAGGTACATTATGAAGGTACCATGCAAGTAAAGAAGACCAAGTTGAGAATACTTGAGGAACATTATGAAACTTTCCGAGTTGGGGTGATGAAGACATAGCCACCGCTATCACTAGATTCACAAAGCTATTAAATGAGATCAAGAATCTAGGCAAGAATTATGATCAAGAAACTTCAAGTATATAAATTCCTTAGAGGCTTGCCTAAGGAATGGGATGCCAAGAAATACGCTATCCAATCAGCTCAAAATCTTGGAGATTATACATTCGATGCATTATGCGGAGAGCTAACAGTTCATGAATTTGAACTAAAAGACAGAGCAAGATTGGAAGCACTAAGTGGAGGGACTAAAAGCTCAAGAAAAGAAATCGCATTAAAGGCAAGTAGCTCCCCAAGTGCATCAGTAGAGGTCATCGAAAATGAGGAATCATATGATGAAAAAGATCTTGAGAAAGAAGTAGCCATGATCTCAAGAAAGCTAAATAAGGCCGTGTACAAACGAGATAAGTACAAGAAGAAGCTGCGAAGTGGAAGCAAGGAAGGAAAACCAAACGAAATAATATGCTACGGTTGCGGCAAACCAGGTCACGTCAAAACAGAGTGCAAAGCCAAGAAGGTGTTTGACAAAGGAAAGAAGAGTTTCAAAGCAACTTGGGATGACTCATCATCATCAAGTTCTGAATCCGAATCAGAAAGTGAAAAGGCAATATTTTGTCTCACGGCACAAGGCGAGGTAAACTCTAATGTTTTTAATTTTGATAATGTTAATGATTTGAATGATGTTCCAAATATTGATGAACTTAGAAAAGAGTTGAAAAAGGAGGTCAAAAACACTAAACAACTCAAAAAGAGTTTGATCATTGCAATTAGTGAAATAGAGTCACAAAATGAGATTATTGATGATCTCCAAAATGACTTAAATGAAGTCATAAAGGAAAGAGATGCTTTAGTCAAGGAAGTAGAGGACTTGACTAGCACGGTGCATAAGTTTACAAATGGTAAACAAATGTTTGACATGATGTTGGGAGCACAACGACGTGCACTCAACAAAAGAGGCTTAGGTTACGGAGCAAACTTGTTAAGCTACAAGAAATTGTTAAATGATGATCGTAGATGCTCTAAATGTAACAAGACTCACATGATCAAGAAATGTGCATTACAAAAGGTAAAAATGGGTAAACTAGCATGGGTAGCTAAAAATGTTTATGACACTAACACTCTCGGACCCAAAGGTGTTTGGGTACCAAAATCTAGTGTGTTTCCCATAGTATAGGATGCGAGGAAAAGCACCCCATGGTACTTGGACAGTGGGTGCTCAAGTCACATGACCGAAGATGCACATCAAGTTATTAAACTAAAGCGGCATGATGGTAGAAAGGTTGCAGTTGGAGACAACAACAAAGGAAGAGTTATTGGTCTCAGAACTGTCGGTAACAATTTATTTTCTATTTCTAATGTTTATCTTGTTGATGGTTTGAAACTTAATTTGCTAAGTGTTAGCCAATTGTGTGACAAACGATTTCATGTTATGTTTGAATCATCAAAATACATTGTTAGAAATGAGAAGCATGAAACCTTGTTTATTTGCATATATAGATAAAACGTTTATGCCATTAACTTTGATGAGATGAATATGCAAAATGTTTCATGTTTGAATGCACAAAGTAATTGTGATGCATGATTGTGGCACCATAGATTAGACACCATTCTCTGTGTGATCACATCCAAAAGGGAAATGTTAAAACTCATCCATGTGCCCATATATTCACTAAGTCTTTGCCTAGAGAACAAGTTTTTAAAATTCGGC
Source organism: Stephania yunnanensis (assembly GCA_039657365.1). Classification (NCBI taxonomy): domain Eukaryota; kingdom Viridiplantae; phylum Streptophyta; class Magnoliopsida; order Ranunculales; family Menispermaceae; genus Stephania; species Stephania yunnanensis. The sequence continues at coordinate 26,574,382 of CM077580.1, forward strand.
GTGAGTTAGGCATGTCTCGAAAATAGGACCTTCTACATATGTTTTAGCTATTCTAAACCTTTTTATATGATGTTAGTGAAGTGTCCATAAAGTTTGAGAAGCATCGGAGCTAAATTGAAAAAGTTCAAAATTTTTGTGTCAAAAATTCCAGAGAGGAATTAGCGCGCTAACAAGCCTTATTAGCACGCTAATAGCCCTGCGACCGAAAAATTCCAGAGAGGAATTAGCGCGCTAACAAGCCTTATTAGCGCGCTAATGTCGATCGGCCAGGGTTTTATAACCTAAATTTTTCATAACACACTCACCTCAAACACAAGTATCTCGTCTCCTCTTGCCAAATCCACTCTCCGTGTACTCTCCACCGTGATCTCCACTCCTTTAAGGTACAAATCTTCTCTATTCTTTGTTGATTCCTTCCATTTTCGTTTCAATATGTCATCACGTCGCCCTTCAAACCGCCCCTCTTCTCGAACGGGTGCACCTACCGTTCCCAATCCATCTCGACCTACCCAAGCAACGTCCTCACGACGTCCCTCTAGTCGTCGTATTGTCCAATCCTCTTCATCTAGTGATGAATCCACTCACCTTGTCTCACCTCCGGCAAATGCCCCACTACGTGAGGGTCGTGCCAAAGCCATCCATGAGTCTTCATCCGTACTAGAATTGGTAGCTACACGGCTAACGGACGCTAAAATTATTCGACCCGCAATTGTCGATGTCGCCTTCTTTGATAAGGCTCATCTCCCAATTCGGGAAATTCTTGACGCGGCGGGGTGGACTACTTTTTGTACGCATCGGTCTAACTATAACCCCCCTCTAGTTAGAGTCTTATATTCCAACTTTGAAACCACAAATCAATTTGTACTTCGTTCATCCGTTGGTAGCCGAGCCATCGAGATTACACCGGAAAATCTCGCTCAACGGCTTCACCTCCCATTGCACCCTCCATCGACCACGGTTGTGTGCAAATTCTTGAGTTGGCCTTTTGACCGTTTAGAAGTTCTAAATTCCTTTCTTCGGTCCAAAAGTAACTTAACTGTCTATCCGACCGGTATCACGGATACCGATTTTAAGCTAGTACCTCACCTTCTTCATAAGGTACTTCATAAGGTCATTCTTCCACGAGGAGGTAGCAAGAACTATGTCACTCTTCTTGACATGTTCATACTAGGTCATCTATTTCTCATGCTACCCCTCAGTCTTCCTCACATTTTCATCGGCTATATGACTAGCACATGCAGCGCCGGTCGCCATCTTCCATACGCCCATGTTATTACATCCTACTTGGAGTCTGCCCAAGTAGATCTCGCGTTAGGCGGTCATCCTCTCAGTATCTTTGATTCCATTGACATGGCCACACTGAAAGCCATGAAATATAGATATATTCGTGAGAGGAAGCAGTGGACTAGGGATGATGCTATTCCATATAATCAGCATCACGGCGGTTACGAGTCTCCTATCTCTACGGACTATCCTTTTGATGCGCCAGATTATTTGGAGTATAGCTATCACCTTGGGGATGATAACCCGGGCGATGAAGAGGAAGCGCAAGCCACGATGATGGAAGAGCTCAAGATTCTACAGTTCCGGAGCAGCAGCACGAGGAATCAGCACCGCCTCCACACCCTTCTACATTCGGCGGCTTAACACCTCCTCCTAATATGTCACCTTCACTGGCATATGTATCGGCACAGCTGGGATACTTGCACGATTACATGACTCAATCATTCAATGCCGTCGAGACGACTCTTCGGAATCACGGTGATCGGCTTCGTCGCATTGAGAGTCAACGGCTTCCAGCTCGGCCAGTGCGAGATGACCACGCTTCTAGTTCTGACCATCCACCACCATCGTCTAGAAGAAGCGTTTAGATACACCTAGATGAGCATTAGGCTCCCATATGTTAGTCTTAGGTGTTCTAATTTGTCAAACTCATGTTAAGCCACACTTATGCTATCTCATCACTTCTTGCTATTTATATCATGATTTTTTGCGTATCTCTGAGTTTTCTTTATGGCTATTTTGTGCTTCACTATGTTTTCTAGTCTATGCATGTGTATCGCTTCCGTATGTTGTTTATTGATATGCATAAAGTGAGGGGGAGAATGCTTTTATCTTGGTATGTTTTTTATTGATATGCATAAAGTAAGGGGGAGAAGTTTATTGATATGCATAAAGTAAGGGGGAGAATTTTATTCTTATGCATAAAGTGAGGGGGAGAATGTTTTTATCTTGGTATATTGTTTAAATCATGTCTATCTTTGCAGATACTTGACCTCATTTTTTTTAATAATATCAAACGGGGGAGAAAAGGTTGAACTTGAAAGGGTGATATGTGATATTGTGGTATCTTTGATATTGTGATATTTTTTAAGGATGATATGAAAGGGTGATATTTTCATTGGCATATATTGGTATCGGTTTAATAATTCTCATTTTTACTGGTATCAGGTTGATACGTTAATATTATTGATTTTTGTAACTGATATCAAGTTGATAATTTTAACCTGCATATATTGGTATACTTGAAAAAGTTGTTGGTTTTTTATTGGTATACTGTTTAAATTGTGGATGCTTGACCCCGCTTTTTGATAATATCAAAAGGGGGAGAAAAATGTGATGTTGAACTTGAAAGGTTTTTATCTTGGTATACTTGAAACGGTTGTTGGTTTTAAACTTGCATATTTGAAGCTAAATGTTGTTAAACTTGAAAAGATTGATGTGTTGAATGTGATATACATTTAGATTGTGTCTTTACACCTTTAAAGTTCACATTGTTTGTTATCATCAAAAGGGGAGATTGTTGGACTAAGTGGTTAGTCATTCACATTAAAACCGAGATTTTGATGGAAACAAACAAGGTGAAAATGTACTAATCAAGTATTTCAGTTTGTGTTAAAGGATGCAATGCAACACATCAGGAGTACTCAAGAAATATGGAGAGATTGTTGGAATAAGTGATGCAATACAACACTTCAAGAGTATTCAAGAAATACAAGTTCAAGACTCGGCATAAATGAAGAAATGAAGAAGAAAAGTCCAAACCGCAATTTGTAATATCAATGTAAGGTATACAAATTCTTTCACGCAAGCCAAATGCATTAGTTCATGCATACATCAAGTTTCCTAAATCATTTTTCAAAGTTATAAGTTTACTTCAAAGTTAAAAATGGATTTTAAACACTTAACTAGGTAAATGAGTTTAAACAATGTGAAAACTTTGTGTGAATGGTCATTTGAATATTAAAGTTCATTATAAATGTTTTTGAAAAAGAAAAACTCGTTTTTCAAAGGTATTCAAAAAGAAAACTGCAAATTTGCAGAAAAGCCCCTAAGACATTATGAAATTGTGAATTTCCGTTTTCGGGATTTGTAAAAATATCAGGACCACCCAAATAGGCTTAATGACTCATAATAAACATGTATAACATGTTATATAAGGGTTGGTTAGGTCCCGGACAAGTTTAAGGGTCGCTAACACAAAGGGATAAATTAATTATTTTGAAGTCCCTGCAGTTAGCGCGCTAATAATGTCATTAGCGCGCTAAGACAGTGTTAGCGCGCTAACCACGATATTAGCGCGCTAATTGCACTCGCCTGCAATTTTTGACTTTTGGAAATCAAGCTTTGAATTTGAATTTTTGATTTCCTGGATTCCTAGAACGGCCATAAACGGCTATATTGGAATTCCTACCACTATAAAACCACCTCAAACTTGGTTTTAAACAAGAAGAGCAAACACACTCAAAATCAATAGATCTACAAGGTAGAAATCAGATTTTTGTGAAGAAACAAGAGAGATCTTAGTTCTTTGTTCTTTAGTTCACATATCCGACACATTTGAGGCTTTCAAAAGGAGTTCAAGAATCACTCAGAGTGATCTCTTTGTCATTCTTTGGTTGTAAGAAATTTCTAAATCTACAATCTTACTTGTGCTTAATCTACATATTTTGAGTATTTGATTGGAAAATCATTGTTGTGTGTGTTTGAACATATTCTCGAGTTTTTGTACTTAAAATTTATATTATCAAACTCGAGATTGATTAGAACAAAAGTGTTGCACTTAAACTTGATTCTTGTTAAACTTTTGTTCTTAGCCTTGAAATCGGTTTTCATACAAATGTATTAAGTTTTTGAAACGATTTCAGATTTGGAATTTGCAACAATATCTTCTCGAGTTTTTGCACTTAAATTCATATTATCAAACTCGAGATTCATTTGAACAAAAGTATTGCACTTAAACTTGATCCTTACTAAACTTTTGTTCTTAGACTCGAAATCGGTTTCACACAAATATATTAAGTTTTTGAAACGATTTCAGATTTGGAATTTGCAACAACATCAGTAACATATTTGCATATTCCATTTATACTCACACTTGCATGCATAAGAGTTAGGCTCTAAGGTGGCTTGCTTGTGTTTGAATTTGATACCACTTTTGTTGTAAAGTGTATCTTTGTATTTCCAGCAAAATTGTTGTATTTGAATCATTGTAAGACTTAGTGGAATCTAAGTCGAAAGGGAAAATCCTAGTTGAGGCTAGGTGGGTAAAATCCTAGTTGAGGCTAGGTGGGAAAATCCTAGTTGAGGCTAGGTGGGAAAATCCTAGTTGAGGCTAGGTGGGAAAAATCTAGTTGAGGCTAGGTGGGGAAAATCCTAGTTGCGGCTAGGTGGGAAAAATCCTAGTTGCGGCTAGGTGGGAAAATCCTAGGTGATGCTTAGGTTGTAACACTTATTGGTAATATAAGTGGGGTTGAAATCCTAACCGAGGAGGTTAGGTAGTGGATGTAGATCGTTGGATCGAACCACTATAAATCGCGTGTCATTTTATATTTCCTGCATTTCTTTTACTTGCATCGCTTATATATATATACATCATAATTGTAAATTGCGCATAAAATTTCAAAAAGGGCAATAACTACTCGGTAACCCAATTCACCCCCCCTCTTGGGTGACCTTCAGACCAAACCACCGCAACAGCTGTAAAATTCGAGAATTTCATAAACTTGATTAGGTGACTAATTAAGTATTGTTTTCGGATTTAATTTGATATTTAGGTATCCAAGGTGGGATCCATGTATTACAGGCCAGCGATCATAAATTAAATATTATTTTTTGTACCGCGTAATTAATTGGTGTAGTATACTCTATTTGTCGAGTATTAGGGCCGAAATAAGGTGTAAACATGGTGTTCGAGTGTTTCAGAGCTCGTTCGGTTGTTTTCTCAATTTTAGTCGAAATTGCAGTATTATTCGGGGTTAAACTGGGATTAAAAATTGAAGTTAAACAAGAGATAATAATGAAATTAAATTGAAAAATGACAAATGACCAATAGGGGCAGTGAGGTGTTGTAAGTTGTGGGTGATATGGCAAGGTCAAATGAGTAAATCGCCACCTTAAACCCATTTCAATCTAATGTGAAAAATGAGAGGGGTTTTGGGTTTAAAACCCACCTCATCGTTGTTCATCTAATCTTCCTCTTCATTTTGTCTTCCTCCCCACCGTGCTCTCCTCTTGATTTCTTCACATCCAGTCTCGCCTCTCCTACTCTCTAGGTATCCTCTCCCTCACGGTCTGTCCACTCTAGCCTCCCACTGTGCTCTCTTCTCTTGGTGTCTTCTCTCTCGCTCTCGGCTAGGGAACACGCTGAAGAGGAGAAGTGGATCAAACCACTGTTTGCGGTAAGATTGTAATTCGGATCTTGTATTTGTTAACCAACTCAATGGGTTTGATTGTTGTTTCGATTAGCAAATGAGTTGGTTTGATTAAGAGGAAGGTTTTGGGATGAAGGTGACGGTGATGAACTGGGACGGTGATGAGCGGGGGTGGATCAACTCACAAGTCAAGGCGAGTTTTTGGAATTAAGGTGTGTAATTATTTCAATTTGTTGTTGTTGGATTTTAATTAAAAAGGGTATCAAGAAGTTGAAGGCGATGATGGAATTATGGTTTTCTTTGTTGTTGAATGTTTTTATGTTGTGCAGTCTTAGTTTCATGTCATGTTGGGATATGGTTTTGCGGGATCAAACGTTGGATTTTGGTCGAACTTACAAATTGGTTTTGATGTTTATATATCAAATTAGTTCCATTAGAATCAGATTGAGGTTTTGAAATGTTTTCGTGGGTCTATTGAAGTTGAATTGGCTGCTTAAAAACAAGTTTTGTAAAAAAAAAAAAAAAAAAAAAAATAGTACTGCAGTCCAGTTTTTTAGCCAACTTTGAGATCGTTTCGGACAATCGAACAGAGGTTTTAAAGTCGGATTTTTTATGGAATGTGATGTATATATACCAAGTTTGATCCCCGAGAATCAGATTTTGCATTCGGAGGTGGTTTGGTAGTGTTTTGAAGGCCGGAAAGGAGGCAAAAAAAAATCCGGACTGCACTGTTATTTCCTAAAACAGTTTTGAGTAGGCATGTTGAGACATCGATTTGAGACATCAAATGGGGTCCAATTACCTTGCAAATAGGTTCGTTTGAATCTTAGTATAACTTACTTTGATTATGAGTAACGATTGTGGCCATTGGAATTTGTTTGATCAATGAAAGACAAAGTAGAACATGGCATGTTAGTATGGTTCTAAACTATCCTTTTATGACAGTTGCGACTTAACAACTTTGTGTAATGATTTAAATGGGTAATTGTTATCCAAATGAACTAAGGTTGGATTTTTTAGAATCCCTATATATCATATTTTGAATAGAACTGAAGTTCGGACCTTTGTACAACTTTCAAGTTGGTGGAAAATAGTCATTAAAATGGCCAAAACAAACGAACTACATGATTTTGTTAATGAAATGAATTGATGATCCAATAGAGGTGAATGAAATTGTTAGGGATACAATACAATGAATTAAATCGAGACTCTAATTGAGAGATCAAAAACATAGAAATGAGTTCTAAAAAAAGGCGTTAGTTATTGCATGGTTTGAACTCCGTTATGAAATTGAAAAGGGGTTTTAATCTCATTGTAAGTTGTAATATCAAATTTAAGTATTCAAGTCGAGTTGTAGCTCTTAAAATGTGAATTTTTTATTTAATAGGACTTATTGGAGTACGTGAAAGCCGGGGAAACGTTGTGTGAGGCATCGTAACCAACTTTGAGTTAGTTTGGTTGCAAGTAAACCCTACAGTAGTTTTTACTATTTATGAAATTTATCTTTGTACCTGCATTTGTGTTTAGTCTGCATTGCGTTTCGCATTTTTTTTGGTCATGCGTACATGGCATCCAGATAGAGTTGCTCCTGCTTCGGTCGTAAGAGTGTGAGGTGCTCCATTCCAGACTAGGCGTACTGCAGGCTTCTAATGCGAGTAATGTAGACTCCGAGGTAGCATGCATTGAATTCATAGGATTGTTCTAGGTTCATCGTGAGTGGGCCCACTTGTTATGAGCTTAGAACAGGAAATAAGAGATCCACATTGTTACATAAATTTGTTGTTATTTGGAAATGCAATTACACGTTTCCATGCATTCAAGCTAACATTTGCAGGAGTACAAAGCAATGTAGGAGTTTACTTTCCTGACATTTTCGAGTTGATTTTGATGATGTCAAATTATCGGTGAAGATAAGAAAGAATGGACAAGACTCAAAGACCTTCGTGAATGTTTTAAATTCTTGAAGTTTAATTTTCTTATTGTAATCCTTTTATATATATTGTTTTGGGCTTTAGGGTAAGTGTAGGACGTGAAATACTCTCGAAAAGGTTACGAGAGTATCCTAAATTAGTTTTAAGCAAGTTACGAAGTTTATATTCTAGTTTGGTGTATTTGAAATTGTAAAGTTGTAACTAATGCATCGAAGACTTTAAGATAGTTTAAAATTTTCAATTTCATATATATTGTGAACTACGGGGAGTTGTGAGTCCTTCTAGGCTTCTCCCCATTATGTTGTCTATTAGGTGAATTTTCCGGCAAACCACTTTTACGAGAGGTGTTGTCGAGTTTTTTATAAAATATGGACAATACTCAATATGATTTCCTAATTTGCTCTAGTTGAACTAATAATGAATTGAGGTCTATTAAGGATATGAATTTAGTTTTGGAATGATATTAAGTATTAAAATGAAAAGTATTCTAATGTGCAAAGTTAATTGTGTTGCTTAGTTGCCTAATTAAGGTAATTAGGCTAAATCAGGACTTCGTAGACGGGTCCTAACAACCTCCCTTTCTTAATCTTTGTATCAATTTGTGCTACTCATACTTGTCTTAGAAATTTTATATTTCTTATTCTATTTTTACGAGTTTTACCACATACACCTAAGCATCTTCATTTCTGCTACGTTCATTTTTTGTAATTGTTGTTCTTTTGCTGTTCAATGTTCACTTTCATAGAGCATAGCTAGCCTAATTGCGGTCCTATAAAATTTTCTTTTTAATTTAGTAGGAACATTTCAATCATAAATCACCAATGTTGCACTCTTCCATTTCTTCCATCCAGCTTGAATTCTATGTGTTACATCATTCTCAATATTACCATCATTTTGTATAATTGATCAAAGGTATTTAAAGTGGGTTCACCTTAGGAACTTCTACTTCCTCTAATTTTATTATTCCATCATCTTGATGTCTAGTATTTCTAAACTCACAATGCATGTATTCAATCTTCGTCCTACTTAACTTAAAGTCTCTATATTTCAATGTATTCCTCCAGAATTTTAATTTCCTACTCACTCCATCTTTGTCTCATCCACTAAGACAATATTATCTGCAAATAACATACATTATGGTATATCCTTTTGAAGATGCGTTGTTAGTTTATCTATAACTAAAGCAAATAGATATGGACTTAAAGCCGATCCTTTATTCTAATTAATACTTAGGTCAATTTGGGTTAAATTAACCTATTGGTAATAGCTTAGGACACTTGTAGAACTTAATAATTTCAGCTAAGCTATTTAGTTATTTAAGTAACTAACCATTTCATCCCTGCGTTACGCACCTCTCGAGGCATCTCATGCTTTCAACATATACACGCACAACGTGATAATTGAGGTTAAATTAGTGCAACGCGATTTGACTATAATACAATAATTTATGAATGACATCACATAATTATAACTTTTAAACCCTCGGCTCTTGCGCAAGAGGTTTTACAGGAGATTCACACATCAGCTCTAATTATGGTTCACTAATCCTAGTGATTAGGGCATAGACATGGTTTAATTAAATTCAGGCCGTCACAATATTTGTCACATTTTATGAGCTTTTTTTACTCCACAATGTAGCATATAGGGAAATCAAGGAAGCATTACATAATATATTTTCAATTCTAACTCCATTCTATTTAGTTAATGACACCATAAATTACTTTTTTACTCAAAACCTATAATAAAAGAAATCATTTATGAGAGGGTACTTTAGTCTTGTTATAAAATCTTAATGGTGAATTAATCATCACTTTAATTTTTGAGCACAAGTAACATTGTGACACAATGTGGAACGGAGGGAGTAATAAATAACAGGTGCTGCTTCACTGGAAAATAGAAATTAAATTAGCAATTGATATTTAAAATAAAACAAAAAAAATTGAAATGCTCATGAGAATGGCCTATCACCAACCAAATTAATAAGGAAAAACTAAATTGAAATACATCTCATGCAGATGCAGTACAAAATAATCCTTGTTACTTGCTGAGCTATCTCAGTTAATAATCATGTAATTTTTGCCACAACTTACCTCAATTATTTAGGTTTTAACAATAAGCAAATTTTCCCAAGGGTACGTAAACAATTATAGAGAGATTAATAATCAAGAGTAGTATAAATAGAGTACTTGAACAACGAAGGATGAACAAAGTATCTAAAAAACCAATGTCACTGCACTCACAATCATTCCATAGAGATTAATAATCAAGATTAATTATCTTAGTTGGCCTCTTTATGTACCAATCATATATGGTCATGGATATTGCCCATTCAATACAACAAACAACAAATTAAAGTAATAGTGGAATACATTTTCTTTTGAGTACTATAATGTACAGAATCAATACTGCAATTCTGGACCATCTTTATCTTGGCTGTTTAATTAATGGCTGTGAGCGGGAGTCTGGAGTCTCTCAAGGACTGTGCATCATAAGACCCTAATAGATGCTTTACATCTCCATTTGGTAACTTGATCGACTTCGACTCCCAGAATGTCTTCAGTAGCTCCTCGAAAGAAGGAGTTCTTAGTTCTTCGATGGAGGCCAGGCTTGGTAGATTGAAAGATCGTCTTCTGGGTGTTGAACAGGACGGTTCATCCACCTGAACCATTGATAAAGGAAACAAAGAATAAAGAATGAGTCGGAAAAGTAGGAGCAACTGTCAGTTCTTTCCTCATACGACTCGATGAAAACTCTAAATAGCATTACCATGTATTCCTTCTCTAGACATTTGCCTGCGTTGTCTGTGATTTCCACAATCTTATGATAGTGACCACTCTTCTGTTCCCTCAGATCATTGCGGCAGGGATCAATCATGGAATCAATATTTCCACGCGCCTCGTGATCCAGTCTCAATGAATCTATTTCATGAAATAAAAAGGAAAAGTCTCAATGAATCTGCAGTGTTTTATTTGGATGAAGATCTTTACAATTTGAAACCAGCGTGGGTTGATGGAAGCAACAACTAAAAAACCTACATTCAATGGAGCATAAAAGACTTTTGTTTGCCTCATCCAGAACTTCTAGAGATGACGAAGCAGCAGAAGACAATCGGGCACGTATCATTTGGTTCGCTTCCACCCCATCCCTATCGAAGAAATGAAGGATCAAACAATGCTCAAGCGCCTCAGAGAATAGCAATGATGTTAGTAGAACTATCAGATATGAGATTACCTGACGATGGAATCTACAGATGTGACATTACACTTTTCCAAATTCAACAGAGATGTTTGGGCATTTCTCCATTGCTGTGCACCCATCTTTGCCTTTGTCATACTGCAATTTGCATGTTAAAGTTCAGATTATGTTATTCAGTAAAATCAAACGAAAAAGGCGGACTTGTGCCATTGTAACTTGAGGTGTGAGTCATACCAGTGCTTAAGGCTTTCATCTAGATCACTTCTTCCAATTTCTATTGCGGCAGTATCTTCACAAAAATGTGAATCAGTCTTTTCCATGTAAATTTCCCAATCATTCTTAACAGTGCTAGTAAAATCTTGCATGGTTGACATTTCTTGGCGTAGCTGCCCGGTTCTGCTCATAGAACTCTCTCTAAGTCCATCAACTGCTGTCTGGACCTGAAAGCACAAAAGAAGTTCAGCGTGGCACAATAATAATACACATAAACATCTCAGACTGCGTTGGTATTTCTCCTAAGCTGAAATCTTTCACATTTTATGGATGTGAATCTTGTGATTATAAAGACTGCAAGGAGTTACTCTGTGCATTTCGTCAAGCTGTCAAGTTGAGGTTGCCCTATAACGTTTAGTAATTTGTCTCAATGTAAGATCCAACTCGAGTTTATCTGCATAAGTAACTTCATCGGCATCATATGCATGGGGCTCAAAATTTCCTTCATCGCATAAATGTAGTTACTTCAGCAGCTTCTATGACAAATATGGCAATGGGACATATGAGCTAGCCATTACCAGTTGTTCGGTAAAATGATATTCATGAGTTCATTAAAGGGACAAACCCTGAAGAACTGGTAATTTATGAAAAAAAAAATATTAGGCGATGGCTAGTGCAAAATCTACAAAAAGCAAACTAATGAAAGAAAACAATTTGACAAAGACTTGAATCTGGGAGAGGCACTATTGTTTCAATGTACTTTTGATCAAAATTACAAACAACGGAACTTAAAAGATGTTGTTTCTAGTTGTTGCTTGTACCACTTGATGTGTTGGTGCAATCAGTGAAGTCATGATAAAATTTCACGTACTTTGTTTCAGATGGTTCACAAGATGTATTTAACTCATGGCCAACTGGAAGCATAGAGCAACTGCTACTTTTGTGGATAATTTTAATATGCTAAAACAACTAAAAATGTGTGTACCATAAATGCTGATATTTTTCCTATAATAAACAGATTATAGTTTTCAAAAGAGGCAATTATTGCAGACAATCACAAAGCATAATGATAGTAAAATGGTTGCAAAAGCTTAAAAGGAGTTATGATACAAACCAGCTTTTTCTTTCGAGAATTTGAGCTTGCCAGCAGCTCTGCCACTTTTTCTAAGATTTGCTTTTCTTCATTGGCGGCACACTCCTACATTTAAAAGAAAAACATTAAAATGTTAATTCAAGATAAGCCAAAGAAAAGCAGTTTCTCTTCATTAAAGATAGAGCCACCTCATATTTCTTTTCAAGGTCGGTCAATTTCTTGTCATGGACGCTTTGTGCTTCCTCCACAATTTCAGATAGCTTGGAAGCGTGAACATCCACAGTTTTGAAGAAGTTCACAGTAATTTTAGAAATAGACCGTGTGCTTTCCACTGCTCTGAAGTGTCCCTGTAATCAGTGTTGTAACGAGAATACTGTGAATATTAAATCCTCATATCAAAATTCAAGTGATTTACTAACAAAACGATTCCTGATATCCTACCATGCGTTGCTGTTGGGCATATGCAGCCAGCTTCTCTCCTTGCTTAGAAAGTTTGCCTTGAAGTTCATTAAGGATAATATCAGCATCTGAAGCAATTCCTTTTAAAAGCTGTCTCATGGCAAATATATACATATAAATATCAAGACTGGTTTAAACCCAAAGCTTACAAGTTGAAAAAGCTTGCATTGAGAATAAAACATAATAAACCCATAGGCAATACAAAAAATTAGAAGTACAGTCCATAAATGTTTAAAACTGTAATGACACCACTTTTATAGACACAACTTTAAAACATATCAATAGGAGAGTTTCCTGTAAAATATAAATCCACATGGAATTCAAATCTATAAACCTCACATCAAATTATAAAATTAATTTAAGGTTGAGGAGAAAGGCACAAAGGAAAAAAATACAAACTCAATCAAATAAATTTTTTTATAAGAAAAAAACAGACTTTTCTTGTCCCCTTTGGAACTCGAACCCCTGCCCCTTGCAACAATACCACATAACAAACCATTGGGCCACCCACTTGGTAGGTAACTCAATCAAATAATTTGATAAATGATACATGTTAATATGTATATATCCAACAACTGAGCGTAGAGAAAACTCTATTTCATTAATTTCAGTTTTTGTTTACATCATATCTACACAATTACATTTCTAAGTAGCCAGCCACTCATGAACCAAAAGATTGCATCCTTCGTTCCTATACATGAAGTTGCAATCAGTTTTGACAAATAATTAGAGCAAGTTGCACATAATTTCAATCTAAACTATCTTTAATTGAATGGGATAGACTTTTCAACTTGAACCCAATTGTGAACAACCCATCTATATTGCACCAAGTTTTTGTATATGGGCCTGATTTCCAATTTTCACCTTTTTTAAATGAAATATTAGTATACATTTGATAAATTTAAATGTGTAAATGCTCAGCTACTTAAAGCCTCTTCTGCAAGGAATGCCTCGACCATTTGTGGAACAATTAATATTTGTCCCGGGTCCAATAGAAACTGAGATGAGGTTAACAACATAACCCCTAAAAGAGAGCTTATTACATCAATTTGAAATTCCCAAAAAATTCACTCCAAAATGGAATTTATGCACTTGCAAATATATTCGATAAAGGGAGATTCTATAATAGGTTTCTCAGAACCACTACTTAAATACCTGATAACTTTCAAATGCTTTCATTTTACTTCTACCTAAGAAAACTATTAGATAGGGAACTCATTCAAGAGAATACTAGCATGTGAAACTCAAGTCTAATTTGGATATTTTAATTTTACTTGAAGAAAGCTATGCCATCGAATTAAAGTTTTAAACTCCTACAGCAAAAGTGGGATAGAGATGGACAGAACCATTCTTGAAAAGTAACTCACCTCTTGAAGTGCAGAACAGTGCTTATAAACTTGAGAATTCAAATGTCTAAAACTTGACTGAGAATTGCCATCGAATACTGGCATGTGAAACTCAAGTCTAATTTGGATATATTAATTTTACTTAAAGAAAGCTATGTCATCGAATTAAAGTTTTAAACTCCTACGGCAATAGTGGGAAAGAGATGAACCGAACCATTCTTGAAAAGTAACTCACCTCTTCAAGTGCAGAAGAGTGCTTATAAACTTCAGAATTCAAATGTCTAAAACTTGACTGAGAATTGCCATCAAGCTCCCCGGCAAAGTCATCCAGATTTCTAATCCCAGAACTGTATGTGAATTTCAACTTCTCTATGCGCCCTCTAAGTTCTTCAGTAGCCTAAAGGAAAGAAAAAAATAATCAATTACAATTTCAGATGGAAAATTCTATTTGATAAATTAATATCTAACATTTTCGTTTTTTCACTGATTATATTATACCTCTGCTTTTGTGGAAACAAAGGATTGCATGTCTTCCTCCATGTCTTTCAGTTGTTGCTCTTGCTGCATCACTGAAATAGCAACAGTCTTATGCAAGGCCTCAAGTTGCTGATTCAATAGAGTCTGGAATTTATGGACGAGAGTTCTGTTCCCATCTTCTATTTTATCCTTGCGCTCTAAATAATAACAAATCGAGAATTCTTTAAGCTATATGGTATAGAAACTAATGTGTTAGGATCACTAATATTCACATTTAATGATGCAGACACGAACCGATTTTAGCAAATAAACCAAATACATCTGATGCTGCATTCTCTAGCTCTGATCGAAGCTCAAATGCTCTCTCAACAAGTGCTTTCTCTGAATGGTTAACAAAAATATTATTAAGCAAGTTCCAAAGCCAACAGAATCATTAGATACTACAGAGAGATACTCGTCCAAATTATACTAAAGTAAAGATGAATGCGACATAAGTGAACTTTCAATAATGTGTTGAGTAATTAGCAATCCATCATTAATAATGAGCTCTTTTTTGTTAGCTCATTTGCAAGAGGCAATGAGGGAGAGATTGGTGAATTTTCAAACAATTATTTGAAAGGTTTCATCATCTACTTTTCATTTTCTTTAGGATAGCAAAGGATGAAGATCAGAACCCATGATTCCATATATTTCTTGCCTTGCGTTGAGTTCAGATACATTTGATTAAATAAGAAGCACAAAGAGAATAAACATCATAAAACCCAAATGTGCACTCCTTTCTTTTACCAGCACAAAAGTTCTTTGGCAAAAAAAAAAGCAGCAACCCAATTACTTGTAGACATCAAGAATGTAACAGCATTTTGCTTACCAGATCTAAGGAGATTAGATATCAAGAATTCCTTTTCTTTAATAGTTGCATTTGCTTGTCGATATCTTTCTTCCAGATCAAACAGTATTTGTTCAGTGTTCTCAAGTTTTTTCTGCTCTTGTAGCAAAAAATGGTGCATTTATTACACTGGATTGTATACATAAAATATAAACATGACATGTCAATAATTCATCATGTAACACTATGTCACCTGAGTCTTTTCAAGCTTTTCACTTAGCTCAGCAGTCAACAGTAGATGAGCATTGTACAGTTCTTGCAGTCCCATTAGTTGCTGTTATCAAGAATAACAGAAAGGTCAAGCCTTTGATGATATCAAATAAAAGTGATTGATAAATCTATATCTGTTCAACCAGGAGAGGATTTGCTAAAGTTGGGAGTATGAAGTTGGTACACTCTACCAATAGCAAAGCGCCAAGTGGACAATGTAAACGTGATTTTACACTTTTGCCCTCCCCACTTTTACTCTTTTGTACATGTGGCGCTTTGCTATTGGTATAGTGTACCAACTTCACACTCCCTCAACTTTAGCAAATCCTCTCCCCTGTTCGATCACAACAAAAGCAGCAGCAACAACAACAACAACAACAACAACATAGCCTCGGCCCCAAATCAATTGGGGTCGGATACAAGGATCAAACTCTTCCTTTGTAGAACATTATGTGGACTACATAGCCGGTCCCAAGTCTGGATAAAGGAGTAGGATTCTGACGCCCATTTTTCAAATCGGAAAATGGAAAAATAACTTGAAACTTGTAAGAAATGTAAATACCTTGTCCTTAGATTCAAAATCAAGCTCCATTCTTTCAATTTTCTCAGCCATGGCCTGATAATCAAAGTTGAGATGTCTTAACCAATATAGACTTCTTTTTTTTGCAAACTTACAAAATATAGACTTAGCAAAGGGAATAATAAGTAATATCTCAATCAAATGGGATGAGGCAAACCTTCTTTTCAGCTTCTTCTTGAAGATAACGATCTCGTGGGATATAGATGCCGTTCTTCTCCCTTGCAGCATAAACCTCTGATAAGATTTAAGAATTCAGTTTCAATTTTGAATCTTTTGATAGATAGTTACTGTGAAGAGCCTATTTGCACCAGTATCGTTTTGTACTGAAAATAATCAGTGGAGAAAAGGTAGGAATGAGGAAGAAGCAGAGAATTAATCAAGATCCTGAACTAGGAAGGAAGCAGTTAAATCACCTTGCTTAAGTCTGTCAATTTCACCATACAAATCCTTGATAAGGGCAGACTTCATCATCTTCTGATTGATCTGAGAATTGTAGGAAGAGATTGGATAAGTTACGATAGTATCCTGGGAAGGTAGATTGGCATGCTAATAATAACAACATAGCAACCCAGATATATATATATATATATATATATATATATATATATATATATATTAATAAATCACTGACCTCTGGTTTATTTTTTATATTTTTAGCTCGATGGGCGTAGTCAAGAGTGTTGAGTGTCTCTTCCAAACAGTGAATGGAAGGTGATATGGTGGCAATTATACAAGTTTTTGTTTTACCTCCCAAAGAGTCCCTTAGTAGCCTTGTCAATTTGCTGTCCCTATTGTCCAAAAATAAAACCTTGGTTTTCGTCATACTTCCTATCTTGATCTGGTATGCAGAACAAATTGTAAATTAAAATCAGTGCCATACCTATATGGGATGTGACCAGAGTGCTCAACAAGAGCATTGATGACACGACCAAGGGTGAGCAAGCTTTTATTTATCTCTCCAGCTTCCCTCGCTCTTCCCTGAAACAGAAATAAGTTTCATCCAAACATAGAATGAAGATTTTATGACAAGGCATGCATGAAGGAGCTCTAGTTTTCTAGACAAAGATAAGTAGTTGTAACAAAATGATGCAGACATTGTTCAATATCCAGCAAAGAACCACGCCTATACAAACCTCTCTTGCACCAGAGCGTGAAATATTTTCTGAACCAGCCAAGTCAACAAGGTTAAGCTTTCCGCATTTGATCATCTCCTCTCCCTCAGGTGTGCATTCCTTAATGTGAATTGTAATAGAAAATATTGAGTGTGAACGACTACTTTGCTTGTTTAATAGAGTTTCTGCAGTACGCCTCTTGGCGGATCCTTTCTCCAGTATTTTGTATATTTCACTAGCAGTGGTGACTATTTCTTCTTCAAGCCCCCTCACAAACACAACTCCTTTTCCATCTTCCATCAAGGCAATTGGTTTCTTTGACTTGTCATCAATGAATTTTGAGCATTCTTCTGGGGCCAACAGATCAGTTATCTCTTCATTATAGAGTTCTAGGAAGGTAACTTTCATGTTGTACTCAGCACATTGAGATTCAAGTATATCAAAAATTTGCCGAACAGCTCTAGGGATAACACCAGCATCAATTGGGAATTCTCCATTCTAAACAGGTCCAAGAAACCAGATAGAAGAACACAATCAATCAACAGAATTACAAAAGACTGCAAAATGTTAAATCAACTCGTGCATACACGAAATATTATCGTGATGCAGGTACCTTTGTTTTTCTGCTCCCACCTTCCATTGTGTAAGTCTTCCCCGTGCCCGTCTGACCGTATGCAAAAATGGTGCAGTTGTAGCCCTCAAGAACTTCATTTACAATGGGAGAGACAGCTTGATCAAACAAATCCTTCTGTTGAGATGTAGGACCGAAAACCTATACACAATTTTTCATGGTCATAATCCATTCAACAATGAAACCAAAAAAAGGGTACAAACTAGTCCAAACCAAACAAAAACAACAGCTCGAAACCTTATCAAATCCAAAGGTTCTATCAATTTGCTTATTGGCTATGTTCTGCACGGCGGAAACCTCTCGTCTGTTTTCATTGCACGAGATAACCACAGGTGTGTTTACCCTCATCTCATCATCACTCAAAGGCCTAAAAAACACAAAGAACAACGCCATTGCACAAAACTCAGAGAACTCTCTGGGATATATATAAATTAAAAAGATGAAGTAATTTAAGTACAGAGACTTCTCACCTGCAACGCAGAATAACCTGAACATTGACGCCTTTATCTTTATCATGCTTGCTACTCGAATTCCCATCTCCAGGCCGCAGATCCCTTGCCGGTTTATCGCTCGACCTCGGAGTATGAGACGGCGAAACATGTACCAATCCCCCTCTCCGCGAAGATTGCGAAGATTCCATCACTTCCACTAAAAACGTACAAAGATCAGACCTTCGAACAAACCAATCCACAAATCTAATAACCTAAAACCTCGAAATCTCCAGATCGAACCCAAATGTGGGATGAATCAAGATTTAAAAAAGCAGCATATCCGATCATGAAAGTGAATCGAGAACATTGCACATGTACAATAAACAATTAAAAAATAACAATTAAGGGATCGAACCTGCAAACAAATGGCGAAATTTTACCACGCCGGCAAAGAGTGAGTCCAAAATTAGAAGATTATCAGTCGAACGAATCTCTCAATGTAAGAATCGGCGAGTAGTTGAACTACAGTGTAAGAAGAGGAAGAGTAAAAAAAAAGGGAGCAAATAGCGGGTCAGAGAGAACGTTTTGAATTTATAGGTGATCGTTAGATCATCTCCAAATTGTAACATGGATTTACACCATAGATTCGTGTACTTTATAGGTGTAGAGAGGATTTTTATTTTATATGTCACTAAATAGATATTTACCTCTTAAAATGATTTTCAATGATAATATGAATTTAGAAATGAGTTAAAACTTTTATTTTCAATTTTTATAATATTAATAAAAATTTAAAAAAAATAAAAACTTTAAGAGAATTAATAATGCTACCGTGGCAGTCTACTACAAAATGTAAAAGTAGACATTATAGTAGATATTTTTCACTTTGATTTCATGTTATATATGATGGATATTATGAATCTATAGTCTCATTAGATATTATTTTTTGGATTACATGTGGATTGTATCTAGGTGAATCCATTTTTACTCCAATTCATCGTCCCATTGGAGATAGAAGTGAACTGCTGTGATCAGTGCGAGTGCAGTTGCACTGCATCGTCATTTTTTCGACCGTTAGAAAATCGACCAAAATACATAACATACGCTATTGATTCTATATGATGTATGATGTCTTCATGTGTTATCGCATCTTTTTCAAGCTTTCTTTTTGAAAATCAAAATAAATCGTAAAATCTTCGATTCAAGCCCTTCGATGCTCCATAATTTACGGGCTTTGCCCTGCAAGTCAAGTGTGAGTGCGACCTCTTATTTAAATTTATTTTTTTTATTTTTTTTATTTTTTTCGACTTTATTTGAGAGCTATAATATGTTTACTTCAATTTAAGAGATGATCTAATGATCTACCAAAAAAAAAAAAATTGATCTGATATAATTGTTTAAGAAAAGTCAGCCTGCAGGCATTGGGCTATTAGACCTAATATTTATTGGAAGCAGCTAAACAAAACTCACTTATTGCTAAACAGATCCCAATTCAAAAAAAAATTATGTCATTCCAATTTTGCCGCTGCACCAAATGACTGTATTGCCCTTCATATAAAAAAGTTTTTGTTCACCCATACCCCACCTTCCAAATGCACAAGCAAGCACCACTCTCCTACCCCTTGATCTCTACCCTCACCACTGCCCGAATCAAACAATTTAATGACTAAATCACTACATTCTTCTTGTTTCACCTATTTCACCATTTTATCATTCGATTTCTGGATTTTTTGAAAGTTTTTTATGTATTAGGTGTGATGTTGTCGGTAGTGTTGAAGGCTTTGGATTTGGGCTCCAATCTCGACTTTTAAGATGGAAATATGGATGGATTTGAGAAGAATAAGGCATTTACAACAAACCACCCACTTTTGTTTCGTTTTCATGAATTTTCTGGGCAATTTCAAAAAAAAAATCATTCATATCACATGCAGATTTATAAATAGGTAGCATTCAACTCCCACCAAATCCTCTTTACATGTCTCGTCCGACTCCCATCGAGAGCTTTGAAGAGGTCTCAGCGGGAGGCGACTAAGACCACTCTTTATCTTTGAAGAGGTTTCGATCTCGATGGGAGCTGGCTGACACCTATTTAGATCTCGGCCTTGTGTAACTGAAACATGCATGTGACAATTCCTCATTTCTAAGCACCAATAAGACCATATCTCACATTGTTCAACGAAAAAAACACTCCTATAACATCTCCAACCTAGTATAAGTATTTTACAATCGCTAAATCTGAGAAGAAATGGAGTGGGTTGAGGGGTGATAGAGTGACAGTGAGGGAGATGAGGTTTGAAAGGGCATTTCTGGAAAAAAAAAAAATGGGGGTATGTTTAGCCATTAAAACTCAAATTTGAGGTACACTTCAATAATGAGGTGCGTTTAGCAAGAAGTGAAATATGTTTAGTTGCTTCCTATTTATTTGGTTTTTAAGTGAGATGCAACGATTAGTTTTGGCCAACTAAGTTTTTTTCTTTAAAAAAAAAAAAACTCAAATAGGCAATTACAAGCACACAAGTAGGGTTGCAAGTGAGTGAGTGAGTGGGTGGATGGGTGGGGGTGGGGATCTATTCTAGCAAATTCTCTACGGGGAGAACTTTTTCGCCTTACACCCTGCGCCCTATCAATTTTGTAAGAATGTCTATTTTGCTTTTCACACTTGATCATTTTGCCACTTAACTACTTTCTTTTTTTTTTTTTGAAAATTATTTTCCTCAAATTGAAAGATTAATTTAAATTTGTTTTTTATATTTTCGCATAGATCGAATTACAAATTATAAATATATAAAATTTATAAAATTAGTATGACAAATATATTTCAATGGCATTATAAATATAATTTTATATATTTTTATGGTACAATATACGCAGTAAAATTGATTTAATGGTAAAAATAAGTTTTATGGTTAGAGATCATAAGTTCCATTCTATACATTACATATGTGTTTTGTAAAAAAATTACATAACTTTTAGTATAAACATAAAAAAGGAAGATTTTATGGAAGTAGAGAGTTAAGCGGGGAATCATCGTTGGCGCTGGCTGCCTTTCGCAGGGCGAAAAAGAAGAATTTTTTAGCAACCAAGGCTTCGCAGGGCACATGACCACCCACCCTACTTGTAACCCTAATCATGAGGAAAAAACTTCCTCTAAACATCTTAGTCCCAATTACAACCTCACAAAAAATAATTACAAATTTACAAACCTATGTTCTGGGACAGATCCGAATGAAGATAGTAGACCCAGAACCTAGTTCCATCACAACAAACCAGTGAACCTAGTTGATCCGATAAGTCAGCATAACTACAACGATCTATACAGACCTAAATATGGAGCTCACAAATATTATTACGTATCTTGGTCTCCAAAAGCCCTCTTACGAACAACCCTTACAGCCACCTTCATCTTCCAAAACAAAACCGAGGGTGGATCAAAAGAATGAGATTCGGCAATAGACTCCAGATCTATTGTTCCTCTTCCTTTAGCTTCTCTAGTTTCTTCCTTGTTATGTGAGATGAACACTAGATATGAGTGAAGGTCGGCGAAACACAGACCAATCAACAAACAGACTTTAATTACCACTGCATTATACTTTATCTGAGTTTTCAAACAGTTCTCCACATCCAACGTACAAAAACACTAGATCTAGATCTCTCGGATCTAGGAAGAACAAAAAAGAGAAGGAGAAGAAAGAAAAGGGAAAGCAATGAGGGAAAACAGAAAAAAAGTTAGGGGCTACCGACAATGCTCGCGGCCGTCGGAGTGAGCTTCGGCATCGTCGGAGCCCCACAAGACGGGATGTTGAAAGATGACTTATAAGAAAAGAAAACCCTAGGTGGAGTGCCGTGAAAAAAATTTACCAGTTCTATATTAACGAAATCACGAAAAATTGACCAGCCAAATTTAAAGATAAAATGGCAGAATAAAAGTTTTAAAACTCAGATAAAGTATAATGTAGTGGTAATTAAAGTAAGAGTATTCCTATTTGAACTTATGAAAAAAAAATAATAATAATAATGTGTTTCAATTACATCATGCTAGATCGATCATTAATTAGTTTTTGTGAAATGTATCATAAACAAAAAGATTGTGTTTCATATACATTAAACATTGAAATTAAATGTATTATACGACCAACAATGAGAAAGAAATTTGATACAAGCTAATGAAAACTAACCGAAAAAATATAATGAATAACTACAAAACCATAAAACAGAATGGGGTAAATTGATTGTTTGGTACTTTGCTGTATTCTCGCACAATGTGATCTGCTCACTCTCAATGGGGGAATGACAACCAATTTATCATATTGTTCTCATTTATGGTTGATTAACAAGGTAGCATATTTGAATAGCTAGCAGCTTTCGCTTTACTAAATTAATTTTTCAGAGTTGTGATACAATTGAACAATATTTGTTTTTGATACACATCAGGAAAACAGTTTGTGATACATAGACTGTGAGACCTCTAACAAATTTGTGATATATACTAACCACTTGGGTGGCATGATGATTTTGTATAGAGTAAGAGGTCGTGAGTTCGAACTCTAGTGAGGGTAAGTTATTTATTTATTATTAAAAAACACAAAAATAAATTTGATATATTTAGTATATTAAGTTATTAACCGTAGCTGGCTTGATCCTTCCAAAAAAAAAAAAAAAAAAAGATATAACCGATGGGATCAAAGCACATGTTATTAAAGAAAGAATCTCAAAAGGGAAGCTACTGTTGTGAAGTGTGGATGACCATGCATGCA
Organism: Stephania yunnanensis; assembly: GCA_039657365.1. Lineage (NCBI taxonomy): Eukaryota > Viridiplantae > Streptophyta > Magnoliopsida > Ranunculales > Menispermaceae > Stephania > Stephania yunnanensis. Next base: position 26,597,354 of record CM077580.1, read on the forward strand.
CATCAACATATTGTGTAGTCATGTAACTTGTATTGTCATTTCCAATGTACACCAACTCTTCTATGTATTGTCAAATTACTTGTAATGTGTTGTATGACATGGGGTGTATGGGTTAATTGTCCCACATTGATTACTTGTAAAGTGTTGTATGACATGGGGTGTATATGTTAATTGTCCCACATTGCTAAGGCACATTTGTCATCATACCAAATGGCCTATATAAATGGTGCTAACCTCATTGTAATAACACATCAAGTTGAATGAAAACTTATTATTCCAACTATCTTATTTCTTTTCTTCTCCTTTGTAGTAGTAGTAGAAGTTCTTAGTCTTCTATTTTCCTTCTCTAGTTCTTAGCAAGTTTCAATTCAATTTACAACACGTTATCAGCACGAGCTTGCTCTAGCATTAAGGAAATCTTGAAGTTCAAGAAGACTTGTTAAGGAGACAAAGCTAGGAAGATATAACTTTTGTTATTTAAATAAGTTCAATTTATTTATATATTATCATGGTTGCTTCCTTTTATTACATGCATCACTTCTATATGCATACTTTATTCATATACTATACATTATAACGTCACCGATTGCGAAAGTATGCTCTGTAGTTGCGTCTTGTACGATCTTCTACATCAGAAATCAAAAGTCAATATGCGGCATAACTAGTTTTCTCTTAAAACTATAAATGATTAATTATCGTTTTATTCTTGATTTTATAATACAAATAATGCTATAAGTTTGAGTTAATAGTGGGTAGGCATTGTCCCCGGTAAAGCTAAACATTGAAAGGGAGACGGGTTATCCCGTTCGAGGAGGCATGACATTAAGCAGACATTGTCTCGCCACCCAACCTGGAGGTTGTCCCACCAACTCATACGAATAATACATTTGATTATTAATGAATCAAGTTGTGAACATATACTTAATCATATGTTATATTTTTTTTTTTTACATAAAAGAAAAGAGAAAATTATTTTATATTATATTTACTTTCAAAATATTAATCAACCATAGTTTGATTTGTTACCTTATTATAATTCTTGTCATGATAATTAGATATTACAAATTATGAATAAAGCTTGCATCTATACAAGGCTGTATGTTGTACACAATCATATGTCAATATCTCTTTAGAGATTTGAAAAGTGAATATTTCATATATATTTTCACCATATGGAGTTATAAATATATAAATACCAAAATGGTAATGCTCCAAAAGCTCAAAATGAGCGGCTGTGTCTCATGCTACAAAATTTAATCAGTCAAATATTAATTATAATTTCACAATTTTAATTACCTCTATATTGAAGCTATGTGGAAATATGACTAATGAGACAATAAAAATAAGGTCACGTGACTCGCCTCGATTTATTGCTGCAACAGATATTGAGTGCGCACGTCAATCCAATAAATATTAAGGATTGATTTCTTGTCTCATTGTAGCTGAGTAAAATAATGAGATGAAATATAATATCGCTCCCGTCCAATTGGTTCAGCTTCAAATTCAGAAGCATATGTTGCATATTATGATCATGATCACAATAACAAATTTATGGACGTGGAAAAGATGAAAAGATCTGGTAAAGGTCGTATTGACAATTTCACTAAAAGTGAGAATAAAAGTGGCGCACCACTAGAAAGGGTAAATAATTATTGACAATGAGCGTTCATCATTGTGATATTTCTCGTCACATATGAAATGTTATTTTGCCAAAAGATTGTCATATATACACCCGAATATTTTTATGACCTTACCATGCCTTCAAAATCAAAGGCAAAATTAAAATGACTCGATAAAATAGACACATTGAGATGTGTTCAAATTATGAGCTAAATATAGGCGATGAATTTATTGCTTATGTATTATGGTATATGACTCTTTTTTCTAATTCGCCAAATATTATTTGTCCAGATGGATCAACAAATCATGAGCTCAAATCATGAATCAAATAAGAGCGATATATGTCTTGTTGATTGTGCTACACGCACACAATCCTTAAAAACACCGAATATTTCTCCAATTTGAACTTACTTGAGGCTAATGTTCAAAGAATATCTGACATCTCCAATTTGATTAATGGCTTTGGAAGAGCAAATATTATGTTGCCTGGGGGAACAACAATTCATGTTGACAATGCCTTATACTCTGAAAAATTCAGAAGAAATTTACTCAGCTTTAAAGATATTCGACAAAATGAATATCACATTGAAACCATGAACGAAAATAATAGAGAATTTCTCTACGTCACATTGGTTTCAAATGGGAAAAAAAGTGTTAGAAAAATTCTCAGCTTTATCTTCTGGATTATATTTTACTCATATAAGGCATGTCGAAACGAATGTCGTCTTTGTTAGGGCATGTGCCCTAGGTCAATCCATTAACTGTCTTTATGAATACTTTTAGTTAATAAAATAGAGGATTTCATTTGTTGTTTATTATAATTAATATGCATGTTTACATTATAATAAGATCCATGGGTATTTAGAGAAATATCCAAAATGTCTACAATCGATCATTATACTGGGAACTATAATGAATTAAGACTAGTGTGAGTCTTGATTGATGATCATATGATGATTATACGTATAGGGATACGAATCAAGATCACGAGTACTTGTTAGGGAACAAAGTACTGGACCGAACCGCTATGAGAACATCACATGGATTAAGTCATAGTTGTTTCTCATGATAGGTATATTTTTCAGTCCTCTAACTTGAGATTACCAGAGACTTCAACATTAGGAACATAGTGATTTGACACTATCAAACGTTGTCTTTAACCGGACGATTATAAAGGTTGTGATTGGTTACTGTGTGAGCAATGTGATGAAGTTGTGTAATCTAGATAGAATTTGTCCCTCTCATATAAAGAGAGATATCTAGTGGATCCTTCGATGTGTTAGACTATTAAAATGCCTAGTCTAAGTGAATTGATATTGATCAATGTCACTTGGATGTTTTCAGTCTACCTAGAGATCGAGACTAGTACGATTGAACATGTTGGATGACAATTCCATGTCTTATGTTTGATCAAAAGGATATCGTGTGACAAAAGGATGTTATATACACTATTGATTAGGTTGTATCGATTTGATATTCGTACAACTTGGGTAGTCATAATGTCTTGCTAGAGGCCGCTTATGACTTGTATACCAAAATGTGTTTTGGTACACTGCCAACGTTGTATAAGCCTATTGGGTCGCACACTAAGAATGATTTTGCGAGATTTAAGATGGTTCAGAAAAATGAATTTTATATGATAAAATTCATGACAGAAACGTCCTTGTGGTGTATTACACATATACTTCTTTAAGTAGGGGTATATGTGTAATTTACTTAACCGTCTATATACAAGGGTTGTATAAATAGACGCTTTAAGTTAGAATACACGTACGAAAGATTAAAAGGGCGAAACTCTATTTTCCTTTTAGAAATGACTTGGGTTTTTTGGTATGCTATGGATCGTTTTGGAGTGAAACAAAAGGTTTGTTATTCTCTCGAAGGTAGCACTTCGAATCTCGGCCGCCGTTCGTGTGTGGACTATTTGGTAGGCGTTCGTCTCACAGCGGCGCCTTAGAGATCGATCAATCTTCAGAAAGGTATATTGCGACCGAGATATGATTAAGCTTTTCATGGTTTAAACGTTTTTAATAAAATCCCTCTATTAAATTTTAAGTCTCACGCCATCCATTTTAAACACTTGTCAAGGCCTCGATCACACTAATACAGTTTCAGCCATAGCTGGGTGTATTGTGTTATCTTGGTGAGACAAGTTGGATAAGAGTTACGTAAATGTTTAAAATGGTCCGACTTAATAAAGCTATCAAAATAGTTTTGAGCTTTAGGCACATGATGAGATAAAAACATGATAAGACATAAGATGTCCCGTATCTCATAAAAGTATCTAAAAATTACATAAGATGTAATTGATAACTGTTACCTACCTAAATAATATAGTTATGTGTTTCATGCCATAGCTGTCATAGAATTAGGTGAAATATGGATTTTAGTCCCCTAAATAAATAGTGTGTTTTAGGAGGGTTGTTAATTTAGTGGGAATCTATTCCTCTATACTAAAATAAACTTTGCATAATCTTTATTGTAGATCAATTGCCTTTTCAAGTAACAATAATCCCCTATTACTGTGATCCATCCTTGAGAAGGATAAGCTATCTAGGACTAACTTTCTTGATGGTTCGAAACTTGAGAATTGTTCTTAAGCATGAACGCAAGTTGTATGTCCTGGATGCTCCAATTCGAGGACCCACCACCCAATGCTACGAAAGTTGTGAAGGATGCGCATAATAAGCATGTCAACGATTCTACGATGTTGCATGCATTATGCTTGGCAACTATGGTTCCCGAACTTGAAGGACATGGAACTAATGGAAGCCTACGACATGGCTATAATTTGAAGGAAATGTTCCAACAAAGCAAGCTAGGCAAGAAAGGATCGAGACAGTCAAAAACCTACATTCTTGCAAGATGACTGAGGGTGCGTCAGTTAGTCCTCATGTTCTGAAGATGAAGGGCTATGTTGACCAGCTTGATAGACTCGGATTTCCCATAAGCCAAGAGTTGGCTACGGATTTGATCCTGAATTCATTACCATAAAGTTACTCACAATTTGTGATGAACTACAATATGAATAATATGAAGAAATCAATTTCAGAGTTGCATTTGATGCTCAAAACTGCTTAACAAAATATCAAGAAACCCTCTAATAATATGTTGATGGTCCAAAAGGGAAAGGGAATGAAGAAGAAAGGCAAAGGCAAGGCTACTGTTGCACTTGTCGCAAAGCCTGTGGAACAAGTCAAGCCCCAGCCTGTTCCTGCTTCAAAACACCCAAAGGAAAAGGAAGGAAATTGTCATTTCTGTCATGCACCTGAACATTGGTTCAGAAATTGCAAACTCTATCTGGAAGATCTAAAGAAGAAAAAGGGTAGTGCGACTACCACTACAGGTATTTATGTTATTGAAATTAATTTATCTACTAGTGATTTCTGGGTATTAGATACCGAATATGGATCTCACATTTGTATAAATGTGCAGGGACTCACCAGAAGTAGAAAGTTGAAGAAAGGAGAAGTCAACCTCCGCGTAGGGAATGGAGTAAGAGTTGCTGCCCTGGCTGTTGGATCATATAACTTAGTCTTACCTAGTGGACTTATCTTAACTTTAAATAATTGTTATTTTGTGCATGCCTTGAGCAGAAACATCATTTCTATTTCATGCTTGGATATGGATGGTTTTGATTTTATTATTGCGCATAATAGATGTTCCATTTCTCGTAAAGGAATATTTTATGCAAATGCTGATTTGTGTGATGGTCTTCATATTCTAAGCATGAAAAGGTCACTGATACTCCAGTCTTTAACATAAATACAAAGAGATTTAAGTCAAATGATTTGAATCAAACCTATCTTTGGCATTGTCGTCTTTGGCACATAAATGAGAAACGCATAACGAAGCTCCATAAAGATGGTCTTCTAGATTCATTTAGTTTAGAAACATATGAAACGTGCGTATCTTGTTTACGAGGCAAGATGACTAAAAGTCCCTTTACTGAACACAGTGAAAGGGCAAGTGATTTATTGGGTCTAATACATACTGATGTATGCGGTCCTATAAACACAATGGCTAAAGGAGGTTATCAGTACTTCATTACATTTACTGATGATTTCAGCAGATATGGTTATGTATATCTAATGAAACATAAAGTTGAATCATTTGAGATGTTTCGAACGTTTCAAAATGAAGTGCATAATCAACTTGGTAAAACTATCAAAACACTTCGGTCAGATCGAGGTGGTGAATATTTGAGCCAAGAATTTGATGATCATCTTAGAAATTGTGGGATTGTCTCCCAATTGACTCCACCAACAACTCCATAATGGAATTGAGTTTTTGAAAGGAGAAATTGAACCTTATTAGATATGGTTCGATCTATGATGAGTCATGCAGATCTTCCATTATCCTTTTGGGGTTATGCATTACAAACTGCAGCTTTCACTCTAAATCGAGTTCCTTCTAAAGCGGTCGATAAAACACTATATTAGATATGGTACGGGAAGAGACCTAGTTTGTCTTTCCTTAAGATTTAGGGTTGTGAGGCTTATGTAAAATGACAAGTCTCAGAAAAACTAGCACCTAAATCTGACAAGTGTTTATTTGTGGGGCATCCTAATGAAACAAAAGGATATTACTTTTATAATACCGTTGAGAACAAAGTGTTTGTTGCTCGGTATGTTGCCTTTATTGAAAAACAATTTATTTCAAAAGACACTAGTGGGAGAGAAATAAATCTTGAAGAAATTCAAGAATCACAGATAAACCCTGAACCGCTATTGGAAGTTCAACAACGTTCTGAACCAGTTGAACCTCCGCAAGTGACACAAGACCCACGTAAATCTTGTAGGGTAAGATATGAGCCAGAGAGATTCGGATTTCTCATTACTGATAGTCGTGATGTGTTGCTTATGGATCAAAACGAGCCCACCACTTATCAGGAGGCTATGTCCGGACCAGACTCAGATAAAATGGCTAAGTGTCATGAACTCTGAGATGCAATCCATGTATGATAACCAAGTTTGGAACTTGGTTGATTTACCTGAAGGTGGTAAGACCATTGGATGTAAATATGTTTTCAAGAAGAAAACTGACATGAATGACAACGTGCATACTTTTAAAGCAAGACTTGTAGCAAAAGGTTTTAGGCAGACTCAAGGTGTTGATTATGATGAAACTTTTTCGCCAGTAGCCATGCTTAAATCCATAAGAATTTTAATTGTCATTGCTGCATATTATGACTATGAGATATGGCAAATGGATGTAAAAACAATATTTCTTAATGGAAAGCTACTTGAGGACGTGTATATGACACAACCTGAAGGTTTTGTACATCCTGAGAATTCTAGGAAGGTATGCAAGCTTCAAAGATCCATTTATGGATTAAAGCATTTAGAATCTTCATTTTGATGAAGCAATCAAGGATTTTGGTTTTATTAAGAACGAAGATGAGCCTTGTGTATACAATAAGGTCAGTGGGAGTGTAGTTATTTTTGTGGTACAGTATGTTGATGATATATTACTCATTGGAAATGACATCCCAACATTGCAGAATGTCAAGTCTTGGTTAGGAAAGTGTTTCTCAATGAAAGACTTAGGAGATGCAACTTATATCCTAGGGATAAGAATCTATAGGGATAGATCTAAGAGGCTAATCGGTCTAAGTCAGAGTGCTTACATAGACAAGGTGCTGAATAGGTTCAGTTTGCAAGACTCTAAAAGAGGATTGTTACCAATGTCTCATGGCATAAGTCTCGGCAAGAATCAATGTCCTAGGACAAATGATGAGCGAGACCATATGAATAAGATTCCATATGCATCGGCTATTGAATCTATCATGTATGCCATGCTATGCACTCGACCTGATGTATCATATGCTTTGAGCACTACAAGCAGATATCAGTCAGATCCTGGTGAGAGTCATTGGATAGCAGTAAAGAACATCCTTAAATATGTAAGAAGGACTAAGGAAATGTTTTAGGTCTATGGAGGTTTTGAAAATGATATAGTTGTAAATGGTTACATAGATGCAAGTTTTCAAACTGATATAGATGATTTTAGATCGCAATCTGGATATGTGTTTACTTTGAATGGGGGTGCGAGTGAAGTGAAAAAGTTCGAAGCAAAGAGATCATGGGAGATTCTACAACGAAAGTGAGTATATTGCGGCGTCCGATGCAAAGAAAGGAGGCGATTCGGATCAAAAAGTTCATTTCTGAACTATGTGTGGTTCCAAGTATTGCTAACCCTGTTTGTTTGTATTGTGACAATAATGGGGCAATAGCAAAGGCTAAGGAACCTAGATCACACCACGGATCCAAACATATACTCAGGCGTTTTCATCTCATCAGAGAAGTTATTGAGAGGGGAGACGTAAAGATTTGCAGAGTACCTACTGAAGACAACGTTGTGGATCCATTGACAAAAGGTCTTCCACAAGCAAAACATGATGGTCATGTTAGATCATTAGGCATTAGATGCATGTATGATTGGCCCTAGTGCAAGTGGGAGATGTTAGGGCATGTGCCATAGGACAATCCACTAATTGTCTTTATGAATACTTTTAGTTAATAAAATATAGGATTTAATTTGTTGTTTATTATAATTAATTTGCATGTTTACATTATAATAAGATCCATGGGTATTTACAGAAATATCATAAATGTCCCTAGTTAATCATTATACTGGGAACTATATAGAATTAAAACTAGTGTGAGTCTTGTTTGATGATCATATGATGATTATACGTAAAGGGATACGAATCAAGATCACAAGTACTTGTTAGGGAACAAAGTACTGGACCGACCCGCTATGAGAACATCACATGGATTAAGCCATAGTTATTTCTCATGATAAGTATATTTTTCAGTCCTCTGACTTGAGATTACCAGAGACTTCAACATTAGGAACATAGTGATTTGACACTATCAAACGTTGTCTTTAACTGGACGATTATAAAGGTTGTGATTGGTTACTGTGTAAGCAATGTGATGAAGTTGTGTAATTGAGATAGTATTTGTCCCTCTCACACAAAGAGAGATATCTAGTGGATCCCTCAATGTGTTAGACTGTTAAAAGGCCTACTCTAAGTGAATTGATATTGATCAATGTCACTTGGATGTTTTCAGTCTACCTAGAGATCGAGACTAGTACGATTGAACATGTTGGATGACAATTCCATGTCTTATGTTTGATCAAAAGGATATCGTGTGACAAAAGGATGTTATATACACTATTGATTAGGTTGTATTGATTTGATATTCATACAACTTGGGTAGTCATAATGTCTTGCTATAGGCCGCTTATGACTTGTATATCAAAATGTGTTTTGGTACACTGCTAACGTTGTATGAGCCTATTGGGTCGCACACTAAGAATGATTTTGCGAGATTTTAAGATGGTTCAGAAAAATGAATTTCATATGATAAAATTCATGACTGAAACGTCCTTGTGGTGTATTACACTTATACTTCTTTAAGTAGGGGTATATGTGTAATTTACTTAACCGTTTATATACAAGGGTTGTATAAATAGACGCTTTAAGTTAGAATACACATACGAAAGATTAAAAGGGCGAAACTCTATTTTCGTTTTAGAAATGACTTGGGTTTTTTGGTATACTATGGATCGTTTTGGAGAGAAACAAAAGGTTTGGTATTCTCTCGAAGTTAGCACTTTGAATCTCAGCCGCCGTTCATGTGGACTACTGGTAGAGGGCGTTCGTCGTTAGCAGCGCTTTAGAGATCGATTAACCTTCAGAAATGTATATTGTGACTGAGGTATGATTAAGTTTTCATGGTTTAAACGTTTTTAATAGAATTAGATTCGGATCCTGTTAGGTTTTTTGTCAAAATTGTTTTGTAATCTCCGCTGCGCATGAACCCCAAAACCCAACTGTCTTAAATAAGAAAATTAATGATCCAAAGACATTCATTTTATGGCATGATCGGCTAGATCATTCAGGATCATCAATGATGCGAAGAATAATTAATAATTCGCATGGACATCCTTTAAGGAGTCACAAAATATTTTCAGCTGGTTATTATAATTGTGCTAGTTGTTCTCAAGGTAAATTGATAGTTAAACCATCCCCAAGTAAAATTATTGTGGAATCCCCAATTTTCTTAGAACGCATTCAGGGAGACATATATGGTCCTATTCATCCTCAATGTGGACCATTTATATATTTCATGGTTTTGATAGATGCATCAACTAGGTGGTCACATGTTTGTTTGCTTTCGACCCGCAATGTTGCATTTGCTGGACTTTTAGCACAAATCATTAAGTTAATAGCACAATTCCCTGACAACCCAATCAAGACCATCCGTCTTGATAATGCCGGGGAATTTCAATCTCAAGCATTTAAAAATTATTGCATGTCTATAGGAATTACCACTGAACATTATGTTCCACACGTGCATACCCAGAATGGTTTGGCAGAATTTCTGATTAAACGCATTCAATTAATTGCCAGACCTTTAATTATGAGAACTAAGTTATCAACTTCAGTTTGGGGACGTGCAGTCCTTCGTGCAACATCTATCATTCGTTATAGACCTACTGCATACCATGAACATTCCCCCATGCAACTCATTTTAGGTCAACAACCAAATATTTCACACTTGAGAATTTTTGGTTGTGCAGTGTATGTTCCTATACCACCTCCCAATAGAACTAAGATGGGTCCGCAATGAAAACTTGGGATTTATGTTGGATTTAACTCATCGTCCATTATAAGATACCTTGAGCCCTTAACAGGGGATTTATTTACTGCACATTTTGTTGATTGTCACTTTGATGAAACAATTTTCCCACCATTAGGGGGAGATAAGAAGCCAATTCAAAAGGATTGGCGCGAAATTGCTTGGAATGCATCAACTTTATCACATTATGATCCACGCACAAATCGGTGTGAACTTGAAGTTCAAAAGATCATTCATTTGCAACAAATTGCAAATCAATTACCTGATGCATTTACAGATGCAAAATAAGTGACAAAATCACATATTCACATGTAAATGCTCCTGCAAGAATTGATGTCTCTGTGCAACAAAATACACAAGAACCATTGAAACGCTTAAAGTGTGGAAGAGCAGTTGGTTCAAAGGATACAATTCCTCGAAAGAGGAAAATGGGAGTAAAAATAAATACAAATCAAAATACTCCTGAGAAAGCACAAGAATCCTTTGATAAGGATTTATCAGAACTAGTTAATCCTGATGAGGGACAACGACCTCTAGAAAAAGAGGAAAAAGATGAAAATAATGAGATCTAAATAAATTATTTAAACTCTGGTAAGATTTGTGATCGAAATAAAATTGTTCCCGATGATATATTTGCTTTCAATGTGTCCTTTGAAATATGTGAAAATGATGATGATCCAGAACCACGATAAGTGGATGAATGTCGAAAAAGACCTGATTGGCAAAAATGGCAAGAGGCTATCCAAGCAGAGCTAAACTCGTTAAGGAAACGAGAGGTTTTTGGACCGATCGTTCAAACGCCAAATGGCATAAAACCCATTGGATATAAATGAGTATTTATACAAAAGAGAAACGAAAAAAATGAAGTTACAAGGTATAAAGCAAGACTTATAGCTCAATGTTTCTCACAAAGACCTCACATTGATTATGAGGAAACATATTCTCCTATTATAGATGCAATAACATTTCGGTTCTTAATAAGCCTTGCAGTTTCTGAAGGGCTTGATATGCATTTAATGGATGTCGTTACAGCATATCTGTACAGATCTCTATACGGTGAGATATATATGAGAATCCCTGAAGGATTTGAAATATCCGAAGAAATAAAATCAAAACCTCATAACATGCATTCTATAAAATTACAAAGGTCTTTGTACGGATTGAAACAATCTGGACGAATGTGGTACAAACGCCTTAGTGATTATTTATTGAAAGAATGATATGTGAATAATCCGCTTTGCCCATGTGTCTTCATTAAAAGATCATCAACATGATTTGTGATTATTGTTGTATATGTTGATGATTTAAATATAGTGGGAAACCACGACGACATCGTTAGAACATCCGAATACTTAAAAAAGGAATTCAAGATGAAAAAACTTGGAAAAACAAGACTTTGTCTTTGTTTGCAAATTGAACATTTTTCAAGTGGAGTATTTGTCCATCAATCAAATTATATTGAAAAAATATTAAAAAGATTTTATATGGACAAGGCGCATCCATTGAGCTCTCCAATGGTTGTCAGATCACTTGAAGTGGATAAGGATCCATTTCGACCTCATGAAAGTGATGAAGAGCTACTTGGTCCGGAGGTACCATATTTAAGTGCAATTGATGCACTTATGTATCTTGCAAACTGTACAAGACATGACATTGCTTTTGCTTTCAACCTACTAGCAAGATATAGCTCTTCACCAACTCGAAGACATTGGAATGGGGTTAAACATGTTTTTCGATATCTTCGAGGAACAAGTGACATGGGTTTATTCTACTCGAGAGGGGTAAAATTGAATCTCCAAGGTTATGTTGATGCTGGATTTTTATCTGATTCCCACAAGGCCCGTTCTCAAATGGGATATGTATTCACATGTGGTAATACTGCTATATCATGGAAGTCAGTAAAGCAAACTATGGTTGCTACTTCTTCCAACCATTCTGAAGTACTTGCAATTCATGAAGCAAGTCATGAATGTGTATGGTCGAGAAACATGATTGAACATATTTAAGAATCATGTGGATTGTCTTCAATAAAAAATTCTCCAACCATATTATATGAAGATAACGTAGCATGTATTGCACAATTAAGTGAAGGATTCATAAAAAGGGACATAACAAAACATATTTCACCAAAATTCGTTTATGCTCATGAGCTTCAGAAGAATGGTGAAATTGATGTCAAGCAAATCCGATCGAGTGATAATCTTGCTGATTTATTCACAAAAGCCTTACCAACTACGACATTTAAAAGGCTTACATATGGTATTAGCTTGCGTAAATTTAAAGACATTGCAAGTAAAGAAATTGAACAAGTTTCACCCATGTTCACATGAGGGGGAGTTATTGATTAGTGTATTGCACTCTTTTTCCCTTAAGCTATGATTTTATCCAATTGAGTTTTCCTAGCAAGATTTTTAATGAGGCAATCTTAACAATATTATGCCCGTCTTAATATTTATGAGAATAGTGTACTCTTTTTCTTTTACTATATTTTTTTCCACAGGGGTTTTTCTTAGTAAAAGTTTTAACGAGGCACAATCTCTAAGCAAGTGTCATCCAAGGGGAGTGTTGTGAAGTGTGGATGACCATGCATGCACACCAACATATTGTGTAGTCATGTAACTTGTATTGTCATTTCCAATGTACACCAACTCTTTCATGTATTGTCAAATTACTTGTAATGTGTTGTATGACATGGGGTGTATGTGTTAATTGTCCCACATTGATTACTTGTAAAGTGTTGTATGACATGGGGTGTATATGTTAATTGTCCCGCATTGCTAAGGCACATTTGTCATCATACCAAATGGTCTATATAAAGGGTGCTAACCTCATCGTAAGAACACACCAAGTTGAATGAAAACTTCTCATTCCAACTATCTTATTTCTTCTCTTCTCCTTTGTAGTAGTAGTTTGTAATAGTAGAAGTTATTAGTCTTCTATTTTCCTTCTCTAGTTCTTAGCAAGTTCTAATTCAATTTACAACAGCTACTTCAAATTTAGCTTTTTTTTCATTTAGCACAAGTCAACAAGGCAATGCATGGATGGGCTTTTACCCCCTTTCTAGTACACACTACTCGTTGGCGTGAGTAAAATATATGCATCAAGCAATGAGACTATATATAAGTGTGCACCAATCAACTTGGATTAAATATTAAATGCGTACCTCGAAAAAAAAAGGTACACTAAACTTTCATTCAATATAAAAAATATTTGCATTCAACCTCAATCAACTAGATTACATAAATTGAATTAGTTTTCTTCAATTCGCAATTAGTAAGAGATGTGTTGGAACTTGAGACAAAATCTCAAATGGGTTTGAATACCCACATTGGCTACACACATACACACATATATACAAACTAGTTCTCTTAAGTGCTAGCACCAACGAACCCCTCGCTACGCTCGCTTGAGTATAATAATATTTTATTATATAATTATATATATTATACACTAACACAAACTTTCAATCAATTGGTCTAATGAGCTTATGATAGTTTTTGTTAATCAATCAGACTCATTTTCGGGAAGAGAGAGAATGAGTTGTAGTGGGTGTTTTGGTTTTGAAAGCTCATTAAAGAAGGGCAGAGAAGAGGTCTAAAAGAAATCGAAATATGGGCTATTTAATAGGAAGAAATCGGAATATGGGGAAATCATCTATTTAATAGGTAATTGATTAAGTAATTAAAGGGTAATTAAAGGGTAAAAGAGATAATTCAAGTGACAAATGAATTTTTTGTTATTCATGCTTTTAATATATAGGTAGATATATATATATATATATATATATTTTGTTTGATCGATGTTAATTAACCAATTACCTATTAAATAGGTGATTACCTATTAAATACCCCATTATTTTCTATTTAATAGGTAATTGGTTAAGTTAAAAGTGAAATAAACTATTAAAAAATTGACTATTAAATAAGTAACTAAAGGTTAAGAAAAGTAATTCAAGCGACGAAGGAATCTTTTGTCATTCGTGCTTTTAATATATAGATAGATATTGTTTGATCGATATTAATTAACCAATTACCTATTAAATAGCCCATTATTTTCTATTTAATAGGTAATTGGTTAAGTTAAAAGTGAAATAAACTATTAAAAAGAAAATCGATTATTAAATAAATAATTAAAGGTTAAAAAAGGTAATTCAAGTGACGAAGGAATCTTTTTTCATTCGAGCTTTTAATATATAGGTAGATATACTACTCTACAAAAAAACGCATCGATTAGCGACGGAAATAGCGACAGGAGTTAGTGACGAATTTGCGAGGGGAGTTCTGGTTGACCTATTAACCAAATTAGCGATGGGTTTAGCGATGACCCACGTCGCTAATTGTTGGGCTGAAAAACTCTCGTTTAATGGGGAATTTCTTCACCCACGTGGCAGTGGAGCCCACACACTCTCTCCCACCACCAAATCCTAATCTTCCCCATTTATAAACTCTTCACTTTCTCTCTCACCCTCTTCCTTTCACTCTCCCTCTCCCTTTCGATCAAGTGAACCACCAAGTTCTCTCCGGTGGAGTCGGTCGGCGCATTCGGCAACTCCTCGCCGGTAGAGTCGATCGCCGCAGTTGTCGCTGCGCGCGGTGGGGAGCTGTCCGAACAGGCCTTTGTAGGTGTTGACTCCACCGACGTCGCCGCTGCCTCGCCACTGCCTCTCTCGCCTCAGTAGCATCCTCTCTGCCCTCCTCCACCCCCTCTTCCACGCCCTCTCCCTCTCCTCCTCCGCCGCCTCCTACTCCTCTCCCTCTCCCTCTCCTCCTCCGCCGCCTCCTGCTCCTCTCCCTCTCCTCCTCCGCCGCCTCCTGCTCCTACTCCTCCTCTCCTCCTCCACCACCTCCTGCTCATTCTCCTATCCTCCTCTGTCGCCTCCTGCTCCTCTCCCCCCTCCTCCTCCGCCGCCTGCTCCTCTCCTTCTCCTCCTCCGCCGCCCCTCCCTCGCCTCCATCATCATTATTTTCATTTTAAAAATAATATTAAAAAAAAACAATTTTTTTGTCAATCTGTTGGAATATAGCAACTAGATTTAGCGACAGGGTCCCATCGCTATCCCGTCGCAATTTCTGACACGTGTCCTTGTACTAAAATAGCAACAACCAGATTAGCGACGGGAGTAACAGGAAATACCAGATTAGCGATGGGCTTACCCGTCGCTAATCTGGTATCCTTTTATAGTGCTAGTTATCATTACGCGCTCTGTATGTGCGGTGCACGTGCTTTGCACATGTTTAGAGAACTTTTTTATTAAGATTAATCGGAGCACGTGCTTTGCACATGTTTAGAGAATTTTTTTTATCAAGATTAAGCTAAATAAATGTTTAAATAAATAAAAATAAATCAATCAATTATCCATACAATATGAAAATTAGCAATCGATTTTTGAAAACCTTTTATAGTTCAACTAATACCAAGCGAAAGACATGCTACATCTAGTACATCCATTCAAAAAAATAAATAACAATCCTATAATATGAAGTTAAAATAATATTTACAAGGTTGAACAAACATTATAACATAAGATTAAAATAAATATACTTCATAAATGTATTATTTACAAATTGTTTTCCTTTAGTACTTGTTCAGACATGGATAATACAATCAGTTTATTGAAATAAGTTGCAACAAAGTTGAGAGGCAAATTGCTTTTATACTAAATTGAGCATGCAACATATTACTAAAAATACTGAATTCTACATAGCATTCAAGCATATCTTAGCACGTTTAAAATCAACTTATTACAAAATAATGTTTTCAGCTTGTTTTTAGCTGGATCATAACAAAAAATTAAAAGTGAAAACAACGAAGGAAAATAATTGGTCATTTGTAGACAAAATGCTTGTCTATCTACATAGTTTATATGAAGCAAAAATAGAGCTTCATTTCAATATATTTGATCTATATTCCTGTTGTTTGTGCTCAACTTGACAAAAAGGTAAACATGACTCTAAAATGAACAAATAAAAGATACCAACAACCGATTGACCTAAGTGGTAAGGGACTTGGTCCCTTTAAGTAAGGTATAGAGCTCGAGTCTTGTTAATGAAAAAAAAGGAGTTGAGATGGCCGCCACATATGAGACTCGATCATGCCCGAACGTGGTTTAGTCGGTGCAGTTGACTTCGGACACTTCGTGGGAAACCAAAAAAAAAAAAGATCACTTAATTACATTGTCTTTTATTTAATTTTAAATAACTTACTCAATATAGCATAGCAGTAGTATTTTTTTACGTGTTTTATTTTGTTATCTAGAGGTTAAGAAATATGTGTATTCATTTGTCCTGCAGAGATAAAACAATGTTAGGTATTAGCTGTGTGTAGTAAAATGACTGCAAAATTTGAGTGCAAAATTTTATAGTGTAATGCTTGCAAAGAAGGCTTGGTCACCAACATCCTCATAAGTCATTTTTCTCACTTAAATACACGAGTTCCCTCTTGCTTCACCTCAAGTTTTACAAAGAATCTTGCAATAACACACCAATTAACTCACTCTGTAACTTAATTTATTTTATTTTATGAGTTGACATATTATTGATGCTCCCTATCTAAAGAAACACTAAGCAAACTCGTCAATGTATTGAACACTCTCATCTCTTGAGAAATTCATTATGTAATCAATCAATTTCACAATAATTCAGCAATAAAAACACCAATAAAAGAATGAGCGCTAGCACGCCCCCCCCCCCCCACCCACACACACACACACACACACCACACACATATATATATATATATATATATATATATATATATATATATATATATATATATATATATAGGGAAGACCTCGGGGTGCCACTCTCAACCTTCCTACTTGCCATGTCATCATTGTAATGCCATGTCATCAAATCACCTCTAATATATATATTAAAGAAAGACCTTATAGTGGCATATGGCTTCCTCTCAACCTTCCTACTCGCCATATCATCATTGTAATGCCACATCTTCAACTCAACTCTAATAGGAATAAAAGAAAACATTGGGGTGTGACATTTTCCGTATAATAAATCATTTCAAGCCTACTATATATTGTAATATCATATAGGAGTGTCCAATAGTTTTCACTTTTCACCCATAAGGTTTACATTCATATCCTACATTTGTTAGTATCATCACTTACTCAAATGCAAAATAGTTAGATAATAAATCAATACTATTCTATATACCGCACATAATTGCATAATCTAAGATGGTGAGTAACAAAAGTAATTGTGATGTAATAATTTTTATTTCTAATTCAACAAGAGACCAAGACTTTATGTGATAGCTTTATTGTTGTTCACTGCTTTGTGATTATAGCTATCGTTAAAATTATTGTCGATTGAGGGGGTTCATTGGCAAGTGAGTCATGGTTACTGTTTATCTGCGATATGAGAGGGTTAGGACTGGAGGCAGGGGTCTCATCCTAATCATGGTCGTCCGTTGATTTATCCGGGTCCATGGATGTTTCATAGTCGTACGGGCTAGGGCTGGGAGGCAGGGGTCTCGTCTAGAGCCGAGTCTATGGATGTCTCATAGTCGCAAGGTTAGGGGTGGGAGGTTGGGGTCTCGTCCTAATCCCAAAGTCGCTTGGGCTTTTGCCGCGACTCAACGACCTTTTGGTTGGGACTCCTTGTTATTTGGCATCACTCATCGATGGATTGGTTACAGTCTTTTATATTCATGAGTTTCTTGATTCCTTTCGTTCTATTTGCATGAATTCGACTGCTTTAGATATCGTGAACTGTTATTTTGGATATTGTGAAATGTTATGTATATGTCCCTCTTTGGATTTACTTACAGGCTCGTCATTCTTATGTTTGATCGAGTGCGAGAGCGCATGACAGTAGCAAAGGGAAAGCTTCATAGCTAGGTGAATTTTTTGTATATTTTATAATTACTCTCTCTGATGATATTTACTGGGTTCCACAATTAGGTTGCCTAACGCCCTGATCTTTTTGTTGAGTTATTGAATGTATTAGTTGCTTCCACTATAAAATTGTAAAACTTGAAAAATATTAATAACTCAACTGTAAAATGTGAATTTACGTATAATGATGGATTGGAAGGCTGACTAAGCTCTTGTTGACCTTGCGAGAGTGGCTCGGAGGTCCACGTGGGCTTAGGCCGGGCGAGGCCCAATTTGTGAAAATTGGGGCCGTCACAACTTTTAACATGAAATTAAAGTAATAATTTGAACAAGCTAATTGTATACTCATTAAGGCGTTTCATCAAACAGTTGATATGTAATGTTTGTTTGTGATTCAGATGTGCATATATATGTTTATTGGGGGCAAAAACACTACATGGATGAACACAGCTGTATTGATGACATGTATGGAAAACTTCAGAAAAAATAGGGGACCCGTTTCAGGGATCCTCAAAGGCTATGTAGGTCTCACCACCACCATCTTCACAGACATTTGCTATGCTCTTTTCTCCAACATCCCATCAAGCTTCCTTCTCATGCTTGCCATCGTCCTCGCCGTAGTCATCGCCGCTGTCGTCTCCCTCCGCGAAGTCCCCGAGACCACCACCGCTGCCTCTACCTAGGATGTAACCGAGAGCCGCTACTTCAACATCTTCAACACATTGGCTGTTATAATAGCTCTCTACCTGCTCGCATTTAACATGACTGGCGATCACTTCCGCACCTCTCCAATCGCGTTATCACGGCCGCACCCTTTCCATCGCGTGCTCAATTGATCGTTTAGTCTTATTGAGTATTCCATTAGGCATCCCTTTGTACTCTGCTATGCAGAATTACTACTTAACCATAGACATAGAACACCAAATTCAAGATTTGGATGAGAAGCTAAATATTAGTTCAGAGATTTTTGGCTTTGTTGATGGAGTTGTAAAGGATGAAGAATTCCCATTATGCTAAAATCTGAATGAGAAGCTAGAGTTGGATTTACATTAGGAGTTAAATGCAGCCAGGTTTAATAGGAGAAAAAATGCACTTACGGCAAAGGAAAAACTGATACTTCCTTACCGTCAACATTCACACTTTTAATATAGTAGTAGATATATATTATTTAAAATAAAAATAGGTCCTTAGGGCCTAGGGCTTAGATTGTTTCGCCTTATAAAAATCAATTTTTTGTTTTCTAATTTAATTTTTCTTTAATTTCGTGATTTTGAAATTAACTATTTTAACGGTTAATTTCGGTTATGTTAGTAATACCAATGGGTATTAGCTTCTAAATTAAAGAGTTACATAGCTTCTAAATTAATTTTGTGCGTTAAATTTATTTAAGTAGAATTGAAATGCTGAAGACTCACATAATTTTTGAAATACATATTATTTGATAGAGAAACAAATCAGTTTGGGTCAACTTTTGAAATTGGTGAACTCTATTTCGGAAGGGCATTCGGTAGTATCTTGGGAGATCTTTGTGAAAAAAATTCAATAATTGAATTAAGAGAAATTTATGTCTTATGACATTGCTTATGTGCAAGCCTCCGGTTCGATACTTTTATTAAATTTACTTGTTATTCAATTCTATTATTGATTGTTGTAGTTTCATTTTATTTATATCAATTGGTAAACATTATAGATTATTCTCTAATAACAATTATTACGATTTGTTAAGATAAGTTCGGTTACCATCACGATTGGTGTTTATCCTTAATGTGGTTAGGAGATCATAACTAATTTATTTTGGGCTTGTCTTTGTGTATCTATGTATCTATAAATACATGTAGAGTTGTATTCACAAATACTTTGATTAAAAAGATTTTTGTTTTTTATAAACTAACATTGTATCAAAGCACTAGGTTAGTGGTCTCCGTCTGTTAGTGTGAGTTCGTGTTTGTGGTTTTGTCAAACATCTTTGTTCAGTCCACGGTTCGTCCGCATCTCCGTTTCTCTTCAGCCGCTTTCGTCCGTGATTAACCACGCGTCCGTGTTCTCCACGCGAGCATCTACTTCTACGCGTCCCTGCATCCGTCTTGCTGCCGTGTTGCGCAGCCGAGCATTCTCCTTCAACGCGTCCCTGTGTCCGTGTTCAATAGTACTGTTGTTGCTTCCCTTTCCCTACGTCCCTTGAAGTCCCTGCGTCCCTGCGTCCCTGCGTCCCTTCTTCCACGCTTTCTTGTAACTGCAAACCGTGAGCAGTACTGCTATGTTGCATTGGCGGAACCAAAAAAATTAATTAGGAGGCGAACTTTATCTAAATTTATAGTCTATAGAAAGTGTATCGAGCACAAGGGGGGAGGGAGAGTAGTCGAGGAGCAAGAGAAGTGCTCAGAGGTAGGATATTACAAGAGGGTCCCGGAGCTGGGGTCGATCGCCCACCCTGCCCCCCTCTAGTTCCGCCACTGCAATGTTGTTGTCATCTTGCTGCTGTGTTGCTGTGTTGCGCACATGTACCATCTAGTTGTCTGAATTGCTTGAATCATAATGACAACAATAGAGGAGAGAAACGAGGTATCTCGACCAATCTTAACAACTCTTGATGGCTCTAACTATCCATTATGGTCGCAACATATCAAAAGTTTTTTATTAGCCGAAAGCTTTGACCCATTATAATGGGGGACATTGTCAAGCCAGAAAAAAGTGAAAAAGAATATGATACCAAATTTCTCGATCATATTGAAGATTGAGAGAGTAAAAATCACAAGATCATGACTTGGTTCAGTAACACCACTTCTCATTCTATTCATATTCAATTTGTTGAGTTTGACACTGCAAAAGAATTAATCTCTGATTTTTTGTTTGATAGATGTAAAGTTTCTGATTTGGCATAATATTACCAATTGTTCACTAATCTTAACAATTTGAAACAAGAAAAGGGTCAGTCCATCAATGAATTCCTATCCCTCATACAACCAATCTGGAATCAGTTACAACAAGTAAAAATTATTTAGGACCATTTTCATCTCATTCAAATTCTTATGGCTATCTGCTAGAGTATGAATCAGTACGTGCAACATTGTTGCATCGTGCTCCTTTGCCTTCTCTCGATGTAGCTGTCAAGGAAATCTATTTGAAGAAACTAGGCTGAAATTGGTTAAACCTTCTTTCACTTCTTTAGAACTTGTTCTTGCACTTACTCCGTCACGAACGAAGTCAGGATCCTTATCTTATAGGAATTGCAAAAGCACGGGACATGCATTTGCTAATTGTCATACTATTGAATGTAGGTACTATCATGAGCATGGTCTCATATTGCCTAACTGTCCAACCCGTCCTCGTCTCAAGGCTGCCACAAAGTCTACATCTAAGACCGATTCTTCTGTTGTTGTTGTTGTTTCTGATGGATCTCCTTCTTCTCCTACTATTCATTTGAGTGAGTTAGAAGCACTCCTCAAACAAGTGATATCCTTTAAAGCCATTGCTTTATTTGTTACCCTAGGTAAATCTTGGTTTCTTGATTTCAGATGTTGTAATAATATGACTTCTCAGCCACCTGTCCTTTCTTCTAGCAAACACACTCAATCTCTTTCATACATTCATGCTGCAAATGGAAGTTGTATGTCCATTACTCATATAGGAATTGCGCCTCCACCCTACCATTATTCTTCCTAACACTTATTGTGTCCCCGTTCTTGCCTTAAATTTGGTTTCAATTGGTCAATTATGTGATTTTGGCTTATCAATTTCTTTTTCTCCTATTGGTTATGAGGTATAGGATTTTCAGACGGGTCAAATTCTTGGAACAGGGAACAAAGTGAGATGGTTATTTGAGCTCACATAGCTTCATTTGCCTATTTCTCAAAAATTATCTATCGTTATTTCATCTCCTTCGGTGTATCAGTGGCATCTTTGTCTTGGTCATGTCTATGCTAGTAAACTTTGAACTCTTGTTTCTAGTGGGTTATTAGATGTTTCAAAATTCCAATTATTTGATTGTATGCATTGTCAATTGGCCAAATAGCCTACACTAGAACAAATTTAACTTTTGATAGAGGTTTTGAACCTCTATGAAAGACTTTTCATAGTGATTTTTGACCTTTATGAAAAGTGTTATCTTTTAAGGTGTTATCGTATCTTCAAAGCTTATATAAGGGGTTTCAAACCTCTATCAAATCTTGGCTATTTCATAAGGGTTTGAAACCTCTATAATATCTTCAGAGGCTTACATAGAGGTTTCAAACCCCTATCAAATGTACTTTAAAAAATAATAATAGCTGAAAATGCCCAGAATTAATTTCTATTTCCATTTTCAATTGAAAATATACAAATCTACATTCCACTAGCAATATTATTATTCCATCAAGAAATTCGCAGTGTTCTACAACCAATCAATAAAACAACAAATTGATGGCCACACATTTCACGAAACCCGCTAAAATGATTGAAAATCAAACAAAGATTGAATCTTGAACAACAATGATTCCTTTAATAAGAAGAAGGGAAGCAAGAACCTCAAGAACATCTGTGATTCCTTCGACAGTAACATATATGGAAACAAGCACAATGGAAGAACATCAGTGATTCCTTCAACATAAAATCTACTTGTTTACAATGCTTCTACTTGTTTAGTGAGTTTGAACACCAACCCTATAATTTACAATGCTTCTGACTATATGATTAAAATTGCAGGCACACATTAATTAGCATATATCACAAAATCAAACAAGACAAATAAGTATGTGTTAATTAAAGCAATTAATAGAGATTTTACCTGCAGTGTCCCAAAGACCAAGACTCATAGTCTGCCCATCAACCACAACACTTGCACTGAAGTTGTCGAAAACAGTGGGAACATAGTTCTGCACATATTGTCAAACAGGACAAATGGCGTAAACTATCTTTAGAAGCTGAGATCGTTAGCAGTACCTTTTCCCTAAACATCATGCGCAGTGAATTAATGAAAGAAAAAATCATTTCCAAGTTCACTGCAGTAACAAAAATAGACTTGTCAATTAGGTTCAATGTCATACCAATTAATATAACATTTTTGTATGGTTAATGAGACTAGCTTACTCACCACCGCATAGATGCAGGAGAAGGAGACGATGGTTTTGAATCTGCCCAAGTAAGCATCAGCAAAAAATGCTCCCAAAAGTGTGAGAACATATGCAGCTCCAATCCATGCAGTTCGTGACATGAGTTGCAGCATCTGGTAATGACTCGTGCATCTCCAAAATCAAGTAGGGAGCCATGTTCATAGCAATTGCAAAGAAGTCCAGCCTCTCCGCCATTTCATTTACTGCAACATCATATACATTTTGGTTTTTCTTCAATCGGTTGAATGAGAATTCAAGCAATACACAGAGAATAGAGTTTGGGATGATTAATTAAAGTGTGAAACTATGATGAAAGGAGATGCCTTCCACCCCCAACTCTTCGCTTGTTAGCGATTCTCCCTCGAACGTCCAAACATCCGTTGCTCATCAACCAAAAATACAAAAACGAGGATAAAGAACAGAGAAAAAGAGTGTGCACAGTAAGGAATGTGTTGCTGGTGTAGGAAATCAAAAGGGCTAGTCTTCCCAACAGCCCCATCTCCCACAGTCACAGGAGTGGGCAGACTTGTAGGATAAATGATGAATTGAAAGTACATGTTTCAACAAAAAATCACCATGTTTCCAATCAAAAAACCGTGATCATCCAATTAAGTTGAAAGGTAGATCCCTACTGCCAACTAACCTCTCTTAGCTTATGCTGAAATTCAACATTCCTTAGATTGAGCTCCTCAATTTCTTTATTTGACTTCAACCTTTCCACATCTTTACCATAGCTAACATTTTGAGCATTCTTGGTTGATTTCGATTGCTCAAAGTCATTGCCTAGCTGTATGAGAAATAGTAATTAAAATAATAGCCTTATAATTGAAAAGAGTTGATGCAAAAGAGAATCACGAAGACTTTTGAAACCTAACATAAGATAAATGGTAAACAAAACTTCCATAATATGAAGACTACTTGTCCACTGGTCAAACGATTGCAGCTAATGAATTATAATAGTATTTTAACAACAAACTACTGCTAAGTTAATCCTGATTTAGTCTATCTTCTAATTTCTAGTTATTTTTTTATATACAGTCCTAGAGAAGTATCTCCCTTTTAAAAAATTATATGCAAGATAAAAATCACAGATATCGAAAAAATTAATTAATCAGCACCTCACCTTAATTGTTCCGCCATAAACGATAATGCTTGGTCGATTAAGCCTGCCATTGCCATATATAATTGAATCGGCCAACCAGTCATCTATAAGATTGAACAGGACAATAGTCAACATGATTAACTGAACATTAGCAAAAAAAGAAGGATAGACTTTCGGCTGTTGCTTTAAAAACTTAACGATCACATTGGAGCAATTTAAAAAATAGACGAACAAACAAACTACTTTTAAGTATATCATGTGTAGCTAGCAATACGGATAATCAATTTGAAAAGGCAAAAGATATATGGCATCAAAGACATGAAATGAATCAAATAACATTTAGCAGTATATTTTGAGGGATGGATTGATAATTACAGCTTCAAAAACATCTCCGCTATTTCACTCATGCCTTGTATATATTTCACTAGGCATGGTTTCATACCTACCATGGTGGTCACTCATGTATGCCTAAAACCTGTACTTAAAAACTACAATTCTGGTTGTATTGCATAGGTTTGAATAAATATATGTAAAAAATCAACAAATAAATATATGGTAGATCAAATGGTTATCTTAAATTCAAAATGGAAGACATAAAAACTAGGTTTTCGGTTTTTTTTTTTCACAGCTATTAGCCACCAATGGCAATGAAAATTCAAACAAGCAATTTCGACAATGGTAATTCATATAAAATATGAAAAAATGCAACCTGCTATAGACGCATACTTCTATGGCCATCTAAATTCAACAATGTCAGCATCAAACGATTCTATTTCTATAAAGTCTTAATTTGCTATTGGAATGGATAGATTCGTCTCTTTCTCAACAATGTCAGCATCAAACTGATTCCAACCTTGTACAAGGTTACCAAATTGATCTTGTTGATGCATAAAAACTTCCAGCTTGGAAAATATCCTCAAGGCGTTTGTATCATATTTTGATTTTCTTTGTGCACTTGCGACATCCAACTGTCTGTTAAAATGCACTAAGCTACATTATACTACATTGAAATCTACAAAGCTGTGTATGACACTGATAAAATTGGTAAATGCAATATCATTATGTGCTTTCTACGAAGTTGTGGATCAAATAAAGAAACATTAAACATCACAATTCACAAGAAGAAGAGCTAATAACGGAAGCCAAGTCTTCTCAATCAATTGCATTTCAATAATATTGTCAAAAACCGTATTCTCAATATTTATGAGGCTTTCGTAGCATACAAAATATACAAGTATGCTCTTAGATAGAACAACTACGTACTATAACTTCGTTGCGGATAATATCCACATCAAAACCTTTGTTCTAACTTCTAATTTAGCCATAATATCATTGGTTTCAAGCATCAGATCTTCATCGATTACACGTAAGAAAACTATGGAGAAAACATTTTCCCCTGACTGATTAATTAAGCTGTAAAGAGCAGTTAAATTGTAGGTTAGAGTCTGGTATACTAGTCTATCACAAAAGACGCATAATTATAGAACTGAAATCTTGGAAAACCACATCGGATAAGGTTGCAATTCGAACATAGGCATAACTTCAAGTCTACAACATCAATTGCGTCCTCAATAATTCAGAAAAGAACATAAATCAACTGGAATCACATCTTCATGAATAACTAGACAAAATTGTAGACTATTGTGACGGCCCCAAATTCCCAATGCATTTGGGTACGCCCGGCCTAGACCCGTGCAGGTCCCGAGTCAGTTTCTCAGCGAACTGGACGAGCCTAGTCAGCCTCAACTTATCAAAATTTTAAGGTTTTTAAGGTTTATGAAAGAGTTATTAGCGGTTTAATACAAGCGGAAGCAAAAATCATATTCTAATCAAATAATGGGAAATAACTCAATCAAGGAAATTATGAATCTATATAAATGTGGAAATCCCCAAGGCAGTCATATCCAAGTCAACAAAATAAAATTTATGGAAATCACCTCAAACCTAGTTCCCGGTTCCAAAACAACCATATATGTATATACATAAACGTCATACAAAAAGGATAGGTACGAGCCTACATCTCGGTACCTCACGTCCGCCGCTCACAAAAAGTCTCCTAGACACGGTCCCTTGCCCCTATTGCTCTCGTCTTATCGCACCCACCGTCACAAACTAGACGGTGAGCAAGCTGAGAGAAATTGAAAGTAAAGCCGAGAAGAATATAACGATAATTCATGAAACGACAAACAAGACAGTCCCTAAATATCATGCGAATGCTTGAAATGCGGGAATATAAATAAGCAAGAATGCATGATAGACATTTGGAAATGATAGCAATCGAAACATGCGTGTTCTACGAGTCAAGAGAGGCAATAAGTAGTCCATATTCCACAACAATACCACAACAATCCACAACCATCCACAACAATCCAAGTACATGGTATCACACAATCGCTAGGGGTGGTCAAACACTCGTGCGCTCGAGTGCCGCGTTTTATCCCTTCTAGTGCGGGCCGCATGTACCTTCGAGACGTACTTATGCCAAGAACACACATACAAGAACATAGAATGGAATGCCAATGATGGGATAATAACGAACACAAGAAAAGTGAAAATGAATCACATGATATCTTCTTAGTGGCTTACTAACGTACAAATGCTTTTTAAGGCAAGTGTACTTACACGAGATTATCGTAATCCACGTAAAACTCCCGCGACTCCTAACGCGTATCCTCAAGTTTCCCGTTACGACAAGGTCGGAAACTCGTGTTATTAGGTCGAGTCATTCACTAACACTTAGGTTTAAACTTATCATTATTTCCAATGTTTTGAATGGCTCGGACGGTCATACATTTTAATAAATAAAAGAAGACACTCTCTCTCGGGTTTTGAAGACAAACTACGTATTCGCTTCATCGCGAGTCATAGGCTCGGCTCAGTCGTATGCGGGTCACGTCATGGTCTCGCGGACCGGCAACATGATCACGACGTCATAGCCATTCATCGCCACGCGACGTTTGAATAGCAACTATATATTTTTTCGACTCGACGATGGCATCACACGAACTAATTCCAAAAGCCTTACGTACGTTTGTTTCGGACTTAGCCGAAGATTGCTAGACGTCAACCAATATTAAGTGAGACCTCGACAACCTTTAATGATCGTGGTTCGACCGGTAGGACCGCCGGCGATGGTGGTTTTCGGCGAGCCTCCAACGTACACATCACATGAAATATCGATTCCTTTGCACCTATAAAACTGTTTTTGGTCACTTTTAGGGTTGTGGGACCCACATACGAGTTTTGGTGGGGTCCCGACACGTTCCGGTCCTGGTGGTCCGGCGGTGGCGCCGCCAGTGAGGACCTTTTCCGGCGAGAGGGTCAACACCTAACAAAACCGAGTTTGTTGTATGTATATAACAAGTACTTTGCATGGGCCATGCGGGGGGTGATTCCGGGACGTCTTGGACTCCGGTGGGTCTCCGGAGGTCGCCCACGGCCGGTCCTCGTCACGGCAACCACATGCACACGTAACAAGTGTGACGAACAACAACAAAAACAAAGAGAAATGGAGAGAAACGTGAGCCGAGAGGGAGAGCAAACCGTGAGGAGAGAGAGAGTGATCGAGTGCCCACGGGAGAGAGAGAGAGTGTGAGACCTCCGGCGACCTTCCTCGCCACCACGGGACCTCCGACGACGGCTTGGTCTCGGCCAACCGAATGGTGAGCGAACCTAAAGAGAGAGAGAGCCCGTGAGAGAAGTGTAACGCGAGAGAGAGAGAGAAAACCGAGGTGAGAGTGTTACCTCGGTTGGCGGCCTCCTCCGACGTCCCTGGTCCGGTCCACCGGCGAGAGCAGAGGCGGCGGTGAGTGAGGAGAGAGAGGCCGTGAGTAAGAGAGGCTTGAAGATCGGGAGGAGAGAGAGTTGAAACCGTGAGTGAGTGTGAGAGTGATTGAGAACGTGAGTGATTGAGAAGAAAAATCGGGAGAGAGAGAGAGTGATGGGAGTGTGATGTGAATGAGTGGAGGTGTTAGGTGTGAGTGGTGGGAGTGGGTGGGGTGGTTGGTTTTTGTTTGAAATTGAAACCAATATGGTGAGGTGGGTCCTAGGTGTGCATTACCCACCCACAAGTCCCCAACCTTAACCCCCTGGGTTCCACGACTCACCTTACCTCATCGACCCGTATTTTTCTCCGTCACGTGCACACTTTTACTGTATTTCCTCCCCCGGTTACCTAGGCGAGAACTCACGCATAAACAAAAAAGGAAATCGCTCGAGTGGCTCGTGACACGCATTTAATCCATAATGCTTACACATATCAAAAATCGTAAAATTACCTCGGTGTCGACTCCCAAGGTTCGAAATACCGTCCAGTATCGCGTGGCCGGGTTACGATCCTGACACGTGTCACATAAGTCGTGTTAGAAATCGAGGGATGTTACAGTCTCCCCACTTATTAGAATTTCGACCCCGAAATTTACTAATAAGTAAACTAAACTTCGACTCATAGGAATCAAATAGATAGGAAAGTGCTCTCGCATGTATGACTCTAGTTCCCAAGTTAACTCCTCGTCCCCGTGGAATTGCCATTTCACGAGAACGGAAGGGATTTCCTTGTTCCTCAATATCTTGACTTTACGGTCGACAATTTGAATTGGCTGTTCCTCGTACGTGGCATCGTCTTGCAATTTGATCGACTCGGGTCCACGGTAGGTCGTCGCCCTCCGCCCGACTTATCTAGTCGAAGCATTGAAATGTGAAATGCGGGTGAACACCGACGAGCGCGGCGGTAACTCTAACCGGTAAGCAACCTTACCGACCCTCTTCACAACTTTGAAGGGACCGATAAATCTAGGAGCAAGCTCCCTTTGATTCCGAATCGTTTGTGACCCCTTCGAGGCGAGACTTTCAGGTATACATAGTCCCCCACGTCGTATTGAAGCTCATCGTGATGCGATCATAGTATTTCTTTTGCCGCTCTTGAGCACTCTTAAGCCTCGACGGATCTGCGTACCTTCTCGGTGTGATCAACAACGGTCTCGGGACCAACGGTCACAACATCCTACGGCTCACCCAAAGAAGAAGGTGATCTACAAGGCTCGCCATAGAGCGCCTCAAACGGTGCCATACCGATACTTGCGATAACCGTTGTTGTAAGCAAACTCGCACAAATGAAGATACTCTTCCCACGACCCGCCGTATTCCAACACATACATCCCGAGCATGTCTTCCAACACTGTATCAACCTCTCTCGTTGTCCAGTGCGTACGTGGATGGAACGCCGTACTCAACTCTAGTGCAGTGCCGAATCGAGCCTGCATGCTCGCCACAATAACGAAGTAAAGCTATGCGCTCCTCGATCGACACGATCGACAACGGAACTCCGTGTAGTCGACAATCTCACGCTCGTAAAGAATGCTCGGTCTGTCAACTCGGTGTGTAGTGGATACGGGTATGAAATGAGCAGATTTCGTCAATCGATCCACAATTACCGGATGCTATCATGGCCACGAGGAGATCGGGGCAAGCCACCGACAAAATCCATAGCAATGTGCTCCCACTTCCATTGAGGAATAGGTAGGGCTGCAGCAATCCTCAGCCGTCGATGCTCAGCTTTCACACGCCGGCATATCTCGCACGCTCTAATGAATTCCAGACACATCGATTTCATCCCTGGCCACCAAAAGAGACGTCGCATATCAAGCATACATCTTGGTTCGACCCGGATGCACGAGAAAATCGAGAACGGTGAGCCTCCTGGAGTATCTCGGTGCGTAAGTCGGCCGCCAATGGAATCCACGATCGCCCACGATACCTCAAACAAGAGTCGTCGACCGACTCCAATCTGGATGTTACGAAGCGTCGACCATCTTCTTGAATTGTTGGTACGACTCATCGCCTTCTTGTCCTCGAGAAAACGTCGGTAGTGAAACGGTCTCGCAACCTCATCGACCACAAATCGTATCCTGGTAGTCCCCGCACGTCCGCCGAACTCCTCAACTCGGCTGCCTCAAGAAGACCATACTCGTGAGTCATCGACATACGACCACCTCGGCTCTCGATTCCCTACGGCTCAAAGCATCAAGCAACCACGTTAGCTTTCCCGGATGATACTCTAACGAGAAATCATAGTCCTTCAAGAACTCTAGCCAACGTCTGTCTCGGGTTCGGTTCTCTCGAGTGAATAAGTACTTCAAGCTCTTGTGGTCTGTGAATAACTCGAAACGTACGCCATACAAGTGGTGCCTCCATATTTTTAATGCGAACACTATTGCAGCCAACTCTAAGTCGTGTGTCGGGTAGTTCCTCTCGTGTACTTTCAGCTGTCGAGATGCATAGGCGATAACTTCCATCCTTCTTCTTCACAAATAGAACTGGTGCTCCCCAAGGCGACATACTCGGATGATGAAGCCCCAGCTCTAACAAATCATCTAGCTGACTCCTCAACTCTTCAAGCTCTCGGGGTGCCATACGGTAGGGTGGTATCGAGATCGGCTTAGTCCCCGGAACAAGGTCAATAATAAAGTCAATCTCCCTCGGTGGTGGTAATCCCGGCAAATCCTCCGGAAACACATCTGGGAAGTTACACACAACTGGTACTTCTGAAAAGCAAATCTCCTGCTTCGCTCCAGTCGGGACTCTGGTCTCGCCGATCTAGTCTCCTTAGGATGAGTAAGTAGGTAATTCTCTCGAGCTAAACTCCGCTCGTATGCAATCTGTAAAGTCTCCGGCTGTGTAGTGACTACAGAACCACCGATCGTAAGTAATAGACCTCGGTGAAATAATACACTCGGTCGGTCTCGGTGTCGGCCGATCCTCCAAAGATAAGGCAACAATGATGAGAATCTACCCATATACTCCATAACCGACTCATTAGCGCCCGCCTCAACGCCATGAACTCATTCCTCTTTGCTCGAAGTACGAGTCATTGGAAAGTATTTCGATTAAAGCGGGTCTTGAAGTCGATCCAGTCTCTCGGAACACCCCGGTAGTAATGATCGTCGTCCACCAATCATCCGCCTCTCCATGTAACATCGACGAAGAGATAGTCGCTCGCATGTAGTCCTCCGTGGCGATGGTCGAGTGAATCTTCTCATGATTCTTCGAAACAACTCGTTGTCTTAACATACGTGCCGCCATAAAACTTCATGGGATCATGTCTCTTAAATTCCCTCCACTCGCTTCGCCTCGGCGAGTGGCTCCGGACTCTTCGATGGAGTCGTAAGCGGAGTGACCTCTCGCATTAGTTCGGTGCATTTGGTGCCTCTCTGTCGCTCGAGCTATCATCGTCACTAAAGGATGTGCCTCTCGCCTCGTTCTGCGTGTCGGCGCAACAACGGCTCCCTCAGTGCGCCTCTAACGGAGTCGGAGCCGTGGATCTTTGTAGCAATCGGGGTCTCGCCCCTCGAGTAGTAGTATGTGGCAATGGTGTAGTCGAGTCGATGGTGTAGCGGTAGGCTGTACGAGTGTCCTCAACATCGTAACATTTCTGTATTTGCAAATCTGCGTCGCAACTCTCGAGTCAAGGCATGCACATCGTCCGCACCGGCATATCGTGTGCGATGATGTCTTTGCTATCGTCGCCCGACCAGGTCGATCGTCATCGTCGTCTGAATCAAGAAAACGAACTTCTCGAATCAGTCTATAGCTACCGTATACTACAATAATATACATAGCAATCATAATATGTATTAAAATAATTTGACTCGCCCAATTACTTCCCCGACTAAGTTTCTACGAGATCCTAGGGTTTCCACTTTTCGGTTTGACCGTTCCTAACTTCCGCTGGTTTCAATGGCTTGTGTTTTATGAATTTACAACATGAGTCAGGTCTATATAACCAAACCTGTAGTCTCTGATACCAACTGTGACGTTGGTATCACAATGTTTTTAAGTCGTGAGATTCTCAAAACTAGCTCTGAACCATGGCTCTGATACCAACTGTGACGGCCCCAAATTCCCAATGCATTTGGGTACGCCCGGCCTAGACCCGTGCAGGTCCCGAGTCAGTTTCTCAATGATCGGACGAGCCTAGTCACCTCAACTTATCAAAATTTTAAGGTTTTTAAGGTTTATGAAAGAGTTATTGCGGTTTTAATACAAATGCGGAAGCAAAAATCATATTCTAATCAAATAATGGGAAATAACTCAATCAAGGGAAATTATGAATCTATATAAATGTGGAAATCCCAAGTGCAGCGAGTCATATCCAAGTCAACAAAATAAAATTTATGGAAATCACCTCAAACCTAGTTCCGGTTCCAAAACAACCATATATGTATATACATAAACGTCATACAAAAAGGATAGGTACGAGCCTACATCTCGGTACCTCACGTCCATTTGCTCTCACAAAAGTCTCCTAGACACGGTCCCTTGCCCCTATTGCTCTCGTCTTATCGCACCCACCGTCACAAACTAGACGGTGAGCAATCGAGAGAAATTGAAAGTAAAGCGAGAAGAATATAACAAAGTAATTCATGAAACGACAAACAAGACAGTCTAAATATCATGCGAGTGCTTGAAATGCGGGAATATAAATAAGCAAGAATGCATGATAGGCAATTTGGAAATGATAGCAATCGAAACATGCGTGTTCTACGAGTCAAGAGAGGCAATAAGTAGTCCATATTCCACAACAATACCACAACAATCCACAACCATCCACAACAATCCAAGTACATGGTATCACACAATCGCTAGGGGTGGTCAAACACTCGTGCGCTCGAGTGCCCGCGTTTTATCCCTTCTAGTGCGGCCGCATGTACCTTCGAGACGTACTTATGCCAAGAACACACATACAAGAACATAGAATGGAATGCCAATGATGGGATAATAACGAACACAAGAAAAGTGAAAATGAATCACATGATATCTTCTTATTGCGGCTTACTAACGTACAAATGCTTTTTAAGGCAAGTGTACTTACTCGAGATTATCGTAATCCACGTAAAACTCCCGCGACTCCTAACGCGTATCCTCAAGTTTCCCGTTACCTGACAAGGTCGGAAACTCGTGTTATTAGGTCGAGTCATTCACTAACACTTAGGTTTAAACTTATCATTATTTCCAATGTTTTGAATGGCTCGGACGGTCATACATTTTAATAAATAAAAGAAGACACTCTCTCTCGGGTTTTGAAGACAAACTACGTATTCGCTTCATCGCGAGTCATAGGCTCGGCTCAGTCGTATGCGGGTCACGTCATGGTCTCGCGGACCGGCAACATGATCACGACGTCATAGCCATTCATCGCCACGCGACGTTTGAATAGCAACTATATATTTTTTCGACTCGACGATGGCATCACACGAACTAATTCCAAAAGCCTTACGTACGTTTGTTTCGGACTTAGCCGAAGATTGCTAGACGTCAACCAATATTAAGTGAGACCTCGACAACCTTTAATGATCGTGGTTCGACCCGGTAGGACCGCCGGCGATGGTGGTTTTCGGCGAGCCTCCAACGTACACATCACATGAAATATCGATTCCTTTGCACCTATAAAACTGTTTTTGGTCACTTTTAGGGTTGTGGGACCCACATACGAGTTTTGGTGGGGTCCCGACACGTTCCGGCCCCTGGTGGTCGGCGGTGGCGCCGCCGGTGAGGACCTTTTCCGGCGAGAGGGTCAACACCTAACAAAACCGAGTTTGTTGTATGTATATAACAAGTACTTTGCATGGGCCATGCGGGGGTGATTCGGGACGTCTTGGACTCGGTGGGTCTCCGGAGGTCGCCCACGGCCGGTCCTCGTCACGGCAACCACATGCACACGTAACAAGTGTGACGAACAACAACAAAAACAAAGAGAAATGGAGAGAAACGTGAGCGAGAGGGAGAGCAAACCGTGAGGAGAGAGAGAGTGATCGAGTGCCCACGGAGAGAGAGAGAGTGTGAGACCTCCGGCGACCTTCCTCGCCACCACGGGACCTCCGACGACGGCTTGGTCTCGGCCAACCGAATGGTGAGCGAACCTAAAAGAGAGAGAGCCCGTGAGAGAAGTGTAACGCGAGAGAGAGAGAGAAAACCGAGGTGAGAGTGTTACCTCCGGTTGGCGGCCTCCTCTCGACGTCCCTGGTCCGGCCACCGGCGAGAGCGAAGAGGCGGCGGTGAGCCGAGGGAGAGAGAGGCCGTGAGTGAGAGAGGCTTGAAGATCGGGAGGAGAGAGAGTTGAAACCGTGAGTGAGTGTGAGAGTGATTGAGAACGTGAGTGATTGAGAAGAAAAATCGGGAGGAGAGAGAGAGTGATGGGAGTTGATGTGAATGAGTGGAGGTGTTAGGTGTGAGTGGTGGGAGTGGGTGGGGTGGTTGGTTTTTGTTTGAAATTGAAACCAATATGGTGAGGTGGGTCCTAGGTGTGCATTACCCACCCACAAGTCCCCAACCTTAACCCCCGGGTTCCCCGACTCACCTTACCTCATCGACCCGTATTTTCTCCGTCACGTGCACACTTTTTTTCGTATTTCCTCCCGGTTACCTAGGCGAGAACTCACGCATAAACAAAAAAGGAAATCGCTCGAGTGGCTCGTGACACGCATTTAATCCATAATGCTTACACATATCAAAAATCGTAAAATTACCTCGGTGTCGACTCCCAAGGTTCGAAATACCGTCCAGTATCGCGTGGCCGGGTTACGATCCTGACACGTGTCACATAAGTCGTGTTAGAAATCGAGGGATGTTACAACTATAAACAATCACAAGCAAACACAGAAGGATTAGAGTGGATTCTTCACATCTTCACTAATTGTATTGTCAACAGTTGAGAAAAACAACAATTCAGATCAGATCACAGAAAAACATATAAGGATTGGAGTGAAAACACGAAGAATTAAAAAAATAGAGATGAGATTGGACGATCGCTGACCTATGATGTCGGGAACGCCTACCAAATCGACGGCGTTATTAGCGAAAAGAGAGATTGCATCGTCATCACGAACGTCGAGATGGAAGAGGACATGATGGTGGTCAGGATCGAAATAGAGGATCAGTCCGAGAGATTCGAGGTCGTAGAAATCATGAGAGAAGTCGAAGACAGTGTGGCTTCTGCGAGCCATCTCGATGACTAAGGCTTTGCCGAGGCCTCTTCCCACGCCTGTGATCAGCACCGTTTTGTAATGTCCTATGTTCGCCATTGCTCGCAACTCCTCCGCCGCCGTTGCTGCTATCGCAACTCCTCCAGCTCCTCATGTGCTCACCATTCTTGGTTTATTTAATAGAGAAACCCTAGATGTTACGAGTCATTTGTGAGTGATGCCTCGATGAGATGTTGAGTTTTAATAACCTAATACATAGAGGTTACTTAAAAGCCTCTATAAATTAGGCGTTATAAAAATCAATACATAGGGGTTATTGAAAACCTATATGAATTAGGTGCTATAAAATGCCTAATTTGTTCTAGTGCAACTTCATCTTTTAAACCTATTCATTCTATTACTGATACTTAATTTGGTTTAATTTATTTAGATATTTGGGATCCTGCACCTATTTCTACTATGAATGGTTATTGCTATTGTAACAACTCGAAAATTTTACTTATGTCACGTGTCAAGTCAGGGTCGAATGTGAGATCCATTTCGGAATACGTATGTCCGAATCTCGGGCGGAGACACCGAGAATATCCAATTTGAGATTATAATGCTAATTGTTGAGAAAGGTATATGCGAGGAATTCGGTGAGCCGAAAAACGAACGGGGACGCGCCTCGAGTCGCTTGCCGGCATGGGACCGAGGTAGCGGGTTAATGTGGTTATAGTGGCTATAGTGATTTTAATGTGGTCACATTAAAAAATAATGCATTGGATGCTCCTCGTGATGCGTGTGGTGCGACTGTTGAGATTGTGAAATGGGGTGGAAGTGGTATGCATATTTGTGGTGCATCGAGATGCGCACTGCCCAATTTTTAAAGAAAACATTTGAATAAAAATATTTTTGATGTGCCTCGAGATCCACTCTACACAAATCTCGAGGCGACATTTGTTTTCTTTTTGAGGAAGAAATCAAAAAGAGAAAAAGAATCGGATAAGGGAGAGAAAGGGAAAAGTGAAACGAAAGAGAGGAAGAGGAAGGAGATGAGAGAGAAAGAAGAGGAGAGAGAAAGAGATCGGCGGTGCGAACGACACCGGCCAGCAGCGAGGTCCGGCCAGGCGAGTAGGCGTGGCGACGGTTGAGGAGAAGCCGCGAACACCCAACAAACCAGTTGTGCGGCGCGACGTGATACGACGCGTAGGACCGGGGGCTCGAATCACCAGTGGCGGCGGCTGTGGGGACGACGACGAGCAGTGGGGCCCCAACAACGACAGACCGGTGGCGCGGACGGCGATTCCAACGTCAGGGGGTGGCGTGGTTGTTACGGAGGACGCCGACGAGGAGTAGGGAAGGGACGCTGGCGAGGAGAAACGGCTCCAGCGGCGGCGCCGGCGAGTGGCAGCGACAGCGGCGGCATGGGGAACGGTGTGGAGCGACGACGCGGTGGCACGTTGCCGGGCCGATCGATTTCTGACGAGACAACAACAGTTGACAAGGCGTCGTGACTTCGACGAAGCTCGATGACGTGATAGATTTGAATGAGACTTCCATTGAAGGCCATAGAGGGATAGTCGGGTGTCGGGTGCGCATATCGAGGCGTGAGCGGGACGTTCTCGAGGTTAGTAAACCAGTGAGGAACTGTACAGTAATTTCATCACTTTGATATTGTTGTTCATTGCTTTGATATTATTATTCATTGCTTTGATATTATCTTTGAAAGTGCTATTACGTGGAGTGGTCCATTGGCAAGTGAGTCATGATACTGTTTCTCTGTGATATGAGCTCTTATCTGGACGCCGTCGATATCTCCCAATTGAGTGTACGTTGGGGGCACTTATCCGGGTCTGTGGATATCTCATAGTCGCAAGGGTTAGGGTTGGGTGGTAGGTGTCTCGTCCTGAACCCGAGTCTGCTGGGCTTTTGCCACGACTCAACGACCTTTTGGTCGAGACTCCTTGCTATTTGGCCTAACTTAGCGATTTATTTGTTTATAGTCTTTTATATTCATGCGTTCACTGTGCCTTTCTTTCTATTTGCATGAATTCGACTGTTTTATTTATTTCGAAATGCTGTATATATGTCCTACTGGCGTTACTTACCTGGGCTCGTCATTTTTGGGTTTGGACTGAGTGCAGATCTACAGTCCAGCAAGGGGAAGGCTCCATAGCAAGGTGTATCTTTTGTATATTTTGTATTTACTCTCCTCTGATGACGATTATGCAGGGTTCCACATTTAAGTTGTCCAACTCTTTTAACATTATTGTTGAGTTATTTGTAGTAATTGCTTTCGCTAAATTGTAAAACTTGAAAAATATTAATAACTCAACGTACAACTTTTGAAATTACTGATAATGATAGCTTGGAAAGCTGACTAGGCTTGCGTTAACCTTGTGAGACTGGCTCGGGGGTCCAGTGGGCTTAGGCCGGGCGGGGCCCAGTTTGTGAAAAATTAGGGCCGTCACATCTATTTTGTGTTATTTATTGATGATTATTCATGTTTCACTTGGATATATTTTCTAAGGCATAGGTCTGAAATATCATGTATATATATTGGCCTTGCTAAAATGATTAACACACAAGTTTCATGTACAATCAAAATGTTTCGTACTAATAATGCTTTAGAATATCGAGATAATGTTCTTCTTGAATTTTTTAAGCAACAAGGTACTGTTATTCAACGCTCTTGTCCTTATACCTCTTAACAAAATGGCAGAGCTGAAAGGAAACATCGTCATATCTTAGATTCTATTCGTGCTCAACTTCTTTCAGCGTGTCTTGAAAAGTTTTGGGGTGAGGCTGCACTTACTTGTGTTTATACTAAAAATTGGCTTCCTACTCTGATTGTCTAAAACATCTCTCATTTTGAATGATTATATGGTAAAACACCTGATTATACTAATCTTAGAGTTTTTGGTAGTGCCTCTTTTGTTCTTCTCAATCCCTTTAAGCACACTAAACTTGAACCACGGCTCGTCTCTGTTGTTTTCTTGGGTATGACGTTGAACATAACGATTATTGGTGTTGGGATCCTTTCTCTCGACAATTATGAATCCCCACGTATGTCTCTTTTTAGAAACTCACTATGTTTTCCACATTATCCAAGTTTGATACTTCATTCTCTTGTTCTCAACCTTTCTTCACTAACTCGTCTGTCGAGTTATCTTCTTCGTCTGATGCATGCACTTCAGTTGAGCTTAGTAATTGGATTACTACTCCATTGTCTGATTCTGAAGAATTTTCTCCTTCGCATGATCCTGATCCTCCTCATTGTCGGTCTGAAAGGATAACATAACCTCATCCTTACCTTAAAATTATCATTATTTCTCTGCTAATTTCTTCCTTACATAAGCCTTCCTCGTATCGGAAGGCTAATAATGACCCTAATTAGCAGCAAACAATGTTAAAAAAATTGTGCACCTTAGAGAAGACACACGCTTGGGACTTGGTTGATCTTCCTACAGGCAAGATTCCTATTGGATGCAAATGGGTTTATAAGATTAAGACGCATTTTGATGGTTCAATTGAGTGGTATAAAACTCGTGTGGTTGCGAAAGGTTACACGTAGGAGTATGACGTTGACTATGAAGAAATGTTTGCTCCTCTAGCTCAGTTAACCTCTGTTCAGAGTTTGCTAGTTGTTGCTGCTATCAAACACTGGTCTTTCTTTCAGATGGATGTTAAGAATGTCTTTTTCAATGGTGATCTTGAGGAAGAAGTTTATATGCACCCCCTTCCTGGGTATGCACACTTTCAAAATAGAGCATATATTCTACAACAAACCTCGTACGGACTTAAACAAGCTCATCGTGCTTGGTTTGCGAAGTTCAGTACCATTATTACCAGTTTTGGCTTCACATCAAGTCCTCGTGACTCGGCCTTGTTTACTTGCCACATTGATCGAGGCATTGTTCTTCTTCTACTCTATATTGATGACATGATTATCATTGGGGATGATTCCACTGGAATTCCCGAGATTTATGATTATCTTTGATGACACTTCGAGATGAAAAATTTGGGTCTCTTAAGTTTTTTTTTCTGGGACTTGAAGTCACATCAACTTTCAATGGATATTACTTATCTCAGGCCAAATATGCATTCGATTTGATCTCTCGATTTGTGGTTATTGATATTGTTATTGCATCCACTCATTTGGATGTAAATGTAAAGTTGACTCCCTCTGACGAAACACTTTCTCCGGATCCTACTCCCTATCGACAACTTGTTGGTGGTTTGATTTATCTTACAATTAATCGACCAAATATTGCACATGTCGCTCATATTATGAGCCAATTCATGGCAGCTCCTCGTATTGTTCACTTTACTGTTATTCTTCGTATTTTTAGATATGTGAAAGGAAGTTTGTTTCTTGGTTTACATTTCTCTACTGCTTCCTCTCTCGTTTTATTTGGTTATCCAAATGCTGATTAGGCTGGTGATTCAATTGATCGTAGATCTACTACTAGTTATTATTTTTTTCTTGGGTGACTCTCTAATATCATGGCGAAGTAAGAAACAAACAGTCGCTTCACGTTCCAGTACATAATTTAAATACTGAGCACTTGCCGATGCCACTTCTGAACTACTTTGGCTTCGTTGGTTACTTAAGGATATGGGAAATACTCATTCCTCTGCCACTTTTATACATTGTGACAATTGAAGTGTAATTCAGATCGCTCATAATGATGTGTTTCATGAGCGCACGAAATACATTGAAAATGATTGTCACTTTGTTCGACATCTTCTTCGAGGCACACTTCGCTTATCGTAGTTTCTTCCATTGATCAGACATCGGGCATTTTCATCAAAGCTCATCTTTTGAGACGATTTTAAAACTTGGTTGACCAACTCAATTTGGTATCTATAACCCCATCTTGAGTTTGAGAGAGGGTGTTATGATTTGTTAAGATAAGTTTGGTTACCATCACGATCACCACGATTGGTTTCTATCCTTAATGTGGTTAGGTGATCATAACTGATTCATTTTGGTCTTTATCTTTTCATGTATCTATGTATCTATAAATACATGTAAAGTTGCATTCACAAATACATTGAATGAAAAGACATTCGTTCTTTACAAAATAACAACAATAACATCCTATTTTGGTATCATTTTTAGGTAAGCTTTTCTATGTTTTTTTTTTTAAAAAAAAAAATAGAGGCGTTACTTCATTTATTTATTTATTTTTGATAAAAAAAAAATCACATTTTTTCTTCAAAAGGGTTGGAACACCAAACCTCTCACTCAATTATCTCATACCATACTAATGAGCCAGCCATTGGTTGGTGGTATAGCTGTTTTGGTAAGCTTTTCTATGTTCGATCTCGTTAATCATTGTCCTCCTCATATATGGAAATTAGAAACTTAATTATGAAAAAACAAGAATGGTATTTGTAATGAAAACAATGAACTCTGAGGGTGGAGATGTGATTGTAAAATACAAAAGAAATGATTTTTTAAAAAGAGGACAAAACATGAAGGGGGTGTTGTCGCCATTGAAAAAGAGTGATGCAGAGCAACCACGTGCCCTGTGGCCCCCCCTTTTCCCTTCTTTTTCTGCTCCCATCCCATTGCTTCTAAGCCTAAACAAATCAAAATTTTCTTCAAGTTACAGTCTTTCCTTTCATTGTACCGTATAACATAGAATTGGTTTTGTATACAATGCAGTGTAGCTAGGTATGGTACCTAACTACAGCACGATCTACTCTTGCCAAGTGTCATAACGACCAGTCAATTAGAGAAGCACAACCTGCTCCAGATAACAAGCATGAGAAATCTGACCCAATAAATTGGTTGCTTTTTAACGAATCCAGGTGCGTGACCATGTGGGGCTATTTCCACATGTAGGGGACATTTACAATTTTTTTCACAAAATAGAGAGTTTTTTTTTTTATTCCGGATATAGGCAATAACGCCTTTTGAGAAGGCGTTATTGAGTTGGGGGGTTTTCGGTTTTTGGTGACGTGGCGCTGACGTGGCCTGGTATGTAAAGATAGCGCCTTTTCAAAAGGCGCTATCTGTACATGTGTCGCCACCTCAGCGCCACGTCAGCGCCACATACACACACTCAATAACGCCTTCTCAAAAGGCGTTATTGGACAAAACTTGCGGGAATGAGGTGGCGCTGACATGGCGCTGAGGTGGCGGACACATGTACGAGATAGCGCCTTTTGAAAAGGCGCTATCTCGTACAAAAGTCGAGCCACGTCGGCGCACACGTCACCGCCCATCACCAACCCGACTCGCCGATCGTCTGTCCTCCCTCTGCATTTGGACCGCGACATTCTCGATCGCTCGTCCCTCTCGCCGCGGCTGTTCGTCGTGTCGAAAGCGATCTCGACAATTACAATCAAATTTGAATAACCATACGAGGAGTTTATATTTGTATTAAAAAAAAAAACCAATTTTGAATATATTGGTTTCAACCTTCAACTCTCTATTCTAAACTAACTAACATTACCTAACTAACTAACTAACTAAAGAAACCTTTACTAATCCAACCAAAGCAAACTAAACTAAATAACTACCTAACTAACTAGCTAAGTAACCAAAGTAAAGTAAACTAACTAACCTAACCAAACTAACTAACTAACTAACTAAACTAAGTAACCTTAACTAACCAAACTAAAGTAACCAAACTAAACTAAACTAAACTAACTAACCATAAATAACCTAACCAAACTAAACTAACTAACTAACTAACTAACAAAATTAACCTTAACTAACCTAACCTAACCAAACCAAACTAAACTAAATAAGTAAGTAACCTTGAATAAACTAACTAAACTAACTTAACAAAACCAAACTAACTAACCAAAGTAAACTAAAATAACTAACTAACTAACCTTAACCAAACTAAACTAACTTAACAAAATCGAGCTAAACTAAGTAACTAACTAACCTCAACTAAACTAAGTAACTAACTAACTAACATAATGAAACTAAACTAACTAACAAACTAAACTAAGTAACCTTAACTAACCAAACCACCTAACAATACAAACTAAGTAAACTAAAATAACAAATTTAACTAGCTTAATTGCAAACTACACCACCTAACTAAATGGAACTAACCAAACTAAACTAACTAACATTAACTAACGTAACTAACCTTAACTAACCTAACTAACCTAACCACCAAAACAATACAAACTAAGTAAAGTAAAATAACTAACTTAACTAACTAAACAAACAACGAAAAACGATCCACGTTAACCACCAAACGAAACTACACAAACATCCAAGTAGCTCAACACCTAAACAAAACTAACTAAGCTAATTAACTAAACTCGACTAACCTAACCTAACCAAAGTACGTAACCTAAATTAACTAAACTACACTAACGAACATACCCTAACTCAACTACACTAAACAAACACAACCTCAACACCTAAACAAAACTAACTAAGCTAATTAACCTAACCAAACTAAAATAATAAAACCTAACCACCGACACCTAACTAACTAAGCTAACCACTTAAGTTAAATTAAACATATAACCTAAACTAACTTAACAAACTAAATTAACTATTGAAGAGTAATCACATATACGAAATTCCACGTAATATGAAAAACATGAGAAATAAGTTTATTCAATGATAAGGTTGAATACACGTACTTCGTTAACCCAAAATATAAGTTATTTACAAATCACTATGACATCAAGTAAACTCATTATGCAGTCTATTTCGGCGGTTCCATTGACGTTGTTCCTCGATGAAGCAAACCGGACGTACTCTTTGTCTAGTTGGACGATGTGGTTGTACATCCGGTTGAGGTAGCTGGTCTTGCGATGAATCAAGTCGAGTAGATTGTTGCGTTTCCTACGGTTCTTGACTCGACTCACCTCTCGCTACTTATGCTACCAAAAATTGGAGGTGGAACCATCCCGAAATACTGGCTTCTGCATGGGGTTGGGGGAATGGAACATGCGGCTGCGGCATGGTCAACAAGTTCATGAATGAAGGGTCTCCGCTATACGCCATATTGTAATTATACGGAGTAGGAGTGTATGGACTAGGCATGTATGGAGGGAGTGATGGATACGTTTGATGATGAGGCATTCCACGTGGATCCACGTATGAAGACGAAGGCCCAGGTGCGTACGGATCAAAATGGTAAGGAGGAAGATTCACGCTCGGCGGCCTGGGTACAAACATATGAGGTTCTGGTTGGGGTGTGGAAGATGCTGGTATATACCCATGAGAAGAATGACTACTCTCGCCAACATTATCTCTTCTACTCACTCTCGAACGAGATGAACGTGCAACCTCAGTCTGAGTAGATGGACGTGGGGGACGAGGACGTCTGGTGCGTTCCCGCACAGTCTCTGGTCGTGTTCGTCTTCTTCTCACCTCTATGTTTGGTTCGCCTTGATCGTCTTCTTCATCTTCTTGTTCAATATCCTCATCTACGTCTTGTTGGACGTCAGTTCTATCATGCGAAAGATTAGACCTTTGTCGTTCATCTTCGTCCAAAATTGAAATCCCTTCATCAAGGGCAGCAAGACCTTGCTCGTACCCATCCTCAATCAACACACGCCTAAGTCGATGCACCAAGTTACGCTGAAATATAAAAAATAAGTTCTTAAATCACGCAATATATAATATTAAATGTTTGAGGAAAATTAATAGTTAGCAGATTACCGTGTAGTCACGTAACGCCCCGTCGTGTCCTATAAATCTCCTAGTGACCGATCGATACCACGTCATGTAGTCTTGATGGTCATGCCCTTCATTCAGTGCCGCTGTCGCAATGGTGTCCCCACGATTTTCCCACATGTTTATGTAGCTTGCGTGGAAAGTCACCCAATTTTGATGATGATGTCCACGCAATTCGATGCGGTGCAGTTGGGCGTCGTAGGCACAATTAGGTGGCACTACTTGTAC
Organism: Stephania yunnanensis; assembly: GCA_039657365.1. Lineage (NCBI taxonomy): Eukaryota > Viridiplantae > Streptophyta > Magnoliopsida > Ranunculales > Menispermaceae > Stephania > Stephania yunnanensis. The sequence goes on from CM077580.1 coordinate 26,641,526, forward strand.
CATGCCGAATTGTCTCATGACCCTTTCAGGTCGATGCCACTCCACAATGTGGAAACAAATCAGGGGACACGTCGAGAGCCAACTGCCTTGACCATTTGTACAGTACTCGGAAAGAGACCCCATGAGTTCATTATATGGTTGCCACACCACATCATCCTCATGCCTCGAGAGTCGAGTGCATCACGGTATGCCGATACGACGTGCGTCGCATTATGTGAAACCGAAAATGCATCGAGCCATCTTGTGTAGGAAACAATAAGTTATGATAAATGAACATGGACAAGAATTATTTGCAAAGTAATGAGAAATCGACTTTAAAACCTGTGTCCGAGTGGAACGTCCATAAGCATATTTTGGCCATCCACCGTTCGTTGTTGAGCTCTAGATACACGCAAGACGTTGCGGTGCTATGATGGAAATCTGTCCCATGCCCACAGTTGTACAAGAATGGAGGCGCAAAGCAACCTCGTGTGCCCTCGCGCGAGATCCACGACACAACTCCCTTGTACAAATAAGCCAAACATGCACTCCCCCAACTATATTGGCCTGCTACTTGGAAATCCTCCAGCAAAGGTAGGAACATCAAATGTACGAACCGATTGGACTTGTCGGCGAAAAGACAACCACCGATGAGTTGTAGTATGTACGATCGAACGTAACGTTGGACCGACTCCTCATCGCTTTCATCATCTATTGCTGGAACGTTACGCTCAAGCCAATCGACCTTAAGTTTACAACCCACGATGTCATCTCCACCAGGAGTTCGTCCAAGTAGCCTCTCGCAGACGTCAGCATAGTCTGCGTCTGTCGTTCCAGTCACAGGCATTCCTTCAATTGGTAATCCAATCTGCACCTGCACGTCTTGGAGTGTAATTGTGCACTCCCCACAATGCATATGAAAAGTATGCGTCTCAGGGCGCCATCTCTCTACAAACGCAGTAATTAAAGCCCAATCAAGGCTGAAAAATGCTACCCGGGATATCCCATAGAACCCACTGGAACGGAGATATGGGATCATCCTAGAATGATACTGCATCGTTCGATCAACGACCCCACGTCTTCGACGTACGCGCATTGTTTCGTAAACCTACGAATTGATAATGTATTAATTTATGTATTTGATACAATATTGTTGTAAAAATGACGCATTCATGTAAAATGGCCTTACCTCGCCCCTCCAGGTTCGCGTCGATCTATGAGTAGATTGGAGTTGCAACAGTGATGGATCTGAAGGACCTGGATCCATTGCAGTACAACTATATAGAAGGTTAGAAAAAGAAAATGAGTATTGTACAAAACCATTGCGATAAGTATTTACTAATTTTTAACACTACTTGATGGCGATGAGTCATGACGCGATGCCATTGACCCCATTAACAATGGAGCCGTGCGCATATAATAGAAAAGGGATGTTTCTTTGTGACATGACCTACATACGTTTGGAAACTTGGATGAAAAAATGTAACAGACAAATGGCGCGTCAATTTTGTAAGAAAATAGTTTACAATCATGTCGTTATATAGCGCGATCGAAATTTCTGATGTAGAAGATCGCAATAATAGCGCAACTACAGAGCATACTCATTCGTTCACAATGACATTTTCAATGTAATAATGTTCAATAAATAAACATATGAACCGTTGTTCATAAACATCATATAGTAATTAGAGTTTCTTATTAGCATGCATGTGTTTGGTGTAATTGCAATTCAATATTTAGTCGCGAATTACGAGTGTAATGTCACTATCTACTGACCTAAAATTACCAAAATTTGCGTACACATTTAACAAACTTATTAACAAACTTAATTGAACTTATAACAAGTAAATTACGTTACTCACTTAACCAAACTTATAACAAACTTAACAAACTAACTAGACAAAAACAAGCGACCTAAACTAACTTATACAAACTCCTTACATAGCTACCTAAACAAACTAAACAAAACCATCCTAAACAACTAAACAAACTACCTAAACAAACTTATTAAACTAAACGACCTACCTAAACAAATTTAACCGTCTTAATAAACTAAACAAATTACTTTAACTAAATTACCGAACCTTAACTAAGCTAAACAAACTAAACAAACTAAACAAGACAATACTATGTAACTTAAACAGAGTAACTAAATTAAACAAACATAACTAATTAAACAAACTAAGCTAAAAACAATTAATCAACAAACTAACCTCAACAAAATTAACAATCTTAATAAACTAAACAAACTAGAAATACCACCTCCTCCTTCACCGGACCTCCTTCTTCTCCTCCGCTGAGACGTGGGGTGCCCCCCGCCGCTGCTCCGCGCTCCCCTGCCGCAGTAACGCCTCGGACCTCCTCGCTCTGCTCCTCCTTGATCACCAATTTGTCACGCTCCCCCCGCCGCGGACCTCCGTGCTGCTGCTCCGCGCTCCCCCGCCCACAGTCCGCTCTCATCCCTCTTTCACTGCTCGTCCTCCTTCCTCCACCGCCGCTACCTCCACCGCGCATTGTGTGCCGCGTCTCGGTGCCATTTGCTCCCCCGCCGTTGTGTTCCGCGTCGTCGCTCTCTCTCCACCGAGCTCCTCCCCGCCCCTCCATATATACACCAACCTCCTTGGTCACGGGATTACCATCCCGTGATCCCTACCGCCCCTACCCCCGCCCCTACCCCCGCATCCCTACGAAACCGACGCGAGAGAATATTCTCTGCGTCGGTTTCGGAAGGAGATGATGGGGAAGCGCGATAGCGCCTTTTGAGAAGGAGCTATCGCGCATCCCCCACCAAACCGGTCCACGTGGATCGGCCAGAATTGGCATGTCCACGTGGACACCACATAGCGCTTCTCCGAAGGCGCTATTGGTGTTTTTAAGCCACGCGACACTTGGTCACGCACCCATGCGATGATGTGGACATGCCACGTGGATAGCGCCTTTTGAAAAGGCGCTATCCACGTGTCCACGTCATCAAGCGAATGTGACCATGGTGATAGCGCCGAATCATTAGGCGTTATTGCCTATATTGAGGAAAAAAAAAAACGGGTCCTCATTTTGGGAAAAAAAAGTAAAATATGTTGTACTTTTGGAAAAAAATCGACCATGTGCGTTATGTTGGGGTTACCAGCATGAATTGCCGAAAAGTTTCGAACTCCAATTAAGTGGTTGCAAGTAAGAGGCCCGCTATGGGCACCCCACCAATTCATGAAGGCACTCATAATTTTTTCTCATTCTCATCTAAAATGTAAAGGTCTATTTTGCCCCTTTATATATACTCACTCAAACCTCACAAATCATTTCAATGCAAAACTGAGGCACCCCACCACCTTGGATCACAAGTGAAACCTAAAGTCACAATTGTGTTTGCCGAGCGTGTATCGATTCTTGCGTCTTGACATCATCCGACAGCGAAGTAACAATGTTTGACAACCATATGAAGCTTTGAAGGAATTGTTTTTTGGATCAAAAACTGTGAAATTGATGATTTTGTTTGTCAACATAAGGTTTCTTACGGACGCGATTGATTCGGCCTCGCAGGATCGACAGTTATGCAAACGTCTCGGTCAACATCCACCGAGAAAGGAATAAAAGTCTCGGTAATGGACAACCGAGAGAAATGATACGTTCTCGGTTGTACATCACCGACAGGACATAAACTATACACTTCGACTTACTCTCGTGATGTGGTGACCGAGACGACAATAAAAGTCTCGGTCATGGACAACAGAGATCTATCTTACACTCTCGGTTGTATAACACCGACAAAACATAAACTATACACTAATGGTTGCTCTCGTGAAGTGGTGACCGAGATAACAATATAACTCTCGGCCATTCGTTGTCTAGACTGTGTAAACTATAATGGTCTGTCTGGCCGAGAATCACGAGTTCCCAAAAGTTTCCCCTCAGTCTCGGCCATGCTTGGCCGAGACTGTAAACAAAATCTCTGGCCTGTGTGGCCGAGAACCACGACTTTCCAATAAATGCACCATTGAATGCACCGCCACACAAACATAACAACTACTCTACCAAATGCAACTTAATTAGACTATCGACGTACTTTCAAACGATCGATTTCAAACGAAAAACTTAAACCGAACCCTAATGTGGAGACCAAATCGACCAAAACTCGAAGCCTTCAAACTCAAAAAATGCCCTACAACAACGGAGAGAGACGGAGAGGAACGAAGACAACTGAGATTCGAGATTGCTACTTGGTTCGTTGACGAAAAGTAGGGCAAGTCAAGCAAGAAGATGGTGGTGGGTGCCTCAAGAGGACGGTGGTGGGGTGCCTCTGTTTTGCACGAGGGGCATTTTCGGGATTTCGGGCCTAATATTTGGGTGCCCTTGGTAATTTGATTTGTGCCCTCAATAAGAGGGTGCCTTCATGAATTAGTGGGGTGCTCTTAGTGGCCCTCGCAAGTAATTTCAAGATAACAACCACGTGTCTTGGCGAAGATGCAACGGGGCCGGGGAAACGGAGAATCATCGCAAAGGGTATGAGTATGAGGATGAAGAAAAAATATATTCGCGAAGATCTTCATGAAGAATCTCTATTGGTAATTTCTGCGGAGATCTCCACGGGCATTCCCATAGAAGAAGATCTACGGAGATCTCCATATATCAATTTTATATATGTATATATGCATACCATATGATATATGATATAAAGGTGTATATATATATAGGTATATATATATATATATATAAGGTACTACTACTATGGAAATCAAATATATACCAATGTCATGGATACACTATTTACAACTATTGGATTATAATCCAAAACATTAATTGAAGTGTCATAAATGCACAAATCATTTAATGTACAACACATTTTGAGAGGGTTCCATGACATGGGTATATATTTGTACTCAATTGTAAAATATCATATATATATATATATGGTAATGCTATTTGGACTCGTCACTTGTAAAACTCTTTTGATATCCCTTAAATATTTACAAAATTTTTTAAAACTTCCCTATGAGTCCAAACTCATGAGTCAAAGTAGATTTATTGTATATATATATATATGGGTGCTTCTACCATGTATATAAAAAAGATATCCATAGCATGAAACTTTTGTATCATTTAATTCTTGTTATTTAATTATAATTGAGAATTGTCCAATGCATTAAATGCAACATACTTTTTTAAATTGTTGCTCCTTGAAAAATAAGTTTGAGTAATGTCATGTGACAATTGACAATGATTAAGAACAATTACAATTAATGTAATTTCAAATTAATACTTATACTATGTACTACACCTTTATAATATATATCAATAATTTTTTTTTGACCATATATCAACATTATTGATTTAGGTTGAAAATATTACCAATATAAATAAACTTGTTTGAGTAAAAACAATATGAACTTATATATCTATATGTATATAAAAGTTGAAGGAGAGAGAAAGTTTCACATGCTCTATTCTTCTACCATTTTATTTTTAGGATTTTCTAAATTTTTCTATTTTTATTTTAAGATATTTATATATTTGTGTTATTTATTGTTTTAAGATACATTCATCCCCCCATATTTTTGAAAAATGAAAAGTAGATATTTATATATTTTGTGTTATTTATTGTTTTAATATATATTCATCCCCCATATTTTTGAAAAACGAAAAATCCAACTTTAAACAACTAAACTATGGTCTAATTAATGATGTATTCATCAATACATTAAGTCTTTGTTTTGAATCTTACTCCATCGATTCGGTTACCACAACATTATTTATATATACCGTTTAGGGCACTAAAAAAACAATTAAGTTGATTCGAATTCTTTTTTTTTTTTTTTTTTTTTTTAATAAATGGTTACTTCAATAATTTATAAGTAAGTCATTGAAGTACCTTCTATTGTATATTTTTTCTAAAAAATATGGGTTGATTATTTTGAATTGTAATTTTAATTGTAAGAAATATTATAATATATTCATGTAAATTAATTTATTAACTTTATCTTAAAACTTTAATAACTCATACGCAAAGCGCAGAAAATCGACTAGTTTTTATATAAAATTAATTATTTATATTACTTAATCAAAATATATTAATAACGTATGATACTTATTCATTTTATTAAAAATTTTAACAAAAAAGTCTTTTTATTTTCTATTTTTAGATTATAATATTATTAATTTTTAAAATCAATGTTTTAGTTATGGTCTTGTATAATTTATTAAAATTAAGAAATCTTTATTTATTTCAAAGCTACAATAATTAAAATAATTAGTAAATATAATACCGATAAGTATTTTTTATAAAAAATGATACCGCAAATTATATCACCAATTAATTTACCATTTGAAATTTTTTATAAGTGTAGACTAAAAGTACCAAAAATTTCAAATTTGATTTCATTTTTCCTTCTTTTTAAATGACAATAGAAAATCCATCAATCACAATCGATATTGAAGAATTAATAATCTAATATCACTATGTATGAACTAAATTATTTTGAAGTAACAAATGTAATTATAAAAAAACTGCAATTATAAATAATTAATGATGGTGGTATAACAACAAAATATAACAAGTATTTGATCGATTTTAATAAATAAGTCCTGACTACATGAATCTAATGATCAATTGAGTTCAGTTTAATGTAGTATACACTTCAGATAAATTTCGAATTCTTTAAATTATATTTTTATAATTCGAACACTTTTAATGTGATTTAATTTAATTTGATAATTTAAGTTTTAATTTTTTAAAATTATTTTGTATTATCTATTAATTATTTCTTAATCATATGAATGCATAATGTATGATGTGAATATTAATGCACTAAAATAAAAAAGAATAATAACTGAAATTATTTCCTTAATTTCCTCTGATATTTTTTTTTTTAAATTCTACTTGACATTTGGCTCTAATCACACCGAGTAATCCACGCTCGGATATTGTCTTGCTCATACATGTGGTGGCTTTTTCAACTCGATTTTTCAAACTCAAGAGGAAAACCAAATCACTTTTCATTCTAATCAACATTATACTTTGGTAATGTATGTTTTTCTTTTTATGTGATTCATATATAATTTTAGAACCTAAATTAATCGTTATATAGTAGCATGTTAAAATTTAATTGTTTTTCAACTCAAATGTTTTAACCATTTTAATTCGACTCAAATAATTTATTTATCCATTCTATTTTTCGTGTTGTAAATTTATGTTTAATTGTTTTTCTTTTGAAGAAATGGTAGATTATTTAAATTATACAGGCAGTAAGTGTAAATTATTTCTTTAAAAAGAGACTAATTATTAATAGCAATATTATAAGGAGTTGTACTAAACTTTATTTTTAAAATAAACTTTATTATTGATATTGGGTAATGCACATTCGCTAGTAAATTCTTAGCTTGAAGGTTACAAATAAATTTTAAAAATGTCTTTATCTTCCACAAATTAAAAAAGAAATAACATTTTAAAATTTTAAAATTTTTCATTAATAGAAATAAATAGCAAATGGTCAAACTTGTGATTTTTTGATTGAAAATGCATTTAAAGGTCATTAGTTATTTGTGGATCACATTAATGTGCATTAATTAGTGTTTTACAACCATTCTCCCTATTGATGTTAATTCAGTGGTTGAGAATTGGTACCCATGATACGATTATTTTTTGATACCCATGGTAGAAGCACCCTATATTTATACACCTTTACATAATATATCATATGGTATGCATATATACTAATATATATTTCATGGTTTCCACCACAAACATTAGTGATTAGTACACATAACATACAAACAAACTCTAATGAGATTTATAATTTTAACTTAATTAGTTAAACAAATAAAATTAGGAAGTTACTATTAGCACCCTTATATGTTATACCAACCCTTATTTGATTTAATGTTAATTATAGCCCTTAATAAGTTAGTTCATGCTCTAAGCACCCATTTTAATTGTTAGTAAACTTTCCATTGTACCCCTAGTTTATATTTGCCCCCTCTCTCCTAAAGAAAGCCCTATTTTCATCTTTGTGATCTTCAACCTCTAGCCCCTTTTGCACATCATCTTTTTCTTTCCCTTAACTTAATTTGCTCCGTATGCATTCCAAGATTGATTCTTTGATCTTTAAAAGCTAAGATTCAACACAAATAAATGTTGTATCAATTTAAGAATATAAATTAAATTTCAATTAAATACTATAATCAAGATGTTGCATTTAGTGGTGAGTTGTTGAGTGTATTGACAAAGAGATGAGCAAGGGCTGTTGAGATTAGAAAGTAGAAGAGAAAATGAGATGTGACTATGGTTTAATTTGGGTTGGGATATAAAAATCGAAAATTAAGTAGAAGAAAAGAAGTTGAGTGTAATGAGTGAAATAAGAGTTGAGGATGAGTTTAATGTTTCTAATAGGGAGGGGTGCAAATAATGAAAAGTAAACTTGAGGAGGGGTGTAGAGAGTGGAAAGCAGAAGAGAGAAAAAAATGAAATAAGTTCGTGATTTAGATCGCATAAAACCTATCTTTTAGTCTCTGAACTTTCAACGTTTTATGCTTTTAGCCCCTGAACTTTCAAAACTGCACATTTGGTCCCTCAACTATCCAACTAGTGCACATTTAGTCGTTCTATTAGTTGGGTTATTAAAATTATTGACGTGGCGAACCAGACCTGCCACGTGGCTGATTGGACTGGCCATGTGGCCAGCTCTTCTTCTCGAACAGATGGTTTGATTGAGCCAAATCGTTTTTTTTTTAAACTTAACTTTATAATAAAAAAAACGAAAAATGAAATTAATTTTTTGCACTTTAAAGAGCCAAAAAATCTCAAGATCAACAAGAATCCTGACCCATAATCAAAGAAAAAACCACTTATTTTTTTGTTGAAAATTAATTTTATTTATTTTATTCATTTGTATCTCACATTAATTAATAACCCTATTATTCATTTGCATCTCACATAAATTGCAGATGATTTTGAAGAAACATCACCATTAATTGCAACAATTTGTCAACAATCACCAACTAACAATTAGTTAATCACACTCATAAACCAAATTGATACATAACAAATCATTGTAGTCATCAAATCAACACATTGGATTAAACACAAGAAAAACAAATCAACAATGATCACATCAAATAAAACCATAGAAAAAATTTTCTTTTGAAACAATAAATGAAATGACAAAGAAGAGATCCTCATCTGAACCCTTAGAAATATGTTCAGATTCGGGGAGAATCACCATTAATGTCTTCTTCTTCGATTCTTCATCGTCAGTTTTTTCACGGAACTCTTCAAATCCCGCTTCCAAATCATCAACATCATGATTATTGCCACCGCTGAGCCCGTACTTCCTGGCAGACCTCATTGGGTCCGGTCACAGGTGGTTAACCACGGCTTCCACGACGAACGTCTCATAGGGGATATTAAGTCACATGGCCGGATTCATATTTTTTTTAAATAAAGTTGAGTATTAAAAAAATCGATTTGGTTCAATCAAACCGTCGGTTCAAAGAAAAATCGGCCACATGGCCGATCCAATCAACCATGTGGCAGGTTTGTTTCACCACGTCAGTAATTTTAATAGCCCAACTAACTGAAGGACTAAATGTGCACTAGTTGAAAAGTTGATGGACCAAATGTGTAGTTTTGTAAGTTCAAGGACTAAAAGCATAAAAAGTTGAAAATTCAGGGATCAAAAGATAGGTTTTGCCTTTAGATTAGGATTATTTTTGTAATTTTGTCTGAATACATTTTAGTTTAAAAATGTATTAAATTAAATGGGGGGCTGATGTAGGGTAGTGGGGGCTAATAGTTGCTCTTTAAAATTATTTTCATTACCCAACTACATTAATTATATGTTTTGTTATGAATGGTTTGCAATTATATTTAGAGTAGTCGAAATCCCGTACTTCGCGCATGGGTAAGACTGAGTATCATTATATTAATTAAAAATAATTAATTTAATGAGAAAAAGTTTTAAAAAACTCACAAAATAATCTTACTACATAATCTCAGATAAATTTTAAGTGAAGAATAATATAATCTAATTTCTTTGTAGCAAAAATAAGGAATATGTGCCTTGAAAGTTAAAAAACCTTTTGCATATGGTTATACAAAAATAATAATCCTAATGAAATTAATTTGATGATCGAAAAAGAAAGCGATAAAAAGAGGAAAAAAAACTCATGTAAATATTGGTGAAATCCCAATTTAATACTTAGGTATAGAAGCTATATATATTTAAAATGATTAATTAAAATTGGCCCTAGCTATTTGGACCCCATGTTTTGCTCCTTTTACCCCATTCTTGAATTTTCTTTTCAGCCGCTAGTGAAATGACCCAGCTACCCCTCCATATGAAAGAGTTTTTACTCACCCATATCCCACTCACCCCATTTATGCATACCCCAGTCACCTCTATCTCAAATTGCATTCTTCTTACTAACCTAAATCTAACGATATCTGAGCAAAACCACATCGATTTGATGTCATAGGTGTTGGGTTTTGGGGTTCATACGCAGCAGAGATTACAAAACAATTTTGACAAAAACCCCAACAGGATCCGAATCTAATTCCATTAAAAACGTTTAAACCATGAAAACTTAATCATACCTCAGTCGCAATATACCTTTCTGAAGGTTGATCGATCTCTAAGGCGCTGCCAACGACGAACGCCCTCTACCAGTAGTCCACACACGAACGACGACCGAGATTTGAAGCGCTAGCTTCGAGATAATATCAAACCTTTTGTTTCTCTCCAAAACGATCCAAAGCATACCAAAAACCCTAAGTCGTTTCTAAAACGAAAATAGAGTTTCGACCTTTTTCTTTTGTCCTTGTATTCTAACTTAAAGCGTCTATTTATACAACTCTTGTATATAGACGGTTAAGTAAATTACACATATACCCCTACTTAAATAAGTATATGTATAATACACCACAATGACGTTTCCGTCATGAATTTTATTATATAAAATTCATTTTTCTGAACCATCTTAAAATCTCGCAAAACCATTCTTATTGTGCGACCCAATAGGCTCATACAACGTTGGCAATGTACCAAAACACATTTTGGTATACAAGTCATAAGCAGTCTCTAGCAAGATATTATGACTACCCGAGTTGTACGAATATCAAATCGATACAACCTAATTAATAGTGTATATAACATCCTTTTGTCACACGATATCCTTTTGATCAAACATAAGACATGGAATTGTCATCCAACATGTTCAATCATACTAGTCTCGATCTCTAGGTAGACTGAAAACATCCAAGTGACATTGATCAATATCAATTCACTTAGACTAGGCCTTTTAACAGTCTAACACATCGAGGGATCCACTAGATATCTCTCTTTATATGAGAGGGACGAATTCTATCTCGATTACACGACTTCATTACATTGCTCACACAGTAACCAATCACAACCTTTATAATCGTCCGATTAAAGACAACGTTTGATTGTGTTGAATTACTGTGTTCCTAATGTTGAAGTCTCTGACAATCTCAAGTCAGAGGACTGAAAAATATACCTATCATGAGAAACAACTATGACTTAATCCATGTGATGTTCTCATAGCGGTCGGTCCGATTACTTTGTTCCCTAACAAGTACTCGTGATCTTGATTCGTATCCCTATACGTATAATCATCATATGATCATCAATCAAGACTCACACTAGTCTTAATTCACTATAGTTCCCAGTATAATGATCGACTAGGGACATTTATGATATTTATGTAAATACCCATGGATCTTATTATAATGTAAACATGCAAATTAATTATAATAAACAGCAAATGAAATCCTCTATTTTATTAACTAAAAGTATTCATAAAGACAGTTAATGGATTGACCTAGGGCACATGCCCCATCAATAGGTGCATTCATCTTCTTTTTTAGTGTCGATTTCTAGGTTTTTTTATATATATTTTTTATTTTTTTGAGTTGGTATTATTTGTAATTTTGTAGTCGAGTTTATGGCTTCGATTTGGGTTAAATCTTACATTTTGTGTACAAAGTCTTGATGGAATCGAAAATATTAAGCGATTCTAAGCAAAACCCATTTTTTGATCATTATAATGTATTTTTTTGGGAATTATGAAATTTTTATGTTCGTTCTTGTTACCTGCGGGTGTCGGCCATACAGGGCCGGCAGTTTTGAAGAAGTGTCGGACACACAGTGCCGACACCTCTTTAAAGTTATCGGCTAGATCTCTCCATCACCAATGAAAATCGAGTTCACTTCGCATTATCGATCGAAGTCGGCCGTTACCTCTTTAGATGTATCGATCGGAATCTCCGAATCCCATAAGCGACACTTTTTCACTTCTTGGATATGATGCGACCACATCCGACCTCGTTCAACGAGAAAAACACTCATATGACACTTGGTGACCTAGTACATATGCTGTACAATAACTAAAACTGAGAAATTGAGAGGATTAATGGGTGTTGGGATGAAGGTAGGAGATGGGGTAAACATTCATTGAGGGTGAGGGGTAGTTTTAGAATAATTTACAAAAAAATGGGGTAAAAGTAGTAAAAAATAAAAAAATAGGGTATAGTGAAGTACTGAGGTAAAGGAAGCGAAACTTGGGGTCCAAATAGTCGTGGCCTTAAAATTTTAATGCCACAACAAATGATATATAACAAATTGGCATATTGTAGAATAAACTAAAAAAAAGAGAAAATTGATCTAAACAACGTATACCAAAGATTGTCGATCAATATATGCCATTCTAAAATATTTTTGTTTGCTCATCAAACAAAAAAAATTTTTTTATATATTCATATATTTACCTTTGATTTTTTATTGTGATCTCTTTTTTATTTTTCTCTTTAGGAGCAAACAAAAACATATATATATATATATATATTTATTTTTGTTTGCTTCTGAAAAGAAAAATAAAAAAGAGATCATAATCAAACTCAAAGGTGAAAATCTAAATATAAAAAACATCAAAAATAAAATAGCTATCAAAAAGTCGAAAAGAGAAAGAAAAAACAGCTTAAAAATCCAAAATAAAAAGTGTTATGTTAAAAAAGTGTAACATAAGGAAACTTAAAATGTACAAATAAATTTTGTAGAGACAGTGAAGGATATATAATAAAAACTTGTGATCTTTTCGAATAAACTTAAAATTGGAGATCATAGATCTAGACAACGCTTACCAGAGATTGTCAATCAATACGTACCATTTCTTTAATCCTTTTGTTATTAGAATTTTGATTTAGTCCAAAAAAGAAAAAAAAAAAAAAAAACTAGAACCAAAACGAAAAGTAAAAAAAATTGACAATAATGAATACGCGTTGGAAGATATATATATCCCCAATATGTGAAAAAAACGCATTAGAATCTATAATCTATATTTCAATGAGACATTAATCTTATAGAATAAACTAAAAAAATGGAGATTGTTGATATAAAATACCAGAGATTGTCAACCAATATATATGTCAATTTAAAAATATTTTTGCTTGCTTCCGAAAATGAAAAAAAATATCACAATAAAAACCCAATGGTAAAAAACCTGAATATAAAAAACATCGAAAATAAAATAGCTATAGAAAGCTAAAACCTCTCCTCCCAATTAAGTTATAACTTGTTAATCAAACAATCATATAGCAAAAACTCCAGTATTCAACGAATACGCTCCCTTCAGCCGCCAAAACTTCATAAACTAAAAAAATGGAGATCATTGATCTAAACAACTTATAATAGAGATTATCGACAAATATATGTCATTTCTAAAATATTTCTTTTTCGCTCCTGTAAAAAGATTAAATGAAAATCGAAAGGTTAAAAATTTGAATATAAAAAACATCAAAATAAAATAGCTCAAAAAGTCAAAACCTCTCCTCCCCAATTATAACTTGTTAATCGGAAAATCATATAGCAAAAACTCCCGCCTTTAACAAAGATGTTTCCTTCAGTCACTAAAACCTCACCTCCCTAGTGGCACTATTAAATGAAATCAAAGTCGAAATTATAATCGAAAATTGGAAGTCACATTCAAATCAAAGCTCGAAATAGTATAATGTTTGATTAATAAAATGTGGGCAGTGTAGCGTTTGTAACGGTCTTGCAATTTTAAATGTTGCAATAATTAAGTCGTTTTAAAATTTGAATGTTGCAGTGTAAGTAGTTTAAATTTAATCATTTAAGTAGTTTAAATTAATCATTTAACAGGAGACCATGCATGACACATTACATTCTCTTCCACTCCTAAATAATAAAGTTATTGTCATATTATTAATTGGTTATATTGAGATATTAAATTTTATTGCCATACTGTTGTGTGAAAGGTATGAAGTGAAATGTCTCCTAATATAATAAAAAGGAAATAGTAAAAGAAAAACGTTTCTATTTCAAAAAAAAGAAAAGAAAATCGTTTCACCTTTCATAAAAACGTTTCACTTTACATATAGATTACTATGTAGATGGATGGATATGTAGGCTACAATCTTGTCTTGGATAATAATAATTTAGATTCTTTTTTTGGTTTTTCCACGTGGTATCCGACGAACCGATTAATCCACAAACATGCATTATTGTGATTTAGATTCTTTATATATATATATATTATTTATTAAGATTTCAATGAGTGAAGACTTTGGGATGTGCCACGGCACTATGAGAAGGCTAAAAATCACCACGTGGACAACCCCAAGGTCTTCCATTAATAGATATATAGATTATTTGAATTAGTGGTTCTATAATTTATCAAATTAGTGATTGCACAGGAAGATCAAGAAATCTAAAACAAATAACTAAATTGTAACGTCCTGGTTCCCCAAACCCGGTACCGCACGACCTAATCCGTTTTTAAGCCCTAATCCATACTACATAGAACTCAACAACGAATTAGTCATCCTTTTTACTTCATTAACCTCATCAAATAGTTAATATTCATTTCAATATTATCAGAGTTACTTAAAACATTATTATTCTTACCTTAATAATTAACGGAAGACTTAATAAAAATTGGCGGAAGCAATGATAAAAACAACTACTGTAGAAACTTGATAAACAAACGATCATATAAAACTAACCAAAGTAATACATGAAATAGTAAGGAAGTCTAATATCTCATTTCAATATATAAACCCAAAATTATACAAAAGACGTAAGTAATAATTACACAAAATGATCACCTACAAAAGTAGTAGAAACTTTCCTCTGGCGGCTCAAAACTAATCGTCAATCTTCTCCTTCCCCGGTTTGCAACTCGAAGTATCTGCACCACCGTCATAAAAAGGATGGATAGTACAGTTATGTAGAAAGTAACACTGAGAGACATTTGTTCATATTCTCAAATATACCACAAGTATTTGAAAGCATAATAATAGCAATTAAAGCTGAAAAAGAAGTCATCCTATAAGATCTCCAGTTAAACAATATGAAATTTACACTCAGCTAAGTAGTAATGATCTAGGGCCAGTCGGTCGGGAATCCTATCACTAATGCCTTTTCCACTATCTAAGGATGGAGCTGAACTCTACATCTTTGTTAAAGGTCAGAGTTGAACTCTACGCCTTTGTAAGCTTTCACAAGTGCCGGTCACTTGTGATATATGTTCTTGTTAATAACCCTGGGTCTCATACCTCGTGTGCTGCACAAGATAGTGAAGAGACACCGAACACCCTAGAAGTTTAGTGACTTTGTGTGCGCAACATTTCTATCATATCATAGTCCTAGATACAAGAACTACCTTTATATTTCAAAGATTGACATGGGTTTTGGAATCTAATAATAGGATTACATATCTAATGCACAAAAGAAATGGAATATACAATATCGTAAACCACTACCTAATAACATGCTATTTCATTTAACTAAGTGTATCAACAATCAAGAATTACATAACACATGATTAAGAGTCAATGAATACCAATTAAACACCAACCAATGCCACAATAACAAACTTATGAAATGAGAGAGGACAACAAATTCATGCCATCTAGAGTATAATAGCACATCATTCCAAATGTCTCTAAACAAGAAACATAATGGAAACCACGCCAATTTCCTAGCTACTTCAATCTCCCAACACCTCAAAACTCTTACCTGAACCTCTGAGACTCTTCCCTAAGTTCCTAGTATCATTTGACATGTTTTATAATGTGTTTAGACCCTTAGTTAGGGTGTACATCGTGTTTTAAACGTTTAGGTTTAAGTTAGAAATTATAGATTTTTGTGCTATCAAAACACCTAGCGCACTAGATAGGATGACTACCACACTAATGACCTTATTAGCGTACTACTCAACTTTACTAACGCGCTATATGCAGGTAACGTGCTAGTTAGTATGTCTAGCGCTATGTGCAAGAAATCCCATAATTCTGCACTTAGAATTCTGAGTTTTCTCCACCCATGGCTCACTCTAACTCCTTAGGATCTTTTTTCTCACGTACTAGAGACCTCAATGCACTCATTCACACCACCATAACAATCACACTGAATTATATCATGAATTCATCAAATTAGACTAAGTTGTTAGTGTAAATATAATTACGTAGTTTATAAACACCACTTACCTTGATAAACTCTTCACCAAACCCACAACTTGCTGATTTCTCCTTTGATCTTTCGTCTCTCCTATAAGCTTTCTTCTTCTTTAAGTTTTGAGAATGAAATGTTTTGGTTTGCTTGTAATGATCCATCCAATATTATATATAATGATAAAATTGTTTTATAGTCATTGATCTTTATGTATATGCATATCCCGAGAATAATTTAATGGCCTACTTCTTGTCACATTTCCTACTAACTTTCCACTAATGCCTTTTAAATAATACCAAATCAAACTCAATTGGTCACTATATGTGTCAATACGTATCTCGAGAATCATCACATGACTATTGTTATTAAATTATTAACTTACGTTACATTTAATGTAAATCAACTTGATCATATCCATACTACTATTTAATCTACACTAAGCTTAAATCACATTTTACCACATCACTCTCTACCACAATCCCACGCCAACACGCATCTCAAAGTGCATCTCTGCCCACGTCTCAACACTATATACAAGTAAGAGCGACTTAATAAACACTAGGTATCTACCACTCAAAAATATTATACTACTTAGTTCTTACGTTGAGTATTTGGACCGTGTATTCGCTCTCAGCTACGTCTTGGGTCAGTAACCCTGATTAGGGACTAATTTACTATAAGTAAATTTTGGGACATTACATAAATTAAATTGAAATGAAGTATATTTAGTTAATGAAATATATTTAGTTATTAATGGTTACAAATGATTAAGATTTTGAGTTGAAGTTGATGACATGGCATAAGATTTGATGACTTGGCAAGAAGAAAGCCTGAGAAGAAACAATGTGACAACCAAAGATGTTACTTTATTCTCATAAGTGTTGGAGTTGATGACATGACATAAGAGTTGATGACTTGGTGAGAAGAAAGCTTGAAAGGAAGCCATGTGGCAACCGAAGATCTTCTTTTAATAGATATATAAATATAGATTAGTACATACTCAATGTGTTGAATTGAGTTTCTTTTTGTATATGGTATGTCTTATATGGTACGTTTGAAATGATTATATATATATATATATATATATATATATATATATATATTATTTATCGGGATTTTAATGAGGGAAGACTTTGGAATGTGCCACGTGGTTCTACAAAATGGGTGAAAATCGCCACTTGGACACCCCAAGGTCTATATATATATATATATATACATGACAAAAAGGAAGCTTGATAGGAAGCCATGTGGCAATCGAAGATCTTCCTTTAATATAGATGTATAGATTAGGTTACTCTATATTCAAAGTGTTGAATTGAGGGTTTTTTATATGGTACATCTTATATGGTACGTTTGAAATGATTTACATATATATTATTTATTGGGATTTTAATGAGGGAAGACTTTGGGATCTACCACATGGCGCTACGAAATGGCTGAAAATCGCCACATGGACACCCCAAGGTATTCCTTTAATATATATATATATATGAGTTTTACAAATTTAGAATCAAATGAAAAAAATTGCAAGACCTTATTTTACAAATTACCAAACTACATTAACTATATGCCTATTTTAGCAATTAATAGACATATGTATATTATGTGTATAGATACCATTTAAAAATATCAATACACATACATTTATATGTGTCTTTGACACCTTACTTTTTATTATTCTTTCTTTTTTAAAAAATAATTAAGGAGAAATATTTCCTCGTGGAGATTCCCCGCGAAAATCCCCGCGAGGATCCCCAATGGAGAAAGAATTTTCCCTATGGAGATTCTCCATCCTCGTGGGGATTAGATGAGGATGGGGATGAGGATGAGATCATCTCCACATGAGGATAGATATGGGAATGAGGGGATGAGTTCTTAAGTGGGGATAGGGATGGAAACGAGGCCCCCTACCCTCCCCGTTTGCATATCTAGTTAAGATCTACTTATTAGTCTCTCCAAACTTTTTGTTCTACAAGTATCATGCATAATCCTTATACTTTTTTAGAGATATATCTAGTATGATGAAATGTCTTATGTAAAATAGATAGGGATAATTTTGAACACCATAATATAAAAAAACTTTCAGATATCAACCATTTTTTTGTTGCAAATGGCAAGGGAGTCCAACTAGTTGCTTACTTGAACTTTCAAAAGGTGATAGACTTAAGTCTGCTAACTTTTTGATGAATATTTTTTCTTTTAGGGTAACTCCATATAAAAAAGTTGACATCGAAGATGAACCTAATATTGATGTGAAAGATGTAGAGCCACTTTATCCAAACATTTCACTAAGCCTGCCATGTTACCGCATGCTTATCGATGACGGCCCCGATTCCAATTCGTATATTTACTTACATGTTTTCCAATGCTTAAGTCAGTTATTCAACTTTTAAATGTTAAGTAGTTTATATAGTTGAACTAACTTAGTTTCAAGAGTTTCAAATGTTTCTTCACAATAGACAAAGCAAATGCAGAAGTCTTAGAATTTAACCAAATAGAAAGCAGTAAATATGATGTTTTCATTCATTAGCATAGCCTCGAGATGGAAACCCGAAAATAAATATATCATGCCTTAAAATGAGGCGATAAGTACAAAGAGATGATACATATATGAAGTCCTCTCAAGTCCCTAAAATATCCACAAATTATGTAAATAAATTATATAAGCACATACGAGTAGTCCCCAATGGCTCTAATAGCTTAAAGTAGTCACCCAACACCTCCTAGCTAGGACTTGTAGGATCTAAAATACTTACCACCACTATTCTAGTGAGTAAAATTCAGAGGAACCATTCATGTATTCTATAAGAATCAATAATAGTAACTACAGTATGAAAAGAAGTAAAATCATGGACTATATGGAAATACGTTACAAAAGAATGACGAGAAACAATGATAAAAAAAGTTAACAGGATGGGTTACTAAGTTCGTCGTTTTAACTTATATCGGATACCAATGTCAACCTGTCCTAGTCAGTCCGTGATGAACCGTTTCCTTCCAAACAAGCACTACCTGACCTAATCTCATAATTAAGCCCTAATCTATATCACATAGGACTTAACAATGTATTAGTCAGCCTTTTTGTCTCATTATACTCGTAACTTGTGTTCAGGATAAGTATTTTTTATTTCTCGTTATACATAATTTTCAAAGTTAATTAAAACTTTATGATTGTTTAATAATTCGATAGAAGACTTTATTAATCCATGAAAGCATGGTAAAACACCTATTTGTGAAAACCATGGAAATATATCACATGCATATCAAAATAGGCGAATGAACAATGTGAGTACATGTATTAAGTCGGAGAATATTCTCTCATCCCATCGAGATATCCTAAAAAGTACAAGAAAGACATAAGTAATTAAATATGATATTGTACGCGTACAAAGGTAGCGCTGAATGCTCAAAGGTAATAACCTAATCTTCTCCTTGCCTGAATTGCTACTAGACGGATCTACAATTGTCACCAAAGATGACAATTCTAGTGAGTAAATTCTGAGGCCACTTATCTACATTTTAAGTATTGAAAGACAGGGAACTAAAAGCATGTAAAAAGGAAACGCATGCAATAAGCTAACATAATAATCTACTAAATTTGTGAGTGTCGGAAATAAAGACTTAAGGCGTAATCGAAGTGATACTAAGCTCGGACATGTTTGAGGTGCCTTAGACTCAACTCCGGGTGCCCTTTGGTCCATAGGAAGATCACCAACTACACCAGTAGAGGCTCTTCAAACTATTTGAAGGAACCTAACCCCATACTCATTGGGTGACCCTCTGATATATTCGCGAGGATTCCTAACCATATTTGAGCCCAACCCTGAAAGGGTATTCTTGATATAGTCTCGAAACCAAGCCTTGACTTCTTGGTTAGATAAAGGACTTGACCCTTAACATTCTCGTGGAAAGTTCTAGGTTGAACCGTTATACCGGGAGCCCATCCCCCTAGGATCGCAACATCACATAAGTCGCACTCAACTAATAAAATTGGAAGCATAAACTTATCGAGGTCTTATTTGTAACAATACAATAAGATAGAAATTTGTCAATTTTAAGCTCATATCAAAATCAATAGATTTCATGAAAAGTATAACATGCAATATAGATCACAAAACGGAGTATAAGTGAAATAAGACAAAATTATCATAAATAGGATATCAATGCATCACCAAAAAGAGATGATAACAACTCATGATAATTTCATACCATGATATATCGAGACATCAACAAAGTAGAAGAAATACAAGTCATGGCAACAATTTAATTAAAATAGCTTGAAAAGCCCAAGTGTCTACTCAAAGTGAAATAGAGGAAAAGAAATGAAGACAAGTGCCCTACAGGTTTACTTACGTCAAATGCACGCAATCCTAAGCTAGACTGATAGTCGCTCGCCTTGAATCTCGTGTCCTGCACTCGACATCAACTCCTATTTTCATGATGTCAATTTAAGCTACATTAGATTTGTTTTAGTCCCTTATAAAGTGTTTAGACTAATTGAAATCAAAACGACTCAAAACACAAGTCAAAACTATCCTTCACAAAACCTCGATTTTTAGCTCATTTCCAACCAAGAATAAGGCTTAACTTTTTTCTTAAAACTGGTTATAGGTTGTTCCTCTCTTTCTTAGCTTTCTGGTGATATCTAGAACATCAAAAAATGGAGTTAAAATGAGGGAGATACGACCATTTTACTAAAACTAGATAAACTATTATGGATGTACCTCATTAGTGTGCTAATAAGCTGACATCTGAATTTTCTGCAGGTTGGGATTTGAAGTTTTTGACCCTAAATCCCACCCAGGCCACTCCCATCATCTAAAACTCCTACAATAGGGTACAACCACTTCAAAGACATCATGGGTGAATAATTTAATCAATAATATACATCATACTATTGAAATTAAATATGCATTTTGACATGAAAACTCAATTTTTGTTTAAGAACACAATGAACTTCAATTAATCATATCTTGATCAATTTTAAACCAAAACAATGATTCTTTATTGCAAATTGAGTTGTTTTTCTAAAATATCTTGGGTATGAAATTTATTTTCAAAAACAAACTCATTTGCATACTTAAATTTAACAAAATCAGTTTCATGAACAAAATCCCAAACTTGGCCAAAACTTGCAAATTTGAAAATTGGGATTTAGGAACTCAATTTGACCTCATTTTGATCAAAACCAACATAAAAAAATTAATTTTGTTTAAAACCAAAAGCCCTATGATATTCAAAGCTCAAATTCACATCAATTAGATCAAAGAGAGAATGAATTGGTTACCTTGGGTTGAAGTTTGATGTTTAGCTCTTGAAACTTCGGCCCCAATTGTTCACGCGTCGTTTGTACCAAATATAACCCGTACTTGAGTTACCAATCATATAGGGGTGTAGTAGTAGTAAATATGAAGTCGAATCCATATGACTTAAGTTTTACTCCGAGTTTCCTAAAAAGGAAAATTGGGGGGGGGGGGGATTTATCGATTTTAAGAAAATAATGAATTAAAACTAATTAAAACTACTTAGAAATTAAAGTTTGCGAAAGTAAATTCAATGTAAGAAAACTTAGGTTTACGGTTCCACAAACCCATATCGAAATTCAGTAACATGTCACGGTCTTCATTATTTTCCCAAAAGATTATTAAATCAATTCCTCCTAGATTAGCTATAGAAAATCTACATCCGCCAGAAATCTCTCCCCTATTCTCGATAGCTAGGACGTCTGCCACTAATATTTCCCTAATCAACACATAACCCTAGACATCTGGCAATAAGGTTAACGCATTAACCACGTAAAGTTTCATGGTAAGACTAATCCTAAATAATCGAATCGCGTCCAATTCTGATTTAACCTAGATATATCTATCACACAATAAAAATCAAAAAGTTTCGACAGCAAACAGATGAGTGATCGTAATTTGTATTTGTCCAACCGTACGATTACAAATTATCCTAATTAGTTTTAGGTCTTCCACCTAAAAGCATGCATTGGCCATATACATACCCTAAGTTTGCACAATAATCATGAAAAGAACGACAAATTAAATAGAAAGAATTAAAATAAATTAAATTATAAATGAAAGATCTCACATAAACACGTTATAAATCGAGAATCTGGACTTGCTTAGAAATAGATCGTTTAACCGGATATTGTCTTGACGAACTCCATTAAAAAAGAAAAGAAAAGTAGTTTGATTGTGTAGGGAGAGATAGAACGTCTAATTAAAACCCTAAGTTCCATATAAATAAATCCATTCAATTTGGTCATTGAAAGAGAGAGAAAATAAAATTCGTGGGTTATTTAGTATCTGGTGCACCTAGGTAGATCAAATAGTTGTTATTACTTTGTTGTTGGGTCTTAGACACGTGTAATCTGCTAATTGGAGGAACTTTGGTGTTTTGGCTAACGTTGCTGGTCGTGATTGGCTGTGGAGCAGTAGTGGATGTAGCTAGTGAATGGGAGATCGACATGTGGCGTGTTGCGGATGGACAGAACTCAATCAAAGAGTTGAGCAAACTTGTGGGAGACTGTGCTGCCACGCATTGGCAAAGTTCGATTGCGTGGGCAGACTCGACGTTAATATAGGAGTCTGTGCTGCCGCGTATCTCGAAGTAAGGTGAAGACCTTGGAAGTTTTTACTTGATTAATACGTTTGGGAGAAAAAATTAGCAAACCAACACACCCACCAAACTATTTCCCAATCTAACACACTTGTTGCCACGTAAGCGCCTAATCACCAGCCACGTAAATTTTTTTTTATGGTCACTGGAAAACGTGACTTAGAGTCACGTTTTCCATTGTATAAAAAACGTGACTCGAGGTCACGTTTTCCAGTGACAAAAAAAAAAAATTTCAGCCGGATAAAAAAAAAAACAACAGCCGGATACAAATAAACTACTGGATACAAAAAAAAATCCCCAAACATGTTGATCCGACGAGTTGTATAAATCACATCAACTAATTGGCAAAAAAACAAAAAATTCAAATAGGATTAAAAAAAAATAAAGCGTCGGCTAGAAAAAAAACAACCGGATACAAAAAAAAAAAAAAAAAAAAAACATAACAATCAACATTACATGAACACAAGAAGCCTAAACAAACGAAATCCCCAAACATGTTGATCTTACAGAGTTGTATAAATCACATCAACTAATTGGCAAAAAAAAAAAAAAAAAAATTCAATGGGAAAAAAAAAAAAAAAAACATAACAACCAACATTACATGAACACAAAACATTACATGAACACAAGAAGCATAAACAAACGAAAATCCCCAAACATGTTGATCTTACGAGTTGTATAAATCACATCAACTAATTGGCAAAAAAACAAAAAATTCAAATGGGATTAAAAAAAAAAATAAAAGCGTCGGCTAGAAAAAAACAACCGGATACAAAAAAAAAAAAAAAAAAAAAACATAACAATCAACATTACATAAACACAAGAAGCCTAAACAAACGAAATCCCCAAACATGTTGATCTTACGAGTTGTATAAATCACATCAACTAATTGGCAAAAAAAAAAAAAATTCAAATAGGATAAAAAAAAAAAAAAAAACATAACAACCAACATTACATGAACAAGAAGCATAAACAAACGAAAATCCCCAAACATGTTGATCGATGACGAGTTGTATAAATCACATCAACTAATTGGCAAAAAACAAAAAATTCAATGGGATTAAAAAAAAATAAAGCTGTCGGCTAGAAAAAAAACAACGAGATACAAAAAAAAAAAAAAAAAAAAAACAACATAACAATCAACATTACATGAACACAAGAAGCCTAAACAAACGAAATCCCCAAACATGTTGATCTTACGAGTTGTATAAATCACATCAACTAATTGGCAAAAAAAAAAAAAATTCAAATGGGAAAAAAAAAAAAAAAAAAACATAACAACCAACATTACATGAACACAAGAAGGATAAACAAACGAAAATCCTCAAACATGTTGATCCGACGAGAGTTGTATAAATCACATCAACTAATTGGCAAAAAAAAAAAAAATTCAGCCGGATTAAAAAAAAAAAAAATAAAGCTGTCGGCTAGAAAAAAACAACCGAGATACAAAAAAAAAAAAAAAAAAAAAACATAACAATCAACATTACATGAACACAAGAAGCCTAAACAAACGAAATCCCCAAACATGTTGATCTTACGAGTTGTATAAATCACATCAACTAATTGGCAAAAAAAAAAAAAAAATTCAAATAGGATAAAAAAAAAAAAAAAAAAAAAAAAAAACATAACAACCAACATTACATGAACACAAGAAGGATAAACAAACGAAAATCCCCAAACATGTTGATCTTACGAGTTGTATAAATCACATCAACTAATTGGCAAAAAAACAAAAAATTCAAAGCCGGATTAAAAAAAAAAAAATAAAAGCTGTCGGCTAGAAAAAAAACAACCTAGGATACAAAAAAAAAAAAAAAAAAAAAAACATAACAATCAACATTACATAAACACAAGAAGCCTAAACAAACGAAATCCCCAAACATGTTGATCTTACAGAGTTGTATAAATCACATCAACTAATTGGCAAAAAAAAAAAAAAAATTTCAAATAGGATAAAAAAAAAAAAAAAAAAAAAACATAACAACCAACATTACATGAACAAGAAGCATAAACAAACGAAAATCCTCAAACATGTTGATCGACGAGAGTTGTATAAATCACATCAACTAATTGGCAAAAAACAAAAAATTCAATGGGATTAAAAAAAAAAAAAAATAAAGCGTCGGCTAGAAAAAAACAACCGAGATACAAAAAAAAAAAAAAAAAAAACAACATAACAATCAACATTACATGAACACAAGAAGCCTAAACAAACGAAATCCCCAAACATGTTGATCTTACGAGTTGTATAAATCACATCAACTAATTGGCAAAAAAAAAATTCAAATGGGATAAAAAAAAAAAAAAAACATAACAACCAACATTACATGAACACAAGAAGGATAAACAAACGAAAATCCTCAAACATGTTGATCCGACGAGTTGTATAAATCACATCAACTAATTGGCAAAAAACAAAAAATTCAGCCGGATTAAAAAAAAATAAAGCTGTCGGCTAGAAAAAAACAACCGAGATACAAAAAAAAAAAAAAAAAAAAAAACATAACAATCAACATTACATGAACACAAGAAGCCTAAACAAACGAAATCCCCAAACATGTTGATCTTACGAGTTGTATAAATCACATCAACTAATTGGCAAAAAAAAAAAACATAACAACCAACATTACATGAACACAAGAAGGATAAACAAACGAAAATCCTCAAACATGTTGATCTGACAGAGTTGTATAAATCACATCAACTAATTGGCAAAAAACAAAAAATTCAAATTTAGGATTAAAAAAAAAAAAAATAAAGCGTCGGCTAGAAAAAAAACAACCAGATACAAAAAAAAAAAAAAAAAAAAAACAACATAACAATCAACATTACATGAACACAAGAAGCCTAAACAAACGAAATCCCCAAACATGTTGATCTTACAGAGTTGTATACACAGATTGAGTTGGGGTGGGTTGCAGTGCGGATCTGGAGTTGAAGATGGAGAGAAGATCTGCACCGATGGAGCCAATCTGGGGTCGTGACCTCGGGTTCGGTGGACGGATAGGAAGAGTGGAGTTTGTTGGTCGGGGAGTTGAAGGAAGGAAGAGTTGAGCTGCTCTTCGTTGGGGGAGTTGAAAGAAGAGTGAGTTGATTTGGATCTGGTGGTGTAATGTTTAGTAGAAATCGTGATCTCGGGTCACGATTTCTTTTCAAGTGAAATCGTGACCGAGGTCACGACTTCGCTCCATAAAAAATACAAAAATAAAACGTGACCTTAAATCACGTTTTCCTTACACCCCACCACCTCCTACGTGATGTGGCGGTGACGTGGCTAAATTGGTGGGTGTGTTTAGTTGATAAATTTTACACCTAATTGTACTAATCAAGGAAAAAATCCGAAGACCTTGTTTCCTTCTCTGATGCTTGGGATTTTTTCTTTGATTAGTACAATTAGGTGTAAAATTTATCAACTAAACACACCCACCAAAATATTTCCATAACTAACACACTTTTAGCCACGTCACTGCCACATCACGTAGGAGGTGGTGGGGTGTAAGGAAAACGTGATTTAAGGTCACGTTTTATTTTTGTATTTTTTATGGAGCGAAGTCGTGACCTCGGGTCACGATTTCACTTGAAAAGAAATCGTGACCCGAGATCACGATTTCTACTAAACATTACACCACCAGATCCAAATCAACTCACTCTTCCTTCAACTCCCCCAACGAAGAGCAGCTCAACTCTTCCTTCCTTCAACTCCCCGGACTGAACAAACTCCACTCTTCCTATCCGTCCACCGAACCCGAGGTCACGACCCCAGATTGGCTCCATTGGTGCAGATCTTCTCTCCATCTTCAACTCCAGATCCGCACTGCAACCCACCCCCAACTCAATCTGTGTATACAACTCTGTAAGATCAACATGTTTGGGGATTTTCGTTTGTTTATCCTTCTAGTGTTCATGTAATGTTGGTTGTTATGTTTTTTTTTTTTTTTTTTTATCCGGCTGAATTTTTTTTTTTTTTGCCAATTAGTTGATGTGATTTATACAACTATGTAAGATCAACGTGTTTGGGGATTTCGTTTGTTTAGGCTTCTTGTGTTCATGTAATGTTGATTGTTATGTTTTTTTTTTTTTTTTTTGTATCCGGTTGTTTTTTTTTCTAGCCGACGAGTTTTATTTTTTTTTTAATCCGCTGAATTTTTTGTTTTTTTGCCAATTAGTTGATGTGATTTATACAACTCGTCGATCAACATGTTTGGGGATTTTTTTTGTATCCGTAGTTTATTTGTATCCCATTGTTTTTTTTTTTTTTATCCGGTTGTTTTTTTTTATTGTTGCCAATTAGTTGATGTGATTTCTATTTGTTTAGGCTTCTTGTGGTTCATGTACTTGTTGGTTGGAATTTTTTTTTTTTTTTTTTTTTTTTTTGTATCCAGGTAGTTTATTTGAAGTGTCCGGACGAAATCACATTGACCTTTATTTGTGGTTTTTGCTTTTGAGTAGTCATAAAAGTAAAACATGGAAACCGAGGCTGCTTGGGGTGCTTGAGAAATCGTGACCCGAGGTCACGATTTCCACTCTAGTGGAAAACGTGACCTCGGGTCACGTTTTTATACAATGGAAAACGTGACTCTAAGTCACGTTTTCCGATGACAAAAAATAATTTACGTGGTGGTGATTAGGCGCTTACGTGGCAACAGGTGTGTTAGATTGGGAAATAGTTTGGTGGGTGTGTTGGTTTGCTAATTTTTTCTCCCAAACGTATTAATCAAGTAAAAACTCCCTGATGTTTGGTCTATCATGCTGATCTCGATGCTTGATTGAAGGTTACTGGCGGTGCCAAGTGTCACAAACCTTATGCAGTTCTCGCATCGTCGCTCGTCTGCTGCTCCTCATTTCATCCATTCTGCAGTGCATGTCTTGAGGTAAATCATACTAATCAGTCATTTTTTATTGCTTTCCTCAACTAAAGTTTCACCAAATTTCTTTTAAACCACCATATCATCAATACGGACCAATGTGGGTCCCACTAAGCTTTCTCGAAGTACGTGCAAGCTCACTTTTCAATGCCAAAACGAGGAACACTTTAAAAGACCTTGATTTATCTTGTTTTCATTAAATTGCCACTAAAACACTAAAAATATAAATAAAGGTCATTAATTAATAATGCGAGCCGTTAAGATTAGGGGTGGGCAGCGATTTTCAAAAAACCGCCCCGCCCAAACCGACCAAACCGCGCGGTTTGGTTTGGTTTTTAAAGCTCGCGGTTTGGTCGCGGTTTGGAAAATGACCAAACCGCAGAATCGCGGTTTGGTCGCGGTTTTCTCAAAATGAAAACCGCGGTTTAACCAAACCGATGGTGTTTTAGTAAATAACCACCAAAACCCTAAAACATTCAAACAAAACCAAAAAAAAAACAAAAACTCTCACTTTCTCGCCGCTCACTCCCTCCTCCCTCCTCCCTCCTCCTCCTCCTCCTCCCTCCTCCCTCCTCCTCTCCTCCTCCCCCCTACTCACTCTCTCCTCCCCCTCCTCCCTCTCGCTCGCTCACTCTCTCCGCCTCCTCCCTCTCCTCCTCCTCCTCCCGCCGCTCACTTCTCCGCCTCTCTCCTCCCTCCCGTGCTCACTCTCTCGCCCCTCTCCTCCCCCGCTGCTCACTCTCTCCGCCCTCACCTCGCTCCTCCCCCCGTCTCCACCCCTCGCTCCTCACTCCCGTCCCTCTCACGCGGGCTCGCTCGCACCGCGCGCTAGAATACGTGGTTCGCAACATGAATCTTACTAGTTTCTCCAAAATTTTTCGTTGATGATGATGATGGATGATTTATTTTTTGTTGCTTTTTTTTTCTCGAGAAACCCCAAAATTTTGAAGTTCTGTGTATTTATTTATTTAATGGGTTCATACTTCATAGAGCTTTGTATATCTTTTTTTTTTTTTTTTCGAGATACCCCAAAATTTTAAAGTTCCTGTGTATTTATTTTTTTTCTCGAGCTTATTAAGTTATTATGTTGCTAACTTTTTATTTTCAATTGTTGTTTTATTGTAGGAACAAAGAATGAAATTGGAACTTGGAATGGAGTTGAACCATTTTCCTACTTGTTGAATTTATTTGTTCTAAACTTGTAATTTATTTGTTTTTGTTGTAACTTTTGATATGATCTTTAATTTTTTACTTTGATTGCGTTCATTTTGATGAATGATTGATTAATGGTTATTGATTAAATGAGGATTATTGACAATGTTTGTTAACTCATCAAAGCTTGGAATTGATTTGAAGTGTTAATTGGATGATAATGGTTGATTATGTTTATTGTTGTAGATTTTTTTTTTTTGATAATGGTCATTGTTTTTTTTATTTTGTTCTTTGTTTTGCTTTTTTTTGGCTTGCTTTTTTTTTCCTGAAAATATAGTGCATGAAAAGTTGAAAACCGCGAAACCAAACCGACCAAACCGCGCAAACCGCGGTTCGGTTTGGTTCGGTTTTCAACTTTCGCAGGTTTGGTGGCGGTTTAGAAAATCACCAAACCGTAGACCCTCGGTTTGGTCGCGGTTTGGTGGTTTTCACCACCAAACCGCGGTTTGCCCACCCCTAATTAAGATCTCAAAATATATAAAATAAACACCTAAAATATATTATTATTAGTGACTTATTTAATACACTCAAACTTTGGACTTTGCACATCCTGAGTAAAAGTGTAACTGACGAAACAAAAGTAAACTAGACTCCTAATATAATTATGAACCTAACTTAACTAATCCTATACCTGGTTCTAGGTTCATGGAGTTCCTTTGTTTACACACTCGCCAAGTCAATAAGCCACTCAAATTTTTTGGAGTTATGATATATCTAGAACTGCAATCCTAACACAATTAATATCACATTTTAAAGACCTAAACTCGGTCAAGACAAAGGCTATCAACCACTCACAATTTTTGTTGACCTATACACTCAAGCACACAAGTTTACAATCTATGTAAGATAGCACATCGATATTTAGAAGGTACCATAGGTGAGAAACTCAACCACACTCTCCATTATTGTAGACTTAGCACCAATGAGGATCAATAGGAATTTTAAGTAGGTTATAACATTGCTAGGATATGGTATCAAAGAAAAGAGATAAAGGTAATGCGTAACATTAGAAAACTAAAACTTAGACCGTCAAAAGATTTTTAGAGAACATGAAAGTAGCTTATACTGCACTTAACTTCATTTTTTTTAATACGTGCAGTCTTCAGCTTTTTCCAACCAACCAGCTCCCTGCTTCATTTCCTGTGGATACCGTTTTAGTTGGGACTTGCTAATCATAACTTGATTTTTCCATCATAATTAATTTCCCCTTATTCGGGTATATAAAAAAATTTCTTCTATTGATTTTTTTCTTCTTTTCACATCTCTTTCTAATCATGACTTGATTTTTTCATCATAATTAATTTCCCCTTATTTCAGATATATAACAAAAATTTTCCACTAAATTTTTTCTTCTTTTCATATCTTTTTTTAAAGATTTCAAATATAAGATTAACTTCCAACTAAGTAAATAATTATATCAGGCTAAGGCTACGGGTTTAACATTAGGTAAGAAAAAATTAAATGTTTGGTTAGCTCAAAATGGGATAAATAGAGAAATTACTTTAGGTAGGCTTAAGGCTAAGGTTTTGACATTCAAAAATGTCTTAAATCATTTCCTTAAAAGCGGTTTAGTCATAGAAATTCAGCCTCGAGTGGGTTACACCTTCGTTCTAGCACTCTAAAAACGTGACTGCTTTTTTCACTTGCATAGTTCTGACCGTCTGCCCCATTTTGTATCTAGCACAAGGTTCAACCCTTAGACTAAGTCCTTAATATGAAATCATAAAAATGTCGAGGTACGGGCTATAGTGAGTGTTTCTTCTAATTTTTCCTAAGTTTCAAGTCAAAAAGACAACCATAGTTTACTCATCAACAACCAAAGGCATGAAGCAAAGTTTCGAGTGACTCTAAATAATAATAATAAAACTATACTAAATACATGCATAAAAATGTATCCTATTCTAGTGAAATAGAAGACAAAAGTATGAATGGAAAAGAAAGAGAAATGGAAAGACAAGAAAATGAAAGAAATAACACCAATAATACCATCCTTCAACCACATAATTGACAAAATTTAATGATCATACCTGTTGTGATTAAGGGAATGATAGGAGCTCATGCATAGTAATTAGAGAACTAAAACAAAGAAACAAATGATAAAGACGAGTTTATATATATAGTGGTTAGAGTAAAAACTGATGAATCAAGGAATTGACTTAAGAAAATCTCAGCCAAATTTTGCGAGCCTAAAGTTTTTCAACTAAAGGTAAAATCAACAAAATAGTGAAAATAAAATCTAGTGTTTCGGGTTCTACTTAAAGTCTTGCCTCTAATGCGAGACTTAAGTTAATTTTTTGATTTCCAGCCAAGTTTTAAAAAACATAAATCTTAGCAAGTAATCAGTTTTCTTAAAAAATAATAACTCAAATCATGTTAATTAGAATTTAATTGAAAGTCAAATTTGATTCCAACATTTAGTGCTCTTTTTTTCTTTCATCTCAAGACTTTCCTTAACCTATAAAAATTAATAAATGGAGTTTAGGAGTTAGCTAAAATTGTTGAATAACTGAAATAAAGTAAACTAAACTAGAGTAAAGTGGAAATTAAAGTATGAAAATAAATAAAATTAGGTTGGGTTGCCTCCCAACAAGCGCATTTGTTTTAAGTCATTGGCTAGACTTGGCCTAAAAGATCACATAATACCTACTAATTTGGAATAGTCACAAACAAATGGAATCATCATAACCATGGGCAATGAAATTGGCATGCCCTCCTTCGGACTTTTGAGTTCATTTGGAACCTATAGCATAAATCTTTCATTTGCATCATGATTACCCAACACAAAAGTTTTGGCAGTGTAGAAAATACGCGAACCCGCCTTTACTTCCACCCCTTTTCTACACTCAACATGTATGCATGGGAGGGCGGGTGGTTTCACCAACACTAGAGTTTGGTCTTCCTTCATCACTTTTTGTGGTTCTTTCGGCCTTAGTGAAATAATTTCAACTACTATGTAGGCTTTCTCCTCTTCATTTTGTACAATGATAACGTCAGCCTCAATTGGAAAGACTTCAAGTTCTTTCGCTGTTTGGCTCCAATAGTCCTCAACTGGTGTAACCTGTAACGGCCCGAAAATTCGACTCGTGCCACGTGTAATTTTAGGGTCGTATGTGGGACCAACTTGCCGGAATGCGTATGTCCAAATCTCGAGTGGAGATGAAATGGTTGAAAAAACGTATACGCGGAGAATTCGGTGAGTCGAAACACGAACAGGGACGCACCTCGAGTTACGTGCCAACGTAGGATCTAGATAGTCGCTTTATGTGGTTTTAATGTGTACATTGGATACGTCTCGTGATGCGTGTAGCGTGAGTGTCGAAATCTTGGAAGTGAGGCAGGTTGGTGCCTTGAGATGCTCTGCTCGGGTTTCGATGACACTTTTGATTTTGAAATAAAAAGGAAATGTATATATATATGTATATATTTATTAATATATATATATATATATATATATATATATATAAAAGAAGAGAGAGAAAAGAAAAGAAAAGTAAGAGAGAGAGAGAAAGAGAGAAATCAGTGAGAAAGAGAGAAGAAAAGAGAGATCTAGAGAGGAGAGAAATGGAGCAGAGAGAGAAAGAAAGAGAGAGCCGGCGAGAGGGACAACAGAGAGGTGGCGGACCGGCAAGATCGGAGCAACCCGGCAGCGGCGCGGGGGCGGATACGGCGGACGGCGGAGCGACGCGTCTCAGCAGCCGGCAGCGCGACGATCGGCGCGGACAGCGGCGGCTGCCAGCTCGCGGACAGCAGCAGCAGGGCGGCGAACGGCGATGCGACAGCGAAGGGATCGGCCGATCGGAAGCGGTTCGTCAGTGGCCGGCGAGGAGGCGGTGCTGCAGCAGGCGCGCGGTGGTGGATGCGCGGCAGCGCGGTTGAGACGAGGTGCAGTGGCGCGCACGAGCAGTTGCGACGACGGAGCAGGCTGCGGCCGGCGGCGGAGCCGGCGCTGGTGAGCAGCCGGCGGTGGCGCGACGATGACGGCGTCGGTGCGACAGCGATGTCGGCAGAGGCGACGACGCGGTGAACGACGCGATGGCGTTGTCGGACCGATCGGAGGCGTGAATCGACGAATGTCGACGTCGCGATTGAGGTGAGGTGTATTTCACATAATTTTAATTGTGATTTGCATAATTTAGTAACTAAAATGGTTTAAATGGACACCAGTGACTTAGGATGTTATAGTCAGGTGTCGGGTGCGCATATCGAGATGCGAGCGAGTGCGTTTTTGAGGTACGTAAGATTCCTTTTGAAAGTCATTGTGGGTTTACTTTTCTATCATTGATTGCCTATTTGTGGTTGTTGGATGTTATTCCCCCTGTTCCTTGTTATTGATTTCCATGACGCATTTGGGTTGGGGGTCGAGACTTTTGCTATTCGTGTTGTACTTATGGCACACTAGGCTGTACGCGGGTAACCAGGTGAAAGGAAGTGGGGTCTTCCACTGAAAGGATCCTGGGGGTATGGAAACTAGGTGAAAGGAAGTGAGGCACTCACTGAAAGGATCTTGGGGGTTTGACTACAGTTTAGTGTGACCGGGAGGAGTACACGGTTTGTTTCTCTCGTGTTATTTATTCATGTGATGATCTTAGCACAGTTGACTGTTTAATTTCCACATGATTAATTGACATGGTTATTGATATCTGTTTATGCTCCTATAAATGCTCGGTGTACTTTGTTGGAATCTTACTAACTGTACTCTCCATCGTATTTTTTTTGGTGATGGTCGAGTGCAGACCCTGCTAGTAGGGGCAAGGACATTTTGGGCGACTTTATCGAACTGCCCGCGGTCAGGGACCTATTAGTACGTGCGAATTTTGATATTTTGCTTATTTTTGGGAAATATGAGACTAAATAGATATTGTACTAGTATATATTACTGTTTAATATTGTCGTATATATACAGAGTACTTTCCCCGGGTTTTCCACATTAGGAGTTGCTCTTAAAATAATGCTTAATACGATAATAAATTTAATTGTTTTATTGATTTCAATTTAAGACTTCCGCTGTTGTTTTTAAATGATTCAACTGTCGAACTAAATTGCTTAACGAAGGGAGTTAACACACGTATCGAGGAGTCGTGTTGTGGAAAATGGCGTCAGTGGCACATGGGACCCAGTGGGTCAAGGATCGGACGGGACCGCTGGGCCAGCGCATCCCCACGTGGCGACCTCGAGTTTTGGGGTCGTCACATAACCTCATTCACCTTAAAACTCTTTAATGAATTTACACACACGGTCTCTACTGATATCTTCTAAGGAACTGACTTTATTTCGTCTTCAACCTCTTGATCCTTTTGTGCAATCCATTGGTCCGATTCTTGCTCTATGAGGTACATGTCTTGCTCAGTCTCTAAAAAACCTTATTGTATCTGTAACGACCCGAAAATTTGACTTGTGCCATGTGTCAAGTCAAGGTCGTATGCGGGACCCACTCGTCGAAATACGTATATCCGAATGCAATTGGAGATGATAATGCTAACTATGCGAGGAATTCGGTGAGCCGAAACATGAACGAGGATGCGCCTCGAGTCGCGTGCCGACGCGGGATCGAGATAGTAGTTTTAAAAATGTACATTGGATATGTCTCGTGATGCGCGTAACGCGAGTATCGAGATTTTAAAATGAGGCAGATTGGTGCCTCGAGAGGCGCGCTACGCGGTGTTGGGTTTTGTCTCGAGATTTGTATTGCACGAATCTCGAGAACACTTTTTGATTTGCAATGAAAAGAAAAAGAGAAATATATATATATATATATATATATATATATATATATTTTATTTATATAAAGTGGAAAAAAAAAGAATGAGATAAGATTGAAAGATCAGAAGGATCGAGAAGAGAGAGAAAAAGAGATCGGGAGGGAAAGAAAGAGAGAGGACCGGGCGTGGCTGCGCGGTGACGAGACTGCGGCGGCTAGCTCGCGGATCGGCGGCGCGGAGGCGGCCGGCGGAATCGGCCGGCAACAGTTGCGAGAGCAGCAGCAGGCGCGCGCGGCAGCGGCTACCTCGCAGGGGCGGCGGTGGCGGTCATGACGGCGACCAGCGGCAGACTTGGCCGGCAGCGCGGGTCGGTGCGGCGATGAACGGCAGCCAGGGTGGCCGGGCGGCAGCGCGAAGGTGGCAGACGGCCAGCGCGGAGGTTGGCAGCGGCGGATATCGGCAGCGATGGCGTGCGAACGCGGCGACGCGACGTAACACAGTGAGACGACGGCAGCGGCGGTGGCCGGTGGGGGTGCCAGCGGTGGCCGGCAGGGGTGCCGGCGAGCGACCAGAGGCAGCGCCGGCGAGGCAGCGGCGGCCCCGGCGCCGGCGAGGCAGCAGCGTCGATGGCGCGGTGGCGCGGTTTCGACCGGTCGGATGCGCGATTTCGACGAAATCGCGACGACGCGGTGGAGGTGAGATTTATTTCACTAAATGTCAGTTTGATGAGAATAATTTGAAATAAAATATGCTTAAACTGTCGAAATGGACACCAGTGACTAGGAGTCGGCTGTCGGGTGCGCAAATCGAGACTCGAGTGAGACGTTTTGATTTTGAGTTCGCGATTTCTCGAGGTAAGTAAACCAGCTAGGGACCTATACAATATTTCATGTTTATCCATTGACTGTTGTTATTTACTGTTTTGTGATAACTTATTGTTGTTCAATGCAAATCTATGCCCATATGTGTAGTTCGCCGAGCGTGCTCGCACGAACATATGGGGGGAACATAGAAGATGTATATGGATTCGCAGTCGTTGAGCTTGCTAGCCTGGAGTCCATTTACATCTACTTTGGGGGTTCTAGAGTTGCTTGCCTTGCCAGTCGCAGTCGCAGAGCTTGCTCGCCTAGCCGGGAGGTGAAAGTACTTTGCCCATATGTGTAGTTCGCAGAGCGTGCTCGCACGCACATATGGGGGAAACATAGAAGATGTATATGTCTTTCAGAGTAATTGGGGAGACATATACATCTACATTGGAAGTGAAAACACTATGCCCATATGTGTAGTTCGTTGGGGTTAACTCCCTCGCACGCACATATGGGGGAAACATAAAAGATGTATATGTCTTTCAGAGTAATTGGGGAGACATATACATCTACCTTGAGAGTATCACTCATTGATGAATTGTTTACAGTCTTTTATATTCATGCATTCTCGATTCATTTCGTTCTATTTGCATGAACTGATGCTTTGGGATATTATGAACTGTTGCTTTGGATATTGTGAACTGTTGCTTTGGATATTGTGAAATGTTGTGTATATGTCCTACTGGATTTACTTACCTGGGCTCGTCATTTTTATATTTGACTGAGTGCAGAGCCGCGGACAAGTAGCAGAGGAAAGGCTGCATAGCTAGGTGATTTTTGTATAAATTTGTATTTTTACTCTCCTCCGATGATATTTTCTGGGTTCCACAATTAGGTTGCCTAACTCCCTGATTTGTTTGTTGAGTTATTGAATATGTTAGTTGCTTCCGCTAAATTTTTAAATCTTGAAAAATATTAATAACTCCACTGTAAATTGATGAATGTATTGATAATGATGGATTTGAAGGCTGACTAGGCCTGCGTTGACCTTGCGAGACTAGCTCGGGGGTCCACGTAGGTTCAGGCCGGGCGGGGCCCAATTCGTGAAAAATTGGGGCCGTCACAGTTGGTATCAGAGCCGTTGTTTTAAGGAACTCGACTCTTGAAATTAAGACACAAAATAAGCGGAAGTTAGGAATGGTTGAACTTAGAGTGGAACCCTATGATCTTGACTTGAGTCTTCGTTGGGAAGTGATGAGAGTTGAAAAAATGGAAAATGGAAAATGAGAAATGGCAAATGGAAAATGGAAAATGAAAAATGTTTATAACATTTTTTCCTTATATGCGTTTCGAGGTGGGCTTGTACCCCTGACGTATATATATAAAATATGGTATGTTATATACTATGTATGATGTCGATAATGATTCGAGAAATCGTGACTATGTAAATGATTAATTGATATTGATGTTCCATTTGCATACGTGATTTCATTTTTGGAAGAATTGGTGAAAATATTGGGGTTGCCTCGAGATTCGTGTTGCACGTATCTCGAGGACACATTTGATTTCTACTTGGGAAAGAAAACTTGTTGCGTACCTTAAGGAGTTAGATTCAAGTCACCCAAAACTCTGAAAAACACCCTGCACGTATTTCTAGAGGATCCGCTCGAAATAATTAATGAAATTGGAATGTGGTACGGGAATCAAATCCGTGGGAAAGGTGAATGGATTTCATGTAAATTTGGTATAGTACTGCAAGGACGCTTAAACTATATTTAAATGGTTTGGAGTTAAATTTGAGCTGAGTTGGAGTTAAATTTGGTATAGCCCTTGTTTTCATTTGAGCCGAGTTGGGGATCAATTACGAGCGACCAAATGATTTTGTCTAGGCAAAATTTGTGATGGAATTCTTTGGTTTTATGTTCAATTTGGTCAGAATTTGTGTTGGAATTCTTTGGAACAATGCGAGAATTGTTTAACTTCAATTCGGTTTCGCGGATAGTGGCTTAAGATTTAGTTTGTTCAATTGATAAATTGAGGTAACTAGTTTGGTTGGTTTGGTGAAGCCAACGGAAAATGAAACAGTTCATTTTGAGTAAAATGAGAACTTTGGTATTACAAATGGTATGGTCTCAAATTGACATAACATGCCATGTATGACTCAAAAGAGTTTATTTTCAAGTTGTTCAGTTAGTACTGAAATTGAGGATTTCCTATAAGTAGTGAGACTTGAAATGGAAGTTTGAGTCTCTAATTGATGTTGTTGGATAATATAAATGAATGGAACAAGTAAGGTAAGGAATATTCGAGAAAAGCTCATTCGTGAAATGAATGAATATTCGAATGTAAGGAACATTCGAGTAAGGAACATCGAATGTAAGGAACATTCGAGAACGTCAAGTTAAAAAAAAAAAAAGAAACGAAGAGTAGACTCAAAATGAGCAAAGTGTTGAGATGACTTGGAGCTAACGATTACATCACATACGGACTCCTTTAGCTTTGACGAAAGCTTTGGAGTAGTACTGTTGGATCAGAAGCCCAAGTAACTCCACTTTAGTGACACTATACATTTATAGTCTCAAGGTTTGTGAAGTCGACCAGCACCTTTATGGACTTATAAATGAATTAAGTGTTACGAGCTAAGGTAGAGTCCGCGAATCGTTTTAAAAGTTAGAGGCCACATAAGGATAAATCCTACGAGATGGTAAATCTCAAGAATTCTCGCATTCTAAAATTTGCTCAGAGGCGTAAGTAAACGTACCGACAAAAATTTTCGTACAAGTGCATTTTAAATGGAAATAAGTATGTTTTAATGTGTCTCGAGTTTCGCGCCGCACGAATCTCGAAGACACTTTAGATTTGGATTATGAAATGCGAGTTCGAAACTTGGGGGTGTCTCGAAATACGTAATCGATACAATTTTGGTCACACATTGAGGTGGTGCCTCGAGATTCGTGTCGCATTGAAAGTAAAAAAAAAAAAGTGAACGCGTTGGAGTAAATGTGTTGAACTCGTGCTTACATGAGGTGATGTTGAGCACGCCTACTGATACGAGAATTTGAGTGACGACTCAGGCGAGGCAGTTGCAGGAGTTTTAGCGCCATCACTCTGAAAAGTTTCACAGTCGTACGAATCTCGGAGCAGCAAATATTCGTGATGTTTTGGCCGCACTAGATCGAGGTAGAGCATCGTATAAGTTTCGTTGTTCGGCGAGGCCGATGTCTAGTTGTGCACTACGGTGGTATCGATGTGGACGGTTTTGGAGTGCAGTTAAGGTTATGAGGAGTGAGAGCGTGGGAGCATACGAGAGCAACCTCGTAACGTATTGCGTTTCCGCTATATGAGGCGCATACGGCGCCAAAGTTAGTTGGTTCATCGTAGAGGTACGCTAGTGGATTACAACAGCTAGCACCGTCAGATCCTTAGCATGAGTACCATCAGAGGGTTGATGGCAGAGGCAGGGGCCAGAGACAGGGTCAGAGATCCAGTCGAGTGCACAGATAGGGACATCGATCTAGTCGTGCACATGGGAAAGGAAATGGACATGTTCCAGTTGAAGCGAGATTTCAATGTATCTGGATGGGCGTTGGACAGCCAGGTATAGCAGAGTAAGAAACATATGCATGCTATTGTCACGTCATGTCCGACTACTATCCATCGTAACCTGATAGAGGGTACGAGTTGGGTTGAAACTCACTCGGGTAGTGAGACTGGGTTACATTTCTCGCAGGCATACAGCAGATATACGTATGTTAGTGACGGTGGATCGTGAAATTAAAATGTTCGTTGGTATTCCAATATATGTTGCGAGGGTTGCCCTGGCATATATTGATTGGAGGAGACAGATGGTGCGTTCTTTGCTTGGAGGTCGCGGAGGAGCCCAGCTCGTCACGGAGGAGCCCAGCTTGTCGCGGAGGAGCCCACCCCTACAGAGTAAGATGGGGGTATGGCCTTGGGCGAGTATGGCCTTGGGCGAGTATGGCCTTGGGTCTTCATACACCATGGTCATTTGAGATTTGTTTCAATTTCGAGGACGAAATTCTAATTCGTTGGGAAGATTGTAACGACCCAAAAATTTGACTTGTGCCATGTGTCAAGTCAAGGTCGTATGCGGGACCCACTCGTCGAAATACGTATATCCGAATGCAATTGGAGATGATAATGCTAACTATGCGAGGAATTCGGTGAGCCGAAACATGAACGAGGATACGCCTCGAGTCGCGTGCCGACGCGGGATCGAGATAATAGTTTTAAAAATATACATTGGATATGTCTCGTGATGCGCGTAACGCGAGTATCGAGATTTTAAAATGAGGCAGATTGGTGCCTCGAGAGGCGCGCTACGCGGTGTGGAGTTGTCTCAAGATTCGTGTTGCACGAATCTCGAGAACACTTTTTGATTTGCAATGAAAAGAAAAAGAGAAATATATACATATATATATATATATATATATACATATATATATATATATATATTTATATAAAGTGGAAAAAAAAAAGAATGAGATAAGATTGAAAGATCAGAAGGATCGAGAAGAGAGAGAAAAAGAGATCGGGAGGGAAAGAAAGAGAGACGACCGGGCGTGGCTGCGCGGTGACGAGACGGCGGCGGCTAGCTCGCGGATCGGCGGCGCGGAGGCGGCCGGCGGAATCGGCCGGCAACAGTTGCGAGAGCAGCAGCAGGCGCGCGCGGCAGCGGCTGTGGCGGTCACGACGGCGACCAGCGGCGGACTTGGCCGGCAGCGCGGGTCGGTGCGGCGATGAACGACAGCCAGGGTGGCCGGGCGGCAGCGCGAAGGTGGCAGACGGCCAGCGCGAAGGTTGGCAGCGGCGGAGATCGGCAGCGATGGCGTGCGAACGCGGCGACGCGACGTAACGCAGTGAGACGACGGCAGCGGCGGTGGCCGGCGAGGGTGTCGGCGAGCGACCGGCGGCGGCGCCGGCGAGGCAGCGGCGGCGCCGGCGAGGCAGCAGCGCCGGTGGCGCGGTTGCGCGGTTTCGAACAGTCGGATGCGCGATTTCGACGAAATCGCGACGATGCGGTGGAGGTGAGATTTATTTCACCAAATGTCAGTTTGATGAGAATAATTTGAAATAAATATGCTTAAACTGTTGAAATGGACACCAGGGACTAGGAGTCGGGTGTCGGGTGTGCAAATCGAGACGCGAGTGAGACTTTTTGATTTTGAGTTCGCGATTTCTCGAGGTAAGTATACCAGCTAGGGACCTATACAATATTTCATGTTTATCCATTGACCGTTGTTATTTACTGTTTTGTGATAACTTATTGTTATTCACTGCAAATCTATGCCCATATGTGTAGTTCGCCGAGCGCACTCGCACGCACATATGGGGGGAACATAGAAGATGTATATGGATTCGCAGTCGCTGAGCTTGCTCGCCTGGAGTCCATTTACATCTACTTTGGGGGTTCTAGAG
The DNA here is from genome assembly GCA_039657365.1 of Stephania yunnanensis. NCBI lineage: Eukaryota > Viridiplantae > Streptophyta > Magnoliopsida > Ranunculales > Menispermaceae > Stephania > Stephania yunnanensis. Next base: position 26,682,631 of record CM077580.1, read on the forward strand.
TTGCTTGCCTTGCCAGTCGCAGTCGCAGAGCTTGCTCGCCTAGCCGGGAGGTGAAAGTACTTTGCCCATATGTGTAGTTCGCAGAGCGTGCTCGCACGCACATATGGGGGAAACATAGAAGATGTATATGTCTTTCAGAGTAATTGGGGAGACATATACATCTACATTGGAAGTGAAAACACTATGCCCATATGTGTAGTTCGTTGGGGTTAACTCCCTCGCACGCACATATGGGGGAAACATAAAAGATGTATATGTCTTTCAGAGTAATTGGGGAGACATATACATCTACCTTGAGAGTATCACTCATTGATGAATTGTTTACAGTCTTTTATATTCATGCATTCTCGATTCATTTCGTTCTATTTGCATGAACTGATGCTTTGGGATATTGTGAACTGTTGCTTTGGATATTGTGAACTGTTGCTTTGGATATTGTGAAATGTTGTGTATATGTCCTCCTTGGATTTACTTACTGGGCTCGTCATTTTTATATTTGACTGAGTGCAGAGCTGCGGACAAGTAGCAGAGGAAAGGCTGAATAGCTAGGTGATTTTTGTATAAATTTGTATTTTTACTCTCCTCCGATGATATTTTCTGGGTTCCACAATTAGGTTGCCTAACTCCCTGATTTGTTTGTTGAGTTATTCAATATGTTAGTTGCTTCCGCTAAATTTTTAAATCTTGAAAAATATTAATAACTCCACTGTAAATTGATGAATGTACTGATAATGATGGATTGGAAGGCTGACTAGGCCTGCGTTGACCTTGCGAGACTGGCTCGGGGGTCCACGTAGGTTTAGGCCGGGCGGGGCCCAATTCGTGAAAAATTGGGGCCGTCACAGTATCCCTAAAAGATCAATTCTGCTTGGAACTATATCTGTCAAGTTGTGGTGATGAATAACTCTAGTAATCAAAGGGACATATATTAAGAAAATGATGGCAACACCTAAAAAGATCACGAACTTCGACAGGTTCATATTGAAAATTAGAAGACCAATTAAAAATATTATGTCCCTAACTTGATATACCTACCCCATTCATACTATGTAGTATGAGTATTCAAATTAACCATAATTGCAGGAGTAGGAGGCTATAGAGGAGTTATCTGCAAGCATATGCTAGAGACAAGTGACATGTTCCACAAGTATAATGTCTCGCATGAAAAAATAGTGTAATCAACCTATGTTGACTACATACATCGTACTCAGGGAAAGATTTTTGCATTAGTTGAATACCTATTTAACTTTGAACTATTTCTAAGGAAATTCCTTTTTCAAATGGTGTTATGCTAAACTACTCTATCTAACAAAACAATATAAACCTTACTTAAACTCTTATATGAAGAATATCTTAGTTCACAAATTCACTTAGGTAATGAAATAGTATGCTTTTCAACCACTTTTACATCTTAATATGTTGTGTGAAATTCCTTATTATAATAGAAAAATCTCCTTCAAATTTAATTTAACCTTTTGTCATGATGAAAAAGATTCTAATGTGCGAACTAGAACTCCACATGTCGGTGTGAATAACGCAAGCTCCACATTTCTTTAATGTTCATAATCTTTAGATTCATAACCAATTAAGTTTACTATCTACGCCTCTCTAATCTACAACTATCACTCGATGTTGTGTATTTTATGATTGTACCGTTCATGTCTGACTTAAAAGCTCCAATAGCCATGATAATTTTCAAAAACCTAATATCATTAAACATGTGATCAAGATGTCTAAGCATTATGTTCATAATCAATACAAACTCTAACCATTGCTTTTTTTTTTTCACTTTCTACTAATGTTTGTAGCATATCATTCATACTATATGATCCTTTGATCCCTAAGATTATTAGACTACTCTCACTTCTTTGAAACACATATATTACAATTCATAATTGAAATCTTTAAACATCAGAGATGAATTTAAAATATATTACCTTCAATTAAACCAATGAGTCCAAACTTGAATTTCAAAATCTTCAATGTTTTCTCCATACAAATCTTCTCAATACTCAAAATCAAAGTAAACCTATGCTAAAATAATTTAATGGTGGCTAATGGTTGATATACGGTGAGTTTTCCATGTCCTAACATCTATTTATACTTCCTACTAACAATTAGAAACCTTACTTTATAATTTAACTTGAAATAAAACTTTAACTTTCTAATTTTTTTTCCAATCCAACATCGTCACTTATCCTCCGATGATGTGTGTATATTCTCACAGCGTAGCCACTTCACCATCACTCTTGTGTGCAATTTTTTATCTTATGTGACCTCGGCCTTATCCCTTTAATGTTCCGGCGCTGTCCCTTGACCTCCACAGTGCCTCTACTTCGCTAAGCATCTAGTCTTGATATATTTACTTTACCTTCTCTCCCACACCATGCCTAAGTCCTCCATGATGTGCCTTATAGACCCACATCACCACCGTGTGCAGCCACGGTGCCGACCATACTTTCATTGATTTTTGCTTAATTTCTTCTTGTTTTTGCTCATTTCCTTCCTTTACACCTAAATTAATTGAAAATGCATAAATACCATTAATTATTGCTAATTTAGGGATATTTATACTAAAAATACTACTAAAGTAAACTTATATAAGCCTAAATAATCACTTATTAAAGACCCCAAAACTTAGGATTTTGCGCATCCCGTGTAAAAGTGTATTTACTAAGTCTTCTAATAACTAGTTCTTGTTCATTTTACATTGTTCATAGAATATCTTTTAATTCACTAAGTTTTGAGTAAATAATCCACTCAAGAGTTTTTCTTTGTAAAAACTTGTTATTTTAAGATATGTAGCTTTAACAATACATGTAACTCCACTTTCGAAGCACTAAAGTAGATCACAACCAAAAACCATCACTACTCACAAGTTTGTTCGACACTCAAGTTGCAAGTATGCAATCTCATAATTTCTCATTAAGCTCAAGAATTCACAAATAAGCATAGATCATACTCGTATTTGGTATACTTAAGTACTTCAAATTTTATAGGACTTCACATAATTGGAAAGGAAACTTAATTCAATTAGCTACTTATACTCGAGCTAAATCTTTTATTTGAAGAGTTTTATTTTACTTCCACCCTTTTTTTCTTCTTCTCTCATTCTTCTTCTTTTCATTCTTACATTACGATCTCTGCTCTTTTTCCTATAGACTTCATTTTCCTCACCTTTTCCAACCATCAAGTTCATTACTCTATTTCTTGTAGTACTTGTGGGGTTCTCTTATTTTTTATTTTATAACTCTTGTTAGCACTTTTTATTTTTTCTTAATCAAGTAAGTTAACTTCAACTTTTCATTTACAATGCCTATTTCTTCCCCTCTTTGCACTATGCCTTTATTTGCTTTGTATTATCAAGTAAGATTCACACTTATTATAGAATCCTTAGAGATCTAACTTTTTTCACAAGAAGTGTTAGTTTCTTGCTTTTGTTCCAAGTTCAAGAAGTTCCCTAACTATAGGTTTCTAATCATGAAATCACACCGTTGTTGCTTCATTTCATTATTTTCTTTTTCAAAAATTTAAAATACTCTCTTGAGTTTCATATCAATAAGGTAATTATAATATATTCATCCACAATTAAAGGCATGAACATGTAAATGAACTAATTATTCATTACATATTACTATATATGTCACGACCTAAATCTTTAACCCCGTTTTAATTTCTTAATCAGGATCATCGACCCTTTACGTGGGACCTACACTGTGATACGTGCATCGACAGAGACACTTGGCCGAGGTATATCGTATTTTTGTATTGATGTGTGCCTAGTGTTATATATTGTGTAGACTTACTAAGTCGGTTTGTACAGTTGTAGGCGTCGAGACGAGAGCGGAGACACGCCTCGAGTAGCGTGCGAGTCGGGGAACCGGGTTGTTAGCATATTGGTAAGTCTTATTTAATACTAATATGAAATAAGGAATTACATATAAGCCTATGGATGTGTTTGTTAATGTAAACCAAATTAAAGGCCTATAGTTGAGTAAATTAAATGGAAAACATATGATTGGTTTAGAGATGCACATTGGCACATATAGGAACTAGGTGAGTAATGAAATGGTGTCACTTGAGGTTGAGTTAGTGGGAGTTAGTGGGATATATGACAAAGGTGGACCATTAGATATTCCTAGGAATGCATAAATCCATGAAGATTAAGGGCTAGGAATGAACATCACCTTAATATATTATTAGTGATCAAACAACATACAAACCTAATCACTCATTCATTTTTCCTGGAGAAGAAGAAGGAATTGCTGGAGAGGAGCGAATCATCAAGGTGTTTAAGGAATCCATTAGAGTTGGTGAGAGATTCTCAAGGTAGGGTGCTACATCAACTTGGTAAACAACTTTTTAATTGAAATTAGAACAAGTTCTGATTTTATGCTAATTTCAAATAGTAGACTATTGAATATTTGTAATTAATTTATATATTTGGATTTTTCATTTCAAGCTGATAATTTAGCTATATTGAAGTTATTAATTTGGTTTTGAAATCATAAAGATATGAATTTTTGAAGTTGCAACACCAAAACTAGAATTCTGCATGTTGTATTAGGAATCAACCTGGGTAATTTGGTCATAATCTACCCATTTTAGATCTTAATTGATCCAAAATGGTGGAGTTTGAAAGCTTATTTAAAGAGGAATAACTTTGCTTAACTAAAGGTATTTTGATTCGAATGATTCTATGTCCAAACTTGCTCTATAAATAGGTGCTGGAATTAAAAAGGAAAGGTTTGAAACCAAATCTGTTAAGAGCATAACTCCCTAACTAATTATCCAAATGAGATGATCTTTTAGTATGTTGTATTTGGATATATTTTCTGCTTTGACACCAAAAATCACAGTTTCGGGAACTATAGATTGGGAGAAATAGATTTTCTAAATCCACTGGTCGGATTGAATTCCAATTAGACCTATGTTTAGTAAAATCATGATATCTCTTTCATTTTAAATCAGAATTTTGTAAAACTAAACCTTTCTGGAAAGCTAAGAGAGAGACCAACAATAATTGCAATGATGGATGATTTAGATATTTTGACCATTTCATGCCTAAAACTACGTTAAAATGTAGGACTGAAATTGAAATTTAATTTAGTCTTTAGGGGCCGATTTAGGAAGATCGATTTAAAGTCTATTGAACCAATTTGAATACACAATAAACACCACTAAATTGAGCTTAAAACTATTATATTTGAACTAATGAGATACCAAACTCAGGAACCTTGAAAAAGGGTACGGGAGAGCGAATACAAGATTTGGACTATCGAGAGGCCAGTAAAGCTAGGACTTTACTTTGTTGTTCTGAGTATACCCAATGAAAACTTTACTTGGCATTTCATTTATATTGATTGCTGTCCTTGCATAGTCCTTTTGACTATTTTGGCTTTGTATTCTTATATCATGTGTTCTTTGTGTCTATGCTAACTTGATGAGTCTTTTGCATGATATCCATTCATTTGATTTGATTCATTTATTCTATCCCATGCTATGTCTCTTTTTGTTGTTTTAAATGTGAAATGAATGATAAATTGCATGCTATTAGGCTAGTGAATATCTTATAAATGTTTACAGGGACTTGTACTCCTTATTTGATTAGGTGTGTAAATGTGCCTATGCCTTGACAATCCATACTTGATATTTCTTAAAATTTTAAAAGTAGTTTTCGCATTTAGGTCCCGTAGTCGATCGAGGTGTATGCGACTCAAGGGGTTAGAGTTCCTGAGATGATCTACACACTAGGGTTAGAGTCCCTTATGCTATATGATTATTGAGTATGAGTGACACGTTTCACTGCCGACCGGATCTAAATCACCACTACTTAGCCTAGTGTCAGTATCACTTGTTTAACTCTAGTATTTTCTCGTATATGGTTTATTTTCCAGTTTTCCCATTTAGATGCTTTTAAATACCATTTGAATATTTGGAAATGCAAATTAAACTTGTCATCAGGGATTACTAATTTATTCTTGTACTCACCGTCTTTTTTTATGACGGTGGGTGCAGAGCCGTCTACCAGCAGGTTGGGCAAGGAGAAAATTGGCGATTATCCCTGAGCCCGCTGCGCGTCACTACATCGATTGTATGTCTTCTTTTGGTATTTTGATTGTATATGTTATATATGTCTTTCAAATACTATTTGGATTGTATATTGGGTTGAGCGTTAGTTTCCCCGACCTGACTTAAACTATTTTACTATTTCATTGCATTTTGAGGACTTTATATATATCATGCCATTTCCTGGTTTTCTACACTTAGGATTTTATGAATGGCTTTCGCATAATCTACTAATTGATTCCGCATAACCAATAAGACTTATGCTAAATAATTAATCTAAATAAAGTCTTAATTAAGTCTATATTTTATAAACTGGTAGGACTAGTATATTACTTATCCCGAATATGAAAAAAGAGGCGTTTAGGTTGTAAAGGTTGACTAATACGTAGTTAGGTCGGGCGATGCCCTAGATTAGGAGAGGGGCCGTCACATTGTGATACCCGTGGAGGTTCAACTAGTTCAAGACTTTGTTGATCTCCTATTGATCTCCTATTGATCTCTTATTGACAGTTGAGTGTTTTGTTGTGGTTCTTGAACTTCTTCAAGACTTACATTATTCCCATTGTAGTCTTTTGAAATGAACTTTTTCCATAAAGACACCATTTCGAGCAACAAACACTTTGTTCTTAGTAGGATCATGAATGTAGTATCGTCTACTTTCTTTAGGAAAACCAACGAATACACACATGGTAAGTTTGGCTGATTGTTTTTTTTTTTTTTGAGAATTGTCATCGTACTGAAACCTTATAGCCCCTAATATTAAGGAAATACAAACTTGGCCTTTTCCTAAATCACATCTCATATGGTGTTTTATAAACATCTTTAAGAAGGAACACGATTCAGTGTAAACATAGTAGTTTATACGACATAACCCTAAAAGAAATAGGAAGATCTACATGAATCATCATAGATCAAACTATATCCAATAAAGTATGATTTCTCATTTTTGAAACACTATTCCATTGTGAAGTTGCTGGACGAGTTAACTGTGACATAATCCCACAATTTCTAATCCGATCATCAATATCTTTAGCTCAAATATTCACTACCTTGATTTTGCACTTGATTCTAAAATGTTCGAAACATCTAAAAAGACTCACCTTTATATTTTATGAGATACACGTAACCATATCTGTTGAAATCATCAACGAATATAATGAAGTATTGATAACAACATTTAGCTATTGTGTTTATAGGACCGGATGCATCCATACGTATTAGACTTAATAAACCACTTACCCTTTCATTATGTCCAGTAAAGGGACTTTGTCATCTTGCCAAGTAAACAATATACACATGTTTGATATGATTTAAGATCAAATAAATCTAAAAGACCATCTTTATGAAGTTCAGAAATGTGTTTTTTTATTTATGTGAGCAAGACGACAATGCCAATGGTAGGTTTCATTCAAATTATTTGAATTGACTTTTATTTACGTTAAGAATATGAGTATATGTAGAATTTTTCATGTTTAGAATATAATGACCATTGAACAAATCAACATTTACATAAAAAACATCAATACAAAAATGGAGCATTTATTATTCGTAATAAAGAAATTAAAACCATTCAAATCCAAACATAAAATCAAAATGATCTTTCTGCTAAAGGAAAGAACATAATAACAATTATTTAAAACTAAAACATGTTCAATAGGTAAAATTAACTCATAGCATCCTACCGCCAATGCTGCAACCTTTGCTCTATTTCCAACTTGTAGGATGACTTCTCTTTCTTTTATCTTTCTACTTTTGGTGAGACCCTGCACATTAATGCAAATGTGAGATCCACATCTGGTATTCAATACCCAAGAATCACTAGTAGACAAGTTAACTTCAATAAAACAAATCCTTGAAGTAGTAGTCGCGCTACACTTTTTTTCTTTTTTCAGGATCTTCTAGATAGAGTTTACAATTCTGAACCAATGCCGAAGTGCATGGCTGAAATGAAAACTTTCTTATTTTTCCTTATTCTTTAGTGACTATGAAGTAGAAGAAGCATTAAGCTTGACTTGTTCCCCAAGCTTTGTGATAGTCATAACAGCCTTGGCAACTTTAACATTACCTTTCGCCTTCTTCTTCATAGCCTTTCCTTTCTAAACCATTAACATATTAGCAATATGTTTCTTGACATTCTAAGATTGAGTTCTCCATATTGTTCATGTTATAGTTCATTATTAATTGTGAGTAACTATAAGAAAATGAATTCAAGATCAAATCCGTAGCAACTTTTGGCTTATTGGAAATCCAAGTTTGTCAAGATGGTCAATACAACGCTTCATTTTCATAACCTGGGGACTAATTGATGCACCCTCAGCCATTTTGCAACAATAAAGGTTCTTGACTATCACGAGTTTTTTTTTGCGTAGCCTGCTATTGGAACATTTCCTTCGGTATCGTAGTCAAGTCATAAGCTTCTATGTGTTTTATGTCATTTTGAAGTTTAAGAACTATGGTTTCCAACAAAATGCATGCAACATCAATTGAGTCCTTGACATGCCTTGTAAGAGCATCCTTCACGACTCTTAAAGAATTGGCTGGTGGTTCCTCTAAAATATGATCATCCAGTTCATTCAACTTGCATTCATGCTTAAGAACAATTCTCAAGTTTCTGAACCAGTTAAGAAATCTTGTCCTAGATAACTTGTCTTTCTCAAGGATGGATCATAGTGACAAGGAATTAGTGTGACTTGAATAGGCCAAAGATCTACAACAAAGATTACACAAAATTTCATTTTAGTATAGAGGAATAGGCTCCCACTAAATTAACAATCCTCCTAAAAATACTATGGTAATTTAAGGGACAAAAATCCATATTTCACATAATTCCAAGACAACTAAGGCTAGCACTTTGAATTAGGTTATTTAGATAGATACTTATTACCAATTACATCATATATAACATTTAGTCATTTTTATGAGATTATGACATCTTATGTATTAGCTCGCAAAAGTCTTTTGATAGCTTTATATATCAAGTCTAACTATTTTAAACAATAGAGTCACCATTACTCAACTTGCCTCACCAAGATAATAAGATACACTCGACGGAGCCCTACCTATATTGATGTGATTGAAGCCTTGATAAGTGTTTAAGAATGGATGACACTTGAATTAAAATTTGGAAGAGAGATTTTCATTTGTTTTAGTGATCATAATTTAAACAAGATAAATATCGTATATTACAATGGATGTATAATCATTAAACAAGTTAGGAAATTTGCTAATATTGACTATTATACGTATTTCCTTGCGCTACGTTTTTTTAGACAATGAATTCTACTTTCAAAAATTGAAATTCACTTTCTCATTATTTTAGTCAATCCAATTGACTAAAACTGTCACTTATTTTAATTACTAAAAATATTAATTAAAACATGTTTAATTAAGTCAAGCCCACCTAGAACTTAATATCTTATCCTAATCCAATTATAATTTAAGATACTTTGAATCCTTAACCATTATGAATTTGTTATATATCTAACCCATCTTTTAAGATTCGTAATTCTTATCAGATTAGAAGTTTATCTCCTATCTAATTGGAATATACTAAAATATAACCACAATGAGATATATGATCAAAACCAGTTTTGATTCTTATCCATACAAAATGTAACGACCTGTTACCTTGAGCTGGTGATTATTACTTATGCAAATCCTAGTTAATCCAAGTTAGGTTCATGGTTAAGTTTGACGTATGTCAATTAGCATGTGCGTGTAATTGCATGATGGAATGTGTTAGTTTGAATTGCCAATGAATCTTATAGGTTGTGGGATAAATAAAAAAATTAATCCAAACCTATAATTGAAAAATATGTAAATAAACAATATGTTTCAGGTACACTAAGTGAAACGAGGGGTCGTGAAATAAATGTTCACTCCCGAAAATACTCGAAGGCATGTCTGCTATATTTATTAGCAAGAAAATAAAAAGATATATAGATATAAATTTATATATATATTGGATATATAAATGTATATATTAAAGTTATAAAGTTTGGTTTTAATTATATGGATCGTTTGATCAAACCTCGAGATAAGCGAAAGTGCTTGATGTGTCAAAATTCATGTCAATTTAAGGAGTTTCATTTTAACACATCAATCGCTAGATCAATCTTGAGATGACACAATGCGTATCTCAAGAAAAATCCATATATATAAATCAAACCTTCATCGTTATCTTAACAAACCATGTGAGAAACCACAAAAGAGTGGGTTTGGGAGTTTGATTCTGACGGAAAGAAGTGATTTAAGGAGTTGAATTAGATGAGATTGAAGAGCTTAAACAACTCAAAATCTAGAGATCATCATTTTGGTAAGTTTTGTCTTTGAGTTAGTTGAAGTTCAATCATTAGTAGGTGATGAAACCTTTATGAATTTTGTTGTTTAATGATTAAAAATGGTTTGTTACCTCACTAGAAGTCCTCCCAAATGATTCGGGTAGTGTATTTATGGATATTTTGGTGATTTAGTAGGGAAACAATGGTCACTGCCCTGTGTTCTATCGAGATAGCATAGGGTGGAGCGCGCTTTACTTAGTAGAGGAGCGCCCTCCCTTCATCAACTATGATGAACAACACGGTTGGTGGAGCGCGCCCCGCCCACTGAGGGAGCACGCTCCCACCTTTTAAAACAACAACCATGCTATATTTTATGTAGAATTTTCTAAGGTCTTACAAACTGACTTAGGGGTTCTAAACGTAGGGTAATAGATCTATATTGATTACATACAATTGGTGATAGGTTGAGGAACACTGGGAAAGCATGAAATAATCAAAAAGTTAGAGAATTTGGTAACAGTGACTTAACTAGAGGTAAGTACAAATTCCCTTATTTATAAATATTGATTGGCTATCTTAGTATATGTAGTTCATGTAGGTAAGGCTAGAAATGGGGGACTATGTGCACTGTAATGGTTTTCAATAAATGGAAAACGGTGTGTAATGTGACCACGACCATAACTTGTAGTTTTGAGAATAGGTTTATAAGAGATGGATTCCCAACCCGACCTGTATATAACTCCTACTCAATTTGATTGGTTGCGTGGATTACATATACACTAGAGGGTTTCAGATAGAACCATTGGGCATTAATGAATTGGCTAGGCACAACATATGTGTAATGTGTTAGTCTAGCAATCGCATTAATGACGTCAGTGTTAATCGACCCTAGCTTTATAAATAAAATGGGGATCACAATGTAATAGTCCATGATGGTCTACTATGCTTTTGTTATTTATTGAGTTATATGCTTTTCATATTCTTGTTAGTTAACATTAATGCATATTATTACTACATAATGTTCTCAAATATTATATGGAATATTGATGCCTATGTGAATCCCTACTTACTAAGCAAGTTGAAGCGGTCACCCTAATTAAAATTTCAAGAAAAATGGACTAGTGCTACAACTATGAGACAAAGAGACATAGGAGTCTTGATCTTCTTTTTGATGTAATGAGTCTTCCCCTATCTTATATATTTGTATTAAATCACAATTTTGTAATATTACAAGGTATGGGGGTTTTATATAACTGAGGTTGATTTCGGTTTGATTTGGTACTGTATAATATATTTTAACTATCAAAAAAAGTTTTAAATTTCTACTACATTTATTATTTGTTCTATATCTATAGTCGATACACTGTGGTGTGTATAAGGTGAAAAAGGAAAGGTTGTTGGCTCTAGTTAACTCTACTTAGGTAATCTAGGTTTAATTAAGGTTTCAGGCTAGGTATCGTTTTAATTAGGTTAGTGGTTGCAACATAAAACAAGCAATTGAACTAAGAAATAAATTATTAATCATGCATTCGACACCATAATCATTTTAAATTAATCATATTAACCTAATCATGACTTCTATCATGGTGACATACATAATTATTGAGGAAAAAAAGAACTATGTATTCAACACCAGAATCACATTAACCTAAAAAAGATTGAAAAACTTTTTCTTTCTCTCCCGAAGTCCAGAGAACTCGAAAATAGCCAAAATGAAAATCTTATTTCGTTTTAGTGTTTCACCCTCTATTTATTTGTGCAGAAAATCTCGCTTAAAAATATTCGTATACATCTATTTGTATTAGGGCAATTCAAGAAAATTACATAAAGGCCCCTGTTAAAAAGTTACCATATAACAAATCGTAAGGGCTTTTATTTCATGAATTTTATCATATAAAATTCATTACTTTGGACAAATTAAAATCGCGCAATGCCATTTTTTGCATGTGACTTAATAGGTTCATTCGATGTTAGCAGTGAACCAGAACCATTTAGATATAGAAGCCATAAGCGATATGTATCAAGGCATTATGTCTTCCTAAGTAGCATGTAAACAAAAATCGATAAAGCTAATGAATAACATATATCATATCCTTTTGTCGTGTGATATCCTTTGATTAAACATAAGGCATGGAAAGTTACCCTTAATATTCAATCCTAGTAGTCTCGTTGCTTGAAAACATGAAAGCGACATTGATCATATCAATTCACATGGACTTGGCCATTTAACAGTCTAACATATCAAGGATTCCACTGATATATATCTCCATATAAGAGGGACAAATTCTATCTTGATTACATACCTTTACGTATTATTCAAATGGTAACCAATCATAATATTTATAATACATGGTTAAAGACAACATTTGATTGTGTCAAATTACCATATCCCTAATATTGAAGTCTATCATATTCTCAAGTCGAAGGATTAAATGATATAACTACCCTGAGTAAGACCTATGACTTACTCTATGTGGTGTTCTCATAACGAGTCAGTTCAGTACTTTGTTCCATAACAAGTACTCATGATCGCAATTCGTATCTCTATACGCATGATCATTACTTGACCATCAATCAAGATTCACACTAATCTTAATTCATTATAGTTCCCAGTATAATGACTGACTAGGGACATTTAGGATATCTCAACAAATACCCGTGGATCTTATTATAAGATAAATGTGCATCACTTGTAATTAAACAACAAATGAAAACCTCTATTACATTATCTAAAATTATAAGATAAACAATGTTTGTAGATTGACCTTTGGCAGATTCCCTAACATGTATTCTTACTAGTATATGACATTGACTTACTATATGTAGTTGACGAAATGATTAGGCGGCGACCAATTAGGGTAATATCGAAGTGCTATGTGTGTTGACCTATTACATGAGGTTGATATGCCATGTTTCATAACCAATAAGGATAGTACCTATGTGCACTACTAAATGTGTTTGGTATATAGTTGACTAGATTTAGTTCTTTGACAATAATTATGTTGATATCACATTGTTTGGCTATGATGTTGTGTCCCATGTCATGTTTTCGATATTGTTGTGTAGTGTACATATGCTTTTCCTTGTATTATTGTTATGTTTGGAAATGTGAATAATTTCTACGTTACTTTTCTACATTACTGTACTCACCATCCTTTTTATGACAGTAGGTGTAGATCCATCAAATAACTTGTTAGGAAAGTAGAAGATCAACGACTACATTTGAGTTGTTTACGTGTTGCTATTTCATATTTTGTAGGTTTTTGGTATTTTGTTTTATGAAATACTTAATGTTTTTTTACGTATTTTTGGATTTTATATATTTGGGCTGAGCAATAATTCCCGACTAGAAAAATTTTATTACACTTTCATCATAGTTTCATTGTTTATTGTTTCCTAATTTCAACTATATGTGTTTTTGTTAAATCTTCCTCTAATAGTATTAAAAATGTTGTAAATGTTTTAATTGACTCTAAAAATTATAACTAATGAGAATTGAAGAATACTTTTCTTAAGCACGTATAACAAGTTGAATGAGACAAAAGGCTGACTAATACATTATTTGGTCGTACGTGGCTAAATTAGGGCTTAAATGAAAGGATTAAGCCTGGTGGTTCCTTATATTAAGGGAGGGGCCGTAACAATTGGTATCAAAGTTAACGTTTGTAAAGCTTTAGGAAATTTATTATTAGTTGATTCAATAAGTATGAAATGAAATGTACATAAAATAAGAACTATAGTTGTGGAAACCAAATGATCCTTGCTTAGAAACTATTAGTTGGGAAGTGAAGTTGGTGTTGTTTATGTACATGTTATGTTTAATATGTACATATACATGTTATGCCATGTAGTAGTTGATGTCGCGTTCGCTTTCAATTTGCAGATAGCAATGACTGATCCATGCGATAGTAAAGATGCGGGTGCAAGTCGCAATTAGCCTTCTACTTCTACGGATGATCTACAAAGGGTGTCAGACCATTTTTCAGCTCATGGACAACAATTGATCAACTTCATCATCATGATGATAGCTTGCTTTACACTGCCAACACAAGCACTGACCCCTGCTTCTACTACTACTATGCCTATGTTATCAATACCAGAGCTCCCTAATATGACACTAGTAGCTCTTATGTTACTGTTGCTTCCTATTTGACAGTACCGGTGGCTGATATAGTGGAGACAATACCATCTTCCACAACCACATCTTCTTGTACATCACTTGGTGAATGACTTCATTAGATTGAAACCAAATTATTTTGATGGGCAGAGAAATTTTGAGAATATAAAGAAGTGGGTGTTGCCTTAGGAGAAGCTTCACAAGATCTTAAAGATCGAGGCTAGATTTTATGCTGAGATCTCATCATACACATTGTAGAGAGACGCTGATGTTTCGTGGTGCACGAAGACTTTTACTAATAGAGACTTTTAGTCTTGCGATGCATTTAAGAATGAGTTTTATCAGCATTACTTTCCACCTCTAGTGATAAAGAGGTTGAGGAAAGAATTTATAGACCTGAGACAGGGAGCTGATGAGTCTATGATACAATATCGGGATAGCAACGTCTATTTGAGGTTGCTTTCTTGGAGATCTAATAAGCGATGACTCAAAGGGTTTCTATCACTTCATGGATTGATCGTGGCCATACATATGATAATATATTGTTAATGCCGGATCTAGGACACTCATTGAGATATATGAGAGTGTCATCTCCCATGAGACATCATCGGGTAGTGTTGCTGATGGGCCGATGTGACATCCAAGAGTGAAATTAGATCGTACTAATGATTTGAGAGAAGGAGACAAGAAGGCAAGGGACAAGAGAGTTGGATTGAGGGATTTTAAAGTATAGGACTAGCAATTTCTGATATCGTAGTAAAGCATAGTTCATACGCACCTACCGTGCCAACTCCAATCATACTAGAATTACTGACCTCGCAAACACAACATCCATCGAGTGGAATAGGTCGAGATTCATCGATATAGGGGCAGATCTGGAAATCTAATAAGTGATGACTCAAAGGGTTTCTATCACTTCATGGATTGACTGTGGCCATACATATGATACTATATTGTTAATGTCGGATCTAGGACACTCATTGAGATATATGAGAGTGCCATCTCCCATGAGACATCATCGGGTAGTATTCCTGATGGGCCGATGCGACATCCAAGAGTGAAATTAGATCATACTAATGATTTGAGAGGAGGAGACAAGAAGGCAAGGGACAAAAGAGTTGGACTGCGGGATTTTAGAGTATAGGACAAGCAATTTCTGATATCTTAGTAAAGCATAGTTCATACGCACCTACCGTGCTAACTCCAATCAGACTAGAATTACTGACCTCACAAACACGACATCTATCAAGTGGAATAGGTCGGGATTCAACGATATAGGGGGAGACTTAGACTATGTTTATAGAGCAGATGAGACCACCGACATGTTAAAAATGTCATTAGGTTAGACATATTATTTGTCAGTTCCTACAGCCAGCAAGCGTTTAGCATGCGACACTACTGCTACATGTTAGAGATAGTCTAGGCAACGATAAGAATGTACTCAGAGATAGTACGCAACTATATTGAGGGTAAAATGGTTTGTTTACTTCAGCATTATGCGTATATTAATTTGCTTTATGCATAGTACTAGTTTGAAATTGTTGATTTATGGAAGGATTAATGCTTTGATGGTTAAGGGTGATCCAACTTTATTCATAATTTATATGTTAAGAATTTGATAAATAGGGTAATGTTATCTAAATACGAAACATATAAAAACTCCTTAGAAAGTTTCGCTTACTAAGATTTGTTTTTGAATTTTATGACTTAAGTGTTGTATATAGTGAGGATATGTAGGAGTTTGCTATATGTGGACTTACCTACTGAGTTATATGAAATCAGGTTAAAGTGGTCAATGGATCCACCTATGGTAGTCAAGAAATGTAGGCTTTAGGTCTAGTATCATTTGAGGTTTTGGCTAAGTTAATTATGATGAGAATTAAGGAAAAATTAAAGATGAGAAATTAGGATAAAGTAAATTCCTAGGGCGAAGTTTCTTTTTGTTGGGAAGATTGTAATAGCCCAAATTTTTAATAGTAGATTTGGTAAATAATTTAAGGTCGCGACCCGTGACGTGGCCCGAGAGTGTGTACACGGTCCCAAGACTCACCACGAATACCAAGTAAGGTATTATTCTTGGTATGATTGATATTTAGTACATTGTATATATGTAGATTTGTTGAGTCATTTTTATTGATATATAAACGTAGACATGTGAGTGGAGATGCTCCTCGATAAGCGTAACGGCATGGGATCGGGGAAGAGAGTGAAATAGTGGGTTCTAATTGAAGTACTTATGCTTAGAATGATCAATTAAATGTGATTATAGTTGAATTTACATAAATGTAGCCTAAGTTAGGTAAATAAAAAATAGCGATTGATATGCCTCGAGATACACGTTGACACCATTGCAATGTGACACTAGAAGTTGTGTATATTAGCATAGATGGTTAAGTGGCTTGTGGGACTAATAGGTGAGCATGTGATGATCCAAAAAATGAGTGTGCACATAAAGATCAAGGGCTCAATTTATCCTTATCGCTATATATGGAAATCTTAGTTGATTTGCATGTAAATAATATAATTTTTATCAAGAAAAAGGAAGAGAAGGATCTTGAAATGAGATAAATCTGGTGATAAGATTATGATGAATTGAAGAGATCGATCAAGGTAGAGAAGCTCAACATCTAGGTTAACCAATCTACATCACCACTTTGTGAAATTCAAATAAAAATTGAAAGTTTTGGTTCAATTCTGGTTTTTTACCAATTTAAGTTGGTGAATGAGTTTGGTTTCAAAATTTAATTACATATTTGGATTTCTTGTGAATTTCCACTAATTATATTATAAATAAGTTTTGGATTTGGATTTGTTTTCATAAAGTTGTGATTTTTTGAAGTTGTTAGACTATATTGGAAATTTTGCATATTGATGTTATGAACCAACCTCTATAATTTGGTTATAACTTTCTTATTTTAAATCGACATTGACCCCTTCTAGTGGCATATAAAAGCTAATCCAAAGTGCAAAAACTTTTCCCTACTAAAATTTTTAGAAACTTTAATGTTTTAATTTATAAAAATCCTATCCAACTTTGATGACGAATTTGGAATTTCTTGGTTTACAGTATTGCTCATATCATATTGCTTAAAGCATAACTCCCTCATTTGTTATTGGATTGAGCTCAACATTTAGTATGATGTTCTTCGATATGTTTTAACGCTTCAGTTAAGAAATTCATGAGTTTTAAAGCTATAGTTTAATAGAAATATATTTTACCAAGTTGCTAGTTGGAATATAAAATTGTTTTGAGTCATTGTGGTAAAATTTTCATATCTCCTTCGATTCTTATCAAGATTGCGCAAACCTTATAGTTCTGGAAAGCTAAGAAATAGTTGTACAAGATTGTCTTTCATACTACAATACATAATTTTAAGGCTTTGGTATTGGAAATCAAATCACAAGTTATTTCACTAAAACTGTCTCTATTTTAATAAATCAGTTTTTGACATAAACAAATTATTAATGGGGCTGATTTTAAAAATTGGGATTTACAATCACTTAAACAAATTCTAATAGCTTGTACAAGTCATAAAACATCCTAATTAACCTCTGAATCTTGGAGGGGATTTTCTGGAGTTCGGGGACGTTGTATAGGGGACGATTAAGCTAGGAAACTTACATGACTTGTACGTAAACTGATTGAGATATTTTTCTTCATTTCATTTTTTGTTATTGCTTCATTGAACTACTATACTTGTTGTATTCTTGGTGCTATGAATTGTATGCATTATTTTATAGGATGATTGAAGTTAGATTTTAACATGTGTTTAGGTTTGATGATTTGTTTTAGGGTTATGTGGCACATGAGGTATGAGACCCACGTATGTCATTATTCCAACTAGTATGTGACTTAAAACTATTATAAGAGCTTGATGAAATGATAAAATGGTGACCAATTAAGGTAATGTCGAAGTGCTATATGTACTGACCTATTAAATGAGTTTGATATGCCATCTTTCACAACTAATAAGGATAATACCTAATTGCACAACTACATAATTTATTACCATAGGTTTGTGTGACTAAAAGGGTAATATCTAGGCCAATGTGTTGGATATAAGATTAACTTGATTTAGTTCTTTAATAATATTTTTCGTGATATCACTTGGTCTAGATATGATGTTGTGTGCCACAACTTGTTTTCAATATTGTTGTATGGTGTACATATGTCTTTCCACATATTCTTGTTGTGTTTGAAAATGTGGATAAATGTCTTTTGGTGTTACTTTCTACGTTACTGTACTCACCGTCCTTTCAATGACGGTGGGTCTAGATCCATCAAGTAGTAGGCCAGACAAGGAGAAGATTGACGACTACCTTTGAGCCGTTTATGTTCTGCTACTTCAGATTTTTTAGGTTTTTGATATTTTTTTGTATAAATTACTTTATGTTTTTACATACTCTTGGGCAACACATATTTTGGTTGAGCGATAGTTCCACGATCGGACATATGTTTATTACACTGTCATCATCGTTTCATTATTTATATACATGTGGTTTTTGTTTCTTGGTTTACATATCAGGTGTTTTTATTAAGTCTTCCGCTAATAATATTAAAATTTTGTAAAGGTTTTAACTAACTATGAAAATCTTAACTAATTGAAGAATACTTATCTTGAGCACATATAACAAGTTGAATGAGACCAAAGTTTGACTAATATTGTTAAATCCTTAGTGGTTGAGATTAGGTCGTAAATGACTAGATTAGGCTGGGCGGTGTTCTAGATTGAGGGTGGGCCGTCACATAAGCACTCGAGCTAAATCTTTTATTTTAAGTGTTTTTATAATCATTCTTCCATTTTTTAAATTTCTCTATTTTCTTTTTCTTTCTTTTTTCTTTACTATATTTTCCTTTTTCTATTTCATTTATATGGTTCCTTGCTCCGTTTTCTTTGATTACTACTATTCTCTTATAGGAATAATTTCTAACATTTCCCACCCTTAGATTCCCTACTCCATTTCCTTTGGAATCTGTAAGTCTTTTTATTTTTTCATCTAAAAACTCTTGTTAGCACTTCTCACTTAAATCTAGTTTAAGAAGTATTTTTTCCAACTAAGTAAAGTTTTATTGGTTAATTTTATATTTCTTTTCTTAATTGTTGCATAAGTTCTTTTCATTATACATATGATATAAAATACAAAGTATTTGATCAATAATCTTTGTGTAATAAAATTCTCTGAAATCTGTCATGTTTATCTTGCACTTTTGTTTCGATCTTCTACCCATTATACTGTCTAACACAAAGTAATCAATCCCTTTAAACTCCTCTAGTGCATACACAATCTACTTAAGTCAAATTGGGTATAACAATTCCTTTCTATCATAACAGTTTTATTTTCATGGATAATAAACATATCACTTCTATTTAAATCTAAATTATATTTTCCAAATTAAGTAAAGTAATATAAATAAATATTACCTGTATCTTAAAAAATCTAAAAAATTATAGTCAACTTTAAATATTGAATAAATTGATTCTACCTCTCGAGTCTTCCATACTTCGCTTCCTTATACTTCACTTCACCTAAATATCTCCAAACTCATTCCTAACCTTTACATCATGGCTTCAAAATAAAGTCGGTTTCCAACAAAACAAGTACACCTCGTGAAGCATAAATAGATAATATAAAGTAAAAATGAACATATTAAATAATTTTTTCATAAAAAAATAATTCATGATAAGTATAAAATACCAAGCATCATCAATAGCATTAATTTATCACAATCACATCAAACAAAACTAATTACAAGCCATAGTATCACAATATAATTGATTATAGATCAAGACCTCATACAAGATTATTTAGAGAAAAATTAAGTAGAGAAAGAAATAGATCAAAATCGCCATCCAATAGTCGCATCATCTCCACCATCCCCTTGATCATGTTGTCGAGATTAATAACTCGTTGAAAAACTCTAAAGTCTTTAATCCACTCCTATGTTTGAAACTCTATCAAAAAAGGCTCCTTCATTCAGTAATCCCAATTAGGTAGATGGTAAGAGAATTTCACTACCATTTATTTGAATTCTTCTGGCCTTTCTTCTTTCAAAATGATGCAAACTTCTTGCTATTTCTCTATGGTTTTGAAACACATATTCTTGATTTTCAAAGTTCGCATCTGGTTTAGCTGAATTGATCCCATTATGGCCAACTCTGCCTCATCTATGTACATGCCAGTGTAATCTTCATTAGGTATTTATGAAATTCTATTTATTTTTTCATTATATGCAACAATTTCCTTTTCTTCCAAAACTCTTCTATTCTTTACTTATATATGTCTTATTTCTTAAGGTATCTATGTACATGCCAGTGTAATCTTCATTAGTTCGCATCTGATTTATCTTTTTCATCATCAGTAGGTAAATCTAATGATGAATAAAATTTATGTAGGCTCCATTGATAGTCATGTCAGGAAAAGTATCCATCTCAAGACTTATGAAAGGAACTCAGTTTTTTCTATAAAATTTTGTGATCATAAAGGAAAAATGTAATCATTCATTTTTTATGTTCATGGCATTTCTGATCAAATCATAACTGACTTTGCCAACATCTATAAAACCTAACCTTTAAACAATATGATACAACAAAGCTGATTTGTAGTTCATAGCTTCATAATATTGAAAGACCTGCTATAGACTTGCATTGATAAAGTAATCTCGTAATTTAATGGTTTCCAAGAATTCTTTTTTTTTTTTTAATGTGCTTGGGATACCTATTCTTATCCAAAATAATTCCATCCTTCAAGATTGCTACTAATATGCTCTTAATGGTCTCTTAGGGAAATCAATGCTTAAATCGATACTCCGGTTTTCGATGATAATTATTTTCACTTCCATGAAATTTCGGCAATCTAAAATACCGCTTTATTAATTTTGGCAAGTAATCCACTGGTTTTCCTTTAACCATGAATACAATTTTATTTTCACTTCCATTCCAATTTGCTTAAAATTCTGTAATCGAAATTTCACAACCCATCTCTCTATGAATATCCACATAATAATCACGATTATAATCCTTAGTCAATAATCCCTAGTTCCTTTCCTATATTATATTTAAAATTCTAGCTAGGCACGTACTTCAATTCATTCTTCACATTAAATACCCTTTCTGGGATTATTTTTCTATTTTTCTTAATATCACTCTTCATTCTATGAAGAGCTTTTGCATTAAATAAATCATCTACACTATAAGTAACATATAGATTATCCTTAACTTCATCTCCTTCTAGATCATCACTTTATTCTATTGGTACACTTGGTTCTTATTATGATCTAACTCTAAGATTATTAATTGAAATTCTTGTTAGTCTAAGTAGTGAAGGTGGAACTTTAGATCTTGGTTTTGATTTCTCTATTGTCATTTCCTTTCCTTTCTCCTCTCTTGAACTTACCTTTTCCACTGCCGGCCATTTTTTTCAAGTAAAATAAGCACAAGTCCAAACATAAATTTAAACTTGTAAATAATTAAATTAATGTAGTATATACTACACTTCAGATAAATTTCAAATTCTTTAAATTATATTTTTATAATTTGAACACTTTTAATGTGATTTAATTTAATTTGATAATTTAAGTTTTAATTTTTAAAAATCATTTTGTATTATCTATTAATTATTTCTTAATCATATAAATGCATAATGTATGATGTGAATATTAATGCACCAAAATAAAAAAGAATAATAACTGAAATTATTTCCTTAATTTCCTCTGATATATTTTTTAAAAAGTTCTACTTGACATCCGGCTCTAATAACACCGAGTAATCCACGCTCGGATATTGTCGTGCTCATACATGTGGTGGCTTTCTCAACTCGATTTTTAAACTCATGAGGAAAACCAAATCACTTTTCATTCTAATCAACATTATACTTTGCTAATGTATGTTTTTCTTTTCATGTGATTCATATATAATTTTAGAACCTAAATTAATCGTTATATAGTAGCATATTAAAATTTAATTGTTTTTCAACTCAAATGCTTTAATCATTTTAATTCGACTCAAATAATTTATTTATCTATTCTATTTTTCGTGTTGTAAATTTATGTTTAATTGTTTTTCTTTTGAAGAAATGGTAGATTATTTAAATTATAAAGTAATTAAGTGTAAATTATTTCTTTGAAAAAGAGACTAATTATAAATAGCAATAATATAAGGAGTTGTACTAAAATTTATTTTTAAAATAAACTTTATTATTTATATTGGGTAATGCACATTTGCTAGTAAGTTCTTAGCTTGAAGGTTACAAATAAATTTTAAAAATGTCTTTATCTTCCACAAATTAAAATAGAAATAATATTTTTAATTTTTAAAATTTTTCATTAATAGAAATAAATTACAAATGGTCAAACTTGTGATTTTTTGATTGAAAATGCATTTAAAGGACATTAGTTATTTGTGGATCACATTAATGTGCATTAATTAGTGTTTTACAACCATTCTCCCTATTGATGTTAATTCAGTGGTTGAGAATTGGTACCCGTGATACGATTATTTTTTGATACCCATGGTAGAAGCACCCTATATGTATACACCTTTACATAATATATCATATGGTATGCATATATACTAATATATATATATTTCATGGTTTCCACCAAAAACATTAGTGATTAGTACACATAACAAACAAACAAACTCTAATGAGATTTATAATTTTTACTTAATTAGTTAAACAAATAAAATTAGGAAGTTACTATTAGCACCCCTATATGTTATATCAGCCCTTATTTGATTTAATGTTAATTATAGCCCTGAATAAGTTAGTTCATGCTCTAAGCACCCATCTTAATTGTTAGTAAACTTTTCATTGTAACCCTAGTTTATATTTGCCCCATCTCTCCTAAAGAAAGCCCTCTTTTCATCTTTGTAATCTTCAACCTCTAGCCCATTTTGCACATCATCTTTTTCTTTCCCTTAACTCCATTTGCTCCGTGTTCATTCCGAGATTGATTCTTTGATCTTTAAAAGCTAAGATTCAACACAAATAAATGTTGTATCGATTTAAGAATATAAATTAAATTTCAACTAAATACTATAATCAAGATGTTGCATTAAGTGGTGAGTTGTTGAGTGTATTGACAAAGAGATTAGCAAGGGCTGTAGAGATTAGAAAGTAGAAGAGAAAATGAGATGTGACTATGGATTTAATTTGGGTTGGGATATAAAAATCGAAAAATAAGTAGAAGAAAAGAAGCTGAGTGTAATGAATGAAATAAGAGTTGAGGATGAGTTTAATGTTTCTAATAGGGAGGGGTGCAAATAGTGAAAAGTAAACTTGAGGAGGGGTGTAGAGAGTGGAAAGTACAAGAGAGAAAAAAATGAAATAAGTTCGTGATTTAGATTGGACAAAATCCATCTTTTAGTCCCTGAACTTTCAACGTTTTATGCTTTTGGTCCATGAACTTTCAAAACTCCACATTTGGTCCCTTAACTTTCCAACTAGTGCACATTTAGTCGTTCTGTTAGTTGGGTTATTAAAATAATTGACGTGGCGAACCAGACCTGCCACGTGGCTGATTGGACCGGCCATGTGGCCAGTTCTTCTCTGAACAAATGGCTTGATTGAACCAAATCGATTTTTTTAAACTTAACTTTATAATAAAAAAAATGAAGTATGAAATTAATTTTTTGTAGTTTAAAGAGCCAAAAAATCTCAAGATCAACATGAATCCTAACCCATAATCAAAGAAAAAATCACTAGTTTTTTTTGTTGAAAATTAATTTTATTTATTTTGTTCATTTGCATCTTACATTAATTAATAACCCTATTATTCATTTGTATCTCACATAAATTGCAGATCATTTTGAAGGAACATCACCATTAATTGCAACAATTTGTCAACAACCACCAACTAACAATTAGTTAATCACACTCATAAACCAAATTGATACATAACAAATCATTGTAGTCATCAAATCAACACATTGGATTAAACACAAGAAGAACAAATCAACAATGATCACATCAAATAAAACCCTAGAAAAAATTTACTTTCGAAACAATAAATGAAATGATAAAGAAGAGATCCTCATCTAAACCCTTAGAAATATGTTCGGATTTGGGAAGAATCACCATTAATGTCTTCTTCTTCAGTTCTTCATCGTCAGCTTTTTCACGGACCTCTTCAAATTCCGCCTCCAAATCATCAACATCATGATCATTGCCATCGTCGAGCGCGTACTTCCTGGCAGACCTCATTGGGTCCGGCCAAAGGTGGTCAACCACGGCTTCCACGATGAGCGTCTCATTGGGGATATGAAGTCACATGGCCGGATTCATATTTTTTTAATAAAGTTGAGTATTAAAAAAATCGGTTTGGTTCAATAAAACCGTCGGTTCAAAGAAAAATCGGCCACATGGCCGATCCAATAAACCACGTGGCAGGTTTGTTTCACCTTGTCAGCAATTTTAATAGCCCAACTAACTGAAGGAGTAAATGTGCACTAGTTGAAAAGTTAATGGATTAAATGTGTAGTTTTGTAAGTTCAAGGACTAAAAGCATAAAACGTTGAAAGTTCGGGGATCAAAAGATAAGTTTTTCCTTAAGATTAGGATTATTTTTGTAATTTTGCCTAAAGACATTTTAGTTTAAAAATGTATTAAATTAAATGGGGGCTGATGTAGGGTAGTGGGGGCTAATTGTTGCTTTTTAAAATTGTTTTCATTACCCAACTACATTAATTATATGTTTTGTTATGAATTGTTTGCAATTATATTTATAGTAGTCGAAATCCCATGCTTCACACATAGGTAAGACTAAGTATCATTATATTAATTAAAAATAATTAATTTAATGAGAAAAAGTTTTAAAAAAACTAACAAAATAATCTTACTACATAATCTCGGATAAATTTTAAGTGAAGAATAATATAATTTAATTTATTTGTAGCAAAAATAAGGAATATGTGCCTTGAAAGTTAAAATTTTTTTTGCATATGGTTATACAAAAAAAATAATCCTAATGAAATTAATTTGATGATCAAAAAAGAAAGCGATAAAAAGAGAAAAAAAACTCAAGTAAACATGGGTGAAATCCCAATTTAATACTTAGGTATAGAAGC
The DNA here is from genome assembly GCA_039657365.1 of Stephania yunnanensis. Lineage (NCBI taxonomy): Eukaryota > Viridiplantae > Streptophyta > Magnoliopsida > Ranunculales > Menispermaceae > Stephania > Stephania yunnanensis. The sequence goes on from CM077580.1 coordinate 26,708,163, forward strand.
TATATATATATATATATATTTAAAATGATTAATTAAAATTGGCCCTAGCTATTCAGACCCCATGTTTTGCTCATTTTACCCCATTCTTGAATTTTCTTTTCAACCCCTAGTGAAATTACCCAACTACCCCTCCATATAAAAAAGTTTTTACTCACCCATACCCCTTTCACCCCACTTACGCATACCCCAGTCACCTCTATTTCAAATCGCATTCTTACTACTAACCTAAATCTGACGAAATCTGAGTAAAACCACATCGATTTGATACCATAGGTGCATTCATAATCTCTTTTAGTGTCGATTTCGAGGTTTTTTTTTGGATTTTTTTATTTTTTTGAGTCGATATTATTTGTGATTTTGTAGTCGAGTTTAGGGCTTCGATTTGGGTTAAATCTTACATTTTGTGTACAAAGTCTCGATGGAATCGAAAATATTAAGCGATTCTGAGCAAAACCCATTTTTTGATCATTATAATGTATTTTTTGGGAATTATGAAATTTTTATGTTCATTCTTATTACCTTCGGGTGTCGGCCATACAGGGCCGACCGTTTTGAAAAAGCGTCGGACACACAGTCCTGATACCTCTTTAGAGTTCTCGGTTAGATCTCTCCATCACCAATTAAAATCAAGTTCACTTCGCATTATTGGTCGGAGTCGGTCGTTACCTCTTTAGATGTATCGATCAGAATCGACGAATCCCATAAATGCCACTTTTTCACTTCTTGGATATGATGCGACCACATCCGACCTTGTTCAACAAGAAAAACACTCATATGACACTTGGTGACCTAGTACAAGTGCTGTACAATAACTAAAATTGAGAAATTGAGAGGATTAATGGGTGTTGGGACGAAGCTAGGAGATGGGGTAAACATTCGTTGAGGGTGAGGGGTAGTTTTGGAATAATTTACAAAAAAGTGAGGTAAAAGTAGTAAAAAATAAAAAATAGGGTATAGTGAAGTAATTGGGTAAAGGAAGCGAAACTTGGGGTCCAAATAGTCGTGGCCTTAAAATTTTAATGCCACAACAAATGATATATACCAAATTGGCATCTTGTAGAATAAACTAAAAAAAAGAGATAATTGATCTAAACAGCGTATACCAAAGATTGTCGATCAATATATGCCATTTCTAAAATATTTTTGTTTGCTCATCAAACAAAAAAAATATTTTTTATATATTCATATATTTACCTTTGATTTTTGATTGTGATCTCTTTTTTATTTTTCTCTTTAGGAGCAAACAAAAACATATATATATATATATTTGTTTGCTTCTGAAAAGAAAAATAAAAAAGAGATCATAATCAAACTCAAAGGTGAAAATCTAAATATAAAAAACATCAAAAATAAAATAGCTATCAAAAAGTCGAAAAGAGAGAAAAAACAGCTTAAAAATCCAAAATAAAAAGTGTTATGTTAAAAAAGTGTAACATAAGGAAACTTAAAATGTACAAATAAATTTTGTAGAGACAGTGAAGGATATATAATAAAAACTTGCGATCTTGTCGAATAAACTTAAAATTGGAGATCATAGATCTAGACAACGCTTACCAGAGATTGTCAATCAATACGTACCATTTTTTTAATCCTTTTGTTATTAGAATTTTGATTCAGTCCAAAAAAAAAAAAAAAACCAGAACCAAAACGAAAAGTAAAAAAATTGACAATAATGAATACGCGTTGGAAGATATATATCCCCAATATGTGAAAAAAACGCATTAGAATCTATAATCTATATTTCAATGAGACATTAATCTTGTAGAATAAACTAAAAAAATGGAGATTGTTGATATAAAATACCAGAGATTGTCAACCAATATATATGTCATTTTAAAAATATTTTTGCTTGCTTCCGAAAAGGAAAAAAAATATCATAATAAAAACTCAAAGGTAAAAAACCTGAATATAAAAAACATCGAAAATAAAATAGCTATAGAAAGCTAAAACCTCTCCTCCCAATTAAGTTATAACTTGTTAATCAAACAATCATATAGCAAAAACTCCAGTATTCAACGAATACGCTCCCTTCGTCCGCCAAAACTTCATAAACTAAAAAAATGGAGATCATTGATCTAAACAACTTATAATAGAGATTATCGACAAATATATGTCATTTCTAAAATATTTCTTTTTCGCACCTGTAAAAAGATTAAATGAAAATCGAAAGGTTAAAAATTTGAATATAAAAAACATCAAAATAAAATAGCTCAAAAAGTCAAAACCTCTCCTCCCCAATTATAACTTGTTAATCGGAAAATCATATAGCAAAAACTCCCGCCTTTAACAAAGATGTTTCCTTCAGTCACTAAAACCTCACCTCCCTAGTGGCACTATTAAATGAAATAAAAGTCGAAATTATAATCGAAAATCGGAAGTCACATTCAAATCAAAGCTCGAAATAGTATAATGTTTGATTAATAAAATGTGGGCAGTGTAGCGTTTGTAACGGTCTTGCAATTTTAAATGTTGCAATAATTAAGTCGTTTTAAAATTTGAATGTTGCAGTGTAAGTAGTTTAAATTTAATCATTTAAGTAGTTTAAATTAATCATTTAACAGGAGACCATGCATGACACATTACATTCTCTTCCACTCCTAAATAATAAAGTTATTGTCATATTATTAATTGGTTATATGGAGATATTAAATTTTATTGCCATACTGTTGTGTGAAAGGTATGAAGTGAAAAATCTCCTAATATAATAAAAAGGAAATAGTAAATGAAAAACGTTTCTATTTCAAAAAACAAGAAAAGAAAATCGTTTCACCTTTCATAAAAACGTTTCACTTTACATATAGACTGCTATGTAGATGGATGGATATGTAGGCTACAATCTTGTCTTGGATAATAATAATTTAGATTCTTTTTTTGGTTTTTCCACGTGGTATCCGACAAACCGATTAATCCACACTCAGGCATTATAATGATTTAGATTCTTTATATATATATATATATTATTTATTTATTAAGATTTCAATGAGGGAAGACTTTGGGATGTGCCACGGCACTATGAGAAGGCTAAAAATCACCACGTGGACACCCCAAGGTCTTCCATTAATAGATATATAGATTATTTGAATTAGTGGTTCTATAATTTTTCAAATTAGTGATTGCACATGAAGATCAAGAAACCTTAAACAAATAACTAAATTGTAACGTCCCGGTTCCCCAAACCCGGTACCGCACGACCTAATCCGTTATTAAGCCCTAATCCATACTATATAGAACTCAACAACGAATTAGTCATCCTTTTTACTTCATTAACCTCATCGAATAGTTAATATTCATTTCAATATTATCAGAGTTAATTAAAACATTATTATTCTTACCTTAATAACCAGCGGAAGACTTAATAAAAATTGGCGGAAGCAATGATAAAAATAACTACTGTAGAAACTTGATAAACAAACAATCATATAAAACTAACCAAAGTAATACATGAAATAGTAAGGGAGTCTAATATCTCATTCCAATATATAACCCAAAATTATACAAAAGACGTAAGTAATAATTACACAAAATGATCACCTACAAAAGTAGTAGAAACTCTACTCTGGCGGCTCAAAACTAATCGTCAATCTTCTCCTTCCCCGGTTTGCAACTCGAAGTATCCGCACCACCGTCATAAAAAGGATGGATAGTACAGTTATGTAGAAAGTAACACTGATAAACATTTGTTCATATTTTCAAATATACAACAAGTATCTAAAAGCATAATAATAATAATTAAAGCTGAAAAAGAAGTCATGCTATAAGATCTCGCGTTAAACAATATGAAATTTACACTCGGCTAAGTAGTAATGATCTAAGGCCAGTCGGTCGGGAATCCTATCACCAATGCCTTTTCCACTATCTAAGGATGGAGCCGAGTTCTACATCTTTGTTAAAGGTCAGAGTTGAACTCTACGCCTTTGTAAGCTTTCACAAGTGCCAGTCACCTGTGATATATGTTCTTGTTAATAACCCTAGGTCTCATACATCGTGTGCTGCACAATATAGTGAAAAGATCCCGAACACCCCAGAAGTTTAGTGACTTCGTGTGCGCAACATCTCTATCATATCATAGTCCTAAATACAAGAATTACCTTCATATTTCAAAGAATGACATGGGTTTTGGAATCCAATAATAGGATTGCATATCTAATGCACAAAAGAAATGGAATATACAATATCGTAAACCACTACCTAATAGCATGCTATTTCATTTAACTAAGTGTATCAACAATCAAGAATGACATAACACATGATTAAGAGTCAATGAATACTAATTAAACACCAACCAATGCCATAATAACAAACTTATGAAATGAGAGAGGACAACAAATTCATGCCATCTAGAGTATAATAGCGCATCATTCCAAATGTCTCTAAACAAGAAACATAATGGAAAGAAATGTAAATAAATATCTCAATTAGTTTACTTACAAACCACGCCAATTTCCTAGCTACTTCAATCTCCCAACACCTCAAAACCCTTACCTGAACCTCTGAGACTCTTCCCTAAGTTCCTAGTATCATTTGACTTGTTTTATAATGTGTTTAGACCCCTTAGTTAGGTGTACATCATGTTTTAAACATTTAGGTTTAAGTTAGAAATTATAGATTTTTGTGCTATCAAAGCACCTAGCACACTGGATAGGATGACTACCACACTAATGACCTTATTAACGTACTACTCAACTTTACTAACGAGCTATATGCAGGTAACGTGCTAGTAAGTATGTCTAGCGCTATGTGCAAGAAATCCCATAATTCTGCACTTAGAATTCTGAGTTTTCTCTACCCAGGGCTCACTCTAACTTCTTAGGATCTCTTTTCTCACCTACCAGAGACCTGAATGGACTCATTCACACCACCACAACAACCACACTGAATTATATCATGAATTCATCAAATTAGACTAAGTTGTTAGTGTAAATATAATTACGTAGTTTATAAACACCACTTACCTTGATCAATTCTTCACCAAACCAACAACTTGTTGATTTCTCCTCTGATCTTTCATTTCTCCTACAAGCTTTTTTCTTCTTTGAGTTTTGAGAATGAAATGTTTTGGTTTGCATGTAATGATCCATCCAATATTATATATAATGATAAAATTGTTTTATAGTCATTGATCTTTACGTATATGCATATCTCGAGACTAATTTAATGGCTTACTTCTTGCCACATTTTCTACTAACTTTTCACTAATTCCTTTTAAATAATACCAAATCAAACTCAATTGGTCACTATATGTCTCAATACGTATCTCGAGAATTATCACATGACTATTGTTATTAAATTACTAACTTAGGTTACATTTAATGTAAATCAACTTTATCATATCCATACTACTATTTAATCTACACTAAGCTTAAATCACATTTTACCACATCACTCTCTACTACAATCCCATGCCAACACGTATCTCAAAATGCATCTCTGCCCACGTCTCAACACTATATACAAGTAAGAGTGACTTAATAAATCTACACATATACATTACGCTAAGTATCAACTACTCAAAAATGTTATACTACTCAGTTCTTACATTGAGTATTTGGACCGTGTACTCGCTCTCAGCTACGTCTTGGGTTAGTAACACTAATTAGGGACTAATTTACTATAAGTAAATTTTGGGAAATTACTTAAATTAAATTGAAATGAAATATATTTAGTTAATGAAATATATTTAGTTATTAATGGTTACAAATGATTAAGAGTATGAGTTGAAGTTGATGACATGGCATAAGATTTGATGACTTGGCAAGAAGAAAACTTGAGAAGAAACAATGTGACACCCAAAGATGTTACTTTATTCTCATTAGGGTTGGAGTCGATGACGTGACATAAGAGTTGATGACTTGGAGAGAAGAAAGCTTGAAAGGAAGCCATGTGGCAACCGAAGATCTTCTTTTAATAGATATATAAATATAGATTAGTATATATTCAAAGTGTTGAATTGAGGTTTTTTTTGTATATGGTACGTCTTATATGGTATGTTTGAAATGATTATATATACATATATATTATTTATCGGGATTTTAATGAGGGAAGACTTTGGAATGTGCCATGTGGTGCTACAAAATGGGTGAAAATCGCTACTTGGACACCCCAAGGTCTTCCTTTAATATATATATATATATGGCGAAAAAGAACTTGATAGGAAGCCATGTGGCAATCGAAGATCTTCCTTTAATATAGATGTATAGATTAGATTACTCTATATTCAAAGTGTTGAATTGAGGGTTTTTTATATGGTACGTTTGAAATGATTTACATACATATTATTTATTGGGATTTTAATGAGGGAAGACTTTGGGATGGACCACATGGCGCTACGAAATGGCTGGAAATCGCCACATGGACACCCCAATGTATTCCTTTAATATATAAATATACATATATATATATATATATATATATATATATGGGTTTTACAAATTTAGAATCAAATGAAAAAATTGCAAGACCTTATTTTACAAATTACCAAACTACATTAACTATATGCCTATTTTAGCAATTAATAGACATATGTATATTATGTGTATAAATACCATTTAAAAATATCAATACACGTACATTTATATGTGTCTTTGACACCTTACTTTTTATTATTCTTTTTTTAAAAAATATTAAGGAGAAACATTTCCTCGTGGAGATTCCCCGTCAAAATCCCCCTGAGGATCCCCAATGGAGAAATAATTTTCCCTATGGAGATTCTCCATCCCGTGGGGATTAGATGAGGATGGGGATGAGGATGAGGATGAGGATGAGGATGAGATCATCTCCACATGGGGATAGATATGGGAATGGGGAGATGCGTTCTTAAGTGGCGATAGGGATGGAAATGGGGTCCCCTACCCTCCCCATTTACATATCTAGTTAAGATCTACTAATTAGTATCTCCAAACTTTTTGTTCTACAAGTATCATGCATAATCCTTATACTTTTTGAGAGATATATCTAGTATGATGAAATGTCTTATGTAAAATAGATAGGGATAATTTTGAACACCATAATATAAAAAAACTTTCAGATATCAACAATTTTTTTGTTGCAAATGGCAAGGGAGTCCAACTAGTTGCTTACTTGAACTTTCAAAAGGTGATAGACTTAAGTCTGCTAACTTTTTGATGAATATTTTTTCTTTTAGGGTAACTTAGTATAAAAAGTCGACATCGAAGATGAACCTATTCTTGATGTGAAATGGGTAGAGCCACTTTATCCAAACACTTTACTACGCCCGCCACGTCACCACATGCTTATCGATGACTGCCCCAATTCCAATTCGTATATTTACTTATACGTTTTCCAATGCTTAAGTCAGTTATTCAACTTTTAAATGTTAAGTAGTTTATATAGTTGAACTAACTTAGTTTCAAAAGTTTCAAATGTTTCTTCACAATAGACAAAAGCAAATGCAGAAGTCCTAGAATTTAACCAAATAGAAAGTAGTAAATATGATGTTTTCATTCATTAGCATAGCCTCGAGATGGAAACCCGAAAATAAATATATCATGCCTCAAAATGAGGCGATAAGTACAAAGAGATGATACATATATGAAGTCCTCTCAAGTCCCTAAAATATCCACAAATTATGTAAATAAATTATATAAGCACATACGAGTAGTCCCCAATGGCTCTAACAGCTTAAAGTAGTCACCCAACACCTCCTTGCTTTGACTTGCAGGATCTAAAATACATACCACCACTATTCTAGTGAGTAAAACTCAGAGGAACCGTTCATGTATTCTATGAGAATCAATAATAGTAACTACAGTACGAAAAGAAGTAAAATCATCGACTATATGGAATTACATTACAATAGAATGACGATAAACAATGCTAAAAAAAGTTAATAAGTTGGGTTACTCAGTTCGTCGTTTTAACTTATATCAGATACCAATGTCAACCTGTCCTAGTCAGTCCGTGATGAACTGTTTCCTTCCAAATAAGAACTACCTGACCTAATCTCATAATTAAGCCCCAATCTATACCATGTAGGACTTAACAATGTATTAGTCAGCCTTTTTGTCTCATTATACTCGTAACTTGTGTTCAGGATAAATATTTTTTATTTCTCGTTATACATAATTTTCAAAGTTAATTAAAACTTTTTGATTGTTTAATAATTCAATAGAAGACTTTATTAATTCATGAAAGCATGGTAAAAAACCTATTTGTGAAAACCAGGGAAATATATCACATGCATATCAAAATAGGCGAATGAACAGTGTGAGTACATGTATTAAGTCGGGGAATATTCTCTCATCCCATCGAGATATCCTAAAAAGTACAAGAAAGACATAAGTAATTAAATATGACACTGTACACATACAAAGTTAACGCTTAATGCTCAAAGGTAATAACCTAATCTTCTCCTTGTCTGAATTGCTACTAGACGGATCTAAAATTGTCACCAAAGATGACAATTCTAGTGAGTAAATTCTGAGGCCACTTTCAAGTATTGAAAGACAGGTAACTAAAAGCATGTAAAAAGGAAACGCATGCAAGAAGTTAACATAGTAATCTACTAAATTTGTGAGTGCCGAAAATAAAGACTTAAGGCGTAATCGAAGTGATACTAAGCTCGGACATGTTCGAGGTGCCTTAGACTCAACTCCGGGTGCCAGTTGGTCCATAGGAAGATCACCAACTACACCAGTAGAGGCTCTTCAAACTATTTGAAGGAACCTAACCCCATACTCATTGGGTAACCCTCCGATATATTCGCGAGGATTCCTAACCCTATTTGAGCCCAAGCCTGAAAGGGTATTCTTGATATATTCTCGAAACCTAGCCTTGACTTCTTGGTTAGATAAAGGACTTGGCCCTTAACATTCCCGTGGAAAGTTCTAGGTTGAATTGTTCAACCAGGACCCCATCCCCCTCGGATCGCAACATCACATAAGTCACACTCAACTAATAAAATTGGAAACATAAACTTATCGAGGTCTTATTTGTAACAATACAATAAGATAGAAATTTGTCAATTTTAAGGTCATATCAAAATTAATAAATTTCATGAAAAGTATAACATGCAATATAGATCACAAAATGGAGTATAAGTGAAATAAGACGAAATTATCACAAATAGGAAATCAATGCATCACCAAAAAGAGATGATAACAACTTATGATAATTTCATAACATGATATATGGAGACATCAACAAAGTAGAAGAAATACAAGTCATGGCAACAATTTAATCAAAATAGCTTGAAAAGTCCAAGTGTCTACTCAAAGTGAAATAGAGGAAAAGAAATGGAGACAAGTGCCCTACAGGTTTACTTACGTCAAATGCAAGCAATCCTAAGCTAGACTGATAGTCGCTCGCCTTGAATCTCGTGTCCTGTGGTCGACATCAACTCCTATTTTTCATGATGCCAATTTAAGCTACATTAGATTTGTTTCAGTCCCTTAAAAAGTGTTTTGACTAATTGAAATCAAAACGACTCAAAACACAAGTCAAAACCATCCTTCGCATAAACCTCGATTTTTAGCTCATTTCCAACAAAGAATATGGCTTAATTTTTTTCTTAAAACTGGTTATAGGTTGTTCCTATCTTTTTTAGCTTTCTGGTGATATCTAGCACGCCAAAAAATGGAGTTAAAATGAGGGTGATACGATCATTTTACTAAAACTAGATAAACTATTCTGGCTGTACCTCATTAGCGTGCTAATAAGCTGACATCTGAATTTTCTGCAGGTCGGGATTTGAAATTTTTGACCCTAAATCCCACCCAGGCCACTCCCATCATCTAAAACTCCTACAATAGGGTACAACCACTTCAAAAACATCATGGGTGAATAATTTAATCAATAATATACATCATACCATTGAAATTAAATATGCATTTTGACGGGAAAACTCAATTTTTGTTCAAGAACACAATGAACTTCAATTAATCATATCTCGATCAATTTTAAACCAAAACAATGATTCTTTATAGCAAATTAAGTTGTATTGTAAAATATTTTGGTTATGAAATTTATTTTCAAAAACAAACTCATTTGCATACTTAAATTTAACAAAATCAGTTTCATGAACAAAATCGCAAACTTGGCCAAAACTTGCAAATTTGAAAATTGGGATTTGGGAACTCATTTTGACCTCATTTTGATCAAAATCAACATAAAAAAACTAATTTTGTTTAAAACCAAAAGCCCTATTGTAACGGCCCGAAAATTCGACTCGTGCCACGTGTCATTTTAGGGTCGTATGTGGGACCCACTTATCGAAATACGTATATGTATACGCGAAGAATTCGGGGAGCCGAAACACGAATGAGGACGCGCCTTGAATCGCTTGCCGACGCGAGACCGAGATATTTTGCTATAGTGGATTTATGTGGTTACGTTAAAATCATATACAGTGGATATGCCTCGTGATGCATGTAGCGTGAGTGTTGAAATTTTTGGAAATGAGGCGGGTTGGTGCCTCGAGATGCGCACTGCTTGATTTTCGTTTTACACTTTTGATTTGAAAAAGAAAAAAAAAATGTATATATATATGTAAATATATATATATATATATATAAAAGGAAGAGAGAGAAAAGAAAGAAAAGTAAGAGAGAGAGAGAGAAAAATCAGAGAAAGAAACAAGGAGAGAAAGAGAGATCGTGAGGTGAGGAACAGAGAAGAAATGGAGGGACGGTAGAGAGATGGCGGACCGGCGAGATCGGAGCAGCCCAGCAGCGGCCAGTAGTGGCGACGCGCGCAGGGAGGGCGCGGACGGCAGCTCACGGCCAATCGGCAGCGCGGTTGGCGGAGACAGCGACGTGACCGGATTCGCGACGATGACGGCCAGCGGCGGCCGATCGGCACCGGCGAGGAGGCAGACCAGCAGGCGCGCGGCTGTGCGGTGGGGCTCATTACGCGACTGCGCGGTGGAGGAGACGGCAGCGCGGCCGGCGGCGGGGCAGCGCCGGCAGCAGAGCAGCGGCGGCAGAGCTGGCGGCGCCAGCGAGCGGCCGGCGGTGGCTCGACGGTGACGACGACAGCGATGCAGTGACGACGACGGCGTCGGCGCGGCAGCGGCAACGCGGTGAACGACGCGATGACGTTGTCGGACCAATCGGAGGCGTGAATCGACGAATGTCGACGACGCGATTGAGGTGAGGTGTATTTCACCTATTTTTATTTGCGATTTACATGATTTAAATATCTGAAATGGTACAAATGGACACCAGGGACTTATGATGCTATAGTTAGGTGTCGGGTGCGCATATCGAGATGCGTGCGAGTGCGTTTTTTAGGTACGTAAGATTCCTTCTGAAAGTCACTGAGGATTTACTTTTCTATCATTGATTGCCTATTTGTGGTTGTTGGATGTTATTCCCCCCTATTCCTTGTTATTGATTTCCGTAACGCATTTTGGTTGGGGGTCGAGACTTTTGCTATTCGTGTTGTACTTATGGCACACTAGGCTGTACGCGGGTAATCAGGTGAAAGGAAGTGGGTGCTTAAACTGAAAGGATCCTGTACGCTCCAGTCGGGGTGGTTTCGGGGCCTGCGGGTACCTGTCGCCGGGCTGGGCCGTTACTAGGTGAAAGGAAGTGGGGCATTCACTGATAGGATCCTGGGGCATTCATTGATATTTTACTTGCTTTTGGGAAATGGGAGACTGAATAGATACTGTACTCGTATATATTACTGTTTAATATTGTCGCATATATACATAGTACTTTTCCGGGTTTTTCACATTAGGAGTTGCTCTTAAAATAATGTTTAATACGATAATCAATTTAATGGTTTTATTGATTTCAATTTAAGACTTCCGCTGTTGTTTTTATTTAATGTTATAACAAAAATGATTCAACTGTTAATCAAAATAAATAACGAATGGAGAATGTGTTGGAGAAAATGGCGTCAGTGGCGCGAGACCCAGTGGGTCAAGGATCGGACGAGACCGCTTGGGCAGCGCCTCCCCACGTAGCGACCTCGGGATTTGGGGCCGTTACACCTATGATTCAAAGCTCAAATTCACATCAATTAAATCAAAGAGAGCATGAATTGGTTAACTTGGGTTGAAGTTTGATGTTTAGCTCTTGATCTTCCCTAGAGTGATTTTGATTTCCTTAAATTGAGACCTAGAACTTGAAACTTCGGCACCAATTGTTCACGCGTCGTTTGTACCAAATATAACCCGTACTTGAGTTACCAATCATATAGGGGTGTAGTAGTAGTAAATATGAAAAGGGAAATTGGGGGGGGGGGGGGGGGGGGATTTACCGATTTTAAGAAAAAAATTAATTAAAACTAAGTAAAACTACTTAGAAATTAAAGTTTGCGAAAGTAAATTCAATGTAAGAAAATTTAGGTTTACGGTTCCACAAACCCAAATCGAAATTCAATAACATGTCACGGTCTTCATTATTTTCCCAAAAGATTATTAAATCAATTCCTCATAGATTAGCTATAGAAAATCTACATCCGCCAGAAATCTCTCCCCTATTCTCGATAGCTAGGACGTCTGCCACTAACATTTCCCTAATCAACGCATAACCCTATACATCTACCAATAATGTTAATGCATTAACCAAGTAAAGTTTCATGATAATACTAATCCTAAATAATCGAATCGCGTCCAATTCTGATTTAACATAGATTTATCTATCACACAATAAAAATCAAAAGGTTTTGACAGCAAACAGATGAGTGATCGTAATTTGTATATGGCCCTAAGTTTGCACCATAATCATGAAAAATAACGACAAATTAAATAGAAAGAATTAAAATAAATTTAATTATAAATGAAAGATCTCAAATAAACACGTTATAAATCGAGAATCTGGACTTGCTTAGAAATAGATTGTTTAACTTGATATTGTCTTGACGAACTCCATTAAAAAAATAAAAGAAAAGTAGTTTGATTGTGCAGGGAGAGATAGAACGTCTAATTAAAACCCTAAGTTCCATATAAATAAATCCATTCAATTTGGTCATTGAAAGAGAGAATAAAACTCGCGGGTTATTTAGTATCTGGTGCACCTACGTAGATCAAACAGTTGTTATTGCTTTGCTGTTGGGTCTTAGACACGTGTAATCTGCTAATTGGAGGAACTTTTGTGTTTTGGCTAACGTTGCTGGTCGTGATTGGCTGTGGAGCAGCAGTGGACGTAGCTGGTGAATGGGAGATCGACACGTGGCATGTTGCGGATGGAGAGAACACACTCAAAGAGTTGAGCAAACTTGTGGGAGACTGTGCTGCCACGCATTGGCAAAGTTCGATTGCGTGGGCAGACTCGACGTTAATATAGGAGTCTGTGCTGCCGCGTATCCGCGTATCTCGAAGTAAGGTGAAGACCTTGTTTCCTTCTCTGATGCTTGGTCTATCATGCTCATCTCGATGCTTGATTGAAGGTTACTGGCGGTGCCAAGTGTCACAAACCTTGTCTGGTTCTGCATCACTCGTCTGCTGCTCCTTATTTCATCCATTCTGCAGTGCATGTCTTGAGGTAAATCATACTAATCAGTCATTTTTTAGAGCTTTCCTTAACTAAAGTTTCACCAAATTTCTTTTAAACCACCATATCATCAATATGGACCAATGTGGGTCCCACTAAGCTTTCTCAAAGTACGTGCAAGTTAACTTTTCAATGCCAAAATGAGGAACACTTTAAAAGACCTTGATTTATCTCATTTTCATCAAATTGCCACTAAAACACTAAAAATATAAATAAAGGGAATTAATTAATAACGCGAGCCATTAAGATCTAAAAATATATAAAATAAACACCTAAAATATATTATTATTACTGACTTATTTAATACACCCAAACTTAGGACTTTGCACATCCTGAGTAAAAGTGTAACCGACGAAACAAAAGTAAACTAGACTCCTAATATAGTTATGAACCTAACTTAACTAATCCTATACCTGATTCAAAGTTCATGGAGTTCCTTTGTTTACATAGTCGCCAAGTCAATAAGCCACTTAAGAAATTTTGGAGTTATGATATATCTAGAACTGCAATCCTAACACAATTAATATCACACTTTAAAGACCTAAACTCGGTCAAGACAAAGGCTATCAACCACTCACAATTTTTGTTGACCTATACACTCAAGCACACAAGTTTACAATCTATGTAAGATAGCGCATCGATATTTAGAAGGTACTATAGGTGAGAAATTCAACCACTCTCTCTATTATTGTAGACTTAGCACCAATGAGGATCAATAGGAATTTTAAGTAGGTTATAATAGGGCTAGGATATGGTATCAAAGAAATGAGATAAAGGTAATGCGTAACATTGGAAAACTAAAACTTGGATCGTCAAAAGATTTTCTGAGAACATGAAAGTAGTTTATACTGCACTTAACTTCATTTTTTTTAATACGTGCAGTCTTCAGCTTTTTCCAACCAACCAGCTCCCTGCTTCATTTCCTGTTGGGACTCGCTAATCATAACTTGATTTTTTCATCATAATTAATTTCCCCATATTCGGGTATATAAAAGATTTTCTTCCACTGATTTTTTTCTTCTTTTCACATCTCTTTTTAATCATGACTTGATTTTTTCATCATAATTAATTTCCCCTTATTTCAGATATATGAAAAAAAAATTTCCACTAAATTTTTTCTTCTTTTCATATAGCTTTTTTTAAAGATTTCAAATATAAGATTAGCTTCCAACTAGGTAAATGATTATATCAGGCTACGACTATGGGTTTAACATTAGGTATGAAAGAATTAAATGTTAGGTTAGCTAAAAATGGGATAATTAGAGAAATTACTTTAGGTAGGCTTAAGGCCAAGGTTTTGACATTCAAAAATGGCTTAAATTATTTTCCTAAAAGTGGTTTAGTCATAGAAATTCAGCCTTGAGTGGGTTACACCTTCGTTCTAGCACTCTAAAAATGTGACTGCTTTTTTCACTTGCATAGTTCTGACCGTCTGCCCCATTTTGTATCTAGCATAAGGTTTAACCCTTATACTAATTCCTTAATATGAAATCATAAAAATGCCGAGGTACGGGCTAGAGTGAGTGTTTCTTCTAATTTTTTCTAAGTTTCAAGTCAAAAAGGCAACCATAGTTTACTCATCAACAACCAAAGGCATGAAGCAAAGTTTCGGGTGACTATAAATAATAATAATAAACTATACTAAATACATGCATAAAAATGTAGCCTATCCTAGTGAAATAGAAGACAAAAGTATGAATGGACAAGAAAGAGAAATGGAAAGACAAGAAAATGAAAGAAATAACACCAACAATACCATCCTTCAACCGCATAATTGACAAAATTTAATGATCATACCTGTGGTAATTAAGGGAATGACACGAGCTAGTGCATAGTAATTAGAGAACTAAAACAAAGAAATAAATGATAAAGACGAGTTTATATATATAGTGGTTAGAGTAAAAACTGATGAATCAAGGAATTGACTTAAGAAAATCTCAGCCAAATTTTGCGAGCCTAAAGTTTTTCAACTAAAGGTAAAATCAACAAAATAGTGAAAATAAAATCTAGTGTTTCGGGTCTACTTAAAGTCTTGCCTCTAATGCGAGACTTAAGTTAGTTTTTTGATTTCCAGCCAAGTTTTAAAAAACATAAATCTTAGCAAGTAATCAATTTTCTTAAAAAATAATAACTTAAATCGTGTTAATTAGAATTTAATTGAAAGTCAAATTTGACTCCAACATTTAGTGCTCTCTTTTTCTTTCATCTCAGGACTTTCCTTAACCTATAAAAACTAATAAATGGACTTTAGGAGTTAGGTAAAATGGTTGAATAACTGAAATAAAGTAAACTAAACTAGAGTAAAGTGGAAATTAAAGTATGAAAATAAATAAAATTAGGTTGGGTTGCCTCCCAACAAGCGCATTTGTTTTAAGTCATTGGCTAGACTTGGCCTAAAAGATCACATAATACCTACTAATTTGGAATAGTCACAAACAAATGGAATCATAATAACCATGGGCAATGAAATAGGAATGCCCTCCTTCAGACTTTTGAGTTCATTTGGAACCTATAGCATAAATCTTTCATTCGCATCATGATTACCCAACACAAAAGTTTTGGCAATGTAGAAAATACGCGAACCCGCCTTTACTTCCACCCCTTTTCTACACTCAACATGTATGCATGGGAGTGTGGGTGGTTTCACCAACACCAGAATTTGGTATTCCTTCATCTCTTTTTGTGGTTCTTTCGGCCTTTTTGAAATAATTTCAACTACTATGTATGCTTTCTCCTCGTCATTTTGTACAATGATAACGTCAACCTCAATTGGAGAGACTTCAAGTTCTTCTCGCTGTTTCGCTCCAATAGTCCACAATTGGTGTAACCTCATTCACCTTAAAACTCTTTAATGAACTTACACACACGGTCTCTACTGATATCTTCTAAGGAACTG
Organism: Stephania yunnanensis; assembly: GCA_039657365.1. Lineage (NCBI taxonomy): Eukaryota > Viridiplantae > Streptophyta > Magnoliopsida > Ranunculales > Menispermaceae > Stephania > Stephania yunnanensis. Next base: position 26,724,516 of record CM077580.1, read on the forward strand.
ACTTTATTTCGTCTTCAGCCTCTTGATCCTTTTGTGCAATCCATTGGTCCGATTTTTGCTCGGTGAGGTACATGTCTTGCTCAGTCTCTAAAAATCCTTATTGTATCCCTAGAAGATCAATTCTGCCTGGAACTATATCTGTCAAGTTGTGGTGATGAATAACTCTAGTAATCAAATGGACATATATTAAGAAAATGATGGCAACACCTAAAAAGATCACAAGCTTCGACAGGTTCATACCGAAAATTAGAAGACCAATTAAAAACATTATGTCCCTAACTTGATATACCTACCCCATTCATACTATGTAGTATGAGTATTCAAATTAACCATAATTGCAGGAGTAGGAGGCTATAGAGGAGTTATATGCAAACATATGCTACAGACAAGTGACACGTTCCACAAGTACAATGTCTCGCTTGAAAAAATAGTGTAATCAACTTACATTGACTACATACTTCGTCCTCAGGGAAAGATTTTTGCATTAGTTGAATATCTATTTAACTTTGAACTATTGCTAAGGAAATTCCTTTTTCAAATGGTTTTATGCTAAACTACTCTATCCAACAAAACAATATAAACCTTACTTTAACTCTTATATGAAGAATATCTTAGTTCACAAATTCACTTAGGTAATGAAATATTGTGCTTTTCAACCACTTTTACATCTTAATATGTTGTGTGCAATTCCTGATTATAATAGATAAATTTCCTTCAAATTTAATTTAACCTTTTGTCATGATGGAAAAGATTCTGATGTGCAAACTAGAACTCCACACGTCGGTGTGAATAACGTAAGCTCCACATTTCTTTAATGTTCATAATCTTTAGATTCATAACCAATTAAGTTTACTATCTACGCCTCTCCAATCTACAACTATCGCTCGATGTTGTGTAATTTATGGTTGTACCGTTCATGTCTGACTTAAAAGCTCCAATAGCCATGATAATTTCTAAAACCTAATATCATTAAACATGTGATCAAGATGTCTAAGCATTATGTTCATAATCAATACAAACTCTAACCATTGCATTTTTTTCACTTTGTACTAATGTTTATAGCGTATCATTCATACTATATGATCTTTTGATCCCTAAGATTACTAGAATACTTTCACTTCTTTGAAACACATATATTACAATTCATAATTGAAATCATTGAAAATCAGAGATGAATTTTAAATATATTACCTTTAATTAAACCAATGAGTCCAAACTTGAATTTCAAAATCTTAAATGTTTGCTCCATGCAAATCTTCTCAATACTCAAAATTAAAGTAAACCTATGCTAAAATAATTTAATGGTGGCTAATGGTTGATATGCGGTGAGTTTTCCATGTACTAACATCTATTTATACTTCCTACCAACAATTAGAAACCTTACTTTACAATTTAACTTGAAATAAAACTTTTAACTTTCTAATTTTTTTCCAATCTTGCATTGTCACTTATCCTCCAATGATGTGTATATATTCTCACAGCGCAGCCACTTCACCATCACTCTTGTGTGCAATTTTTTTATCTTCTGTGACCTCGGCCTTGTCCCTTTAATGTCCCGGTGCTGTCCCTTGACCTCTACAGTGCCTCTACTTCGCCAAGCATCTAGCCTTGATATATTTACTTTACCTTCTCTCCTACACCGTGCCTAAGTCCTCCATGATGTGCCTTATAGACCCACTGCACCACCATGTGCAGCCACGGTGCCGATCATACTTTCATGGATTTTTGCTTAATTTCTTCTTGTTTTTGCTCATTTCCTTCCTTTACACCTTAATTAATTGAAAATGCATAAGTACCATTAATTATTTCTCATTTAGGGATATTTATACTAAAAATACTACTAAAGTAAACTTATATAAGTCTAAATTCTCACTTATTAAAGACCCCAAAACTTAGGATTTTGCGCATCCCGTGTAAAAGTGTATTTACTAAGTATTCTAATAACTAGTTCTTGTTCATTTTACATTGTTCATGGAATATCTTTTAATTCACTAAGTTTTGAGTAAATAATCCACTCAAGAGTTTTTCTTTGTAAAAACTTGTTATTTTAAGATATGTAGCTTCAACAATACATATAACTCCACTTTCGAAGCACTAAAGTAGATCACAACCAAAATCATCACAACTCACAAGTTTGTTCGACACTCAAGTAGCAAGTATGCAATCTCATAATTTCTCATTAAGCTCAAGAATTCACAAATAAGCATAGATCATACTCGTATTTGGTATACTTAAGTACTTCAAAAGTCTATAGGACTTCACATAATTGGAAAGGAAACTTAATTCAATTAGCTACTTATACTCGAGCTAAATGTTTTATTTGAAGAGTTTTATTTTACTTCCACCCTTTTTTTCTTCTTCTCTCATTCTTCTTCTTTTCATTCTTACTTTACGATCTCTGCTCTTTTTCCTATAGACTTCATTTTCCTTACTTTTTCCAACCATCAAGTTCATTACTCTATTTCTTGTAGTACTTGCGGGATTCTCTTATTTTTTATTTTCTAACTCTTGTTAGCACTTTTTACTTTTACTTAATCAAGTAAGTTAACTTCAACTTTTCATTTACAATGCCTATTTATTCCCCTCTTTGCACTATGCTTTTATTTGCTTTGTATTATGAAGTAAGATTCACACTTATTATAGAATCCTTGGAGATCTAACTTTTTCTACAAGAAGTGTTAGTTTATTGCTTTTGTTCCAAGTTCAAGGACTTCCCTAACTATAGGTTTCTAATCATGAAATCACACCGTTGTTGCTTCATTTCATTATTTTCTTCTTCAAAAATTTAAAATACTCTCTTGAGTTTCATATCAATAAGGTAATTATAATCTAATCATCCGCAATTAAAGACATGAACATGCAAATGAACTAATTATTCATTACATATTACTATATATGTCACGACCCAAATCTTTAACCACATTTTAATTCCTTAATCAGGATCATCGACCCTTGACGTGGGACCTACACTATGATATGTGCACTGACCGAGGCACGTGGCCGAGGTATATCGTATTTTTGTATTGATGTGTGCCTAGTGTTATATATTGTGTAGACTTACTAAGTCGGTTTGTACAGTTGTAGGCGTCGAGACGAGAGTGGGGACACGCCTTGAGTAGCGTGCGAGCTGGAGAATCGGGTTGTTAGCATTTTGGTAAGTCTTATTTAATACTAATATGAAATAAGGAATTACATATAAGCCTATGGTTGTGTTTGTTAATGTAAATCAAATTAAAGGCCTATAGTTGAGTAAATTAAATGAAAAACATAAGATTGGTCTAGAGATGCACATTGGCACATCTAGGAACTAGGTGAGTAATGAAATGGTGTCACTTGAGGTTGAGTTAGTGGGATATATGAAAAAGGTGGACCATTAGATATTCCTAGGGATACATAAATCCATGAAGATTAAGGGCTAGGAAGGAACATCACCTTAATATATTATTAGTGATTAAACAACATGCAAACCAAATCACTCATTCATTTTTGCTGGAGAAGAAGAAGGAATTTTTGGAGAGGAATGAATCATCAAGGCGTTGAAGGAATCCATTAGAGTTGGTGTGAAATTCTCAAGCTAGGGTGCTACATCAACTTGGTAAACATCTTTTTAGTGAAAATTAGAACAAGTTCTAGTTTTAGGCTAATTTCAAATAGTAGATGATTGAATATTCGTAATTAATTTATATATTTGGATTCCTCATTTCAAGCTGATAATCCAGCTATATTGAAGTTCTTAATCTGGTTTTGAAATCATAAAGATATGAATTTTTGAAGTTGCAACACCAAAACTAAAATTTTGCATGTTGTATTAGGAATCAACCAGGGTAATTTGGTCATAATCTACCCATTTTAGATCCAAATTGATCCAAACCTGTGGAATTTGAAAGCTTATTTAAAGAGGAATAACTTTGCTTAACTAAAGGTATTTTGATTCAAATGTTTCTATGTCCAAACGTGCTCTATAAATAGGTGCTAGAATTAAAAAGGAAAGTTTTGAAACCAAATATGTTAAGGGAAAAAATCCCTAACTAATTATCGAAATGAGCTGATCTTTTAATATGTTGTATTTGGATATATTTTATGCTTTGTGACCAAAAATCATAGTTTCAGGAACTATAGATTGGGAGAAATAAATTTTCTAAATCCACTGATCGGATTAAATTCCAATTAGACCTATGCTTAGTAAAATTATGATATCTCTTTCATTTTAAATCAGAATTTTGTAAAACTAAACCATTCTGGAAAGCTAAGAGAGAGACCAACAATAATTGTGCAGATGGATGATTTCGATATTTTGACCATTTCATGCCTAGAACTACGTTAAAATGTATGACTAAAATTGAAATTTAATTTAGTCTTTAGGGGCTGATTTAGGAAGATCGATTTAAAGTCTATTGAACCAATTTGAATACACAATAAACACCACTAAATTGAGCTTAAAACTATTACATTTGAACTAATGAGATACCAAACTCAGGAACCTTGAAAAAGGGTACGGGAGAGCGAATACAAGATTTGGAGTATCGAGAGACCAGTAAAGCTAGGACTTTACTTTGTTGTTGTGAGTATACCCAAAGAAAACTTTACTTGGCATTTCGTTTTTGTTGATTGCTGTTCTTGCATAGTCCTTTTGACTATTTTGACTTTGTATTCTTATATCATGTGTTCTTTGTGTCTATGCTCACTTGATGAGTCTTTTGCATGGTATCCATTCATTTGATTTGATTCATTTATTCTATCCCATGCTATGTCTCTTCTTGTTGTTTTAAATGTGAATTGAATGATAAATAGCATGCTATTAGGCTAGTGAATATCTTATAAATGTTTACGGGGACTTGTATTCCTTATTTGATAAGGTGTGTAGATGTGCCTATGCCTTGACAATCCATACTTGGTATTTCTTAAAATTTTAAAAGTAATTTTCACATTTAGGTCCCATGCTCGATTGAGGTGTGTGCGACTCAAGGGGTTGGAGTCCCTGAGGTGGTCTACACACCGGGGTTAGAGTCCCTTATGCTATATGATCATTGAGTATGAGTGACACGTTTCACTGCCGACTGGACCTAAATCACCACTACTTAGCCTAGTGTCAGTATCACTTGTTTAACTCTGGTATTTTCTCACATATGGTTTATTTTCCAGTTTTCCCATTTATATGCTTTTAAATACCATTTGAATATTTGGAAATGCAAATTAAACTTGTCATCGGGGATTACTATTTTATTCTTGTACTCACCGTCCTTTTTATGATTGTGGGTGCAGAGCTGTCTACCAGCAGGCCGGGCAAGGAGAAGATTGGCGATTATCCCTGAGCTCGCGGCGCGTCACTGCATCGATTGTATGTATTCTTTTGGTATTTTGATTGTATATGTTATATATGTCTTTCAAATACTATTTTGGTTGTATATAGGGTTGAGCGTTAGTTTTTTCGACCTAACTTAAACTATTTTACTGTTTCATTGCATTTTGAGGACTTTATATATATCATGTCATTTCCCGATTTTTCACACTTAGGATTTTATAAATGGTTTCCGCATAATCTACTAATTGCTTCCGCATAACCAATAAGACTTAAACTAAATAATTAATTTAAATAAAGTCTTAATTAACTCTATATTTTATAAACTGGTAGGACTAGTGTATTACTTATCCTGAACACGAAAAAAGAGGCGTTTAGGTTGTAAACACTGACTAATACATAGTTGAGTCATGTGTGGATAGGATTAGGGCTTAATTATGAGATTAGGTCGGGCGGTGCCCTAGATTAGGAGAGGGGTCGTCACATTATGATACCCGTGGAGGTTCAACTAGTTTAAGACTTTGTTGATTTCCTATTGATCCCTTATTGACAGTTGAGTGTTTTGTTGTGGTTCTTGAACTTCTTCAAGACTTACATTATTCCCATTGTTGTCTTTTGAAATGAACTTTTTTCCATAAAGACACCATTTCGAACAACAAACACTTTGTTCTCAGTGGGATCATGAATGTAGTATCGTCTACTTTCTTTAGGAAAACCAACAAATACACACATGGTAGGTTTAGCTGATTGTTTTTTTTTTCTTTTGAGAATTGTCATCGAACTGAAACCTTATAGCCCCTAATATTAAGGAAAGACAAACTTGGCCTTTTCCTAAATCACAACTCATATGGTGTTTTATCAACATCTTTAAGAAGGAACACGATTCAGTGTAAACATAGCAGTTTATACGTCATAACCCTAAAAGAAATAGGAAGATCTACATGACTCATCATAGATCAAACTATATCCAATAAAGTATGGTTTCTCCTTTTCGAAACACTATTCCATGGTGGAGTTGCTGGACGAGTTAACTGTGACATAATGCCACAGTTTCTAATATGATCATCAATATCTTAGCTCAAATATTCACTACCTTGATTTTGCACTTGATTCTAAAATGTTCGAAACATCTAAAAAGACTCACCCTTATATTTTATGAGATACGCGTAACAATATCTGCTGAAATCATCAATGAATATAATGAAGTACTGATAACAACATTTAGCCATTATGTTTATGGGACCAGATGCATCTATACGTATTAGACCCAATAAACCACTTACCCTTTCATTATGTCCAGTGAAGGGAGTTTGTCATCTTGCCAAGTAAACAATATACACATGTTTGATATGATTCAAGATCAAATAAATCTAAAAGACCATCTTTATGGAGTTTAAAAATGTGTTTTTTTATTTACGTGAGCAGGACGACAATGCCAAAGGTAGGTTTCATTCAAATTATTTGAATTGACTTTTATTTACGTTAAGAATATGAGTATATTTAGACTTTTTCATGTTTAGAATATAATGACCATTGAACAAATCAACATTCACATAAAAACATCAATACAAAAAATGGAGCATTTATTATTCGTAATAAAGAAATTAAAACCATTCAAATCCAAACATAAAATCAAAATGATCTTTCTGCTAAAGGAAAGGACATAATTACAATTATTTAAAACTAAAACATGTTTAATAGGTAAAATTAACTCATAGCATCCTACCGCCAATGCTGCAACCTTTGCTCTATTTCCAACTTGTAGGATGACTTCTCCTTCTTTTAGTTTTCTACTTTTAGTGAGACCCTGCACATTAATGCAAATGTGAGATCCATATCTGGTATCCAATACCCAAGAATCACTAGTAGACAAGTTAACTTCAAAAAAATAAATACTTGAAGTAGTAGTCGCACTACACATTTTTTTTAGATCTTCTACACGAAGCTTTCAATTCCGAACCAATGCCGAAGTGCATGGCTGAAATTAAAACTTTCTCATTTTTCCTTATTCTTTAGTGACTATGAAGTAGAAGAAGCATTAGGCTTGACTTGTTCCCCAAGCTTTGTGATAGTCATAACAGCCTTGGTAACTTTAACATTACCTTTCGCCTTCTTCTTCGTAGCCTTTCCTTTCTAAACCATTAACATATTAGCAATATGTTTCTTGACATTCTAAGATTGAGTTCTCCATATTGTTCATGTTATAGTTCATTATTAATTGTGAATAACTATCAAAAAATGAATTCAAGATCAAATCCGTAGCCAACTCTTGGCTCACTGGAAATCCAAGTCCGTCAAGATGGTCAATACAACCCTTCATTTTCATAACTTGGGGTCTAATTGATGCATCCTTAGCCATTTTGCAACAATAAAGGTTCTTGACTATCTCGAACCTTTTTTGCGTAGCCTACTATTGGAACATTTCCTTCAGTATCGTAGTCACGTCATAAGCTATCATGTATTTTATGTCATTTTGAAGTTTAGGAAAATGGTTGCCAACAAAATGCATGCAACATCAATTGAGTCCTTGACATGCTATGTAAGAGCACCCTTCACAGCTCTTAAAGGATTGGCTGGTGGTTCCTCTAAAATATGATCATCCAGTTCATTCAACTTGCATTCATGCTTAAGAACAGTTCTCAAGTTTCTGAACCAGTTAAGAAATCTTGTCCTAGAAAACTTGTCTTTCTCAAGGATGGATCATAGTGACAAGGAATTAGTGTGACTTGAAAAGGCCAAAGATCTACAATAAAGATTATGCAAAAGTTCATTTTAGTATAGAGGAATAGGCTCCCACTAAATTATCAATCCTCATAAAAACACTATGGTAATTTAAGGGACTAATATCCATGTTTCACATAATTCCAAGACAACTAAGGCTAGACACTTTGAATTAGGTTATTTAGATAGGTATTATTACCAATTACATCATATCTAATATTTAGTCATATTTATGAGATTATAACATCTTATGTATTAGCATGTTTTATCTCATCTTGTGCCTAAAGCCCAAAAGTATTTTGATAGCTTTATATATCAAGTTTAACCATTTCAAACAATAGAGTAACCATTACTCAACTTGCCTCACCAAGATAACAAGATAGACTCTACGGAGCCCGACCTATATTGATGTGATTGAAGCCTATATAAGTGTTTAAGAATGGATGACACTTGAATTAAAATTTGGAAGAGGGATTTTCATTTGTTTTAGTGATCATAATTTAAACAAGATAAATATCGTATATTACAACGCGTGTATAATCACTAAACAAGTTAGGAAATTTGCTAATATTGACTATTATACGTATTTCCTTGCACTACGTTTTTTTAGACAATGAATTCTACTTTCAAAAATTTAAATTCACCTAAAATTTCTCATTATTTTAGTCAATCCAATTGACTAAAACTGTCACTTATTTTAATTACTAAAAATATTAATTAAAACAAGTTTAATTAAGTCGAGCCCACCTATAACTTAATATCTTAGCCTAATCCAATTAGAATTTAAGATACTTTGAATCCTTAAACATTATGAATTTGTTATATATCTAAGTTATCTTTTAAGATTTGTAATCCTTATCAGATTAGAAGTTTATCTCCTATCTAATTGGAATATACTAAAATATAACCACAACGAGATATATGATCAAAACCAATTTTGAATCTTATCCATACAAAATGTAACGACCTGTTACCTTGAGATGGTGATTAGTACAAATGCAAACCCTAGTTAATCCGAGTTAGGCTCATGGTTAAGTTCGACGTATGTCAATTAGCGTGTGCGTGTAATTGTATGATGGAATGTGTTTGTTTGAATTGCTAATGAATTTCATAGGTTGTGGGATAAATAGAAAAATTAATCCAAACCTATAATTGAAAAAGTACGTAAATAAACAATAAGTTTCAGGTACACTAAGTGAAACGAGGGGGTCGTGAAATAAATGTGCACTCCCGAAAATACTCGAAGGCATGTCTGGTGTATTTATTAGAAAGAAAATAAAAAAGATATATAGATATAAATTTTTATATATTGGATATATAAATGTATATATTAAAGTTATAAAGTTTGGTTTTAATTATATGGATCGTTTAATCAAACCTCGAGATAAGCGAAAGTGCTTTATGTGTCGATTCATGTCAATTTAAGGAGTTTCATTTTAATACATCAATCGCTAGATCAATCTTGAGATGGCACAATGCGTATCTCAAGAAAAATCTATATATATAAATCGAACCTTCATCGTTATCTTAACAAACCATGCGAGAAACCACGAAAGAGTGGGTTTGGGAGTTTGATTCTGATGGAAGGAAGTGATTTAAGGAGTTGAATTAGATGAGATTGAAGAGCTTAAACAACTCAGAATCTAGAGATCATCATTTTGGTAAGTTTTGTTTTTGAGTTAGTTGAAGTTCAATCGTTAGTAGGTAATGAAACCTTTATGAATTTTGTTGTTTAATGATTAAAAATGGTTTGTTACCTCACCAGAAGTCCTCCCAAATGATTAGGTAGTGCATTTGAGGATATTTTAGTGATTTAGTAGGGAAACAATGGTTGCCGCCCTGTGTTCTATCGAGACAGCATAGGGTGGAGCACGCTCTACTTAGTAGGAGCGCCCTCCATCATCAACTACGATGAACATAGTTGGTGGAGCGCGCCCCGCCCACTGAGGGAGCACGCTCCCACCTTTTAAAACAACAACCATGCTATATTTTATGTAGAATTTCTTAAGGTTTTACAAACTGACTTAGGGGTTCTATACGTAGGGTAATATATCTATATTGATTACATATAATTGGTGATAGGTTGAGGAACACCGGGAAAGCATGAAATAATCAAAAAGTTAAAGAATTTGGTAACAGAGACTTAACCAGAGGTGAGTACGAATTCCCTTATTTATAAATATTGATTTGCTATCTTAGTATATGTAGTTCATGTAGGTAAGGCTAGAAAATGGAGGACTATGTGCAATGTAATGGTTTTCAATAAATGAAAAATGGTGTGTAATGTGACCACGACCATAACTTGTAGTTTTGAGAATAGGTTTATAAGAGATGGATTCCCAACCCGGCCTGTATATAACTCATGCTCAATTTGATTGGTTGTGTGGATTACATACACACTAGAGGGTTTCAGATAGAACCATTGGGCATTAATGAATTGGCTAGGCACAACTTATGTGTAATGTGTTAGTCTAGCAATCACATTAATCACGTCAGTGTTAATCGACCCTAGCTTTATAAATAAAATGGGGATCACAATGTAATAGTCCATGATAGTCTACTATGCTTCTGTTATTTATTGAGTTATATGCTTTTCATATTATTGTTAGTTAACATTAGTGCATATTATTACTACATAATGTTCTCAAATATTATATGGAATATTGATGCCTATGTGAATCCCTACTTACTGAAAAAGTTGATGTGCTCACCCCAATTAAAATTTGAAGAAAAATGGACTAGTGCTACAACTATGAGATAAAAAGACATAGGAGTCTTGATCTTCTTTTTGATGTAATGAGTCTTCCCCTATATTATATATTCGTAGTAAATCACAATTTTGTAATATTACAAGGTATGGGGTTTTTATATAATTGAGGTTGATTTCGGTTTGATTTGGTATTGTATAATATATTTTAACTATCAAAAAAAGTTTTAAATTTCTACCACATTTATTATTTGTTCTATATCTATAATCGATACACCGTGGTGTGTATAAGGTGAAAAGGGAAATGTTGTTGGGTCTAGTTAACTCTACTTAGGTAATCTAGGTTTAATTAGGGTTTCAGGCTAGGTATCATTCTACTTAGGTTAGTGGTTGCAACATAAAACAAGCAATTGAACTAAGAAATAAATTATTAATCATGCATTCAACAACATAATCATTTTAAATTAATCATATTAACCTAATCATGACTTCTATCATGGTGACATGCATAATTATTGAGGAAAAAAAGAACTATGTATTCAACACCAGAATCACATTAACCTAAAAAAGATTGAAAAAGTTTTTCTTTCTCTCCCGAAGTCTAGAGAACTTGAAAATAGCCAAAATGAAAATCTTATTTCGTTTTAGTGTTTCAACCTCTATTTATTTGTGTAGAAAATCTCGCTTAAAAAAATATTCGCATACATCTATTTGTATTAGGGCAATTCAAGAAAATTACAAAAGGCCCCTATTAAAAAGTTACCATATAACAAATCGTAAGAGCTTTTATTTCATGAATTTTATCATATAAAATTTATTACTTTGGTCTAATTGAAATCACGCAATGCCATTCTTTGCATGTGACCTAATAGGTTCATTCGATGTTAGCAGTGAACCAGAACCATTTAGACACACAAGCTATAAGCGATATGTATGAAGGCATTATGTCTTCCTAAGTAGCATGACAAAATCAATAAAACCTAATGAATAACATATATCATATCCTTTTTTCGTGTGATATCCTTTGATTAAACATAAGGCATGGAAAATTATCCTTAATATTCAATCCTAGTAGTCTCGACCTTTAGGTTGCTTGAAATCATGAAAGTGACATTGATTATATCAATTCACTTGGACTTGGCCGTTTAACAGTCTAACATATCAAGGATTCCATTGATATATATCTCCATATAAGAGGGACAGATTCTATCTTAATTACATACCTTTACATATTATTCAAATGGTAACCTATCACAATCTTTATAATACATGGTTAAAGACAACATTTGATTGTGTCAAATTACCATGTCCCTAATATTAAAGTCTATCATAATCTCAAGTCGAAGGATTAAATGATATAACTAACCTTAGTAAGACCTATGACTTAATCTATGTGGTGTTCTCACAGCGAGTCGGTTTAGTACTCTGTTCCATAACAAGTACTCATGATCTCAATTCATATCTCTATACGCATGATCATTACTTGACCATCAATCAAGATTCACACTAATCTTAATTCATTATAGTTCCCATTATAATGACTAACTAGGGACATTTAGGATATCACGACAAATACCCATGGATCTTATTGTAAGATAAATATGCATCACTTGTAATTAAACAACAAATGAAAACCTCTATTACATTATCTAAAATTATAAGATAAACAATGTTTATAGATTGGCCTTTGGCACATTCCCTAACATGTATTCTTACTAGTATATGACATTGACTTACTATATGTGGTTGACGAAATGATTAGGCGATGACCAATTAGGGTAATATCGAAGTGCTATGTGTGTTGATCTATTACATGAGGTTGATATGCCATGTCTCATAACCAATAAGGATAGTACCTATATGCACTACTAAATTAGTTGATTCAATAAGTATGAAATGAAATGTACAAAAAACAAGAACTATAGTTGTGGAAACCAAATGATCCTTGCTTAGAAACTATTAGTTGGGAAGTGAGCGAATTTGAGTTGGTGTTGTATATGTACATGTTATGTTTAATATGTACATATACATGTTATGCCATGTAGTAGTTGATCTCGCGTTCGCTTTCAATTTGCAGGTAGCGATGGATGATCCATGCGATAGTAAAGATGCGGGTGCCAGTCGCAATTGGCCTTCTACTTCTACAGATGATCTATAAAGGGTGTCAGACCATTTTTCAGCTCATGGACAACAATTAATCGACTTCATCATCATGATGACAGCTTGCTTTGCCCTGCCAACACAAGCACTGACCCCTGCTGCTACTACTACTATGCCTATGTTATCAACACCAGAGCTCCCTAATATGACACTAGTAGCTCTTATGTTATTGGTGCTTCCTATTGTGACAGTACCAGTAGCTAATATAGTGGAGACAATACCATCTTCCACAACCACATCTTTTTGTACATCATTTGGTGAAGGACTTCATTAGATTGAAGCCAACGTATTTTGATAGGCAGAGAAATTTTGAGAATATAAAGAAGTGGGTGTTGCATTAGGAGAAATTTCACAATATCTTAAAGATCGAGGCTAGATTTTATGCTGAGATCTCATCATACACATTGTAGAGAGACGCTGATGTTTCATGGTGCACGACGAATTTTACTGATAGAGACTTTTAGTCTTGCGATTCATTTAAGAATAAGTTTTATCAGCAATAATTTCTACCTGTAGTGATGAAGAGGTTAAGGAAAGAATTTATAGACCTGAGACAGGGAGATGATGAGTCTATGATACAATATCGGGATAGCAACATCTATTTAAGGTAGTTTTCCTGGAGATCTAATAAGTGATGACTCAAAGGGTTTCTATCACTTCATGGATTGACTGTGGCCATACATATGATACTATATTGTTAATGCCGGAGCTAGGACTCATTGAGATATATGAGAGTGCCATCTCACACGAGACATCATCGGGTAGTGTTGTTGATGGGCCGATGCGACATCCAAGAGTGAAATTATATCATACTAATGATTTGAGAGGAGGAGACAAGAAGGCAAGGGACAAAAGAGTTGGACTGAGGGATCTTAGAGTATAGGACTAGCAATTCCTGATATCTTGGTAAAGCATAGTTCATACGCACCTATCATGCCAACTCCAATTAGACTAGAATTATTGACCTCGTAAACACAACAACCATCGAGTGGAATAGGTCGAGATTCATCAATATAGGAGCAGACTTAGACTATGTTTATAGAGCAGATGAGACCACCGACATGTTAAAAATGTCATTAGGTTAGAAATATTATTCGTCGGTTCCTATAGCCAGCAAGCTTTTAACATGCGACACTACTGCTACATGTTAGAGATAGTTTAGGCAACAATAGGATTGTACTCATAGATAGTACACAACTATATTGAGGGTAAAATGGTTTGTTTACTTCAGCATTATGCGTATATTATTTTGCTTTATGCATAGTACTGGTTTGAAATTGTTGATTTATGGAAGGATTAATGCTTTGATGGTCGAGGGTGATCCGACTTTATTCATAATTTTTATGTTAAGAATTTGATAAATAGGGTAATGTTATCTAAATACAAAACATATAAAAACTCCTTAGAAAGTTACGCTTACTAAGACTTGTTTTTGAGTTTTATGACTTAAGTGTTGTATATAGTGAGGATATGTAGGAGTTTGCTATGTGTGGACTTACCTACTGAGTTATATGAAACCAGGTTAAAGTGGTCAATGGATCCACCTATGGTACTCAAGAAAGGTAGGCTTTAGGTCTAGTATCATTTGAGGTTTTGACTAAGTTAATTATGATGAGAATTAAGGAAAAATTAAAGATGATAAATTAGGATAAAGTAAATTCCTAGGATGAAGTTTCTATTAGTTGGGAAGATTGTAATAGCCCAAATTCTTAGTAGTAGATTTGGTACGTAATTTAAGGTCGCGACCCGTGACGTGGCCCAAGAGTGTGTACATGGCACCAAAACTCACCACGAATACCAAGTAAGGTATTATTCTTGGTATGATTGATATTTAGTGCAATGTATATATGTAGATTTGTTGAGTCATTTTTATTGATATATAAACGTAGACATGTGAGTGGAGATGCTCCTCGATAAGCGTAACGATATGGGACATGGGAAAAGAGTGAAATAGTGAGTTCTAATTGAAGTACTTATGCTTAGAATGATCAATTAAATGTGATTATAGTTGAATTTACATAAATGTAGACTAAGTTAGGTAAATAAAAAACATCCATTGATATGCCTCGAGATAAATGTTGACACCATTACAATGTGACATTAGAAGTTATGTATCTTAGGATAAATGGTTAAGTGGCTTGTGGGACTAATAGGTGAGCCATGTGATGATCCAAAAGATGAGCGTGCACATAAAGATCAAGGGCTCAATTTATCCTTATCACTATACATGGAAATCTTATTTGATTTGCATGTAAATAATAAAAATTTTATCAAGAGAAGGGAGAGAAGGATCTTGAAATGAGATAAATCTGGTGATAAGATTATGATGAATTGAAGAGATCGATCAAGGTAGAGAAGCTCAACATCTAGGTCAACAGTCTACATCGCCACTTTGTGAAATTCAAACAAAAATTGAAAGTTTGGGTTCAATTCTGGTTTTTTACCAATTTAAGAGGGTGAATGAGTTTGTTTTCAAAATTTAATTACATATTTGGATTTCTTGTGAATTTCCACTAATTATATTATAAATAAGTTTTGGATTTGGATTTGTTTTCATAAAGTTATGATTTTTTGAAGTTTTTAGACTAAATTGGAAATTTTGCATATTGATGTTATGAACCAACCTCTATAATTTTGTTATAACTTTCTTATTTTAAATCGACATGGACCCCTTCTAGTGGCATTTAAAAGCTAATCCAAAGTGCAAAAACTTTTGCCTACTAAAGTTTTTAAAAATTTGAATGTTTTCATTTATAAAAATCCTATCCAACTTTGATGATAAATTTGAAATTTCTTGGTTTACAGTTTTGCTCATATCACATTGTTTAAATCATAACTCCCTCATTTGCTATTGGATTGAGCTCAACATTTAGTATGATGTTCTTCGTTATGTTTTTAGGCTTCAGTTAAAAAAGTCACGAGTTTTAAAGCTATGGTTTAAGAGAAATATATTTTACCAAGTTGCTAGTTGGAATATAAAATTGTTTTGAGTCATTGTGGTAAAATTTTCCAAGCTGTAAAAAATTCTCTTCCGTACTACAATACATAATTTTAAGGTTTTGGTATTGAAAATCAAATCACAAGTTATTTCACCAAAACTGTCTCTATTTTAATAAATCAGATTTTGACTTAAACAAATTATTAATGGGGTTGATTTCAAAAATTGGAATTTACAATCACTTAAACAAATTCTAATAGCTTGTACAAGTCATAAAGCATCCTAATTAACCTCTGAAACTTGGAGGAGAGTTTTTGGAGTTCAGGGACGCATTTGGGGGGTGTTACGGGGACGATTAAGCTAGGAAACTTACATGACTTGTACGTAAACTGATTGAGATATTTCTTTTCATTTTTTTATTGTTTCATAGAACTACTATACTTGTTGTATTCTTGGTGCTATGAATTGTATGCATTATTTTATAGGATGATTGTAGTTAAATTTTAACATGTGTTTAGGTTTGATGATTTGTTTTAGGGTTATGTGGCACATGAGGTATGAGACCCACGTATGTCATTATTCCAACTAATATGTGACTTAAAACTATTATAAGAGCTTGATGAAATGATAAAATGGTGACCAATTAGGGTAATGTCGAAGTGCTATAT
Organism: Stephania yunnanensis; assembly: GCA_039657365.1. Classification (NCBI taxonomy): domain Eukaryota; kingdom Viridiplantae; phylum Streptophyta; class Magnoliopsida; order Ranunculales; family Menispermaceae; genus Stephania; species Stephania yunnanensis. The sequence goes on from CM077580.1 coordinate 26,741,009, forward strand.
GTACTGACCTATTAAATGAGTTCGATATGCCATCTTTCACAACTAATAAGGATAGTACCTAATTGCACAACTACATAATTTATTACCATAAGTTTGTGTGACTAAAAAGGTAATATTTAGGCCAATGTGTTGGATATAAGATTAACTTGATTTAGTTCTTTGATAATATTTGTTTTGGTATCACTTGGTCTAGATTTGATGTTGTGTGCCACATCATGTTTTCAATATTGTTGTATGGTGTACATATGCCTTTCCACATATTCTTGTTGTGTTTGAAAATGTGGATAAATATCTTTTGGTGTTACTTTCTACTTTACTATACTCACCGTCCTTTCAATTACGGTGGGTCCAGATCCATCAAGTAGCAGGCCAGGCAAAGAGAAGATTGATGACTACCTTTGAGCCGTTTATGTTCTGCTACTTCAGATTTTTTAGGTTTTTGATATTTTTTGTATAAATTAGTTTATGTTTTTACATACTCTTGGGCAACACATATTTTGCTTGAGCGATAGTTCCACGATCAGACATATGTTTATTACACTGTCATCATCGTTTCGTTATTTATATACATGCGGTTTTTGTTTCTTGGTTTACATATCAGGTGTTTTTATTAAGTCTTCCGCTAATAATATTTAAATTTTGTAAAAGTTTTAACTAACAATGAAAATCTTAACTAATTGAAGAATACTTATCTTGAGCACATATAACAAGTTGAATGAGACCAAAGTTTGACTAATATATTGTTAAATCCTACGTGGCTGAGATTAGGTCATAAATGACTAGATTAGGCTGGGTGGTGTTCTAGATTGAGGGTGGGCCGTCACATAAGCACTCAAGCCGAATCTTTTATTTGATGTGTTTTTATAATCATTCTTCCATTTTTTAAATTTCTCTATTTTCTTTTTCTTTCTTTTTTCTTTACTATATTTTCCTTTTTCTTTTTCATTTATATGGTTCCTTGCTCCATTTTCTTTGATTACCACTATTCTCTTATAGGAATAGTTTCTAACATTTCTCACCCTTAGATTCCCTACTCCATTTCCTTTGGAATCTGTAAGTCTTTATATTTTTCATCTAAAAACTCTTGTTAGCACTTCTCACTTAAATCTAGTTTAAAAAGTATTTTTTTCCAACTAAGTAAAGTTTTATTGGTTAATTTTATATTTCTTTTCTTAATTGTTGCATAGGTTCTTTTCATTATATTTATGATATAAAATACAAACTATTTGATCAATAATCTTTGTGTAATAAAATTCTCTGAAATCTGTCGTGTTTATCTTGCACTTTTGTTTCGATCTTCTACCCATTATACTGTCTAACACAAAGTAATCAATCCCTTTAAACTCCTCTAGTGCATAAACAATCTACATAAGTCAAATAGCGTATAACAATTCATTTATATCATAAAATTTTTATTTTCATGGATAATAAACATATCACTTCTATTTAAATCCAAATTATATTCAAATCATATTTTCCAAATTAAGTAAAGTAAAATAAATAAATATTACCTGTATCTTAAAAAGTCTGAAAAATTATAGTCAACTTTAAATATTGAATAAATTGATTCTACCTCTCGAGTCTTCCATACTTCGCTTCTTTATACTTCACTTCACCTAAATACTTCCAAACTTATTCCTAACCTTTACGTCATGGCTTCAAAATAAAGTCAGGTTTCCAACAAAACAAGTACACCTCGTGAAGCATAAATACACAATATAAAGTAAAAATGAACATATTAAATAATTTTTTCACAAAAAAATAATTCATGACAAATATAAAATACCAAGCATCATCAATAACATTAATTTATCACAATCACATCAAACAAAACTAATTACAAGCCATAGTATCACAATATCATTGATTATAGATCAAGGCTTCATATAAGATTATTTAGAGAAAAATGAAGTAGAGAAGGAAATAGATCGAAATCTCCATCCAATAGTCGCATCATCTCCACCATCCCCTTGATCATGTTGTTGAGATTAGTAACTCGTTGAAAAACTCTAAAGTCTTTAATCCCCTCTTATGTTTGAATGTCGATCGAAAAAGGCTCCTTCATTCGGTAAGAGAATTTTGGGTAGATGGTAAGAGAATTTTAGTACCATTTATTTGAATTCTTCTGGCCTTTCTTCTTTAAAATCATGCAAACTTCTTGCTATTTCTCTATGGTTTTGAAACACATATTCTTGATTTTTCAGAGTTCGCATCTGGTTTAGCTGAATTGATCCCATTATGGCCAACTCTTCCTCGTCTATGTACATGCCAATGTAATCTTCATTAGGTATTTCTGAAATTCTATTCATTTTTTCATTATATGCAACAATTTCCTTTTCTTCCAAAACTCTTCTATTCTTTGCTTGTATATGTCTCATTTCTTTAGCTTCTCTTCTAATTATATCTTTTTCTCTCTCTTTCATCCTGTAAATCTACATAGTATTTCTCCTAATTGGTGCTCTCTGTGTAGGCACCAGTGATAGTCATGTCTGGAAAAGTATCCATCTCAAGACTTATGAAAGGAACTCAGTTTTGTCTACCAAATTTTGTGATCATCAATGAAAAATGTAATCATTCATTTTTTATTTTCATGGCATTTCTGATCAAATCATAACTAACTTTGCCAACATCTATAAAACCTAACCTTTAAACAATATGATACAACAAAGCCGTTTTGTAGTTCATAGCTTCATAATATTGAAAGACCTACTATAGACTTGCATCGATAAAGTAATCCCATAATTTAATGGTTTCCAAGAATTCTTTTTTTTTTTAATGTGCTTGGGATACCCTTTCTTATCCAAAATAATTCCATCCTTCAAGATTGCTACTAATATACTCTTAATGGTCTCTTATGGAAATCAATGCTTAAATCGATACTCTGATTTTCGATGATAATTATTTTCACTTCCATGAATTCGGCAATCTAAAATACCGCTTTATTATTTTTGACAAGTATTCCACTGGTTTTCCTTTAACCATGAATACAATTTTACTTTCACTTCCATTCCAATTTGCTTAAAATTCTATAACCGAAATTTCACAACCCATCTCTCTATGAATATCCACATAATAATCACGATTATAATCCTTAGTCAACAATCCCTAGTTCCTCTCCTATATTATATTTAAAATTCTAGGCACGTACTTCAATTCATTCTTCACATTAAATCCCTTTTCTGAGATTATTTTTCTATTTTTCTTAATATCACTCTTCATTCTATGAAAAGCTTTAGCATTAACTAAATCATCCACACAATAAGTAACATATGGATTATCAATTGTTTCTCTAAGATTATTAATTGATCTAACTCTAAGATTATTAATTGAAATTCTTATTATGATCTAACTCTAAGATTATTAATTGAAATTCTTGTTAGCATAACTGGTGAAGGTGGAACTTTAGATCTTGGTTATTGTTTCTCTATTGTCATTTCCTTTCCTTTCTCCTCTCTTGAACTTACCTTTTCCACTGCAGGCCATTTTTTCCAAGTAAAATAAGCACAAGTCCAAACATAAATTTAAACTTGTAAATAATTAAAAACCATTAATCAGAAATAACTTGGTTGAACTCAAAACTCTACTTACAAGGAGAAACTCATTTGAAAAGTTACTTTATAATTCAATCGAAAACTTAAATAAGAGAATCAACATCGCATGTTTTACTAAATATAATCTTATAATCAGTTTTCCAAAACTTTCATAAAATAATTTTTTTTGCAACAAACTCAAGTCTTCCTAAAACAAAAACACACCAAAAACTCATCGAAACTCAATTTTAAACCAATTGAAACTCATTTGATTTGTAAACAAAAAATCATCGCAATCACCATTTCTATTCTATTGAAATCAATGAAATCATATATCAATTGTAATAAAATGAATTCCAATAATTCAATTTTTGAAATCAATTAAAGATTTTGAAAAACTCATAAAAACCAAAAATCTTTAGTTTAAAAATTTAGGGTTGGACCATGATTACCTTCTCGAGAGTGAACCTTTCAAGATATAGACTCTTCCACTCCTCTAAATCTTTCTTCCAAGATTTTACTCAAAACCCACTTGCTCTAGCCCTAATTTTCTTTGTAATCTCAAACTCACTCTATTTCGAGTTGAACAAAACAAGATTTGGGTGAGAATCAGTTAAATACACTAAAACCTATCTTAGGAAGGTTGAATCTAAATAAAACTCTAATCTTTGAATCAAGTGGGCATAATGGTTGGTGTGTGTGAAATAATTTATGATTTGACGATTTGGGGTCTTAATTTAAAAACTCAGAATCATGCCCAACTAATCAAGGTTATAAGTGTATTCGCTACTGAAATAGGTGAAAATAAGACTCTGTGACATGTGTCGAATATGTATAATAACTTTTCCGTATATCCTTATTATTTATAGCAGTGATAAGTCGAATTGTCTTGATATGGATTTAGCAAACTTACGTGGAAGAAAGTCTTTCAATGATTTTTATTATTTTTACTTTAATTTAATTAAAACGAGAAATAAAAATCACTAATTCAATCTATAATATAATATAGTAGTTAACTAAACTAATTAAACTAACTTAACTAACACAATTCAAATTCACTAATATTCGAATCAATTCAATTCAGTAATAAATAAACATCAATACTAACGTCTAGAACAATGAAAACATTAATTCATTTTGCATCTAAGCATGTTACTTCAATCAAATTTTTGTGAACATACTTAATAAAGTACCATAGATCATTAAACTCTAATGATAAGTGAGTAACACAGCCTTTAACCATCCATTAGTTCTCTTTATTGCGGTGGAAAAACTATGTTCTAATTTTATTGAGCTAATTCCTTTAAATACACATAGAGATTACTTTTACGCAATAAAACAATATTACACTTCGTGAGAACTTCGAACTACTACATTTAACATCTTCGAAAAACCACTTAAACATTAGATTTATATCTCAAATTCACCTATGACATCTAAATGATAATACTTTTCAAACAATACTAGTTACTACTTTAAACTAGACAATGAATCCAAATATTACAATACACATTCTAGACAATGCATGCAACACAAAGTTCATGATGAAAATCCTTAAATAATAATTTATTTTCTATGTGAATCAAAGAATACGATTGGTTTAAGACATTAAGCACATAATCATCTCATCATAACTATATAGCAAAACGAATCAAGTTCATGCTCAGAATTTGTTTAGATTGTTAAACTACTCGCTCATATTCATAAACAACATCACAATAATGTAAATAAAAGACAGATAAATATTTTTTGTAATAAATACTTTAAATCCTTAAGTTTTGTCCAAGAACTATGAACAATACAATGATAAAATAAAATAATAAACAATAGCTTCTAGAGCAATGAAATATTAATCTAAGTACTCAAGGGAAACCGCTTTCGCAATCGAAAGGTCGTATTTATAGTATTCTAGGTAGTAAACATCCCAAACTAACTCAAACATCTTGTCATTATCTAAAATCTTCAAAATGAAACCCAATGATTCGTCAGCGATTCTGGTTTAAGTGGGATCGCTTGGAGAATCCTTGGAAAGTAGTCTCAGTTTCCACCAATTTGAATAGCGATCTTTGGTGTATGAGGAATCAGTCAGGAATCGCTTGTATCGAATTCCAATATTTTCCTTCACTTGATGATTCTTTCTATACTCTTTACACTTGATCAATTCCTTCATAATCTTCCCTTTTTACTTCATTTCTTCATACATTCCATTTATTACTTGAAACAACAAAAATAAGAGAAAACCACTTTAATATAATCTTTTACATCTAAAATCATCTTAAAATATACGGTAAAACATGTCTAATTATTGACTTATCATTGCGTGCCTCACTAATTTTTCCAGCTAATCAAGTTATAAGGCTAATTCATTGTCGAATCGCTATACTTGAATTTCACTTAAAAATTATGTTAACTGTCACCGATTTTCCTAACAAATTGCAGTATAAACCAATATAGCTAAGGATTTCTTGGACACTAGTAAATGCGTTTGCAATTTAATTCATATTTATTATCTATATCACTCATCACAATTAATATAAAGGTATAATTGACTAAGAATTTGAAAAGGATATGTAGGTTACTAATATTTTTATTAGTTTACTAATCAAATAAATAGATAAATAATGTAAGTTTGCATAAAGGCCATATATAGTTGCAAAAAGAACATAACAACTTGATCACCCCTTATTTGAAAGCTATTTTGGAGTTTAAGTTTCGAAAATATTTCCAAAGCGAAAGTGAAAAGGTGAGAGAATAAAAACATACCATACTAATAAAATAGAAATGAAGATAGAATATGGATTTTTTTTACTGTCGTTGGATTGACTGAACCATTCCAATACTATACCAGATTTCTAAAATCGAATATAGAATTTGTCCAGTGTAATTCCATTTGCAAAAAGTAATTGCTTGACCATTCATTGTTAAAGTGATTGTTTTATTTAGAATAGTTATAATAGTTCGAGAAGTGGCTTAGAAACACTATAAAGAGTTACCAAATCAGTGACCCGAAAACCTATCGTTGAATTGCCACTTTTTCAGTACCGAACATGGTAGTATGGGTTTAGCAACAAGGTGTCTAAATTGCTTGTCACTAAACTAAATTGGCAATGGGTCACAAAACCCGTTGCTATTTAGCAATGGTATCACTGCCAACGTTGTCTGAAAATAACAACAGTATCCCATCGCTAAAGTAGTTGCTAAATAGAGATCGAAATCTGTCACAAAGGTCGTCGCTAAATTTAAATTTGGGTGACGTCATGTAGGTATTAGCGACGGGTGTAATTTCTTGTAAATACTTTTAGATTATAAAAAACTTTTTATTTTTACAAATTCTGGATCGTAAAATGTCTTTTAAAGAGTTTTTCTTTTTAGATACAAAAATGTTTTTTAAAATTTTTTCCATGATAATTATTTTTAATTTCATTATCGTTTTTGTGTATACTTAAAATTAATTTTTTTATGTACAAAAAATAATTAATATTTACAAAAAAATGTTTTTACCTATAAAAATACAAATAAAGCAAATTAAGAATTACTATGAAAACATAGAAATATAATATAAAGCCTTTAACTTGCAAAATCACAAAAATAAGCCAAAAGGGAATATGACGGTTATATAGATTGACAAAGATTATGTAAGTACCAAAATAACTACAAGAAGTAAAAGATCAATTGCAGTCATCGTCATGGTTGACAACATCATTTAACTCATCCCAAGACTCCGAGTCATTATTTGAAGCATCATGTGTGGGAACCACCAATGGAGGCACCGGTGGCGCTTTATATGAATTCAGCAGTTGAGAGGAGGTACACCAACAAAATTCATACCCAATTTCTCCATCAAAGCTTGCTCTATTCTCCGTACTACTCCCATATCTCCCACAATTGGTTCGGATCAACATCTCTCTTTCTCTTTCTCTCTCTTTGATGACTACTAACAACTTCCCTTAGAGTCGCTCGAAGTTTGACATAAACTGCCCGAAGAGCTCCCAATGCATCTGAGGGTTATGGAATTCATGGAATATGATGCACTTCTAGGGATGGATTGTTTAGCACCATTCCATGCCAGTATAGACTGTCTTCATAAGCAGGCAATCTTTTAGATTCCCAACCTTTATGAAATTTTATTCTATGAAGGCTATAATCCTTTACCACTTGCAACTTGTGGAAAGGAAGCCACTTTTAAAGGTTTATAGGTTACGGAAGGTTTTGTTACATTTGGTATGTCCTTTTGGGAACTTAAGGTTTATAAGATACTAGTGGTTTTTGTATTTTTAAAAGTCTTTCCATCTAACTTGCCTAGACTTCCACCACCACGTATCATCAACTTCATAATTGATCTTATTCCTAGCATAAAACCTTTATCTAATCCTCAACACTGTATATCCATTACCAAGGTTTGATGATTTCTTTGATTAATTGAAGGGTGCCATATATTTCTCTATGATTGATTTAAGGTCTGGTTATCTTCAAACGAGGATCAGGGATGAGGATATCTCAAAGAAAACTTTTAGTACTAGATACATGCACTTCATGTTCACTGTGATGTCGTTTGGGCTCATTAATACTCCATCTATGTTCATGGATTTGATGCATAGAGTTTTCAAATAGTATTTTGACTAGTTCATCATAGTGTTTATTGATGACATTATGATCTATTTGAAGACTCAAGAGGAGCATTCGCACCGCCTCAGGGTTACTCTGCATACTCTAAAATATAATCGTCTATATGCCAAGTGCTGTAAGTTTGAATTCTGGTATTTAGAAATCAAATTTCTCAGATATGTGGTCAATGGTGAGGGTATATATGTTGACCCAACAAAGGTTGATGCAATCAAGGATCGTCCTACCCCTACCACAATGTTAAAGATTCAAAATTATTTTGGGTTAAGGTGGTTATTACAGTTAATCTATTGATGGTTTCCCTCTTATCGCTCTGCCAATGACTCGACTAACATAAAAATATTTGGATATCGATTGGTTTGTTGAATGCAAGAAGACTGCCTTCAAGGATTTGAAATGTAGTTTTACTATAATGCATGTTCATACATTACTTGAATCTTGGAAGGAGTTATTGATTTATACTGATGCTTCCCATTTAAGATTGGGTTTTATGTTGATGTAGGAAGCTAGGGTTATAGCTTATGATTCAAGGTGACCAAAAGACTCATAAGAGAAATTATCTAGTTCCTGAACTAGAATTTGCAGCAGTTATGTTTGCCTTGAAGATTTGGAGGCATTACTTGTACAGTGAGAAATTTAAAGTATTTTTGGACTATAAGATTGTGAAATATTTGTTTACTTATAGTGAATTGAATATGAGGCAGTGTAGATGGCTCGATTTTCTTAAGGATTATAAGTTTACTCTAGAGTACAACCCACGTAAAGCAAATGTGATTGTCGATGCCTTAAGTAGGAGAAGAATAGGTAGAGAGAATGGTGCTACTTCTAAATCTTTTAAGTTTAAACGTCTTTAGAAAGCTTGTGTTATGATGATTCGTCAAAGTCCAACTGACATATCATTAACAGAGAGAGCTAGTTCCAAACTTATTAATGTGTTATTATATGCCAATATGCTCAATCGGAAATTATTTAGCAAGTTGTTGTCCCGTTGCCACATCGAATGGACTCAGCTTCATAGCCGAACATTTGTGAAGATTGTAGCAGAATTGAGCTGTATAAAGTGAATCCACCTAATTGGACTGACTTGCATTGACATAATGTCTGAGGTAGTCTTCCAACAATGCATTGATTCTCTCCGTTTGCTTATCCTCCCAAGGCACGTGCCAAGGCATAACCTTGTATGCACCCAGGCACCGTGCCAAGGTGCGTGCAAGGTGCGTGCCAAGGCGCGACCTCGTCCACGCATGTGCGCTGCCTCATCAGTCCCGCATGCAACCAAACTTCATGGAACCATCCGAGCCCTCCGAAACTCGGCTATTTGCTAAGTTTCTACTCGGGTTACACTGTTAAGGGGCTGACAAACATCCCCCCGCTAAAATGTTCAATGCCTTCACTGAACTGCTCGGTTGCTGCCACTTCTAGTAGACAATTATCTCCATCTCAAACTGCCACAGAGTAGTATCTCGCTCCCAAGTAAGTTCCTCAACATCAACCCATTTGATCAAGTAAAAAGTTTGCCCATTTTTCTTACTTTGGCCACGCGTCTTGTGGCTTAGAATCTGCTCGATTTCTTCCGCAAACTCCTTTCGTACTAAGGGTGGAGCCTGTCTTGCTGTGCTTCTCCCAAGATCTGCCTCATCAAAGTGGAAAGGTTTAAGATTGCGTACATGGAATGTAGGATGTATCTTCAACCTTTCTGGTAGCTTAAGGCGATAAGCCGCCCTCCCAACTCGCTTGACCACCTCAAATGGTCCTTCATAGTACTGAACTAGGCCCTTGTGAATCTCCTTCTTGTTGAACTTCTTCAAAACCTGAGTGAGCTTCACCACGACTAGGTCTCCCTCCTGGAACTCTAAGAGTTTTCTATTTTGGTCAGCATACTTCTTCATCCTCCAAATAGTTTTGGCCAAACTGTCTTGAGCTGCCTCCCTCAGCTCCTTCTTATTTCTCGCAAAACGATAAGCTGCTAGGCTCGACCCCATCGACTTTGATTTGGCTACCACATATGGAGTAGCTAGCCGTTGTCCTGTCGCCACCTCGAATGGACTTAACTATGTAGCCGAGCGTTTGTGAAGATTGTAGTAGAATTGGGCTGTATCAAGTAATGCATTGATTCTCTCCGTTAATGGACCCAATTGATTCTCTCCGTCGCTACCTCGAATGGACTTACCTCGAATGGACCCAATTGGACTGACTTGCATTGACATAGTGTCTGAGGTAGTCCTCCAGCAATGCATTGATTCTCTTTGTCTGCCCATCCATTTGAGGATTGTTTTTTATGGAAACTTCAACTCTAAGCCCATCGGATTGAATAGGGCAATCCAAAACCTTCCAGTGAACCGAGCGTCTCAATCACTGATAATGTCCTCCGATATCCCCCAATATTTTTCCACATGCTTAAGGAACAACTTCGCAGTCAAGTCTGCATCACAATACTTCGGAGCAGCTATGAACGTAGCATACTTCGAGAATCGATCTACCACCACCAGCACGTTGCTCATTCCCTGCACTTTAGGAAGACCAAAGATGAAATCCATAGATATACTCTGAAAGGGTCTATCTAGTATAGGCAAAGGCTCCAACAACCCTGGTCCTTTCCTCATCTCTGTCTTGGCTTGTTGGCACACAAGGCAAGTTCGTACATATTGATCAACGTCCACCTCCATCTTAGGCCGAAAGAATGAACGTGATAAAAGGGCACAAGTGCGCTCCATGCCCAGATGCCTAGCCCACAGAGCATCATGTGACTCCCTCAAAAGTTTTCGCCTTAGTTTGCCAGTATTTGGGACATATAAACGCCCTCCTTTAGCATAGAGGACCCCATATTCGCACCAAAACCTCCGAGTGACTCCCATAGGCACTTGCTGAAGCATCTGCCTACGAACAGGGTCTTTGTTTGTCTCCTCCTTGATACGAGGCAGGAACTCACTTTCTAGCCTCACCACTGCGGACACCATCTAAGCCACCATTTTGTGACTAAGCACATCCGGGACTGAGTTAAGCCTTTCAGGCTTATGTTCGAAGTGAACATCGAACTCTGTTAGGAAATCCAGCCACCTTGCCTACATTTGATTGAGCTTCTTCTGACTCATGAAGTAAGTGATAACATCATTGTATGTTCGCACCATGAAGCTCGTTCCCAACAAGTAATGCCTCCGAAGATGGAGAGCATGAATCATAGCCATCATTTCCTTCTCGTGAGCCGGGTACCTCTGCTCCACTTTCTTCAGCTTCCTACTTTCAAAAGCAATGGGGTGTCCTTCATGGACAATTACCGCCCCAATGCTTGAAATGAGGCGTCAGTATGTACTTCGAAAGGTAGGTCAAAATTGGGCAGTCCCAATACTGGTTCAGAGGCCATGTCCTACCTCAGTTCTGCCACGGCTTAGTCGCATCGATCCGTCCGTGCTCAAGCCCGATCCTCCTTCAATAGGTCTGTCAGCGGTGCCACTCTCTTTAAGTAGCCTTTCACGAGCCGCAAGTAGTAGTTAGCCAAACCAAGGAATGATCGCAACTCCTGGACCTTCATGGGGTTTGGCCACTCCCTAATCGCCCGCTCCTTCTCTGGGTCCATTTGTAATTTACTCTGGCTTACAAAATGACCAAGGAAAGTGATCATTTGCACAACAAACTCACATTTTTCCTTCCTTACATAAAAATGATTAGCCCTCAAAGTAGTCAAAACCATCCATAAGTGATCCCCATGACCTTGAAGGTTTTAACTATAAATTACAATATCATCAAGATAAACTAACCGATCGAAGAACTAATTTAGCACATTATTCATCAAATTACAGAAGTAGGGGCATTTGTTAAGCCAATGGCATGACTAAGTACTAAAATGATCCATACCTAGTTACTATGGCGATCATAGGGAAATTACCAGCTGTAATTCGGACTTGATAGTATCCCGACCTCAAGTCAAACTTCGTGAAGTAGGCTACGTTGGATAGCCGATCAAACAAGTCTACCACCAACAAAAAATGGTACTTATTCTTCAACGTCAGCTTATTTAGTGCCTTGCAGTCCATGCACATCCGAAAAGATCTGTCATGCTTACGCTGGAACAAGACTGGTGCTCCAAAGGGTATTTTGGATGCCTGAATGAATCCAACATCCAACAACTTCTGCAACTGCTTCCTTAGCTCCTCCAACTCTTTTAGAGCCATTCTGTAAGGGGCCTGTACTGGGGGCTTTGAGTTAGGTATTAGCTCAATCTCATGGTCTCCCTTTGTGGGGGTAATTGTTTCGACAACTCCACTAACATCACGTCACTGAAGTCCTCTAGTACCTCAACAGCTACATTAGGGACTTTTGCTGTCGTGCCTACCTTAGTCTTCACCAAGGGCACCAGGTATGTTTGTTCACCCTTCCTTAGTCCATCTTTCACTTGAATGGCTGAAAGATGGGATAACTTTGCACAATCTTTCCCTAAAATCATATTAGCCACGGGAACAAAGAAAGGATGGGACTTGTTCATCACAAACAAAATCTTAAAGATTTGCATCAAGGGAATGCTTCCCAAATGTAGAAAGTCATTCCCTAGGATGACATCAAATTCATCCAAGGGAACTTCCATGAGGTTGATATTCCCTTCCCAAGACCCAACCTTAAGATTCACATTCGATGCCATACCTTGAATTTGATTTGCTTCATATTTTATAGCTTTTATTCGGCTGGAATTACAGTGGGTTCATTCAGGGTTGGCCATCATCTTCCGTGATTAAGGCCGGGATTTTCTCCTTCCTTGGGCAGTCTCGTGCCCTGTCAAGGCCATTACAAATGAAGCAGCCCTTGTATGAGGAACTTTTTGAGGGCTTTGCGTCTGCTTTTAGGGCTGGCTTCAAGCTTACTTGGTTAGGTGGGAAGGGCTTCTTCCCATCCTTCATATGGTGGTCCTTGAAAGGCTTCTTCTCCTTGTTCTTCCATTCGCTCGAGGAAGAACTAGTCTTAAAGTCCACAAGACTATCAGCCGTAGCAATCGCTTTGGGCAAGTCCATCACCCCTTACCTCCTTAGCTCGGATTGAGCCCATGACTGCAATCCAGTAGTGAAGTTAAAGAGTTTGTCCTCATCTGACATATTTTAGATGTCCAGCAAGAGAGAGGAAAACTCCTTAACATAATCTCGAACCGGTCCCTTCTGTTTGAGCTTGCGCAAGGGTTCCCGCGTTTGCCAAGCAGTATTGGTAGGAAGGAATTAATCATTTAACTCCCTCTTTAGCACCTCCCAATCCACGATTTTGGGTTTACCAACAACTGCATCATCATCTACTCTAGTTCTCTGCCAGAGTTTTGCATCACCTTCTAGGTACATGGAGGCCAAGATGACCTTTTGGTTCTCCTCCATCCGAATAGTAGCAAAGTATTGCTCTATGTTCGAAAAAAAATTCTCAAGCTCCTTCATGCTCCGCTTGCCCAAGAATTTTGTTTGGCTCCGGTACCTTAGTTTTGGGCTTTACCGCACCTGCAACCTCCGAAGATCTACCCACGGCTCGCTTTAGTAAACTCATCTCCATAGCCATTGTCGCGGCTGTTTTGGTGGTTAGTTCTCCCACATAATGTACATCCCCTACAAACTCCTCAAATTTGGATTCCTACACAGCTATCATGGCCTTTTGTGACTCTCCCTTTGTCACCAAGGAAGCCACCAACATTTCAAATCCCTCAATGCGTTGTGCCGACATTGAGGACTCTGTCGACTATGCCGGGATAGTCATCGTTGCGATCATATGTTCTAAGTGAGCTACCTTCTCACTTAGATCACTTGCGGCTCAGGTCACTATCGTCTCCGAAATGGGGCTCTGATACCAATTGTCATGTGGCCATTAATAAGGGGTTTGGCTGATTAGTAGAAAGCTTCTTAGGATTCCCTTCAAATCAAAGGCTAGAGGCTAGTGTGGATCATCTTGATTGTTTAGTTTCTAGTAAAAGTGCATTAAAATTCAGGAATAAATTGTGGATTCCAGCTCAAGATCAGTTGAGCAAGGAGTTGCTATGGGAATCTCATAGATCTCTTCATTTCATTCATTTAGGCAACACTAAGACCTATCGCGATATGACGCATATTTATTAGTTGCGTAGGATGAAGAATAAAATTGCTAAGTTCATAAAGAGATGTGAGATGTTATTGCATTCTCTGCCAATTACTGAATGGAAGTGGGAGCATATATCGATGGATTTTGTTTTCGATCCATCACTAAACCAATGTAAGCACGATCCTGTTTGGGTTGTAGTGACAAGTTGATGAAGTATGCATATTTGCTACTAGTTTCCATGCGAGATCCTCTTGACAGATTGTGTGAGATATAGGTACGTGAGGTTTTGAGATTTCATGGAGTTTTAGTGTCGATTACTTCAGATAGAGATCTAAGACTCAAGTCTAGGTCGTAGGTTGAATTGCAGAGATAAATGAGGACTATTCTAAACTATCCTCAGTTAGTTAGTGTTCATAATGTATTCCACGTATTTACGCATCGAAAAATAGAGACTCGATTCACTCTAAGGATTGATTGGAATGAATTTGATTTTTAGAAAGAGTTTTCTGATGACGAGCAATCAATACAAATTTCTTATTGAAAGATTGAAGATTGAAAACCAAAGAGATTCTTCTCATCAAGGTGAAATGGCAATTTCACAGGGATAAGGAGCCAACGTAGGAACGGTAATCTTATATAAAGGAGCAATTTCCTTTTCACTTTGAAATTACAAGTAATTCTATATTCACTTTAATTTTGAGGAAAAAATTTCTTTAATTAAGGGAGACTGTGATGACCTGTTACCTTAAGCTGGTGATTAGAGTTAACCATAATCTTCATTAACACGAGTTAGGCTCATGGTTAAGCTCGACATACCTCAATTATCGCGTACATAATGTATGATGTTTTGTGTTTGCATGACGTGTCTAAATGATTTTTTTGATTGTGGTATAAAAGGAAAATAAATATAAGCCTAGAATTAGATACAAATAATTAATTAATAAATTGTCGGTACACTAAGTACACTAAGTGTGACAAAGGGGCCATAAAATGAATATACACGCCAATAATACTTGTTGGCGTGTCTGGTGAATTCTTTGGAGATAAAATACACGAGATATATAATTTATATATAATTGATATATATATATATATATATATATATATATAACTACATGTTTAATTTGATTATTATGGATCGATAAATCGCCTCGATATGTGCAAAAGTGAAAGATGGTGTTAAGATTTGTGTTACTTTAGGCTCTATCACATTAAAAAAATACTCACTTTATCAACTTTGAGATAGAGCATCATGCATATTGAGAATAATCCTTATATATAAATCAAATGCTCTAAACTTATCACTATTCAATTAATCAATTGAGAGGACAAGCAGCTGAAGGTTTAATAAATCAAAAAAGAGGAAGTCATAAGATTGTCAAGTGAATTCTATGTGAATAATAAATATCAAACCAATAGTGATCATGTGATCATCAAAATTCGATATGTTTGAATTTTTATTTTGAGTTGAATTAATAAGTTGATGAATTTGTGTTAATTGTTGTTGTTGTTGTTGATTGGAAATGAGTTAAGACCTTAATAGAGGCCCTCTCCAATGTTGTGGGGCGATTATTGATGCGTGGTCGCAAGTATAACTGCTCGATTTTAGTAACAGTGTGACCAACTTATGTTGATTACGAATATCGTCCCAAGGGAAAGGTGTATTCACTCAGTAGTACTTAGTCAAAATTACTCTATTGCTAAGGAAATCCTTTTTGATTTGGTTTTTATAACTAAACTACTCTAATATAAGAAAACAATGTAAATTACTTTTAAAATCTTATAATAAGAATATTTTAGTTCACAACTTCACTTTAAGTAATGAAACACTATGCCTTTAAACTCACTTTGTCATCTTGATTATGTATGTGCAATACTTAATTAGAATGGAGAAGTTTCCTTCAAATCCACTTTAACCCACTATCATGACAAAATATTCTAATGTTCAAACTAGAATTCCATCTATCGGTGTTAATAATGTAAGCTTCACATTTCTTTAAGCTCCAAATCTTTAAATTCAAAACAGAAAAATTTATTATCCTTGACTCCCTAATTAACAACTATCTATCGATGTCATATATTTTATGATTGTACTATCCGTATCCGACTTAAAAGCTTCAACGACCATGAAACCTTCTAAAACCTAATATCAACAAACACATAATCGAGATGTTTGTAGCATTATACTCTGAATCAATACAAATTCAAACCATTGCACTTTTTAACTTTATAATATATTCATGTTTAATGTATAACATTCATACAATATGATCTATTAATCCCTTAGATTAATGAAACTAACATGTACGTAGTGGTATTATATGAAATTAGAGATACAATTACATAACTTCTATTAAATCAATAAAAATAATACCCAAATTACCACATGTGAGTCTTCCTTGTCTTCACTTCCACAAATCTTCTTAATAATCAAGAATAAATTAAACATTTACTAATCTATAATAATGGTTTCTAATGGATGGTAATCTATAAGTTTCCACGCTCTATACCTATTTATACACATTAAACACTTTTGAAAACAATTAGAAACCCTAGTAGACATTTCACTAGAAATAGAACTCTAAATTTATATTTTCTTAGTCTCGGCAATGTCTGTAAGTGGTCTAGCACTGTGTGCACAAAGCCACAACATCGTGGCTGCTTCGACCACTTTGTGTGCTTTTTCCTCCATCACTAGACTTGGCACCCTGCATGTCTTCCCCGACGCCATCCCTTATCACCCACGACGCAATGGAAGCTTTGACTATTTGGACTTGCTTATTCTTCTCTCCTTGAGCCTCGGCATTGAGCCTTCATCTCCTTACGGCGCTAATGATCCTTGCCACCACGTCAAACCAATGTTAGTGTATTTTAGATCTATTTCTTTACGAATTCACTCATATGTGTCTTTTATGCCTTGTGTAGCTAAAAGTTTATAAATACCATCAATTTGATCACATTTTGGTATATTTATACTAATTATACTACTAAATTAAACCTATATATAAGTTTAAATAATCAATTATCAAATACCCCCAAACATAGGATTTTGCACGTTCCAAGCAAAAATGTATTTTATCAAGTATTCTAACTACTACCATTATAGTTCATATTCATTTTACATCGTTCATGAAGTATCCTTTAACGCAAATAAGTTCAAGTTAATAATCCACTCGAGAGTTTTTCTTTTTTTTTTCTTTGCAAAAACTTATATTTTCAAGATATGTCGCATTAGCAACACATAAAATTCACTTTCAAGACTCAAAAGTATATCACAACCAAACCATAACTAGTCACAAGTTTGTTTCACCTCGACACTTAAGTAGCAAGTGTATAATATCGTGATTCCTCATTAAGCTCATAAATTGACAAATAATCATAGATCAAACTAATTATGTTAGACTTTAGCACTTCACGAGTCTATAAAACTTAACATGGTTGGAAAGACAACTTAACTCAATTAAACTACTAGAACTTAAGCTAAATCTTTTATTTGAAGAATTTTATTCAAACTTCCACTTTCTTTTCCTTATTTTTTTCTTTCTTTTTTTTTCTTTTCTTTTTCTCCTTATATAATCTAATGGCATAGTCCTAACTCCTTTTATCATGGATTTTATTTTTCCTTACTTTTTTCAACCATTAAGTTCTCTGCTCCATTTCGCGTAGAACTTATATGACTCACTCTTTTATCTTTCTTTTTAAAGTTTTTGTTAGCACTTCTCACTTTCACTATAGCAAGCAAGTTAACTCCATTTTTTCATTAAACATCATGCCTATTTCTTCCCCTATTTGCACTAAGTCTTTAATTTCTTTTTACTATCAAGCAAGATTTAAATTTATTATAGAACTCCTTAGAGATCTAACTTTTTCCATAATACGTGTTATAGAATTCTCCTTGCTTATGTTTCAAGTTCATAGTATTTCCTAACACTGGGTTTCTAATCTTGAAATGTTTTTGTTGCTGCGAAATTTCATATTTTCTTCAAAAATCTAAAAACATACTCTTGAGTTTCATATTAGTAAGTCTCTTTAGTAATAAGATTTGCAAAAGAATTACTTATTCATTACATATTACTATATATAACCTAGTCTATACTACCTAAACACATTAAAATAATAAGTAAATGGATTAAAAATGGTAAACTACCATGATTTCCTCTTTAACTACTTCAAAAATAAAATTTTAACGATCATACCTGCAATATTTATCCTTATTTGATAATTTTTACCACTTCCCATAGTGTAGTGTTTATGCCCCTGATCTTGAACAAAACCTTATTCTTAAGGTTGAAAAGTAAGCTTAAAATATGAAATCACTAAATCACAAATATATAATAATAATAATAATAATAATAATAATAATAATAATAATAACAATAATAATATCCTTATAACTCATTAATACTTTATGCATTTTTCGCATATGTTGAGAATTCTCCTACAAATTTCACATAAAATTGGGAAAAGTTAGAAACTAAAACGTTTAAATTATCATTAATTAAAGTAAATAACTTGATTGAAATTTGAAAAACTTGAAATTTAAAAACCCCTGAGCTGCCTCTAAGTAGTGCGTAGTTTAACGCCATCGGCCCAATCCATTTTTCGTCGTTTACTCCGAGTGTAAATCAAGGTATTCCATTTGTAAATGAAGATTATAATATTGTTTCCATTTTGATGTACTTCTTGCCCATCAACAAAGACAATCTTCTTGACATCATCATCCTTCTCGATACTTATTGTGATCTTTTTCTTCTTTTTGTACAAAGCTGCATTCATAGTGTTTAGTGATGACCTCCAAAGTATCATAGACTCATCATAATCCATATTATGATTCATGACAACAAAATCTAAGATGAATGTGAATCTAGCCACTTTTAAAGGCATATTCAAGACTGTCCCTATAGTTGGTATCAAGTTGCCATCAACCACTTGCAAATTTCTTGTATCGGGTAAATTGATATTCAAATCCGCATGTAACATGTCCATTATTGGCATTACATTGACTAAGGATCTTATATCATGTAAGACATTTGTAAATGTGTGCACATCAGTGCTTATTTTTATGCACATGTTTCCAGGATCTCTCCTTTTGATTGGTTGAAGTCTTGTTATGAACTTGAACTTTGGTTCTAGCTTCCTTTGAACTACCTTGATACTATTTCCTTTCGGTGCTTCTTTAGAAGGTCTTTCAACTTTTTTCTTAACTTTCCATTATTTATTCCCCTTTTTAATGTTTCAAGGCATTGATGCGTTATTGCTTGAATCTTTTGAGTTCATCTTACCTCATTTTCATTTTGTTCTCATGTTACACTTCATGCTTTAACATAGCTAAAGTGTTGACTCTTTCTGGCTTGTATATCACTTGCTATTGTCTTGGATCATTTACTGCCATAGTGCGCATCATGTAAATAACACTAATGTTCTTTTTGGGATTTTTCATAGTTTTACTCTAAAAGTGTCCTTTGTTTCATTAATTCAATGCAATGACTAACCGACCAATTTGTCTCGCCAGGTTCTTGATGGATTGTGATATCTCATCGTCCCATTCTCCACATGATTTACTCTAAATTTTCCATCTCTTTCTTTTGCTTCTCAGTGTGTTCCCTATTGCTTATGTCCATGGTGTGCAAGACTTTCTTAATTGACTTCAATGAAGTCATATTTTGACTCTACCCTAGATTCCCTTGTTCGACTTGTTTACAAAAGCCTACTGGTAACTTTAGTGCATTATTAAGACTTCCATATGGCAAGTTAGGGTTGTTGTTGTATCATTGATAAAAACTTTGAGGAGCCATTCCTCTTGCCTTGAAATTCCATATCCTTGGTTGCTCATGAAGTTGATGTCCTCATAATCCATTACATGTTGCATTTCAATTTGAGTAACTACTATAGCATGGTGACTAATAGGTTATTGAATCACCTTCACTTATAGATCATATTGTCCCATTTGAAGCTTTACTATTGACTACTCAGGTTGAATACTTATGACATAATTGCAGCTTGTGAGTTAAACTTTTATACGCTCGTTGGTTTCCTAACTGTGGATCGGTTAGCAGTTGTAGAGTTTTGAAACATAAGATCTAGGAGATCCAATAGTCCATCCTCATCCTTGGTTAGTAGAGAAACGTCTATTGCAGCATCTACTGGTATTCTGTTGTTGTGGTTCATCCCATAATAGAAAATCTGGAGTTTTGCCCATTTTACTTATTCATGTCCTAGACATCTCCTCAGCATTTGTTTGAATCATTTCCATCCTCTCGAAAAGACTT
Organism: Stephania yunnanensis; assembly: GCA_039657365.1. Lineage (NCBI taxonomy): Eukaryota > Viridiplantae > Streptophyta > Magnoliopsida > Ranunculales > Menispermaceae > Stephania > Stephania yunnanensis. The sequence continues at coordinate 26,761,467 of CM077580.1, forward strand.
GATATCTTCCTGCTTGAATTAATAGATTTCCAATTTCCTTTCTCTGATCTTTATTGGAGGAAAGAACTTATTTAGAAAACTTTCATTGATTTCTTCCTATGGTGCCATTTTCCCTGCATTTAGTGATTGGAACCAAGATTTGGCTTTTCCATCTAATGATAAAAGGAAAAGTCTCATCCAGATTACCTCCTTTATAACTCTAGTTATGTGCACTGTGTCGTATTTCTTCAAGAAGTTCTCTACATGTGCAACTAGATCTTCATTGGCTAGCCCATTTAATAGGCTATTTTCTACCATGTTGATTAGATCCGGTCTCAGTTTGAACTTGATACTGTTGGCTGGAATCCTCTCATTATTTTGTAAGTCTTATGAACTTCATGCTTGAAGTAGTCATGAAGGCATTTCTATCCTCGCACTATGTCCTACTCTACCACATCACTTTCATGCTGGTTTCTCCTTCAACCCTATTTTTTTTCATGTTTGATCTTAAACCATCTTGATTCCTTTCTTTTTTTTCCTTTATTGGTTCTGTGAATTTCAGGGTTGTAAGGCACTAAGTCCTTCTCTCATTTGATACGCATGCACTAAATCTCCCTTTTATTATTTTTCTTAAACTTAGGTCGTAAGGCTCCAAGTGCAGATGTCAAACTTGAAACTTAAACCTTTTGTTATTGTTTTCTTTTTTATACTTTAAAGTAAATTAACTAAAATAAAATTAAGTAAATTTTCAAACTAAGTCTAAGTGCCAATGATGCAAAAAACTTGATGCATGACTGTAAGTACAAAAGCTTATTTGTTGTGATAATGTGACCAACTTAAGTTGATTACATATATTATTCTCAAGGAAAGGTGTATGCATTCAGTATTACCTAGTCATAATTACTATATTGCTAAGTAAATCCTTTTTAATTTGGTTTGTATAACTAAACTACTCTAATCAAACAAAACAATGTAAATCACTCTTAAACTTTTATATAAAGAATACCTTAAGTCACAACTTTACCAAGGTAATGAAATTCTATGCTTTTCAACTCAGTTTGTCATCTTGATTATCTGTGTGCAATGCCTAATTAGAATAGACCTATTTCCTTTAAACCCTTTTCAACCCACAGTCATGATAGAAAAGATTCTAATGTACTAAAACTCCACCTATCGGTTTGAGTAATGTAAGCTCCACATTGCTTTAAGCTCTAAATCTATAGATTCAATGACCATGAAAACTTCTATTACATAATATCAACGAACACGTGATCAAGATGTTCGTAGTATAGTATTCATAGTGTAGGATCCATTGATCACTAAGATTAATAAACTACTCACACTTTACTAAAACAAACATGTGCATAGTTGTATTTATTGAAATCAAAGATATAGTTAAATAGTTTCAATTAAATCAATAAAAACAATATTAGAATCACCGCACGTGATTCTTCAATGTCTTCCCTTCCACGAATCTTCTTAATACTCCAGAATAAAAGCAACCTATGCTAATCTATGATAATGGTTACTAATGGATAGTAATCTATATGTTTTCCATGTTCTAATACCTATTTGTACTCTTTATACACTTTTTAAAACAATTAGAAACCATAATAGACAATTTCAAACGAAATAGAACTCTAACTTTCTATTTTCTTTAGTCTAAGTGTTGTCTAAAAGTGGTCCATCATTGTGTGTACAAAGCCAAAGTGTTGTGACTGCTTCGTCCACTTTACGCGTTTTTCATCTTTCTGTAGACTCGGCGCCCAGCGTGTCTTCCCTTATCACCCGCGGCTTTGTGACAACTTTGACTATCCCGACTATCTTTTTCTCCCCTCCTCGAGCCTTGGCGATGTGCCTTCATCTCCCATGTTGCGCCTTCATATCCCTACATCACTAACCATCTTTGCCATGGTGTCAAACCCATGTTTGTATATTTTAGCTCCATTTCTTCAATAATTCACTCATTTGTCTCCTTTAGGCCTTGTGTACCTGAAAATACATAAATACCATCAATTTGATCACATTTTGGGATATTTAAACTAATTAAACTACTAAACTGAACCTATATATATGTGACGAACCCCTTCTAAAATTAGGGCACTGCTTGGTTTAATTCCATCATTAAGCCTTAACCTTACCTTAAAGAACTTAACACGAAAATAGTCATCCTTTTCAAAATCATTTACCTACTTTCAAATTATAAGTTCGATATGTGTTTTAATGTCTTATGTAATAAAATAAATCAATGTGAATTAAAATTTTGCATACTGACAAGTTTATTTAGTTGAAGTCTTACAAATTAATGAAATCATTTTTGTGATACCTAACAATCGTGGAAAAACCATGGAATAAAGATCACATGCATATATATAAGAAAACAGTGATATATAACAACATATGTCTGGTTAAGGTACTAATCACTAAACCAATAATATACAACCCTAAAAGTATATGATAGGTATATAAAAGTAATACATAAAAAATAAAAACCTATGAAATCTGGCGTAGCAGCACTCCATTAGCTCAAAGGTAGTCGTCGATCTTCTCATTTCCCAGTCTGCTACTCGATGGATCTGCACCCACCGTCACAACTAAATGGCGAGTACAAGAAAATAGAAAGTAACATTGAGAGACATTTGTTCACATCCCTAATCATGCAATAAGTATAAAAAAGCACGATAATAGCAACTATCCTGAAAAGAGAACATGCAAAGAGATACTTTAGCTAAACAACATGAAAGTGACACATGACTAAGTGGTAATGATCGAAGGCCGGTCGACCGTGATTTTTGTCACATCAGCCTTTCCACTATTTGAAGATAGTGCTAAGGTCTACATCAATGTAAAGGTGTGAGCAGTGCCTTTGCCTTTATAACCTTTCGCTGGTGCCAGTCACCTGCAATATATACTTGCCAACAACTTCAGGTCCTATACCCTGTGTGCTGTGCAAGTTATGCTTGCCAATAACCCTGTGATTCTTTTCCCTTGTACTGTGCAAGATAGTGGAGATATGCTGATCACTCTGGAAGTCCAGTGACCCCCGTATTTCTTATGGACCTCTATAACATCTAGATAGAATAACGACTTTTATATTTTAAAAATGACATGGTTTGAGAATCCAATGAAGCAATTGCATATCTAATTCATAAGGGAAATAGATTACAATACTAACACCTACCTCATAGCATGCTATTTCACTAACCCCATGTATTAACAATCAACAATGACATTGCACTGATTTGGAGTAAATGAAATCATTTAATTAACATATTATGCCATATAAGCAACCTCATATAATAAGAAATAACAAAAAATCATGGCATACGGAGTACAAAGGCAAACCAGCCTGAATGACTAAAAATGAACATATGAATAGGAATGAAATGTAAATAAAAATCTCAATCAGTTAACTTACAATCCACGCAATTTCCTAAGCTACTTCGGTCTCCCAACTCCTCGAAACTCGTATTTGAATCCCTAGAACACTTCCCTAGTTCCCTGATATCAAACTAATCCAAATAAGTTGGGTTTAAGTCAGGTCCAATGGGTTAAGGAACTTTAACCCAAAACAACCCCTTAAGAATAAACAACACCGAAATTTTAATCTTATATTGTAGAGCAATTTTAGACATGAAACTGTCAAGATATCAAAATCTTCCAATAATACAAAAATTGTTGGTCTCTATCTTAGCTTTCCAAAATGGTTTAGTTTTCAAAATCCCGATTTAAAATGAAAGAAATATCATATTTCGTCTAAACATAGCTCTAATTGAAATCTAACACAGCCAGTGGACTTAGAAAATCTATTTCTCCCAATATATAATTAAAAAAATATGATTTTTGGTTACAAGGCAAAAACCATATAAAATAACAACATATTAAAAGACCAACTCATTTGGATAAGTACGTAGGTTGTTATGGCTTTAACTATTTTAGTTTTGAAAATCTTGTACTGCATTTTAACATCTATTTGTAGAACACTTTTAGACATGAAAATATTTGAATTATAAAATCTCTAGTTAAGCAAAGTTGTTCTCCTTTGAGTAAGATTTCAAATGCCATCGGTTTGAGTCGATTTGGATCTATAATGAGCATGTTATGACTAAATTACATAGACTAATCCCTAATACAACATGCAAAAATTCAATTTTGGTCTTGCAACTTCAAAAATTCATATCATTATGATTTCAAAAACAAATTAAGAACTTAAATATAGCTGGATTATCAACTTGAAATGACGAATCGAAATATATAAACTAATTGTAAAATCTTAATCATCTAGCATCTGAATTCGACTAAAAACCAAAATGGGTTTCAAGTAAATAGGGAGATATGTACCCAGTTTGACGAACACCTAGCTTAACTTGATCTCTCCTTCACCAAAACCACTTTGGTTGCTGGTATTCTTCTTCCTCCAAGCATTCTATTTCTATTCAGTAAGTTTCCTTCTCAATTATGCAAATGAAATGAAGTTGACTTGGTTGCGTCAATTGATTACTAGATTTAAATATTAATTGGATGTTATTGATTAATAACCATTGATTTTATTGTGCATACGTGTTTCGAGGCTTATCTAGTGCTACACCTACTAACACATGTCCCACTAACTCATGCTATATGACTCCAACATGTAACTCCATTGATGTTGAGATGAGTGAATACTTGTCACGATGAAAACCAAGTGGCTATTATTTTAACTAACTTAGCTTCATTAAATTTATAATTAACCATAGCCATGTATAAATCACTACAAAACCTATTTATAATCATAAGCCAACTTATCATATCACTCTCTATCTTGATCCCACGCCGACACTCAACTTGAGGCGCATTACCACATACGTAGTGGCAACTATACATAAGTAGAAATGACTTAGTAGTCTACACATATACAATACACTAGGCATACAACACAACAAATATAATATATACGTCGGCTATCTCACCTCGGTTTTCAATATATCATTACAGGTCCCATATCATGGGTCACTTGATCCTAATTAAGAAGTTAAACTCAAATTAGAAACTTGGACCAATTCTGTCCAACTAATGAAAATTCCTTCCTCGAAATTAAACTTGAGTTAAAGTTATACCAGACTCGAAAATGTACGAAAACCTATCTTGCATATAGTCTTCCCGTTCCCAATAGAGTTTTGAGTCTCCATGGAACCGCGACTCGACTAACACCTCCGGGATAGACTTGCCTCTCAACTGCTAATCCTCTGGTCTAAGATTTGTATAGGTTGTTCCTAATAAGACATGTCCTCACTCAGATTAATCTGACTCAAATCAACTGTTCGTCTCTCACCTGCCTTCGAATTGGCTAGTTGAAGCATGGTTATATGAAACGTCGGATGAAAACCTGACATCAATGAAGGTAAATCCAGCTCATAAGTAACCTTGCCGACTCATCATTTGATCTTAAAAGGCTTAAAGAATCTCGGTGCTAACTTTCCTTTCAGAAAAAATATGTGAAAACCATTCCGTGGAGAAACCTTTAGATACACAAAGGCTTCCTCGTCATATGCGAGATCGTTGCGATTTGTGTCTGTATACTTCTTTTGCCTTTCCTAGGCTCCTTTAAGCCTTTGGCGAATTTTTCATACTTTTGTTGGCGTGATTAACAACAATTTCAGGTCCTATAATGTCCCAGTCCTCTAGCTCACCCCAACAAGATGGTGAGTGACACGGTCTGCCATATAAAGCCTCAAATGGTGCCATCTCGATGTTAGCCAGATAATTGTTGTTATATGTAAACTCATACAACAATAAGTACTTCTCCTCTGATCCGCCAAACATAAGTATACAAGCCCTGAGGATATCTTCGAGAGTTTGAATCAACCTCTCAGTCTGCCAATCAGGTTGAGTGTGAAAAGCTGTACTAAATTGTAGGGGCATACCATACTACTCCTGCATACCCTGCCACATCCTGGATGTATACTTAACATCTTTCTCAAAAGTAATAGTCAATGGTACCACGTGCAGTCTAATGATCTCCCTCTCAAATAATATACTCAGTTGGTCAAATATATAATGAGCTGCAACTAGTATGAAATGGGAAACGGCTGCAACAATCCTCCAGGTTTACTATGCTCTCCCTTCACATATTGGCAAATCTCATAGTTCTTGGTGAACTACAATACGTTCTCTTTCATCCCAGTCCACAAATATCTCTTCTTGTCATGATACAATTTAGTCTTACCTAAATGATTAGTGAACCGAGAACGGTATGAATCTTGAAGAATTTATCTCTCAGCTTTATCACTACTGGTATCTACAATCTGCTTCTAAATCTCAAACGATGGTCTATCGTCTATGTCCAGTCAATACACTTAATACTCTAGGCCAACTCACTTAATCTCGGGTATAATATGTTGGCTCTCTATCCCTGTAATACTCTCTAAGTAGACACTGTAGGAAACCTCATTTATGTACAAATCATCGCCCGAGTATCGTTAGGAATATCTGATTTTGTCATCATTGTCGCTGCCTCGAGTAATCCATCCTCATGTGTCATATGACATTTAACAACTTCGGCATCCCCAACTAGCATCCTACTTAGTGCTTTAGCAACTACATTGCTTTTCCTGATTGATATTCTAGCGAAAAATCATAGTCCTTTAGAAATTCCAACCTCCGTTGCTGTCTTAAGTTAAGCTATTTCTGTGTGAAGAGGTATTTGAACCTCTTATAATCAATATAGAGTGTGAAGCTCTTTCCAAATAGACGTTGTCTCCATATCTTCAAAGCAAACACTACCACTGCCAACTCTAAGTCATTGGAGGGATAGGTTTTCTCATGTACCTTCAGTTGTCTAGATGCATAAGCTAAGTGCCTCTATCTTGCATCAACACATAACCTAGACCTATATGAGAAGCATCTATATACACCAGAAATCCATATCTAGCTTCTTGCAATATTAACACTGCTGCGATAGTCAACAATCACTTTAGCTGAGCAAATGCCTTCTCACATTCCACAGACCAATCAAACTTGATGTCTTTCTAGGTTAATCTAATGAACTACGTAGCGATCTTTAAGAAATCCTTTATGAACCTGCAGTAATATACTGCTAACCCCAAAAAACTCATAACCTTCATAACTGACATCGGTGCAGGCCAATCCTTAATAGCTTGAATCTTAGCTGGATCTATAACAATACTTGCTGCTCTAATAACATGTCTAAAAACCTGACTTCTGACTACCTAAATTCACACTTGCTGAGCTTGGTGTATAGTCGAGCTTCTTCAAGGTCTGTAACATCTATCTGAGGTGCCGCTCATGATCTTCTTGAGTCATTGAATATATCAATATATCATCAATGAAAATTATCATGAAATGGTCAAGAAATGGCCTCATCACTTGATGCATCAAATCTATAAACATGGCAAAAGCATTAGTCAAACCAAACAACATAACTATAAACTAATAGTGTCTATATCTCATGCTGAATGCCGTCTTGGACCTATCCTCATCCTTGATATTAAGTGGATAATACCTTGATCATAGATTTATCTTGGATAAGTGTTATGCTCATCTCAATTGATCAAATAAGTCATCAATCCGTTGTAAGGTATACTTGTTTGTAACTATGACCTTGATAAACTATCTACTATCGATACATAATCCCAAAGTACTGTCCTTTTTATTCACAAGTAAGATCAGCGCTCCCCTTGGCGATATAAAAGGTGTAATGAATCCCTTCGGTCCCAAATCCTGCAATTGACTCCTCAACTCCTCCAATTCTCTCAGAGCCATGCATTATGGTGGTATAAATATAGGTCTAGTGCCTTGTACCAACTCAATAATGAAATCTATCTCTCTTGGTGTTGGTAAAACATGAAAGTCCTTCAAAAACACGTCAAGAAAGTCGCATACAACTAGAATCTCTTCTAGTTTGGGTCCCTGACTCTTTACTACGGTATATAATGAAACTAGAGTCTCCATCTCTCCACCAGTCGCAAGTCGGCCTCTAGTGCCCTTGACTCTCGAAATATTACCACTATATGTGAACATCAAATGCCCTAGGATATTAAATATCATTTTCTTACTAAAATAGTCGATATGAGCATGATACGATGCTAGCCAATCCATCCCTAGCAAGGTTTCGAAATGTACGAACGCGAGCACTCTGAAGTACATGGGTAACTCTACCCTACCTATCTTTACTAGACATCCCTCTAAAAGACAATTAGGGTACACCCTATCCCCGGTTGTAGTAATCAAAATCAAGTATACGCTAACGTTAAATGATGTCAACCCTAAGATGCCTATCAAGCGAGCATAAATGAAAAATATTGTAGAACCTAAATCAAACAAAACATGACTCTCTACTACAAAAGGAAACCACACCCTCAATGATTCTCTATATGGCATCTGCATCAAGTTACGCAACAATATGTACGCCCTCTCAACTCTGTGGTGGAATCACGACTAATGGCTGTAGACACTCTCGAATCATATGCCCATCCTGACCACACCTAAAATAAATGACTGGTCTACGCTGTCCCTGAACCTGATCCTAGGCTTGTGCCTATCTTTACCCCTGTCGAGAAATTCTCTCTACCTCATTCTCTACTTTTTCCTTGACCTTCATTATCCTGTGAAGCTTCTCTTGAGATAGTTCCCACTTCTCGATCTTCTCAAAGTTCCTTGCTCCATTGGAGTAGGCGGGCTTGAGTTTGATCAAGTCCTTGAAAAGTTCAACTTTGATTGATATGCTGGAAGATGTGGGCGTGAGGAAACGGTATAGTCTCAGATGTCTCTACTACTGGAAAAGTGTGCACCATTGGAGCTGTTGCCATCTTCGATCTTACATCGATCGACCATCGTGTTCTACAAGTTGACAGCGTTCGCGATACCAACAGATATGTAGATAGTGCATATATATAGATAAAAATTAACATGTATACATATAAGACATCCCCGTCTCACTTAAACTCATTTTCCAACTAATGATTTCTAGGCGAGGATCATTTGGTTTTCTATAACTAAATTTTTTTTTTCATGTTTAAATTTTTTATTTGTTACATATTGGAAAGGTTTGGCATTTTGTTACACATTTTAGCTTTATAAATTTAGATTATTGTACTACATATGACTATAGTATCACAACTTTGGACAATTCCATAAACTGTTCATAATATTCTAGAACCAGGCTCTAATACCAATCATGACAACCCCTTCTCAAATTAGGGCACCGCCCGGCCTAATTCAATTATTAAGCCATAACCTCACCTCGTAGAATTAACACGAAAATCAGCCTATCAAAACCATTTACCTACTTACAAATAATAAGTTCAATATGTGTTTTAATGTGATATGTAACATAATATATTAGAGTGAATTAAAATTTTGCTTACAAGTTTATTTAGCGGAAGTCTTATAAATTAACGATAGCATTATTGTGATACCTAACAATCGTGGAAAAACCAGGGAATAAAGATCACATGCATATATATATATATAAGAAAACAAAAATATGAAACACGTGTCTGGTCAAGGTACTAGTCACTCAACCCATAATATACATCCCCAAAAGTATATGATAGGCATATAAAACTAATACATTAAAAATCAGAACCTACAAAATTTGGCGTAGCAACACTTCACTAGCTTAGTTGTAGTTGTCAATCTTCTCTTGGCCCGGTTTGCAACTAGATGAATCTTCACCCACCATCATAACTAGATGGTGAGTACAGGAAGATAGAAAGCAATACCGAGAGACATTTGTTCACATTTCAAATTATGCAACAAGTATAAAAAAGCATGATAATAGCAATGACGCTGAAAAGAGAACATGTAAAGACGTACTTCAACTAAACAACATGAAACTAACATATGGCTAAGTAGTAATGATCTAGGGCCGATCGGCCGTGATCTTCATTACATCAGCCTTTCCACTATATGAAAATGGTACTGAGCACTACATCAATGTGAAGGTTGTGGTCTTGCCTTTATAACCTTTTGTTGGTGCAAGTCACCGGTGATACATACTTGCTAACAACCTCGGGTCCCAAACCCTATATGCTGTGCAAGTTATGCTTGCCAATAACCGCGCGACTCATTTCTTGTGTGTTACGCAAGATAGTGGAGTTATCCCGATCACCCTGGAAATCTAGTGACCACCGTATGTCTGACGGACCTCTATAACAAAATGACGCTAGATACAAGAACCACTTTTATATTTCAAAAATGACATAGTTTGAGAATTCAATGAAACAATTGCATATATAACTCACAAAGGAAATATATTATAATACTTTGTAACACCTACCTAATAGAATGCTATTTCACTGACTACATGTATTTACAATCAACAATGACATTGCACAAGATTTGGAGTCAACGAAATCATTTGATTAACATATTATGCCATAGAAACAATCTCATATAATGAGAAATAGCAAGAAATTTATGGCATATGGAGTATCAAGGCGAATTAGTTCAAATGACTGGAAATGAACATTTGAATAGGAATGAAATGTAAATAAATATCTCAATCAGTTTACTTACAATCCACATAATTTCCTAAGCTATTCCATTCTCCCAACACCTCAAAACTCGTATTTGAATCCCCGGAACACTTTCCTAGTTTCCTTATATCAAACTAATCCAAATAAGTTGGGTTTAAGTCAGGTCTACTGGGTTTATCAACTTTAACCCATAACGACCATTTAAAACTAAACAACACCAAAATTTTAGTATTATATTGTAGCAATTTTAGGCAAAAAATTGCGAGAATATCAAAATCTTCCACTGGTACAAAGATTGTTGGTCTCTATCTTAGCTTTACAAAAAGGTTTAGTTTTCGAAATTTTGACTTAAAACGAAAGAAATATCATATTTCTCCTACACATAGCTCTAATTGAAAACTAAGCCGACCAGCGGATTTAGAAAATCTATTTCTCCAAATATAGACTTCAAAAAATGTGATTTTTTATCACAAGGTAGCAACCATACCCAATAAAACATAATAAAAGACCAGCTCTCTGGATAAGTAGGTTAGGATTTATGCCTTTAACAATATTAGTTTTAAAAACTTTCTACTGCATTTCAACACTTACTTGTTCAACACTTTTGGACATGAAACCCTTTGAGTTACAATAACTCTTGTTAAGCAAGGTCGTTTCATTTTGAGTAAGCCTTCGAATGCCATTGGTTTGAGTAGATTTGGGTATAATATAACCAAATTACATAGACTTATCCCTAATACAACATGCAGAAACTCAGTTTTGGTCTTACAACATAAAACATTCATATCTTTATGATTTCAAAACTAATTAAGAAATTTAACATAGCTATACTATTAGCTTGAAATTAGGAATTGTAATATACAATCTAATTGCAAAATGTTAATCATCTAGCCTCTGAATTTGACCAAATACCAAAATAGGTTTCAAGTATATAGTGAAGATATATACCTAGTTTGACGAACACCTAGCTTAACATGATCTCTCCTTCACCTAACCCACTTTGGTTGCTGGTCTTCTTCTTCCTCCAACCCTTCTCCTTCTCTCCAGTAATTTTCCTTCTCAATTAAGTGAATGAAATGAAGTTGACTTGGTTGTATGAGTTGATTACTAGCTTTATATATTAAGTGGATGTGGTTGATTAATAACCATTGATCTCATTGTACACACATGTCTTGAGGCTCATCTAGTGATACACCTATTAACACATGTCCCACTAACTCATGCTATGTGCACTAATATGTAACTCCATTGATGTTAAGATGAGTCAATGCATGTCTCAATGAAAATCAAACGGATATTGTTTTAACTTACTAACTTAGCTTCATTAAGTGTATAATCAACCATAGCCAAGTAAAAATTACTATAAAAGATATATATATATATATATATATATATATATATATATATATATAATCCTATGCCAACTTACCATATCACTTTGTACCGTTCCGACACTCAACTCGAGGCACATTCCCAAACACAAATCGACACTTAAATGTGAGTAGAAATTACTTAGTAATCTCGCACATATACAATACACTAGACATACACCACAACAAATATAACATATACCTTGGCCATCTCGCATCAGTTATGACACATATCTCATTGAGGGTCCCACATCATGGGTCACTTGATCCTAATTAAGGAGTTAAACAAAAATTAGAAACTTTGGTCGTGACAATATATAAGTCTAAATAATTAATTCTATTTAATGGTTAATGATAAGATGATTTGGGAATTTAAAAGGGGCTGCTGACTTGTTCATTTTTGAGACATTCGATGGTGGAACGCTCACCTTTCATAAAGTTTAGTGACCCTATTTAGTGGAAGTGCACTGCACTAAATGAGTTAGTGCGACTCGACTTAAAAAATAGCAATTTGGCTGGTTTTAACATGGTAACTTCTGAGGCTTTGAAGATTGGTTGAAAAGTCATAAAGGTACAATATTAGACCTATTTGACATTAAATGATTTGTGATAGGTTCTCAAACAGAGGGAAAGTTGCGTGACCCAGAAAGTTAGGAAAATTGTAACGAAACCAAACCGAGGTAAGTGATACTCCTATCATAATTAATCATGGTTAGTAAATTAGTATATTTGGTTCATATAACGTTATAGTCTTAGATTAGGGCAACATACTGTGATTTGAATTTTTATATTTGGAAAATCCCAGAGATGGTCGATAAGGTGCACCAAGGCTAAGGATTAAAAACGTATGCTGGGAAATGGATTCCTCCATTTGTCCAAATAAGTGGAAAGGTTTGCCTTGAAATGGATTCCACCATTTTATCCTCAGTTTGAGAGAGTTTTACCTTAGCTATCATTGTCTAGTTAGAGTTGATAGTTCAATTAAGCGGGAATAAACCAATAGTATCCCTTATCGCCTAACATGTGGATTCTGTGGTTGTATTCTCGAGTGATTGGAGAGTACGAATCCATAATTAGATTCAAATTACGAATCATGAGCATGGTTGCATGTTACCTATTGGAATTGCATTCAATTATTTATTGTTTATGTCAATTCCATTCCGTGAATAAATATGTTTTGGATTCATACATTTATTGATTTATTGATATTAGTTTATAATTTATGCATTTACAAGAATTACTTACTGAGCATGTTGGAGCACTCTCTCCCCTTAACACTTTACATTCACAGGGACATGCTTCATCGAAAGGGAAAGAGAATATTTATCAATTTTACTATCTTTGCTTGAATGTAATGAGCCTTCTTGTATATATACCATTTGAATTACATTGTTGTAATATAACATAGTTAAGGGTTTGTTAATATGTTTTAGTTTTGATAAAATCATGATTTATGTATATTTTCATTGTTATCGAAAAAGTTTTAATTTTCCATTGTGCATACAGGTTAAGTTTATCACGTAAATTTGGAGAGGCTATTAGCAGCAATTAAGGTTTTTTGGTGTACCGGTGCTTAATTAGTGTTTCAGGTCGGGTATTGCCCTAATATTAAAAGATGATGCTATAACTTGGTATTAGAGCCTACTTAAATAGCTTTGCTACATTTTAGTATCTGAGCCATGGTATACCCTATATTATTGAAGACGTAATTCTGATACAGCTTAATATCAGAACCTAAGTGACTTGGTGAAACTAAGTTATTGACTTTGATACACCTTAGTACTATAACCAAATTTTACTATATTTGGGGTTTGTCTCAAGTTGTGAATAAACTTAAGGTGTGATAAACGGTTTTATCCTTGTTTTGGGGAGAAATAAAAATGAAAACATTATTATACGTTACTTGGTGTACTTGCTATTATCTATTTTATAAATATGATTTCCCTATTTTCTTTGAATGTTACCCTAATGGTCTTATCCCTTCTTTGATATTCGAATCTAATGGCTAATTAGGAGACGGTTCTTAGTGGCCTTGACTATATGGTAATCAGGAGAATGAAGCTTAGTGAAAATCTAGAAAGGAGCAGCAAATTAGAAAGCTTCTGGAATCTTAGGCAAAACTTATTACAATGTTGATTGCTCAAATAGGACTACCAGTTCAGTATCAGACTGCAGTTAGTCTCAAGGTTAACGAGACTGAAAGAGGAACTGAGATAGTAGCAGTTTTAGCTCAGCCAGTTGTAGCACAAGTTTAGGTATGAGAGACTTCTGCTATAGTGCTAGTAGATTATGAGAAGGATTGATTTCTCAAAACATGGAAAGATTTCTTGAAATATGATATCATGAGACTTAGTGGCGCTATGGAGGATAGGGTAGTTGAGACCTGGATATGGAGATGGAGCAACGATCTTTTGTTATTGTTGTTGTTCTTGTTGAGGAGTGGTTTAAGGTTAAACATGTCTCATTTTTTTGATAGAATCTTCTCTTAAGTAGTGGAATTCTCTAGAGATCGAAGGGAAAACTATCACCACTCAGCCATAATTTAGAACCATATTCTACAAGCAGTTCTTTTCAAAATCAGTTAGGATCAAGAAGAAGACCAAGTTCATAAAGGTGAAACAGAGAGAGATGTCTTTATGGGAGTGTGAGCGGAGGCCTACTAAGTTAAGCAAGTTCACTCTAGAGATGGTTATTTTGGAGTACAAAATAGACATGTTTCTAGGTAGTCTTAACTGTGAGATACGTGAGGTAGTTTCCTCTCATCGTTAAACATGCAATGAATTTATCTTTGAGAGTACTATGGGTGAGGAAGCAGTAGTGTTAGCTTGTCCACCAAAGACAATGGAAATCCCATCACTAGCTCTTTATTATCTGTGTTGGCTGAGGGTTCTAGAGCTTTTCCAAATTCAACCGACTCAATCATATGAAAGTAAGAGGAGTCTAAATTTTCTCAACCACCAAAGGAAGCAGAGTGCACCAAAGGGTTGTTCTTTCGTGGCTCCAGTTCTAGAATGAATTATTTATGTTAGAGCATCGATTGTTGCACCATTTGTTTCACGACCTTTGGAGGTGAAACCACCTTTACCACTACTAGCTCGATCAAGACAAATGAACTATATTGCACCTCTAGCTTCTTTAATGGGTAGTGTGATACATATTGAGGATCGTGGAAGTTATTTCGAACATTTATGGTCAAGATATGCATGTGTTAATTGTTGTTGGCTTTATAGTTTCTTTTATTACTGGTGCAATGGTAGACGAGTTGAAATAGAAACCTGTTAGAGATAGGAATTTATTGGTTTTATGCATAGTGGTGAGTGAGAAAGTTTATCATAACCTAATATGTGAGAGATGTGTAGTCAAAATCTTAGAGAATGAACTCCTAATCGATTGGGTAGTAGCAAACCATGCTAGTATTGAGTTTTTTCATAAAAAAGTAATCATTCAGATTCCTAACCTTTTTGAAACTATATTTTATAAAGGCTATTATCCTTTACAACTTAAAACTCATGGAAATGAAGCAAGTCTTAGTGACTTAGAGGTTATAGCAAGGGTTGTTACTTTTAGCGAGCCGAGTCAGGAACTTAACGTTGGTGCGATACAAGTGGTTTTTGAGTTTTTAGAAGTTTTTCCATCTGAGTTTCTTTTATATCCATAACCATGTTTCATCAACTTCATTATTGATTTTATTCGTGGTATAAAACCTATATCTATTCCTCCGGACTGTTGGCTCCGAAGGAATCGTGTGAGTTGTAGACTCAGCTTTAGGAATTGCTAAGGAAAGGTTTTATCCATCCTAGTACTTAAACATAGGGAGCACCAATTCTTTTTGTGAGGAAAAAAGATGGAACCCTACGTTTATGCATTGATTATAGACAGCTGAATCGGGTGAATATCAAGAATAAATATCCATTACCCAAGAATGATAACTTGTTTGATCCGTTAAAGAGTGCCAAATATTTCTCGAAGATTGATTTGAGGTTTTGTTACCATGAACTAAGGACTAGGGATGAGGATAACTCGAAGACAACTTTCGGTTGTAGATATAGGCATTTCTAGTTCCTAGTAATGTCGTTTGGGCTCATTAATACTCCCTCTATGTTTTGCATGTGATACACATGGTGTTCAAATTCTATCTTGACTAGTTCGTCATAGTTTTTATTGATGACATTTGATCTATTTGAAGACTTAGGTGGAGCACTCGCACCACCTTAAGCTTACTCTACAGACTCTGAAAGATAATCAGCTATATGCTAAGTTCAATAAGTGCATTTTCTTGTCATTGGAGGTCAAATTTATCAAACATTTGGTCAATGCTCAGGGCATATCTGTTGATCAAGCGAAGATTAAGGCAATTTAGGATTGGTCTACTTTTAACATAGTGTTAGAGATTCTGAGTTTTTTTGGGTTAGCAGGTTATAATACATGATTTGTTAATGAATTATCTCATATCACTCTGCCAATGACTACACTAACATATAACAATGTAGATTTTGATTAGTCTAATGAATGAAGGCTGCCTTAAAGGCTTTGAAATGTTATTTGACTACAACACATGTTCTTACATTACCTAAATCAAAGAGGTTTTAATGATTTATAATGATATTTCTCATTCAGGCATGGGCTGTGTGTTGACACAGTTGGGCAGGGTTGTAGCTTATTGGTGTAGGGCACATGTATGATTGATTACGAATATCATCCTCATGGAAAGGTGTATTGCACTTACTATACATAGTCAGAATTATTCTATTGCTAAGGATATCCATTTTTAACTGATTTTAAACTAAATTATTTTATTCTAACAAAAAATTGTAGATAACTTATAAAATTTTATATTAAGAGGATCTTAGTTCACAACTTCACCTAGGTAATGAAAATAATGCTTTTCAACTCACTTTTTTCATCTTCATTATGTGTTGCAATGCCTAATTAAAATAGACAGATTTTCTTCAAATCCCCTTCAACCCACTGTCGTGACATAAAATATTATAATGTACAAACTATAATTCCACGTATCTTTGTCAATAACCTAAGTTCCACATTGCTTTAAGTTCCAAATCTTTAGAACCATAACCAATTAAGTTTACTATCTGTGCCTCCCTAATTAATAACTATTTAACGATGTTATATATTGTATTGTTGTACCGTCCGTATTTAGATTAAAAGCTTCAATGGCAATGATAACTCCTAAAACCTAATATCAACAAACACATGATAAATTTGTTTGTATTATTAAACTCAGAATCAATACAAATTTTAACCATTGCACTTTTCAACATTATAATCCACTCATAACCACTTTATCATGGCATTCATACTGTAAGATCAATTGATCCCTAAGATTCATGAACTATTCACACATCATTGAAACAAACATGCACATAATAGTATTCATTGCAACCAAAGATTAAACAAATAACTACAATTATATCAAAAAAAACATATTGAACAACCACATGTGAGTCTTCAATGTGTTCTCTTCCACAATTCTTCTTAACACTTAAGAACAAAGTAAAACTTTGCTAATGTATTGCTCTCAATCATTATTGGTTCGTTTACCAAATTCTAATACCAATTTATACTCAGAAGGTACTTTAGAATACAATTAGAAACCTTAGTAGACAATTCTACATGAAATAAAATACTTATTTTTTATTTTCTTTAGTCTCAGCATTGTCCAAAAGTGATCTGGCGCTATTTATGTATTGCCACTACACCGTGATAGCTTCAACCACTTTATGTGCATTTTCCCCATATATTAGACTCAACACCATGTGCTGACCCCTCCCCCTCGACGTTGTCCGCTTTAGCCCATGGTGCCGCCACTGCGCCCGATGTGCTATCTCTTTTTTCTTTTCTTTTTGGTCCTCCACGTTGTGCCCATGCCGTTAAACCTCCCTACAGCCTCAACCTTACTTTTGTGCATTTTAGCATAATTTCTTCACAAACTCACTCGTTTGTCTCCTTTATGCCTTGTGTACCTAAAAATACATAAATACTATCAATTAGAGATCATTCGGGGATATTTATACTAAATATACTACTAAAATAATAGTATATATTAATATATAATAACTTATCAAATACCCTCAAACTTAGGATTTTGTACATATCGAGCAAAGTGTATTTTACTAAGTATTCTTGCTACTACTAGAACTTAAGTTCGTCTCTATTTCACGTCGTTCATGGAATATTCTTTAATCCAAATAAATTTAAGTTAATAATCCACTAAAGAGCCTTTATTTGCAAAAACTTGTATATTCAAAATATTTAGCTTTAACAACACATACAATTCACTTTCAAAACTTTAAAGTAGTTCACAACTAAAACCATTACTACTCACAAGTTTGTTTCACCTTGACATTCAAATAGCAAGTGTACAATCTCATGATTTTTAATTAATCTTAGGAATTCACAAATGAGCATAAATCATACTAATTTTGTTTGCATTTCAGGAGTCCATAGGACTTAATATAGTTGGAATGAAAACTTAACTTAATTAAGCTACTTGTACTCGAGGTAAATTTTTTTTTTGAGAGTTCTAACCAAACTTTCGCCTTTCTTTTATTTATTTCTATCTTTATTTATTTCTCCGAATATATTTTAATTGTTTGGTCCCTGCTCATTTTCCTATGAATTTCGTTTTTCCTCTTTTCTTTCCAACCATCAAGTTCTCTTCTCCTTTTCTTATAGAGCTTTTAGGACTCTCTATTTTTTTTTTTTTAAAAAAAAAAAACTCTTGTTACCCCTTCTCACTTTCAATCTATTAATCAAGTTTGAACTTCGAGTTTTCCATTAAACATCATGCCTATCTCTTTCCCTCTTTGTACTAAGTCTTATTTACTTTTTTACATTAATGTAAGATTCACACTTATTATAAAATTCCTTAGACATCTAAATTTTTTCCACAATTAGTGTTCTAGTTTGTTCTTGGTTTTATTTCAAGTTCACGATCTTCCCTAACTCTAGGTTTTCTATCATGAATGCATACTGTTGTTTGCTACATTTCTCATTTTCTAAAAAAAATTAGTAACACTCTCTTGAGTTTCATATCACTAAAATACTTGTATTCTTACTCATCCTTAATTAAAAGCATGAACTTTGCAAATGAATTACTTATTCATTACATATTACTATATAAAACCTAATCTGTACTACCTAAATATTCAAATAATAATTGAATTAAAAAAGAATATACTACCATGCTTTGCTCTTTAACTCTTCAAAAATAAAATTTTACAATTATACTTGCAGTGTTTATCCTTATTTCATCCTTTCTTACCATTTCTTATAGTTTCGTATTCGTGCCCCCAAACTTAAACCAAAACTTGTCTCCAAGGTCTAAAAATAAACTCGAAACATGAAAACATAAAAACCCAAACATATAATAACACAAGATATAATAATGCATAGACATAAATTTTAAACAAAAAGATAACAAATCGGTCTAACTCCTTGATGCTTTTTGAATATGCCATAAATGTTGAGACTTCTCCATTTCGATGAAATATCACCCAACAAAAGGTATTTTCTGCACATTTAACATAAACTTTGCCAAGCTAGAAAACTAAAATGTTTGGATTGTACTACTAAACTAATGAAATAACTACATGAATTAAATATAAAAATTGAAATTTAAAAAACCCCTAGAATACGTCCTAGAAAAGCTTAGTTTAACATCATTAGTTCCACACCTTTTTTGCTTATTTAGTCAAAGTCTAAATCGAGATACTCCATTTGTAGGTCAAAGATAGTGATATCTCTCCCCTTTATATGTACTTCTTGCCCTTCAACATAGATAATCTTCTTGGCATCATCATCTTCCTTGATACTCATTATGATTATTTTCTTCCTCGCGTGCAAGACCACATTAGCAGTTTTCAACAATGGCCGCCAAAGTATCATAGTCACATTATCATCCATGTCATCATCCATAATTTGAAAATCCATGATGAATGTGAATTTACCCACTTTGACATGCACATTCAAAACTCTCCCAATTGTTGGTACCAAGTTACCTTCAACAACTTGCAACTTTGTTTTATCGAGACAATTGATATTCAAATTGACTTGTAACATGTCTTTTATAGGCATCACATTGATTGAGGCTCTCGTGTCAAATAAGATATTTCTAAACTGGTGCTCATTAATGCTTAATTGTATGCATATATTTTATATATATATATATATATATATATATATATATATCTAGGATTTTTTTTTGATTGGTTGAAGTCTCGGTATGAACTTAAATCTTGGTTCCGACTTCTTCGGAACAATTTTGATACTATTTTCTTTCGGTGGTTCTTCTGAAGGTTTTTCATTTTGTTTCATAGCTCTCCATTATTTCTTTTCCTTCTTTTCAATATTCAAGGCATCAATACGTTGTTGCTTAAATTCTTTGAGTTCATCTTGCCTCACTTCCATTACATAAAAGATTTAACCCTTTGGACTTTTCGTTTAAAGGTTTTTACCATTATTGCTCATAAAATCTACCACTCCATAAAGTCAAGTAGCAACGACCTTAAATATTCCTAACCATCATGATCTTAATTTACCAGAAAATAGTTTCAGTCTTGAATTGTATAACAAGACTAGTTGTCCTCGCTCAAAAGTAGACGTTTTATTCTTTTGTCGAGCCATTGCCTTGAATTCTTTTTATACAACTTAGTTTTTTCATACGCATAACTCATCTAGTTCAATTAGTTGAAGCACTCTATCATTTCCTGTAGTTTAAAGATTCATGTGTGAGCTTTTGTATACCTTTATATACTTTGTGCTTTAACTCTACTAGTAAGTGACACACTTTTCCATACACCAACTGATACAGAGATGTGACAATTGGTGTTTTGAACGTTGTACTATATGCTCACAATGCTTCTTTAAAATGGAATGCCTAATATTTTCTCTTGGTGTTAATATGTTTTTCCAAGATTTGCTTCACTTCACTGTTGCTTACTTTAGCTTGTCCATTTATTTGAGCATGGTATGAAAGCGAGGTTTTATACCACACCCTATATCTTTTAAGCAATGTGTCTAAGGCTCTATTATAGAAATGTGACCCTCATCATCGACCAATGCTCTAGGTATTCAGAATGGCAGAAGATGTATTTCTCGATGAATTCTATGATCACTTTTGAATCATTAGTCGCAGGTTTTGTGGCTTCCACCTTTTTCAACACACAATCCACTACTAATAATATATATATTTTCCATTTGATGAAGGGAATGTTTACATCAAAATCTATAACTTCTTGAAAACTAGTTTGTGGTAAATCACGGCTTCTTAAAATATTTTCTGTCCTTTAGCAATCATTGCAAGTTTTCACAAAAAATTATGAATCCTTAGATATATTTGGCAAGTAGAATATGCATTGAAACATTTTAGTTGCCATCCTTTCCGCTCCAAAATGTCCCACATATGTGATAAGTGACATCCTTTTAGAATGCCTAAAAATTCCTCCTATGCTACACATTGTCGAATCAGCCTATCATTGCATATTTGGAATAGATATGGCTCATCCCAAAAAATAAGACTTTACATCAATCAGGAATTTCTTTCTTGTTGCATTTATTAAATCTAGATGAAACACACCACATGGTTAATAATTGACATAGTCTGCGAACCATGATGCCACTTTTAGGACTTACTTTTTGCATTTCTCTTGGTTCCTCTATCTTCTTAACTGATATATTCTTAACCTTTTCTACCTTTTACATCACTTGCACTTGCATTAGCCCATTTGTTGTCGTAGTGCTCATTATATGAATAACACTAACGTTTTCCTTAGGATTTATGATAGTGTTATTCAAAAACTATATTTTATTCCTTGATTTCAAATTAATGGCAAGCCAACCAATCTGTCTCTCTAGATTCTTGATAGATTGTGATCTCATATCATCCATTCTTTTAATAACTTTCTTCAAATTACCCCATTGTTCATGTCCATGGAGTGCAAGAATTTCTCTATTAACTTCAATTATGTCATTTATTCGCTATGCCTTAGTTTCCCTTATTAGACTTCTTGATCAAATCCTAGCTGTAACTTCAATGAATTATCAGGATTCCCATATGAGCAATTGGGGTTGTTGTTCCATCCTTGATAAAACCTTTGAGGAGCCATTTCTCTTAGCTTGAATGTGTTTCTAAAGCTCTTATTGTTCATGAATTTGATCTCCTCAAGCTCTATTCCTTGCCGCATGTCCAGTTGATTAATCACCATTGCTTGGTGATTAACGGGTCGATGTATAGCTTGCACTTGTGGACTTTATCATCCCATTTGATGTTTCGCCATTTGATTGAATAGGTTTAATAGTTGTGCCATGATCGCAGCTTCTAAATCAATCGCATATATGCCTGATGGCTTTCTCATTGTGGAACAAGTAATGATTGTAGAGTTCTGAGACGTAAGATCTTGGAGTTCTGATGCTCCATCCTCATCCTCAGTTATTAGAGATCTACCTACTTTAGTATCTAATACTGTTTTGGCACTATTATTCATCCCAAAGTAGAAAATCTGGAGTTATGCCTATTTCATGTATCTATGTGCTTGACATCTCCTTATCATCTCCTTAACTCTTCCCCAAGCCTCACAAAGTGACTTGACACCTTCCTACTTTAGTTGATTGATTTCCAGTTTCCTTTCATTAACTTTCATTGGGGAAAGAACTTTTCTAGAAATCTTTCATTGATTTCCACCTATAAAGTCATATTCCTCATGTTTAGTCCACGAAACTAGGATTAGGCTTTTCCACCAAATGAGAATGGGAAGTATCATCCTGATCTCTTCCTTGGTAACTCCAATAATGTGCATGGTGTCGCACTTCTCCAAGACATTATCTACATAAGCAATTGGATCTTCATTCGCTAGCTCGTTGAACAAGCTATTCTGCACCATGTTGATTAGACACAGTTTCAGTTCGAACTTGGTGGTATTGGCTGGAAGCCTTCGGGTTGATTATTCCTTCAGCCTTATTGTTGGTTTCGTGCATGATCCTCAGCAATCTTAATTCCTTTCCTTTTTCTTTCCTTTGTTAGTTATGTCAATCACATTGTTGTAAGGCACTAAGTCATTCTCTCCTTTGCTATGCATGCACTAACTTTCCTTTAAAAGAAAACACAAAATATCAAGTGCGGATATCAAAATTTAAACTTGAAACTTAATAAGTTAAAGTGGCTATTCGTCCCCGGTAATAGCCCCAAAAACTTAGTGCAAGCTGCAAGTATAACAACTTTATTGTAATAATCGTCTGACTAACTTACGTTGATTATAAAAATCTTCCTCATGGAAAGTTTTATTGCACTTAGTATACTTAGTCAGAATTAATCTATTGGTAAGAAAAACCCATTTTTAATTGAGTATAAACTAAACTGTTCTATTTTAACAAAACAATGTAAATAACTATTAAACTCTATATTGAGAAGATCATAGTGCACAACTTCACATAAGTAATGAATAACTATGCTTTTCGACTCACTTTATTCATATTCATCTTGTGTCCAATGCCTAATTATAATAGATAAATTTTCTTCAAATCTCCCATTTGCCGTGGAAGAAAATATTATAATATGAAAACTATAACTCCACATATCGGTGTGAATAACGTATGTTCCATATTGCTTTAAGTTCCTAATCATTAGATTCATGACTAATTAAATTTACTATCCATGCCTCCTTAATCAATAACTATCTATCGATGTTATGTTCTTTTACGGTTGTACCATCCATATTCAGCTAAAAGCTTCATTGGCCACGATAACTTCTAGAATCTAATATCAACAAACATGTAATCAAGATGTTGTATCAATATGCTCACAATCAATAAAAACTCTAACAATTGCACTTTTTAACATTGTAATCCACATATAACTACATTGGCATAACATTCATACCATAACATCCATTTATCCATAAGATTAATGAACCGCTCACACATCATTGAAACAAACATGCACAAAATGGTATTCATTGCAATCAAAGATTAAACAAATAACTTCAATTAAATCAACAAAAATAATACCAAACAACCACATGTGATTGTTTAATGTCTTCTCTTCCACGACTCTTCTTAATACTTTAGAACAAAGTAAATCTAATGCTAATCTATTGCTCTTAATAACTATTGGTCAATTTACCATGTTCTAATACCTATTTACACTCCTTAGACACTTTAGAAAACAATTAAAAATCATAGTAGACAATTTTACACGAAATAGAACTCTAACTTTCCATTTCATTTAGTCTCGACACTGTCGATAAGTGATTCGGTGCAATGTGTGTGAAGCCACGACACTGTGACAATTTCGACCACTTTGTGTGCATTTCCCCTTTAAGTAGACTGACCGCCCTGTGTTGACCTCCTTGGCGCCGTTCCTTTTAGCCCATAGCACGGCCACTGCGCCGGCTATGATATCTTTTTTTTCTCTTCTTCTTGGTCGTCCATGTTGTGCCTATGCGTCTAGCCTCTTCCCACGGCATAAAGCCTATGTTCCATGTTGTCAGCCCTACTTTTATGCATTTTAGCATCATTGTTTTCACAAAGTCACTCATTTTTCTACTTTATGCCTTTTATGACTGAAAACACATAAATACCATGAATTAGACATTGTTCAATGATATTCGTACTAACTATATAACTAAATCAACACAATAAATAAGTTTATATAATCACTTAACTCATGCTTCAATGCAACTCAAGATTCTTGCAAGAAATTATCCAGTTCATAATCATGAATTACCAGTAGCTGTGTTTGCCTTGAAGATTTGGAGGCATTATTTGTATGGGGAGTAATTAATAGTATTTTTTAGTCATAAAAGTGTGAAATACTTGTTTACTCAAAATGAGCTGAATATGGGGCAGCATGAGGAAGCTTATATGATGATGATTTGTGAAAATCAAGCTGACACTTCATTAATTTAGAGAGCTAGTTCTAGAGCTACTAATCCATTCTTTTATGCTTAGATTGGAGCCGAACTGAAAATTATTCAGTAGGTGGTTGATTACCAAAAAGATGGTCATGATTACTTAGCTCTTGAGAGGTTAATGGTTAGTGTGGATTAATGGTTTGGTTTCAGGAGAAAGCGCATTACATTTTTTGATAGATTGTGGATTGCAACTAAAAATTAGTAGAGGGATTAATTGCTATAGGAATCTTATAGACCTATTTACATTATTCATTTAAACATCACTAAGATATATCACTATATGAGGCATATTTATTAGAAGCCTAAGATGAATACTAATATTGCTGAGTTCGTAATGAGATGTGAATTAATGAGATGTGAAGTATGCCAGTAATTTAAGCCCGGCCATAGGAAACCTACAGGGTTGTTGCATTCTATTCCAATTCTTGAGTGGAAATAGAAGCATATATCGATTGATTTTGTTTCTGGTCGGCCGCTGAATCAATTTAAGCATGATGTAGTTTGAGATTGTAGTCGATAGATTGACAAACTTTGTACATTTATTGCTAGTTTCCATGTGAGATCCTTTTGATAGATTATGTGAGATATACGTATGTGAAATTTTTAATATTTCATAAAGTTCCAGTGTCAATTACTTTGAATGAAGATCCAAGGCTTACGTCTAGGTTTTTGCGTGAGTTTTAGAGACATCTAGAAACTGTTCTTAACCTCAGTACAACATATCATCCTCAGATTGACATGCAAACTGAGCGCTTGATCTTGGTGCTAGAGGACATATTTCAAGCTTATGTCTTAGAGTTTTGTAGTAATTAGGAGAAATGCATTCCGCTATGTGAGTTCTCTTATTAAACAGAAATTAAAATACCAAATAGCCGAAAACTTTATCTAATAACTTATTTAACCAAACTAACAAAAATAATTCGAACAATTTTTTGCAAACTAAATCAAACAATATTCAAATTCAATATAATATAAATGTATTAATAAACATCTAAACAAACCCATACTAAACAATGTAATACAGTTGGATTACTTTCAAATACTAAAACATAACATAACTTCATGATATAGTTAAAATTATAACACATGGAATCTTGGAATCCTTAAATCCTAATTCATAATAGGTTGATAGCCTTTAACCATCCACCGATTTTCCAAAATTCACAAGAAAAGCCATATTCTTATCATTGTAAATCTAATTATTGAATAAAATGCGACACCATAGAAATACAATAGCATTAACACTCAATGAATACCTTGCCTAATCTAAATCAAATATAAATTAGAATATGCTTATTAATAAAAAAAATTAGAACAAAATCACCTAGAACATCCACTCGCGAAAAGCACTATAGATTAAACCTAGTTACTATTATAATTGTTGTAAATAATCATTAAAATAGATTCAAAATCAAAATACCACACATTTGCAACTAAGCATGCAATATTAATCTTCATTAGTTGTAATACGCAAAAACGACTTGTTAAATCCGTGATTAACATGTATGAATAAATTTAATGCATTAAGTGTGTGATTTCTTGATTATACAATAACATAATTGAAAGACATAATGAATAAATAAATAAATACCTCTTAAATAAATCAAAGCACTTACGTAGTTTCAAACATCAACTAAAATTAATAAAAGACTTATTGAATATGAGAAATAGGTTGGAAAAAGAGTTGTTTTGAAGCTCTCTTGTCTTATTTATAATCTCCTAAGTTTTACATATCCTAGATAAACTCAAATTCTTCATATATATAAACAACACCCATAATAGACCTCAGCGATTTGTCAGCTATTCTTAAGTTGTAAACAAATTATAGGGTCAATCAATGGAATTGCACTCTGTGCTCCACCGATTTAGCTGACAATTTCTTGTATATTTTTCAATTCATTGAGGATTCACTAAACTTCTCTGTTACCAATTTATGTGGTGATTCCTAGTCTAACTACATATCGCAGGCTAATCGTTAGACTTCTCTACTCGACCGTCCTTCCACTTTTTCTTCCATTTTTTATGTTCTTGTGTAAATCTTGAAATCACATAAAAGAGAATACATAGTGTAATATCATCCTTTATAACTAAAATCAACCAAAATTAAATTATAAAATGTGTTTAATTATCAACTTATAAAATGGCCACAAACTCAACACTTTGTTCTTCTGATTGAAGGAACTCTCTATATCATATTCTCTTTTCATTCGTTATAATATGATTTCAATCTAATTCATCTTAAATTTTTATAACAAAAATTTTAAAAATTGAAGTAATTTTCAAATGTAAATGTATTCCCTAAAAGTAAATGAATGTTATAATACAGAAGAATAATTTAGAAAAAATGAAACATACCTTAATGATAACTCAACCATCCAACGCAACACTCTTTAGAACTTAAAGTTTATTACCAAGTTCAGTATATAATATAGGTTTTCTCAATCTCCACGGACAAGCATCAACCTTAAGTTGACTAGTATCGAATCTCAAAACACAAAAACCACATGATTAATCTCAGTTTTAGAAAATATTTTATAATAGCACCACAATCAAAATCAATAAAAACTTTGCCAATATACCAATGAATATTTCGTTTAAAATGTGTTAGATTAAGAAATACTTCATTCAACTCTAGTTTCAAGCGCTTGAACTAAATCTTTTCTTTGAAGAGTTTAATAACATTCATTTTTTATTTCTCATTATTTTCTACTCCATCCTAATTATTTCTTTTGCTTTTGGTTTGAGTCCCTGCTCCATTTCCTATGGAATCTACATGCCTTTTATATTTGTAAAATCTAGATAACACTTTTCACTATCCACTAAAGTTGAACATACCATTCTTTTTAACTTATAGAAATTCATCGATTTCTAACCTATTTGTTTTTTCAATTGTTGGATAATAATTATATATATACTATAAAATATTTAATTAATAGTTTTTATATCACAAGATTCTTAGAAATATGTCTTCTTTATCTTGCACTATTATTTTGATCTTCTAACCATTCTCATGACTAACACAATGCATTCAATTTAGTCTATACATCAACTAGTAAAGTTAATCAGAAACAATATAAAAACTGATTCCTTCTATCATAGAATTAACTTGGGTTATAAAAATAACATTTTCATTCAAAATCTAGTATAAATTCATTTTCATTACCATTCTTTCCCTAAATAAAGTAAAATAAAAATCATACTTGAATTTAAAAGACATTTAAAATATCTTGTCAACTCATTTGAATATCATATTTTTTTGAACTTTGCATCTATTCTTGACTAATCTTCTACCTTTCTTTATTTTCCTCACTGTCATTGCTATCATTGTCATACTTCACCTAAAATACTTCTAAACGCTTTCGAAACCTGGTCTTCTAGGTTAAAAAATAAAGTTCAATTTCCAATAAAACAAATACACCACGTGAAGTACAAAGAATTTCAGATGATCATAAATTGGACCATCAATATAATAATAAACTTAATATATAATCTTTTGTCAAACACAATGCATAACAATTAGAATAAACATCACCATTATATAACAAATATATTAAATCACCAACCACAAAGCACATAGCATAGCACCACCATAAACATAAAGTATTACTATTATCTAGGTTACATATAAGACCTCGCACAATATCATCCAAAGAAAAAGAAGATAAATTGAATAAGGAAATCAATGTCGTCGTCCAAAAGTTGCTTATCGTCCTCTACTAGATCTATCATTTGGGACTTCTAACTCGCATTAGAGTCTTAGAGGTGGCAGTCCTGACCTAGCAGTCATGGAAAATTAAGACTACTACTATGAGGTAGTGTCATCTTTGTAGATTGTACATGACAACTACGACACCTTTTTGTCTATGTCTTATAGACATTGTTCGCTCCATTCTGTCAATAGTCCTTGCTAAAGCATTATGATCCTCGAACACTAGTTCTGGATTTCACAAAGTTTTCCCTAGAATGCTCGAAACTTTACCCATGAAGGCTTACTCTATCTCTTCCATATATAGTCTTTCATAATCCCTAGCAGGCTGCTCAACATTCAGATCATTTCTAGCTTCTAACAATTCCTCTAAAATCCTACTTGTTTCATCTCTAATTTTCCTTTTCTGTTCTGTCCCTCTTCTGGCTATCTCAGCCTCCTCTCTCTCATCTTCTATGTCTACATAACCATTTACTCATCCATATCTCCATATAACTTCATCTGTAATGGTCTTCTCTTGTAAAACATCCATATAAAGCCCTACAATGTTCAATTGATCTGGTATACAAAAAGCCGTGATCCTCAAAAGGAAATGTAGTCTATCATTCTTTGTTGTGTTGATAGCACTCCTTATAGACTAGTAGATAATTTTGTTAACATCAAAATATCCTAATCTAGGACAATGTGGTTAAATAAGAAGTTTTCTAGTGTACTATCTCGTAATACTGCATGCTTGGTTATAGGCTGGTGTTTATGAAATACCACCAAGGTTTAGTGATTTTCCTTAAAAATTATGTGGTTACGTGCTTTTGGTACTCCTCCATATAAAAATGAATCCATCACAATTGATTGCCTCTAAACATCCACTAATTTTCTTAGTGGGGTATTGGTACCTAATGGTATATTTGGGCTTTAGGTACTCATCATTTTATTTTTGGTGAAGTTTTTATAAATTAAAATACACGTTTATTCTTGCAGCAGAATAATCCACTGTCCTTCCTCGAACACGTGACTAGATCTTACTCTGGCTTCCATATGCATTTTCATAAAACTCTCGCATCAGAATATCACAACCCTTTTCACTAGGAACATCCTCTATGTCTAAGTGGTTGTAGTCCTCAGTGAACAATATCCAGTTCCTTACCTTAATGATATCTAAGTCCCTAGGTGTGTATTTGAATTCTTTTTTAACATTAAATCCCCATTTTGTGATCGACTTCCTATACTTTACTAAATCATTCTTAAATTTATCATAAACCATGCAATTGAAAAAGTTTTCCTTCTTAAGTACATAACTTTTTGCTCCCATAGGTATCTCCTCCTCCAATTCTTCCACTTCCTCCCTTTATTCTTCATAATCATCCTTTGTATTATAGGTAAATGATGAAGGTGGAGTAGCTTGTCTTTGAGGTGTAATCCTAGGTGTGTTAAAAGAGATTAACATAGGTTGGATTTCAGAAACTTTAGAATTTTTTTTATTTTCTTTACCAACTTCCCATTTCTTTTCGCCTCCCATGAACCTATCATTTCCACAAGTACCAATTTGGATAAGTACAAGTAAAAAATGAAGCTAAAAAACAAGTTAAACTAAATTTGTCAAAAAAGTGTTCGGTAAAATTCTCCTTATCTATCTAAATGGAGAAATTCATAGAAAAGTCATTTATAATTTGAGAGGATGAAATTCATATGAAATTTATCAATAAAACTTCAGTGGTAAAAAAATCATTCATAGGTAATTAAAATCATGCGATATATAAATACATAAACCCTAAAAATCATATGAAACTTAGTCTCAAATTTGTTTGAGTATAAAATTCAATCCATTCACTATATATGAAAATAGTTTGAGAATCTGATAGCAATAAATAAATTATCGCACCACTCCTATATTAGTATTGTAATTATAAACATTCAACATCAAAACTAATTTAAAAAAAAAATTTGAAATTTAGTTTCCATCCAACTAAAAATCCAAAATTGATGAAAGTCGAAAATCTAATCAATAAGAGGTTATGATTTTCATTGCTTATGAAAAATGAAAATTTAATCAATATGAAGTTATGGTTTTCATTGATTACCTTCTTGAAAGTTATAATTTCAAGATTAGAACTCTAAACAATTCTCTAGTACACTTCTCCAACCTCGAGTTCAAACTCTTCTTGCTCAAACCCTATTTGGCTCTACACTCACTGAATTATGGATTGAATGTGTGGAAATTGAGGTGGGAATCACTTAAATCCACTAAAATCAAGCTTTGGAAAGTTTGTATATACAAAATGGATAAATATGGCGATTTTAGGTTTTAGTTTTTAAAAACTGAAATTCGATTTCAGCGAATCTGGGTTTAATTGGATTCGCTGGAAAATCGTGGACAAAATCAGTGAAAATAAGCCTAAGTGGCACACAAATTTGTTCAATGAATCATAGTTAAAGGTTCAAATTGGTGACAAATCGCTGACCTAAAATTACAATGAAAACTCTGCACACTACTTCCGATTTTCTCAGTGAATTCAGGTATAAATTGGAATTGCTGGGAAATCAGAAGCTTATTTTTACTATTTCTCTAATTTAATTGATTTTCCCATTTATTTATCACATATATAACCAAAAAGAGTTAGAATTATTCTAAATTATTTGAATACTACTATGATATGTACTAAATAATAATTTCATTACTATAAATAACCAAAAAAATATAAAACTAATGCATACAAATAGTATAGCACGAAAATAAATTAGCTCGATCAATCCCCTTTGCATGAAATTATTTTGGAATTGAGATCCTAAAATTTCCTTATTATAAAAGTAAAAACATTAGAGAATATAGAAACAACTAGCCAATTCTAATACTAAAGCTGAATCTAAGGATAGATTATGGGTTACCTCCCATAGAGGCTTTTATTTGCTATCTTTTGCTAAACTAAGTCACACAGGTCTAAACTAGTTCTACAAACTTAAGTGTTGGATTGTCCATTCTACTGTCATTTCATAAGATGATTGCTCAGCCATGCACCCTAAAAGTGATTGTATTGTTCAAAGTATCCATGACAACTTATGAATAGGTTAAGAAAGCTCGACCTAAGATCAATGTAGGATCTTCGTTGATGAAGTGTGTCATTAACAAAAATTCTGCAGGAATAATGTACTTGTCAATTTGAACAGTTACATTAGTAATAATACCTATTATTTTCATTGAATAATTGTTTAGTAGAGTAACTTTTTTCGGAAGCAAGTACATCCAATTCTAGTTGAGTATGAAGAAAGAAGTGAATTGGCTTATAGTTTTCTCTAGAACCTGTATTACAAATAACTTTAGAACATCAAGCCTATTTGACTTTTATGTTTATAAATATATATCTCCTGAATAATCCAGCTTGAAAATAGTTTGATTTTTCTTTTTCTTTTCCTTATTATTTATAGATTTGAATTCATCCATTTTAAGATAATTCTCAATATTGTTTGGTTGCCTTACCCTTCATTCTTTGGTTATTTTCTTCTGATTTGAAGTGTCTTTATCATGCTTATTCTTGGTCATAGCATTTTCGTTTTCCATTGTTACTACATTAATAATATATACTTCAGATTTTTTAAGATTTAACTCTAAAGATTCATTATCATTAATTTGTTAATTATTAAATTTATCTGAATTTTCATAGACATTTTCATTATTGAAATGGAAAGTGAAAACCTTATTTTCAAATTCATTAGACATTGTTCATTAAAGGATATTAAACTTTGTTTTAGCTATTTTAAGTAATGGTCTTCCTAAAAGTATGGGTGGTGATTTATATGTTACCGAGTCTCCCATTTCAATGATATAGAAGTTAGCTAGAAATACTTAGTCATTTACTTTTACTAAGACATCTTCTTTTAAACCATAAGGTTTAATAACTGTGTTGTTAGTTAAGGTAAGATTAATATGTGTATTAGTTAACGAACCTATTTTCAATGACTCATATAATTTAAGTGACATAACATTAATTTATGCTCCAAGATCTTACATAGTAAAATCAATCAAGGAAGTCCTTATTGTAATAAGAATTTCAAACATTCCTATATTGAAACAATTATCAGGTATTTCCTTTTTAAGTAATGTAGACACATTTTGTGCTAAATTGTATTTTGATTTTTCTAAAAATAGTTCCTTTGATTCAGAGAGTTTTCTCAAAACTTCATTATAATAAAAAAATTGCGTAATTGATTCCATCAATGGTTTATTGATTTCTACTTTTATAAACGCTTCAAAAATGTCTTCTTTGTTTTCTTCTGCCCCAGCATTAGTAATTGTTTTGAAATGGTACAATATGAATACATATCTTCATTTAAATTATTAGAAACCATATCATTTTTATCCTTATCAATTATTTTAGACTTTTGTAAAGATTTTTCATCTACTTAAACTCTGGCTAAATAACATGGGTTTAGTTGTCCAATAAAAAGGTGTATTTCATTTTTCGTACATCTATTCTCTAGTGGAATGACATTATCAATCGTTTCTTCTTATTTTTCTATATCTTTATGTGCTTCCTTTTTATTATTTTTTTAAGTGTCTTTCATGTTATAGTTGTGTCTTTCTTATTAAATAATAAAGCATTAACTTGTGCTTGATTAGTAGGAGCAACAGTAGTTTAAGTAAGTGCTTGAACTTGATTACTCTATTATGTACTTAACCTATTTATTTGTAACTTATTTTCACTTGACTGAGCCCATAAACCTTTTTAAGGATTCTGATCTGAAAAAAGAATTGATTGCTTGTACTTCTGTCATATCTATTATCATTTCACCGATCAACTTCTCCCATAATGATATCTATACTATCTAGTATCGTCATAATATCAGCCAATTTCATTCTTTTAACTAACTGAGAAAGAATTTGCAAATTGATAAAACCCGGCAGGCGAATTTTTCATCTCCAGGGAAAAACACTCAAATCTTCGATCGAAAAATTCCCAATTTCCCTTTAAGAGCTTCCACTCTCACGTAAAGTTTTTTTTTTGACAATTCAAAAGTGGATGAAGATTTTTTACTAATGAATCAATATTCAAAATCATTCCATTTGGCATCCCTTACTTTATCCAAACGGCAGACTTCTAAATTTTCATAAGGCTCCAGCCAAAAAATTCCTTCCAGGGCTTGTTGAATTATTTTTATGGATTTTGCCATTTCACTGATTTGGACTTAATAACGAGCTAATGAATCTCCCTCTTTTCTCCATTGTACTTCTCAATCAAATTCGTCGTAACACTCATAATTAAGAAATTTACGAAAATCCCATTAAATCTTTAAAGCTTATAACATTGGTCCTGACAAACCTCAATTTATTGCTTCTTCCCTTCCAATGTAGCCTACCCCTTCAACTCATTCAAAAAAAAAAAGGATTGCGCGTAATAAGCTTCTGATATTCAGTAACCCCTGTTAAAAAAATAATCACATAAATCAAAACATTTATTTATCTAGCTAAAGGGTAGATCAACAGCGACTCCTCCCGAGACGGAAATAATTATGCATCATTCGCATACCCGTAGCAACTTTAAATAAATCATATATTAATTATCTCTCTCTGAAAATATAAAAAAGGGAGTCTGCGCACCAATATGCGCCATAAAGGGGCCAAGTCATAACAAATGATAAGCTATACGACTCAGTTCCAGCATCATTACTCTAATATAGCTACATTTTTCTGATACTTGAATATTTCCTAACTGTTCTAGTCCATTTACCATTATTGCTTCTGTAAACATAGTAACTAAATAATCCCAACATGTTACATAAGGCGAATATTGTATAATTGTTTGATTTTTTGCAATTTTTTCCATCCCTCGTTGTAAATAACCTAATATGGGTTTCTGTCAATAACATCTTCACAATCTAGAGTAATGATGAGTCGAAGAACACCAGGCATCGATGGGTGATGTAGACCCGTATTCAATCTCATGAAGTCTTTTCTTTTAGCAGGTACAAGCATATTTTTTCCCCGATTAATTATTCTCTGAATTGCTTTAAACTACATGAAGTTCATCCACATTTAGTTCAAATTGAATAGATTAAATAATTCAAAAAACTCAATATTCCAATTAGTTTAACGAGTTTTGGGGTTCCGAATATCCAATAGACCCATTAATTCTTTATAACGTACTTTATTTCTCTTTGACAAATAAGCCAATAGCCGTTAACATTTTCACAAAATTTTCTGTAGACCTCTATGTGATGAATACTCTTTTCTATGCGATCCCAAATGTGAAGCAAGCCTCCATATTTAATACTTGAAGTTTAATAGAACCTTTATTTTCTTATTTTTCTACTTGCAAAATAACTAAGATGAGTGAGTTTTTTACCATAATAACGAGTGCTTCTCTCATTTTTCCATTTTTTTTGAAAGATATGGGATTTTACGGATTAGTAATAATAATAAGAGAATGTCGTCCTTTTCTATTTAGTATACTAAAAAATATAGATTTCTTCATATACTTAGACTTACTGCTTTTGCTTTGTACTTATTATTATAGCTTGCTTTTTATTCAAATTGAATTAATCCATAATAAATCTCACTTGCAATTGGCTTTTGACATGGATAGAAAAGGATAGTACATTTCTGCAGCTACTACAAAAGAATAAAATTTTGACTTAAAGAGTATTTTGTTCATTAATTCATAGATCTATTAATTGATAAGATAGGTCGTTGAATCCGTATCGTATATCAGAATGTAATATAACAAATCTAATTAAATAAAGGCATGTGCACGTCACTTTCTCCTTAGATACCATATTGGATCGGACACGTGATCGATGTGAAATAAACCATCAATGAAATTTCAATCGTGGATACATATGTGTCCTTGACAGACTGAAATGACTACCATTATTAGTATCTAACTAATATCGATTCATATTAGCTAAATCTTTTAATCGATAATTTGGCTAAACAAAGAATTTGAACTTATAGGATATATTGTTTATATCAAGATGCTTGCTTTCATCTAAAAATGGAACATGATTACCTTCATTGTTCCAAGTAAAAAATACTAGATTTTTAACCATAACCTTCACTTTCTATAAATTGAAATAAATTCGAATTCTGAATTCTCTACGATGTCTAGGGGATAAAATATTTTATGAAACAAGCAAATCATAATAATTTTTGTTTCGATTTTCAATCACCCTTTCATGTCATGAAATGGACTCATCAAGACCATTCTTATAAACATTTCTTTTTTCTCAACATTTTCTATTATTTTGAGTTATGTGCTTACTCTTATGCACTAATGAAATAGCGATAGCTTGATACATAATAAATTGTCCATCCCATTTTATAGAAAATGAACTAGTTCGATAATCAAAATTTCTTTTATTATCAGGTTTTTCAGAGTTAGATATTTCTGAATAGATATTACGTCCATGCTCATTTCTTCTCTTTGAATATAATATATAGCACTTTCATTTGGATTTATCAATCTAAGTAGGAGACAATATACTTTAATATTATAGATTGTTCTTGGATTCAAAGGATCATCCAACCTTAATTGAAAAGTAAATATCTTTTCATAAATAAATCTAGTTCTATTGTCGTAATTCTCTTAGATTGTTTTTTCTTTCTAGTATCTAATCCTTCATAATTTTCTTTAACATCTTTTTGTTAGTTTGATATATTTGATAAAAGATTTCCTTAATTTTATACGTCTGATCCACCTGGCCTTGAACTGATTGTTGTTTTTCTTTTTGATTTTTATCCCCTGCCTCTAATTCAAGAGATTTTTTTATTTGGTGAGATACGAAGATCTTTTTATTTTTTCGTTAATATTTTTTTCACTAGCATTTTCATTTTCATTAAAATCAAAAGAAGTAAATTGATTGGTACGATCCACGATGGGATTTTATATGTATTTTAAAGTAACATAAACTCTGGGAAAAACAAAGTTGGAGACTTCATATGTGAAAATTGAGTTTTTTTCAATCACTCCTATCTAGTCAAAAGGATTTTGTATTTGATTGGACGAATTTATTTTTTAATGACTTGTGAGATAAATAAGATATTTCTTATCCACCTCGTTAATTATTTCATAATAATCAATCCTACTGTAAGTATTTTGATTAATAGTTGTTCTAATATCTTTATTGTTCAAACCCTCAATATCGCTTTTTTCTAAGACAAAAATAAAGAAATCTCCAATTAACAAATTTTCTATCTGTATTTTTATCCGTTTCAATAATTAAATCTTCTCTTAGATAATCCCTAAGAACTATATCCCCTGCACAAAAAAAAAACCCAAGATTATATGTATTGTAATTATGGGGAATCTTGGACTTCATTTCATTGTTATGGTGATCCATAAAGATATGAGTCCTTATTATAAGCATAATTCATATATTTATGTGATTAAAGATCATATCTATAGTTTCTTTTGAGTTTTGCTTTTTGAGACAGTAATGAATCTACTACATAATTATTTTTTCTAGTAATTCGGTAATTAATTAATTGGTCTTTCCTGTATGAATCAAATGAACTGAGACTTTATTTTGAACTAGACAACTTTAATTGACCCTATTTCGCCATTTTTATAGTACTAATCTAAACCATATACTCTGAGATAAATCATGTTGATAGTGATATTGACCTCTTAACCAACCTTTCCAATCATACATTCCAAACTTTTGAAGTTTTTTATGCTTTCAAACAATCCCTTATTATAGACTTAAGTAAAAAGGATGTTCCTTGATATTGAAGTACAAATTTCAAGTGATACTTGTCAATAACTTAGGTTTGTGATAATTTGCAAAATACATATGCCCGTGACAAAAAGGATAGATGACAAAGAGTTTGTGAATTCTTCTTACTAATATTAGAAAGTGCCTTTTTCATAGTCAAAATAAAATGAATTGTATTTAGATTTGATTCCTCAATTCTTTCTTAAGTTTTTTTATCATTGTAATTGTATTTATCAATAGTTTTTTTTTATTCAAGGAAAGGTTGTACATTGATTCTCATAATATTTAGTATAAATAAAAGGGTATCCATGTTGGTTTTTTTAATGACAAGAAGAAATTGCATAAAATAGTGCCATTTACATATGACACGGGTGCTTTTTCCTTTTAGTATCTGCCAAATATTTTTTGGTTACTCGACTTTTATATTATCAAAATTTTTCTTGTTAGGACTAATGTTTATGTCTAGAGTTAGAAAGATTTTTTTCTTGTCTTTTTTATTTTTTAGTTTTGATTTATGATCTTAATTGTCCTATCAGATAGATTGGTTCTTTTTTTGTCGGTCAGTAAAAAATTTGTCCAATCCACGGATCTAATTTGAATGTAAGATTCATGAGTACTAAGATTCCTTATTATTATCCCATCATTTTTATTTTGGCTCAATACATATACTTCTCTCAATCGAAATAATAGAATTGGATTTCTTTTTGCATGTTCTTTCATTATTCTTTTTAGAAATTGAATTATTTGGATAACCTATCTTGTTTTTTTTCTTTTGAGACCTTTAAAAACCATTTAACTCTTTCTTTTAGAAATTTTAGAGCTATAAAACTTTTCCTTTTCACATTTCTAAGTTTTATTTTTCAAATTCTTTAGAAATGGGTTAAAAAAAAGAAAGTTGTTTTTGGGGATAACCAAAAGGCTGATCAATTTCCATTCCCCAAAATGTTTAAAAAATTGCTTTTTTTATTATTTTTATATTCTGGGATCGTAACTTAGATTTGTGCCATGGTTTCACGCAGAAAGGAAATTGGAAAATTGGATCTTTATCTAAATATCGTCAACTAACCAACTTTTTTTTTAAATTTTTTTTTCTGATAATTGAACACCATTATAAGTGCATTTAACATGCATTTCTCTATTTCAAGCTTTTAAATCTTCGTACCACTCGGGGAATTGAAATAATAACATATGGCAAAGATTTTTGGCTATTATCAATGAAGGCAATACTATATATTTTCTAAGAATTGATTGGGTTGCTAACATGGATCCTCTTATTGCTTGAGAAAATAGAAGGGTATCCCAACTCTCTGCTATCGCTATCCACTCATTCTCCTCTTTTTTCTCTATTTTTTTTATCCATTTCTCTTGCCTTTTCCTCCTCAAAATATGAAGTTTTGAATTCTACACCTTTCCCAGTAAAATATTTAAAAAGGGAATTCACCATTCTTGAGATATCAAAAGCGAAAAAAAATGTTTTTTGGTCTATTTTGTCCAAAAAAGGGGTGAATGTACATTTGATTGAAATAGTTCCCAAGTAACTATTTTATGTCTTTGAGTGTGCATAGATCCTTCGAGTAAATCACCATGAAAACTGGATTGTTGTGAATAATGTATCAAAGCTACTTCTACTATTGGATTACGATTACTCGTATTTTGGGGAATAGTATTAGTTCGGCTCGTTATCAGTAAAAATTACTACATGTTTGGCTTTTCGTGAACGAATACCGCGATCCTCCGTTGACTCTTCTTCATTTTCCCTCTCTTGTTCTTTCAAATCGTTCGTCAATTTGTAAGCCAATCGAGGATCCTTTTTACGGGTAAAAATTACTACATGTTTCTCTCATGTTTGATTTATGTAAGTCCAATAGATTTATTTCTAGTTGTTTGATCTTTTAAATCTTTTGTAACTGCAGTAGATAAGTATTTCGCTTTATTCTTTGAATCCAAAAATTTTCCCTATTCTTACAATAAAAATAAAGAATGGTCTTTCAATTTGGGTGGTGATTCTCTTGCAATTTCTCTTATTAAGGTCAAAGGGTTGTCAATGTTTATCAATTCAAATTCTGGGTAATTCGTAGTAAAAATATAGTGAAACTTATTTCTCCTAATTGTTTCTATAGAATCTTCTACCGAGATGATAAAATCATCATTTAAGCTTGAGCAGGAATATAATTCTTTAATTTTTCTATGATAGGATCCGTTCAAAAAAGGATCATATATTTTAGGTAAACATTTTTGTTCAGTTCATCATCCCATAATGTTGTTCTTTTTTTTAGTACATCAAGAACAAGAAACCCTTTGTTTAGAGCATCAATTCGATTAAAACATTTATTGCTCAGGTTGTTTTTTTATTCATTAGCATAAACCAAACGATTATAAAGCTCTTCCAAGACGAGTTTTTTTTGGCACGTACAAAAATATATTTCTCTATATCATTTCCAATAAAGTTGACAAGCTTGGAGGATATGTAAAAGATATTCTTTGTTTTCCATCACTTCGGCATGTGTTCAAAAAATATTTTGACATTTCATTTCTTACAACATTCTCAAATCAAGCATTTATTATATATCGCAATGGGCGATTCCATCATTTATAGTCAAAAAGAATATTCACAAGAGGTTTTTCAAACCAGGACATGTCTTTTTTTGTTATATTTATGTATTTCGAACTTCAGATTTTTTTGATACGAATTAAGATAAGAAATTTTTGAAACTGGGCTATTTTTATAGGATGTTTCTTTAAAGTGAAGGGGGATTTCATCCATTTTATTTTCCTTTCTATGCACTTGTATCTCTTCTATTTCATCTATTTTATTCACCTTTTCTTCCGAATAAAAAGAAAAGGAAATGTCTTCTTGAGTGGGTCCTTCTTGTTCTTGTTTAGTAACCTTTGTTTCGAATGTTTTTTCTATATCTAATTTTCTTTTTTCTTTTTCTTTTTTTTTCAGTTTTTTAGTGAAAATAGGCGACGACATTTTTCCTAAATAGTACACATGTGATAAATAAGAGAATACGAAAAACTCGAGCTAGATTATTTTCCAAGTCTAACACAAGGTATTTATTCAATGAAATATAATGATTTTGTCTCATCTAGAAGAAAGCCAACTCAACCCATTTCATTAAAAAAGTGTGACCAATTAACCATCCAACAAAACTACTTGTTACAAATAACATCTTATTGTTGCATTGAAACATAAAAATGTTGACTAATATGGCTAATGTTGAGCTTAGCAAAAAGAAATGGTTGAATAATTGAAAAATTAAATTATTCAGGAATACACATCGAATGCTGAGATTCCACATTGAATTTCTTGATCCAAAATAAAAAAAATTGTGGTTGCTCCAAAAGAAATGCAATAAAATATATAGTAGAGCTAGGACAATTATTGTATGAGGTTTACTCAATGCAGATATAGAAGTGCATAATATATTTATATGAACATAAGAAGTTTTCTAATAATAAAACCAGTCATTGTTGATACCTCCCTTTCAGTTTTTTCTTCCATAAGTCGAGCTCAAGGAAGGAAGAGATAAGAGGGTCCTATGGAGAAAGTAATTGGTAACCCATAGTAGAACCCAACCACAATGAAGGAATTAATTATCTTCATGCATAATGGATTCCTTAGTAGAAAATATTTCAAAATCATCACAAACCTCCCTTTTATCTTTTTTATTAAAATTGCTCGATTATTATATGATGATTTCTTAATGTTCCATATAAATATATATATAAATAGAAGTAGAAATGCTAGAAATGACATCTCTTATGTCAATGACACCAAAGGGATATTAAAGAATGGAATTGGGACATGGAAGGAATATAAAGAAATAGAGCCACTTTGATGTTCCATACGAAATGAGGCATGGAACGAAGGCACTATGAAGAACTTTCGAGAGTTACGAAGGAAGCTTCAGGCTTATTGTGGTTATGGGTTGAGAACAAGAACTGAAGTCTATGAGATCTAATTTCCCGTTGTTCCTCAATAGCTCGGTGGTAGAATGATCAGATGTTAACTGATTGATCGTAGGTTCGAATCTTACTTAGGGAGATTTGATTTATTTTGAATTAAATGGCTCATTTTGACCTTTAAGAGTAGGTAACCCATTCCCTGTCTTTGTTTCTATTGCATTCTATCTCATCGTATTAGATTCTGTTCTACAATGGGATAACCTTTTTTTTCCATAGCCTTGGGGCTATTTCCATACAACTAGCCAATTAAGAATTCTCAGATGTACTAGTCTAGTACTAGTAGTGCATCAAAGATACAACCATCAATTCTCCCGAGAGGCCACAATTATCGCGATCAAAAGTAATCTATTCATATTAAAGACAAGTAACACATTTTTGCTATGCTACTAATACTTGTACTTGCTATGCTATTCAGCCCAAACCTGGTTGAGGAAGGGTTGCAGGGAGTAAAACAAAAAATTTGCTGATTCACCTCCTGATATACTATATTTAAATTAAAAGATTAAATCCTTCGCGATAAATAATAAAGCATAAGAAAAAGTAAGATCATTCCATTTACACAAAATACTCACAACTAAGTTCTATAGCTTTAGGTCCGCTATACCGATCATGATTTTCC
Source organism: Stephania yunnanensis (assembly GCA_039657365.1). Classification (NCBI taxonomy): domain Eukaryota; kingdom Viridiplantae; phylum Streptophyta; class Magnoliopsida; order Ranunculales; family Menispermaceae; genus Stephania; species Stephania yunnanensis. The sequence continues at coordinate 26,803,217 of CM077580.1, forward strand.
TACCCCCATAGGTAAAGGGAAAGGTCCTTACCTTTTGTTTGGGCCGATTGTGGGCGAGGAGGGATTCAAAATCCTGAAACCTTGGTTCATCGCCACGTGCTCTAATACTCTAAGCTACAGGCCCCACCCGTCTATACTAGATCTATTCCCGGGAGTACCCCCAAAAGAAACCTTTCCTCTTCTCTACCTTTTTTGGGTAAAGAAGATGTTAAATCACATTTATCTCTATAAGAATAGTGCATTTTGAGATGTGAGAGTTTAGACATGCAACACTCAAAATCTCATGCTAAATAGTGTGGCGGTTCAAGTCCTCTTCAATGCATAATATTGAGAATGCTCATTCAATGAGCAATTAGATTAAAGATCTTGGATCGAATTGATATTGATATACTGAGTATCATTGATACAAAGTATTTCGACGATCCCCACAATCTGAGCTCGAGTTATTGGAATTGGATTAAGTTCGGCAGTAAATCACAAAATCTTGGCATTTTCTCTATCTAATGAATGGCGAGTCCGCTTTGAAATCGTCTATCCTACATCCACCCCCCGAGTATATACTTCAACAAAAATCACACGGGGTGAATTGACACAATAGAAATCTCTGGTAAAATGCCCGCCCTTAACCTAGTTGATAAAGTGCCATGGAGCTAAAGTAAAAAATATGGAAAAAACAAGTGTCTCCACGACTCTACCACCCGATCAATTTTGTTCCACTTAATCCCCCTTTCATGGCCACATATATTTTCGAATAAGAATGGGAAATCTTTCTCCTGGTACATTAATCAAATACTTCATTTCATCCGGGAAAGGCCATCTCTTTCTCAATAATGTCTTTGTCATTTGATCCAATAGCATTCCGTTATATAGGAACATATTTGATAAATACTGATAACTCTCGCATGGGGTATTAGAACAGAAAGACCCATTAAATAATGAACTTTTAGTTCTAAGCCATCTTTGGCGATGAATCAACAATTTAATGTGCTTTTCTTGCGTATTCTTGATGAACCAACGTTTATATATAGACGTAGGAGGATTTGATTCGGAAGTAAGAAGCCCCTTTGACATATCTTGATTTGCAAAGAATTCTTGACGTGAAAACATAAAGACAAAAAGGTGCTCTTTGAATAGGAAAAGGAATGGATTCGTACTATCTTAAATGAATTGGCTTATTCGAAAAAAGCTTCGTTGTTTAGAGGATCTATCTCGTGTCTGGTACTTTATGGTTCCATACTACAAGAATTTTGAATCATCGTCTTGAAGCTCAACCTCTTGAAGCTCATCCTCTTTATGATAAATGATCCGCTTGCCCTTAAATGACCTACCCTAATAGGAAAATCCCAATTCATTGGGTCTTTCGATACAATCAAATAGATTGCCCCAAGGGCACTATATTCTAGGAGTCTAAACTATGTGATTGAATAAATCATCCTCTATCTGTTGTGGGTCAAGGGCTCATTCTCCATCCTCTTCTTTAAACATTGATTGATGTTTTTCATATAGAAATCTCTGATAAAGGATAGAACAAGATCCATTTTGCATTATATCTAAGGGATTCCTTGGTCCAAACCAAAGACGCAATGTCACTCGATCATTATCAAAATGAATGCAATCTTTTTATGTCCATGAGGATCCCACCAGAACGCTTTCTACTTCTAATAAGGCATGAACTATATCAGAATCATTCTCAAAGGGTCCATAAGAAGTGATCATATTTTTCTCATTGGGACTGGGTGGAGACCAAAGATTTTGAGCGACTGATTCGGTAGAATAACTCAAATGATAAAAAAATATTTCTAATTTTTTCATGCTCGTTCCAAGATTAAAGTACCATTTGTATAAATAAGAATCCCCTTCCTTACATGATTTCTTTTTCATATAGATGGATATTAGATCTAAGAGGCAATTACTTAAAAGTACATTTTGTACAACATCCTTTCCAATCTCATAGAAAATGATCCTATGATCTTGAACCAACCTTACCTGGGATCTAATTGTATTTGCATCTATAATGGATTTTTTCTCCGTAATACTAATTGATAGGGCCTCAATGGTAAGGGCTACAAGATCTCTTGCATTGGAACCCATTGTTATGGACCCGAATTCATTAGCATGGAACATTTTCTTTTTCAAGGGAAATACTCTAGTATATAAAAGAGTTAAAAAGTGCTTTGATTGTTGTGTAATAAGAATCATTTGTATGTTAACGCATGTATTTGATTTATTTGGAGCTATTAAAGTGGGATCCACTTTTTGGGGAATTTGAGTCGAAGCAATATCAAGAATATTTCTAGTGGAACATCTTTTACTATCCCTATAGAGATAGTTCTCTAATAGACCGAGTGGTAAGTAATTCGACTTATTCATAGATAGATCGTGACTGTTTGGAATCCATATTATGCAAGGAGACATTGCTTTCGCTAATTTGAATTGATCGGCGATATCAAATCAGTCTATTTTCAGCGTCATATTACACTTAGTTATTACATTTGTCATAGTTAGAAGCTCTATATCAAGGTCATCATCGTCACTATCATCAATATCGTCATTATCATCAAAATCGATATCATCCATAAGATAACCGTTAGGCTTATCATTCAGGAACTTGTTCAGAAATACCGTAATGAAAGGAACATATGAGTTTGTGGATAGGTATTTGACCAAATATGATCATCCAAATCCTAGAGAACCTATCACTAAAATACCCCTAGAGGGGGTTAGGGCTAAGCGGAGCGAAAGGGTTTTCCGTGAGATGGGAAATGAAAGAGGTTTGTAAGTGATTGTCTAATAATGAGCGAGGAATATCAACCTTTTTGCTTAAAAGGATATATTGAACTCATAATTCATTAGATACTTTTTATGAATGTCAACCAAGTATCGTAAGTAAACTAATCCCGGTTGCTCTATCATTTGATAACTAGAGTCATTCTTTGATAAATGATCACTATGAGTTAGACTTAATAGATTTTGATCAATCCTTTTTTTTGTAGTTAAGGTAGAGAATTGAACCAAGAACTATCTTTCTTCATCATCAATCAAATCACTGTTCATGACCCATGATTCGATTTTATCATCAATCTAATCACTGTTCACATTTTTTCTTTTTATTATCAATGAATATATCTTTTAAGTTGTACGACTTAGATTTCTCGTATTTCTAAAAAAAGTGATTTGATTGATCGGATTTGGTATTGTACTTATGAGATTGATGATATCGATGAGTTTGATATTCAAATACTTATTCTTAAAATGTATTGATTTGACCCCAAAAGTGGGACCCCCATCGAATAACATGTTGTAGCTAGAAGCAGGACCCCATATTTCTTCTAGAAAATTTCCTAATTGTTTCAGAGCAACTAGAAGGAGATTTTTGAACCAGAAAGAATTTAGTTCAGATGTAGTATATCTATCTAGAATATTTAGCAACTCAACCATGTATAATGGAATCATCAAAGATTTGATTTTTTCAAACTCTGTCTGTAACTCACTAGACGCTTAGGAAACAAAAAGATGTATATGAACGAGATATCCATTAACAAAAAGAAGGAAAATGATTGAGTAGAAGAACTCCCAAGCATTTGGTGATCTTAGATGTGCCCATATCAATGGAACGGGTGACTTATTATTGGATTTCGATGAATCAATTCTTTGGGGAGAAGAAAATTATGTAAACACTTACTCGAAATCTCACTTATCAGATTCCATTGTGGAAGAATTACCTAATATTTTTTTGGAGGAATTGGCCATGATATATCTAACCCATGCATAATATCATGAAAAATGGATACAAATTTTTGACTACTACTTAGTTTTGGCAATAGATCTAGAAAAGTATCTAAAAGGGTGAAATTTAGGTATTTGCACCCAATTGAAGTAAGGAACTATGACATATATGTTTGGAACATATTCCATTTTGAAAGTTTTGAGAAATCACTATCTCGTTGAAAGGTTCTATACATTTGCTAGTTCTCAATGAATTTCTTTGGAAAAATACTTCATTTTTCCTTTTTTTCGAATGGTAAATATTTCTCAGAACATGGAGTGTGAACCAAACCCAAGTGTGAATTGAAATTGAAATACTAATGCAAGTTCTTCCCTTATAAATCAGATGGATTCCTATCTAAAAGAGGTTGATAGTAAGTTCTTTCGAAATTGATTATTTCTCCCTATGTTAGAGGTGTTTCCGAAATGTCTGCGATCGAGTAAATAGCTCTACGAACGAATGAGTCAGATCAAATCAAAAAATGTAAAGATTTGTATAGGTTGTATGTTTCATCAACACTTTGTGGAAAATCATTAGGTATGAATATGTTAGATACCTCTAACTCGGTGAAATAATATCTTTCACCAAATAAGCATGTTTTTTTTACCGATGCACAAAGAAAATATTTTGTTGTGAATAAACAAGATATTAGGGAAATATCCATTCGTAAGATCAGAATTGTTGATACACGCCTTTTCCACATAAAATGGAATCTTTTATAATGGAACTAGAAGTGATGTAGATTATTCAAGAGTCAAAGTCAATTTTCTTTATAAAAAGAAGATATCAATGAACTTCTATGAAATGGTTTCAAGCCAATTGTCTCGATCATGTGATATCGTTGAGAAATAGGAATCAATGTTATCAAAGGATTAACTATGATTATTTCTAGTATGGAATGAGTCAATCATCCACTTTGGCATCTTATTGAACAAAAATGGCTTTATTGTTTCTCCATTGTTTAAGAATCTCAAGTTTTGGGAAGTATCATGATCATCCAATAAGAAGGGTTTCAATTTATTCAAATGAGTGATTTGAACACCTATTGATTCTAACAACTAATTGCAGAGTGGATCATTTGGACCTTTCAATTCATAGATGTGGATCGCGGACCTATGAATGGGGATATTCCTGAAACTCACAAAGAAAAAAGGAAGTAACTTCAATAAAAAAGAAGCTACTTGCACAAAAAGAGAAGCAACTTGGACCAAAAGAGATGAAGTGGCTTTGATAAATCTTATTAGTTGATAACCTCGGACCAATCAACCGAATATTGATTAATACGTAATTGATCGAACACTACTTGAAAACGACTCTTCTGCTCAGAAACGAAATGTTCCAAATGCTCCTGGAAATTCTTCCTCTTATTGGACCATTTGTATCTATATGCATCCAGATCCCGATTCATGGATCTCACGGGTCGAGAAATCAGAGGATCGAACAATTTCTTTTGAATCTTTTTTAAATTCGAAAAATGTTGGTTGATCGTTTATTTCGTTATAGTTTTATGATTCAGAGTATCATCTCCAATTTGATCCCTTTGAATTCCATATTCGAAGTTGCAATATGATCTATTCATTAAATAGAATGGATTCGATATATTTCTTATATACCCATGGGTGCTATATTAGATTTGAAATAGATTTTTGTTCAAGAATGACATCTTATTGGAACTGTCTATATCCGGTTCATACTTCGGAACCACATCACATCCCTGATTTGATGAAATAGGATGAATTGAAACAATGTTTTGTAAATATGTAATTATTTTGAATATATCAACCATTTTTTTATTTTTCAATCGCTTGGAAGGGACAAAAGAAATATTTTGTTGTTTCTTTAACATTTTTTGATCTCTACTTCTCAGTTGCATTCGAACCCAGATGAAGTTCTGACAATTCGTTTGAGAAAAAATAATGAATTAATCTTGTAAGATTCCCAAGAAATTCTTCGATTTCTTCTAGAAGCAGATGAATAATCATCTGTTTCTCATATTCTGTAAATAGCCAGGACATTAAGGAATATCCAGAAAGGTATTTCTGGAATCGGGCTGATCCTATCCCTGTTCGTTTTGTTTAAAGAAAGGAAAGATCCCAAAGAATCGATATTTTTTAGTTGTTGAATCTCTCTTTGATTGATAAATGTGTGATATTTCAAATCCTCATTACTAATAGAATTGAAATGATCCCTGAATTGATAAGAAGATCCTTTAAATTGGCTAGAATTCGTTACTTGAAAGAAAATAGATCTTGTGGAATCATATTGCATATTTGATGATCATGTCGTACTTTGCTAAAAAATCGATCCTTGTTTACGAACCACATATTGTCTAACCAAATCAAAATTTGTATCGATATGTTCCTCGAAAAATCTGATTCATGCAGATTCTTCCCCTAACTAACGTAAAAAATCTTGGCAGAATTGCCACATATGAAATCAAGCTCAATTTTGCAAAGAAATACCCCACTTGTTTCTGAAGAGGAGATGGAAACATGCTCAATATTATTTGATTAAATAGTTGACCTAGCTCCTAGGTGTTTGAAGAAACCCTCCACTTCAATTGGTTTTTTTTTTATCACGAAAAGCAGACGTGAGATAAAATATCCAGTGTTTCACTAAGATTTCGAATAGCTTTTCTGAATGCAAGTTGATTATGTTTCACTTCTTCCTCGAAGAAAGACGATCAAGCAATTCTCAATCATGGCCTTTGTAAATCGAATAATCCATATAGGATACAAAAGGAAACCACAGATATTTGATACCTTTCTCTTTAAATGAGAACTCAATTCCAACTATGGTTTCATTAGAAATTTTATGACTAGAGTCCCACTTTTTTCCAATATGGTTCCTCCAACACCATGAACCCCATTAGATTCAGGCATGATACACTTTTTAGCTATTGGGACAACCCAAGTACTTTCTTTCGGATCATTTTATCATAATGAGATTTGGAATGGGTAAACTTGTTAATATGAATCACTTGAAAAATAAAGTATTCGTTATGTAGCGGATCTATTAGAAGATCAATTCCGATTAGTTTTAGGTCGTTTAGAAAATGCGGTACGAGAAACTATATGTGGAGCAATTAGGCATAAATTAATGCCGACTTTAAAAAAATTTAGTAACTTCAACTCCAGTAACAACCACTTATGAATTATTTTTTTGCCTACACCCTTTATCTCTACTTTTGGATCAAACAAATCCATTGACATAAATAGTTCATGAGCGAAAATTTAGTTATTTGGGTTATGGGGAATTGACAGGCCGAATTGCTAGTTCTTATCTATAAGATATCAATCCTAGTCACTATAGACGTATTTGCCCGATTGACACATCTGAAGGAATCAATGTTGGAATCATTTATTGCTTATCAATTCACGCAAGAATTGGTCATTGTGGGTATTTAAAAAGACTATTTTATGAAATTTCTACGAGATCAAATGAGGTATGGGTAGTTTATTTATGTCCAAATAGAGATGAATACTATATGGTTGCAGCAAGAAATTCCTTGGCATTAAACCAGGGTATTTAGGAAGAACGGGTTGTTCTAGCCTGATACTGTTAAGAATTTCGAACTATTACAAGGGAACATATTCATCTTTGAAGTATTATTCCCTTCCAATATTTTTCTTTTAGAGCTTCCCTTTTTCCTTTTATCGAGCGTAATGATGCTAATCGAGCTTTAATGAGTTCTAATATGCAACGTCAAGCAGTTCAAGTTTCTCAATCTGGGAAGTGCATTGTTAGAACTAGGTTGGAACACCAAACGGCTCTAGATTCGAGGGTTTTCGCTATAGTCGAACACGAAGGAAATATCATTTATACTGATACTGGGAAGATTGTTTTATTAGGGAATGGAGACACTGTAAGTATTCCATTAGTTATGTATCAATGTTCCTACAAAAAGACTTTTATGCGTCAAAAACCTGTGGTTCCGATAAGTAAATACATTTAAAAGGGACAAATTTTAGCAGACGGTGCTGCTACGGTTTGGGGCGAGCTCGCTTTGGAAAAAAATGTATTAGTAGCTTATATGCCATGTGAGGGCTATAATCTTGAAAATGCGGTACTCATTAGCAAACTTCTGGTATATGGAGATACTTATACCTATTTTCATATGCGAAAATATGAAATTCAGACTCGTGTTACAAGCCAAGGTCTTGAAAGGATTACTAACAAAATATCACATTTAGAAGCCCATTTACTAACCAATTTAGACAAAAATGAAATTATAATGTTGGGATCTTGGGTGGAAATGGGTGATATTTTAGTAGGTAAATTACCCTGCAGATGGCTAAAGAATCATTATATCTACTGTAAAGGAAACTTGTTTAAAACTACCTATAGGTGGTAGAGGTCAAGTTATTGATATGAGATGGAACCAGAAAAAAAGGGTTTGGGTTATAATCTAGAACCAATTCATGAATATATTTCACAGAAATGTGAAATCAAAGACGGTGGTAAAGTTGCCGGAAGACATGGGAATAAGGGTATCATTTCCAAAATTATTCCGAGACAGGATATGCCTTATTTGCAAGATGGAACACCTGTTGATATGGTCTTCAACATGTAAGGCATGCCTTCACGAATGAACATAATACAAATATTTGAATTCTCACTTGGATTAGCGGGGGATCTCCTAAATATGCATTTTCGAATAACACCCTTTGATGAAAGATAAGAGTAAGAGGCTTCAAGAAAACAAGTGTTTTCTGAATTATATGAAGCTAGTAAGCAAACAGCAAATCTATGGGTATTTGAACCTGAGTATTTGGGAAAAAGCAAAATATTTGATGGAAGGATAAGAGACCCTTTCGAACAACCTGTTTCAATAGGAAAATACAACATCATGAAATTAATTCATCAAGTTGATGATAAAATCCACAGACATTGTAGCGGACATTATGCACTTGTTACACAACAACCCTTTTGAGGAAGGGTCAGACATGAAGGACAACGGGTAGGAGAAATTGAAGTTTTGGCTCTAGAGGGATTTGGTGTCACTTATATTTTGCAAGAGATGCTTACTTATAAATCTGATCATATTATAGCTCGTTAGGAAGTACTTCGTACTACGATCATTGGAGGAACAATACCTAACCCAAAGATGCTCCAAAATCTTTTCAATCGATCATTCAAGAACTACGATATTTGGCTCTAGAACTTAACCATTTCTTCTTTGATTCTTCTTATCAAAGAAGAACTTCAAGTTTTATAAGCCAGATTTATAGGAAGGAAGCTAGATCAGAATGAATCATAATTTTTCTTCTATGATTGACCCGTATAAGCAGCAAGAACTTCGAATTGAATCAGTTTCTCCTTTAGAAATACGTGCTTGGGCCAAGAAAATCCTACCTAATGGAGTGAGGGCCTGAGAGGTGACAAAACCCTATACTTTTCATTACAAAACTAATAACCCGGAAAAGGATGGATTATTTTGTAAAAGAATTTTTGGGCCAATTAAAAGTGGCGATTGTGCTTGTGGAAATTATTGAGTTATTGGAAATGAAAAAGAAGACTCAAAATTTTGTGAACATTGCGATATCGAATTTGTTGATTCTTGAGTACGAAGATATCAAATGGGATAGATCAAACTAGAATGTTCGGTAACTCATGTGTGGTATTTGAAACATCTTCCTAGTTATATCATGAACCTTTTAGATAAACCTCTTGAAGAATTATGAAGCCTCGTATACTACGATGTGTGATTTCATCAAAATTCTTATTTTAGAGATTCAAATTGAGAAACTTTCATCCCCCTCATTGTGATTGGGATGCCCTGGCTCTGACATGTGTCTTCAAAGGAGTAACATGAAGCTCAAATTTTTGGATGTATTTAATACTCCAAATAAAAAGAAGGGGAGCTGATTTATTGTCGATTTCGTAAAAGAAAAAAAAGGAACTTCTACTTATACCTCATGAAAAAGACTTTTTCATGGGATTAATCATTTAATCTCTTGGACTTTAGAACGAGATTCTATTCAAATAAACAACACGGTTACAGGAGTCTATCCATCGCATATAGGCTTTATTAAAGGAAGGGTCCCATGACATAACCCTCGATGTGAAGTAGAGACCTAAAAAATCGAATAGAACAATACGTGGAGAAGTAAATCCCTAATGGGTTCTAGGGTATTCTTCTCAAGTAAAAAGATTCCTCATTCGAAGGGAAGTAAACTACTCAATAATGTAATAAATAAAGAATTGAACACTTCATTAAATTTATGTCATAATTGAATAAGGAAATCATAAAAATTCAATAAAAGATCTAAAAAAGAAAAACGAATCAATGAAACGTTGCTTGGTCCTCACCGACAACTTGAGTAAGGAGTAGACTTTTTTAAAGAAAAAAATTTAAAAATTGAATACGAGAACCCCTTTCTTTATCTTTGTTTGGTGTAACTACTTGAGCCGGATGAGAGGAAACCTTCACTTCCGATTTTGAAGGGGAGAAATCCTATGGGAACCTATCCCAATTTTTCTTTTACTAGGCCTGTGACTAAAAAATCCACTTTCTTATGATTACGAGGTTCATTCAAATATGAAATCTAATTCCAAAAATACAACATCCAATTTTTTTTACTACCCAAAGCTTCGATACATTTTGAAATAGAGAAATCATAACTATAGCAAGTGCTATCAATGATCAATTAGCCATTACGGATTTTAGACTTATTTTAGATTATTCATTGGTCGAATGGAAAGAATTAGGGCAAGAAAGGCCCACCGGTAATGAATGGGAATATAGAAAAATTGTAAGAAGAAAAGATTTTTTGGTTAGACGAATGGAATTAGCTAAGCATTTTATTTGAACGAATGTAGAGCAAGAATAGATCATTTTGTGTCTATTACTGGTTCTTCCTCCTGAATTGAGACCGATCATTCAAATAGATTAGGCTAAATTAATGATTTTCGACATTAATGAACTTCATAGAAGAGTTATCTATCGGAACAATACTCTTACCGATCTATTAACAACTAGTAGACCTACACCAGGGGAATTAGTAATGTGTCAGGAGAAATTCGTACAAGAAGTCGTGGATACACTTCTTGATTATGGGATCCATGAATAACCAATGAGGGACGATCATAATAAAGTTCACAATTCATTTTAAGATGTAATTGAAGGAAATAAGGGAAGATTTCGTGAGACTTTGCTTGGTAAACATGGCGATTATTTGGGGCATTCCATCATTGTTGTGGGCCCTTCAGTTTTATTAAATCGATGTGGATTGCATCATAAAATAACAATAGATATTTTTTAGACATTTGTTATTCGTGGTCTAATAAGACAACATGTTGCTTCCTATATAGGAGTCGCTAAAAGTAAAACTCGGGAAAAAGAACCAATTGTGTAGGAAATACATCATGAAGTCATACAGGGGCATCCCGTATTGTTGAATAGAGCACCCACTCTGCATAGATTAGGCATACATGCATTCCGACCAATTTTAGTGGAAGGACACGCTATTTGTTTACATCCATTACTTTGTAAGGGACTCAACGCAGACTTTGATGGGGATCAAATGGCTGTTCATGTACCTTTATTTTTAAAGGCTCAAGCCGAGGCCCGTTTATTTATGTTTTCTCAAATGACATTCTTATCTCCGGCGATTGGAGATCCCATTTTCGCACCAACCTAACATATCTTATGGGACTCTTTATATTAATGATCAAGAATCGTTGAGGTATTTGTGCAAGTATGTATAATCCGTGTAGTTATAGAAACAAAAAAATGAACAAAGTTATGATAATAACTATAAGTGTACAAAAGAACCCTATTTCTCCAGCTCCTATGATGCGCTTGGAACTTATCGGTAGAAATGAATCAATTTAAATAGTCCTTTGTGGCTCCAGTGGTGACTTGATCAACGCCTTATCGCATCACGAGAAGTTCCCCTTGAAGTTCAATATGAATCCTTGGGTACCTATCATAAGGTTCATAGGCGCTATCTAATAGTAAGAAATGTCTAAAAAATTTTTGTATATACATCCGAACCACAGTAGGTAATATTTCTTTTTATCAAGAAATAGAAGAAGCCATACAAGGGATTTGCTGAGCTTGCTCATGCGGTACCTAAGGTAAGTAATTCTATAATACCAATACCCATCGAAATTCATGTCTCTTCGTCTCAACTAGTATCTTAATTCCCAAATTTGTATTTGAATCAAAATCTAGGTAAGGAAGTCTTTGAATCACTGACTCAAACTTATTGTCGAATCCTGCTAATCCGCATCGGGGGTACTTATGGCAGAAGGGGTTGATCTGGTCTTTCACAATAAATCGATTGATGGAACTGCCATGACACGACTTATTAGCCAATTAATAGATCGCTTTTGAATGGCATATACATCACACATCCTGGATTAGGTAAAGACTCTAGGGTTCCAGCAAGCCTCTGCTACATCTATTTCATTAGGAATTGATGATCTTTTAATAATACCTTTTAAGGCGTGGCCATTCTAAGATGCTGAACAATAAAGTTTTCTTTTAGAAAAACAACAACATTATGAAGTAGAAAAATTACGTCAATCCATCGAGATATGGTATGCTACAAGTGAATATTTGCAACTAGAAATGAATCCTAAATTTAGGATAATTGATCCTTCTAATCCAGTGCATATAATGTCTTTTTCGGGAGCTAGAGGAAATACATCTCAAGTACACAAATTGGTAGGTATGAGAGGATTAATATCGAATCCTCAAGGACAAATGATTGATTTTCCTAGTCAAAGCAATTTACGCGAAGGACTCTCTTTAACAGAATACTTCATTTCCTATTATGGAGCCCGAAAAGGAGTTGTTGATATTGCTATCCGAACATCAGATGGTAGGTATCTCACACATAGACTTATTGAAATAGTTCAACATATTGTTGTACGTCGAATAGATTATGGCACCATTCGAGGCATTTTTGTGAGTCCTCGATACTGGATGATGATATAATGAATTTTTATCCAAACATCGATTGTTCGTGTATTAGCAAACGATATATATATAAGTGCATGATACATTGCAATTCGCAATCAAGATATTGGGATTGGCTTTGTTAATCAATTCATAACCTTTCAAGTATAACCAATATCTATTTTAACACCTTGAATTGCAAGAGTACGTCTTGGATATGTTTATTATGTTATGGTCAAAGTCCCACTCACGCGACATGGTCGAATTGGGATAAGCAGTAGGTATTATTGCAGGTCAATCTATTCGGGAACCTGGGACTCAACTAACATTAAGAACTTTTCATACCTGTGGATTATTCACACGGGGCACTGAAGAACATGTAAGATCTCATTCTAATGGAAAAATAAAATTCAATGAAGATTTGGTTCATTCCTAATGGACAGTAATGGACATCATGTGTTTCAATGTTATATAGACCTGAATGTAACTATTAAGGGTCAATATATTCTACGTAATGTCAATATTCCACCAAAAAGTTTTCTTTTAGTTCAAAATGATCAATATGTAGAATAAAACAAGTAGCTGAGATTTGCGCGGGAGCATCCATAGTGAATTTAAAAGAGATGGTCCGAAAACATATTAATCGTGACTCAGATGTAGAAATGCACTAGAGTAGCGATGTGTACCATGCACCCCAATACACATATGGTAATGTTCATCTTTTACCAAAAAAAAGTCATTTATGGATACAATCAGGAAGTCCCTACACATCCAGTGTAGTCCCTTTTTTGCTCCATAAGGATCAAAATCAAATAAATGTTCATTCTCTTTCTATCGAACAAAGCTATATTTCTAACCTCTCAGTAACTGATGATCAAGTGAGACACAAGTTTTTTAGTTCTGATCTTTCTGGTACAAAGCAAGGATAACTCTTGATTCTTTCAGAACCTTATCAAATCATATGCAATAGTCATTGTAGTTTTATATTATCCTGCCTTTCTCCATGGGAATTCTAATTTATTGGCAAAGAGGCAAAAAAATAGATTCATCATCCCATTTCGGTCTAATCAAGAAAAATAGAATGAAATAATACCCCATTCAGGTATTTCTTTGGAAATACCCATAAATGGAATTTTCCATAGAAATAGTATTCTTGCTTATTTCGATGATCCTTAATACATAAGATACAACTAAAAAATCTATAAATATGGGACTGGAAGGGTGCGTTCTATTGTCAAAAATTAGTATTTGATTGAGTATCGAGGAACGAAAGAATTTAGGTCAAAATACCAAATGAAAATAGATCAATTTTCTTATTCCTGATGAAGTACATATCTTACCTGGATCGTCTTCCACAAAGGTACATAACAATAGTATCATTTAAGGAGATACACAAATCACTTTCAATATAAAAGGCCGAGTAGGCAGATTGGTTCGGGTGGAGAAAAAAAAGATTGAAGTGAATATCTTTTCTGGAGATATCCATATTCCTGGAAAGACTGATAAGTTATCATGGAACAACAACATCTTGATATAGCTAGGAACAGGGAAAAAAACTCGATCGAATCCAAAAAATAAAAAAATTGGATCTATGTCCTACGGATAACACGCTGTAAGAAATAGTATTTTGTTTTGATTTGACCCGCAATCACAGATGAAATGGCGGGCAAGATGAATTTAGCAACACTTTTCTCCAAGGATCCATAGCAAGAAAGCCATAATGTGCAACTTCGAGTTGTCAATTATATCCTTTACGGAAATGGCAAGAAAATTCAAGGAATTTCTCACAAAAATACTCAATTGGTTCAAATTTGTTTAGTATTGAATTGGGACCAAGACAAAAAGGCTTCTTCGACCAAAAAGGGTTCTTCTATAGAGGGGGTTCATACTTCCTTTGTTGAATTAAGGGTAAAAGGTCTGATTTGAGATTTTATAAAAAAAGTTTTAGTGAAGCCCCCACTTCATATACCAGAAAAAGAAATGACCTGGTAGGGTCAGAGTTGATATTTGTTAATCGATCAAATCACACCAATCTCAATCCTTTTCTTTTCCGAGGAAAGGATTTAACAATTACTTACCAAGCATCAAGTAACTATTCGTATGTTGTGGAATATAAATAAGGAATGTCAATCTTTGAAAATTTTGTCATCATCTAATTGTACTCGAATAGGTCCATTCAACGGTTGAAATCTAACAACGTAATCAAAAAAAAACTTAACTTAAAAAGGATACACTACTAAAAATGAAAATTGTGAATTCGTTGGGTCCTTTAGGGATTGTCATAAAATGAAAATTATGAATTTTTACTCATTTTACCGTTTCATAACCTATAATCAGATCTTGGTAAATAAATATTTGCTACTGAAAATTTAAAACAAACTTTCCAAGTACTTAAATATTCTTTATTGGACGAAAATTGGAGGATTTATAATCCCGATCCAAACAGTAACATGATTTTGAATCTATTCCATTTTAATTGGTATTTTCTCCATCACAATTATTGTGAAGAAACATCGACAATAATGAGCCTTGGACAATTTATTTGCCAAAATTTATGTATATCTAAAAATGGATCGTACCAAAAATCTAGTCTAGTTCTCCTTGTTCATTTTGACTCTTTAGTATTGAGATCCGCTAAGCCCTATTTGGCTACTCCAGGAGCGGTTAGGTTTTTGGGGTTCATAAGCAACGCAAAATTCAAAACAAATTTTGAAAACCCCAACAGGATCGAGAATAAATTCCATTAAACTAAATCTATGAAAGTACATCATACCTTATTTCATGATTTCCTTTTCTTTGTTCGATTTTCAAGACATTCAAGTGCGGGTCCTCTAGAAGAAATCCACACATGAATGATGAACACAATTTGGCGTGCAACCCCAAGAGAGATTGAAAAATGAATTTCCTTTCTCTTCATAATCCAGAGAACTCGAAAAACTGTAAAATGAAATCTTATCTCATTTTCAGGGATCCACCCTTTATTTATCAGTGTAGATAAGCCCTCACTAAAAACTCTATTTGTAATACAACTATCATATTTATTTAGTTTAAACTAATTACACATATGCCCATATTAATAAGTTATCATATAAGAAATCGTAAGGGCTTTTATGTCATGAGTTTTATCATATAAAATTCACTACTCTAGACCAATTGAAATTGTGCAAAGCCATTCTCTGTATGTGACCCAATAAGTTTATGCAACGTTGGCGGTGAACCAAAAACCATTTTGGTACACAAGTCATAAGAGGTGTTTCGCAAGCCATTATGACTACCGAAGTAACATGAATATAACCATCGATACAACCAAATTAATAATGTTTATCTTATCCTTTTGTTGTGCGATATCCTTTGATTAAACATAAGACATGGAAAGTCACCCTTAATGTTCAATCGTGTTAGTCTCAATCTTTAGTTAAACCGAAAAACATCAAAGTGACATTTATCAGATCAATTCACGTGGACTTGGCCATTATCAGTCTATCTTATCATGGGATCCATTAATATCTCTCTATCCAAGAGTGACAAACTTTATCTTGATTACACACCATCACATATTACTCACACGGTAAACAACCACAATCTTTATAATTGTCTGGTTAAAGAAAACATTTGATTGTGTAAAATTATCATGCTCCTAATGTTGAAGTCATTGGTAATCTCAAGTCGAAGGACCAAATGATATGCCTATTATGAGTAACATCTATGACTTAATACATGTGGCGTTCTCCTTGCGGGTCGATCCAGTATCTTATTCAATAATAAGTACTCATAATCTTGATTCATATCTTTATTCGCGTGATCATCATATTTGTAGATTGACTGAAACTATATGATAAACAATCTTTGTAGATTAACGTAAGGAACATGCCCTAAAAAGAGCTACAGTTAATGTCCATTATGGGGAAATCCTTTATGAATAAGATACATTAGTAAATTTATATATGAAAAATCTATATATGGGGATATAACGCAAGGCCTTCCAAAAGTAGAACAAGTGTTAGAAGTGCGTTCGATTGATTCAATATCAATGAATTTAGAAAAGTGAGTTGAAGGTTGAAACAAGTGTATGACACAAATTCTTGGAATTCATTAGGGATTCTTGATTGGTGCTGAGCTAATCATAACGCAAAGTCGTATCTTATTGGTTAATAAGATTCAAAAAATTTATCGATCCCAAGGGGTCCAAATCCACAATAAGCATATTGAAATTATCGTACGTCAAATAATAACAAAAGTGTTGGTATCAGAAGATGGAATGTCTAATGCATTTTCACAAAGAGAACTAATTGGATTGTTGCGAGTGGAATGAATGGGGCGTGATTTGGAAGAAGCAATCTATTACCGAGCCATCTTATTAGGAATAATAAGGGCGTTTTTGAATACTCAAGGTTTCATATCTGAAACAAGTTTTCAAGAAACTATTTGAGTTTTAGTAAAATCCACTCTATGGGATCGTATCGATTGGTTGGTCTAAAAAGAACGTTGTTCCAAATGGATGATACCCGTTGATATGCGATTTAAGGGATTAGTACACTGTTCAAATAAATACAACAACATTTATTTGGAAATAAAAAAAACCTATTTGAGGGGAATATGAGAGATATTTTATTCCACGAAAGTGAATTATTTGATATTTAATTCTTGCACCCCAAAGAATTTCTATGATACATCAGAACAATCATTTACGGGATTGGTTGAGTGCTAAGAGTGGATTCAGCCTTTTAACTTAACTTTAACTATTTAGTTTGATCTTTTATTGTGGTAATAAAAAAATGAATAAAAAATAATTACTGGCTTAGACCGCACTTAAACGGTCAATCTCTGGTAAAAGGTTCCATCAAAACAATTATTGATATTTATTTCATCAGGGTAACTTTCCTCCCTTACTATATTATTTAAATAAAAAAAAGAGGAAGTGTAGGGAGAAATGAAAAGAAAATATTGGAACATAAATTGCAAAGAGATGATGGAAGCAGGAGTTCATTTTGGTCAAGTTACTAGAAAATGGAATCCTAGAATGACACCTTACATCTTTTCAAAACATAAAGGTATTCATATTACAAATCTTACTAGAACTGTGAGCTTTTTATCAGAAGCTTGCTATTTAGTTTTTGATGTTGCAAGTAGGGGAAAATAACTCTTAATAGTTTGGACAAAAAATAAAGAAGCCGATTCAGTAGCATAAGATGCAATAATGGCTCGATGTCATTATAAAAAATGGCTCAGTGGTATGTCAACAAATTGGTCCAATACATAAATGAGACTTCATAAGTTCAGGGACTTCAGAGTGGAACAAAAGACTAGAAGAATCTACCGTTTTCCAAAAAGAGATGCAACAATATTGAATAGGCAATTATCTCACTTGCAAACATATCTAGGTGGTATCAAATATATGACGGGGTTACCAGATATTGTAATCATTGTCGATTAACAAGAAGAATATTGGGCTTTTCGAGAATGTGTAATTTTAGGAATTTCGACGATTTGTTTAATCAATACAAATTGTGTCATGGATCTCGCCAATATTTCGATTCTAGCCAATGATGATGCTATAGATTCAATCCGATTAATTCTAAATAAATTAGTATCTACAATTTTTGAATGTCTTTTTAGCTATATAAGAAATTCTTAATTAATAATTAGATAAGTCAATTATTTCTGTAACTCCATAAATTTATTGAATCGATTACTAATCCTAAATATAAAAAAAGATATAAAAATGAATGGTTATATTATGCAATTACTTGGTATCCGAAATCAAAAATCTAAGTGGGCAAATTGAAAAAGAGCTGGTTGAATCAAAATCATTCCTTATTATTTAAGTTCTATATATATCAGAGGGCAATATGAATGTTTTGCGACGTTCCATCTATACACTAAAGGGGTTATACTAGATATCCGATATAGAAGTAGGCCAACATTATTATTGGCATATATAGGGTTTCCAAGTTCATGCTCAAGTACTTATTACTTCTTGGTTCGTAATTGTTATCTTATTAGGTTCATTCACTATAGCAGTTCAAAATCCATAAACCATTCCGACCGACTGTCATAATTTCTTTGCATACGTTATTGAATTCATTCAAGACTTGAGCAAAGCCAAGATTGGAGATGAATATGGTCCTCGGGTCCTTTTTATTGGAACTATGTTCCTTTTTATTTTTGTTTCGAACTGATCGAAGGCTTTTTCACCTCGAAAAATCATACAGTTACCTCATGGAGAGTTAGTCATGCCCACGAAAGATATAAATACTACTATTGTTTCAGCTTTACCCACATTAGTGGCATATTTCCATGCTAGTCTTACAAAAAAAAGATTTAGTTATTTTGACAAATACATTCGACTAATTCCAATACTTTTACCAATTAACATCCTAGAAGATTTCACAAAACCCTTATCAATTAGTTTTCGACTTTTAAGGAATATATTGGCCGTTGAATTAGTAGTTGTTATTCTTTTTACTTTAGTACCCTCAGTAATTCCTATACCCATCATGTTCCTTGGATTATTTACAAGTGCTTTTAAGCTCTTATTTTTGCAACTTTAGCCACGACTCATGTAGGCGAGTCAATGGAGGGTCGTCATTAACCAGCTTTCAAAATCGTATTTTTATTTAGTCGCTTGTCATGTCGAAACTAGCACATGTCAGAAGCAGCCATATTTGGAATCATAATATTGTCATTGACTAAACTGAACAAATAGAAATCCAATTTTCATTTGAAGAGGTAACTCATAAGTGGCAAAATGGGAATCTTAGGAAAAAGATCTTTTAGAGTTTTTTTTTCAGTTCCCTAATATTGTAATTTTTTTGTTACTACTCTAGATTATATATACCTTTTTATATGTTATGTATGTTCCAAAATAGCTTATGTTGAGCTGTCTACACATTGTGTAGGATAAACTAAAAAAGTTATTCCCTATTTCCATTTCACTTGCGTTCATTCAAATTAACGTTTGACTTGACTAGAATGCGAATTAATTGCATGAACTCAGATCAACCAAATCTTGATATTGTGTTGATATGTAATGATATCCTTTCGTTTGTATTGATGCGCAATAATGATAAGAATAGGAAAAGAATCATTTACAAGCAAGATTAAAAAAATAGGTTGGGGAGGGGTCAATCGGATATATGGAATGGCTATAAACCAACTCTTGTATATGTTTCAAAGAATTATTCTATAATCTAGATGTATATCATATAAGATGTAAATGGTTGGTTTACACTAGGGAAGCAACACATTTACATGTGATATTAGAAATTTACTAGGTATATATGAACTATCCACATATTTTATTTCTTACCCCATTGTGAATTTAGATGAGGGTTTCAATTGACGTCTTTATTTTTCATCTGGTACGAATGAAGAAGCAGATGAAATCAAGCATATAGAAGAGAAAGGGCGATGGATTGAAAAAATGTTTTGGAAAAAAACTAACGGAAGGACTAGAGCCTAATGGATTGATAAAGAAAGACTCCGTGGATAGGAAGTAAAAATGAGATTTCAAAGTAGTTCTCATGCTTATGATTTAATAATTGCTTTATTAAGACCCGTGTAGTCAAAGTTACTACGTACAAACTAGTAATTGAAGTAATGCAATAGAATAATAATTCATTTCGTTGGTTAATTTTATTGTATCATTAACCATTTTACGTTTTTATGTAAGGAGCTTACAATGAATCCATTAATTTGTGTTGCTTCAGTTATTGCAGGTACATTGGCTGTAGGACTTGCTTCTATTAGATCTGGGTTGGTCAAGCCGTAGAAGGTATCGCAAGAAAACTAGAGGCAGAGGGAAAAATATGAGGACTTTATTACTTAGTATGGCTTTTATGTAAGCTTTCACAATTTATGGACTCATCGTGGCATTATCACTTTTATTTGCGAATCCCTTTGTTTAAGCCTGGAAATTTGAAAGTATTTTCTTAGTCTTATTAGTAAAGTAATAAAAAACTTTGTTCAATTTTGTTAGTTCTACCTATAAGCTGTAAAAGGAGATCATATGAAAATGTAACCGATTCTTTCGTTTCCTTGGGTCATAGGCCATTCGCTGGGAGTTTTAGGTTTAATACCGATATTTTAGCAACAAATCCAATAAACCTGAGTGTAGTGCTTGTTGTATTTATCTTTTCTAGAAAGGGAGTGTGTGCAAGTTGTTTATTTCAAGAATAGGCTGGATCTAACTAGTTGCACTTTTTTGCCTTACATTTTAACTAGGAAGGAATGGTGTACTATCTCGTGAATTACTTCCAAATAAATTCAAAAACCATATGTACTAACTATAGCATTTCATGACTTATTAGTAAATCCACTTTGATTCTCTATTCACTAGTACCAATAATGCGGGACTCCTTACATGGTTAAAGTTAAATAATTTGAAGTCGAGGTGCAACACTGGTACCATTTCTACCATTCTTTATGGAAATGGTTCCAAAGAATAGACTAGTTGTAATTTATCAGCTATAGAACACTCATGGATAAAAAAATATGAACCATTTACTATAAAAGGGCACCTTGCCCTTTTTATCCAATGTGGAATCGACGACTTTTGTATAAATTAAGAAAACTTTTTTTGGATTTGAAGAAAATAAAAATCGAAAAAAAAGAAACAACTTTGTTGATAATTAAATATTTTTTGTCTGGACGGGAGAGTCCTCCAAATATTCTTGTTTTTGATTAAGGATAAGTTCTATGTTTTGGAAGATGGACAGGAACGTAAAGGAAAGAAAAAGCTCTTTACATTTTAAAAAAATATAGGAAAGCCCCATTAAGTAACTAGGCATGAAAGCCAAATGAATCGAGAAATTCGTGTTATCATAGAAGAAATGGGAAGATAATCTACTTTCATTAAATAATTTATTGGATAATAGAAAATAGAGAATCTTCAGTACTATTCAAAATTTAGAAGAACTACGCAAAGGGGCCATCGAACAGCTAGAAAAAGCATGGGCCTAATTCGAAAAGTGGAATTGGAAGTAGATGAACATCGATTGAATAGATACACTGAGATAAAACTAGATAAATTGAATTTGATGAATTCAACTTATAAGAATTTAGAATAATTAGAAAATTACAAAAACAAAACCATTCAGTTTGAACAACAAAGAGCTATTAATGAAGTAGGACAATGAGTTTTCCAACAAGCTTTATAACGAGTTGTAGAAGCTCTGAATAGTTGTTTGAATAGTGAGTTACATTTACGCAGCATCAGTACCAATATTGGGATGTTGGGGGCGATGAAAGAAATAATTTATTAGTCTTTCTACTGTAGGCATTACCTATTTTATTTTCTAGTTAATTTTTTTTACTTTACTGCTGAAAAAGAATAAAAAAAACTCATGATAACCCTTCAAGCCAACGAGATTAGTAATATTATTCGTAAACATATTGAATAATATAGTAGAGAAGTGAAGATTATGAATACTGGCATGGTACTTCAAGTTGGCGATTGTATTGCTCGTTTTCATGGTCTTGATGAAGTAATGACCAGTGAATTAGTAGAATTTGAAGAGGGTACAATAGGTATTTCTCTGAACTTGGAATCAAAAAATGTTGTTGTTGTATTAATAGGCAATGGTTTGATGATCCAATAGGGGAATTCTGTAAAAGCAAAAGGAAGAATTGCTCAAATAGCAGTGAGTTAAGCCTATTTGGGTCATGTTATAAATGCTTTAGCTAAATACATCAATGGTCGAGGTGAAATTTCAGCTTCTGAATCTCGGTTAATTGAATCCCCAGCTCCAATTATTATTTCGAGATGTTCCGTATATAAGCCGTTGCGAACGTGGCTTGTTGTTATTGCTTATACGATCCCTATAGGATGTGGTCAGTGAGAATTAATTATTAGGGACAGGCAAATCGGTAAGACAACAGTAGCCACCGATACTTTTCTCAATCAAAAAGGGCAAAATGTAATATATGTTTATGTAGCTATTAGGCAAAAGGCGTCTTTTCTAGCTCAAGTGGTGATTACTTTCTAGGAGCAAGGGACGATGGAATACACGATTGTGGTAGCTGAAACAATAGACTCGCTTGCTACATTACAATACCTTGCACCTTATACAGGAGCGACTCTGGCTAAATATTTTATGTATCGGGAATGAAATACTTCAATCATTTATGATGATCCCTCAAAATGAGCATAAGCTTATCGCCAAATGTCTCTTCTATTATGAACACCACCAGGTCGTGAAGCTTATACAGGAGATATTTTTTATTTACATTAATGTGTTTTGGATAGAGCCGCTAGATTAAGTTCTAGTTTAGGTGAAGGAAGTACGACTACTTTATCGATAGTTGAGACTCAATTGGGAGACATTTCAGCTTATATTCCTACTAATGTAATTTCCATTACTAATGGACAAATCTTTTTACCCATCAATCTATCCAATGCTGGAATCTGACCTGCTATTAATATTGGTATTTCCATATCTAGAGTATGATCTGAAGCTCAAATTAAAGCCACAAAACAAGTAGCTGATAAATCAAAATTGGAACTGGCACAATTCAAAGAGTTAGAAACCTTTCCACAATTTGCTTCTAATCTTAATAAAGTGACCTAGAATCAATTAGTAAGAGGTTAATGATAACGTGAGTTGCTCAAATAATCTAAATCAGACTCTTTCCTAGTGGAAGAACAGATAATGATGATTTATATCGGAATGAATGGGTATCTTAATTCTTTAGTAATTGGACAGGTAAAGGAGTTTACCAATCAATCACATAACTAATTAAAAATGAATAAACCTTAGTTCCAATAAATCATATATTCTACCAAGACGTTCATCGAAGAAGCGAGAACGCTTGTAAAGGAAGCTATTCAGAAGCAATTGGAGCGATTTCTACTTTCGGAACAAACATAAAGGGATAGATAATTCTGAAAAGCAAATCATTGATAAATGCCTCGAATTCAGATCATTCAAACAAAGTATCTTTCTCGACATAGAAATCTAAAAAACAGATGGAAAAGCTTGTGTCCAATAGGATTTGAACCTATACCAAAGGTTTAGAAGACCTCTCTCTCTTATCCATTAGACAATGGACGCTTTTCATTCCGACTTTGTTCTTTTCGATTATTTACCTTTTCTATTTCTTTCCCCTGTTAGAAAAAAAAAATCAGATTGCATGTGAGAGGTTAAGGGAATAAAAAAAAGATATGTATTTGTCTTTATGTATGTTAATATTAATAAAAATGTGTCTATCATAATTGAATTTAATTCCTTAATAAAGAATATGTGGGTGTAGCGAGTGGAGGAAATCAAACCCGTATCGTTAGCTTGGAAGGCTAGGGTTTATAGTCGACGTTAATTTATCATTTTGAATGTCTCTAATTCAAAATTGAACATGAAACTTTGGTCTCATTCGGCTTCTTTAATAGTAGATAGATGAATTCACATATCTAAGTCGTAAACGAACTTTAGAATAGAAATTATAATAATAAAAAATTGGACCTATACCATAACACTTATGTCAGCGTTTTTTTTGGTTTAAATCATTCACAAGCAACAAATAAGAGAACGCACTATCTGGAAGATCCTTCTAGAAAAGAAGAGGGGGGTTCTAAAACTTTTTCTAGTTACTTCATTCTCTATTTCTATTTTTCTCGAATCTGGACAAAAAGAAGTGTGTTTCCCCCGAGCTAAAACAATATGTCGATAGCTTTAGTAAACCAAAATTATTGTTTAATAGCTATTTCACTTCAATCTCCCTTATAAAAAATAAATTGAGGATCTAGTTATGATTAGAAATACATTTTTTTCTCTTTGTGCATAGATTTGTTACTTCTACACATCTAATTGAGAGTCGTGACCCAACTTGAACTTGAAAAAAAAAATTGCTTCGCATTTTCATAATCCAATTTGTAAATTTCTAATTGACCATGGATATAAATCACAAGAATGTGTATTCTTCCTTAGATTGGGTATTTTGAGGTAAAGGATTAAATCCATTAAAGAAATATAGTTTTTCATCGTAATATGAATCAAACCGAAAGACCCTTTAACTCAATAAGCTGTGAATACAACGAATCGCACTTTTACAACTAAACTATACCTGCAACAATATGATTGTTGTATATGATACATGAATGGACCATTTGTCGAACAAGGGCATCAAACTTAATCAAGATAGAATCAGAACAAAATAAAAGAATTGGAGTGTTGATACGTTTCATCGGGTGAATTTGACGAGATAGGAAAATCTAGTACCAAAAAAATAACAATAACAAGTTCTTTTTTCTTTTGTTATTATTATGTAGCGGCAGGTCTATCCTGAAAAAACCATTGAAGTCAAAACACGATAATTAATTGTGCAAGAGTCCATATCTTTTTTTCCCTTTCATAATTTTTCAACCCAAGCAAAGAAAAAATTTACTCACAACAAATTTATCTTTAGTGTTTTTAAACTTACTGTCCTAAATTTAGGTACTAAAGTCACTCAATTGGATTTAGTAAAAAAACAAGAATCATAGTATTTTCTTTGACACTCAAGTAAGTGTTAAAGCTTTTTTTGAAGAAAGGAAAAAAGAAATGCTTTTGAATTATAAATTCGTTCAAAATTCTATAATGTATTAGAAGATTATTCTAATTCAAATCAAATTATATTAAGATTCAAATATTATATCACAATTTTTTATTAAATGAAAATTTATATAATAAATCTAATTAAATAAAACTTATCAATGGGATATTTATCAATAGGATAGGGGCTTTTTTATGTTTCAAATCGAGTAGAGAAAAATAAATTGAAGAATAAAATAATAAGAGAGGTTTATCATAGAACCCTTTATTTTGTTCCTATTGTTGTTGCTTCGCTAACAAAACAAACAAGTATTTTCATTTTCAAATCATATAATTAAAATGGTTTTATCTACGATTCATTAGAACAAAACTAGAAACATCCTAGTTGGGTTAATAACTTAGTGAGGCGGGGAAAAGGCCATTTGTTTAGAACAAAATCAAAGAGATATTCACTACTTTTACTTTACTTTTTTTTTGAAATATCACATTATCGAAATTGAATTTGAATTCAAATTGCTGCTAAACTAAAACAAAAATATTTGTAACTTTTTTTTATCTTTGTTTCTATACTATAACTATAGAATCAAGAGAATCAAGAAAGAAAGAAAAAGAATTTTGTATAAATTAATGCGTAATGTTGCAATTGTCTTTTAAATTGGGAGGGATGGCTGAGTGGACTAAGGCGGCGGATTGCTAATCTGTTATTTGAGTTTTTCATACAGAAGGGTTCAAATCCCTCTTATTCAATTCCCTCTAAGGATTGAGCTTCAGATTTTTCTTTGATTCTAAAGAAAAATCTCAAGCCCCCCTTTTGTTATAGTTTCGTTTCTGGAACTGAAAAAGTCATAAGATAAGAAAGAAAAAAAGGTGAACCCTTTCATTTGATTTTATTCCTCATGCATAGGATTATGTCCTGGATCATTAGATAAGAATCTAAAAAATGAAGAGAGAAAAAAAGAATATCACTATAGTGTAAACGAACAGTTTGAGGGTAAGCATCACATAATCTCCAAGGTTATTTTTTTGAAAAAAAAAAGGGGGATAGATTATCCATTTTTATATCATACATCCTATTTCGACACTAAGAAATAAAGCAGTTTATAGAAAAGAAAGAAATTTATTTTTCAAAATTCATTTGTAAAAATATTCTTTCATTACCAAAAGTATCTTTTATACCCACAATTAGTTATTTTGAGGGACCCTAATAGGATAAGGTCCTTGCTCATACTTGAAGTGCAAGATCAGAATAAAGAAATACGGAGATCCAAATTCATTGCAACTATTTAAGAATTGCCATTTTTGAATCGAGGGTTCATAATTTAAGACTTATCTCATCTTATGTCATAGTCTTTTTTTCTTTTTTATCGAATCAACCATGAATATTTGTAGGATGATATTAAGGATCTCATCAAAAACTTACAGCAGCTTGCCAAACAATGGCTAAGAGAAAAAATAACACATGTATGACTAGCATAATATGTACGATTGGATTTAAAATAGCACGAGCCTCAGGCATTTAGGAAAGACGAAAGACATAATTAAGCCAGAAACAAATTAAACTAAAGATATTAAACATAACAAAGATTTCATTCTTGGAGATAATTGTATTTCATTCGAGTTATTGATATAAAGAAAAATGAAAAAAGTAAAGTAGACCAAAAAACCAAATACCGCTTTTCCTTTGATGCACTGAATCAAAGACAAAGATCCTTCCATTTTCAAATTTCAAATAAGAATTGAATTTCGTACAATATCTTAATTGAATTCTATGTAATTATCAATAAATTAATGTAACGATCCGATCTATAAATTATGTTTAATTCTTCCACAATGACTACGTATTAAACCATAACAACAATTTAACCTATTACAAAAAGAAATGGTGGGAATCGACAACAATTAATACCAATATTGGTGTTTATTGTTGTAGATACAAATCTAAATGGGGCGTGGCCAAGTGGTAAGGCAGTGTGTTTTGGTCCCATGACTTGGAGGTTCGAATCCTTCCATCCCAAAATAGTCTGATTCTATCAAAATAAAAGATTGTTCTATTTAACTTAACATTACCAATCTTCTGTTTAAGAGTGTAACGTTGAATACATTGGAATCCTATTGCTGATTTCTAATATTTCACCAAAGAAAGAATTACAATTTTTCTTTTATTTCTCACAAACCCGATTGACTCCAAATAAGATTCAGATGTAACTTAATTCATTTATGTTCAAGTAAGGTGGAAAGATAAATGAATTTAGAATTCAAAAAAATAAAAAACTATGCTTTTTAGGATATGCATGTCGCGTTCACTTTCATATTTAATTAGTTACTCAAGCAAACTTTCCTTCTTATATCCAGTTGAATTATCAATTCTTTGAATTAGAATGTGAAAGTGAAACAAATGCTTCTTTATTCCCTATTTCTCTCTATAGTCACTATATTTGAATACGGTACTCATTTTCTGTTGATCTTGAATTATGAATAAGAGGGGTTCTTAGTACTAATTTCAATTCTATTACAGGGTTAATGCTCCTAAAACTCAGTTGGGTAAAATAAACTAGGAATAAAGCGAGCAAGTGATCTGTGTCTGTTTAGTACACGAGCCAGAAATATAATATAATTCAAAATCCAATTTAGAGATTTTTTGAGTTTAGTTGTTTTTAGTTTAGCACTTCAAGAAAAAGTTGGATCTTTTACGATTGATCATCTTGAAAAACCTATTGAAGATGTAGATGAATGAATAATTCATTTATTTGTGTTTTTTAGTATTTATTTCATTGATACAAGAAAATATGGGGTTAATTTAATTAAATTGAATCTTTACGGAGACTTCTATCGTTAAGTAGGTAAATATAAATGCCAATGTCCATCCATCCATATAGAAAAATGACAGTATCTAGTACTATATACTAGTTGAACCTATGACTATTCATGATTCATATTGAATCAAGTCCATACTGGATTGCTTCCAAACTAGAGGAATGTTATGGTAAGAATTCGTTTAAACCAATGTAGTAGAAAGCAACGTGCGACTTGATTGAAGGGCATGTTCAGTCGTGGATTCTTATATCCACCCCCTTTTTATTTATATATATAAATGAATATTCTCTTTGCTCGACATAGTTTGTGTTGTTATAGTCAAACCCCTATTTTGTCGGGTTTAAGTAAATAGTACATGATGGAGCTCGGGCGGAAATGATTAATTCATTTCTAAAAGGCAAGGATCTAGGGTTAGTGTCAATCAATAAGTTTGAACATCTTCATAAGTATGTCGCCAAACAATATAGAAATTAAAAGGATCTAATTTGCACAAAAGTGTCAAATCCAAAAGGAAATCTTGTTAGAATTGGTAAACTATTTCGATCAAAAGTGGATTACACATAAATCAATTGTTTGTATAATTCTTTACAAGAAAGAAATTACAAAAAAAAGGTATGCTGCTACCATTTTGAAAAAAATTTAAGGATTGCCGAAGTAACACCTAAACCCAATGATCTAAAACAAAAATAAAGGATCCCGAAACAAGAAAACGCCATTTTCAATTATCTCAACAATTTGATAAGAATGAGGAATAAAAAAATTATTAGAAACAAGACAAGGAGGAGGGTAGTGTTAATCTACATCTATCCCAACGAGCCATCTACTGAATCGTTGCAATTCATGTTGGATCACGAAGATAAGGAAGAGATCGTTGGAAAGTGAGTTTTTACAATCCAATAAATAATCAAACTTATTTCTTATTTAAATGTTCCCAATATTCTATATTTGCTTGAAAAAGGTGCCCAACCTACATGAACAATTCATGATATTTCAAAGAAGGCAGGTGTTTTTCGGGAACTTCATATTAATCAAATGAAATCCAAGCCCAAGTCAATTATTGAATAATGAAAATGAATAAAAAAAGGGGGCGACTCCTATGCTAGTTTTGATTAATTTTAATTCCATTTCCCTTTTTTTGTTCAATTTCTATTTTATACTCTTCTATTGGTCCCATCCTATAGAATTTCATATCCTATATGATTTCCTTTTTTCTATAATTAATAGAATATAGAATTTCATATTCTATGATATGATTTCCCTAGAATATATTCTATTATTATTATTAAATTGAAATTATTAGAATAGAAATAATAGAAATAAAATATATATACTTTTTGTGATATCTTCTCCTATGCGATATGAGATGAATAAAAAAAATGAAATAAATAGAGGAATTAAATAAATAGAATCATAAAACTTAAATCTGGGATTACTCCTAAACGCACAAGACACCGCCAAAAAAAGGGTTGAGTTTGCTTATTGTATCTTTTTGGATATTGAATATTTTTTTCTCTTTATTTATTAATTTAATTTATTCTATTTCTTTTTTATATTATTTTAGTGAAATTAATTTCTCTACCCCGACTTATTATTATTATTTCTTTGTGTATGTACATTCTCATTGTAGTACTAATCCATTACAAGCCCTCTTTTTATTGAAATGGGTTTCATTTATGTTGTTTTTTCAATGTTCATATTGACAATAGTGTATTTACAAAATATAGTTTAATCGTAGATAAATAGACCTATTCATCTCTACCCCAAAAACAAAATCAATTTTTTTTTTACTTTACTTTATCAAAGTTATATACTAAAAAGATTATGGGTTTGTTGGATTTGATTTGATACAAGAAGTTTTTTCCAATCTCTTTATTTGTGTCAATTTTGATCATATCTACATGCCATAATTACCTTATTCAGGTTGCTAACTTAACAGTAGAGTGCTCAACTTTTTAGTGTGGCTAGAGTTTTTTTTACATTTGGATGAAGCAATGGATTCATCCGTACTGTTGGTATAGTTTGTAATACTACGACTGATCCTTAAAGTGAATGAATGGCAAAAACAACATGTCATATTAATGAAGAAATCTAAGAGTACGTGATCATTGCCTGATTGTTACAAAATCTTGCTGAAGGCAAAAAAACTCAAGTCATGGTTGGGTCGAGTGAATAAATGGATAGTGCCTATGGCTTTAATTTTATTGGGAAACAAAAAGCAACACTCTTCTGCTCTTAATTCGAATGATTACTCGATCTAATTAAACGTTAGAAATCTATTAGTGCCTGATGCGGGAAAAGTTTTTTCCATAAAAAAATCAGTGGATTCCCTATTTTTTCACTGACTCCTAACAATATCGCAATTTCAGAGCGGAGATAAAGAATAATATATTGATAAAGAGAATGCTTTCTAAAATCAAAAGAGCGATTGAGTTGAAAAAATAAAGGACTTCTAGCAATCTCAATAGTGTATTCTATAGTGTATTTTATAATGAATACATACCTATTGAGTGGAAAAGAGAGATCTGTTGATTAGCCTATCTATTCCGAGGTATCCAATCTTTTATTAGCTATATACCTTGTTTTGATTCGATCACACTATGTATTATTTGATAACCAAAGAAAACATCGGTCTTTGGTTCAATCAGAATTTCAAATGGAAGAATTACAAGTTTATTTAAAAAAAATAGATCTCGACAAAAGGACTTTCTATATCCACTTCTTTTTCGAGAGTATATTTATGCCCTTGCTCTCGATTATTTTTAACTAAAGCCATTCTTTTTGAATATGTGAAAAAATTAGGTTATGACAATAAATCTAATTCACTAATTGTGAAACATTTAGTTACTCGAATGTGTCAACAGAATTGTTTGATTCTTGCTTTTAATGATTCTAAAAAAAAAATTTTGGTGGTACAAGAATCAATTTGATTCTCAAATCATATAAGAGGGGTTTGCTGTCATTGTGGAAATTCCATTCTCGCGGCAATTAGTACCCTATCTAGAAGGTAAATAAATAGTCAAATCACATAATTTAAGATAAATTCTTTCACTATTTCCATTCTTCGAGGATCAATTTTCACATCCAAATCATGTGTTAGATATACTAATACCCCACCCTACCCTTCTAGAACATTTGGTTCAAACCCCGTCACTAGTGTATACACGATGTTGCTTCTTTACGTTTATTACGATTTTTTACGAGTATTATAATTGGAATAGTATTATTACTAAAAAAAAACCATTTCGGTTTTTTCAAAAAAAGAGAATAAAAGATTATTATTGTTCCTATATAATTCTCATGTATATGAATGCTAATCCATATTTGTTTTTCTCTACAAACAATCTTCTTATTTACGATTAACATCTTATAGAGCCTTTCTATAGCGAACCTATTTCTATAAAAAAATGGAGCATCTTGTAGTAATTTTTCAAAATGATTCGAGTTTTATCTTGAGGTTGTTCAGGGAACCTTTTCATGCATATTGTCAGATATCAGGGAAAATCAATTCTGGTTTCAAAGGGGACTCCAATTCTAAAGAATAAATGGAACTATTACCTTGTAAATATCTGGCAATGTTATTTTCACTTGTGGTCTCAATTGGATAGGATTTATACAAACCAATTAGCCAATCATTATTTCATTTATATGGACTATCTTTCAAGTTTACGACTAAATACTTCAGTAGTAAGGAGTTAAATGTTAGATAAGTCATTTATTATTGATGATCCGATTAAGTAGTTTGATAGTATAGTACCAATTATTCCTTTGATTGGATTGTTGGCTAAAGCAAAATCTTGTAATGTATCGGGCAACCCCACTAGTAAATCAGCTTGGACCGATTCATTGGATTCTGATATTAAAGATAGATTTGGGTGGATATACAAAAGTCATTCTCATTATTACAGTGGATCCTAAAAAAATCATTTTGTATCGAATGAAGTATATAAATCGACTTTCCGGTGCCAGAGCTTTGGCTCATAAACACAAAAGTACTCTACGTTCCTTTTTAAAAAGGTTAGGTTTCGAAATTTTTGGATGAATTTTTTATGGTACAAAAACAACTTCTTTCTTTCATCTTTCCCCAAGCCTCTTCTTCTTTTCCTAGCTTATAAAAGAACGAATTTGGTATTGGGATATTATTCATGTCAATGATCTAACGTATCAATGATCTAATCAATTATGAATATGAATGATTGTTTATGAGACCGTGAAAATAAAGCTAGTCCATATATTATGAAGAACGTTATTTATTTTAATTCTGAAATGCTAATGTCAGTAGTAATTGAATCAATTGATTATTCAACTTTTTTATAGTACCATCTTGGGAAAGGGAACGAGTCTCTTCTAAGGAACTTCACTTAGGTCTAGATTTATACATAGAGAAAGTCGTGTGCAATGAAAAATGCAAGCAAGGTTTGGGGATGGTTTTTCCCCAATTTTCCATTTTTCAATAGAAAAAGAATTATCTACTCCATCCGACTAATTTCAGGTTTGAATCCCAGGCAACCCATTATCATCTTCTAGACATATAGAAAATTAGATATTCCATATATATTAGAATATAATATAATAAAATAAGAAAAGAAAATACATCTATCTACCATATTCATACATAATTTTACGATTTTAAAATATATCTGGAATCTTTTATTAGGTATTAGAAAATACATATCATATTCAATTTTTTGTTTTTTTTACCCATTTCTCTTATTCATTCGCAATTCAATATGATAGATCTGACCATATAGATTCATATTGAATCTAATAATATTTATATTGGTTGACACGGACATATAAGTCATGTTATACTGTTGAATAACAAGCCTTCAATTATCTATTCATATATTATAGAAAATTTGCGTGCTTCGGAGTCCATAATGATTGAATAAACCAAGATTTCACTATGACTGAAATTTTAGAGACGCTAAAGCAAAAGCCTATGGGGCTGCTTCTGTAACTACAAAACTAGCATCGAAAATTGTTTGTACATTCGTTAGTTTGGCGTTTTGATGATCCCTACCTTATTGACCACAACTTTTGTATTTAATATTACCTTCATTACTGCTCCTCTAATAGATATTGATAGTATTTGCAAACCAGTTTTTGGGTCTCTACTTTACGAAAACAATATCATTTCTGGCGCTATTATTCCTACTTCTGCAGCTATAGTGTAGCACTCTTATCCGATCTGGGTAGCAGCATCCGTTGATGAATGGTTATACAATGGTGGTCCTTATGAGCTAATTGTTCTACACTTTTTACTTGGTGTAGCTTGTAATTGGGTCATGAGTGGGAACTTAGTTTCCGTCAGGGTATGCGTCCTTGGATTACTATTGCATATTCATTCCTATGCAGCTACTACTGCCATTTTATTAATCTACCCAATCGATCAAGGAAGCTTTTCTCATGGTATGCCTCTAGGGAGTTTTGGTAATTTTAACTTCATGATTGTATTTTTGGTTGAGTACAACACCCTATGCATCCATTTCACATGTAAGGTGTTGCTGCTGTATTTGGCGGCTCCTTATTCAATGCTATACATGGTTCCTTTGTAACCTCTAGTTTGATTAGGGAAACTATTGAAAATGAATCTACTAATGCAGGTTATAGATTCAATCAAGAGGAAAAAACTTATAATATCATAGCTACTCAAGGTTATTTTGGCCGATTGATCTTCCAATACACTAGTTTCAATAATTCTCATTTTTTACACTTCTTCCTAGCTGCTTGCCCTGTAGTAGGTATTTGGTTCACTGCATTAGGTATCAGCACCATGGCCTTCAACCTAAATGGTTTTAATTTCAACTAATCCGTAGTTCATAGTCATGGTCGTGTAATGAACAGTTGATATAATATCATTAACCGTGCTAACCTTGGCATTGAAGTTATGCATGAACATAATGCTCACAACTGCCCTCTAGATCTAGGTGCGTTTGAAGACCATCTACAAAGGACTAAGATTTTGGTCATTGTAGTTAGGGGATATTTAAAAAATAAACTTTTACAACTTGTGTCATTAGTAAGGCCCACAAATCTGATAATTAACTCTTAATAAAAGTTTATTGAAATCAAGAATTTCAAATTTATATATTCCTTTATTGTGATACTGCTATATCTTGCAAGTATTTAAAAACAAACTATAATTATAACTTCTTCCGATCATTCAAAATACTTGCGATTCATTAAACAAGTTATTAATGTATTGGATACATGATTATTTGTATT
Organism: Stephania yunnanensis; assembly: GCA_039657365.1. NCBI lineage: Eukaryota > Viridiplantae > Streptophyta > Magnoliopsida > Ranunculales > Menispermaceae > Stephania > Stephania yunnanensis. Next base: position 26,837,454 of record CM077580.1, read on the forward strand.
TTAAATCATTTGGATTATATGAAGATAGTGCAGTATTATCACACTGTTAAGTGAAAAGTTAGATATGTTATACATTATATTTTACCAAAATTCTTCTATGTGTGAGTTTCAACACAATGGTGAAATGCATATAAAGCAAATTTGATTTTGTGAGAGTCTTATTCACTAAGATTATTCTAGATATCACTAAAAATAATATAAAATGTTTCACTAATCTCAACCTTAGGGGAAAATTCAAAAGGAGTTATTGATTAATGCTTTGCACTTTTTATTGTATATCTAAAGTTTCATCCCACTGCGCTTTCCTAGCATGGTTCTTAATGAGCTAATATTAACAATGTTATACTACATTTCATATTGATTAATTTATTGTACACTTTTTCCCCTTAGGTATTGCTTATCCACCGCATTTTCCAAGAAAGGTTTTTAATAAGTAAATCCTAACAGTACTGTACTTCATACCAAGATTAATAATAATGATGTATTCTTTTTCTATCCCAAAAATTTCCCACATGATTTTTCAAGTAGATGTTTTTTAAGAAGCATATTCTCTAAGCAAGTGGTCATTCAAGTAGGAGTGTTGTAAAATATGTAGGTGCACAATCCATCCAACTCATGGTATTATGTAACTATCATACTTATTACTTAGTTATTAATCCAATTATGTGATAATATATAACCTACACACACCTCCATTAATACATTAAGTACCCATGAATGAAACTTCTCTCCTTTCTCTCCTACCTTCTCTTGTTTTTTTTATCGTGTTTACTTTCCTAGCTTTGTTCTTAGTTATTTTATAACACTATAGTGTGCTATTTTATTGAGGGAACGCTATTTTAGAATTCCAGCGGAGTTGGTCTTACAACCATCCCTCCCAACAATGTGATGATTATAGAGAATGACTTGATTTTTTGGATGGGCTCTGACATGTGCCACAAATAAAATAGCTTGCTTTAAGTAATAGTGCAATCAACATATATTGATTACGTATATCGTCATAGAGAAAAGTTTTTGCATTATTTAACTACCTTTTTAAAATTGAACTATTGCTAAGAAAATCCCTTTTTTAAATTGTTTTATACTAAATTAACCTATCTAATGAAATAATGTAAACTTTACTTTATTACTTATATTAAGAATATCTTTGTTCATAACTTCACCTAGGTAATTTAATACTACGTGTCTGAACCATTTTTACAGCTGAATATGTTGTGTGCAATACCTTAGTAGAATATAAAGATTTCCTTCAAATACACTTTAACTTGTTGTTATGATAGAAAAGATTTTAATGTACAAACTAGAACTCCACCAATTGGTGTGAATAACGTAAGATCCACATTGCTATAATGCTCTAAATCTTTAGATTTATAACCAACTAAGTTTATTATTCGTGCCTCCCTAATCATCAACTATCGCTCGACTTTGTGTATTTTACAGTTGTACCATTTATATCCAATTTAAAAGCTTCAATGATGATGATAACTTCTAAAACCTAATTTAAATAAACACGTGATCAACAAATCTAAGCTTTACGTTCAGAATCAATACAAATTCTAACATTGCTCTTTTTATATTCACATTCTACCATTGTTCATAGCATAGCATTCATACCATAGGATCCATTAATCCCTAATATTAATAGACTATTCACATTTCATTGAAACACACACATTACAATTCATCATTGAGATCATTGGGAGTTAGAGATGAATGTAAATATATTACTTTCAATTAAACCAATGAATTTAAACTTGAATTGCAAAAATGGAGTCTTCAATATTTTCTCCAAACAAAACTCCTTAATACACAAAATCAAAGTATACCTATGCTAAATTACTCTAATTGTCGCTAATTTTGGATATATTCTTATTTTCCCATGTCGGATACATATTTATACTTCGTAATAACAATTACAAACCCTACTTTACAATTTAACTCGAAATAAAACTTCAACTTTCTACTTTGTTCATAATTGGTGTTGTACCTCATGCCACATCACCTTGTGTAGTAAGTTGTAGTGCCACCACTACATTAAGTCTTATATGTACATTTTTTAGCTCCTATGACCTCGACGTTGTTATCTGGTCATTCGGCGTCGTCCCTTAATACTTACGGCTCCGCTATTGTGCTGAATATCTAGACTCATATTCTCTAATTTTTTTGCTCTCCCACGTAGTGCCTTTCATTCCCACATTGTGTTTTAGTATTCCACATCGCCAACCATGCTTTTTTAGGTTTATATTCCATTTTTTCTCATTTTTGCATATTTCCTTCCTTTACACCTTAATTACCTGAAAATATAATAGCGACATGAATTAAAGCTCATTAGAGATATTTATACTAAATATAGTACTTAACTAACCTATAAATTAGTCTAAATAATCATTTATCAAATACCTCCAAGCTTAAAATTTTGCAAATCCTTAGCAAAATTGGATTTTATTAATGTCTCCGAATAATTAGTTCTCATTCATTTTTCATTGTTCATGGAGTATCCTTTGATTCACTAAGTTTCGAGTTAACAAAAGTGTATTTTAATTAAAGTTCGTGTCGTTATATCCTTGATAATACCTTAGAGAAGCCATTCCCTCAGCCTGAAGTTGTTTCCATAGTTCTAGTTATTCATGAAGTTGACATCTTCAAACTTTATTCCTTGTTTCATGTCCAATGGATTAACCACCATTGATTGGTTATTAATGGGTTGTTGTATTGCTTACACTTATGGACTTGACCATCCCATTTGTAGTTTTGCTATCTAACTACTCCAGTTTAATAGTTGTGTCATGATCACTACTTGTGAATCAATCTCATATACTTCAACTGGCTTTCTCATTGTAGAACGAGTTCCTGCTGTAAAATTCTAGGACATAAGATTGAGAAGATCTAATGCTCCATATTCATCCTTTATTAGTAGAGAACCACCTATTGCGACATCTACTAATGTCCTTGTGTTGTGATTGATAACATAGTAGAAGGTTTGTGGTTGTGCCAATTTCATGTATCCTCTTGCTTGAATTGGTTGATTTCCGAACTCCTTTCACTGATTTTCACTATGGGAAAGAAATTGTCTAGGAATCTTTTATTGATATTTAGCCATGAAGTCATGCTCCATGCATCTTGTCTTTAGAACAAGGTTTTGGCTTTTCCACCCAATGAGAATTGGAAAAGTATAATCTTAATTAGTTCCTTCATAACTCCAATAATGTAAATAGTGTCACGCTTCTAAAGAAAATTCTCCGCCTGTGCAACTAGATCTTCCTTTTTTAGCCTATTAAATAAGCTATTCTACATAATATTAATGAGAGAAGGTCTCAACTCAAACTCAGTGGTGTTAGCTTGAAGGCTCATCACTTAATTGTATGTCTTTTGATTTTCTAGTTTCATATAGTCACGAAAACATGTTACCCTCGTACTATCTTGCATTACTAGATCACCTTTAAGTTGATTATTCCCTCAGCCCTAATTTTAGTTCTGGTTTCCTACTTGATCATTTGCCATTTTAGTTCCTTTCTTCTTTTTTTCCAGTGTTGGTTCTGTCAATCTCTGGATTATATGGCACTAAGTCCTCATCACCTTGACTACGAATGCATTAACAATTCCCTAAGAAAGAAAACAAAAAAGATCAAATGTAGATTATCAAAATTGAAACTATTTTTTTAATTTTTTTATAAAATTTAAAGTAAATTAATCAAAATAAAATGTTAACAATTATGTAAAGTAAACTAAACTAGTTTGTGGCTACTTATCCCCGACAATGGCGCCAAAAACTTGATATCGAAATGGCAAGTATAACGGTTCAATTGCAGTAAAATTGAGACCAATAGAGGTTGATTATAGATATCGTCCCTTGGGAAAGGTTTATCTTAACATTGTTCACTTTGTTAAATTCACTCTATTTTTAAGATCTCTTTATAATTGATTTAACTAAACTACTCTCTTCCATAAAACAATGTATTGATTTAACTAAAACTAATCTATTTTATAAAACAATGTTAATTAACTTATACTCTTATATTGAGAAGACTTATATTTCACAACTTCACCTATGTAATGAATTACTATGCTTTCGTATCTCACTTCCTTCATCTTCATTATGTATGTCGATGCACAATTAGAATACACATTTTCTATATATTCACTTCAACCCATTGTCGTGGTAGAAATGATCCTAATGTGTAAACTAGAACTCCACCTATTAGTGTGAATTATGTAAGTCTCACATAGCATTAAGTTCCAAATCTTTAGACTCATAACCACTTAAGTTTACTATTTCAGCCTCCCTAATCAACAACTATATATTAATTTATTATATCTTACAGTTGTATTGTTCGTATCTTGCTTAAAAGCTCCAATTGCCTTGGTAACTCCTAAAACCTCTATTCAACAGGCACGTGATCAAGATGTTCATAGTACTACAAATAGAACCAATACAATTTCTAGCCATTGAACTTTTTAATATTACATTCCGTTCATACTTCCTTTAGCATAGCAATCATACTATAAGATCTATTGATCCCAAAGATAAATAAAGTACTAACTCATCATTGAAATCAACACACAAATCATGGTATTCATTACAATAAAAAATTAAATCAAATAACTTCATTAAATCAAAGAAACAATACCAAATAACCACAAGTGGAGTCTTCAATGTCTTCTCCTTCAAAACTCTTCTTAATACTAAAAAATAATGTAAACTATGCTAATTGGTGATAATGTATGGTGGTAAGTGCTATTAGATGAGTTTACCATGTTCAAATACCTATTTTTTCCCCTAAGACTCATAAGAATACACTTAGAAACCTTAATTAACAATTCTAAATGAAAATAGACTCCAAAACTTTCTATTTTTATTTCTCGACATTATTTATAAGTGATCCACGGTGTATGTGTATCCCCACAGTGTTGGCACTGCATCAAGTGTACTCACCTATTTTCTTTACTTTAAGCCTTTTCCATGCCTTGCCCACACCTTGTAGACTCTTCCCATGGAATCAATTCTACTCTCCACAACGTCAAATGTACTTTTTTGCTATTTCTTATCAAATCATCATGAAATTACTCATCCGTCTTTTTTTACTTTGTAAATCGGAAAACACATAAATGCCATCAATTGGAGCTCATTTCATGATATTTAGTCCAATTATACTACTAAACTAACCCTACATATAAGTCTAATTAAACACTTATCACTCACCTATTTGGCTAGCGATTTTTGTTAGAGGGCTGAATCATTGTTAATTTACTATTTTCAAATTATTTCATAATTATCATGTATATCAATCATAAAAATCAATATAAACATAGAATTGACTGGATATTTTGAAACTTTTGATTAGGATATGTAACTAACTAAACTTAATGAAATAAAGAAATAAATAATGTAAACTTTCATTATATGGCAATAGAAACAAAACAACTCGATAACCCCTATTAAAAGTACTCCGTAGTTTAAAATCAAAAAATATTTTCAATACAAGAGTAAAAAAGTGAGAGTAGAAAAATACACTGTACTAATGCTAATTTCCTACAAAAGCTTGAACATAAATAAACATAGAATATGGGTTGTCTCCCTTAGAGCTCTTCTATTTACTGTTGTTGGCTCGACTGAATCATTTGAACATTAAATTGGTTCTTTAAACTCTAATAAAGGATTGTCCACTCTAGTGCCGATCCAAAAAGTAAGTGTTTGACCATTCATCGTTAAAGTGATCATTTGTTTTTAGAATATCCATAACAGCTTGAGAAATGGCTAAGAAGTGCCTTCCTTAAATTAAAAAGATCTTAATTGATAAAGCGAGGCATGGACAAAATGTTCATGGGTAAAATGTACTTGTCCACTTGAACTGGTACATTTCTGACCACACCTATTAGTTGAATTGAAGTACCATCCTGCACAGAAACTTATTCAGAAGTAAGTGCATTCAACTCTAATAGAGCATGTAGAATGAAATGTATCAATTCAAGATTTGCATTAGAACATGTAGCACACTGAGCACTAAAGTACCAAGTTTATTTGATTTTTAAATTGAAATATATACCGCTGATATCATTAAGCTTCAAATGCCTTGAATCCGTCTTTTTCTTTTCCTTATTCTTCTTAACTTTAAAATCTCTTAGCTTATTAAAACTTTTCACATTCTCTAGTTGCTTCACTCTCTATTGTTGAAGTACTTTCATTTCATTTGAAGAGTCTTCAATTTGTTCTTTCTTTATAACTTTATTTTTATTTTCTATCGTTACTACATTAATTGCATAAATTTCGACGTTTTGATCACCATGATAATTTAATTCTAGAAAATCATTATCAATAATTTCATTATCAAGCAATTCATCATATTTTTCATAATTATGATCGTTGTTAATTTTGAACTCAATAACTATCTTCAAATTTCATGAACATCGTCCCTTTAAAAATATCCAACTTAGTTTTATATGTCATAAGAAATGGCCTGCCTAATAATATATATATATGTAGAGGATTAAGTGCTATTGAATCTTTCATTTCTATGAAATTGAAGTCAGTAGGAAATAGTAAGTCGTTTACTTTTACTAAAACGCTTTCCAATAGTCCATACAGTTTAATAGTCGGATTATCACCTAAAGTAAGATTAATAGGCGTATTGGTCAATGATCCTACTTTCAATGATTCATGTAGGTTAAATTACATGACATTAATTGATGCTCCGAGATTACATATAGCACATTCAGTTGAAGTGGTTCATATTGTTACGGGTATTACAAACATTCATGGGCCTGAACATTTCTCAAATATTTTTTTTTATTAAGGATGACACCCTTTACGCTATGTTTTCTTTATATTCTTCTAAAAGTTTATCTTTAGATTCAAGAAATTCTTTCAATACTTCATTATAATTTCATAATTGAATAAATGATTCCATTAAAGGTTCATTGATTTCTATTTTCCTAAATATTTAAAAAATGTCTTTATTAATTTAATCATACCTAGCATTCGCTAATTGTTGTGGAATGAGAAAAATAGAATAGATATTTTCATTTAACATATAAGGAATCTTATCATCTTTCTCTTAATTCACTATTTCAGATGTTTGTAACAATTTTTCAAAAGTTTCAACTCTGGCTAAATATATGAGTATAATCTTTCAGGAAAATGTGTATATTTTAATTGTTCCGCCATCCATTTTTAAATGGGAATGATATTGGTCATCATATATTCTTGTTCTCCTTCTATTGTTTTGTATACTTTCTTTCTCTTTTTCGGTCCTTTAGGTATCTTTTGTACTATATGTGTTACTCCTTTATTATCTTAAAATAAAGCAATAACTTGTGCTCGATTAGTATTTTCGGTAAATCTTTTAGTTTGATTTATTAACTTATTAATTTGTAGGTTCATCTGATTTGATTGATTTAAAATTGTTAAAAGATGTATAAGTTTTTTTTATTTTAAGAAATTTATCTACAATTTTGATGACATGGAGTCATGATATTATGTAAAATTTGCTCTAAGTTTAGTTACATAAGTTTAACAGTTTGTTAAGATTATTGAATTGGTGCAGATTGAATTTGCGCTTTTGGTCTATAAATGGTATTGGTATGATTTCGTGGACCATAAGTAAGATTTGAATTCAATTTCCTAGTGTAGTAACTCCCGTCGGGACTAAAAAATTGGATCATAACAGCAATAACAACTTCAATATTTTCTTCATATAAAGTAAGACACGCATCTGTAGGATGTGTAACTTCATTAAAAAAATCAACATGATTTCACTTGGTTTGATCTATATTTAAATAGTGGCTTTACCGTGATAGATAACTCATCAACCTTTTCATCAAATGTAATACTTCTTTTATCGTTGATTTAATAACATTTCTTTATTGATGTCTTATCTTTTTCACCATATTGCTTAGATTGCTTAGTCATTTTATTAATAACTTATTTTGCATAAGTTGGTGTTACATCGAATTGTGATCCACCACATACGGTGTCTAATATTCTTTGTTCGAAATGATTAACTCCTTCATAGAAGTATTATAATAAAGCTCTTTTCATATATTGATGTTGTGGGCAAGAAGAAGTTAATTTTCAAATCTATCCCAAAATTCATTAATTTTTTTTTTCATCTTTCATATTTTTTATTCTGATTTATCTTCTATAGAAACTAATCTTTCTTGCAGGCAAATACTGATCAAGAAAACCTTCTAACATTTGTGCCCAAGTGATTATTGAATCTTGAGGAAGATAAAATAACAAATCTTGTACTTGATCTTTTAGTACAAAATGAAAAGCTTTAAGTTTTACCTTATTGACTTTATATTGGTATTACCTTATAAATTTTTGGGGGTCTTTAGTGTATTTAATATAGAAGATAGGTAAGGCACTAATGAATCTATATCATACTGAAATTTTAGGAAATCCCTAATGATAGGTAATACACAATTGTATAAAAGATGTGATGTTTTTATTGGCTTGCCTAAAAGTAAGTTCTCTATTTTTAGTATCATTATTAATACTATTAATAGTATTATTGGCTTCCATTATGGTAGCTTGGTGTTCCCTACATTGTTGTTGCCTTAAATTGTGATGGAAACTCCTATCTACTTCAATTTGAAACGGATGTAAAGTTCCTATGTAATTAGAACAACGAAGTTTGTAGACCGTACAACGTATAAAACATATAAGAAATTACGTAAAAATCCCAAAAAATGGCGATGAAATTGACAAGTGTCAATCGTGTACAATAGGTTTTTCGTATATCCTACTAATTTGTAGAAGTGATAAGTAGGATCATCTCCTCAGGGATATAACAAACTTCTTTAGGAAAAAGGTTTTCTAAGGGTTTTATTATTTTTACTTTAATTTAACCAATTTAATCAAAATTAGAATTAAAATTACTTAATCAAATTATAACACTCAATTAAACAAATTAAACTAACTTAACTAAGAGAAATCAATTTAATAGAAGAAAAACATCTAAACCAATATCCATAACAATGAAATATTAATCCATTTTGTGTCTAAACATATTACTTAAGTCATAGTCATAATAATACTTCAATCTTAGTTTAAAGTATTTTTGGATCATTAAACTTAAATCATAATTAAGTAGATAGTCCTTAGAAAATTATTAGTTTTCCTTATATTAGTGGAAAACCCGCATCTAAATTTTATTAAATTAATCCTTCGAATGCCCAAAGAAATTAATTAGATATTAAAACAATATTATTGTATGTGAAAATTCAAAACTACAAAGCCTAATACCTGCGAAAAACAACGTCAATATTAAACTTAGATCTCAATTCACCTAGAACATCTATTAAACTAGATGAACCAAAACATGATCGAAAATCAATTCCATTAAACTAGATTTTGGGGTTCATATGTAGCAGAAAACTCAAAACAATTTAAAAAAACCTAAACATGATCGAAAATCAATTCCACTTTAAACAATCCTACATATTATTAGATTTTGGGGTTCATATGTAGCAGAAAACTCAAAACAATTTAAAAAAACCTAAACATGATCGAAAATCAATTCCATTAAACTAGATTTATAAAAGTAAAACCAAGTGAAATTGCGTAAATCCATTCTTTGTGTTTGACCCGATAGGTTCATGCGACGTTGGCAGTACACTAAAACTATTTCATTGCAAAAGTCATAGTTGTCCATAGCAAGGAATTATAACTACCCAAGTAGCATGAATATCAAAATTGATACAACCTAATGAATAACATATATCATATCCTTTTGTCATGCGATATCCTTTGATTATCATATGGCATGGAAAGTTACCCTTAATGTTCAATCGTACTAGTCTTGATCTATAGGTAGAATGAAAACATCCAAATGACAATGATCATATCAATTCACTAAGACCTGGCCATTTAATTATCTGATATATCGAGGGATCCACTGATATCTCTTTCTATATGAGAGGGATAAATTCTATTTTGATTACACACCTTCACATATTATTCATATGGTAACCAATCACAATCTTTATAATTGTTCGGTTGAAGAAATAGTTTGATTGTGTCAAATTACCATGCTCCTAATATTGAAGTATATGGTAATCTTAAGTCAAAGGACTAAATGATATACCTATCATAAGTAATACCTATGATTTAATCAATATGGTGTTCTCATAGCGGGTTAGTCTTGTACCTTATTCCGTAACAATTACTTATGATCTCGATTTATTTACATATATGCATGATCATCACATAACCATAAATCAAGATTCACACTAACATTAATTCATTATAGTTCCCAGTAGAATGACCGACTAGGGACATTTAAGATATTTCAACAAATTCCCATGGATCTTATCATAATGTAGACATTCAATCACTTATAATAAAACAACAAATGAAAACCTCAATTTTATTAACTAAAATTATAAGATAAACAATGTTTATAGATTGACATAGAACGTCGGGCCCAATATCTCCCACTTGTTGTAGGGCCAATCATTCAAGTATCTAATACCTAATGACCTAACATGACCATTATATTTCGCTTGTGGAAGAGCCTTTGTTAAAGTATCTGCAACACTGTCTCTTTAGGAACTCTATAAATCTTCTCGTCACCCTTTTCAACGATTTCTCGAATGAGATGAAAATGTCTAATTATATGTTTGGGTCGATGGTGTGATCTTAGTTCCTTATCATGTGCCATCATCCCGTTGTTGTCACAATACAAGGAAAGAAGGTTAGTTATATTTTGAACCACCCAAAGTTTATAGATGAATTTTTTTATCCAAACTGCTTGCTTAGCTACATTAGATGTTGCAATATACTGAACTTTTGTTGTATAATATGACATAATTTCTTACTTCAAACTTTTCCAGCTCACTCCTCCTCCATTCAAAGTAAATACATATCCGGACTGCGATATGAAGTCATTTATATCAGTTTGAAAGCTTGCATCTATGTAACCATTTAAAACAAACTCATTTGTCCCAACATCCATAGACCAAGAACATATCTTTAGTCCTTCTTATGTACTTAAGAATACACTTTATGCTATCTTATGGCACATACCAGGATCTGTGAAGTGATATATATCAATTTGAAAACTTGCATATGCAGATGTGCCAGTGTTTACTAACCGTGGCTCTCCTAGTGCTGAGACAATTTCCAACATTCTTATTATCAACATTAAGGTAACCTTACGACACCTTACACTTCATTCAAGTTAGAGACTGAATAGCGCATCCCATAACTTAACATCTATTACAGAACATTGACCTAAGTTTGCCATGAAACCACACAACTAGGCCCCCATTCGGTCACAAAAGAAAACACTTATTACTAAGCTATTATAGCCCTATTACATGTCATTCGTGTTCATTTTAACTGATAGGTAAAGGAGACCATATGATTAAACGTTTATGTCCTTGTAGCCTAACTTTCCTTTTACTCTCTAGTAATGCATGAATATCACTGAATTCTTTCACATTTGCTATAGCCAATGACATTATAGTTCAATCATTACAATTCCCCCAACCAAGCATATCTCAGTTCTTAGCCCGCAAAATCAACCAGCAAGTCATAGCAAATAAGGTCAACCAAGGACTGCCCTTAACTGGCGTGTGACATTGAAAGTTCTGCAAAAACCACTCATTAAATGATAGACCAGTCCCTAAGAACATTAGATAGGGATTCATCACCACCACCATACCTTCCACAAACGATATCAGTTGTCATATGCCTCTTGGCATACTCTACATTTGTTAGTAGAGCCTCGTATAGCACTGACCAAATAAATGTCTAAATCTGTTTTAGTCTTAACCACTTCCATATGAGATCTTAATGGAGGCTTTTAGCCATCAAACCACTTTTTTGTAGGGCCTTAAATGATGAAGATATCATAAACGAATCAGACGAGGAGTGGCCTTGTAATGACCCTTGTCCTGATTAAGGAATCATTCATCATGAAACATAGATTAAGCCTTGGTAAACAAACTAGACTAAACCATTCCACAAGCCTAACCTTCAGTACCTAAAAAAGAAAACAAGTATATCTCAAAAAATTGATGCAAATAAAAGTAAATAGCAGCACAAGTCTTAAACATCAAAGTTTTCTAAAACAAGATAAAACTAAATAAATACATGGTCCCATCCTTTTGATAATAATCAAAGTACTATATTAAAACCACAAACAATATATAAACAACTAGAGTCTCAGCACATACAAAGAAAGGATGGTTACACTCCTAAGCTTTGCACTTTCCTTTGTCTTGAGTGTCAGTTGAGGTGTCTGAGATTGTAGGAAAGGGGAGTGAGCATTAAACATGCTTAGTAAATGGAACTCCACCTAGACCATCAATTATCCACTACTACCTCATTTGCAATAACTAAATAATCAATAATAGATATAAAAGTAATAAGGGAAATAAATAAACAATATAAAGAATGGGATGAATACTTAAAGGTAAGACTAGCAAATATATTGGCAATCATCTTAAAAGAAGCTAGAAAATAAGAACTGGAAACTAAGTTACACAAGAATACCAAAATCTGATAGAAATAGTGGCCGTTGTGTAGTCCTGATATTGTATTCCAACTTAAGTTAGCTCTCTAACATCCCTAATGATATCTCAATCATTTTGTAAACCTTTGCAAAGGCAGGTTTACACTGGATCCCAACTGAACTCTTTGTGGGAGCTTTCTCACAGACATATCTTACAATTCACTATATATGTTTAAAAAACATAGATTCCAGTACAAAGCCTTCAAACCCAGTAAATAAGTTATATGAAACTAAATATAACTATAGACATGTCATAAAAGATAAACTAAGTGAATTCCTACTTACCTCTGTCGCATTTCCTAGTTTTTGTGACTTTATCTAAGTCCTAGACATCTTGATTCGTTCCCTAGAGTAAGGACCTAAAACCAAAAAATTAATATTAATTACTAGACTATTTAGAGATGTTTAATAACCCCTAAATATCCCTTAGACTCTCAACCAAGTCTAAGGAACCCCACTGCTAGAGTGCAATTTTTATTTATCCATTCGAGGTTTGTACTGCATTACAAAATTACCGTTTAAGGACGTCAGTCCTTGCGCCCCTCTAAATACATCCCAACACCACCATACTATCCAGAATGCCTTTAAATGAGGTTTTTCATCAACCAATAACATCCATTAATAGTTTACATCATTAAATCATAATATTTACATATAAGCCCATCTAATTAATAAACCAAAACAAGACTTGAGTATGCTAAAATATTGGACAATAGTGATGGACAGAATAAACATTTGATTTCATCATTATCAATGTCAAATAAACGTAATAGCACCCCATAATGATAAGCCAGTGTTGTACTTATCTCAATCCATAATTTTCCATTACTTTTGGTCCTATTTGAACATGAAAAAGTGTTACAATTGTTGGGACAGCATGGTGACCTAATTCTTTATGTTCAAATAGGTTCTAGTGAACCAAAGAGCAACACCTAAAAACCTCTTACATTCACCTTCAATGTTACCAACAAAAAACTAGGCCTAAACCCTTTCATTTAAATGATACAAAATTGAGAGAAGGAGAAGAGACTCTTACCAAGAAGTCCAAGTGGTAAGATGAGCTGAGATGCTCTCTTTAATGGTGATTCTTCACCATCCAAGCCCTCATCTTTTCTTCTTCAATCCCTCTTTCACTCTTTGTTCATTGGTGATTAGATGAGAAAAGAAAAGTAGATTTCCTTATTGGGTTTTGGTGTTCATATGCAGCGAAAAATTTAAAACAAATTTTCAAAAACCCCAACATGATCGAAAATAAGTTTCATTAAACTAAATCTACTAAAGTGAATCATACCTTATTCAATGATTTCCTTTTTGATTGTTCGATTTTCAAGACGTTCAAGTGTCCGCCCTCTATCAGAAATCCACACATGAACGGGGACCACAATTTGGAGTGTTGGGCCAAAGAGATATTGAAAATGATTTTTCTTTCTCTCCCTAAATCCGTATAACTCGAAAATTGTAAAAAGAAATTCTTATTTTTTTTAGGGTTCCACCCTTTATTTATATGTGTAGATCAGCCCTCACTTAAAATCCTATTCGTAATATAACTATTCTATTTAGGCAGTTTAAGCAAATTACACACATGCCACTATTAATAAGTTATCGTATAACAAATCATAAGGGCTTTTATGTCATGAATTTTATCATATAAAATTCATTACTCTATACCAATTGAGATTGTGCAAAGCCATTCTTTATGTGAGACCTAATAGGTTCGTGCGACGTTGGCAGTGAACCAAAAACCATTTTGGTATACATGTTAAAAGTGGTCTGTAGCAATGCATTATGACTACCAAAGTAGAATGAATATCAACATCGATGCAACCTAATTAATAACGTATATTATATTCTTTCGTCATGCGATATCCTTTGATTAAAAATATGGTATGGGAAGTCACCCTTAATGTTCAATCGTACTAGTCTGGATTTTTAGGTAAACTGAAAAACATCCAATTGATCATATCAATTCACATAGACTTGGCTATTATCAGTCTATCTTATCGAAGGATCTAGTGATATCTTTTTCTATGGAAGAGCGAAAAATTATATCTTGATTATACACCTTCACATATTATTCACATGATAACCAATCACAATCTTCGAAATTGTCCGGTTAAAGAAAACGTTTGATTGCGTCAAATTATAAAGCCCCTAATATTGAAGTCTATGGCAATCTCAAGTTGAATGACCAGTAACACCTATGACTCAATCCATGTGGTGTTCTCATAGCGGGTTGGTTCAGTACCTTATTCCATAACAAGTACTCATGATCTTAATTCATTTCCCAATACGCATGATCATCACGTGACCATCAATTAAGATTTATACTAGCCTTAATTCATTATTGTTCCCAGTATAACGACCGACTAGGGACATTTAGAATATTTCAACAAATACCCATATATCTTACTATAAGTTAAACATGCAATCACTTATAATAAAACAACGAATAAAACCTCTATTTTATTAACTAAAATTATAAAATAAATAATGTTTTAAATTGACCTAGGGTACATGCCCTAACATTCCTTACCTTTTTAAGTCTTGATCTTCCTTGGGATATGCGCCCATAATGTCGATGTTGATTTTGTGGTGTTTAAAATACCACACTAACCACTTTAAGGTAGTGCAACCACCTACTTCTCATATAATCCACTTAATCCTTACATAGACCATTTGATCATTATCTAGGTCTCCTTACATGTATCCAGAGATAAATCATATGTTTAAGTCACTTAAAGTGACATTATGTTAGATTAACACTCATCATCACACTTACTCATATCGCGAGACATATCTAATGGTCATGTGTTTTTTAATTGATTGATCTTTATAATTTTGGATTTAGTTTGATTTGGCACACCAAACAACACATAAACACATGTGTAGCCTAATCTAGAAAAACCGAGCTTAACCACATGTCTAACTCAGTGTAATTTGCATCCAGCTTAGTGCTAATCAATAGATTAAGGACACAAGTAGTTACATTCTCCCAAAATTAAAAAATTTCATCCTCAAAATTAAAGAAAATATAAAAGTTACTTGTAGTCCCGAAAAGAAAGGGGAATTGCTCCTCATATATGATTCCTACTCCCAAATTAGCTCCTCATCCCCGTGGAACTACTATTTGACATTAACCAAGGAGTTTCTTTAGTTTTCATCTTCTTAATATTTTGATAAATAATTTGAATCAACTGTTCATCATAGGATAAATATTCCCTTAACTCGAATTCATTCCAGTTAACTATAGGCGTGAACTTAGTCTCACCCCGCGAATCATCAAAATATAGAAGACATTATGTATTCCAACTAATTGTGGAGGTAACTCAATCAAGTAAGCAACAAGTTTGACCCTTTCCTAGACCATGAAAAGTCTAATAAATCTCAGAGCTAACTTGCCTCTCAAATTGAATTAATAAAGCCCTTTTATAGGAAACACTTTCCAAAAGAATGTAATCTTCCTTTGAAAACTCAAGCAACCTATGATGCTTGTCGGCATACCCCTTATGTTTGGATTGACTTATAGAATTTTCTATATGTAGTCTGGAACCAACTCAGGCACCAGTAAAACTGTATCTCCAACCTTTGCCTAACACTCAGGTGAACGACAAGGTTAGCCATACAAAGCTTCAAAACGTGCCATACTTATACTTGCTTGATAACTATTACTATAAGGGAACTCACACAGAAGAATGTACTTCTCCAACTGCCGCCAAAATCCAATACATATGCTCATAATGTATCTTTAAAAACTAGAATCAATTGCACAATATACCCATTAGTCGCAAGAGGATATGCAGGACTGAGGTTGAGTGTGGTTCTTAGCTATCTATTCAACTCACTCTACAACTTAGATGTCAATCGCATATCTCTATCTAAAGTAATAAATAAAAGGACACCATGAAGTTACAACACGTCATGTACGTACGATTCACATAACTTGTTGAGATGATCCTACATGGACACTGGAAGAATTCTGCAGACTAAGTTAACTAATCAACTATAACCTAAACTGCATTATGTTTATGCTAAGTCATAAGTAAATCAAAAAAAAAATCCATTGATATATGTTCCTATTTCCTTTCTGAAATAGGAAAAAAATGTAATAACCATCAATGTTTTTTTATGAACTTAGCTATGTTAGACTTCATTCTAGGCCACCAATATATATGTCTTGTATCACGATACATCTTGGTATTTTTGGGATGAATTGCATATATAGAGATTAGTGAGATTCTCGGAGAGACTTTTGCCTAAGATCTTCCTGAGCTCATAGCTAAACCATTATGTACTATGTTACCCTAATAAGCTTTATGACAACTAACCACCCTCTAAATAATCTCTTGCCTAGCTCTCCAAGCATAAAAGAACATATTATTAGCCTTTGAACTAGATACCCACTCGATGATTTGCCAATCAGACTTTTTCAAATTGTTAATACCGAGACTTCCATAAGTAGACATAATTAAGAAGCTCTCGCATTGGCTACATTATACTTAAGTTATTAACAACAACATTTACCTTGCATACGTAGTATTTCAGGGTAATATCATAATTTTTAAGAAACTTGAGCAATAAATTTTACCTCATATTTAATTCACTCCGAGTAAAAAGGTATTTCAGAATCTTATGGTTTGAAAACACAATAAACTTCTTCTCGTTCAAGTAATGCCTCCAAATCTTTAGTGCAAACATAACAGTTGCGAGCTCATGATCAAGAATATCATCGTTCCTTTCATGATTTTTGAGTTGCCTGGAAGCATAAGACACAACCCTGCCTTCCCACATTAGTACACAACCTATGCTTAAATGAGAAGTTTTAGTATAATCACAAACGTTTTTCCTTACTTTAGGTAATTTCAAGGTAGGTGTCATAGTAAAAATATGCTTCAATTCTGCAAACGCATTCTTGCACCTTTAAGACCATGTAAAGTCCATATTCTTCTAAGTTAGCTCTGTATGTGACAAAGTGATGTGGGAGAAATCATGAATTAATCTCCAATAATAACAAGCAAAACCCAGAATACTTTGTATCTCTTACATTGTGGTAAGCTCATATAAATAATGAATTTCCTTAACTTTTGCCAAATCAATAGATATGCCATTAACACTTACAACATGTATAAGAAACTTCACCTCTAAAGCCATAAATTCACACTTACTCAGCTTAGCAAACAACCTATGAGTCTTTAGAGTTTACAGAGTGACTCTAGGATGTTGCTTGTGCTCTTCCTCAGTCTTTGAATAAATAAGAATATCATCAAGGAATACAATAATAAACTAATCAAGATAAAGCAGGAAGATTCGATGCTACATCGTTGATGGATTTGTGAGTCCAAATGGCATCATAGTGAACTAAAAATGCCCATATCTTGTACTAAAAGCAATCTTCTTGACATCCATATCTCTAATCGTTAAATAATGATAACAATAACTCAAATCAATCTTTTAGAAAAACTTGGCACCAATCAGTTGATTGAACAAGTCATTTATAAGAGGCAACAAGTATTTTTGCTTGATGGTAACCTTATTCAGCTGAACGTAAACAATACACATCCATAGAGTTCCATCCTACTTCACGAGAAATAAATCTGGTGCACTAAAATAGACTTGCTAGGATGAACAAACTCATTGTTTGCTAACTCATTTAGTAGAGTCTTCAACTCTCGATGTTTTTCTGAGCTATACGATAGGGAGATATTGAAATAGATTTGGTTCTAGGAATCAAGTCGATAATGAAATCAGTTTCTTGAGGTGGTGGTACTCTCGGCATGTCAGAAGGAAATACTTTCAAAAATTTACACACAACTAGAATCTTCTTGTGTTTTTCTTCCTATCTTATCTCCCCTAACCTAATAATGCTGGCAAAAATCTCTATATCTTAAGAAGTAGCCTCTTTTCCACGAGATGCAACTATTATAGGATTATAGCCTTTACATACTATAATCATATTCAAATTAGGTATCCCGAAAATAACACATTTGTGGAAGCAATATTGGTTGCAAGATATGCTACCAACCAATCCATCCCCAATAGCACATCAAACTTTAAGAACTCGATAATCCTAAGGTCAATAGGTAGTTTATTCTCCTTAATCTTGACCACACGGTATTTATAGATTAGGTTCAACTAGATCTTCTCACTAACAACGGTGTTTACGATCAACATAGTGGTAGCACTAATCGGTTTCAACCCCAACTAATGAACCATAGCACAAGAAATGAAAGAAGTTTTCATGACCCAAATTTCCAATCCTAGCTGAATTTCCTCAATCAGGATCATTTACCAACGATGTGGGACCCACATTGAAATACGTGCACAACACAACTTTGGTGGCCGAGTGATATGTTAGATTTGTTATGGTGTATGCCTAGCTTATTGTATATATAGACCACTAAGTCACTTCTACTAGTATTAAGGTATCGAGACATTGGCGGGGAAGTGCCTCGAGATGCATGACGGCGTGAAATCGGGGTAGAGAGTGATGAAATAAGTTAGTTTAAATTTAATTTAGCTTAAATAATTAGTATTAATGAGACTATTGTTGTTTTTATATTAAATGTAACATAAGCTAGTAATATAATACAATAGCCATTTGATGATTCTCAAGGTATGTGTTAACACATAAAGAGACCAATGGAGTTTCATTGCATGTTAATTGGTTTGGGATAGTAGAGAATTAGTGGGAAATGTTTCAAGGTGTAGGCCATTAGATTAGTCTCGGGATACGTGTGTACTTTAAGATAAATGACTATCAATCAAACTTATCTTAATATATAAGGTTGGATAAGATCAACTTATGCAATTCATTTCATTTCAAAGCTTGGTTGAGAAGCTTAGGTTGCTGGAGAAAATTAGGGAGAAAGAGGTATGTTGCTTTAGAGGAAATATTGTGGGGTTTTGGTGTAAGTTGAACAAATTATTGGTGCTTATCAACTAGGAAATCTATTTACACCATTAGTTTAGGTTAATTTAAGGATTTTATGGAATATATATTGTGTGGATGATCTTGTGTTGTTAGTTATTGTCTTAGGGTCTCTAGTAGATGAGAAAAGAGATCCCAAGGTGATGGAGTGGTTCATATGTAGAGAAAAATCTGAATTCTAAGTGCAGAATTCTTGGTTTCCTTACACGTAGCGTGCTTTATGAACTAGCTAACACGCTACCTATGTGTAGCACACTGATGAATTTTACTAGCGCACCATTAAGGTCACTAGCACGCCAAACAACATATCCAGCGCGCTAAGTGCTCGAACAACATAAAATCTAAAACTTTCTATTTTCAACTTAAAAATCTTAAACGACTTTAGTACCCTAATTAAAGATCTAAACACACTCTAAAATATTTGAAAGGATACCAAGAACCTAAAGAAGAGTCTCGAGGGTTTGAGTACGCGATTGGATGTGTTGGGAAGCTGGATTAGCCTAGGAAATTGCATGGATTGTAAGTAAACTGATTTAGATATTCATTTACATTTCATTTGAATAATGCAATCTACTTTCAATTATTTGAATTGAATTAACCTTTGCACTATAAATGCCTTGACTTGTTGAGACATCTCATTTCATGAGTTTGCTATCATAGTATTAGTTGTTGATATGTAATTTCATTGAATCTATATCATGTGCAATTTCATCCTTGATTTTTAAGATATATAGTCAAATGAAACAACATGATATTAGCTGGTGATTTAGGGTATTACAAATTAAACTTCCTTTGCAAATTATATATGCAATCCTATTATTGGATTCCGAAACTGTGTCATTCCTAAAATTATGCAAATAGTTCTTGTATCTAGGAGAATGATATAATAGAGATGTGCATGACACTCAGGGTCACTAGCTTTCGGGGTTGTCGGTATCTCACCACTAGTTTGTGCAACACACGAGGCATGGGACTCGGGGTGTTAACAAGTATACATTGCATATGACTAGCACTTGTGATTGATTATAGAGGAGTAGAGCTCAGCTTCGACCTTCAAAAAAGATGTAGCGCTCATCTCCATCCTAAAGGCATTTGTGATAGGACTCACTACCGACCGGCTCTAGATCATTATTACTTAGTCATGTGTTAGTTTTACATTGATTAACTGAAATGTAAATTAGAATGATCTTATTTTCAGCATAGTTGCCATTATCATGTTTTTAGATTAATGTTGTATATTAGGAAATATGGATAAATGCCTCTTTCTGTTACTTTCTACTTTCCTGTACTCATCGTCCTTTTTATAACTATGGGTGCAGCTCCATTGAGTATCAGACAAGGTAAAGAAAAGATCGACGATTACCTCTGAGCCGCCTGAGCACTATTACATTTGATTTTTAGGATTTTAGTTTGTTGAATGACTTATATATAAGGCTTTTAAATATTTTTAGGAAAATAAAAATTGGATTGTGAGATAGTTACCTGGTCAAACACATGTATGTATTGATATCGCTATTTTATTCTATATATGCATGTGAACATTATTTTCTTCATTTTCTACAAACTTAGGAATTGTTTTAAAAGCTTTCGCTAAATTGTTTATACTTCTGCAGAATAAATGTTAAATTGTATAACTTTTATTTAACTCTGATTTATTAACTAACATAAGATAAGAAAATGCTTATTTGAAAAAATAAATTAATGAATTTACAAGTTGAAGGGTTCCTAAAAGGCTTACTAATACATTGTTAAGTCCTATGTGAATGTTAGGGTTTAATGATGAGATTGGGCAGTGCCCTAATTCAAGAAGGAATCATCAAACTTGGTATTAGTGCCTAAGTTTGTAAAGCCTAGGTAATGAAATATATTTTATTTAATAATATGATATCAATATTAAAGTTTATAGCAAAAGCAAACATTTGGTACAAAGCTATAAACAAACTTAAATAAAACATAAACTTTAGATGTGGAAAAGAAATAGTTTTTGACTTAGAATACTAGTTGGGCAGTGTGTGAAAATAAGATTAGGGTTTCTTATATGTACATGTCAGTTTCTATATATATATATATATATATATATGTATGCATTACTCATATTGTAGTTGATTCGCATTCGCTATCAAATTGTAGATGTCGATGGTTGATTCACGCCATAGCAGGGATGCGGGTGCTAATGACAGCCAAGCCTCCTGTTCCATCTACTAATGATTTTCATAGGCTATCTGACTGAGTAGCTGCGTTGGGACAACATTTAGTGGATTTCGTTGCCACGATGACAACAAGTTTTGCTCCACCAGCATAGACACTAGCCCATACTACTACTACTACTACTACTACTACTACTACTACTACTACTACTACTACTACTACTACTACTACTACTACTACTACTACTACTACTACTACTACTACTACTACTACTACTACTACTACTGCTACTACTACTGCTACTACTACTACTTCCACTTTACCTGCATTGCAGCTCCCTACTTCTACATTAGCCATTCCAGCAATATATACGATATTGATAGTGATAATACCAGCCATAGAGACAGATTATGACCATCTCTTACTCTTATATCTTCTAGCTCGACAACAGAGGTTTAGTTAGTGAATGATTTAATCAGACTGAAAGTAGTTTACTTTAATTGTGAGTGAGATTTTTTGAAAATTGAGAAGTGGGTATTGTCTCAAGAGAAGCTACATAGAGTCTAGAGGATTGAGGATAAATTCGGTCTAAGATTTCATCATATACATCGTGAAGAGACGCTGATGTTTAGTGGTGTGCGACGATAGCTTCTGATGGAAACTTTGAGTCTGGGGATGCCTTTAAAATGGAGTTCTATCAGCACTACTTCCCACCTGTAATGATGAAGAGGTTGTGGAAGGAGTTCATGAATCTGTAACAAGGAGCCAATAAGTCAATGATAAGCAACAAATACCGATATGGCTATGTAATGTAGTTTATGGAGGGTTTTGTGAGAGATGACTGTGAGGATGCATACTATTTTGGAGATGGACTGAGGCAAGGTGTAGTATTTTATGTAGTCAGTTAATGTGCTAGGACCTTGGGTGAGATCTATAAGCGTGCACTTTCTTTTAAGACCTACTACCTAGGTAGAGTTACTAATGGGTCATCGTTGGGACTAGCATTGTCAGCACATCTGACCATGAACTTTAAGAGAAGGAGACAAAGGGGTAAGGGGCAAAAGAGATAGGAGAAAGGTTCTCTTGGATCCGGGGTAGCCTCACCGATTATGCCCTACGCATCACACCCGACTTTACTATAGAGTATAGTTGGTAGACCCCATTGCCACCACCATGAAGACCAACTTTACCAATACCTACAAAACTAGCTCTTCCAGCACCACCAGCGTTACGTTGGCACCAAGAGGGTGGTAGAGGCCAAGGTAGAGGTAAAGGTAGAGGCCGAGATGGTTTTCTACAGAGATAGTAAAGGGACAGGCAAAGGATCACTTGCTATAGGTATAATCATATTGGACATATAGTGAGAGATTATCCATAGCCGGTAGCCGTATTCCCATGGCAAAGTCGCGAAGGATTACATATGGTAGCATAGTTAGATGTAGAGGCTACTCGAGGACTTATTGGAGGTACAATTTTTATTTTTGGTAGAGATTTATATATTCTATTTGATTTTGGTTCTACGGTATCTTTCATTTTTGGTAGGGTGGTAGATACTTTAGGGTTCACACCAGTTAAAGTAAGAGTACATTTTATTTTGAGTACCGCAATAGGGGATAGGGTTTACCATAATTCTCTTGTTAAGGGATGTCCAACAAAAATAGGCGGGGTAGAGTTATCTGTAGACTTCAAGGTGCTTGAGCTCTTAGACTTTGATGCATTGTTAGACAATGATATTTGAGATCCTAGGGTCTTTGATGTTCACATATAGTGTTAGTACGCTAAGAGCCGAGGGCACTAGAGGTTACTCGTGACTAGTGGAGAGATGGAAACTTTGGTATCATTGTATACCGTAGAAGAGAGTCAGGGACCTGGACTCTAAGAGATTGTGGTTGCGTACAAGTTTTAGATATGTTTCTAGAGGACTTAGCTGGTTTACCACCATCTTAGGAGATAAACTTTGTCATTGAATTGCTACCATGCATCAGATTTATTTCTATAAAATTATAATGCATGGCTCCGAGAGAGTTGGAGGAGTTGAGAAGTTTGCTCCTAGATTTAGGACATAAAGGATTCATTACACCTTTTATGTAGGCTTGAGGACCACTTTTCCTTTTTGTGAAAAAGAAGAATGGAACTTTAAGGCTGTGCATCAACTATAGACAGTTGAATAAGGTCATAGACAAGAATAAGTATCTATTACTACGGATTGATGACTTATTTAATCAACTAAGAGGATATGGGATGAGGATAGGTCTAAGATATCATTCACCAAAAGATATGGACACTATCAGTTTACAGTCATGTCGTTAGGGTTGACTAATGATCATGCCAAGTTTATGGATTTGATGGATCGAGTAATGAGACAGTTTCTTGTGTACTTGATGATAGTCTTCATTGATTATATATTAATATATTCCAAGTCTCGAGAAGATCACGAGCAACATCTTAGCGAGGCCTAGCAGATTTTGAGAGAGCACAGACTATACACCAAATACCCCAATTATGAATTTTGGCTTTCATAAGTCAAGTTTTTTTGACATGTTGTTGGAGTAGCGGGTATTACTATCGATCCAGCCAAGATTCAAGCTATTATGGATTGGCTAACACCAACATCAGTTATGGAGATAAGGAGTTTTCTTGGATTAACAAGATATCATCATAAATTCATGATGAATTTCTCAAGGATTACTTCACTGATTACTAGATTGACCCAGAAGGACATCAAATTTGACTAGTTTGAGAAATGCGATGAGAAATTTACTCATTTGAAGAGGTTGTGGACCACCACACTCGTGTTACTATTGCTAGAGGCTGGATAAGGATACCTAGTATATACATATGCTTCTCATTTGGGTCTAGGATATGTATTGATGCATGATAGAGGCACGTTGGCTTATGCATCCAAACAGCTAAGGAAAAAGAGAAGAATTATCCTAGTCATGACTTTGAGTTGGCAGCAATGACATTTGTTCTCAAGATAAGGAGACATCTGTCAGACCCCACCTGATTAAGTCATTTGACAGGCCTGGACTACCTTAATCCCTTGATAATCAAGCAACCTTAAGCTCTCTATCAATATACAATTAAAAATAAGATCTTGTAATCTTCAATTAAAAAATACTATTAAAGACAAAGGATTCTAAACTATATCATAAACCTTAAAGTTCCGTAAAAATTAATTATATAATCCCCGAAGTTTGTTTACATTAATTAGATAGTCCTTAAAATTTCTTATAATTTTTTTGTTAGCTTCTCCTCTATCTTTATGCCTATATTGAAAATCTCGGCCTTCAAAAACCTTTAACAAAACCTGCTGAGCTTTGGTGAAATGTCGAAGGACTCACAATCCACTCATAACAATATATATTTCATCAACTAAATTATATATTCATTCTAACTTGATTTAAAGTATCAAAATTTTTAAACTAGCATTACATTAATTCCAAAATTATTTCAATTCATCCTAAAAGTGTTCCACCCATTGCAAAAGAGATCTTAATCACACTCGAACCCATAAAAACATTTATACAATATAAGATATTTAAAAACTAATACATACATAGAGAAAAGAACTAAGCAAGTCACAAACAGTTAAAAAGTTTTCCAATTCCCTTATCGCAGCTAGAACCTGTTATTATCCAATTATAAAAATTTGATAATGTTATATAAGTAAATCTCACACTATCCGTGCACCTGTAATAACCAAATGCATAATAATTCAAGAGATTAAACAAAGAATATCTAAGAAATTTGAATACAACCGTAAATCCATCCCCTTTTTGTTATCCTACCACAATCACATAACGTTTCCCGAAAATGGTAAGTAAATAATAATGACTCATGCTTGGAGAAGACAACCAAATGAGTCTCGTTCCTTTAGACTATGGGAGTAGGATATAGTTCAACATGATCTCATGATAACCACGTGATGCAATGTATAAGTGACTCCAACCCCTCAAGCTGAATATAGTGTTATATAACCGCGGTATAGTATACATATAAAAAGACTCAAAATGCCTTATCCTCTGTAGCCGTGTATGCATGTATAATAAAAATGAAATATCAAAGTTAAATGAAATTTATAAGAAATTATAATCGTACAATGTAAAAGGTCACTATGGGATTTACTTAATCTTACAAACGCGATATCTCAACTTCCTTGTGCTTTGAGTAGGTAAACTACTCCACATGGGACTTCAACTATAGTCCTACAATTGATTTATAAGTCCAATTTGCCTTCACAACAACTTTACCATTCTTCCAATTATTTGAAATTTAATTGACCCAATTGTGTCCCAAAACCCTTAAAATACTTCCGAGTCTATTCTTTGATGCTGCAATTTTTTTTTCCACTTAAAATTATTGTTCTACATCGAAATTATGTTGTCTAGGCACAATTTTAGTTTTTTTAGTTTTTACCTATTTATCGATCCAACTGGACCAAAAAACCTTAGAATCCTTTCAAATCAACTACTGGGATGTATGGATCATAATTTTGACTCCAAATTATGATTCGGAATTGAGAATTTAGTTAGACTAGGGTTTAAAATACTTTTTCAGAATTTTAAAATATTTTATGTGTAGAAACATGTTTTGTGAGGCAAAATTGTCGGCACAAGTTCTCGAGAACATCACAAAATCCTTATTTTTTTATAAAATTCCATAATTTCTATTTAATTAGTCCAAATATATTTTGTGATCGTTTTTTTTTTTGGAATTTTTATTTCAAATTTCTAGCTTTTTTTCTTTTTTGTTTTCAGTTGGGGCTTGACCCTTGAACCAGATCCGGTTCCGTACGGTCAGGGGTCAAACTACCTATTCTTCTTCCTGACAAAAACATGCCCTATTTTTTAATTTGATTTTTCATTCGGGTTGGGTTTGGCCCCAACCCCAAATGTGTTTGGGCTATGAAGATGGCTAAGTAGCTGTCTCCTTCATCGAACCGTGCATCCCCAACTTCATCTACTCCAACCTTCATTAAACCTAACATCACTAAAAACAACGACCAATGACAGTCAATACAACAACTTATACAACTTTCCTTGGTTTTCATGTTATGATTATAAGTATATTATGAAGTGATGTTATGTTCTAGTGCTTGAAAGCAATTCAAGTATATTGCATTGTTTAGTGAGGGTTTGTTTAGATCTTTGTTAAGAGGTTTATATTTATATTCAATTTGAGTATTGTTTAATTTAGTATGCGTTGAATTGTTTGAATTAAGTTAGTTAATTTGATTAATTAAGTTAGTAGTTATAGATGTTAGTTATTTGATTTTTTTATTCCCGTCTAGTTAAATTAACTAAATTAATGAAAACAAGAAAAAAACACTTTCCTTTGAAATTTGCAAAATCCCTATAGAGACAATATCTCATTTACCACCACACAAGTAATAGAAACACACGAAAAATTATTGTGCACGCTCGACACATGTCAATTGTTGGTGATATTGCTGACGATTTTTAAATAATATCTAAGGATTTTAGACATTATATAGTTTACACACATTTTCGTGTTACTTGAACAAGATCTTTACATCAATTTGATATAGAACTTTTAATCAGAGTTTAAGACAATAACAACTTATCTAGAATTTAGCTAATAGGATGGAGGATAACAATAATGATATTAATGGCAATGTCATTAATAATAATAATGATGAAAAAGTCATCAATAATAATAACAATAATAGAGAACTTAATTTTAGACAAGCAAATCAAAATGTTACAGTATACGAGCCTTTATGCATAGCATACCCTGATGGATTTCCTTAATATGAACTTAGATCTAGATTTAATAGTTTCCTTACTTAACCTTTATGGTAAAGACAATGAAAACATAACGAAATCCATAAGGGAGTATTAACATAAAGTTAATGGGATGAAACCGAAAGAAGGTACTTTAGAAAAAGTCAAACTTAAGGCTTTCCCTTTTGCATTGAAAGATCAAGCACAAGATTGGTTGTTCCATCTGCCATAAGGTTCAATTATTACAGGGATTCCAATGTTAGAAGCTTTCTTACACGAATATATGCATGCTAGAACAATTAGACCCTATAGAAAGCAAATCATAGTTGCAAAGATGAAAGATGATGAAAACTTTAATGAATTTAATGATAGATTTCAATGATTAATTTCTTCTTGTCCATAACATGGATAACTCAAAGAACTTTATTAAAATATTTTTATGAAGGACTCAATTACTTTGAAAAAAAGTCATTTGACACAATATGTGATGGATCTTTATTTGAAACAACACCTATTTTAGTAAAAGAAGCAATTAATAAAATGGCAAAATAGTCTAAGCAATATAGTGAAGAGGTTCAATCCTCAAGAAAGAAACTCTGTGAAGTAGATAAAAAAATAATGTGTCAGATGATAAAATTGATGACCATCTAAGATAGTTAAGTTGTTAGTTAATGATAGGTCTAATCAAGTTAAGGCTATTGGATTCTTTAATGAGGCTACACATCATACGGAGGAGTGTCCTACTTTACATGAAGATATTTAAATTGTTAATGCATTGATGAATCAATTTTTTGGTCCCTCTAGAAATCAATATATTAATCAAATTTGTCTTCCTGGAAGACCAAATCCAAATCTTAGTTATGGTGCCTAAACTCTATATTATAATACTTACACTAAGGGCTCAGAAGAAATTTTCACCTAATCAGCAGCCTCAACAAAATACTCAACCTATGTATCCAATTTTGGAGAGAATCTTGCATAATTTCAAGAACCAAAGCCATCAAAACTTTACACATATTTCATAAAACTAGACTAAGACTGATAGTACTATTAATGAACTGAAAAATCAGTTAAGCCAATTGAATTTACGAGTAAATAGGATAAATGGTCAATAAAACAATCAATCTAAAACACTTACTCAAGCTACTATTGCTCCTATTAATCAACCAAAAATTAATGCTTTATTGAGTGATAAGAAAGACATAATTATAACTGGAAAGAATCTTAAACAATATAATAAAAGGAATGCTCCTAAGACTATTGAAGAATAAGAAGAAGAAATTATGGCTAATGTCATTCCTACTAGATAATAGATGGCTAAACAATTGAAATATACATAATTTCTTGGAAGGCTATGCCCATTATATTTTACCCAGAGTTGATGCATATGAAAAATCATTTCAGAAGTCTAGTTTAATTGATAACGATGAAAATGATAAGATTTTTAATAATTTGAATGAAGATATGTATTCATATTCTACCGTTCCATAATGGTTAGCTGATGTCAGGGAGGATGAAAACATTGAAGACATTCTTGAAGCATTTAGGAAAATAGAAATCGATAAACCAGTGATGAAATCTATTATACAGTTTTCTAATTATGATGATGTTTTAATGATAAAATTTCAGAATAATTTAAAGAAAACTTAGGACAAAAAGTGTTTGCTTTAATTAAAAAGAAAATACTTGAGAAATTTTTCGATTAAGGAATGTTTGGAATTCCTATTACAATAAGGACTTCTTTAATAGATTTCGCTATCTGTAATCTTGGAGCATCAATAAATTTTATGTCACTTAAACTATATGAGTCATTGAAGATATGGTCATTAACTAATACACCTATTAATATTGCCTTAGCTAACAATACAGTAATTAAATCTTATGGTTTATAAAAAGATGTTTTAGTAAAAGTAAATGACTTAGTATTTCTAGCCGACTTTTATGTCATAAAATTGGGAGACTCAGTATCTTCTAAGTCTCCACCTAAACTTTTAGGAAGACCATTCCTTAAAATAGCTAAAACAAAGTTTGATATTTTTGATGGAATAATGTCTATGAAATTTGAAAACCAGATAGTCACTTTCCATTTTAATGATTGTGATATCTATGGAAATTTTGATGAATTTGATGATGAACAAATTCGCTCTTTGGGAGGCAGCCCATACTCTATCTTTACTTTTAGTTTTAGTAGTAGGACTAGTTAGTTGTTTTCATATTCTTTCAACTTTTGACTCTTATAATGAGGATATTTATGAATTCAATTTTGGAGTAATTTCATGTAAGGGTAGTTGATCGAGCCAATTTATTTTCGTATTATATTAATTCTATGCATTGATTTTTTAAATAATTAGGTATATATAGTAATGAAATTATTATTTATTACATATTGAAGGTAAATTTTGATAATTTTAAATAATTCTCCCTTTTTATTGGATATATATGAGAAACTCAATTATATTGAAAAAACAATAAAAATATGCTAGCGATTTTTCAGCGATTCCAATTTGTATAGGACCTCGCTGAGAAAATTTTTCGCAGTGTGAAGAATTTTTAATGCAATTTTAAGTTAATGATTTGGCACTGATTGGAACTTATAAGTATAATTCGCTAGAGAATTCTTTGAGCCAATAATGCTAATTTTTAGCGATTTTGCCAGCAATTTATTAGGGAATCCCTGAAACCCCGAATCGCTAAGAATGAATTCGAGTTTTCTCAAAATAGATACCTAAAATTGCCACATTTAAACATTTCACACTTACAAACCATTATTACCTTTTGATAAAAAGACCAATTTTCGACTTGATTTAACCTTTCAAAGCTTAATTTTAATGTATTTAAGTGATTCAAACCTCAATCTTCACATATTCAACCCAAGATTTTTTGGGTTTTGAGATTGTAAAGCCACCTAGTTCTGAGGCAAGAGGAGATCGAATTGGAGCTCAGAGGAATATTCTAGAGAAGGGTTTTGAGTTCTAATCTTGAAAGAATTACTTTCAAGATGGTAATCAATGAAAACACTAATCTATTATTGATTAAATTTTTGGTTTTCATAGATTTTGGATAGTTATTTGGTTTTAACATAAATTTCAGAATTTTTAATCTAAAATGATTTTGATATTGAAGGTCTTCTATTATAGTACAGGTATGAGAGTGGTGTGATAGATTGTTTATTGCTATCATATTTTCATACTATATTTCTCATATATAGCGAATGGATAAAATTTTATATGAAAGCTAATTTGAGACTAAGTTTCAAAATGAGTTTTAGGATTTTTCGCGTTTTTTTATCACATGATTTGAGTTACTTTTGAACGATTATTTTTCTCAAAGATGTTTTGATGATAACTTTAAAATAAATGTCAAACTCTCAATTTACAAATGACTTTTTCTTATGAACCTCTCCTTTTAGATAGATACGTTGAGTTTTATCGAGCTTTTTTTCTACAAATTAGGTTTTAAATTATTTTACAGGTTCATTCTATTAATTGTACTTGTCCAAATGATAAGAAGTGGTAGATGTTCAAGAGAGGATGAAGGAAAAAGAAAATTAGATGAGAAAACAAAGACTAAATCCAAAGTTTTCCAAATTCAACCTATGTCGATCTCTTTTAATACATTTAGGGTTAGACCACAATAAGAACCTACTCCACTTTAATCATTTAGCTTTCATATTAAAGATGATTATGTAGAGGGGGGAGGAGGAAGTAGATAAGGTTGAACAATAAAAACTATTGAAGGTGAGAAATTATGTGCTTAGGAAAGAGAACTCGTCAATGAAAATGCCTAGGAAAAATTTAAAAATGATTTAGTGAAGGATAAGAAATTGCCACGGAGAAGGGATTTAATGTGAAGAAAAAATTGAAATACAAGCCTAAGATCTTAGATATCATTGAGACAAGAAACTAGGGATTGTTGACTAGGGACTATAATGACTTAGACTTAGAGGATGTTCCTAGTGAAAGGGGATGTGATATTTTGGTGTGAATGTTTTATGCAAATGCCTATGGAAGTAAGAGTAAAAATGAGTCACGAGTTCAATGAAAAACAAAGGATTATTCTACTGCAAGAATAAACCAATATTTTGATTTACCAAATTTTCACCAAAACCAAACTGATGAGTACCTAAAGCCTGAATATGCCATCCCCTTTCACTAGGAAGCACATAATTACCATATTATTTAGGGGTACTTGAAGCACATTACAACCAAATTATTTAGGGGAATTACGAAAACTTGTTGTTATTTCTTCAACGCCAGTTTACAACCAAAACTATAGTATTACAAGATGGTGAACTGCAAGGCCACTTTATTGTATCGCATTGTCATGAGATTAGGATACTTGAATATTGGAAAAATTATTTATTATTCGATTAAGAGTGCCATCTCCATGAATATGAACGACAGGCTACCTTTCCCTTTGATGATCACAACTTTTTGTAGAGTGGATCAGGTGAACATGGCAGGGTTTAATATGAATGTTCTACTTGAGAAGAAAAATATGGATGAAGTTATAGAAAGATATGAAAGAGTAAATTGTTATGAAGACACTGAGGATGAAAGAGAAAAAGATGAAATAGTAAGAAAAGAAATATAGCAAAGAAAGAAAGTTAGATATGAGACGAGAAGAATATTAGTGGAGATGTCGAAAGCTAGATATGATAGACTATACATGGAGGAGTCGGAGTTGGCCTTGATGGATGCAATTATGCATAACCAAGTGGCAAATTCAAGAAATTAAGACTTTGTATTCGAGAACCAGAGAGCCTTAATAAGGGGTATCCATAAGATGTAGAAGGAGAGACAGACATCCAAAAGGCACTCAGGTTCCTATACCATCTACATAGATGAGGCGATGACTTAGCAGCAATCTTAATGTTCCAACACTCCCAATTTAGGATTACCACCTCTGTGACCCTGCTGCAAGTAACCAGTCTTAGAGGATTGATCAAGTGGTGGATGATGACGATGCGACTTCCAGACGAAACAATTGATTTCCAAATTCTATTTATCTTTTTTAACTCCGAATGATATTGTGTGAGGTTTCTATGTAACTCTGGCAATAGTGAAATACCTTGTGATTAATGGTGATATGTTTTCTGTTTATGGTGGTACTATACTTTGTGCAGTAGTGATGTTTATTCTATTTTTTATGCACTATGTCTAATGATAATTCTACATTGAGTTTATTTTTATATGATTGTTCGATTTATGCTTATATCAATTACTTTATACTTTATGTGGTATATTCATTTTGTTGGAAACTCGACTTCATTTTTAAACTTTAAGGACAAGGTATAGAATGAGTTTGAGGGTAGTTTAGGTGAAGTAAAACAATGATAGGAAAGAAAGAAAAGAAAGGAAAGAAAGGTAGAAGATAAATTCAGAATTGCTCAAAAAAGTTCAAACTTTTGATCCGATATTCAAGTAGGTTGACAAATTTTTTCAAATTTCTTTCAAATTCAAGTAGTATGAATTTCATTTTTTCTTATTTTTATTTTGAGTAGGAAAATAATGAAATCGAATATCATAATAGATTTTTGAATGGAAGTAATATTTTTACTACCCAAGGGAATTATATGATAGAAGAAATAAATCTTAATACCATTTTTTATTAACTTTACTAGTTAATGTATACACCAAGTTGAATGCCTTGTGTTAGTCTTGACATTAGTTAAAAATAGAAATGACAGTGCAAGATGAACAAGATTGATTTTTATGAATCTTGTGATACAAAAACTATTGATGAAATATTTCTATAGTATATATATATCCTTATTATACCACAATTGAAAAAAAAAAGAAATGGGTTAGATACCAATGATATTTTTATAGTCAGAATGAATACTTTCTTCAACTTTTGTGGATATCGAGAAATATTAACAAGACTTTACAAATGTATATATAGAGTCCTATAAATTATATAGGAAATGGAGCAGGGAATCTATAGCGGGACAAATGTGAGAATCTCCATAGGAAATAAAACATGGACTCAAAAGCAAAAGAAATATATACGAAGAAATAACTAGGATGGAGTATGAAAAAATAAGAGACGAAAAAGATAGATGTTCTTAAACTTTTCAAGGAAAAAGATTTAGTTTGAGTGTTGGAAACTCTAGTTGAATGATGTATTTCTTAATCTAATTGTTTTAAATGATATTTTCATTGGTATCTTGGCAAAATTTCTATTGATTTTTACTGTGGTACTATTATGAAGTATTTTATTAAACTAAAATTAATTTAGTAGTTATTGTGTTTTGAGATTCTATGCTATTCATCGTAAGCTTGATGCTTGTCAGTGGAAATTAAGAAAACATATATTCTGTACTAGCCTTTGCTATGAACTTTAAGTTCGAAACGATGTTGCATTGGGTGGTTAAGTTATCAATAAGGGATGTTTAATTTTGTCTAAATTATTCTATTCTATCATAACTTCCATTTACTTGTGGGTAATACGTTTCCATTTGAAAATCAATTCTATTTAGAATTTCAAGTTTTTAAAGTTAAGATTAATTAGATTGAAATCAGCTTATAAAGAATGAAAGGAAAATATGATTTATGAGTATTCTTCTGATCGGGTTAGTAAAATGAAGAGTTTGGCGGTATTTGACAAGTCAATAATTAGACATATTTTATAATGTGATTTAGATGATTTTAGATATAAATGATGATATTAAACTAGGTAATTCTTTATTTTGTGATTTCAAGATTTAGATAGCAAAATGAAGAAATGGAAGAAAAACTGGAAGAGAGCAAAATAGTCAAATAGAGAAGAAGTCCATCGATTTGCATTTATACTACGAATCACCACCAAAATCAAAAGCAGGAAAGTGCCAACAAATCCACAACGAATTGAAGAATATACTTGTAATCACCAGCTGAATTGGTGGAGCATAGAGAATCAAATCTAATTATAGAATCAACGATTTGTGTAGAACTTAGCAATCACTAATAAATCGTTAATGTCGATTACAAGTTTTTAGATAAATTTGAAGAATTTGAGTTTATCTTGGATATGTATACTTAAAGAGATTATAAATAAGACCATAGAGCTTCAATAGAGCTCTCTCCAACCACTCTATTAAACTTAGTTCCTAAGTGTTTATTTAGTTTTAGTTGATGTTTGAAGCCACATTAGAGTTTTAATCTAATTTTAGATGTATTTATAGTTTTTTTCATTATGTCTTTTAACAACATTATTGCATTATTTATTTCCAGCATGATTGAGTAGTCGATTAACCTAAACAAACCCTAGACTCGTATATACTTTGGATTGCTAGATAGTTATAATAAAGGAATCACGTACTTAATGCTTTAAATCCATTCATACACGTCAATCACAGATTCAATAAGTTATTTTTTCATATTAGAACTAATGAAGACTAATTTACATTCATTGTTGCTAATGTGTATTATGGTATTTTGATTTTGAATCTATGTTTATAGTTTTTGACAACAATTATAGAAATAGTAACTTTGACTAATCTATAAGGCTTTTCCCGAGTGGATGTTCTAGATTATTTGTGTTCTAAGTTGTTTATTAATTAGCATATTCTGATTTTTATTGGCTTAGATTATGCATGATTTTCATTAGGTGTTAACGCTGTTGTGTTTCTATGGTGTTGCATTATATTTAATGGGTAGATTTACGAAAAAATAAGACAAGTACAATTGTTTTTACTTTAAAAGAGGAAAATGAGGTTGAAATAGTTTTATTTCACACAATAATCAATATCGCCCATGGACAAGGCGTTATCATAATGGACCTCAAACTTTTGCTGACGTAGACACATGGAAAAGGCGATGTCAGTGTATGGCCGTCCTACGTGGACAATGAGGTGGATAGTGAAGTAGAAGGCAATTGTACAGATAGCTCCATTTGAAAAGGAGCTATCTATACAAAATTGTACACTCTATGAATGACTCCTTTTGAAAAGGAGCTATCAATACAAATTATTTTCCCCATGACCACCACGTGCATATGGAGATGGACGACTCGCGCCACTCGCGTATCTCGAGGTAGATAACCAATGTAAACAACGCACACGCATATCGACGTAGACAACCTATGCAAATGTCACCCATATATGCCGAGGTGGAGATTTCATGGAAATGTCAGCCACGTCTGTCGAGGTGGGCGACCCATGCAACCTCGTGCAACTCATGCAATCGTCATGCACGTGTCTGGAGGTGGTAAAACCAATGCCAATGTCACGCACATATCTCCTAGTTGACAACACATGGAAACGCCACGTACGTATGTCGAGGTGGGTGAGCCATGCATATCCACTACAGACCATGGACCCCATGCAAACGTCACGCACGTGTCACAAGGCGGACAACCCGGGTGAGTTGCATGCTTACTATGGATATGCATGGCTGGCCCACCTCGACATACGTGCGTGGTGTTTCCATGTTTTATCAACCAGGAGATACGTATATGACATTGACTTTAGCTTTATCACCTCGAGACACGTGCATGATGTTTGCATAAGTTGCACGAGGTTGCATGGGTCACCCACCTCGACAGACGTGCCTGACATTTGTATGAAATCTCCACCTCGGCATACATGGGTGACGTTTGCATGGGTTGTCCACATCGATATGCGTGCGCTTTGTTTACATTAGTTGTCTACCTCGAGATACGCGTGTGGCGCGGGTCGTCCATCTCCATATGCACGTGGCGGTCGTGGGGAAAAGAATTTGTATTGATAGCTCATTTTCGAAAGGAGTCATTCATAGAGTGTATAGTTTTGTATAGATAGGTCCTTTTCAAAACGAGCTATCTATACACATTGCCTTCCACCTCACCGCCACCTCGCCACCATGGATGCCAACTCATAACCAGTAACTCCTTTTAAAAAGGAGTTATTACCTATTTTGGTAAATTAAAAGTAAACTTCCCTATTTTGGGAAATAAAATGTAAATCTACCCCACTTTTATAAAAACCCCTAGATTTACAATGATAGAAATGTGGCTTTTCTATTGAATTTAAGAAAACTACAGGCTGACTAAATGCTATGAACTTATTATGAAATACGATTTAATGATTCCAAGATTCCAGTGTTATGATTATAACTATATTATGAAGTGATTTTGTGTTCTAATGTTTGAAAGCAATCCAAGTATATTACATTGTTTAGTGGGGGTTTATTTAGATGTTTTTTAAGATATTTGTATTTACATTAAATTTGAGTATTGTTTAATTTAGTTTGTATTAAGTTTTTTAAATTATGTTAGTTAATTTGTTTAATTAAGTTAGTAGTAGTAGATCTTGGTTATTCGATGTTTTAATTCTCATTTAATTAAATTAACTAAATTAAAAAAAAACATTTTCCTTCGATATTTGCAGAATACCAATGGAGACGATATCACATTTGCAAAATTCCTATCGAGACGATATCACATTTACCACTATTGTAAAATCCTTATGCCTTTCATGAATGTCATATTTATTTTCTCAAAACACCTATACAGTAAGTATAATGTTATTTACAACCTCTCGTTTAATTTCGCTTCTTTCACATGTTACTTTTATTCTCTCAATAAATGGAATGACTTTCTCTGACTAGCCTGAGCAAGTCCAATTCCACTTAGGTGTTTTGGATATGGACTTGGCTCTTTAGCATGAGAAACTGATTGCTATTACTTAGAAAAGTAGTGTAGATTAAACGACATTCTATAAGGTACGGGAAAAATAAAACTGCTTAAGCATGATGTTCATGCAAATAATTGTAGTGAGCAACATTAAGCATACTCTTCCACAAGCTGATAATGCTAAGGGATTCTTAAAAATTATGGAAACATTTTTTCTTAGTGCTGATAAGTCATTTGCGGTAACTTTAATGGCAGATCCTACAACAAGAAAGTTTGATGGTACATGCGGAATGCATGAGCATGTACTTGAGATGACCAACATTGCTACTAACCTTAAAGGGTTAGACAAGAATGCTAATGAATTCTTCCTTGTTCAATTTACAATTAGTATAATCTTTCATCACTTTCTACTTGCGGTATAGAGGTTATGGAAGGGTTTGTTAGTTATGATGAACTTGGTAAAGAACTTAAGATTAGTGAGATACCAGTGGTTTTTAAATTTTTAAAAGTTTTTCCATCTATCTTGTTTGAATTCCACTGCAATGTGTCATTAACTTTATCATTCATCTTATTCCTTGCACCAAACCTATATTTATTCCTCCGTACCATATAACACTGAAAGAATTGCATTATTTACAGACTCATTTTCAGGAGTTGTTGCATAAAGGGTTAATCCACTATATTATGTCCACATAGGGGGAGACCTTTCTTCTTATAAAAAATAAGGATAGAACCCTACATTTGTGCATGAATTATAGAAAACTCAATTGAGTGACTGTCAAGAATAAATATCGATTAGTCAGGATTGACAACTT
Organism: Stephania yunnanensis; assembly: GCA_039657365.1. Lineage (NCBI taxonomy): Eukaryota > Viridiplantae > Streptophyta > Magnoliopsida > Ranunculales > Menispermaceae > Stephania > Stephania yunnanensis. The sequence goes on from CM077580.1 coordinate 26,875,201, forward strand.
ATTTGATCAGTTAAAGGTGACAAATACTTCTCAATAATGATTTGAGGTCTTCTAATCATCAGCAAAAGATAGGATGTAACAATATCTTAAAGAAAACCTTCAAGTTCGAGTTCATAGAGATGCCATTTGGGCTCACTAATGCTCCTAATATGTTCATGGACTTGATGCATATAGTATTCAAACCCTATCTTGACCAATTCATCAACATTTTTATTAATGATATTTTGGCTTATTCAAAATAAAGGAAGAATATTTGCACAACCTTAGAGTCACAATATAGACTCTGAAGGATAATCTGTTGTATGCCAAGTTTAGTAAGTTCGAGTTCTAGGCTTCAGAGGTTAGATTTCTTGGACACGAGGTTAACGTTGAGGGCATATCTATAGATCCAGTGATGGTTGAGGCAATCGAAGATTGACCTGCTCGTACTTTAATATAAAATGTTTGTATTTGTTGGGTTTTGGGGGTTCATAGGCAGCGAAAAATTCAAAACAAGTTTTGAAAACCCAAACGGTATCTAAAATAAGTTCCATTCAACTTAATCTACGAAAGTAAGTCATACCTTATTCCGTGATTTCCTTTTGATTATTCAATTTTCAAGATGTTCAAGTGCGTGTCTTTTATCAAAAATTCACACACGAATGGTGACCACAATTTGGAGTGCTAGCCGCAAAAGAGATTAAAAATATTTTTTCTTTCTCTCTGTAAATTCGGAGAACTCAAAAAAATGTAAAACGAAATCTTATATCATTATATAGGGATCCACCCTTTATTTATTTGTGTTGGTAAGCCCTCACTTAAAATGCTTTTTCATAATACAAATATTACATTTATGTAGTTTCAGAAAATTACACATATACTCCTATTAATAAGTTGTCATATAACAAATCGTAAGGGCTTTTATGTCACGAATTTCATCATATAAGATTCATTACTCTGGACCAGTTGAAATTGTGCAAAGCCATTCTTTGGGTGTGACCCAGTAGGTTCATGCAATGTTGGGAGTGAATCGAAAACCATTTTGGTACACAAGTCATAAGCATTATCTAGCAAGGCATTATGACTACCCAAGTAGCATGAATATCAACATTGATACAACCTAATTAATAACTTATATCACATCCTTTTGTCATGTGATATCCTTTGATTAAACATAAGACATGGAAAGTAACTCTTAATGTTCAATCGTACTAGTCTCGATCTTTAGGTAAACTGAAAAAACGTCCAAGTGACATTGATCAGAATAATTCACATGGACTTGGCCATTATCAATCTATCTTATCGAGGGATCCACTGATATCTCTCTATACGAGAGTGACAAATTCTATCTTGATTACACACCTTAACACATTATTCACACGGTAACCAATCATAATCTGCATAATTTTTCGGTTAAAGAAAACATTTGATTGCATCAAATTATCATGCTCCTAATATTAAATTTTATGGTAATCTTAAGTCGAAAGACTAAATGATATATCTATCATAAGTAACACCTATGGCTCAATCCATGTGGTGTTCTAATAACGGGTCGGTCCAATATCTTTTTCCATAATAAGTTTTCATGACCTTGATTCGTATCCTTATACGCATGATCATCACATGACCATCAATTAAGATTTACACTAGTCTTAATTCATTATAGTTCCAAGTATATTGACCGACTAGTGACATTTAAGATATTTCAACAAATACCCATGTATCTTACTATAAGGTAAACATGCAATCACTTATAATAAAACAACAAATAAACCTCTATTTTATTAACTAAAATTATAAGATAATCAATGTTTGTAGATTGACCTATGACACATGCCCTAACACTTTGTTACTAGTGTTATCAGGTTATTACATGCAATTTGGTAAGGGTTTCTCCCATATTGCTCTACACCTTACTCGGCTTACAAAGAAAGATATTGAGCTTGATTGGCCTAAATTGTGCAAGAGTGCCTTTAAGCAACTGAAACTTAGTTTGACTGTAATGCATGTTCTTTCATTACCTGAATTGGGAATTTAGTTAGTTTTCTATATTAATGCTCTCATTGAAGCTTGGGTTTTGTGTCGTTATAGAAAGGCTTTGTAGCGTATGGTTCAAAGCAATTAAAGATTAGGAAATATTTATTTAGAAAAAGCGAATTGAATATGAGGAAGCGTAGATAAATTGAGTTTTCAATGACGACTTCAGTCTAGAGTACTACCAGGCAAAATAAATGTAGTTGTTGATGCCTTGAGTAGGAGAAGAACAAACAAAAGAATTTAGCTATTGCAAGAACTTCTCAATTTCAACTTTTTAAGGAAGCATTAGTGATGATGATTTTTGAAAGTCTAGCTTGCACATTGATAAGTCATAAATTATGCACATTTTTAGTACATTTTACTATGTTTTATAAGGTAAAGTCTCTAAAATCTGGTGCTAAAAGCTTATATATGTTTTTTTCTTGTTTTTATGGTGTATAACTAAAAACGAGGCACAAAATGGTGTAAAAAGCATATATGATAGTCATATATTAGATTTACATTAGAAAACATGTTGTGTGAATCTTGAGGTAGTGAATAGGGGGCCACAGGGCCGATGTGGTGTAATGATGATGTGGCTGAGTGAGATGTGATGTGGTGATGACGTGGTAGAATGTGCTTGAATGTGTCATGATGTGGCATTCATTAATTGGTGAAGTGATATGTCTATGCAAAGTTGGCAAAGAAAGTGATTAAATGTGGCAGTGTGCAAGATAAATTAATGAGCATACATGAAGAATACTATGTCATCATCCCAGAGATAGTATTAAAGAGTTGATGAAGTTCTAGTAACTCTTGATGATTATGTCAGATATTTCTATACATATTCGATGTCCATCTTTTATGATACAAGAGTCGTCTGATCATCTTCAAGATGTGTTTGTAACGGATTGAAGAAATGGAAATTAAAAGGAGTTTTAGTAGAAAGTTCATAATGACCCAAATTTCTATATAATGGATTTGATTCGTAATTAATGGTCATTGACCTGTGACGTGGACTGAGAGCGAGTACATAGTCCGACACTTGGCACAAAGACCGAGTTATCATTTCTTGTATGATTGATGCTTAAAGCATCATAAATTTGTAAAATTATTAAGTCATTTCTATTGGTACATAGACATAAAGACATGAGTGGGGGCAAGCCTCGAGATGCTGTTGATGTGGGACCGTAGGTAGAGATTGAGTAGGATGGTTCTAATTGAATTAATTATCACTAGAATGACCAATTAAATGTTGCTTTAGTTGAGTTTATATAAATGTATCCTAAGTTAAGAAAATAAAAAATAGCCATTGATATCATTGAGATACGTGCTGACACCATCACAATATGACTTTAGAAGTTATGTGTGTTAGCATAGATGGTTAAATGGGATGTTGGACCAAGAAGTGAGCCATGAGATGATCCTAAAGACGATTGTGCACATAAAGATCAAGGGCTTAAATTTAACCCTATCACTATATATGGAAATGTTAGTGGATTTGCATGCAAATCATCAATTGTTTTTCAAGAGAAAGGAAAGAAGGATCTATAAAGTGAGATAAAAAATTTGGTGTTGAAATTATGATGAATGGAAGAGATTGATCAAGTTAGATAAGCTCCACATCTAGACAAACCAATATACATCACCACTTTTTGAAATTTAAACAAAAATTGCAAGTTTTTGTTCAGTTCAGGTTTTTCAGCAATTAAAGTGGATAATTACTTTGTTTTCAAAATCTAATTCCATATTTTGATTCCTTCTGAAATCCCACTAATTCTACTATAACGAAGTTATGGATTTTCATTTGTTTTCACAAATTTATGAATTTTTGAAGTTGTAAGACTAAATTAGAAATTTTGCATATTGTTGTTATGGACCAGCCTCAGTAATTTTGCCATAACATCCTCTTTTAAAATCGAAATGGACCCATTCGGATGGCATTTGAAAGCTAACTCAAAGTCGAACAACTTTTACGTACTGAAATATTTTGAATTCAAATGTTTTCATGTATAACAATCCTCCTAACTTTGATGATGAATCTTGAATGTTTGGGTTCATAGTTTTGCTAATATCTTGTTGTTTCAAGATTAAATCCCTCATTTCTTATTTGATTGAGCTCATTTTTTTTGCATAATATTCCGTGATATATTTTTTTGGTTCAGTAATAAAATCATGAGTTTTAAAGCAATGTTTTATTAGAAATGAAATTTACAAAGTTGTTGGTCGGAGTATGAAACTATTTAGAGTCATTGTGGTAAAATCTCCATATCTCCTTTGTTCTTATATAAATTGTGGAAACCTTATAATTCTGGAAAGCTAAGATATAGCACAAAAAACTTATCTTTGTACTACAATACATAATTTAATATTTTGGTAATGGAAATCAAATCACAAGTTGTTGCACAAAAACTATCTCTTTTTAGTAAAGTAGATTTAGACAAACATATTATTAATGGGGCTGAATTTCAAAATTGGATACTACAATCACTTAAATCAATCATAATAGCTTGTAAATGTCTTAAAGCACCCTTATTACCCTCAACAACTTATAGGAGAGTTTTGAGAGTTTAGGGATGCGTTTTGCGGTGTTAGGAGGCTAATTAAGCTAGGAAATATGTGTCACTTCTTAGTATTAAGATTGAGATATTTCTCTCCATTTCATTTTTTTTGTTGCTGCATGTTTATAATCGTTTGTACCGCTGTACTTGTTGTATTCTTGACGCTATAAATTATGTACACTATATTATTTTATGATTGTAGTTAAATTAGAACATGTGTATTGGTTTCATGATTTGTTTTGGGGTGTACATGGAACATGAGGTATAGGACTCAGGGATATCAGTATTCACACTAGTACATGACACAAACCTACTATACGAGGTTAATAAATAAGCGGAAGCTAATTAGGGTAATATTTAAGTGCTATGTTTACTGATCTATTACATTACGTCGATATGTTGGCTTTCATAACCAATAAGGATGGCACTTATAGGCACTACTAAATAAATTATTACCTTTGGGCTATGTGATCAAAAGAGTAATATCTAGGCCAATGTGTTGAATACATAATTGACTTAATTTAGTACTTTGATAATATTTATGTTGATATCACTTGGTTTAACTGTGATGTTATGTAACATGTCATGTTTTCTATATTGTATTATTGTATACATATGCCTTTTCTTATGTTCTTATTGTGTTTGCAAATGTGGATAAATATCTTTCACCATTGCTTTCCACATTATTGTACTCACCATATTTTTTATGACGGTGGGTGCAGATTCACCGAGTAGCGGACTAAGGAAGGAAAAGATCGACGACCACTTCTAAGCAATTGGAATGTTGTTATATCAGATTTTGTAGGTTTTTTATATTTAGTTGCGTGAATTATCTATGTATTTACATACTTTAGGGTTGTATATATTTGGGTTGAGTGATAATACCTTAACAGATACATGTTTATCACATTTTCATCGTTATTCCATTATTTATATACATATAGTCATTATTTCCTTATTTCCACAGTAGGTGTTTTTTATATTAAGTCTTCCGTTGATAATATTTGAATTTTGTAAAACTTTTAATTAACTCTAAAATGTACAACTAATGAGAAATGAATAAAACTTATCCTGAACACATATAACAAGGTGAATGAAAGAAAAGGCCGACTTGTACGTTGTCAAGTTATACGTGGCTGAGATTAGGGCTTAAAAGATGGGATAAGGCCGGGCGCTGGCCTAAATTAAAGAAAAGGCTCTCATAGTAGGTATCACAGCCTAGGTTTGTAAAATGTAAGTAATGGATTATTAGTTTTTTCAATACGCTGGAAATAAGACTTGAATAAAAGACAAACTTTAAATGTGGAAACCACATGATCCTCATTTAAGAAACTATTAGTTGGGAAGTATAGGAATGTGAGTTTGGGATTGTATATGTACATGTTAGGTTTGGTATGTTTATATGTACTTGTTATGCCACGTAGAAAGCAGATATTGCAGTCGCTATCAATTTGCAAACAGCCATAGGTGATCCGCATGATAGCATAAATGAAGGTGCTAGCGGTAGTCATCCTCCTATTTTTACGAATAATTTGTAGAAGCTGTTTGACCTGGTGTTGGCTCAGGGACGGCAGTTGACTGACTTTATCATCATGATGACAGCTCATTTCGCTCCACTGACACAAGCAATGATTCTTCTAGTACTACTACGCTGAAGTTACTAGTGCCAGAGCTCTGTACTTCGACACTAGCACTACCTGTAGTACAAACGCTTCCTATTGTGATTGTACCATTGGCTGAGATAGTAGAGACAATACCATCTTTCACACCAACCTTTTCTAGTAAATCAGTTGATGTTTAGTTGGCGAACGACTTCATCATATTAAAGCCAGTTTATTTTCAAGGGCTTACAGATTCTTAGAAAATTGAGAAGTGGGTCTTTTCTCTAGAGAAGCTTAATAAGATCTTGAAGATGGAAGATAAGTTTTGAGTTGAAATTTCATCGAACACACTTCAGAGAGACGTTGACATTCGGTAGTGCACGACTTCATCTACTGATAGGGATTTAGAGATTTAGGATGCAATCAAGATGAAGTTTTATCGGTAGAACTTCCTACCTACAGTGATTAACAGGTTGAGGAAGGAATTTATGAATCTGAGACCAAAAGCCAATGCGTTAGTAATGCAGTACCAGGACAGATATGGTTACTTGAGATAGTTTATTGGAGATCTTTTTAGGGATGGCTCATAAGATGGTAATCACTTTAGATATAGACTGAGGTTAGACATCGGATATTATAATTCAAGTACTGGAGTCGGGACCCTTAGTGAGATATATGAGCGAGCCCCGTCCCATGAGACATATAATTTTGGTAGGATTATTGATGGGTTAGCACAATGTCCAAGATTGGCTTCTGGTCAGATTATTGATTTATAGAGGAGCAAATAAGATGGCAAGTGACATAAGAGTTGGTCTAGGGGATCTTAGAAAATAAGATTTGCGATATCTGCTACTTCGATAGAGCATAACACACATGCACCTACCTTGCCAGCTCCTATTAGACTAGCATTGCGACCCTCACAAAGACAACAGGAATCAAACGGTAATGGTTGAGATGCACTAATACAAGGGTAGACTCAGAATACGTTTATGGAGCAAATGAGATCACCAAGATGTTATCGATGTCGTTAGGTTTGACATATCATTTGTCATTGCCTGCAGCCAACGCGCTATGACCAGGTGGCACCACGAAAATAAGCCAGAGAGAGTCCAAATAGTGGCAAGATCTGACTCAGTGACGATACACAATCGTACTGAGGTTGAGTTGATATGTTTACTTCCGTAATGTGCATACATTATTTGCCTTATTTATAATATTAGAATGAGACTATTAATTTTCAGAAGAATTGATGCTTGGATGGTCGTGGATGATCTAACTTAGTCCGTAATTTAAAGACTGGGAATCTGATAAATAGGAGTAGTGTTATTTAAAAAAGAAACATCCAAAATTCCTGAGGAACATACTCCAAGAAAAATTGCTATTTAGTACTATGACAAAAGAGTTGTATATAGTGATGATATGTAGGAGATCGCTATGTGTAGAATTACTTGCCAAGATATGTGAACCCAGGTTGACGTACACAGTGGACCCAGTTGTGGTAGTTGGAAAATACAGTCTTTCGAGCTACTATCATTTGAATTTTGGACAAGGAAATTGCAATGAGAATGAAAATATAATTAAAGATAAGAATTGGGATAATGTAAACTTCGAGGAAGAAATTTCTATTAGTAAGGAAGATTGTAATGGACCAAATTTCTAAATAGTGGATTAGATCTGCAATTAAGGTTCACCGACCCCTGAGGTGGCTCGAGAGCGGGAACATGATCCCGACACTTGGCAGGAAGACCGCACTAAGGTATTAATTTTTGTATTATTGATGTTTAAAGAATTGTATTTATGTGGACTTATTAAGTCATTTCTATTGGTATATAGACGTAGAGACGCAAGTGGAGATGCACCTTTAAATGCCTGCCGAAGTATATCAAGTTAAATAGTGACGTGGGAGGTTCTAATTGAATTAAGGTAGTGGCTAAATGGACCCCATTTTTTTGCAAAATGTACCCCAAATTTATTTTTGTAAATTCCAAAAATACCATTGCTTACCCCTTGCCCTAGAAGTGAAGAAGTTGCGCCCACTAGTTTTAGTTATAAGTGGTCGAGGCCTCTAAAAAGGTATCGATTGTCTTACACCAAAACGTCTTTAGAAGTCTCAGCTGACTCCTAAAAAGACCTTTGAAAAGGTCTCGAACTTTTGTGACTGAGTCTTCTAAAGTAGTCTTGGACCTGCGCAACCAAGACTCCCAAAATGGTCTCAGCCTTATGCGCCTGAAACCCAGAGACAATAAGAATGAACAAAAAAATTTTAAAACTCCAAAAAAATACATGAAACCAACCAAGAAATTAGTGGGTTTTGCTCAGAACTGCTAGATATTTTCGATTCCATCGATTTTTGTGCCAAAAATGCTAGATTCAAGCTCCAAATCAAAAGCCTTCAACCCAACATGAAAACCATAAACAACTTTATTGACTCAAAAAACATAAGAAAAAAACCTAAGAAAACCCTGGAATCGACATGAAAAGAGGTGGAGAGTACACCCACAATATCGAATCAACGTGCTTTCGCTAGAATTTCATTGGATTTAGGTCAGAAGTTAGAACGTGATTCGAGAGAGGGGTGACAGGGGTAATGGTGAGTGGGTGTGAGTGGGGTATGGATAAAAAAAAAAACCAATTTATATGGAGGGGCAGTTGGGTCATTTCATACATGCATTAAATTTAAAAAAAAACTTGGGTAAATTTAGCAAAACTGGGGTCTTTCTAGCCATTGCCTTAAATTAATTATGATTAGATTGTCTAATTAAATGTGGCTATAGTTGATTTTACATAAATGGAGCCTAAGTTTAATAGTAGCCATTGACAGGCCTCGATATACATGTTGAAACCATTACTATGTGACTTGAAAAGTTATGTGTGTTAAGATAAAAATGGGAAGTCGGTTATGGGATCAAGAGGTAAACCATGAGACGATCCTAGAGATGAGTGTGCATATAATGATCAAAGGCTTCAGTTTAACCTTATCACTATATATGGAAATGTTTGAAGATTTGCATGCAAATCATCAAATTTTTATCAAGAGAAGAGAAATAAAGATCTAGAGAGTGACATCAACAATTTGGATGTAGAACACTAATAAATTGAGGAGATTAATCAAGTTAGAGAAGCTCCACATCTAGGTTAACCTATCTACATCACGACTTTGTAAAAGTAAAAGAAAAATTGCTAGTTTTGGTTCAGTTTTGGTTTTTCAACAATTTCAATGGTAAATGACTTTGTTTTCAAACTCTAATTCCATATTTTGATTTCTTAAGAAATTCCACTAAATCTACAATAAAGATGTTCTAGATTTGGATTTGTTTTCATAAACTTATGAAATTTTAAGTTGTAAGACAAAATTGAAAATTGTATGTTGTTTTTATGAATCAGCCTCAGTAAATTGGCCATAACTTCCTCATTTTAAATCGTAATGGACCCATTCTAATGGAATTTGAAAGCTAAGGTAAAGGGGAACTGCTTTTTCCCACTGAAATATTTTTAAATTCTAATATTTTCATATTAAAATCATCTCCAACTTTGATGATGAATCTGGAATGATTAGGTTCACAATCTTGCCCATCTCTTGTTGTTTCGAGGATAAATCCCTCATTTCTTACGGGATTGAGCTCATCTTTAGTATGATATTCTAGAATATGTTTGTAGGCTTCAATAAAAATCATGACTATTGAAACTATAATTTAGGAGAAGTTAATGTAAAGAGTTGCTGGTCAGAGTATAGAACTATTTTTGAGTCATTTTGGTAAAGTTTCCATTTCTCCTTCTATTCTTATTGAAATTGTGCAAAACCTTATAGTTTTTGAAAGCTAGGATATAGTTCTAAAGATTTCTCTTTGCACGAGAATACATAATTTTAATGTTTACATATTGGAAATTAACTTACAAGTTGTTGAACAAAAACTGCCTCTATTTTAGTAAAGTAGATTTTGATATAAACAAATTATTAATGGGGCTGATTTTAAAAAAGAGAATTTACAATCAATGAAATAAATTCTAATAGCTTGTACAAGTCCTAAAGCACCTTCATTAACCTCAAGAACTTAGAGGCTAGTTTTTGGGTGTTTAGGGACGCATTTTGGTGGATTAGTAGACGGTTAAGCTGTGAAATTTGTGTAACTTGTAAGTAAACTGATTGAGATATTTCTCTCCAATTCATTTCTTGTTATCACTCCTTATTTACAGTTTTTTGTACTTTTATACTTATTCTATTCTTGGTGCTATTTATTGTATGCATTATTTTATTGTATGATGGTAGTTAAATTAGAACATGTGTTTAGGTTTCATTATATATTTTAGGGTGTACGTTGTGCACGGGGTATAGAACCCAAGGATGTTAGTATTCCGACTAGTATGCGATATGGCATACAATATGAGGTTGATAAAATGATTAACCGGCGACTAATTAGGGTAATACCAAAGTGCTATGTTTGCTGACCCATTACATAATGCCAATCGGCCATGTTTTACAACCAATAAGGATAGTACCTATGTGCAGTACTAATTAAGTTATTAACTTAAGTCTATATGACCAAAATGGTAATATGTAGGACAATATGTTGGATATATGGTTGACTGGATTTAGTTCTTTAGTAATATTTGTGTTGATATCAATTAGTTTAGCTGTGATGTTATGTACCATGTCATGTTTTCAATATTATTGCATGGTGTACAGATGCATTTCTATGTATTCTTGTTGTGCTTGGAAATGTGGATTAATGTCTCTCACTGTTACTTTCTACATTATTGTAGTCACCATTTTTTAAAAATAGTGGGTGTAGATTCATCGAGTAACAGATCTTGAAAGGAGAAGATCGGTGACTACCGTTGAGCCATTGGAGTGTTGTCATATCGGATTTTGTAGGTTTTTAATATTTAGCTTTATGACTTAATTTTGGTTTGTATATATTTAAATTTGGTGATAGTACCGAACCAGACACATGTTTACTACACTGTGATCATCATTTCGTTGTTTAAATAAATATTGTCGTTGTTTCTTAGTTTCCACAGTAGGTGTTTTTTTTATTAAGTCTTCCGCTGATAATATTAAAGTGTTGCAAAATTTTTAATTAACTCCTAAAATCACAAGTAATGGGAAATGAAAAGTACCTTTCTTGAGCACATGTAATCAGGTAAATGAGACAAAAGGTCACATATACGTTGTTAAGTCCTACGTGGACGAGGTTAGGTCTTAAATGATGGGATAAGGTCAAGTAGTGCCCCAGATAAAGGGAGGGGTTGTCACAAGGTGGGATTCAATCGTTAGTCATCATAAATTCATTAGTTGTTTACCATCTAGGCTAGTTCGCCTTATAAGATAAAATGGAACGATTTTTGGATTTCTTTCATTTAAAATTGTTGGAGAAAAAAAAAGAGAATAAAAGGGGGCTTAGGAGGAATCGAACTAACACACTCCCACTCCAACGCATATGCACCTAACCTATCGAGCTGAACATCCGAGTTTGTATGGCAGTTGAAGGCTTCATTAATATACTACATGAGCCGCATTAAATCAAATAAAAAGTGGTTTACACAGTTTGTAATTATCAAGATATGAAGTATCTAGCCTAGTTTAGCTTATATAAACTAATCCAGAGGATAAAACGAAAACTAGAAAAATAGTATAAATAGAACCATATACCTCCTAACTAACTCTCTCTCTCTCTTTGTTTCTATCTCTCCCCCATTTCTTTTCTTTTTTTTTAATTTCCTTTTATGGTTTTAATTGAGTTTTTCGTAGTTATTAGCTAAGATTGTTTAAAGATTAAGGACTCGCTACTTTAGTTGTAAGTCGTTTTTGAGATCTTTTTTAAATAGTTTTTACATTGTTCACTATTCTTTAATTCATGGATTTACTAGATTTTAATTTGCGGATTATAATAATTATTTTTATATTACATGCGTAGTTGGAAATGTGTATTGTGATATTTTGATTCAAAATCTAATTTAAAGTAGTAACTAATATTATTTACCATTAGATTTCTTAAGTAAATTGAGATCTAAGTTTTATATTGAAGTGGCTTTCCGAAGGTAATAGGCTTAGTAATTCGAAGTTTTCATGGAAAACAATGCGATTTTATTGCCTAATGTTTCTTTCTTTATGTATTCAAAGGGTTAATTAAATAAAATTAGAATGTGAATTTTCCATCGATATAAAGAGAACTAAAGGTTTGCTAAGGGCTATTTATTTATTGAATTGCTTGAACTTATCTTCCATGATCGATGATTAATTTACTGCATCTGAGTTACTAATTCACTTTGGTCTAGGTTATTTTTATTTGCATTGATCGTTTTAATTATTCTTCGTATTTAGATTTTTTTTTGCATATAATTCTTTTAATTATTATCGGTGTCATTGTTTATTTATTCCTTTCTAAATATTTTTGTCTAATAGTAATTAATGACAACAACAAAACACCTTTTTCAACTAAATAAAGTTATACAACCCCTATGGATACGATCCTACATGGCATTACTACGAATTTAAGCGCATAATAAAAGTGAGAGAATTATTATACGAGATCGAAATGTGTCAATTTTTTGCGCTGTTTTTGGGGATTGAATTCATTTTTCTTTGATATAATTTTATTTTATTTTCGTCTACGTAGATACTTGTCACTAATTTTTTACTAGATTATTTATTGTCCTCCTACTTTAACTATCATGATCAATTATAAAAGTGTCAAAGAGGTAGGTAAATCTAATGATGAACAAAACTTTTCTAATCGATGTTTTAGTGTGCAACGAGTAGTTGCAATTTTTGTGGAGATTATTTTCGTTTTATTGATGTTTGTCCAAACTATTCAGATGATGATGAATTTAGGAGTTATAAGCCGAGTCCACTAGTTCCTCAACATCAAGAATGCTTGTAATCACTATGAAATGAGTAGAAATTGCTCAAGAGGACTCTATAATAATATGATACTCGGAAAGAACAACTTAATGCTTGACTGTTAAATATGTATAAATTAAGGAAAGATCGATGACTTGCTCGAAGTGAGACCTCGAGTGTGTAACAACCTGTTTTATTAACACTATTAGTTAATTCATAATTTTAGACTTATGTCCTAGGTCGACGTATGTCCTAGCCTAAAGGTAATCAAAGGAGATCTGGGAGATTAAGAGCTAAAATTCAATTTTCGGAGAGCAAATAAAGCGATCAAAATAAAGATAATCTTCTTCTTCATCTTCTACATTTCCAAATGAACTTATTTTTGAGTGTTTTGTTGAAATTTGAATTTGACTAGTTAATAACTGATGTTTGATGTTGTTGTGATGAATTACAAGTGTTAGGGCATGTGCCCTAGGTCAATCAACAAACATTGTTTATCTTATAATTGTAGCTAATAAAATGGAAGTTTTATTTGTTGTTTTAATATAACTGATTGCATGTTGAACTTGTAGTAAGATCCATTGTTAATTATTGAAATATCCTTAATGTCACTAGTTGGTTATTATATTGGGAACTATAATAAATAAAGACTAGTGTGAATCCTGATTGATGGTCATATGATGATCATGGGTATAAGGATATGAATTAAGATTATGAGTACTTGTTAGGGAATAAGGTACTAGTCCGACCTGCTATGAGAACACCACATAGATTAAGTTACAGGTGTTACTCAAGATAGGTATATCATTTAGTCCTTCGACTAGAGATTACCATAAACTTCAATATTAGGAGCATGATAATTTGACACAATTAAATGTTTTCTTTAACCAGACAATTATCAAGATTGTGATTGGTTATCATGTGGATAATATGTGAAGGTTTGTAATCAAGATAAAATTTGTCACTCTCTTGTAAATAGAGAAATCAGTGGATCCCTTGATTAGATAGACTTATAATGAACAATTCCATGTGAATTGATATGATAAATGTCTCTTGGATATTTTTCAATTTACCTAAGATTGTGACTAGTACGATTGAACATTAATGGTCACTTTCCATGCCTTATGCTTAATCAAAGAATATAACACAACAAATAGATATGATAATTGTTACTAATTAGGCTGTATTGATGTTTATATTGATGCTACTTGGGTAGTCATAAAGCCTTGTTAGAGACTGCTTATGACTTGTGTACCAAAATAGTTTTTGGTTCACTATCAACGTCGCATGAACCTATTGGGTCGCACAAAAAGAATGGCTTTGCATAATTTCAATTTGTCTAGAGTAATGAATTTTATATGATAAAATTCATGACGTAAAAGTCCTTACAATTTGTTATATGATAACTTATTAATAGGGGCGTATATGTAATTTGCTTAAACTGCCTCAATTCAATAGTTTTATTATGATTAGGATTTTAATGGAGGCTTATCTACACATATAAATAAAGGGTGAAACCTTAAAAATGAAATAAGATTTTCATTTTGCAATTTTTGAGATCTCTATATTTAGGGAGAGAAAGAAACGTCATTTTCAATCTCTCTTGGGGCTGACACTACAAATTATAGTCACCGTTCGTTTGTGGATTTTTGATAAAGGACGCGCACGTGAACATCTTCGAAATCGAACAATCATAAAAGGAAATCACGGAATAAGTAATGATTTGCTTTCGTAGATTTAGTTTAATTGAACTTATTTTCGATCCCATTAAGGTTTTTCAAAATTTGTTTTAAATTTTTTGCTGCGTATGAACCCCAAAAACCAACAGTGGTATCAAAGCATTAGGCTCGGTTCTATTAAATGTTTGCTTGTTTTCTCTGATGTATATATGATAAATGTGTGAAAGCATAATCTTGATTAATGTATATATGATATACATATAGATTCTATGATAATTGTTATCAAGAATTGGTTTTAAAGCATGTTGTCAATTCATGTATATTGATACATCGCATGATATGATTCAATGATAGTGTTCATGTTTAGAATATCTCGATTGACATATATTTTTTATATTGAACGATATGAGTTTCGCATGTTTATGGTAGAGTTCATGTTCAGGTTAATATGATTAATTTAATATGATTCTAATATTGAAAACATATTTCGTTTTGTTAAATAATTATGTATCTCTCCAAGATAGATATCATGTTTAGGTTAATATGATTAATTTAATTTGATTCTGATATTGAATGCATGATTAATATCTTGAAATTGATTTTGATCATATATCTCATTGTAGTAATCCGTTAGTATATTCCTACAAAATAGGAGATAGACTTGAAATTGGATTAGAATTGCAAATCCTATAAGTTAGGTTAGATATAAAACAATTCCTAATTAGAAAATGATTCAAAGTATCTTAAATTATAATTGTATTAGGATAAGATATTAAGTTAATTGTGGGCATGAGAAAATTAAAAACATTTTAATTAATATTTTAGGAACTAAAATAAGGGGCAATTTTGGTTGATATGATTGACTAAAATTATGAGAAATTTTAAGTGATTTTCAATTTTCAGAATTGAAGTTTGTTGTCTAAAAAAATGGATTTTAGGAATTAAAATAAGCGGCAATTTTAGTTGATAGGATTGACTAATTTTGAGAAATTTTAGGCAATTTTCAATTTTCAGAATTGAAGTTTGTTATCTTAAAAAAATAGGGGCGCTGCCCCCTATACCCCTATTTGTTGATCGGCAGCGGGACTGCCGTTAACTATTTGTAGCATCCAAAAAAATCATACAATAGTTAATATTTGTATGATGTCCTAAATGTTTAGTGATTAATCGTGCATTGCAACATATGATGTTTATCTTATTTAATTATGATCTCTAAATAAACAAAATCTCTCTTTCAGATTTTAAGTCAAGTGCCATCTATTCTCAAACAGTTGTCAAGGCTTCGATCACATCAATATGGGTCGACCTCTGTAGAGTGTATTGTGTTATCTTGGTGAGGTAAATAGAGTAATGATTAGTTTATTAGCAGAAATGGTTAGACTTGATAAAGCTATCAAAACAATTTTGGGATTTAAGCACTAGATGAGATAAAACATGCTAAGACATAAGATGTTATAATCTTATAAAATAACTAAAAGTCACATATGATGTAATTGGTAATTGGTATCTACCTAAATAACCTAATTCGAAGTGTCATGCCTTAGCTGTCTTAGAATTAAGTGAAACATGGATTTTAGTCCCTCAAAGAACATAGCATTTTTAAGGAGGGTTCTTAATTTAGTGGGAGTTTATTCCTCTATACTAAAATGAGATTTTGCATAATCTTTGTTGTAAATCTATGGCCTCTTCAAATCACACTAATCCCTTATCACTGCGATCCATCCTTGAGAATGATAAGTTGTTCGGGATAAACTTTCTTGACTGGTTCAGAAACTTAAGAATTGTTCTTAAGCATGAACCCAAGTTATATGTCTTGGATGATCATATTCCCGAGGAGCCTCAAGCCAATGCTTTAAGAGTCGTGAAGGATGCACATACTAAGCATGTCAATGATTTAACTGATGTTGCATTCATTATGTTGGCAACCACGGTTCCTGAACATTAGAAAGACATGGAACACATTGAAGCTTACGACATGGCTACGACGCTGAAGGAAATGTTCCAATAGTAGGCTTGTTAAGAAAGGTTCGAGGTAGTCAAGAACATTCGTTCTTATGAAATGGCTAAGGGTTCGTTAGTTAGTCCTCATGTCATTCAGTTAGCAGACCGTTCCATTGTCATACCTGTTGGTGTTCTCGATGACGTTTTAGTTCGAGTGAATGAGTTTGTGTTTCCTACTGACTTCTACGTGGTAGATACGAAAGAGGATCCATTCCCTAATATTTCGTTAGTACTCCTTGGACGTCCATTTTTTAAAATGGCAAAGACGAATATAGATGTTGATTATGGATCTCTTACCATGGATTTTGATGGTGAAGTCATCAAGTTTAACATATATGACGCGATGCGATACCCCAGTGATGTGTTATTTGTGGTGTGTACCATGGAGTGTGTGGATCCATTTGTTGACCAGACCTTGCTCACAAGTGGCGATGATGAAGTTAAAGTGGTGTTACAGCATCATCTCGACACTACTCAAATCAACGAGAGTGATCTGACCTTCGATACTGATGTCGAGGATGTTATTTTTGAATTGGGTTCATTCCAACCCACAGCCCAAGTGTCTATGATTTGGAGTTGCCTACTTCTAACTCTGAACTTTCTCCTTCCTTGATTAAAGCTCCCACACTTGAGCTGAAGCCATTACCTGAGCACCTAAAGTATTTGTTTTTGGGTGAGAATGACACACTACCCATGATCATCTCAGCCAAATTTACACATTTGGAGGAAGAGAGGTTCCTTTGAGTACTCCGGGAGTTTAAACAGGCTATTGGGTGGACCATAGCAGGTATCAAAGGTTTGAGCCCTTCCAGTTGCGTGCATCATATATATATGGAAAATGATCCAAACCTACGAGAGAAGCATAGAGGAGGCTAAATCCGCTCATGACGGATGTCTTGAAGGAGGAGATATTGAAGCTCCTTAATGCTAGCATGATTTAGCCCATCTCTAATAGTAAATGGGTAAGCCATATCTAGGTGGTCCCTAAACCCGCATTCAAAATGGATGGTGGGTATGCATTGACTACATGAAGTTAAACGCTTCCACTAGGAAAGATTAATTCCCCCTACCATTCATTGATTAGATACTGGAGAGACTAGCCTGTTGTTCTCATTATTGTTGTTTTATGGTTATTCTTATTTTCATCATATACGGGTAGCGCCTAAAGACCTAGAAAATACGACCTTCAACTATTCGTTTGACACTTTTGCTTATCGGAACATGCTCATTGGGTTATGCAATGCACCTGCCACCTTTTAAAGGTGCATGGTGAGTATATTTTTAGATTTTGTTAGGCATTTCAATTATGTCTTCATGGAAGACTTGACTGTTTACGGTGATTCATTCGATAGTTATCTCAGCAATCTGACAAAGGTACTCAACAGGTGTATCAAGGAGAAGTTGGTTCTAAACAATGAAAAGTGTCATTTTATCGTGGACTAAAGTCTTATTTTGGGACAAATTGTCTCAAACAGGGGCGTAGAGGTAGAACAAGCTAAAATTTATGTTATTAAGAAACCTCCCTACCCTACGAATGTGCAGGAGATTAGATCTTTCTTTGGACACGCCATGTTATCTAAAATATATATTTAATTACAATTTTTAGGTGAAAAAGAGCGCGCGTTTGAATTCGTGGTGGAAAAATACTTAAAATGGAGTACTTATATGTAGTGATCGGATGTGGGACAGTTTGCCTCAATTTACGCGTTGTGCTGTTGGTAAAATTGGAGACATCATATTTCAAACAATTAGGAGTTGCCACATCAATGCACATCTTCTCTCGACTAATCACGTTATGCCACGTGAGCGGTACGCATCACAGCAGCTGCCAAATGTCACACGATTACCCTTTCCACACATGTGATGCAAGCATTCTCCACCAATCAGAAGCCACCATATGTTGCCACATCAGCGTTTACAGCCACGTCATACACCAACATTTCTCCTTGCTTCGGCTGCCTATCAATCTACCTTGGGATGCGTGTTTCTACAAACTCCCTAATGTTCGTTGAACTCGCGCGACTCACTCAGCTTCTATGCGTGCCACATGGTGCGCTCTCACCACGCCAGCATGCCATCAGCAGGGGTTTTCTCCAATCAGACTACGAAACATGGCAATATCTAACAGCCAAGCGCGTCATCAACATATCTCTTGGCCAATCAGACGCTGCCAGCTCAGCGCGACGACACCAAATCGACTAATGGCGTTGCGACACGTTGCAAACACCTATTTTCAAGCCAAAAACAACCCTATGACGCTCCTCGGCACATGAGTCACCTCTCAACCCCAAAGATTAGTTTTTCTCACCTCTCGAGACCAATTTTTAGTAGTTTTATATATTAGGAACTTAGGTTTTATTATTTTGAAGACTGACTATTACACTACAAAAAAACAGCAGATCAGAAACGAAAATTTTTGTCTCTGATATGCATAAATTCTGTCTCTAATTGAAATCTGCAACGAAACATAGACGGAATAAATTCTGTCTCAAAAATCGTCGACGCTGATTCAATCAGAAACGTAAATGCGATTCCGTTTCTGATTAGAGACGGATTAGAGACGGAATTTAGAAACGGAACAGAGACGGAACAAAAATGGAAATTTTTCTGAATGGTACAATTGTAATTGCATTCAGTCTTTGATCTGTTTCTAATCAGAAACCGAACGGAGATGGAATTAATGCATTCCATCTCTGATTAGAAACGGATCAGAGATGGAATTATTAGATTCCGTCTCTGATCCGTCTTTGAATAGCAACGGATCAGAGACGGAATTATTGGATTCCATCTCTGATCCGTTTCTGATTACCAACGGATCAGAGATGAACTTTTTGCATTCCGTATCTGACCCGTCTCTGATTAGAAAAGGATCAGAGATGGAATTATTAGATTCCGTCTCTGATCCGTCTCTGATTAGCAACGAATCAGAGACGGAATATAATAATTTCGTCTCTGATCAGTTGCTGATTCATGCATCTATTCCTCGAAAATTTGAAACGGAATAGCAACGGAATCTCTGAATTTTGTTGCTAATCCGTCTCAATTCTACTTTATTTAGTTTTCAAACCTAAACTCAATCCAATTGGTTCTCCAACCTCTAACCTGAAAATACAACCATAGGACCTACTCCATCACCTGCACCCCCTCCAACAACTCCTTGGGGGTGCTAACATCCCCCAAAAAAGCAAAATTTGACATTCATACATCGACAATATATATCAACAAATATTCAAATAAGAGAAAAAAAATGTAAAATTCAAAATTCGAAAAAGATTTATATATCCACGAAAAATTGTCGAGTATAATAAATGTTCCAAATTTTTAAGTATTCACAAAAACCACCAATCCTATTTTTCAACAACCACAAAAAAAACTTACAATCCTCTAAATATGCACAAAAAGAATTATCAATCTAAAAGTCATGTAAACAACTATAAAAGTTGCATGATATGCTTTAAATTCCTCATCTCTCACTTGAAAACCAGATTATGGCAAGTATTGTCAAAGGGATATGGCCAATCAATGGCACTAACTCCCACTCGATCGAAGAACCAGTCACCTACTTATGGGGCCACGCTCAGCAAATATTGCAAAATAGATCAAACTCATGATAAAAAAAATGAAACTGCAAAAAAACTATCTCCATTTACAGTGCAAAAGAAAACAGTATATTTTACTATAATTTTCGATGGTACATGGCTACTTGTGTGTCCAACTAACACAATTTATTAGAAAGGGGAATCTGAGAACCTACCTAACTACATGAACAAAAAGCTTTGCTAAAACACAATTACTAAAACGGTTTAAGTGCTAAAGCACGACAACATGCCAGCAAAAGGAAAATTCGAATCATTTCATTAAAAGTGTCTAATGATCACAAAACTACATAAGGTGAAAACAAAGGGAATACAAAAAGTACAAAGATCCACAATATTGAGCAAAAATTAGAAGAGAACATAATACGTTGAGATTTTATAGTATTATAGAGCAAATAATGAAAACAAAGCACTTGTGTCTGTAGGTCTAGCAAAAATTAGAAGAGAACATAATAAGTCAAATAAGGCCACAACAGAAGAATAAATAACATGCACTTACAGAGGAAAGTAATAGAGCTGAAACATCAAAAAAAGTGAATTGGAAGCTCTGTGTAAAAATTAACAAAATATATATAAGGATTTGTAAGGACACGAAGAAGCTAAGCTTAGTCGTAATGGCGAGGTAGATTATTTACTTCATTCCAAGGTCCAAGTAATGTAGCGAATACAAAAACCATTTATAAGAGAAGAACATTTCAGTACTAACATCGTAAATATCATTAACTGTTATTCCTCTGCAAAGTGCATTTCCAGTTTAACTTGATAAAATCTTAAGAATATAGCTACATTGATAGAGAAACTAAACTCTTAACATGCAAACAACTTTCAAAAGGAGCTTAGGATGTAGAGATCTACACCACAAAGGCACAAAGCAATTAGAGAAATAAGTGTTAAATCATAAAATATGGAAGAACAACAACTCACTCGCTCAAGAGGAAGAAAAATGAGAAGCCCTTGATGACTTGCTCCCAAGCATTCAAGGCCACTTTACTTGCCCTTGCCAATCAATGACAGGGGAACCACTAGAACCTCCTTTTGTTCAAGATGCAGCCTATCAAACCACAAGTCAAAAAAATGGGCAACTGAGAAAGTAGTGGAAGAAGAAAAAAAATAAATAATTTAAATAATTCAATTGATCATCATAGACCAATCAATGGTATCAACTCATCAATCTATAAAAGACTGCACTCATAAATTCACAAAATGAATGAGATAACTTGCTTGTAAGTGTGGTGACGAGCCCACCAAAAATAAAAACAAAAATTGGAGAGCCACTAGACCATGAGAGAAGGCCCTGCAAGACCACACTTGAATGAGATAACATAGAGGATAGAATTCTCGAATTAAGAATTATGTCACTAAGCGCACATAGCACACTAACCAATTTGGCCCTTATACGTTTTGTTTTTTTAAAAAAGAACAATAGCATGCTAAACAAGTTTCCTAGCATGCTAATCACACCTAGCGCTCTAGGTAGACTCATCATCACGCTAATAACCGATGAAACTTGAATATTAAGGGTTGTTTTGATAATTTCCAACTTAATACACATCTAAACACTTGTAAACAACTTAAACTTATAAAACTGGACTTCAGGGAGTTAAGGGACCGTAGGTTAGTGTCGTGGAGCTTTTCGGGTTGGGTACTGGAGTCCGAGGAGGTCGGGGAGCGGTTTGAGGTTTGTAAAACCCAATTGAAGAACTATGACAATTTAATTCTATTTTTAATTCTATATTTATTATTTCCTACTATTTTTTATTACTTCAATCCGTTACTTAGACATTGAGTTTACTCCCCTGAATTTCCTTGTTGGGTGTTAATAATGCGCTAAATTGTACTACGTATAACCCGACCCTCAATGAATTGTAACCAAAGCTTGCCCTTGGTGCACATGTCAGTGACCGAGCAAATTTGGTCAGGACACTGCAAGGGACTAGTATTGAGCTAGTTGGGTTAGCCCATTAGTGGGATCCTAGTGACCGAAGTACAATCTAGTCCTTCAGGAGCAAGCACATACATTTGTTAGCTTATATGTTATCTATTCATGTAATGAGCCAATTATAATTGCCTGCCTTTTACTTTTTACATGTTTATTTAACATTATTTCTTTCATTTCCTTACTTTATTATACGAATACTCAGAGGGGTTCCTTAGAATTTTACTCATTGGATTCTTCATCAGTCTTTTTTTGATGGTTAAGTGCACGTCCTCGTACCAGTATCCTAGGCAACTACATCTGATTGCCAGCCATCGCGGACCTACTAGTAAGTGCTTATTTTGATATTTTGTACTAATTTAGGTATTGGGTGATTGGAGTGACATTGTAATTGTATATATACATTATTTTATGGTAGCATCGCCTATATACATAATACTGTACTTAGTTTTCCATAGTAAGATATGCTCATATGGATAATTTTTATCATAATAGTCTAATATTTTACTTACTTAAATTAAGGTTTCTGTTGATTTATTGTTAACTTGTAAAATACGATCCACTAGCACAACTAGGACTCGAATAAGCTACAGATAGTTGAACTTAAGAAATTATAAATACTTACGGAAATAACATAAGAAATTATGAATAATAAAATAACAGAAATGTTAGCATAAAAGTGAAACATGATTATTAAGACATGAGGTGGACGGGTAGGTGCCGGACAAGTGTAGCTGGGTTTACCGATCAAGGAGTGCACCACACGACAAAAGCCTGGGGAAGCCATTGGACATGGGGCCACCACAGATGGTATCAGAGCAAGAGTTATAGGAACTTGAGACATTTAAATGATTGAGCATAAATTTAATGAATAAACTTTAGATGTGGAAACCTAATGTTATTACCTTAGAACTTTATTTGGGAAGTGATGTAAGGTGAGTAGAGTTAGAGTGCATATACATGTTATATTTCTTCTATATAAATGTTATGCATATGTATAATAAGACTAATCCGGTGCACGCTTCTCGATGAAGATCACAAATGGATAGTCGACTAGGCTTCAAGAGGCTAGAAAAAATAGTAAAGCAGTTAGGGACACCCTATCACAGCAATTGTGAACGACTAACTCATAGCTCAGAAGACTTAGATAGCTGAGGTACTCCGATTTCTATAGGATTAGGTTGCCACACTTATTACACTTGCGACAGCCGCAATTACAGCACCCCGAGACCCAGCAGTTGTCATCGCACCCACAGGGACAATCGTCGCCCCATACTATTCCCGAAACACTAGTTGGAATAGTAGCTGCAGAGGCATAAGAAGTGAGAGGTACACTTGTTTTCATTCCATTAGAGACGAAGCTATTGAGAGAGTTCCTAAAATTTCAGCCAAGCATCTTTTATGGAGGTGGTGACCCATCAAAGGTTCCAAAGCTGATAAGGAATGACGAGAGTGCGTTGGCATATTTATCTGGGGTGTGTTTGAGAGGTCATGTAGTAGTATGGTGGACCACATATCAAGATACCCACCAAGAGTCGACTACATGGGAAGAGTTTAGAGAGTTGTTCTATGATCACTATGTATCGATGGAGGTGAGGTCAAGATTGAGAGAGCAGTTTCTGGCCCCAAGAAAGGTAACCGAGCCGTTGGGGACAGGATTTACCCTAACCAGATATATAGAGACTAGATGATAGAGTTTGAGGGACATCAATTATCAACGAATCTCCTAGTGTTAGAGTGCGCAGAGTTTGACGCTCTTCTCAAGATGGATTCCTTGTCACCTTATCATGCATGGATATATTATTTTAGTTAGAAAGTTAAGGTTCACATTCTTAGGATACTAGGGTTCTCTATTGTTTGATTTATAATTGACTTATTGATCTATGGAGGCCGACTAGCTACATTACAATAGATGGAGGCATTTGCAATTATAGTTGAGGCGGAGGTTAAGATGATGTTCAGGATTTAGGATGTTCTGGTAGTTAAAGACTATGTCGATGTGTTTCTAGATGATCTTCTAGTATTGCCACTGCTACGAGCGATTGAGTTTAACATCGAGTTGATATCAAGATCTCAACCGATCGTAAGCAAACCTTATAGGATGTCACAATCAAAACAGGAGGAAGTTAGGCGACAGTTGGATGATTTATTGGAGAAAGGTTTGATCCACCCTAGTATGTCACCTAAGGGAGCTTCAGTGTTTTTTATGAAGGAAAATGATGGTTTGATTAGGATGTGCATAGACTTTGTGAACCTAAATCAGGTGATAGTTAGGAATCGTTACACACTTCCTAGGATAAACGATTTGTTCGACCAGTTGGCGGACGCCAGATTCTTCTCAAAGATTAAACTTCGTTCAGGTTATCATTAATTGATGTTATGAGAGGTGGTTATCTAGAAGACCGCTTTTAGCATAAGATAAAAGTTTTTTCAGCTCACAATCATGCCATTCAGGTTGATTAATGCCCCACCAGTCCTCATGGATTTGATGCGCATGGGTTTTAAGACCATATTTGGATAGATTTTTCATAGTCTTCATCGGCGATATTTTGATCTACAGAAGGAATCGCGAGGAGCACGAGAAAGATCTTAATGCAGTTTTGATGACATAGAGAGTGCAGATGTTGTATGCCAAGGTCACTAAGTGTGACTTCCAGGTGAGTGCAGTGAGCTTTTTAGGACATGTCATCAGTGATCAGGTTATCATTGACATAAGGACACCTGAATCTCTTGCTGATATTTAGAGTTTTCTAGGACTTGTAAGTTACTGTCGGTGATTCATACAAGACTTTTCCTCGATTGTAGCGCCATTGATGAGACAGATTAAGAAAGATGTTAGATTCGATTAGTCAAAAGAGTGTGAGTAGGCTTTCCTTGAGCTGAATAGGAAGTTTACTTTTGCATAAGTGTTGACATTGCCAGAGATAGGAAATACTTTGTCAATTTACACAGATGCTTCAAGCCTTAGTTTAGGATGTGCGCTTATGTAGGAGGGTAGATTAGTTACTTATTTCTCCAAACGGTTGAGACCCCATAAAGGGGACTTACAAAATCCTTACTTGGAGCTTGCAACAATCATCTTTGAACAAAAGGCTTGGAGGCACTATATCCATAGATAAAGGTTCACCTTGTACACTGTACACCAAAGTCTACGCTAAATTTTCACTCAAAAAGATTTGAATATTCGCCAAATGAGTTGGCTTGAGCTACTAAAAGACCGTGACTTCGATATTGAGTATCTCTTTAGGAAAGCGAATGTCGTAGCTGTTGCGTCGAGTAGGAGAGGGGTTGACAGCTGGAGTGTTTTGCGACATATGACACATAATCATGGCTTACTACAGGCATCATTAATTTTGTGGTTGATATAGGTATCTACTACGGCAGAGCAATACATTTGTTGTCAGATGAGAATTATGACTGTATCCATTGAGCGGGTTACTAAGTGTCATAGTGATAAGTCAGTATTTATATATATTTAGTATTTTTTTTAGTATATTTAATTATGCGAAGTATCTAAAATATATAACTAATTATATTTTTTGATCATTTTTAGGTGAAACGAAATGCGCGGTTGAATTCGTGGCGGAAAAATACTCTAAATGGTGTATTACATGTAGTGATCGGATGCCGGCCAGTTTGCCTCATTTTACGCATTGTGCAGTGGGTAAAATTGGATACAACATATTTCAACCAATTAGGAGCTGCCACGTTAGCGCACTTCTTCTCTCCTCCAAACACGTCTCGCCACGTCAGCAATTTGCATGCCGAGTGTTACGCCGACCACATCAAAAGCATCGCTTTCGACCAATCCGAAACTGCCACGTAGCATCAACACACCAGCTCCTCCAATCATGAACCGCCACTTGTTGCCATATCAGTATTTTGCAGTACATGTCACACACCCCATTTATCCTCGCTTCAGCCTCAATCAATTTGCCTCGGGATGCGTATCCTCACGAACTCCAAGATCTTTATCGTTTTCGCGTGACTCTCCCTTGCGCGTTTGTGCGCCACATGGCGCGTTCTCACCCATGCACATCATCATCAGCAGGGTCTTCTCTAATTAGACGGTGCCACGTAGCCCTCTCACAGCAAACAAAGCGTCATCTACAACAGTTTCGGCCAATCACGTGACGACACGTCAGCACGCGGGCAGGAACGAACCAATAGCTTGCGGACAGGCGGCAGACACCTATTTTGAAGCCAAAAATTGCCCAACGATGCTCCTTGGCGCATGAGTCACCTCCCCAACCCCCAAAATTAGTTTCTCTCACCTCCCAAGACCAATTTTTAGTAGTTTTATATATTACGAACTTAGGCATTATTGAAAGAAGGACACCGTTGATTATTATTTTGGTTGTCAACTTTCTTCGACGACGATGTTTGGCTAATCAACTCCTCGCCTAGGTCGAAGGGGAAGCAAGTCGGGATCATGGATTCATGGCATATTATGTAATATATTTTATTTTATTATTTAATTTAGTTTAAATTTTCATATTTCATTATTGTTGATTTTAGCGATTATGGTTTAGATCTAGGGTGTGTATGTGGCCAGTGCATGCTTTTAGATGGACAATCTAAAGTTATTTGGACCTTTAGTATTCGTGTAATTGCACTATTGGACCAATAAAGTGACAAACAACCACTCGTTTGTCGTCATACCCTTTCGGTTCTCGAGTGTGCTACAATTGAATCTAGGTTAAATTGGGAACAGATGCAATCCGGTTATTTAGGATTAGTGTTCCTTACTGTGGTTAGTGTGTTAAACCCGATCGGTAGGTGTCTGAGGTTATACATTAATTAGGGAAGTAGTTAGTGGCGGACGTTTTGACTATCGAGATTAGGGAACGAGGAATTTCCAGCAAATGTTGATTTCTTATAGCTAATCTAGGAGAATATAAATTAATAACTTTTTGGGAAAGATTGAAGACCATGATTGCAAATGAATCTTGATCCTGATTTGTTGAACTGTAGACTTAGGTGTTGCTTAGGTATTAATTTATTGTTTTGAAAATTAGTTTAGTTGTTTTATTTATTTAGTTTAGTTAGATTAGTTAGTTAAATTAATTTATTTTAAAACCCCCGATTTTTCTTTTTTGTTGTTTTTAACCTAATAAAGACTACCAATCCCTGTGGGATCGACCATTTGCCACTATTCTACAAAATAGTTGGTTTAGGAACTTTACTTTATTGACGCATTCTGCGCGCGTCATTTTTTGGCATTGTTGCCGGGGATTGGTATTTTTCTTTCTTTAGTTTTTTATTTTTTATTTTTATTTTTATTTTTATTCGCGATGGACTCCTCCTACCCCCATAATTATGATCGATTTAAAGACTCAAATTTTTATAATGTGAATGGGATAGGTATGTCACATAATGGATATCAATTTTTTAACATGCAATGTTTTGTGCAACAGGTTGAGGTTTGCGAAATTTGTGGAGATTATTCTCATTCCGCACATAATTGTCCCTATTATCCAGTGTGAGAATTGTCACTATTCTAGCTCTGCATCGCCACAACCCGACTTCCTTGGGCTCATGTCAAACCCACTGGTTCCTCAACATGAAGGAAATCAATAGTTTCATCAAAGCACTTCCTTAGAATATATGGTGAAGCAATTTATAGATAATTACTAACAATTTCGACAACGTTTTGACGAGATCTGACAAATTGATTTTAAGATTCCAGGCTTGAAGGAATTGGACACTAAATTAATTCAATATAATGTCAAGTTTTTTAGTATGACCGATAAGGAATAGTTGTGTAGTACACAACCAATTTTTAACCCACATGAGGATGTGAGTGTTGATGCAAGAAATTTTGAGGTGAATGAGGTTACACAGGTGGAAGACTATTTGAGAGAAACATCGGAAGAACATGAAGTCTTTCAAATTGAGCCAGAAATTGTTATTGCACTAAAAGAGGGGGAAAATGAGGTGAAAATTGATATCACTTCAAACAAGCCAGAGAAGCCATAGATAGAGAGCGAGAAAGACCAACCTTTGCTGTTGGTGTGCCCTTCCATGCACATTTGGTACACCTTATAAGGAAGTGGAAGTAAGGGAGTGTTCGCAGATCTTCTACACTGTCGACATATTTGTATTTGATGATCCTGATGCGATAGATTCTTTCGTGTTGGAAGTCCCGAATGAGCTCCCAAATATGAAAGAGGGCGTGCATGCTTCATTGCCCAAATACGTAGTTGTGCCATTTGTTGTTGCATCACTAAAGGGAGGGCATCACGTGATCAATCACGCCAAGTCTAGCCAAAGACTTAAAAGAAAGGCGGCTCGTTGAAAGGCAGTCCAACTTCATATTTTTTTATTTTATTTATCATTTGCATTTATTTGAATTTTAGTTTAATTTAGTTTAGTTTTTATTTATATTTAATAAGACTCTAATTTGGTCTCTTTATTTTTACAGGTGATATGCTACATTTGACGTTCTTTAGAGGATTGGAGTACCGAGTTTTGTAGGTTTGACTTTGGATTACAATTTTTGCATAATTTGAGCATTTTTTAAGGAATTAACATGTTTATAGGATTTTAGGTGTTTTGAGACTCGATTGAGAAATATCCAACTTAAGTTGCTGCATTAGTGGCAGGTTTTTGAGTAAACCCAAAACCTTAAACTTCATTCTATCATCTTGTTGATTTCACCCTCAGTTGACAGACATCGGGCTTGCAAGATTTGATTAGAGTATTTTTAGTTAACTCCTATGTTCACTAGTTCTTGCTCTTGTTATGGTTGTTCTTTCATAATTTCCTTAGTCACCTACACATAAGAGATTTTGTGTGTTCACTAGTTTTTAGAGACTTTTTGTCATGCATGCATTTGTATTATTTCTTAACCATGTTTTTAATCACTACTGTCATTTTTCTATTTCTTATATGGATGCCTTGACTTGTTTTGGACCTTAAGGACAATGTTCGGAATAAGTTTGGGGGCGTTTTAGGGATTATGGATTGGTTTGGATGGGTTCTTTTGCGAAAGACCGCGGATGAGATCATTCATTTTTTTTATGCGGTTATATTCGATTGTGGATTGTAATGATGGTGTTTTATATCATTTCTTCAATTTCTTTTCATTTCTTGTCCATTCATATTCCTCTCTCATTTCATTAGGATTTGATAAACTTTCAAGCATATATGTATTTAGTATATTTATTTATTTATTGTATATAGAGTCACCCGAAACTTTTTTCATATCTTTGGTTGTAGATGAGTAATTTATACTTGCTATTTTGACTTGAAAGTTAGGGAAAATTAGGAGAAACACTCAATCGAGTCTGTAACTCGGCATTTTTATGATTTCATGATTAGAGACTTAGATTATGGTTAAGCTTTGTGTTAGATAACGAAAATGAGTAGACAGTCAAATATGTGCAAGTTATATTAGTTTAAATCACATTGGGGGATTCGCTTGATTATAGTGAAAGTGGTACTAACAAGAGTTTTCTTAGTGTAGAGTGTCCTACAAGTTTCTACAGGAAATGGACATTAATAAGTCTAACAAATTGAGGGGCCCAATAGATATCTCTCTCTCTAAAAAAAAAGGGATAAATTCTATCTTGATCATATAACATCCACACATTAGTCGAACAATGACCAATCACAATCTTTATGATCATCCGGTTAAAGATAACGGTTGATTGTATCAGATCATTGTGCTTCTAATGTTGGAGTCTCTAGTGATCTCAAGTCAAAAGACTAAATGATATAACTCTCATGCGAATCACTTATGACATTGACCATGTAGTATTCTTATAGTGGGTCAGTCCAGCATTCATTCCCTACAGATACCCATTATCTTGATCTGTATCCATATAGGCATAATCATCACATGATTATCAATCAAGACTCATACTAGTCTTTATTTATTATTGTTCCCATAATAATAATTGACTAGGGACATTTTAAATAATACATTAATTATGCATGGATATTATTTTAGAACGAAATATGCATTTACTTAGTTAAACAACATTTACAGAATTGGCCAAGGGCACATACCCCGACATCTCCCACTTGCACTACGTCCAATCCTTTACGAATCCAATACGGAGTGACCTTAATGTGTTCTTAGTGGAAGAAGTTTATTCAAGTATCAACTACATTTTTCGTTATTGTTGTTTTGCAAATCTTTACGCTCTCTCTTTCATAAGACAAAAATGCTCAAACGATTGTTTAGATATATAGTGTGATTTAGGTTCTATAACCTAAAGTTGTCCATCGGTTTTACAATAAAATCTAACACTATTTCCAAAACTTGGAACCACACCTTATTCAATCATGAACCTTACGATCTAAACATTTTCTTTGGTTGTATCAAATGCCGCAAAAAACTATGTTTATGTTATAGGACTTGATAAAGTTAGTTTAGAACATTTCCAACTCATTCCTATGAAGTTAACACATATCCATATTGTGATCATTAATCTCTTATATTAATTTGAAAGTTTGCATCACGTAACTGTTTAAAAGACTCATATCTTTCAAACCTCAGCAAATATAATAACATCTCTCAAGTGCTTTTGAAGTAATTAAGAATGTTATTAATAAATATCCAGTGACCCTCACCAAAATCTATGAGCTATATGTATGTTTTGCCATAAACAAATGACATATCGAAGTGAATGCAAAGTGTAACATATGTAATGTTTCTCATAGCTAATGCGTAAGAAATCATATTTACATTGTCCCGCTCATCATTTGTCCTAAGACTTTGAGTCTTGCAGAAACTTATGTTATAAGACATAATTACGAATTCTTTTAAGAATCTCATACACTGAGACTTTTTTTAGTTATTTTTCTATATAATAACTTTTATTTAAAGCAATTAACCTCTTAAATCTATCTCCATAGATTTATATAACAAGGATATAGGCCAAATTAGCTAAGAATCTCATTAAAAAACCTTCCTTAACCAATACTTGACATTCTGCACGGTTAAGATGTTTTTAAAGTGGTTCGGTTCTCATTTGTGGCACTTGAATATTTCAAGGTTTATTTTTTTTCCAACGGTGTTTTTAAAATAAACTCTTTACTAGAAAGATATTATTTTAAGCAACAAACAATTTGTTCTAAATTGTATAAAATAGTATCATAGCGTTCGACCTCAATAAGACACAAAAGATTTGGGCATCAAACATTATGTGACTTAACGTCTTACGCAAGTCTAGCCGCCTCAAATCTTAAGAAAAGACAATATATGTCCTTTTATTCCATATCATATATGGAGTTTTATCAACCACTTTAACGAAAATTAGTTTTAGTGCGAGTCTATTGGCTTTCAAAGTCTAGCCTCTATAAGACATTATGGGAAAGTCCGTGTGACACATCATAAATTAAATTATACCCTATATAGTTTGATTTCTCCTTTTAAAATGTCATATCTCAAATGAAATCCCTAATGGAGTCAATTGCAAGACAATCTCACCATTTCAAAAATAGTCACTTAAACTCTTGGCTCAAATTTTATTCACCTTGACCTCATCAAAGTATGTTAATAGTTCGTGAAGTGATTTTTTTATACTCATTTTGAAATTTCTAGAACAATTCAAAATTATGTCTTGTTGATAGGAT
The DNA here is from genome assembly GCA_039657365.1 of Stephania yunnanensis. Classification (NCBI taxonomy): domain Eukaryota; kingdom Viridiplantae; phylum Streptophyta; class Magnoliopsida; order Ranunculales; family Menispermaceae; genus Stephania; species Stephania yunnanensis. The sequence goes on from CM077580.1 coordinate 26,906,996, forward strand.
TTTTAATTCATTATAAAATAAACAAGTTCATTCCATGAAAAAAAAAAATCCGTTCTTTAAGGCTTTCTTTAGAACTCGGCAAAGTCTAGCCACAACTAAAATTTATGTGTCCGATACAAGCAACTTTTGTAAATTTTACCTTCCCCTTATCTTTCTTTATTAAATTCCTTTATGTTCTGAACCATCAAATATAAATATCTAAGGCCCATTTTTATTATTCTGTCTTATAGTTTTAAACATCATATGCAACTGTAAACAATATTCTCCATGTCATTCAAATTATGTAGTTTAAAACTATTTTGATGAATTATAGATCAAATCTACTGGCAAATTTTGGCACATGAAGATTCAAGCCTTTCGAGATAATTAATATAGTTCTTTCTTGTTCCAAACATAAAGACATATTAATATGTTCTGAACCATTGTACAAGAATCTAGGAATTTTGCAATCTTAAGCCCTTCCCGTGTAAGTTACTGTTGCAACATTTCCTTCAATGTCACTATCATATCATTAGTTTTCAATTCCCGAATCTTTCCCAAAGTCTAGTTTTATATTTGCTAACATGACATATAATCTTTGTACTAATAGATGGTAGTTTAAAAGGAACCATTAAACCAAGACATACATCATGTTTATATGGTTGATAACATTTATCAATTTTCAAACCAAAATAGGGAAATTAGTCATAAAAATTATTTTATCCTTCTCAAGGATTTATCGCCATTGCTATGAATTAGTGTTACTAGGAGGTTAACATTTACACTTAAAAGATCATGCATAATAATTTATTAGTGAGTAATTAAACTCCCACTAAATCAATAACTCTCGTAAATATTAATTTAGTGATCTAAGATCCATATTTCACTTAATTTTGAGACAGCTAAGGCATGACACTCAAAATCAAGTTATTTAGGTGGGTAACCATTACTAATTGCATCATATGCAACTCTTAGGTTCTTTATGAGACCTAGACATCATATGTCACAACATGTTATGTCTCATCTATGTCTAAAGCCCAAAACCGTTTTGATAGCTTTATTAAGTCAAACCAATTTAAAACATCCAGGTAATCATTACCCAGCTTGCCTCACTAAGATAACACAATACACCCTGCGAAGGTAGACCCATATTGATGTGATCGAGGCATTGACAAGTGTTTAAAATGGGTGGAATTAACTTAAAAATCTAATCGAGAGATTTTTATCAAGTTTTATGATCCATGTATTGTTTTTACAATGATTAATTCTAGCATCTATTTAATTATGGAATATCATATATACCTAATGTGCATAGAATAAAGATAATTCATATAAAACAAGAATAAACATCTTCATATATCAACAAGGCATCATAAAACAAATTATGGAAATTAAATACCTTAAAATTTTCCAAGTACATGAAAGATTATATTTTAAATAACCTCATTAATTATATATATCTCAATATAATTTTTATCGGACACTATTTAATTAAAACCGCTTTTAATTATATATTTTAATTAATATTAATAATAATCTCATTAATATTAATTAAATTAATTCAATCTAATTGATGAACAATAACCTCATCCAATTAATTGGTAATTAATCAATTAAAGCTTTTTTCAATTAATATATATATAACCCAATTAATATATATAGAGTTTTAATTCTATTACAACTTCCAATGGATAGCGTAGATGACAAAGTCATTCCATTGAGTTTAAGGATGAGGGATCGAATCCTACTCTCAACAAAAATAGGCCACCTATTTATTCCTTTTTGTAATCATATTACAAATAGATTTTCCTCTTAATTTTATTTTGTAATCTTGTTACAAGCTGAATTGCTAGCTAGGATGGTTAAGGTATTTCAATGAGTTGGGTAACTAGGGATTGAATCCCATATGAACCAAAGCTCTTTATTTTATTTTTTTTCAATATCATTGCTTTCAAGTCCCATACAACCACCGACATATTAAATTACACATATCTATGCACATAAATAGTGAAGTCTTATCCGCCAAATTTGATGCGCACCCGTTTGTGCAAGTACGTGCGTGACGGTGCGACTACATCAACCACACCATGCCGATACTTTCACATTTTTGCATATAGATTAATTGTACTAAACGCAATGATGCAACCATATATAAAATATCATGATTGACTTATATATATCATGTCTATAAAAAATAAGGGCACATTATAATTTAATTAAATCATGCCTACTGGCTCTGATACCACTGTTGGGTTTGGAGGATCATACACACTGGAAGTTTTCAAAACCTTTTCGAACATCTCCGAACTAAGATCCTATTCATTCCATTAAATTGATGTGCCAAAAAAATCATACCTTAGCAAGAACAACTCCATGTCTGCCTTGTTTCGTGTTGATCGATTCCTTTAAGACGCTGCCAAAAACAATGCCCTCTATCAGAAATCCACATGCAAACTGACGATCACAATCCGGAGTGCTAGCCGAAAAAATCCTAGGAAAAAATTCTCACAAAAATTCTTTATGAAAAATCTCTCTCGGGAATTCTCTCTCAACAAAAATCTCTTTATAGCTGTGACCTTAATGTCTTATTTATAGTACACTATGTCAAGTTGTAAAAGAACTCCATCTCCTACTTACACTCCAAATAGAGTCCTAGATATAATCTAAATGTAAAAAGGATATAGTCATAGATAATATACAATTACTAATCCAACAAGAGTTTTAATTTATCTAAAACTCAAATAAGAATTAAAGTCATACTATAATCCCAATTAGAGTCCTATTCTAAATAGGAATTACTAAGAGAAAAAATTTCTAGTCACACTAGAAATGTAGGAGAATCTTGAATCATATTCAAAATTAGACATTTAATGAGAATCTTCAAAATGAGTTTTATCAAGTAAAATTCGTTAACCATTATTAGTATGCGACCCAATAGGTTCATACAATGTTGGCAGCGAACCAAAACAGTTTTGGTGCACAAGTCATAAGCGGTCTCTAGCAAGGCATTATGACTACCTAAGTAGAATGAAGATTAATAAATCGATACAACCTAATAGCCAATGTATATCATATCTTTTTGTCACGCGATATCTTTTGATTGAACATAAGACATGGAATGTCACCTTTATAATTCAATCTACTAGTCTCCATCTCCTAGTAGATTGAAATTGTCAAGTGACATTGATCAAATCAATTCAATAGACATGGCCATTTATCGGTCTAACATATCAAGGGCCTAATAGATATCTCTCTAAAAAAGAGGGACGAATACTATCTTGATTAAACAACATCCACACATTACTCTCATTAGTATGCACACATTTCTTAGCTTATATGTTATCTATTCATGCGATAAGCCAATTACAGTCGCCTATCTTTTACATTTTGCATGTTTATTTAATAGTATGTCTTGCATATCCTTACTTTATTATGCTAATGCTCAAAGATGTTCCTTTGGACTTTCCTCAATGGCCTCTTGTCTTTTTGCAATGATTGAGTATAGATCCTACTACCAATAGGGGCAAGGGGATTCTAAGTTACTACTTCTGATTGCCTGCTATCGTGTAGTATGAGCTTATTTTGATATTTTGGACTATTTTGAGTATTGGGAGACTAGAGTGACATTGTACTTGTATATACACACTATTTTATGGTGCTATCGCCTATGTACAGAGTACTTTCCCAGGTTTTTCACAATAGGGTATGCTCATATGGATAATGTTTGTCATACTAATCTAATACATTAATTGCTTTACGTAAGGCTTCAGTTGATATATTGTTAACTTGTAAAATACAAACCACTAGTACAGCTAGGACACAAATAAGCTACAAATAGTTAAATTTAAGGAATCATAAATACTTTAGAAAATAACATAAGAAAATATGAATAATTAACAAATCGAACTTTTAACGCACACATGAAACATGAATATCGAGACATAAGTTTGACAGCCAGGTACAAAATACATGTAGCTGGGGCCATCGAGCGAAGAACGTATGACAAGATGACACCCTAGTGCAGCTTCGGGGTGCGCGGCCACCACAATGTGAAACTTCATGTAAAGAGATGGTTAAGCCGTTATTTGTAAATGATGACTTAAGCAAAGGAAAAAACTAACTGGACGAGGAACTTGAACAAAATTATATGTCAGGTCTTCATGATTGGACAACTAATGAAAACGAAGCCGAACATGAAATTGAAGCAGAACACATTCAAGAAATGTCAGATGAACCATATGAATAGAGAATGGAATATCAAACTCTAGTGTTCATCAATCCGCATCTTGTTTTACGCATACTTGTGGAATTTGAAACGATGATGGAATAAAATAGGCACTGAAGATTTTATGTGGTGTTGAAAACTATGTGTTAGACAGTCAAGACTATGTTAATACTTATATGTTAGAATTCCAGGATGAACTCAAACTCTAAAAGAAGATATGCCCATTTCATTAAACAAAGCAGCGGTGAACCCATTTGTTCATGCCTACTCCGAAGTTTGGGAATTACATGATCTTTCGGGCTAAGGCTAGCTAATGACTTAAAATAAAAGTGCTTATTGGGAGGTAACTCGATTAATTTTATTTTATTTTATGCATTAATTTCTATTTTAAATTAGTTTGATTTACTTTATTTTATTTATTAAATAATTTTAGCTAATTACTAACTCCATTTATTAATTTTTATAGGTTATGGAAGTTTAAAGATGAAGGAAGGAGAGAAACCTTGTGTTTGGTGTGACATTTGACTTTCAATTAAATTTTAACTACATGATTTGAGTGATTTTTTTAGGAAGTTGATTACTTGCTAAGATTTATTTGTTTTGAGACTTGGTTGGAAATCGAGAATTTTCGGCTCGCAAAATTAGGTTAAAAATTTTATGTCAATTCCTTGATTTATCAGTTTATACTCTTATTTTATTCTGGTTTCAAATTTTTTAAAGTGCAATTAAAAGTTTTAAGACATTTTCCAAAAATGTAGGCTAGCGATTTGCCAGCATTTTATAAAATGAACAAACAATCGTCAGGAAAATCAAGGACAATTAGCTGAATTTTATGCGACAAATTCTACTGTAGCAATTCTACAGCAATTAACGTTAGTTACATCAGTGAGGCACCGAGCATTAATCTTACATTTTTGAAGCAATGATTCCCCAGTGTTCCACTTAAAAAAAAAAGCATTATTGGGCACACATTCGAGTTCTTAAAATATAACCCAAATCGGTATATATACATTTCCATTCACATTATAAACCCTTGCACCCAATCAACTAGGAAATAATATTAGTGTCTAATTGAACTCTCCAAAGCCATATTATAAATTTTTTAAATAATTCCCACATTGATTATGATTACTATATGGTTTAGAAGGTTTGATTTTTTATCATTTTCAATTTTGAATTAATTTAATGATTTTTAAATTTCTATGGCTTAAGAATGATTACTATATAGTTTACATGGTTTTAAATTAAAAGGTTGGTGATTAAAGATTTTTGAATTATTTGGCGAGATACTTGAAGTTTTCACACAAAGTATAATTTCATACCGAATCTAGATAATAAAGGTTGTGTTTACATTAGTAGAGTTAAGAAAACAAGTTTAGGGTGGTTTTGAAAGTTGAATATGATAAGAAAGTACTATTAACAATTGGTGGAAAATTGGGTTTTTAAATAGAAATATGGTTTTTTTTTCAAGTTTCTCAATTATTTTTTTAATGTTTTATTTAGTGGTTTATTCCACAAATTTCTTTATTACTATACATTTCATAATTAATCGAAATGCATATTGTATAATTTAAAATACCTATGAAAAATGGATTAAATTTCCTTAATATATTAATTTTTTGGACATTTTTGACATCTCTATCTTGCAATTATATTTGTATTTTTAGATCATATTATTATCTTATGTTACATTTAAGTTTCCTGTTTGTTTTAGTTTTTCTCTTGACTTAGTTCATCAACCTTGAGGACAAGGTTCGAGTTAAGTTTAGGGTTATTAAGGTGATGTGGAGTATAAAGTAGCAGAGTTTGAACCACTTGTAGAATCGATTTATATATTTATATTTGATTAAATATTTTAAAATTTTTGAAGATACAAGTAATATTTATTCACCTTGTTTTATTTAGTTAGTAATATAAATGGAATATAATTTTGAATTAAATAAAAGTGATAGTTTTATTTCATAAGAAAATAGAAAGTTATATCAGTCATCATATGCTCAATTTTTGTCAGTGGAAATTGAGAAAACTTATGTAGTGGCTTTACCTTTGTAATTGATTTATCTTTTAATTCTGAGGTGTATTGCATAACTAGATGGTTGAGTTGTCAAATAAAGGATTGTTCTTTAACTCTTTCTATTCTATCATAATTTTTTCGGAAGGTAAAATGTTTTTATTTAATGAACACTTCTATTTAAGAAAAAAAGTAAATAATTACGAAATTAGAATAAGGAATGAAAAATGAATATGATTTATTGTACTCCTTTGCTAGGGACATCAAAGTTCTTTGTTTAGGGGTATTTGATACGTCATAAATTATACACATTTAATAGTACATTTTAGTATGTTTTATATGGTAAAGTCTCTAAAATACGTTCATAATATCTTATAATTATTTATTTTTGTTTTTCATGGTGTATAATTGAAACCGGGGCAAAAAATGGTGTAAAATGCATATACGATAGTCGTATGTTAAATTTAAATCGAAAAGCATGTTGTACGGATACCAAGGCAGTGAATTGGGGACCCACATGGCTGATGCAGCATAATGATGAAGCGGCGGAGTGTGATGTGCCAGTGCTGAATGTGGTAGAACATGTGATGATTTGGCATTTGTTGATTGGTGAAGTGATGTGTCCATGCAAAGTTGGCAAAGAAAGTTGTATAAGTGTGGCAACTAATGAGCATATGTAAAGAATACTATGAGATTAGCCTTGAGATACGTATCAAAAATTTGATAAAGATCTAGTGACTCATGATGATTACGTTATGTATTTGTGTACACGTTTGACATTCATCTGTTGTGGTTTAAAAGCCATTCGATCATCCTTGAGATGAGTGCATAATAGAATGATGACGTGCAAATTAAAATGAGTATTTATTGGAGGTGGGGTTCGATCCTTTGTCATCCTAAATTCTTTGGTTGCTTACCATCTAGGCTACTTGGCCTCACGAGATAAAGAAGAATAAAAAGCGGAGCTAGTGAGGATTCGAACTAAGGCCCTCCCACTCAAATGAAATGCACCTAACTAGGGGTGGGCAAACCTTTTTTTGGTGGTAAAAACCATCAAACCACCACTAATACGGTGGTTTCTAATTTGGCTATTTCGTAAACCACCGCCAAATTGTGAATCCTCATAACTGCAACCAAACTAATAGTGTTTTGTGCGGTTTGGTTAGTCAATTTGGTTAGTATAGTTTTGCAATTTTCTTGTGAAACATTTTCAACAATAAAAATTTACACATTTCATACAAGTCCATACATATCCATCAACAAAAAATAGATTTTCATACATGACCATCCACAAAAATACAATCAAACACATGAACTCAATCAAAATTATGAGTCTAAGTTCTTTTCAAAAGTTAAAATGACATGAAAAAGTTCAAATATATATTACATTTCATTCATAGTTTATGAGTGGTTTTATGGTTTGGTGAACCACGATTTTCTATAAATAAATACCACCACAAAATTGGGGAATCACAATTTTCAAGTTCTCTAAACTACCTTCAAACAGATAATATAAAAAATAGACCAGCCCATGCGATTTTGACTGTTTAGGTGATTTGGGCGATTTTGTGGAGCCCATTGCCCACCCCTACACCTAACCAACCAAGCTAGACATTTGAGTTTGGAATGGAATTTATTATTTTATCGATATATTAACCTAAATGAATTAAATCAAATAAAAACTAATTTATACAAAGTTTCTAATTATCAACATATGGAGTATCGTTTTGGTTTTAGGGTTCATATGCAGCGAAAAATTCAAAACAATATTTGAAAAACCACGATGGGGTCCAAAATAAGTTTCATTATACTAGATCTACAAAATTAAACCAGACCTTAATCCATGATTTCCTTATCTGATTGTTCGATCTCCAATGTTCAAGCGCACATCCTCTATCGAAAATCAACACACGAACGCTGACCACAATTTGGAGTGCTGTCTCCAAGAAAAATAGAAAATAATTTTTTTTCTTTCCTAAAATCCCGAGAACTTGAAACTAGCAAAAACGAAATCTTATTTCAGTTTAAGGTTTCATCTTCTATTTATACGCGCAAATAAGCTCACTTCAAAAAACTATTCGAAATACAACTATTAAATTTACGCAATTCAAGTAAATTATACATATGCCCCTATTGATAAGTTATCAAATAAAGAATTGTAAAGGCTTTTATGTCATGAATTTTATCATAAAAAATTTAATAATCTTGACCAATTGAAATTGTGTAAAGCCATTCTTTGTATGCGACCTAATAGGTTTATGCGATGTTGGTAGTGAACCAAAATTATTTTTGTATACAAGTCATATGTGGTCTCTAGCAAGGCATTATAAGTACTCAAGTAGCATAAATATCAAAATTGATACAACCTACTTAATAACTTATATCATACCTTTTTTCTGTGGAATATCCTTATATTAAACATGGGGCATGGGAAGTCACCCTTAATATTCAATCGTACTAGTCTCGAACTTTTTGTAGAAAGAAAATATCCAAGTGACATTGATCATATCAATTGACATGGACTTGGGCATTATCAAACTCTCTTATGAAGGGATCCACTAATATCTCTCTCTATACGAGAGGGAAAATGTCTATTTTTATTACTGTTGGACTAAGTACTTTAACACTTACACTCCATCCAGGATTTTGATGGCAAAAACAAATGTGATGATTTTAACAAGTTTGTTTAATATTTCAAGACATAAACCTCTGTTAGGAATCATAAGTTCAAAAAGAAAGTTGAACCTTTACAAGTTCATGTCAAATAGACTAAACGAAGTCAGATAAGCTTAGGAATGGGCTCATACGATGATATCAAGACCGGAAAGCTAAAGCTATAAATCGTGCAACTTATGTAAGATTTATAAGTTCTATTCGTATAGACTAAATGCATTAGAATCATGCATTACATGAATCATTGTTTTCAAAGTATTTAAAGTCATGAATTTTGTGATTTACAATTCCATGAGTTTCAAAAGATTTTAAAATCATGCAAGCATGTTTTAAAGCATGTATTTGAGGTTTATAAATTGTTGAAATTGTTTTTGAAGGCACTGACGCTCATTTGGACAACTTTTAGGTTTTTATCTCAAATATTTGTTGAAAAGCCCTTATACGTTTCATGAAATTGGGATTGTTGATTTTTGGGGTTTTGCGATATCATTCAAGATGTCCAAATATGTTATTATTAAACCTACTAAATATGTGTGAATTGTTTTCATTGGTTTAGTAGAGTCATACGAAACTAATTGGGATGGCAAAATGAAAAATGAAATTATTTTGAAGCCTATGTCCCTAGCGTGCTAGGCAAGCTTAATAACACGGTACCTAAAGATAGTGTTCTATTCAGGCTACCTAGCATGCTATGCAGAGTTTTGAAAGCTTTTTGAAAAGCTTTATCTCCACCTTTAATTTGAATTTAAGGATTATTTTAGACTTTTGGATCAACAAAACAGACAGCAACTCCTTACTAGGGCTTATGAACCAAAGTAAAACAACAAGAACACACATTGAACAATTTTTTATCTCATACTCTCAAAAATCTAAGTTAGCACTCAAATTTGTGAACTTTGTGCTCACGACTACTTGGAATCTTTAAAGGCCATTGGTTAGCTCTGAAATTGATACTAAAGATTTGTTATAAGCCTTGCAAATCACACTCCAAATACGTTTGCCAGATCTCATACTTAGGTTAATATCTCTTAATTTCCTACTCTATTTGTGCTCAGTTGATACTATTTGATTGGAGTTTTATGTGGAAATCATTTGTAGTGTTGTTAAACACAGTTGTCTTGGGTTTTCGCACTTGAACTTGATCTCTTGGACCCTTGGAATGTTATAAACAAGCTGTTGCCCTTAATATTGATTTTTTACAAAATCACTTCTCCACTTGATTTGAAACCATGCTTTTTTTAAATTGATTTTGGTTTGTCGATTTCATGAATACAATTTGCACATACTCACTGATTTTATTGGTATCTTAGTTGTAGGTTGTTGATTATAAGACATAATAGGTTTTAAGTCAAGGGAAGACTTAGTTGAGGCTAGGTGGGAAGACCTAATTTATAAATAGGCATTATAGGTTTGAAAATCATAACTGGGGAGGTTAGATAGTTGTTGTAGATCAGTTGGGTCGAACTACTATAAATATTGTGTCTTATTTTCTTCTCTTCTACGTCCTTCACCCTTTCATTACTTTGTCCTTTATTGCTTGTGTAGGGGTTTAGTGTCATTAATTGACTAAAGTTTTAAAAAGGGAATAACCTATCAGTACACCCAATTTGCCCCCTCATGTGTGTAGTTTCAATTGGTATCAAAGTGGTATATTGCTAAAAGTGTTACTAACTTATCTTTGAGTATTTTTTTGGAAGAATGTAAACTTTAATTCTCGTTCGCCTTAAGGAAGGTAACTCATCTTCTAGGCCTCCTTACATTTATGGAACCAACTAGCTCATTGAAAAATAAGGATGAAATTCTACATAAGTGCACAAGGTAGAAGATTGTGGGATTGTATTGAGGATTGCTACTCTCCATCCAACAAAGCCAGAAAGGATTGCATTCAGGAAAAGACAAGAATTGAGCTATACAATGATCAAGCCATGAATCACTCGATTTGTGCACTTAGGGAAAATGAATTCAACAGAGTGAGTAGTATGGTACGAAATTGAAGTACATTATGAGGGTACTACTCAAGTGAAGAAAACAAAGTTAAGCAATCTTGAGAACCTTTGTGAAACTTTTTGGGTTGGCCTTGATTAATAGGTTGACACTGAAATTCCTCGATTTACTAAGCTCTTGAATGAGATGAAGAATCATGAAAAGCATTATGATAAAGAGAACTCTATGTACAAGTTCCTTAGAGGCTTACCTAAAGAATGGATTGCAAAGAAGTATGCTAAATGATCAAGCCATATGATAAAAATAAACTTGAAGATAAAGGGGATGTTCTTTCCAAAAGGCTTCATAAAGCCGAGTATATGAGTGATAAGATCAAGAAGAAGCTCAATAATGGTAGTAAAGGAAGCAAAGCAAGTGATGTAACATTGTTCAACTATGGCTAGCCGAGGCATCTTGAAGTCGATTGTCATTCCAAGAAGAGCAAGGTCAAGAGAAAGGGAAAGAAAAGCTTCAAAGCTACATCGAATGACTCATCTTCATCTAGTTCCAATTTCGCATTGAAAAATGAGAAGGCTATCCTTTGTGTTATGGTAAAGGTTGAGGTACATGATTCAAACTCTTTGGATTTTAATGACGTTATGACTTAGATGAAGAGCTTAGTATTCATGAATTTAGGAAAGAGTTGGAAAAAGAGGTCAAAAAGACCGATCGACTCAAAAACAACTTGAATAAAGCCATTAGTGAGATTGAGAAGTAAAATGAGATTATTCATAACCACCAACGTGATTTGGAATTGGTAATAAGTGAGAGAAATGACTTAGTCAAAGAAGCAGAGGACTTGACCACTATGGTCACTAAGTTCACTAATGATACAAAAAATGTTTGTCTTGATGTTAAGAGCACAACAACGTGTACACAATAAGAGTGGCATAGGCTACGGTGTTAGTCTATTGATCTATAAGTAGTTGTTGGCCGATACTAGTAAGTGTTTAAAGTGCAATAGATCATATAATATTGGCCAATGTATCTTGAACAATACCATTAAAGGGAAACTAGCATAGGGTAGTAAAAAATATTTATGATACTAACTTTCTCGGACCCAAAAGAGTTTGGCTACCAAAATCCAGTGTCTCTCAGATTGTGTAGGATGCATGGAGGAGCACCCATAGTACTTGGAGAGTGGGTGGTCAAGGCACATTATCGAAGATGCAAGTCAATTCATTGAGGTCAAACAACATGACAGGAAAAGGGTTACCTTTAGTTAGAACAAGAAAAGAAAAGTAATTGTCATTGGCATTGTGGGTGACGATTCCTTATCAATATCTAATGCCTATCTTGTTGATTGGTTGAAAAATAACATACTTAGCACAATTCAATTATGTGATATAGTGTTTCATGTCATGTTTGAATCATGGAGATTCATAGTTAAGAATGAGAGGCATGACACTATCTTTGTTGCATGTAGAGATAGTAATGTTCATTCCATAAACTTTGATAAGATGCACATGCAATATATTTCACGCTTGAGTGCTCAACATGAATGTAATGCATGGTTATGGAATCATAGACTAGGTCATTCTTTCATGGAACTAGTCAAGATTGTCTAAGCATGACTTGGCTAAAGGTATTCTTTAATGCACTTATAAGAAAGACAGAGTGTGAATCTTGCATTCTTGGTGAGCAAGTGAAATCATCACTCAAGACGAAAGTAATTAATAATGTGACTAGAGCCTTAAACTAGTTCATATAGACTTGTAAGGACCTACACAGATACAAAGTCTAGGGGGTAAATCATATTGTTGTTTCTAATTGATGTTTTCACTAGATACACATAGGACTATTTCATGGCATACAAACATGAAGTGTTTGAGGTATTTGTCAAATTTTATCTTGGTCAAAAATAATAAGGGCTACAAAATCACTATCATTAGAAGTGATAGAGGTGGTGAGTTTGTCGATAAAAATCTAGAAATGTTTTCGCAAGACAAGGATATTCACATCAATTTTCTTCTCTTAGAATGCCATAACAAAATGGAGTGGTTGAGATAAAGAATCAGATGCTTCAAGAAATATACTGAATCACATCGAATGAGTACAACATAGCTAAGCACTTTTGGGTCGAAGCCATTAACTGGGCATGTTATGTCGTAAATAGGATAAATGTTTGCAAAAAAGTGAAAAAGACTACGTATGAGCTATAGAATTTTCAAAGGCCTAACGAGGCTACTTTAAGGTGTTTGGTTACACATATTACGTCTTGAATGATAGCGATTAGTTGGACAAATTTGACCCAAAGTCAAATATTTGCACATTCTTAGGATATTCCATGCATATTAAACCTTATAATTTGTTCAATAGGTCATCTAAGACCATAGAAGAGTCAATTCATGTTAAGTTTGAGGAGATGGATCCTAAAGTGAGATTAAAGCATACAATGGAACAAATGAGAATTAATGTTGATGATATCATTCAAGCTAAAGATTTTAATGGAAATAGGAAGGAAGTAAGATAGGAACCCGAATCTAGTGTATCTAAAAACTTTACATTTCTTATAGGACATCCATCCCCGCAAATCATTGGTAACTCAAGCAAGAGCATAACCACTAGGTCTTCACTAAACTGTGATGAAAGGTATATAACTTTTATATCACAAACCTAGCCAACTAAGATAGATGAAGCCTTAGATGATAAGTTTTGGATCATGGGTATGTAAGAGGAGTTACGACATTTTGCAGGGAACAAGGTGTGGACCCTAGTTCTAAGACCTAAGAACTAAACAATCATAGGAACAAAACAGGTTTTTTAGGAACAAAAAGAATGAGAAGGGAGAAATAGTGTGAAAAAAGGCTAGCTTTGTCATGCAGGTCCATAATCAAGAGGCTAGAATTGACTATGAAGAAGCCTTTCCACCAGTAGCAAAACTAGAAGCAATTTGTATATTTCTTGCTTAGGCTTGCTACAATGGCTTTCTACTATAATAAATATATGTAAAAAGCTCATTTTTAAATGGCTTTATCAATAAAGAGGTCTATGTGGAGCAACTACCGGGTTTTGATGACCATTACTCTCCAAATCATGTTTCTCCTCTTCAAAAAGTGTTGTATGAACTTAGACTAGCTCCCAAATCATATTGTGAAAGGCTAAGTGCATTCCTTCTTAACAAAGGGTTTGATAAAGAAACAATAGATTCTACATTGTTCATTTTGATAAAAAAAATGATGACATGTTACCTCTTTAAATCTACGTGGATGATAATATTTTTGGGTCATCAAACAAGCATTTATACGATCAATTTTAGTCCTTGATGATACAAGAATTCGAAATGAGCATGATGGATGAACTAATACACTTCTTAGGTTTGCAAATAAAGCAATCTAAGCATAGAATTTTTGTAAATCAAGGTAGTATGCAAAGAACATGATTAGGAAATTCAAAGTTGAAAAATTGAAGGCATGTGAAACTCTTGGTAATTCAACCATCAAAATGGACAAGGACCCTCTAAGAAAGCCTATAGATCCTAAGCTATAAAGAGGAATGATAAGAAACCTACTTTACTTGACTGCTAGTAGACCGCACATTATGTTTAGAGTTTGTCTATGTGCTAGATTTCAAATTAAGCCTAAAGAGTCACATTTAAAGTGTGTCTAGTGCATATTTGGTTAGTTGAGTGGCACACAAGGCTTAGAGCTATGGTTCAATAAAACTCCTAATTTTGAAATTAAAAGTTATATTTATTCAGATTATGTTGAAGCCCAGTAGATAGAAAGAGCAAATTGAGATTTTGCCACTTGCTAGGAAACTCCTTGATTTCATTATTTAGCAAAAAGCAAAATTTTGTCGCATTGTCCACCGCAGAAGATGAGTATATGGAAGTCGAGAGTTGTTCTGCTCAACTTATAGACATAAATCAATAACTCGAGGATTATTAAATCCAAGTTGGTTATGATGAAGTCTTTGTGATAATGCAAGTGTAATTAATATTTCAAAGAATCCATTTTTACATTCGCACATAAAGAACATTAAGATTAAACATAATTTTCTTCGTGATCATATGTAAAATGGGTATGTTAAATTGATTCATGTATTCACCGACAACCAACAAGTGGATATTTTCACCAAACCATTTCCTAGGGACTAATTTTCCAAAAATTAGGCAAGAATTAGGCTTGATTAGTGAATCCAATCTATTCAGTGTGTTGTAAGGATTGTTCATCATAATTGGCATGAATCTTGAGGTGTTTATGATGTGTATGTCGCGTTGGGAGCTATGTTTTCTAGTAAAGAATGGCTTTCAAAAATCAGTCCAAACTCTGGAAAAAGTTCCAACTATTATAGATAGTGTGTTATTTGCAGATGGTATTATCTTAGTGGATGCTATTTGCAGATGGTATTATCTTAGTGGATGAGACTAAAGATGGAATGAATAGGAAATTAGAACTCTAGAAGAATACATTAGAATCTAAAGGCTTTAAGTTGAGTAGGATGAAAATCGAATACATGCGCTGTGAGTTTAGAAACACAAGACATCGAGATGACGGAATGGTAAAATTAGGGGAAATAGAACTTCCTAAGGTAAACCACTTTAGATACCTAGGATCAATCATACAAAATGATGGCAACATTGAGAATGATGTCACACATAGAATTCAAGCTGGATGGAAGAAATGGCGGAGTGCAACAGGGGCGTTTTGTGATCGAAATATTCCTACTAAGTTAAAAGGAAAATCTTATAGAACCGAAATTAGGCCAGCTATGCTCTATGGAAGTGAATGTTGGGCAGTAAAGCAACAACAATTACAAAAAATGAACGTAGCAGAAATGAGGATGTTTTGGTGGATGTGTGCTAAAACTCGTAAAGATAGAATAAGAAATACATAAATTCAAAGACAAGTAGGTGTAGCACAAATTGATACAAAGATTAGGAAATGGCGGTCGCGATGGTTTGGTCACCTGCAAAAATGACCTACAAATGCTCCAACTAGAAAACTTGACTCATTAGAAACTGTAGAAATTCGACGAGGTAGGGGCAGACCAAAGTTAACATGGGATGCATAATTAGGAGGGATTTAAATGGTTTGTAAAGCTCACCATCAATTGCACTTAATCGATCACAATGGAAAAGTTTGATCCATTGGTCGACCCTAGTTAATTTGGGACTATGGCTATGTTGTTGTAATTGTTGTTGTTGTAGATAGCGCACTATCTAATGAGAGGTTATGTTTTTTTAATACCTGAAAGCTTTCTCTCTACTTCGGTTGCTCACTATTTTGGACACACCGTGACCTTCATACCATGAAATCGCTTCCCCTAACTATTTCAGTGCGATTCCACTATATTTAGGTGAGTAACTCATTTTTCATTTTTACACTTTGATCCTTCATTTCTATTGAAAATCTCAATATGAGCTTTGTACAACAAGTGTTTGACAAAATCCTTCCACTAGATATGTCGACTAGTTTGGCTATAAAATCCATTCCTAGGCTTCAAACAGTCCAGGAATCATTAGTTAGTGATTTAGATTCATCCTTATTATTTCGGACCACGGCTCCAATAAGTACTCATGGCACTACTCGGTCGACTAGCCTTCCACTACTCCCATCGTCTCTATCAATCCTCCCTGCTTCGAATGATGCAGTTAAGCAATCTATAATGAGGCATCTACATCTTCTATCCACTAGTCAATCAACTAAAACCTAACCGATGCAAATTTCAACAAATCAGGAGTTGTTGATTTCGATTTCTTTAACAAAGCACAATTACTAGCCTGCGAAGTATTATGAAAGATCGGTTGGGTGCAATTCCGCGGCTACTAGGCCAAATAAAATCCATCATTTGTTCGAATGTTCTACCTCAACATGAAGACGAGTAATGATTTCACCATAAAATCACATGTTGGAGGATGGGAAGTTGTGATCCCTTCGGATAAGCTCCACGATATACTTGGATAACCACTTCTTGAGCTTACTGTCACATTCCATGAAACGTACTCTTATGGTCGTTTGATAAGCTAGAGCTTTTGAATTTCTTCCATTGTGGTGAAGTGAAGCTCATTGTCTATCCTAACCTTTCCACCAACACAGACTTCAAGATTGTGCTGCATCAATTTATCGATTCTTGCACAAGTGATTCTTCCAAGAAGTGGAAGCAAAAAATCTATCACTATTCGTAACATGTACATCCTTAGGGTGAGAGACATCTAGATTAGTCTGTTGCACATCATCATCTCTTATGTGACATCATTTTTTGGCGCTGATCGACACTTTCCATATGCTCGTTTATAAACTAATTTCTTCTAGAAGCTGGGGTTGATCAAACCATAGGAGGTGCGCCTCCCTCCATGAAGGAGACTATTGGTTCAGCTACACTACATGCAATGAAGTACCACTACATTTGTACTGTAGGAGATGGATATAGCTTCCCGATATTCCAGCAGGCATATAGTATGGCAGATATGAGTCTCCATATGAGTCGGATCCAAATGTATAGTTAGATAAGCATGAATATATTGACTATAACAAGTTATTTACGCAACACTATGTAGGAAATGATGGTCAGCTCATTGCTCAAGACGATGAGGAGGTTCATAAGGAGATTCTCACTCCACAAACATCGTTTGAGGCTCCGCATTAGAGAGCTCAGCTATACCCACACGATTACATGCTTCAACCATATTATGGGTTGACTCCTTCAACTGACATGCCCTTATATACTACATACCTTTCTGCTTAGCTCGGATCTATACATGTGTATATGACCTAAACATTTACTAAAATTGATACGCGAGGGTGATTGTTTTCATCACATTGAGGGACATATGCTTCTACCTATGCAGCTAAGGAAGCATGGCTCATATTGTTCAGCTCATCGGACTTCTTCCCAGTGGAGTTGATTTGAGCATATAGTTAGGGGGAGTATTAGTAGACTCTATGTGTTAGGGAACCTTAATATAGTCATGTTAGTAAGAGTTTATTTGGAGACCTTATATGTAAAGTCTCCATTTCACTTCTACATGTGTCACATCACATCATTATTTCTATTTTGTGTACTTATTGCGCGACATGAATTTTGTGTATCTCTGACTAATTCGTAACAAATGAATGGCATTTTATATGACTTTTTAATCCCTATTTAGTACATCTGTATAAATGAATTTATCTTTAATTGCGTAGTTTTTTATCAAAGAGGGAGAGCTATGGATGCATTGTTCTTACATCGGGGGAAATACATTATAGTTAGGACCCTCATATGTTTTTGCATATTGATCGGGGGAGGCATTCTATTCTATTTTTTGTGTTATTAAAAGAGGGAGAACTATTTCCATTAAACTTGCAATTTATAATATTCATGAACTGGGTGTGTATGTGATATCTATCTTTTGTTTATCAAGTCCACAATGTTTATTATCATTGTAAAGGGGGAGACTGTAGGACTAAATGCTTTGACACTTACACATCACCTGATAATTTGATGGAAATAAAAAAAGTAAAAGGATTCTAACAAGTTTGTTTAGTGTTTCATAACATAAAACTCTGTTAGGAATCACAAGTTCAAAAGGAAAGTTGAGCCTTTACAAGTTCAAGTCAAATTGGCAAATTGAAGTCGGATAAGCATAATTCTTGGCTCCTACAAGGATATATAGACTAGAAAGCCAAATCTACAAATTGTACAACTTACTTAAGTTATATAAGTTCTATTCCTATAAGCTAAATGCATTAGAATCATGCATTAAATGAATCATAGTTTTCAAATTACTTAGTCACAAATTTTATGATTTGTAATTCAGTGAGTTTCAAAAGTGTTTCAAATCATGCAAACATGTTTTAAAGCATGTATTTGAGGTATACAAACTATTGAAATTTTTTTAGATTTTAGCTTGCTTGTTTGGATAGCTTTCGAGTTTCATAGAAAATATTTGTGGAGAAGCCCCTATATGTTACGTGAAACTGATTTTTTTTATATATTTTCGGGGTCGACAATATCATTTGGTATGTCCAAATATAGTTTGTAGGCCCTACTAAATTTGTGTGAAGTGTTTTGCAGAGGGTTAGTATAGTCGTAGAACAGTTGGAGAGTCAATCAGCAAAACTAGAAATGAAATTGTGGTGAAGCCCTTATACCTATCGCGTAAGGCATGCAGGATAGTGCTCTGCCTATAAATGAAGCATTATCCACGCTATGTAGTGGACTATTCAAAGTTATGAAAACTTTTTTAAAATTTTTATCTCCCCATTTAATTTGAACTTGGGGATCATTTTGGACTTTCGGATCAACACAAGGGTCACCAACTTCTTATTAAGCTTTGAGAACCAAAGTAAAACACAAGAAAACACATTGAAAATTTTTGGTCTTATACTCATAAAAATCCAAGTTAGCACTTAAATTTGAGAACTTTATGCTCTCAACACTTCGAATATTTGAAAGCCATTGATTAGCTCTTGAAGTTGATACCAGAGAAATGTTCTAGGTCTTACAACTCACTCCATATTTAATTTTCATATCTCATACTTGAGGTTGTCAGATCTCTTGATTTCCTACTTTTTTTTTTGCTTAATCTATACTTTTTGATTGGAGTTTTGTGTGAAAATCATTTGCAGTATTATTAAACAAATATTCTTCAATTTTGCGCTTAAACTTGATCTCTTGAACATTTGGAATGCTCTTAATATGGATTTTCTACAAAATCACTTGTTCACTTTATTTGAAACCGTGCTTGTTTTAATTGATTTTGATTTTCGGATTTCTTCACTAAGGATTGCGCATACTATACAATCTTATTGGTATCTTGGTTGTGTCCATAATTGCATTCATTAAAGTGGTCAACTCAAGGAGGCTTGTAAGGATTGGACTTATTACCGATTTATATTGTAAGGCAAAAATCTCTATATATTCATCAATCTTTGTTGTAAGTTATTGATTGTGAGACTTTGTGGGATTTAAGTCAAAAGAAGACATAGTTAAGGCCAGGAAAAAACCCTAATTGAGGCTAGGTGGGAAGAAATAATTTGTAATTCGACATTCTTCACCTGTATCTTAGATTTTCACTTATAGGTACCAAAAGTGGGAGTTTAAAAATCTTAACATGGGAGGTTAGGTTGTGGATGTAGATAGGTTGGATCGAACCACTATGAATCTTTTGTGCCATTTCCTTCTCTTCTACCTCCTTCACCTTTACATTATCATCTCATCTATTTCTTGTATGGGGGTCTAGCAACATAAATTGACTAAAAATTTTAAAAAGGGGATAACCTCTCGGTACACCCAATTCACCCCCTCTTGGGTGCGGTTTCAATTAAACACTTTCGCACATTATTCACATAGTAACCAATCAAAATATTTATAATCATCCGGTTAAAGACAACATTTGATTTAGTCAAATCATTATGATCATAATGTTGAAGTCGGTGGTAACATCAAGTTAAAGGACTAAATAATATAGCTATCATGAGTAACACCTATGACTTAATCAATGTGGTGTTCTTATAACGGCTCGGTCTAATACCTTGTTCCACAAAAAGTATTCATGATATAAATTCGTATCCCTATACGCAAGATCATCATATGGCCATCGATCAAGATTTAATTAGTGTTAATTCATTATAGTTCCCTATATAATTACTGACAAGGGACATTTAGGATATTTCAACAAAGAACCATAGATCTTATTATAAGGTAATCATGCAATTACTTATAATAAAACAACAAACTAAAACCTCCATTTTATTGACTAAAAATTATAAGATAGATAATGTTTGTATATCGACCTAGGACACATGTTCAAATATTTTCCACTTGCATTACGACCAATCATAAGTGTATCTAATACCTAATGACCTAACATAACCATCACGTTTCGCTTGTGAAAAAGCCTTTGCCAAAGGATCTATAACATTGTTTTATATTAGAACTTTGCAAATCTTCCAGTCTCTCTTTTCAATGATTTTTTTATGAGATGAAAATATTTGAGTATTCGTCTGAATCTATAGTGTGGTCCAGGTTCCTTAGCCCATGCTATTGTCCTATTGTTGTCGCAATACAAGCTAATGGTTTTAGCAATACTTGAAACCACACCTAGTTCTAATATGAACTTTTTGACCTAAACTATATCCTTGGCCGCATCGGATGTTTCAATGTACTCAGCTTCAGTTGTAGAATCTACCACAGTCCCTTGTTTCAAACTTTTCCAACGCACTATCCCTCCATTCAAAGTAAACACATATCTAGATTGCGATTTGAACTCATCTATGTCAGTTTGAAAATTTGCATTGATGTAACCATCCGCAACAACCTTGTCTTCTAAACTTCCATAGACCAAACAAAATTTTTTAGTCTTTCTCAAGTACTTAAGAAGGTTCCTTATTGATATCAAGTGACTCTTGGTAGGACCAGATAGATATCTTCTTTTTGTGCTCAAAGCAAATGATACACTAAGTTGTTTGCATAACCATAGACAATAGATCGAATAGCTAATCCATATGGAAACATATTCATTCATTTTTGCTCATCATTTTGTTGGGTTTTTAGGGTTCATATGCAGCGGAGATTACAAAACAATTTTGACAAAAACCCCAACAGGATCCAAATCTAATTCCATTAAAAATGTTTAAAACAAGAAAACTCAATCATACCTCGATTGCAAAATACCTTTATGAAGGTTGATCGATCTCCAAGGCGCTGCCAACGATGAACGACCTCTACCAGCAGTCCACACACGAACGGCGGCCAAGATTCGAAGTGCTAGCTTCAAGAGAATACCAAAACTTTTTGTTTCTCTCCAAAACGATCCAAAGCGTACCAGAAAACCCTAAGTCGTTTCTAAAACGAAAATAGAGTTTCGGCCCTTAATCTTTAGTACATGTGTTCTTACTTAAAGCGTCTATTTATATAACCCTTGTATATACACGGTTAAGTAAATTACACATATACCCGTACTTAAAGAAGTATAAGTGTAATACACCACAAGGACATTTTTGTCACGAATTTTATCTTATAAAATCCGTATTTCTGAAAAATCTTAAAATCTCGCAAAACCATTCTTCGTGTGCGACCCAATAGACTCATACAACGTTGGCAGTGTACCAAAACACATTTTGGTATACAAGTCATAAGTACCCTCTAGCAAGACATTATGACTACCCAAGTTGTATAAATTGCAAATCGATATAACCTAATCAATAGTATAACATCCTTTTGTCACATAATATCTTTTGATCAAACATAAGGCATGGAATTGTCATCCAACATGTTCAATGGTACTAGTCTCGATCTCCAGGTAGACTGAAAACATCTAAGTGACAATGATCAATATTAATTCACTTAGACTAGGCCTTTTAACAGTGTAACACATTGAGGGATCCACTGGATATCTCTCTTTATATGAGAGGGACAAATTCTATCTCGATTACACGACTTCATCACATTGCTCACACAATAACCAATCACAACCCTTATAATCGTCCGGTTAAAGACAACGTTTGATTATGTCAAATCATTGTGTTCCTAATGTTGAAGTCTCTGGTAATCTCAAGTCAGAGGACTGAAAATATACATATCATGAGAAACAACTATGACTTTATCCATGTGATGTTCTCATAGCGGGTCATTCCAATACTTTGTTCCCTAATAAGTACTCGTGATCTTGAATCGTATCCCTATACGTATAATCATCATATGATCATCAATCAAGACTCACACTTGTCTTAATTCATTATAGTTCCCAGTATAATGATCGAATAGGGACATTTAGGATATTTCTGCAAATACCCATGGATTTTATCATAATGTAAACATGTAAATTAATTATAATAAACAACAAGCGAAATCCTCTATTTTATTAACTAAAAGTATTCATAAAGACAGTTAATGGATCGACCTAGGGCACATGCCCCAACATCTCCCACTTGCACTGGGGCCAATAATACATGCATCTAATGCCTAATGATCTAACATGACCATCATGTTTTGCTTGTGGAAGAGCTTTTGTCAATGGATCTCCAACATTGTCTTCAGTAGGTACTCTGCAAATCTTCACGTCTCCCCTCTCGATAATTTCTCTGATTAGATGAAAACGCCTAAGTATATGTTTGGATCCGTGGTTTGATCTAGGTCCCTTGGCCTGTGCTATTGCCCCTTTATTGTCATAATACAAACAAACAGGGTTAGAAATACTCGGAACCACGGCTAGTTCAGAAATGAACTTTTTATCCAAACTGCCTCCTTTGCTACATCGGACGCTGCAATATACTCAGCTTCTATTGTTGAATCGCACGATCTCTTGCTTCGAACTTTTCCAGCTTACTGCACTCCCATTCAAAGTAAACACATATCTAGACTGCGATCTAAAATCATCTATATCAGTTTGAAAACTTGCATCTGTGTAACCATTTACAACTAGATCATTTTCAAAATCTCCATAAATCAAGAACATTTTCTTAGTCCTTCATAAGTATTTAAGAATGTTATTTACTGATATCCAGTGACTCTCACTAGGATTTGACTGATATATGCTTGTAGTGCTCAAAGCATATGATACATCAGGTCGAGTGCATAGCATGGCATACATGATAGATCCAATTGCTTATGCATATAGAATCTTATTCATATGGTCTTGCTCGTCATTTGTCTTAGGACATTGAATCTTGTTGAGACTTATGCCACGAGAAGTTGGCAACAATCCTCTTTTAGAGTCTTGCAAACTGAATCTATTCAACACCTTATCTATGTATGTACTCTGACTTAGACCGATTAGCCTCTTAGATCTATCCCTATAGATCCTTCTCCCCAGGATATAGGCTGCATCTCCTAAGTATTTCATTGAGAAACATTTCCCTAACCAAGACTTGACATCCTGCAATGTTGGAATGTCATTTCCAATTAGTAATATATCATCAACATACAGTACCAGAAAAATGACTACACTCCCACTGACCTTCTTGTATACATAAGGCTCATCTTCGTTCTTAATAAAACCAAAATCCTTGATTGCTTTATCTAAACGAAGATTCCAACTCCGAGAAGCTTGCTTTAATCCATAAATGGATCTTTGAAGCTTACATACCTTCCTAAAATTCCTAGGATGTATAAAACTTTTACGTTGTGTCATATACACATCCTCAACCAGCTTTCCGTTGAGAAATGTTGTTTTTACCTCCATTTGCCATATCTCATAGTCAAAATATGCAGCAATGGAAATTAAAATTCTTATGGATTTAAGCATGGCTACTGGCAAAAACGTTTCATCATAATCAACACCTTGAATATGCTTGAAACCTTTTGCTACAGGTCTTGCTTTAAAAGTATGCACTTTGCCATCCATGTCAGTTTTCTTCTTGAAGACCAATTTACATACAATGGTCTTACCACCTTCAGGTAAATCAACCAAGTTCCAAACTTGGTTATCATACATGGATTGCATCTCAGAGTTCATGGCACTTAGCCATTTATCTGAGTCTGGTCCAGACATAGCCTCCTGATAAGTGGTGGGCTCATTTTGATCCATAAGCAACACATCACGACTATCAGTAACGAGAAATCTGAATCTCTCTGCTCATGTCTACGTGGGCCTTGTGTCACTTGTGGAGGTTCAACTGGTTTAGAACGATGTTGAACTTCCAGTATTGGTTCTGGGTTTATCTGTGATTCTTGAACTTCTTCAATATTTATTTCTCTCCCACTAGCGTCTTTTGAAATAAACTATTTTTCTATAAAGGCACCATACCGAGCAACAAACACTTTGTTCTCAGCGCGATTATAAAAGTAATATCCTTTTGTTTTCTTTGGATGCCCCGCAAATAAACACTTGTCAGATTTAGGTGCTACTTTTCCTGAGACTTATCGTTTTATGTAAACCTCACAACCTTAAATCTTAAGGAAAGACAAACTGGGTCTCTTCCCATACCATATCTCATATGGTGTTTTATCAATCGCTTTATAAGGAACTCGATTTAGAGTGAAAGTTGCAGTTTGTAATGCATAACCCCAAAAGGATAATGGAAGATCTGCATGACTCATCATAGATCGAACCATATCTAATAAGGTTTGATTTCTCCTTTTAGAAACTCCATTCCACTATATAGTTGCTGATGGAGTCAATTGGGAGACAATCCCACAATTTCTAAGATGATCATCAAATTCTTGGCTCAAATATTCACCACCTCGATCCGACCGAAGTATTTCGATAGTCTTACTAAGTTGATTCTGCACTTCATTTTGAAACGTTCGAAACATCTCAAATGATTCAACATTATGTTTCATTAGATATAACCATATTTGTTGAGATCATCAGTAAATGTAATGAAGTACTGATAACCTCCTTTAGCCATTGTGTTTATAGGACCGCAAACATTAGTATGCATTAGACCCAATAAATCACTTACCCTTTCACTGTGTCCATTAAAGGGACTTTTAGTCATCTTGCCTCGTAAACAAGATATGCACGTTTCATATGTTTCTAAATCAAATGAATCTTGAAGTCCATCTTTATGGAGCTTTGTTATGCGTTTCTCATTTATGTGCCAGAGACAACAATACCAAAAATAGGTTTGATTCAAATCATTTGACTTAAATCTCTTTGTGTTTATGTTAAAGATTAGAGTATCAGTGAACTTTTTCACGATTAGAATATAAAGACCATCACACAAATCAACATTTTCATAAAATATGCCTGTACGAGAATTGGAATATATATTATTCGCAATAATAAAATCAAAACCATCCATATCCAAACATGAAATAGAAATGATGTTTCTGCTCAAGGCAGGCACAAAATAACAATTGTTTAAAGTTAAAATAAGTCCACTACGTAAGACTAAGTCATATGATGCAATAGCCAGGGCAGCAACTCTTGCTCCATTCCCTACGTGGATGATGACTTCTCTTTTCTTCTCCTTTCTACTTCTCGTGAGTCCCTGCACATTTATACAAATGTGAGATCCACATCCGATATCTGATACCTAGGAATCACTAGAAGATAAATTAATTTCAATAACATAAATACCTGTAGTGGTAGTCGCACTACCCTTTTTCTTCTTTAGATCTTCCAGATAGAGTTTGGAATTTCTGAACCAATGCTCAGGTGCATGACAAAAATGACATTTTCCTTCCTTTTTTTTTTGGGTGTTTTGAAGCAGGAACGGGCTGGGGCTTGACTTGTTCCACGGGCTTTGCGACAGGTGCTGCAGCAGCTTTGACAACTTTAGCCTTGCCTTTGCCTTTTTTCTTCATTCCCTTTCCCTTTTGGACCATCAACACATTACTAGATGGTTTCTCGATATTTTGGTCAGCATTTTTTAACATCAAATGCAACTCTGAAATTGATTTCTCCATATTATTCATATTTTAGTTCATCACAAATTGTAAGTAACTTTTTGGTAATGAATTCAGGATTAAATCCGTAGCCAACTATTGGCTTATGGGAAATCCGAGTCTATCAAGCTGGTCAACATAGCCCTTCATCTTCAGAACATGAGGACAGATTGACGCACCCTCGGTCATCTTGCAAGAATGTAGGTTTTTGACTATCTCGAACTTTTCTTGGCTAGCTGTTGGAACATTTTCTTCAGTGTTATGGCCATGTCGTAAGCTTCCATTAGTTCCATGTCCTTTTGAAGTTCAGGAACCATAGTTGCCAGCATAATACATGCAACATTAGTAAAATCGTTGACATGCTTATTATGCGTATCCTAAACAGCTTTCGTAGCATTGGCT
The DNA here is from genome assembly GCA_039657365.1 of Stephania yunnanensis. Classification (NCBI taxonomy): domain Eukaryota; kingdom Viridiplantae; phylum Streptophyta; class Magnoliopsida; order Ranunculales; family Menispermaceae; genus Stephania; species Stephania yunnanensis. Next base: position 26,933,530 of record CM077580.1, read on the forward strand.
GGTGGGTCCTCAGAGGTTGGAGCATACAGGACATACAACTTGCATTCATGCTTAAGAACAATTCTCAAGTTTTTGAACCAGTTAAGAAAGTTAGTCCCAGATAGCTTATCCTTCTCAAGGATGGATCGTAGTGACAGGGGATTATTGTTACTTGAAGAGGCCATTGATCTACAATAAAGATTATGCAAAGTTTATTTTAGTATAAAGGAATAGACTCCCACTAAATTAATAACCCTCCTAAAACATATTGTTTATTTAGGGGACTTGAATCCATATTTCACCTAATTCTATGACTGCTATGGCATGAAACGCAGAACTAGATTATTTAAGTAGGTAACAGTTACCAATTACATCTTATGTAATTTTTGATACTTTTATCAGATACGGGACATCTTATGTCTTATCATGTTTTTATCTCATCATGTGCCTAAAGCTCAAAACTATTTTGATAGCTTTATTAAGTCGGACCATTTTAAACATTTATGTAACTCTTATCCAACTTGCCTCACCTAGATAACACAATACAAGCAGCTATGGCTGAAACTGTATTAGTGTGATTGGGGCCTTGACAAGTGTTTAAAATGGATGGCATAAGACTTAAAATTTAATAAAGGGATTTTATTCAATTTTAGTAATTTTATGTAAACAATGAAATATCATATATTTTATTGATTTGTTAAATCACTAAACAACTTGGAAATTTTTTTAATGTTCACTAATAAAAAAATTTCCGTGCGCTAGTATTAGTTAGACACCAGTCAGCAGGCAGAGCTACAGGGGCAACGCCCCCGTTTTTTTTTTTTTTTTAGGAGACGAATTTCAATTCCAAAAATTAAAATTCGCTATAGAAAATCATATTTTTTGCTGATTTTATTATCTGAAATTAACCCCTTAAATTATAAAAAATTAAGTCAATTAAAACATTTTAATTAACCAAGACCCACATCTAACTAATTATCTTATCCTAATCCAATTAGGACTTAATATATTGGAATCCTAGAATATCACCAATAACAAAATTCTCGATATTTATCTCCTATCCAATAGGGATAACGAAACCGATTTTGCTAATATCTCCTAATCTAATTTGTTATCTATCTCTTATTAAATAGAAACTTCATAACAAAATAGATATAACGAGATAAATAAATAATTTCGGAAAATAATTATTCGCAATTTCGGTCCTCATCCAAATAATCACAAACATGTAATTGAATCATGAACTACTATCCCAATCGAACCTAATCATATTAGTTTCGAATTAATATTAAGACCTATACAAGTTAAGAAACTTAAAACAATGTAACCTAAATATGCATACTAAATTACAGAGATTTCATCCATGCATCAATACATGAAAAACAAAGATTATACCTAATGGTGTCACGGATCACAGAACATGAAATTCAATTCATTAAAATTATTCGAATTAACCTAACATGGTTACTTGCATGTACGAAACTGATTTCAATTAAATTACGAATATATGTATCATATACACAAAACATGATAATAAATCTCACAGAAAACTTAAGTTTATCACATATACATCAACTATTAACAAGCTTTCAATCATATATCAAGTATATATCAAAAGAATACATGCAATGAATTTAATGGAATCGAACTCGATGGCTCTGATACCATCGTTGGGTTTTTGGGTTTTATACGCAACGGAGATTACAAAACAATTTTAACAAAAACTCCAACAGGATCCGAATCTAATTCCATTAAAAAAGTTTAAATCAAGAAAACTTAACCATACCTCGGTCACAAAATACCTTTCTGAAGGTTGATCGATCTCTAAGCGCTACCAACGATGAATGCCCTTTACCAGCAGTCCAAAAACGAACGGCGGCCGAGATTCGAAGTGCTAGCATCAATAGAATACGAAACCTTTTGTTTCTCTCTAAAAAGATCTAGAGCGTACCAGAAAACCCTAAGTCATTTCTAAAATAAAAATAGAGTTTCGGCCCTTAATCTTTAGTACATGTGTTCTAACTTAAAACGTCTGTTTATACAACCTTTGTATATAAATGGTTAAGTAAATTACACATATACCCCTACTTAAAGAATTATAAGTGTAATACACCAGAAGGATGTTTTTGTCATGAATTTTATCATATAAAATTCATTTTTTTGAACCATCTTAAAATCTCGCAAAACCATTCTTAGTGTGTGACCCAATAGGCTCATACAACGTTGGCAGTGTACCAAAACACATGTTGGTATACAAGTCATAAGCGGCCTCTAGCAAGACATTATGACTACCCAAGTTATACGAATATCAAATCGATACAACCTAATCAATAGTGTATATAACATCATTTTGTCACACAATATCCTTTTGATCAAACATAAGGCATGGAATTGTCATCCAACATGTTCAATCGTACTAGTCTCGGTCTTTAGGTAGACTGAAAAAATCTAAGTGACATTGATCAATATCAATTCACTTAGACTAAGCCTTTTAATAGTCTAACACATCGAGGGATCCACTGGATATCTCTTTTTACATGAGAGGGACAAATTTTATCTCGATTACACAACTTCATAACATTACTCACACAATAACCAATCACAACCTTTATAATCGTTCGGTTAAAAACAACGTTTGATTATGTCAAATCACTGTGTTCCTAATGTTAAAGTCTCCGATAATCTCAAGTCAGATGACTGAAAAATATACCTATCATGAGAAACAACTATGACTTAATCCATGTGATGTTCTCAAGGCGGGTCATTCCGGTACTTTGTTCCATAACAAGTACTCGTGATCTTGAATCGTATCCCTATACATATAATCATCATATGATCATCGATCAAGACTCACACTAGTCTTAATTCATTATAGTTCCCAGCATAATGATCGAATAGGGACATTTAGGATATTTCCGCAAAGACCCATAGATCTTATTATAATGTAAACATATAAATTAATTATAATAAACAGCAAATGAGATCCTCTATTTTATTAACTAAAAGTATTCATAAAGGCAGTTAATGGATTGACCTAGGGCACATGCCCCAACACATTTGTCTTAAGATATTTAGACTTGTTAAGACTTATGCCATGAGACATCGGTAATGACCCTTTTTTAGAGTCTTGCATACTAAAACTATTAAGTGCCATGAGACCGATCAACCTCTTACATCTACCTCTGTTAATCTTCATTCCAAGGATATTGGTGTTGCGGCATGTGCCCTAGGTCAATCCATTAATTGTCTTTATGAATACTTTTAGTTAATAAAATAAAGGATTTCATTTGTTGTTTATTATAATTAATTTGCAGGTTTGCATTATAATATGATCCATGGGTATTTAAAGAAATATCCTAAATGTCCCTAGTTGATCATTATACTGGGAACCAGAATGAATTAAGAGTAGTGTGAGTCTTGATTGATGATCATATGATGATTATACGTATAGGGATACAAATCAAGATCATGAGTACTTGTTAGGGAACAAAGTATTGGACCGACCCCGCAATGTGAACATCACATGGATTAAGTCATAGTTGTTTCTCATGATAGTTATATTTTTCATTCCTCTGACTTGAGATTACTAGAGACTTCAACATTAGGAACACAGTGATTAGACACAATTATAAAGATTGTGATTAGTTACTATGTGAGCAATGTGATGAAGTTGTGTAATCGAGATAGAATTTGTCCCTCTCATATTAAAAGAGATATCCAGTGGATCCCTCGATATGTTAAACAGTTAAAAGACCTAGTCCAAAGGAATTGATATTGATCAATGTCCCTTGGATGTTTTCAAGCTACCTGGAGATCGAGACTAGTACGATTGAACATGTTGGATGACAATTCCATGCCTTATATTTGATCAAAAGGATATCGTGTGACAAAAGGATGTTATATACACTGTTGATTAGGTTGCATCAATTCGATATTCATACAACTTGGGTAGTCATAATGTCTTGCTAGAGGCCGCTTATGAATTGTATACCAAAATGTGTTTTGGTACACTGCCAACGTTGTATGAGTCTATTGGGTTGCACACTAAGAATGGTTTTGCGAGATTTTAAGATTCTTCAGAAATAAGGACTTTATATGATAAAATTCATTACGGAAATGTCCTTGTGGTGTATTACACTTATACTTCTTTAAGTAGGGGTATATGTGTAATTTACTTAGCCGTCTATATACAAGGGTTGTATAAATAGATGCTTTAAGTTAGAACACACGAACGAAAGATTGAGGGTCGAAACTCTATTTTCATTTCAAAAATGAATTAGGGTTTTCTGGTATGCTCTGGATCATTTTGGAGAGAAACAAAAAGGTTTGGTATTTTCTCGAAGCTAGCACTTCGAATCTCGGTCGCCGTTCATGTATGGACTGCTGGTAGAGGGCGTTCATCGTTAGCAAGTCCTTAGAGACCAATCAACCTTCAGAATAGTATATTGCGACCGAGATATGATTAAATTTTTGTGAACGTTTTTAATGGAATTAGATTCGTATCCTATTGTGGTTTTTGTCAAAATTGTTTAGTAATTTCTCTGGGTATAAATCCCTAAACTCAACAACAGGTGCATATCCCAAGTCTTTCATAGAGAAAAACTTTCCTAACCAAGATTTAACATCATGCAAGGTTTGAATGTCATTGCCGATGAGTAATATATCATCAGCATAAAGTACCTAAAATACAACTACGCTCCTTTTCACCTTCTTGTATACACAAGGCTCATCTTCATTATGATGAAACCAAAATCCTTAATTGCTTCATCAAAATGAAGATTCCGACTTCGAGAAGCATGGTTGAATCCTTAAATGGATCTGTGAAGCTTGCAGGCCTTCTAAGAATTCTAAAGATGAACAAACCCTTCAGGTTATGTCATATACACATCCTACAGTAACTTTCTATTAAGAAAAGCTATTTTGAAATCCATTTTCCATATTTCATAGTCTTAATATGCTGCTATGGCAATTAGAATACTAATGGATCTAAACATGGTTACAGGAGAAAAAGTCTCATCGAAAACTTCACCTTGAGTATGTTTGAAACCTTTTGCAACTAGTCGTGCTTTATAAGTATGCATTTGCATCCATGTCAGTTTTCTTCTTGAAGAACCATTTACATTTAATGGCCATACCACCTTCAGGTAAATTAACCAATATAAAAACTAGGTTATCATACATGGATTGTATCTCAGAGTTCATGGCACTAAGACATTTATCGTACTTGGGGCCGTAAACAGCCTCCTAATAAGTAATAGGATTATTTTGATCCTTAAGCAATACCTCACTACTATCAGTAATGAGAAGTTCATATCTCTCAAGGTCATGTCTTGCCCTATCAAACCTATGTGGGCCTTGTGATACCTAAGGATGCTCAAATAGTTCAAAACTTTCGTGATCTCCCAGTAGCGGTTCAGTGTTTATTTGTGGTTTTTGAACTTCTTTTACTTTTACTTTATTTATGTCATTTCTTTTAAAATAAACACTTGTCCATAAAGACACCATTCCAAGCAAAAAATACTTTGTTCTCAGTAGAATTATAAAAGTAGTCCTCTAGTTTATCTAAGATAACCAACAAATAAACATTTAATAGGTTTAGTTAATAATTGTTTTAAGATTTGTCGTAATATGAAAACCTTACAATCCTAAATCTTAAAGAAGGACACAAGTGGTATTTTCCTCAACCATATCTCATATAGTGTTTTATCAATCACTTTAGAAGGAACACGAGTCAGTGTAAACACAACAGTTTCTAAGGCATAAGCCCAAAAGGAATTAGGAAGATCAACATGACTTATCATAGATAAACAATATCTAATAAGGTTCGATTTGTCCTATTAGAAACAAAATCCACGGTGGAGTTACTTGAGAAGTTAATTGTGAGACAGACCCATCGTTTTTAAGGTGATCATCCAACTCTTGGCTCAAATATTCACCACCTCAAGTTGATTTTGCACTTCATTATGAGATGTTTGAAACATCTCAAAAGATTTAGTTTTATGTTTCATGAGATACACGTAACCATATATGCTAAAATCATCGGTGAAAGTAATGATGTACTGATAACCACCTCTAGCCATTGTGTTTATATGACATAATCCATCAATATGTATTAGACTTAATATTACCCTTTCACTATGTCTAGTAAAGGGACTATTTTTCATCTTGCACAGTGTACAAGAAACAGATGTTTCATATGATTCAAAATCAAATGAATCTAAAACTCGATATTTAAAGAGTTCAGAATTTCGTTTCTCATTTATGTGTCCAAGACGACAATGACAAAAGTAGGTCCGATTCAAGTAATTTTTCTTAAATCTTTTTGTATTTATGTTAAGAAAAGGAGTATCTATGGACCTTTTAAAGTTGATAATATAAAAAGCATCACACAAATCAATAATAAGATAGAAATCTTTTTTTCGAGAAATGGAGCATTTATTATTCTCAATAATGAGATTAAAACTATCCAAATCCAAAAATGAAAGAAAAATGATGTTTATGCTTAAGACTAAGACATAATAACAATTATTTAAAATTAAAACAAGTCCTCTAAAAAAATTAACTTATAGAATCTTATAGCCAAGGCAAAAACCTTTCCTTTATTTTCAACTCGTAAGATGACTTCTTCTTTTTGTAGGTTTCTACTATTGGTGAGACCCTACACATTAATTCAAATGTGAGATCCACATTCGACATCCAATATACCATAATCACTAGTAGACAAGTTAACGTCAATAACGTAAATACCTAAAGCAGTAATTGCTCTACTTTTGTTCTTTTTTTGATCTTCAAGATATAGTACACAATTTTGGAACTAATTCCTAAGTGCATGGCAGGTATGACAATTTCCTTCTTTTTCATTTTCTTTCTGGGACTATAAAGTAGAAGAATCCTTAGGCTTGACTATTTCCACACGCTTTATTACAAGCTCAACAACCTTGGCAACTACATCGTTCCCTTTGAATTTTTTTTCATAGCCTTTCCTTTATAAACCATCAACATATTAGTAGTTGGTTTCTTGACAATTTGCTAAGCAATTTGAAGCATCAAATGCAACTCTGAGATAGATTTCTCCATGTTATTCATGTTATAGTTCATCATAAATTTTGAAAAACTATTGGATAATGAATTTAAGATTAAATCTATAGCCAACTTTTAGCTCATAGAAAATCTAAGTCTGTCAAGATGATAATATAGCTCTTCTTCTTCAGAACATGAGGACTAACTGATACACCCTTATCTATTTTGCAAGAATGAATGTTCTTGGCCGTCGTAAACATTTCTTTCCTAGCATGCTACCGGGAAATTTCCTTAATTATATTAGCCATGTCTTAAGCTTCCATGTGTTCCATGTCCTTCTGAAGTTCGGGAACCTTGGTTGCCCACATAATGGATGGAACATCAGTTTAGTCATTGACATGATTAGCATGTCCATCCTTCATGGCTCTTGAAGCGTTAGCTAGTGGTGCCTCAATAATAGGATCATCCAAGACATACAACTTCCATTCATGCTTAAGATTAATTATCAAGTTTTTGAACCAGTTGGGAAAGTTTGTCCTAAACAACTTATCATTCTCAAGGATGGATCGTGGTGACAAGTGATTAGTGTGATTTGAATAAACCGTAGATCTACAATTAAGATTATGTAAAAGTTCATTTTAGTATAGAGGAATAGACTCCCACTACATTAACAACTCCCTAAAAACACTATGTTAATTGAAAGGACTAAAATCCATGTTTTAATTAATTCCAAAACATCTAAGGCATGAAATTTTAAATTAGGTTAATTAGGTAAGTACCTATTACCAATTACATTATATGTAAATTTTAGTTTTTTTATGTGATTATGAGATTTTATGTCTTAGCATGTTTTATCTCATTTTGTACCTAAAGCCCATAACTGTTTTGATAGCTTTATCAAGTCTAACCATTTTAAGCAATAAAATAACCATTACTCAACTCCCCGTACCAAAATAACATAATAAACTCGGTGGTGGACCCATATTAATGCGATTGAAGCATTGGCAAGTGTTTGAGAATGGATGACACTTGACTAAAAATTTGAAAGAAGGATTTTTTATTTATTTTAGTGATCATAATTTAAGCGAGAAAAATATCATATATTACAAAACTTGTACAATCACTAAACAAGGTAAACAATTTTAGTAATTTTCCTTATGTTAAGAACAATGAGTTGTGATTCAGCTGAGCATTTAGCTGGGACTGAATAGTAGATGGGGATACAGGGGGTAGCAGCTATGTAGTTTTAGACAACAAATTTTGGTTTGAAAATTTGAAAAACGCTTTCAATCATTTAACGTAATATCTTATCCTAATCAAATTAAAATTTAAGATACTTTCAATCCTTATGGAATACTAATTTTTTTATATCTCACCTATCTTATAGGTTCTGTAATTCTTATTCGATTAAAAGTTTATATCATATCTAATAGGAATATACTAACATATGACCATAATGAGATATATAATCAAAAAAAAAATTGATTCTTATCAATATGAAACAAGCGATTGAACCAAGATATTAAATATGAATCTTGCATTCAACACTAAAATCATATTACATTAATCATATCGGACTAAACATTTTTCTCTCATAGAGATGTACACGATTATTGAACAAAAATAAACTATATATTAAAACACGAGAATCACATTAACCTAAACAAGACTACCACCATATCAACATATGAAATTCGCATCGATCAATATTAAAAACATATGTTAACCGAAATATTCAAAACGAGAATTCTATTATTGAATCAAATATTGCGTATGTATCAAATACATAAATTAACAACATGTTTTAAAAACAATTCTTGGTGACAACTATCATATAACCGATATGTACATTATATATACATTAATCAAGAGTATGTTTTCACATGTATGTCATATATACATCAGAGAAAGCATGTGAACGTTTGGCATAATTGGGCCTCTATTTTGATATCACTATTGGGTTTTAAGGTTCATACGTAACGAAAAATCTAAAAAGAATTTTAATTAACCCCTACTGGATTGAAAATAATTTCCATTAAACAAGATCTACGAAATTAAATTATACGTTAAATCGTGATTTTCTTTTCTGATTGTTCGATCTCTAAGACATTCAAGCGTGCGTCCTCTATAAGAAATTGACACACGAATGATGAGCATAATTTGTAATGCAAGTACAAAGAGAGATAGAAATTTTTTTTCATTCTCTCCCAAAATTTAAGAATTTGAAAATTGCAAATAAGAGATCTTCCTTGGTTTTAGGGTTTCCACCTCTATTTATATGTATAGATAAGCTCACTTAAAAAGCCTATTCCTTATACAACTATTGTATTTAGGCAATTCAAGCAATTTACAAATACGCCCCTATTACTAATTTATCATGTAGCAAATTATAAGGCTTTTATCTTATGAGTTTTATTACATAAAATTCATTCCCAAGATCAATTGAAATTGCACAAAACGATTCGTTGTGTCGACCCAATAGCTTTATGCAATGTTGCTAGTGACCCAAAACCATTTTGCTACACAAGTTATAAGAAGTCTTTGGCAAGACTTTATGACTACCTAAGTAGCATGAATGTAAAGACCAATGCAAATTAATGAATAACATATGTCATACTCTTTTGTTGTGTGATGTCCTTTGATTAATCATAAGGCATGCAATGTCACCCTTAATGTTTAATCACACTAGTCTCAATCTTTAGGTAGACTGAAAGCATCCAAGTGACATTGATCATATCAATTCACATGGACTTTGCCATTATTATTCTATCATATCGAGGGATCCATTGATATTTTTTTAAACGAGATGGACAAATTTTATCTCGATTGCACACCTTCACATATTATTCTTAAAGTATCCAATCATAATCTTTATAATCATCCAGTTAAAGACAATGTTTGATAGTGCCAAATCATTATGATCATAATGTTGAAATCTCTGGTAATCTCAAGTTGAATGACTAAATGATATAGCTACCATGAGGAACACCTATAACTTAATCCATATGGTGTTGTCATAGCAGGTTAGTCCAGTACCTTGTTCCCTAACAAATAATCAGGATCTCGATTTGTATCCCTAATCATATGATTATTACATAACTATGAATCAAGATTCACACTAGTCTTAAGTTATTATAGTTCCCAATATAATGACCGACTATGGACATTTGGGATATTTCAACAAATAACCATTGATCTTATTATAATGTAATTATGCAATCACTTATAAAAAAAAATTAAATGAAAACCTTTAATTTATTAACTAATTATTATAAGATAAACAAAGTTTGTAGATTGACCTATGGTACATGCCCGATTATATCTAGCCTAATATAGCCTATCTAAACTAATCTACAGGCTATAACAAAAATTAGAAATATAGTATAAATAGAACCATATGCCTCATAATTGACTCTCCCTCTTTCTCTCACCCATTTATTTTTGCTTTTGGTTTTTTTTTTCCTTTTATAGTCTTCAGGGAGTTTTTAATAATTATTAGCTAAGTTTATTTCTAAATAAAAGGATTCCTACTATGGTGGGATTGCTACTATGATTTGTAAGTCTTTTATAAGATCATTATTTTAGTAGTCCTTACATATTTCAGTATCATTTAATTCACATATTTAATAGATTATTATTTGCAAATTATAATAATGAATTTTATATTGCATGTGTTGTTGCAAATGTGTTGTTATGACCCTTTTTTAAACTAGGGCATTGCCCGGCCTAATCTCGTCATTAAGCCCTAATCTTGACTACATAGGACTTAACAAAATATTAGTTAGCTTTTCTAATCTTTCCTACTTATTACTTACATTTTAAATAAAAAATTTAGTACTTTCATATTTAATATGAATTTAGAGTTAATTAAAACTTTTACAACTTATATATTATTCGTCGGAAGTCTTAAAAAAGTAGCGGAAGCCATTAATATAAATCCTAAATTTGTGAATACTAGGAAACAACGATCACATGCATGTGTAAAACAAAATGATGATATCAACATATGAAACTTGTGTTTTGTTAGGAAACTATCTTTCAACCCATACAACCCTTAAGTATATAAAAGACATATATAAGTCATACAACAAAATCTAAAAACCTATAAAGTCAGAGGTAGCAACATTCTAGTGGATCAAAGGTTGTTGGTGATCTTCTCCTTGCCTGGTTTGATACGCGATGGATCTGCACCAATCGTCACCAAAAGGACGGTGAGTATTGTAATCTAGAAAGTAACACTGAGAGACATTAATGAAACTCACACTCGGCTAAGCAGTAATGATTTTGGGCCAGTCGGAGCATGAATTACATCACATCAGCATTATTCCACCATTTACGGTGTAATTATTCTCACAAATCACTGAATATCTTCAGAAATGCTCATCTTACATATATATTTACTTGTTGACAACCCCTAGTCCCATACCCCGTGTGTCACATAAGTTAGTGGTGAGATAGCGATAACCCTGAAATCTAGTGACCCCATGTGGCGCCCACCTTTATCATATAATGGTCCTAAATACAAGAACTATTTTCACGTACCAACAAACGACTCAATTTAGGAATCCATTAATGGCATTGCTTATGTAATGCACAATAGAAATAGATTCCGAATACCACAAATCATTTTCCTAATATCATGCTATTCCACTTAATCAACACCCTCAATAACCAAAAATGACATAACATATGATTTGGAGTCAATGAAATCCCATTTAAACATCAAATAATGTCATGATAATAAACTCATGTAATGAGATAAAGCAACAAAGTCATGCCATCAAGAGTATAATAGATCTGCAGTCCAAATGTCTATAAATGAGAAACATAATAAGAAAGAAATAGAGAGAAATATCTCAATTAGTTTACTTACAAGTCACACAAATTTCACATATTATACGTCCTGTCGACACCCCCAAAATGTGTGAGTGAACTCCCGAAAATCTCCTCTAAATTCCTGAGGTTAATTAGGGTTCTTTAAGACTTGTAAAAGCTATTAGAATTGGTTTATGTGGTTGTAAATTCTAGTTTTTGAAATTAGCCCCATTAATATGTTGTTTGTATTCAAATCAACTTTCTAAAAAAATTAAGTTTTGGTACAACAACTTGCCATTTGATTTCAATTACCAAAATATTCAAATCATGCTTATAGCATGAAGAATTTTTTTAGAGCTATGTCTTAGTTTTGCAGAACTATAAGGTTTGCACAATTTCGATAAGAATAGAAGGAGATATGAAAATCTTACCACAATAGCTCAAAATAGTTTTTGACCAACAACTTTAAAAAATTCATTTCTCCTAAACCATAGCTTAAAGTATCATAATTTTTTTATTGAAGCTTACTAACATATGCTAGACCATCATACAAAATGATAAGCTCAATCAAATAAGGAATGAGGAAGTTATGCCAAAAAAAAACTTTAGAAAATTATAAACCTAGAAATTTTGGATTCATTATCAAAGTTACAAAGGATTTTAAGACGTGAAAACATTCAAACTTCAATATGTTTTAGTAAGCAGAAGTTGTTTCCTTTTAAGTTAGCTTTCAAATGCAACCAAATGGGCCCATTTCAATTTAAAATGAGGAAGTTATGACAAAATTACAAAAGCTACTTCAGAATACATGTAGAATTTTAGTTTCGGTCTTGCAACTTCAAAAATTCATGACTTTATAAAAAAGCCAAATCCAGAACATCTTTATAGGAGAATTAGTGGAATTTCACTAGGAATCTAAATATGGAGTCAGATTTTGAAAACAAAGTCTTTTGCCTGCTAAAATTACTAAAAACTACAATTTTTATTTGAGTTACACAATTTAAAGTTGTAAATTAACTTACCTAGTTAAATATCCTTCTAATCCTTGATCTCCACCTTCAAATCCATAAAAACTTCCTTACCACTTGCTGATTTCTTTTTCTCGATCTTTCTCTCCTTATTTGATTTCAAAAGCAAATGATTTGCATGAAATCTCTTTCATTCCTTTATATATATTGATTAGGTGAGATTTAAACCATTAATATCTTTGTATAGATCCATATCCCGATAAATCTTATGACTTAAAATGTATTCTACAACCCATTATCCATCCACTAACTCACCTCTACTGATGTCAAACTTAACTTCACTTGTCTAGTGATGGTATCCACATGTATCTCAAAAAACATTAATGTCTATTATTTTATTTTTATAACTTAGGTTACATTAATATCAATTCTATTATAGCCACATCAAATTAGCTATTTAAGCCACACTAACTTAAATTTTTACTTACCACACCACTCCATACAATGGTCTCACGCTGACATGCATCTCGAGGCATGTCCCCGCTCAAGTCTCGACAACTATATAAAAGTAGGGGTGACGTAGTAATCTACAAAAATATAATACATTAGGAACACATCACATCAAAACAAGCAAATACATTGGTCACATGTCGCATTGAGTGTATGTATCTTGTTAAGAGTCGCACGTCACAGGTCGATGATTCAAATTAGTAAATAAAATAGGATTAACAATTTGGGTCGTGACAAATCTTCCCAACAAATGGAGATTTCATCCTTAAAATTAATTTTCAAGTTAAGGTTACGCCTAACTCAAAAAGGTACAGAAACCTATCTCGCATATAGTCTTCCTGCTCCAAAGTGAGTTCCGAGTCAAAATATGTGCACCTCAATTGGGTGAAGGTGAATTTGCCTCTCAACTTCTGAACCATTCGATCTAGGGTCTGTACTTAGTGCTCCTAATATGAAATATCCTCACTCAGATAAATCTTACTCAAGTCAACAATTAGTTGTACCCCTGCCTTCGACTTAGCTAGTAAAAGCATAGAGATATGAAAAACCAGATGAATCCCTAATATCGGAAGAGGTAACTAAAGCTCAAAAGCCATTTTCTCGGCCCATCTTTTGATCTTGAAAGGCCTGATGAATCTCATTGCTAACTTTCCTTTAGTCCAAATCTGTGAAGACCCTTCCGAGGAGAAAGCTTCAAATACACAAATGTTTCCTCGGTGTACATCAAATTTTTACTATGCGTGTCAGCACACTTTTTTTACCTATCCTACGCCCATTTAAGCCTTTGACGAATCTATCGTACTTTCTTCATATGATCAACAACAATCTCAAACGTCACTTCCTCTCGATCCTTTGGCTCAGCCTAACACAATGGCAAGCAAAATAATATGCCATATAATGCCTCAAATAGTACCATCTCAATGCTTTCCTGATAAAAGTTGTTGTATGTAAACTTACACGATTGGAGGAACTCCTCCTAAGATCTGCTAAGCTCCAATACATAAGCTCAGATCATATCCTAGAGAATCTAAATCAACCTCCCAGTCTACTCATCAATATAACGGTGAAAAGTTGCACTAAACTATAGGCGCATGCCAACTACTCCTACATAATCCGCCACGTCCTAGACATCTATATGGCATCTTTGTCTGACTTAATAGTTAACGGTACCTATGCTATATGATAATTTCTCTCTCGAACAACACACTCAACTAGTCAAATGTGTAGTGAGCCGCGATTGGTAACAAAATAAGGAGATTTTATTAATCTATCCATAATCACCTAAATGGAATCATGTCTTCTAGTTGTCCTTAACAATCCTCTACTAAAGTCTATGGCTATATATTCCCACTACCACCACGTAATGGGAAGTGGTTATAGTAATCCTCAACGTCTACGATGCTAAACCTTCACCTGCTAGAATATCCTACAGTTCTTGAAGAACTGTGATACATCAACCTTCATCCTAGGCCACAAAAAATGTCTCCTCTTATCATGTTACATCTTGGTCCAGTTTGGATGAAAAATGAATCGAAAACGGTGTGAGTCTTGTAGAATCTCATCTATCAGCTCTACCACTTACGCTATCCATAATCTGCTTTAAAATCTCAAACATCGATCTGTTGCCTCTGTCCAATCAACATAACCATCACTCTGGGCTACCTCAGTAAACCTCGAGTACAAAATGTCAGCTCTCTGACCCTCGAACACTCTTTGTATTAACACTGTCAGTAGCCTCATCTATGCATAAATGTTCACCCGAGTATCAGTAGGAATATATGACAAACTAATCATAGTTTCTGCCTCAAGTATCCAAAATATGCAACATATAGCATGTAACGATCTCCCCATCACCAGTCGATATCCTACTCAGTGCATCAACAACTATGTTGGCTTTTCGTGGGTGATAGGCCAAGAAAAAGTCATAATCCTTCAAGAACTCCAACCTTCTGCAATGTATAATGTTCAAATCAATCTAGGTGAAGAGATATTTAGACTCTTATGTTTAGTATATAGTTTGAATCTCTCTCTATACAGATGGTGTATCTTATTGTTGCGGAAAGTATAATAGCTTGATTGTAGTAATAGTGTGACCAAGTTACATTGATTATGAATATCGTCCTTAAGGAAATGTGTGTGCACTTACTGTTAGCTAGTAAAAATTACTCTAATGGAAAGGAAATCCTTTTTAATTTTGTTATAATTAAACTAATCCAATCTAAAAAATCAAAGTAAAATACTTTTATACTCTTATATTCAGAATATCTTAATTGACAACTTCATATAGGTAATGAAATATTATGCTTTTCACTCTCTTTTCATTTTATTATGTGTGTGCAATGTCTAATTAGGTTAGACAAATCTTTCAAATCTCTTTCAACCTACTGTCGTGACGGAAAAGATTCTAATATTCAAATTAAACTCCATCTCTCGGTGTGAATAATGTAAGCTTCACATTGCTTTAAGTTCCAAATATTTGGATTCATAACCAACTAAGTTTACTATCTGTACATCCCTAATCAATAACTATCTTTCGATGTTATATATTTTACGGTTGTACCGTCCATGTCAGGCTTAAAAGCATCGATGACCACGATAACTTCTAAAACAAAATATCAACAAACATGTAATCAAGACGTTTGTATCACTACACTTAGAATCAATACAAATTCTAACTATTGTACTTTTATTTTTACAATTTATTCTTGTTTATAGCATAGTATTCATACCATAGAATCCATTGATCTCTAAGATTAATGAACTACTCACACTTCATTGAAACAAACACACATAAAAGTATTCATTGAAATTAGAGATATAATTAAGTATCTTCGATTAAATCAATAAAAAATACCCCAATCACCACATGTGAGTCTTCAATGTATTCTCTTCCACAAATCTTGTTAATACTCAAGAATAAAGCGAGCTTATGATATTTTATGATGATGTTTGCTAATAGGTTGTAAATGGTGAGTTTACCATGTTCTAATATCTATTTATTCTCGTAAGGCACGTTTTAAGACAATTAGAGACCCCACTAAATAATTTCAAACAAAATGAAAATTTAACTTTCTAATTTTTTTAGTCTCGGCACTATCTTTAAGTGGCCCGACGCTGTGTGTACAAAGCCACAGTAACCTGACAGCTTTGGGTACTTTGTGTGTTTTTTCTTCTTCAGTAAGCTCGATGCTTTGCTCATACTTCCTTAGCGGTGTCCTTTTTTCTCCACGGCGCGACCAATGTGCCAGCCATCTTACCCATTTTTTCTCTTTTTGCTTGGTCTCTAATATTGTGCCTTCATCTCCCACATTGTGCACCTTCCTTCCCACAGGGTCACACCCATGTGCCACGATTTTGAACCCATGTTAATGTAATTAACTCTATTTTTTCACGGATTCACTCATTTATCTCATTATACCTCATATACCCAAAAATAGATAAATACAGTCAATTAGAGCTAATTTCAAGATATTTATACTAAATATACTACTAAATTAATACTATATATAAGTCTAAATAACCACTTATCAAATACCCCTAAACTTAAGATTTTGCACATCCTGAGTAAAAGTGTATTTTACCAAGTATTCAAACTACTCCTATCACTCTAGTTCATATTCATTTTACATCATCCATTGAGTATCCTTTAATCCAAAAAGTTCAAGTTAATAATCCACTCAACAATTTTACTTTTGAAAACTTATATTTTCAAGACATGTTGGATTAACAACACATTCAATCCACTTTCAAAACTCAAAACTAGATCACAAACAAAACCATCTCTACTCACAAGTTTGTTTCACCTCGACACTAAAGTAGTAAGTGTACAATCTCATGATTTCTCGTTGAGTGTAGGAATTCACGAATAAGCATAAATCAAATGAAATTTGGTAAATTTTAGTACATTAAGAGTCTAAAGGACATAACATAGTTGGAAAGAAAGGTTAACTCAATAAAACTACTAGTACTCGAGGTAAATCTTTTATTTGAAGAGTTTTATTCTAACTTTTGTCATAATTTCTTTATTTTTATCTATTTTTTCTTTTCTTCTTCTCCTAATATTTTTTTTATTGCATGGTCACTACTCTTTTTCATATGGATTTCGGTTTTCCTCACTTTTTCAAAACATCAAGTTCTCTACTCCATTTCTTGAAGAACTTGTGGGAAACTCGATTTTTTTATTTTAAAGTTCTTTTTAGTATTTCTCACATTCACTCTATCAACCAAGTGAACTCCAAATTCTTCATTTAATAGGATTATTTCTTCCCTTCTTAGCATTAAATCTTTATTTGCTTTTTATTATCATATAAGATTCACACTTATTAAAGAATTTCTAAGAAATCTAACTTTTCTACAATAAGTGTTCTTTTAATATTCTTGCTTTGGTTTCAAGTTCTTGGTCTTCCCTAACTCCAAGTTTCTAATCATGAAATCATACAGTTGTTTGCTACATTTCATATTTTCTTCAAAAATTTAAAAATACTCTCTTGAGTTTCATATCAACGAGATACTTGTATTCTTACTAATCCTTAATTAGTGGCATAAACTTGCAAATGAATTACTTTTTCATTACATTTATATATATAACCTAATCTATACTACTGAAAGACATTGAAATAATGAGTAAACAAAATAGAAAGACATTACCAGGCTTCCTTTTTGACTGCTTTAAAAATAAAATATTTTAACGATCATACCTGCAGTGTTTATCCTTATTTCAGCCTTTCTTACCAATTCTCCTAGTATAGTTTTGATGCCTTCAAACTTAAACTAAACCTTGTCGCTAAGGTTTAAAAATAAGCCTTAAACATGTAAACACTAAAATATATACTTATAATAATACAAGATACTAGTAATGCAAAGATAAGATTTAAACAAATTAATAAATGACAATAATATCCCAAATGTAAAAATAATAAATATCAATGTAACTCTCATCTCTACATGGTTCAAAGAAATCCTAAGACTTTGACATCAGGACAGTGCATCATTATCATCATCAACATCATCAGCTCCAACATATGATAGTATCGAATGACGCTCCACCCTTCTGCTCTTCACTACATCTTGACCAAACACATAACTTGATGCTACTAGAAAGCCAAAAGACTAATTAGTTGGTATCATCCATATGCTCATCTCGTATCTATCTTCGTCCCTCTGATGATTTGTAAAAACATGAAGCTCCGTAGTCCATTCAGTCGATCTTGATCATATCTCATCAAGGCGTCATGATAATGACCCATGTGTTCGTTATACTGTCTCCTAATCCAAGCAATCCACCTTCTCTATTGTCATGGAGTCAAGTCCTATAGTGCTGGTACTAGTGGCTGTAGTGGAGGAGGTGATGAAAAACCTCAGGACCATCCAAGTCCAGCTATCCTATAAGTTGGTCTACAAGCTTGTAGCCCTCAACAAATCCTTGCTGCTCATCCTCCTCCTCTTCATATCCTTCATCTTGAAACTCTTAAGCTATCTCCGGTGCAATTATTATTGTGATGTTCTCGCTACTCGACCAGTAACTCAACCTCAAGTCTATTGCCATCAACTTTTTCTCTCTCATCATCGAAGTCTTAGGAACCAGTTGGTGATTTCATTGTGAGCATAAACTCCACATCTATGTGGCCTTAATATCAAATTCTTCATCATGAACCAATTGCACTCTGACCTTTAAGCACATCTAAGTAATAAAAATTAGAAACAATAGTTTGTTGTCTCTTTTTTACATGATAGACTCCCTTAGATTCTAGTAGATAATCTTGCCCACATTGATGTCCTCATACTTGGTAATCTCGCCTTGTTTAGTGGTCAGGTATATTGAAATAATAAGAAAGTGTTGCCATATTAAGTAGACATTTCGCATGCTCCTCTTCTTAATGTGCTTAGGCACATTCCCAGCTTCCAATACCCATGCTCGTTGTTCTAGGAAAACCAATACTCGCTTTATGACTCGAAAGACTATATGATATTAGGTTTCTCATATAAATTATAAAAAAAGCTTTGTTCAGCTTCAACTCTACTCATATGATCTAACCCATAGTAACTATTAATTCCATTCACATTAAAAAGGGAGAAACATCCTTTTCAGCTTTTGTGATGACCCAAAACCTGAAACCCGCCCCAAAGGCAATTTAGTAATTGTCTAAACCCTAAACAAATTCAACCTTAATAAAAAAACAACATTAAAAAAACCAAAGCCACCATTAGTTAAAATACAAACCCTAAATAAGAAAAAAAAATGAGGAGAGCTTAGTGATGTTGGTGACTCTAAATAGTCGCGGTGGAAGGTAATATCATATCCCTATTTGTTTTGTTCTTGTTTTTGATAACTAGGATTCTTGGTTGGGTTTATATGGTATGCGAAACCCTTATAAAGGTGATTTCATTTGACATCGCCGCTACTATTGTAGTCGTTGGCATCGCTGACGAGGGTGACACTAGCCCTACTGCAACAGTGTCTAAGACCAAAGGGAACCACAAGGGACGTCCCCATAAGCTAGTAAACAAAGGAAAAAGGTGGCACTTGGCCAACTGCCCATCCCCCTAATGGTAACTAGCCGCTTTGCAGCAATAGGCATGAGGGCTAATGCTCCATGCTGACCGGGCTGAGGGCTCCCCAGCCCCCTTTCGGGTGTTGTGGCTGAGGGTAGGAAGGGGAGAGGAGTAAGGCTCTCTTTCTCACTCAATCACAAGGGGAGGCGGTGGTCATTCATCCAACACCACCTGGGGCTTCATTTCTCTGGTTCATCGCTTGGGGTTAGATCAACCCCAGAACTATCTGGGGTTTAATCTTACCCCAAAAGGTAGTTGATCTTGGGTTATTTTGTCTCTGGACAAAAATAATAAAAAATATATATAATAATAATAATAAAATTAAAGAGAAGTTAAAATAATAATAAAATAATGATATTATATATGTATATAATCAAACAAAAGTAACATCCTTTCAAATGAGGCGCATACTTGAGCCCAAAGGGAAAGTTGGGGTGGGCCATTACCTCTTGACCCACTATTTAGCTATGGACACCCAAGGAACACACCAGTGAGCTTTAACCTGGAGTAAATAAATAAATAACTAATTTTGGATTTCAAATAGTCGAATAATGCTATTGTTGTTTAAATTATCCTGATTCGCAAAAAGGTTCACTTCAAGCCCAGAGCGTATGAGGTCAACCGAGAGAGTTTAGTTCAATGAGTCGAGGTAAGTGGGGAGCTCCGCTCATCTATCAAATGTGGCAAGTTACTAGTATATTTACGATCATGATTTTAATTAAAGGACTTGAGATGGGTTATTGCCTACCTTGTTTGACTTCATGTAAGGCTTCTTGGGGAGCCATAGTCATATGGTGGAATCAAGTCACCTTTCATTTTAAAGGTCCTCTTAGGGAGCTGTAGCTAATGGTGGAACCAAGTCACCCATTGCAAGGTCCTTTTGGGGATTTTTGGTTACCCAATGAGAACCAAGTCACTCGAGACTCTTCAGAAGTCATTGACACACATTAGAATCAAGTTGCCCATTCCTATTTGTAATATTTTGATGATTGGTCAATAAGGGGAGGCAATGACAAATAGAATAATGAACTTGCATTTATACTTATTACTTTCTATGTATCTCACTTGAGACCCCTTGCATGTCATACTTGTCTTATTATGCTTCAAAACTCTTGAATTTCTTATCAATGCTTATATTGCTTCGAGAGCTCAGAGTTAGCTCTTACTCTTTGTATTTATTACTTTCTATGAATTGCTTATATTCCTTTAAGGAAACATGAAGTGCTTACTCTTTGTAGAAATCGATGCTACTATATGAAATGTCAATGCTTATCTTTATTTCAAATGCATGGTAATCTTATTTTACTTTATAGGTAATACTTGTATATTTGGTATTTAAGAGTAGTTCTTCTCTTATTGTGCTTCTCTTACCATTAGTTTCTCAGTTACTAAAGTTCTCAATAAACTATAAGAGCTTAGAGTTAGCTCTAGATGATGATAAGAGACGCTAGTGCATTAAATGTGAAACTTGACTATGCCAAAATAATTTTAAACGCCCTCCCAGGTACATGAGAGTTGATTGGTAGAAGGACGCGCCGCAAAAAGTCTCCTGAAATTCAAGTGATTATGATAGGAAACCTTAGCATGAAACAAAAAAACATGATGTAAAAAAACTCATACAAAATAGTTTTGAAAGTCATTTAGGGATAATGACAATGATGACTATCCAATGGCTTACCAAGGGTAAAATCTTGTTGTGTCATTAAATGGCTAAACATGACAGAGAAGTTATAAGGTGGACTATTGGTCAAGAGTTTAGTTGAATTATGAACTCGTAAAGAAAATTAACATCGATAAACTTGTAACAATAATGATGTTAAGGTATAATGCCAAAAAGGAATACTATTTCTACACATTTGTAGTCTCTACAAATAAGTCGCAAGGAGATGATGAGTCATTCAATGATATGTTTAACGGAGATGGTAATGGAGATGGTAATGGAGATGGTGTGTTGGTAGTTGATGCGCGTCGAACACGTCAATAAAGTAAAGTTTCCTAAACTATCTATTTTGTAGAATAGTGGTAAATGGTCGATCCCACGGAGATTGGTAGTCTTTCTTAGGTTAAAACAACAAAAAAGGAAAATTGGGGGTTTTAAAATAAATTAATTTAACTAACAAATCCAACCATACTAAATATATAAAATAACTAAACTAACTTTCAAAACAATTAATTAATACTTAAGTAACACCTCAGTCCACATTTCCACAAATCAAAATCAAGATTCAATGACAATCATGGTCTTAAATCTTTCCTAAAATAGTTAATAATTTATATTCTCCTAGATTAGGTATGGAAAATCGACATCCACTAGAAATTCCTAATTCCCATAATTTCGATAGCTAGGACATCAGCTACTAACTATTTCCCTATTTAATATAGAACCCAAGACATCCGCCAATCGGGTTTAACACATTAAGCGCAATAATATGGATCTATGGGAAAATTAATCCTAAGTAACCAGATCGTATTCGCTCCCGATTTAACCTAGATTCAATTGTTGCACACTCAAGAACTGAAAGGGTTTGACGGCAAACGGGTGAGTGTTTGTCACTTTATTAGTCCAAAAGCACAATTACGCAGATACTAATAGTCTAAATAACTGTAGATTGGCTATCTAAAAGTATGCACTGGCCATATACGTACCATGGATCTAAACCATAATCATTAAAATCAACAACAATAAAATATGAGAAATTAAATTAAATCAAATAATAAAATAATAGATCTCACATAATATGTCATGAATCTATCATCCTGACTTGCTTCCCCTTCGACGTAGGTAAGGAGTTTATTAGCCAACCATCATCGCCGAAGAAAGTCGATGCTAAAATAATAATAGTCGGTGTTCTTCTCAATAATACCTAAGCTCCTAATATATAAAACTACTAAAATTGGTTTTTGGGGGTAAGAGAAACTAATTTCTGGGGTTGGGGAGGTGACTCATAAGCTGAGGAACATCGTAGGGATGTTTTTGGCTTGAAAATAGGTGTCCGCCACATGTCGCAGCGCTATTAGCCCGTTCCTACTATCGTCGCTGATGTGGCGCAATCTGATTGGCTGAGAGAGTTGTTTGTGACGCCGCATGCATAGGTGAGAAAGCTACACGGCACGTTCTGATTGGACGAAAGTGCTATGATGACGCACTAGCGTGTTGGAGTGCCACGTGTCGCCTTCTGATTGGAGGAAACAGCTTGCAATGACAAGCTGGCGCATCGAGCGAACGCCACATCGCGTCTAAGAAGCAGTGAAAAACTGTGCGATTAAGTCCGAAATCTGGGAGTCAGTGTGAACGTGCATCCCGGGCAGATCGAAGAGCAGCTGAAGCGATGAGAAGAAACGTGGTGTGTAACGTGTACTGAGTTGCTGACGGGGCGACCTGTGATTGGCTGAACCGGTTTGTTTACACTACGTGGCGCTCTTTGGTTGGAGGAGAGAAAATGGGTGACTTGTTTGGAGTGGGTAGGAATGCGACACTTGGCAGCTGCTGTGAAGAGAACAGCTGACGTGTCAACATGTGATTTGTCAAACGCTGACGTGGCAGCTACCTAATGGTTGAAATATGTTGTCTCCTATTCTACCTACCGCGCAATGCGTAATTCGAGGCAACCGGTCCGGCATCCGATCACTACATGTAAATACTCTATTTTGAGTATTTTTCCACCACGAATTCAACCGCGCGATATGTTTCACCTAAAAATGACCAAAAAACATAATTCAATATATATTTTGGAGACTTTTCATATTTAAATATACTAAAATAAACTACTAAATATATATAAATATTGACTTATGAAATACCCCCAAACACAAGACTTTGCACATCTCGAGCAAAGGTATAAATGACAACACAAACTAAACTAGACTCCTAATATAATAATACACTGACTCACTAATCCTACACCCGACCCAAATTCATGGAGTTCTTTTGGTTTAGATAGTCACCAAGTTAACAAGCAACTCAGAAAATTTTAGAGTTATGATATGTCAAGACTCACAACCCAAACACAATTAAGATCCCACTCTAAAGATAAAGAATCCAGTCAAGGCAAAGGCCATCAACTACTCACAAGTTTTCTTGGTCTATACATTCAAGCTCGAAAGTTCAAATTTCACTTAATATAGTGAAAGCCCTCGAACCAAATATTTTATTTGAGGAGTTTCACAACTTCCGCCTTTATTTATTTTTTTTATTATATTTTCACATTTTTTTCTCTAGATTTTATTTTTCAATTAATACGGTCCCTGCTCCATTTCATATGGATCGATTTTCTCATTTTTTCCCACCACAAGTTTCCCTGCTCCATTTCCTATGAAACCTGTGAGACTCTTTTGTTTTTTTAGAAAAACTCATGTTAGTCATTCTCACTTTCACAATAATTAAGCAAATCCCCCAATGTGGGTTAAAATAATATCACTTGTACACATTTGACCATCTATTCGTTTTAATTATTTAGCACAAAGTCCAACCAACAACTATGTCCTTAATCATGAAATCATAAAAATGCAGAGCTACAAACTTGATTGAGTGTTTCTCCTAATTGTCTATAAGTTTCAAGTCAAAAAGTAACTATAAATTACTCATCCATAACTAAAGGCATGAACAAAGTTTCGGGTGGCTCTATATAACAAATAAAAAATATATATATTTAAGGGCCCGAAAACTTGACTTGTGCCATGTGTCAATTCGAGGTCATATGTGGGACCACACTCATCGAATACGTATGTCCGAATCTTGAGTGGAGACACCGAGAATGTTCAATTTGAGATTAATGCTAATGGTTGAGAAAAGCATATGCGGGGAATGCGGTAAGCCGACACACGAACGGGGACGCGCCTCGAGTTGCATGTCGACGCGGATCGAGGTAGCGACGTTATATGGCTATAATGATCTTAATGTGGTCACATCAAAAAGAAAATAAATGAAATGTGTATATATATATATATGTATATATATGAATAAAAATATATAGATAAGATCAAGAGAGAGAGAGAGAAAGAAGAGAGAGAGAGAGATCGTGAGGTGAGAAACAGAGAGATATGGAACCAAAGAGAGAGAGAGCGAGAGATCAGAGAAGAGAAGAGATCGGAGGACAGGGACCGACGCGCGATGGAGCTCCAACAACGGCAAACGACAACTCAAGGACGAGCTGCTGCAGCCGCGTGAGGCTACGGGAGGTGGCGATCGGTAGGCGCGGTGGTGGATGGCGACCAACAGCTTGACGGATCGGCAACGTGGAGGATAGCGGCGGCGACGCGGAGGTCGCGGGAAGTGGCGCAGCGGCGGACCTGGCCGACAGCAGCTGATGGCGGCGGGTGGTGGCTCTAACGCCAGGGGGTGGCGCGACTACCACGGAGGACGCATGCGAGGAGATGGCAGTGGCGCAGCAACGCCGACGGGGAAACGGAAGAGGCGCGGCAACGCTGGCGAGGGACAGTGGCGGCGCTGGCGAGGGACAGCGGCAGTGCGGCGAGTGCTAGGGACAGCGGCAGCGGCAACGACACGGTGGCGCGTTGTCGAACCGATCGCTCCTCGATGAGGGGTAGGATTCAACGAATTTCGACGATGCGATGGAAGTGAGGTGTACTTCACCTAATTTTAGTGCGATCTGTGTGATTTAAGTAATTTATTTGGTATAAATGGACACCAGGGACTTAGGAGGTAGAGTCGAGTGTTGGGTTCGCATATTGAGGCGTGAGCGGACGTTTTGAGAACGATTGGGATTGTTCATGGAAAATGTAAGTAAACCAGCTAGGGACTTATACAGTATTTCATTTCACTCCATTGGCTATTGTTCATTGCTTTGTGACAGTTTCATTTCACTGTTGTTGATTGCTTTGTGGTGATAGCTGTCTTTGAAATTGTTATTGGTTGAGTGGTCCATTGGCAAGTGAGTCATAGTTACTATTTATCTGCGATATGAGCTCTTCTGTGGATATCTCATAGCCGCAAGGGTTAGGGCTGGGAGGCAGTTGTCTCGTCCTAAACCCGAGTCTGCTAGATTTTTGCCGCGACTCAACAACCTTTTGGTCAGGACTCCTTGCTATTTGACCTCACTTATCGCTTGCTTTGTTTACAGTCTTTTATATTCATGCGTTATATGTTCATTTCTTTCTAATTGCATGAATTCGACTGCTTTGGTTATTTCGAAATGCTGTATATATGTCCTACTGGATTTACTTACCTGGGCTCGTCATTCTCGTGTTTGACTGAGTGCAGAGTTGCGGAGGGGTAGCAAAAGGGAAGGCTTCATAGCTAGGTGGATTTTTGTATATCTTGTAGTAAGTGCTTCCGCTAAACTGTAAAACTTGAAAAATATTAATAACTCAACTTAAAATTGTGAAATCGAGTATAATGAGGGATTGAAAGGCTGACTAAGTCTGTGTTGACCTTGCGAGACTGGCTCGGGGGTCCACGTGGGCTTAGGCCGGGCGAGGCCCAGTTTGTGGGAAACTGGGGCCGTCACAAGCTGGAATCAATTCGCCCACGTATATTTATTATATTTTGATGATTAGTCAACAGGGGAGGCAATGACAAATTAAATAATGGGTTTGCAATTATATCTATTACTTTCTATGTATCTCTTTTGAAACCCCTTTACATGTAAAACTTGTATTAATATGGTTACCAACTCTTGAATTTCTTATGATTGGTTAAATTGCTTTATGGAAACATGAAGTGCTTAGTTTTTATGGAAATTGATGGCAAGCTATGAACTATCAATGCTTATCTTAATTTCAAGTGCATGCTAGTTCTATTTTACTTTATAGATAATATTTGCATATTTGATATTTATATGTAGTTATTCTCTTATTGGGCTCCATTGATTCTTTAGCTCAACCCACTTACACCTCAGGTATCCACGATAGCACTAGATCAAGAAAAAGGAGAGGCAATAGCTTAAAGCATTCTCTCTTAATGTGAGTCTTATATTGTACTATATATATATATATTAGTTTTTAAAACTATCAAACTTGGATTTATTTTAAAAAGGTCTTTTAAGTAATTTGAACACTATCTCCCTTATAGTTGATTTATCTGGCAACATTTGGGTTACCTTACATAGTTATACAAAATGAAAACCCATTTATTGTTCTTTAGTTAACATATGGATTTGGTCTATATTTTATTCTGCATTTTGATTTCCATATTTTCCTTAAGATTATTCTGCTAGTTTTTTAGGCATGCAAGACCATTATTTGGGTTTGGTTCAAGTATTGGGCTTAGGTGGCGATCAGGGCCGCACGACTCGACCATTAGATGGGGGAGGGTTCTTTTACCGTTATTTGGTCACCTTCTTAGTAAACTTTGCATTGACATAAGACTCATACGCAATTTCACTCATTCCCTTAACCTTGTTCTCCTAATAGACTTATGTGAATTGCTACAAAACTAGTTGCCTAATGTACTTGTTTACTATTTTTTCATACTTAGCTTGCAAATTAATTCCTCTTTCGCAAATGAACTCTTTATGCTCAATGACATCGTATCTATCTTTAGCCTCTCTACTAATATAGTAATTCAACATAAATGGCCTAAGTTCGTCCTAATTAGGATCACTTGAGAATGATGCCTCAAAGTCATTTGCTCTCACTTTGCTCACTTGACTTGCCTGCCTCCTTGTTCTCGACATTTTTTTAAACAAAATTCACACAACTACACAACTAACAACATGGGTATTTAAATCACTTAAAAAAAATTTATATCATAAAAATCATTCACATGCCAAATAATTCAAAAGACATTAACTAGGTCTCAATAGGTCACATTGATGCCCAACATTCACATAAATTGAAAATCTTATCAAACAACCTCATATCCACAATTCATACAATTTCATCAAAATTCCTTAAAACCTCAAAATATAACTGTTGAGTTCATTTTGCACCCTATTTTTAATGTGTGTTTATTTTATTTCAATGTTCCAAAGTCTCCAGTTTTAGTTAATAAATACTAATTATTGTTTGCTTTGTGTTTTAAGCTATGTTTGATTAAATAGAATAAAAGCAAGGCACTTTTGATGCGTTTTTAGTAAGGGTGGACAAACCGCGGTTTGGTGGTGAAAACCACCAAACCGCTACCAAACCGAGGGTCTACGATTTGGTGATTTTCCAAACCACTACCAAACTGCGAACCACCAAAACCGCAACCAAATCGAACCGCGATTTGCGTGGTTTGATCGGTTTGGTTTCGCGGTTTTGGTGCGAGGCGGTGGTGCGGCGGGCGGAGCCAACAGCGCGAAGGGGGCTCGCGGCGGACGTCCAGCAGCAGCAGACGAACGGCGCAACACCTGCGAAGGCCGTGGACGCACGACAACAGCGGGTGCGACGTCTCAGCATCGGGGGCGCTGCAGTAGTGGCGGACTAGCGACGCGGAGGCTGCGTAAGGTGGTGCGGTTGTGGACTGGTCGGCACGGGAAATGAAGGTCACCCAAGAGGGGGGGTGAATTGGGTTACCGAGTAGTTATTGCCCTTTTAAAACTTTATGCGCAAATTACAACTATAATGCATACACTATCAATGAATATATATATGCTATGCAAGTGAATGGAATGGAAGAGATGGAAAGTGACACACAATTTATAGTGGTTCGATCCAACGATCTACCTCCACTACCTAACTTCCCGGTTAGGATTTTTAACCCCCACTTATATTGCAAATAAGTGTTACAACCTAAGCATACAAGCCTAGAGTGCCTAATTACAATTAGGACTTCCCACCTAGCCGCAACTAGGATTTGTGCCTAGTCTCAACTAGGTCTTCCCTTTGACTTAGATTCCACTAAGTCTTACAATCATACAAATACAATAAGTTGCTGAAAAATAATGAGATACACTTTACAACACAAAGTGGTATCAAATTCAAACACTAGCAAGCCTCCCAGAGCCTAACAACTCTTATGCATGCAAGTATGAGAATAAATGGAATATGCAAATATGTCACCGATTTTGTTGCAAATCCCAAATGTGAAATCGTTTTAAAAACTTAATATATTAGTGTAAAACCGATTTCAAGTCTAAGAACAATAGTTTAACAAAAATCAAGTTTAAGTGCAAAACTTTTGTTCAAATCAATCTTAGGGTTTGATAAAATAAATTTAAGTGCAAAACCCAAGAAGAAGGTGTTCAAACACACAACAAAATGATTTTCAAATCAAATACACAAAACTATGTAAATTAAGCACAAGCAAGATTTTAGATCTAGGACTTTCTTACGAACAAAAGAATGACAAAAGAAATCAGCTTTGAAGAGATTCTTGTACTTCTTTGAAAGCCTCAAAAGTGTTGGATTAGAGAACTAAAGAACAGCCACAAAGATCTCCTTTTGCTTCTTCACAAAAATCAAAGTTCTTCTCTTTGTAGATTTTGAGTTTTTGAGTGTGTTTCTTCCTTCTTTTTAACAAAACCATGTTCTTGGTGGTTTTATAATGTTAGGTATTCCATCTTGACAGTTTATGACCGTTCTAGGGATCCAAGGGTCCAAAATAGATCAAGAATTCAAATTAAAGTGTGTTTTTCAGCTGTCAAAAAAAGTTGTCAGATATGCAATTAGCGCGCTAATGCTGAGACCTAGCGCGCTAACTCTGCACTTAGCGCGCTAATGAAATCATTAGCGCGCTAACTGCAGGGACCTCAAAACAATTATTTTGTCCCTTTGTGTTAGCGACCCTTAAACTCGTCCGGGACCTAACCAACCCTTATATAACATGTTATACACGTTTATTATGAGTCATTAAGCCTAATTGGGTGGTCCGGATATTTTTACAAATCCCGAAAACGGAAATTCACGATTTCATAGTGTATTAGGGGCTTTTCTACAAATTTACAGTTTTCTTTTCGAAGACCTTTCAAAAACGAGTTTTTCTTTTTCGAAAACATTCACAATGATCTCTAATATGCAAATGACCATCCACACAAAGTTTCACTTTGTTTAAACTCATAGACCTAGTTATGTGTTTAAATTCCACTTTGAAACTTGAAGTAAACTTATAACTTTGAAAAATGGTTTAAGAAACTTGATATGCATGGACTAATGCATTTGGCTTGCGTGAAAGAATTTGTATACCTTACATTGAAATTACAAATTGCGGTTTGAACTTTCATCTTCATTTCTTCATTAATGCCGAGTCTTGAACTTGTATTTCTTGAGTACCCTTGATATGTTGTTTTGCATCCTTTAACAAAAACTGAAATACACTAGATGTTTATTAGTACATTTTCACCTTGTTTGTTTCCATCAAAATCTCGGTCGGAGTGTGAGTGACTAACCACTTAGTCCAACAATCTCCCCTTTTGATGATAACAAACAATGTGAACTTTAAAGGTGTAAAACGTAATCTAAATGTATATCGCATTCATGATTTTATATTTCATATATGCAAGTTCAAAACACATCAACCTTTTCAAGTTCAACCACATTTTTCTCCCCGTTTGATACCATCAAAAAGTGGGGCCAAGCATCCCCATAAATAAACACAATAGAAACAATACGAGAGAAATATACTCTCCCCTCACTTTATGCATATCAAGAAACAATAGACGGTAGCGATACAAATGCATAGACGATAAAACATAGTGAAGCAAGAAATATCCATATAGAAAACTCAGAGATACACAAAAAAAATTCATGATATAGATAGCATAAAGCAATGAGAGCATAGTTGTGGCTTAAACATGAGTTTGACAAAAAAATCGAAACATCTAAGACTGACATATTGGAGCCTAATGCTCATCTAGTGGTGGTGTGTCTAAACACTCCTCCTCGAGGATGGTGGTGGACGTGCAGAGCTGGAGGCATGATCATTACGCGCGGTCCGAACTGGGAGCAATTGACCCTCAATGCGACGAAGCCGATCATTCTGATGCTGGATACTCGTCTCGACGACATTGAATGATTGAGTCATATAAGTGTGCAGGTAGCCCAGCTGTGCGGATACGTACACCGATGATGGAGACATATTCGGTGGAGGCGATAAACCGCCGAACGTAGAGGGAATCGGAGGCTGTGCCGACTCATATCGCTGCTGCTGCGGAACAGTAAAGTCCTGAGCACCTTCATCATCACCATCATGGTCATCATGACTGGCATTGCCTTCATCGTCAGCGTTGTCATCATCGCCAAATTGATAGCTATATTCCAAATAGTCCGGCGCATCAAAAGGAGCCACCTGGAGAGTCCGTAGGGAGGGGAGACTCATAGCCGCCGTGATGCGACCATCTGGAATGGCATCTTCCCGAGTCCACCGCTGCCTATCACGAATGTAGCGGTATTTCATGGCTTTCAACGTAGCCATGTCGATGGTGTCATATATAGTGAGGGGGCGACCGCCATCGCGAGATCTACTTGGGCGGACTCCAAGTAGGATGTGATAATGTGAGCATAAGGAAGATGACGACCCGAGCTACACGTGCTCGTCATATAGCCAATGATGATATGAGGCAGGCTGAGAGGTATCATACGAATTAGGTGCCCAAGAATGAACATGTCAAGGAGAGTGACATAGTTTTTACTACCACCTCGCGGAAGAATGACCTTGTGAAGTACGTTATGGAGAAGATGAGGTAGGAGTTTAAATTCAGTATACGTTATACCAGCCGGATAAACGGTTAAAGTCATTTTGGATCGAAGGAAGGAATTAAGGACTTCAAGACGGTCAAAAGGCCAACTGAGAAATTTGCACACAACCGTAGTCGTAGGAGGGTGCAAGGGAAGTTGAAGCCGTTGAGCGAGATTTTCAGGCGTAATCTCAATAGATTGGCTACCAACAGACGAACGTAGTACAAAATGGTTCGAAGTTTCGAGATTGAAATAGAAAACTCGAACCAAGGGGGGGTTGTAGTTAGCCTTGTGGGCACAGAAAGTGGTCCATCCCGCCGCATCAAAAATTTCCCGAATTGGGAGATGAGCCTTATCAAAAAAGGCGACATCGACAATGGCGGGCCTTAGGATTTTGGCATCCGTTAGCCGTGGAGCCACTAACTCTAGGACTGATGCGGACTCATGGACGGCTTTGGCACGACCCTCACGTCGTGGGGCATTTGCCGGAGTTGGGACGGGGTGTGTGGATTCGGATTTATCACTAGATGATGAAGATTGAACAACACGTCGGCTAGAAGGACGACGTGAGGACGTGGCTTGGGTAGGACGAGATGTGGTGGGAGCGGTTTGTCGGGAAATGGTGGCGGCGGTTGGTCGGGAAGTGGTGGGGGCGACCGAACGGGAAGAGGGACGGTTGGAAGTGCGACGAGTCGACATTTTGGAGGGAAAAGTGAAGAAATTGACAAAGAAGGGAGAGGATTGTTACCTTGTAGGAGTGGAGATCACGGTGGAGACGACACAAGGAGAGTAGAATCGGCAAGAGGAGAGGAAAAATTTGGGAGAGATGTGAGTTTTGAGGGTAAAAACGAATTTATAGACGCCTGGCCGAACGACATTAGCGCGCTAATGGGTGTTATTAGCGCGCTAATTCCCCTCTGGAAATTTTTGGTCAGTACATCATTAGCGCGCTAATTTTAACTATTAGCGCGCTAATTCCTCTCTGGAATTTTTTGACAAAAAATTTTGGATTTTTGCAATATAGCTCCGATTCTCCTCAAACTTCATGGACACTTCACTAACACCATATAAAAAGGTTTGGAATAGCTAAAACATATGTAGAAGGTCCGATTCTCGAAACATGCCTAACTCACGCCGAATTTTAGAAAATTGTTCTCTAGGCAAAGGCTTAGTGAATATATCGGCTAGTTGATCCTCTGTGGGCACATGGATGAGTTTAACATCGCCCTTTTGGACGTGATCACGAAGAAAATGGTGTCTAATCTCAATATGTTTTGTTCTTGAGTGTAACACCGGATTTTTCGATATGTTTATCGCACTTGTGTTATCACAATAAATTTCAAAGCACACCCAACTAGGATTTGATAATCCTCAAGTTGTTGTTTCATGTATAGAACTTGAGCACAACAACTCCCGGCAGACACATATTCGGCTTCCGCCGTAGATAAAGCAACGAAATTTTGCTTTTTGCTGAACCATGAGATAAGTGAATTTCCTAGCAAATGACAAAATCCGGAAGTACTTTTCCTATCGACTAGACTTCCCGCATAATCGAGTCAACAAAACTGCGGAGTTCGAAACTCTTAGTTTTGTTGAACCGCAATCCTAAGTCTTGTGTTCCACTTAGATATCGAAATATGCGCTTTACACATTTTAAGTGGGACTCCTTGGGATCGGATTGAAATCTAGCACATAAGCACACACTGAACATAATGTCGGGTCTACTAGCGGTCAAGTATAGGAGGCTACCTATCATTCCACGATAAAGTTTAGGATCTATGGGTTTTCCTAGTTGGTCTTTATCCATTTTGATGGTGGAACTACTAGGAGTGTCACATGCTTTCAGATTTTCGAATTTGAATTTCTTTAACATGTCCCTCACATACTTTGCTTGATTTATAAAAATGCCATGTTTGGATTGCTTTATTTGCAAGCCTAGAATGTATGTTAGTTCTCCCATCATGCTCATTTCAAATTCATTTGTCATTAATGATGAGAATTCATTACATAGACTTGTGTTGGATGACCCAAAAATGATATCATCAACATAAATTTGAACAAGTAACATATCATGTTTTTCGATCAAAATGAACAAAGTGGGATCTAGCGTTCCTTTCTTGAATCCTTTTTCAAGTTGGAATGCACTAAGTTTGTCATACCAAGCTCTAGGAGCTTGTCTTAGTCCATACAAGGCTTTTTGAAGATGATATTCATGACCTGGGTGTTCATGATCTTCAAAACCCGGTGGTTGTTCTACATATACCTCTTCATTAATGAAGCCATTTAAGAATGCGCTTTTAACATCCATTTGATATAGTAAAAACCCATTGTAGCAAGCATAAGCAAGTAACATTCGAATTGCTTCTAGTCTTGCTACGGGTGCAAAGGCTTCCTCATAATCAATTCCTTCTTCTTGATTGTAGCCTTGTGCAACCAACCTAGCCTTGTTTCTTACAATTTCACCTTTTTCATTCTTTTTGTTTCTAAAAACCCATTTGGTGCCTATGGTTGTGTGGTCCTTGGGTCTAGGTACTAATGTCCATACCTTGTTCCTAACAAAGTGGCTTAGCTCCTCTTGCATAGCCATTACCCAAAATTCATCTCCTAAGGCATCATCTATCTTAGTGGGCTCGGTTTGTGATACAAAAGCTATATGTCCTTCATCTCGATGTAATTTGGACCTAGTGATTACTCCTTTGTTTGGATCACCTATTATTTGTTGGGATGAATGGCCAATTAGAAGTCTTGAATTCTTAGGCGCACTTGTGTCGGATTCTTTACATGCCTCAACTTCTTGACTATTTGAAGTTTGTCCTAGGGTGCCATCATCTTCATCATCGATCCTCAATTTTTCCAAGTTTTGCATCATCTTAACTTTGGGATCTACTTCATCAAATTTCACATGGATAGACTCTTCTATGGTTTTGGTTGATCTATTAAACACCCTATATGCTTTGATGTGCATAGAGTAGCCAAGGAAAGTACATACCTTTGACTTTGGGTCAAATTTGTCTAATTGATCCTTATCATTTAGAACATAGCAAGTACAACCGAACACCTTAAAGTAACTTATGTTGGGCTTTCGGCCTTTCCATAGTTAATAAGGAGTCTTTTTCACTTGCTTTCGGACATTTACTTTATTTATAACATAGCATGCCGTGTTAATGGCTTCGGCCCAAAAGTGCTTAGCTATGTTGTACTCATTTAGCATAGTCCTACACATCTCTTGGAGTGTCCTATTTTTTCTTTCAACAACTCCATTTTGTTGGGGTGTTCTAGGAGAGGATAATTGGTGTATATAACCTTGTTTAGCACAAAAATCCTCCAAGTTTCTATTTACAAACTCACCACCTCTATCACTTCTAATGATGGTGATTTTGTATCCCTTTTCATTCTCAACTAAAGCACAAAATTTTATGAACACATCAAACACTTCATGCTTATGAGAGAGAAAATACACCCATGTATATCTAGTAAAATCATCAACAATGACAAAGCAATATGATTTACCTCCTAGGCTTTGTGTTTGGGTGGGTCCGAACAAATCCATATGGATAAGTTCTAAGGCTCGAGTCACATCACTTGTTACTTTCGTCTTAAATGACGATTTCACTTGTTTACCGAGGATACAAGGTTCACACTCCTTGTCTTTCTTAAACGTGCATTTGGGTAGACCCTTAACTAGATCATGCTTAGTCAATTTTGACAAGTTCTCCATGCTAGAATGTCCTAATCTACGGTGCCACAACCATGCATCACATTCACTTTGTGCACTCACACATGAGACATTTTGCATATTCATCTCATCAAAGTTAATGGCATAAACATTTTTATCTCTATATGCAATAAATAAGGTTTCATGCTTCTCATTCCTAACAATGCATTTCGATGATTCAAACATAACATGAAATCCTTTGTCACACAATTGACTAATACTGAGCAAATTATGTTTCAATCCATCAACAAGATAAACGTTAGAAATAGAAAGTGAATTGTTACCGACGGTTCCGAGACCAATAACTCTTCCTTTGTTGTTGTCTCCAAATGTAACCTTTCCACCATCATGCCGCTTTAGTTCAATAAATTGATGTGCATCTTCGGTCATGTGTCTTGAGCACCCACTATCCAAGTACCATGGGGTGCTCTTCCTCGCATCCTACACAATGGGAAACACACTAGATTTTGGTACCCAAACACCTTTGGGTCCGAGAATGTTAGTGTAGTAAACATTTTTAACTACCCATGCTAGTCTACCCACTTTGGCCTTTCGTAATGCACATTTCCCGACCACATGAGTCTTGTTGCATTTAGAGCATCTACGATCATCATTTAGCAATTTCTTGTAACTTAACAAGTTTGCTCCATAACCTATGCCTCTTTTGTTGAGTGCACGTCGTTGTGCTCCCAACATCATGTCAAACATTTCTTTACCATTTGTAAACTTATGCACCGTGCTAGTCAAGTCCTCTACTTCCTTGACTAAAGCATCTCTCTCCTCTATGACTTCATTTAAGTCACTTTGGAGATCATTGATGGTCTCATTTTGTGACTCTATTTCACTAATTGCAATGGTCAAGCTCTTTTGAGTTGTTTGGTCTTTTTGACCTCCTTTTCCAACTCTTTCCTAAGCTCATCAAGATTTGGAACATCATCCAAATCATCAACATTATCAAAGTTAAAAGAGTTAGAATTTACCTCGCCTTGTGCCATGAGACAAAGTATTGCCTTCTCACTTTCCGATTCGGATTCGAACTTGATGATGATGAGTCATCCCAAGTTGCTTTGAAACTCTTCTTTCCTTTCTTCTTGTCAAACACCTTCTTGGATTTGCAATCCGCCTTGATGTGACCCGGTTTGCCGCAACCGAAGCATATGGTTTCATTTGATTTTCCTCCCTTGCTTCCACTTCGAAACTTCTTCTTATACTTGTCTCGCTTGTACATGGCCCTGTTGAGCTTTCTTGAGAGCATAGCTACTTCCTCCTCAAGATCATTGTCATCACATGATTTTTCATTTTCAATGATCTCTACCGATGCACTAGGGGAGCTATTTGCCTTCAAGGCGATATCTTTTCTTGAACTCTTAGTACCTCCACTTAATGCTTCCAATCTTGCTCGGTCTTTAAGTTCAAATTCATGGATCTGTTAGCTCTCCACACAATGCATCAAATGTGTAATCTCCAAGATTTTGTGCCGATTGGATAGCATACTTCTTGGCATCCCATTCCTTAGGCAAGCCTCTAAGGAATTTATACACCGAGGTTTCTTGATCATAATTCTTTCCAAGATTCTTGATCTCATTCAATAGTTTAGTGAATCGAGTGATGGCGGTGGCTATGTCTTCATCGGACCCAACTCGGAAAGTTTCATAGTGCTCCTCAAGAATTCTTAACTTGGTCTTCTTCACTTGCATGGTACCTTCATAGTGTACCCCAAGCTTCTCCCATACTTCCTTAGCCGTTTGACAAGCACTTACTCGGTTAAATTCATTTTCACTTAGCGCACAAAACAAGTGATTTATGGCTTGATCATTTGAGAGCTCAATCTTTATCTCCTCGGCGGTGTACTCTTTCAAGGGCTTATCCGGTGGAGTGTAGCCACTTTCAATTGCATCCCATAAGAATCTATTTTGTGCTCTAATGTAGAATTTCATTCTCACTTTCCAATGAGCATAGTTAGTTCCATCAAAATACGGAGGCCTACTCGAAGAGTTGCCTTCCCGAAGGCGAGCCGGATCTAAGGTTTGCATCCTTGCACAAAAAGAACACTCAAAGATACGTTAGTAATACTTTGAGCAATAACCCTCTCTGATACCAATTGAAGGTCACCTAGAGAGGGGGGTGAATTGGGTTACCGAGTAGTTATTGCCCTTTTAAAACTTTATGCGCAAATTACAACTATAATGCATACACTATCAATGAATATATATATGCTATGCAAGTGAATGGAATGGAAGAGATGGAAAGTGACACACAATTTATAGTGGTTCGATCCAACGATCTACGTCCACTACCTAACCTCCCGATTAGGATTTTTAACCCCCACTTATATTGCAAATAAGTGTTACAACCTAAGCATACAAGCCTAGAGTGCCTAATTACAATTAGGACTTCCCACCTAGCCGCAACTAGGATTTGTGCCTAGTCTCAACTAGGTCTTCCCCTTTGACTTAGATTCCACTAAGTCTTACAATCATACAAATACAATAAGTTGCTGAAAAATAATGAGATACACTTTACAACACAAAGTGGTATCAAATTCAAACACTAGCAAGCCTCCTAGAGCCTAACAACTCTTATGCATGCAAGTATGAGAATAAATGGAATATGCAAATATGTCACTGATTTTGTTGCAAATCCCAAATGTGAAATCGTTTTAAAAACTTAATATATTAGTGTAAAACCGATTTCAAGTCTAAGAACAATAGTTTAACAAAAATCAAGTTTAAGTGCAAAACTTTTGTTCAAATCAATCTTAGGGTTTGATAAAATAAATTTAAGTGCAAAACCCAAGAAGAAGGTGTTCAAACACACAACAAAATGATTTTCAAATCAAAAACACAAAACTATGTAAATTAAGCACAAGCAAGATTTTAGATCTAGGACTTTCTTACAAACAAAAGAATGACAAAAGAAATCAGCTTTGAAGAGATTCTTGTACTCCTTTGAAAGCCTCAAAAGTGCTGGATTAGAGAACTAAAGAACAGCCACAAAGATCTCCTTTTGCTTCTTCACAAAAATCAAAGTTCTTCTCTTTGTAGATTTTGAGTTTTTGAGTGTGTTTCTTCCTTCTTTTTAACAAAACCATGTTCTTGGTGGTTTTATAATGTTAGGTATTCCATCTTGACAGTTTATGACCGTTCTAGGGATCCAAGGGTCCAAAATAGATCAAGAATTCAAATTAAAGTGTGTTTTTCAAATTTGTCAAAAAAGTTGTCGAGATATGCAATTAGCGCGCTAATGCGAGACCTAGCGCGCTAACTCGCACTTAGCGCGCTAATGAAATCATTAGCGCGCTAAGCGCAGGGGACCTCAAAACAATTATTTTGTCCCTTTGTGTTAGCGACCCTTAAACTCGTCGGGACCTAACCAACCCTTATATAACATGTTATACACGTTTATTATGAGTCATTAAGCCTAATTGGGTGGTCCGGATATTTTTACAAATCCCGAAAACGGAAATTCACGATTTCATAGTGTATTAGGGGCTTTTCTACAAATTTACAGTTTTCTTTTCGAAGACCTTTCAAAAACGAGTTTTTCTTTTTCGAAAACATTCACAATGATCTCTAATATGCAAATGACCATCCACACAAAGTTTCACTTTGTTTAAACTCATAGACCTAGTTATGTGTTTAAATTCCACTTTGAAACTTGAAGTAAACTTATAACTTTGAAAAATGGTTTAAGAAACTTGATATGCATGGACTAATGCATTTGGCTTGCGTGAAAGAATTTGTATACCTTACATTGAAATTACAAATTGCGGTTTGAACTTTCATCTTCATTTCTTCATTAATGCCGAGTCTTGAACTTGTATTTCTTGAGTACCCTTGATATGTTGTTTTGCATCCTTTAACAAAAACTGAAATACACTAGATGTTTATTAGTACATTTTCACCTTGTTTGTTTCCATCAAAATCTCGGTCGGAGTGTGAGTGACTAACCACTTAGTCCAACAGGAACAATACCAGCGACTCTGGCGGCGACGGCTGAGAAGAGAGAGGTGCCGGCGGGGAGAGGAGAGAGGCGCGGGAGTGTGGAGCGGGAGTGAGAGGAATGACGGGAGTGAGGAGCGGAAGTGAGAGGAGAGGACAGCGGTGAGGGGGTGAGGAGCGGGAGTGAGAGTGAGAGGAGAGAGGTGAGGGAGTGAATGAGTGGATTTTTTTTGTTAGCTTTTAGGGTTTTTGGTTTGTATTTACCAAAATGCCATCAGTTTGGTTA
The DNA here is from genome assembly GCA_039657365.1 of Stephania yunnanensis. NCBI lineage: Eukaryota > Viridiplantae > Streptophyta > Magnoliopsida > Ranunculales > Menispermaceae > Stephania > Stephania yunnanensis. The sequence continues at coordinate 26,972,872 of CM077580.1, forward strand.
AACCGCGGTTTTTTCAAAATGAAAACCGCGACCAAACCGCGATTATGTAGTTTTTACGTTTTCCAAACCGCGACCAAACCGCGAGTTTAAAAAACCAGACCAAACCGTGCAGTTCGGTCGGTTTGGTCGATTTGAGCGATTTTTCGAAAACCGCTGCCCACCCCTAATTTTTCGTGTTCTCCTTGAAAAACGCATTGACATGCATCCTAAGGCACTCGCATTTGCCCATGTTAAGCTATGGTGATGATTGGTAGATGTGCCAAAGGATTAGAGTGCCCAAAGTTCAAGAAATTTCAAGAAATTGGGCTCAGTACACATTATTAATAGGGTGGTTCAGGAGCCTTTAATCTATTCCTAGAGACACGCGTTATGTAGTAGATCTGAAGAGCAAGGAAGCAATTAAGTATCATATTCAACAACACATCAACTCCAAGAGTCACAGATCAAGCCTCAATACTCGGGTCACCAGTAAGATTAGATGAGGATAATATAATTAATGAAACAAGCCGAGCCCACCACCTCCCCATTTGCATTCACTCGTTATCTCATCACTATGCGTCTCCTCCCATCTTAATATCTTACCTTGAACTGCACATCGTACCTTTGCAGCGATTAGCCAATATCGATTGGCCTAGGCGCACTTATCATCCTTTCACTACACATTTGTGCTCCCACACTCGCCCATGTGATTCTCCTGGACGCCTAGATCTATCTCCAATGACTCAACGATTCACTATCCAGTGTTCATACACCACACATCTTCCTCGGCACAAATACTCCATCAATTTCTCAACTAATTCGTGTTAAACGAAGTGTAGACTAGGAACTTCATGGAAAATAAGGATTTTGTCTCCGCCCCCCCCCCCCCCCCACCCCACTTGATCGACACATGATCTCATCTCTAGAACAGATTAAGGAACACTAAGAACAAAAAATTAGGGAGGTATCTCCCCAGATTTTTATTCACACTCTCTCTCTTCTCTACCAATGATTTAAACACTTTTTCTTGTGCCAACTTTTATCTCTACTCTCTATAAACTCTTATTTTCTTTCCATAATTTTGAAGCCTTGTAGTTAAATTTTTAGGGCTTAGGATTGGAATTTCTCAAGGGATGCTTAACGTCACTATGGAATTTATGAGATTTTACCTACTTTAGTTTCAAATTTTGTTTATATTTGATATCACTTTTGTAATTGCTTGATTCTTATGGTTCGGAAAATTGATTGTGAGCTGCAAATGCATTCTCTTTTATTTCAATCTATTAGTAGTTTGATTGTTTGGCATCCATAACAGATTTTTCAAAGGATGTAGTTGCAAATGATTTCTCTTTTATTTGAACACCAAGTGGTAAGCAGATAACCTAATTGGTATGCTCCCCTTTGGTCTATCTCACATAAGAAGAGGGTCTACGCTAAATTGAGCGTACTTCATGTCTTGGTTGTCTAGGGCTAGTGGTTTCACGAATCTCGATGCTAAAATTGTGTCAAATCCAACGGTTGCTCTACCTAGGTTTATACATTTGTTAGAGATTCTCTTACTAAAATTAGAAAATTAAGGAGTGTTAGGTGCTCTCAGGAGCTCTATAGCTAGTCTATTAAAACTAAACCAAATAATTATTTATAGCATCAGCGACCAAATTGTTGTTGAGTTGAACTTGATTTTCCCAATCCCTATGGATCGACATGGTTCTTACCACTACTACAAACAAATTGTAATTAGCATTTGGTAGCAATTCAAGCTTGAGTTTATTATTGAAAAGTTTGACACGCGCTAATTTTTGGCACCATTACCGGGGAATGGTTCTAATATTTTCTTTGTTATTTGTTCTTACTTTCTTTATCTTTTCCCTTGTTTCTAAGATGTTTGTAGGTAACTAAACAATGGCCTCCTACAACTACAATTATGGTCAATTTGAAGACTCATACGATCAAAGTGAGAATAGGGTAGGTATGTCAAATTACGGGCATGAATATTCTAATTGGCCTTCTTACGTGGAACATGTCAAGGTTTGTGACTTTTTCGGTGATTATTATTATCATCTTACCGATGCTTGTCCTTACCATTTTGAGCATGTGAACCTTCCCAAATGGAGTAACACATCGCCATAACCCAAATTACATGACTTTTTGCGAAGTCCTCCAATTTCACAACAACAAGAACAATCACTAATAGATATGTACGAGTTGAATTCAGAGTTGCAAATGTACGAGTTTAAGAGTGGTGAGTACATGACCAGTGAGGAAAATTTAAGTTGTCATTAAGTGGAGACTTTGAATAATCTTAAAATGTTGAATTTTGAAGAGAATGAGCATGTCATGGAAGAACACTTTGCTATTGATGGAGTTGCACCATGTGTCCATGAGTATTGGAGCAAAATTGAAGAGAATAAGGAGAATGAGCTTTTAATTGAAGAAAGATTTTACGTTTCTCCTCATGAGTCATACACTAGCATTGCACATATTGAAGAAGAGGCTAACAAAGAGATTGAACTCACTTTTGAAAGGCGGAGGAGCCACAAAAAGATAGAAATGATGACCAACCACTAGAGTTGGTGAACCCACCTACCTTATGATAAGCATCTGTTTATTTTGATATGGAGGAGAAAGAAAATGAGAAATTGAAGAATTTCAACACCACAAACACCTTTAGGTTGGTAGATCATAATAAAATGGATTCATATACATTAACGGACCCAATTAAGCTCCCAATTCTAAAAGAGGGCGTGCCTATCTCATTGCTCAATGTTACAGGAGAGAGTATCATTCTTGGATACTCCTTGGAAGGCATAACTTGATGAATATATCAAGTCTAGACAAAGACTTAAAAGAAAGGCGCTTATTGGGAGACAACCCAACCTTATCCTTTATTTCATGCATTTTGGTTTATTTATTTTTCTTACTTGTTCAATCAACTCATGATATAAACTTTCTTTGATTTTTGCAAGAACTTTTAGTGTTTTGTGAGAATTGGAGATGAAAGAGAGTACCCTAATAAGTGTTGAGAGTTCTATAGATTGGAGTGAGCTTGATTGAGATTGTGGTTATCTAAGTGCTCATCCTTCAGGTATACTTTAAATTAGCATATATGGTTCACTCCCATGGATTGCACTTAATCGTGCACAATGGAAAAGTTTGATCCATGTAGCCGACCCTAGTTAATTTGGGACTGAGGCTATGTTGTTGTTGTTGTTGTAGTTGTTATGGTTCACTCCCATGGATCCCTTTCTCTTGTTTCAACAAGATGGATAATGTCATACAAGGCATTACCCCATCGCACAATTGTCTTGTTGAAACTTAAGCTAATTTCACACATTCTACTTGAAAATTGATTGATGATGAATTGATGTGTGTAATAATTCTTCTATGACTTTGGAAAGTTTTGTGGATTCATTGCATATGCACGTGGTATTTTATGAGATTTTTTTGGAATTGCATTCATAAGTTTTTTTAAAACTTTAAATGATTATACTAGTTGTGATTATAACACATGTAGTTTTTTGTAGCCAATTTACTTGGTTGTCTGTTATGTGATTCTTTTCAGCTTGATTTGAGTATTCGTTTTGGGAAATTTACCTATTTTTTTAAGATTCTTGATGTTTTGAAATTTTATCGAAACTTTTTAAGTCAATTTCTTTGTTCATTTGTTCTTCCTCTAATCATGTCGTAGTTTTATTTTCTCCCAAAAGTCCCCGAGATAGTAGGAAAAAAAAAACAAAAAAATCACATAAATTAGACTTCTTTTGTCATTTCACTAAGTTTTAGAGACTTTATTGCATTTTAGTTAGTTTGTTTTGTCTTTCTATTCATTCCATCATATATCATTTGTTCTCGTTCACTCTTTTTTGTAGCCTATGCGTTTGTTTTACCCCGACTTTATTTTAAACCTTGAGGAGAAGGTTTAGACTAAGTTTAGGGGAGGCTATGTAGGCTTGCGGAAGAATGGTTGAAGAGTGTGCACAGATTATAGGAAGCAAAACGTTGTACCTACAAAAAGTCACTATCCACTTTCAATTATAGATAAAGTATTAGAAAGACTAAATGGAAGAACCAACTACTATTGCATGGATGGATACACAAGATTCTATGAGATTCATGTACCTTTAGAAGATCAAGAAAAAACTACTTTTACCTACCCTTTTGGTACTTTTGCTTATAAAGGCATCTTTTTTTTTATGTACCGCACCCACTAAATTTCGGAGGTGTATGGTTAGTATCTTCTTAGATTATGTGGAACTTTTTATTGAAGTTTTCATGGATGATTTTACCCTATATGGTAATTCTTTCAATGAAGGTTTGCTTCATTTTACCAAAATAATTAAAAGATGTAAAGAAACCAATCTAGTATTAAATTATGAAAAATGTCATTTTATAGTAAATTATGGACTTATACTAGGATACACAATGTCAGCAAAAGGAATAGAACTAGACCCCACTAAAATCCAACTTATAATGACACTACCTTACTCAACTACTGTGAGGGAGGTTAGATCATTCCTTAGCCATGCAAGATTCTACAAATGTTTTGTGAAAGATTTTTTCAAACTAACACAACCTTTATGCGAACATTTTCATAAAGATGTTAGCCTCACATTCACACCTTGATGCAAGATAGCTTTTAATTTGCTAAAAGACGTCTAGATTACCACACCTATGATAAAGTCACCAGATTGGTCACAACCTTTCTAAATAATGTGTGATGCGAGGTAGTTGTTTTAGGTCAAAAGTTTTGAAAGGATTCTCACGTCATATATTATGCATCAAAAACTATGAATCCCGCCTCATCTAAACTATCCAACCAAAGAAAAAAAACTCCTAGCAATTGGGTTTGCATTAGAGAATTTTAGATCGTATGTACTAGGAACAAAAGTAATAGTATACTCAAATTAGGTTGCGTTAAGATATTTAATGGAAAAGAAAGATGCTAAACTAAGATTATTAAGATGGATATTATTATTCCAAGAGTTTGATCTTAGTATAAAAGACAAGAAAGGCGTCGGAGACATAGTAGATGACCATTTAAGTAGACTAGAAAATGGAGAACGCCAAATACCATTAAATGATGAATTTCTAAAAGAATATTTATATAAGATCTTTATATGTAGTCATGGTATGTCGATATAGTCAATTATCTTACTACTAATAGGTTATCATACCATTTAACAAGAACCCAAAAGAATAAGAATAAACACGATTCTAAGCATTATTTATCTGATGATCCTTGCTTGGGGAAATCCTACCTCGACTAATCAAATCAAAGATGTATTCCACTAACAGAAATACAATATTCCAAGGCTCATTTTCGTACTTATACTTATGGAGGAGAACTTGGTTCATTTTGTACAGCCTGTAAGATATTAGACTCATGATTCTTTAAGCCTACTTTATTCCAAGATTTTTAGGTTTATATGAAACCATGTCAAAATTGTCAAAGAAACAAAGATTTAGGACGTAGGAATCAAATGCCCCAATGTCCTATTCTTTTTTTTTGAAGTATTTGATGTTTGGGGGATAGATTTTATAAGACCTTTTTCTATCATTTAATAGAAATATTTACATCTTATTAGCCACAAACTACGTGTCCAAGTGGGTAGAAGTTATAGCCACGAAATCTAATGATTCTAAATTCGTAGTTAATTTCCTAAAATTAAGGTGTACTATTTTTGGAGACCTGGAGCATTGATTAGCTATAGAGTTTCACACTTTTGCAATAAAATTTTTGCTAATCAACATTTCTAATGTAATGTTACACATAGAACGTCTACCGCATATCACCCACAAACTAGAGGATAAGTTGAAACTTCAAATAGAGAAATTAAGTCAATTTTAGAAAAGAAAGTGTGTCCAACACAAAAAGACTAGAGACTTCACTTTTAAGATGCATTACGGGCATATAGGACTGCATTTAAGACACCCATAAGCAAGACACCTTATAGGTTAGTTTCCAGAAGAGCACGCCATTTACCAGTAGAAATAGAACATAAGGCATACTAGGCAATCAAAACATGTAATACGAATTATTACAATGTAGTAAAACAATGCAAACTTAGCATCCAAGAATAGAAAAACTAAGTAATGATGCATATAAAAATGCATCAATTTATAAAAATAAAATTGAAGCATTTCATGATAATAAATTAAGTATTAAGTATTTTAAAGTAGGAAAAAAATTACTCTTTTGTTGACTCCTTAAGTTATTTCCTAGGAAACTTTGTTCACGATGGACATGACCTTTTGTAAATTACCTACATATTTCTCTATGGTGTTGTATAGATAGAAAGTAGAGAAACAGGGAGAATCTTTAAAGTCAAGAGTCATAGACTAAAACCTTATTATGAAAATCTTGTCTCACAAGATATGGAGCTCATTCACTTCGACCTAGTAGAGAATCTAATAGATGATTTTAACTCTATGGAAGAGCATATTGTAACCATAAAGTCAAATGAAACAATCAATCTTTTGATGATTACTAAACTATGGAGGAAAAAGTATAAGAAATCACAAAAAGAACATCAACTCACCATAGAACCATTTTTGTCTGACAAAAATGACCTAGATAACGATGAATTTAGTGAAATGTTGATCCTTCTAAACTCTTAGTAGAGGATCAAAGACACATCTTCCTCAACTAAAAAAATAATGAAATATATTTTTACGGAGTTCAACTTGATATTTGACCTGATTTGAGTTTATGCCTGCAAGTTGGTTTCTACTAACAAAATTATTGATTCAATGCAAGCTTCCTATTAAGTTATACTAGCCAAATGAAATTCACAATCCCATTAAAAGTATCAAAGAATGTGTCTGTTCAAGTAGGTAGGCTAACCTTCACTACAAACTTCCTAGTAATGCCAACGTCTACCCCACAAGATCAGATATTATTGGGTACACCATTCTTATCTACTGCCAGAGTTATCATCGATGTACGTAATTGCGTAGTTACACTTAGGGCAGATAATACAAAAATATGATTACAAAATATGAAGGAACTTTGCAACTATATTGTAGAAAAAGAATTATGTGATGCTAATGAGAGCAATGACAATGAGAAATTAAGCAATGAAGAAGGACGTTTATCATACCTTAATGAAGATATTCTAATTGAGGAATCACTTGAAGTGAAGATCGATTTACTAACACTCAATGAAAAATAATTTCTCTAGTAGTCGAGCGAGTAACAATAAACTACATTCCACTATAGGAGCCAATCCATATTCCTTATTTCTATAGTTATTTTAATTTGTAGTAGGAAATCTGGTAATAATATAGTTTGCTTTTATTCTCTTTCTCTTTCACTATCTTTTAGAATTATTTTCGGGACACTTGCTCCTGAGTAGCTTTAAATAGATTGGGGATGAACGAGTTGAGGTTTTTTTTATGGCATTTATGCAAGTTTGTATTATACACTTTCTTATTATTTCCATATTCATTTAATTAATGAAATTATTAGTTAAGTATTAGTTAGGTACGTATCCCGATCTTATATTCATCTTTATTATTGATATACAAGTTAAACATGAAATAAAACTGCAAAATAGTACATTAAGTGTGGCGATTCCTTAAAAATCTCAATTAACACTAAGAATTGTGGGCAAAATCCATAGCAGAAACAAGTAAATTAAGAAAACTTTGGGCCTATAAATTTTCTCCGGATTCTACTTGTACATGAATCGCAAATCAGATCGGTGGTCCACTGCGTCCGACTAATTGATGCGGTGATTTCTTAGCGATTCAACTTACACTGGAATCACGAGACACGATTTTGGGTTTTGAAAATAGAACTTGAATCGCCACGCTCACAAGTCCATTCCCATACCTAAACTGCACACCTCCTCTTTGCACAATTAGTTTATCACATATATTTAACCTTTTTAAGCTCAATATTAAATGTATTTAAGTGATACTCACCTCTACCTACCTTCATTCAATACTACAATCATTAAATTTGAGAGAGTAAAGCTAAGCTAGGGTTTGAAAATTTAAACTTGGAGCTGGGAATGTCAGGTTAGAGGAGTTCAAGAGCACATATCTTGAGAGACTCACTTTCAAGAAGGTAATTACCATAACCCTTACCCTTTATTTTGATGAAATTTTGATTTCTTGTTGCATCTTTGAGAATTCCTTAATCGATTTTAAATTTTTTTTTTGAATTCTATTTTACTACATTGAATGAACTATTTTGTTGGTTCTAATTGATTTAGTATCGAAATGGCAATGTTTTTTGATTTACAAATTGCATATTCCTAAAATTTTGGAGTTTTCACAATGTTGGAAAGTGCTCGCAACAAGTTTAAAGTTAAGCTTTCAACAATCAAATATGTAATTCTCAAGTTTCTAAAAGACCATTTCAATAGATTTGATTTCATATTCTTGAATCCTGTAATTTTTGAATAAGCTTTCTCAAATTCTACCCTCTAATGCAAAATTGTTTCAATTTTCTGAAATAACAACTTATTTTATATAAACTACCCGCATTCAATTTGTATTTTAGTAAATAACAAAGGATTTTAATTTACCGATTCATAGTAGTAATTTGATCATTATGATGGGACAAGGTAGAGGAAGTGGTTGGAGTAGTGCACAAGTGAAAGAAAAAAAGGTTATGGTAGAAAAACCCCATAAGAACCACTCGAGCCAACAACAATCCATTCAACCTATGGGGATTAGTATTAAGGAGATAAGAACGAGCAGGGCTGGGTTGAGGAAACTTCCTAGCTCTGACGAGTATTTAGGCTACCTAGACATGAACACACAAGTCCCCTATGATCCCTTAGATTTGTCAGCCTCAAAGCGCAAAATAGATACTTTTGAGATGCAAAATGAGTTACCATACCTAAGAGAGAATTTAAAATACAAATATGCATAAATATGAAGACAAAATAGTGAGCATCATACAAGATAAGCAAAGGGAACACGTTCTTAGATATTACGAAGGTAATTTTGAACAAGGATTCTTAGAATTAGTTCGCCAGTTTTATGCCAACGAATTTGTGAGTAGAAACCCTAACAAAGTGATAACTTGGAGGAAGAAGATTAACATTTCACCCAAAGCCTTGAATAGACATTATAGATTTCCAAATTTATGAGTTAGATATGATTTTAACTACCTCAACATCTTCTAAGTCCATAAACAAACTTAACGATCCAGATGAATTCAAGAACCCTTAGAGGTAACTGTCAAACAAGGATACGCTCTCAACTTATATGGTTATCCAAAGTTCCTTGAAACCACCAATTTTACGAAATTCACCACATGTTAAAGTTACATCGTAGATGCCTGCCTATACCCTACTAGGCAACATTGTAAGGTGAGAACCTATATAGTCACTCTACTCCACCACATTGTTGCGAAGACTGGTATATCCACATTGGATACACAATTCACGATGCGATGAGACAGACAATGATGGCTAGGGACCATGATAGCCTACCATTCCAAATTTTAATTTCCAAGTTATATAGGATGGCTAAGGTTGGTTTCCATGTGATGGAATTTAATGTTTTACCTTTGAGGACTAATACAAAAGCTACAGTTATGAGGGTGAGGGCAGTCGATGGGTATAATGATTCAAAAGAAAAAAAAAGGTAGATCAACGAGATAAGGAGATCCAATATTGAAGACCAGATGAGTAAGCAAAGAATCTAAGCAAGCACACAAGAAAAAGAAAGGTGAGCAATGAATCCGACGGCTCAATTACATGTTCTAGTTGTAGGGAGCAGTTCTATATCTCTAGCATAAGCTAAACGGAAATGATTTTTCAAATCCTTATTTAAAACTTTTTAATGCAATGAGAATAAATCTCGAGGTAAATAAGATATTGGACGAGAATGAGAGAACTTTTGCATGCCATCATTCCATGTTGAAAATGAGGAAGAAGGAATGATTACTAGTTCTAAGGAGGAACATCGACATTCCTTCGATGCGTTTGAGATTTTCATCGAGAGTTTATAACCCCGATGTTAGCTACACGTCACAACCTACTTTGACGAGGAATGCAGATAGAGCGGAAGAGAGTTACGATGAACTCCCTTCTACGCGAGTACCTAATAATTTTTTTCTATTTTTGCTTGTATGTGTGGAAAATGAACTTCATTTGAATCTTTAGTGCAAATTTAGTGCTTTATTCCATTGTATATCTCTTTTATGTGTTATTTATTTATTTAATTTTGAGAAATAGTCTATGCTTCATATTAAATTCTTTTCTCCATCACAAGATATATATGTTTTGTTGAAAGACCCAACTTAATTTTAAACCTTGCGGGTATATTGGTGAAGCGGAGTTTATTAAAGCGAAGAGTGGATGACTCGACAGATAGAATTTATAAGTTGACTGAAACACTTTTATAATTTTTCAACTAATATTTCTTCATTTTTATTTATTTCAGGTAGAAATATGAATTGAATAAAATTTGGGCTTAAATAAAAGTGATATATTTTACTACTCATGAAATGAGAATTTTATGATATAAAAGAATTGTTGTACCCTATTTGTTTCAACCTAGATTGTGTATGCATTAAAGGAGTTTGAACGAGATTATTTGCCTTATGTTAGAGATTAAAATGGGTAGAAGATTGTACAGAAATGCAAGATAAACAAGACAGATTTCTAAGAAACATTTTATATAGAGGTTATTGATTAATTATATATATAATGAAAAGAGTTAACGCTACAATTGAAGGAAAAAATAGGAAAATAGGAAATAAACTTTACTAAGTTGGAGAGAACACTTCATTGACTACAATGAAAGTGAGAAGAGCTTATTATGGATTGTAGTAATAATATGATCAATAATGGCTTATTACGGATATCGTTCTATACAAAAGGTTTATATGGACACTTGCACTTAGTTAAGTTCACTATATTGTTTAGAAGATCTTTTTTTGATTGAATGAAACTAAACTACTATATTATATAAAAACAATGTAAATTAACTTGGATTCTTCTATTTAGAAAACTCTTACAACTTCACCTAAGTATTGAATTACAATGTTCCCATGCCAAACTTCTTTCATCTTCCTTATGGGTCTGTAATGCATAATTAGAATAGACCGATTTCCTTAATATTCACTTCAACCCACATTAATGATGAAAGAGACCCTAATGTATAAACTAGAGCCCCACCTATCAGTGTGAATAACGTATGTCTCATATACCATTAAGTACCAAATCTTTAAACTTATAAAAACTTAAGTTTACAATTTATGCCTCCCTAAACAATAACTCTGTATCAATGTTATATATTTTATGGTTATATTGTTCATATTCGACGTAAAAGGTCCAATGGCCATGGAAACTCCTAAAACCCTGATCAACAAACATGTCATTAAGATGTTCATAGCATTAGGCATATAATAAAAAATAAGTTCTAACCATTGCACTTCATAAACATTTTAATCAATTCATACTTCTTTTTGCATAGTATTTACACCATAAGATCCATTGATCCCTAAGATAAATAGACTACTCACTCATAATCATCAAAAACACACAATTCATGGTATTCATTATAAACAAAGTACAATACTGAATCACCACAATCAGAGTCTTCAATGTATCTCCTTCAAAACTCTTCTCAATAATCGAATCTAATGTAAACTATGCTAATATAGATGGTGACTTATAGACTATAAAGGTGGATGAGTTTACCATGTTCTAATACATATTTATACTTGTAAGACTCCTAAGAATACAATCAGTAACCTTAAGTAACAATTCCAAATGAATTAGAATTCTAAGACTTTATATTTTTATGTCATGATGTTGTCTATAAGTGAATTCACTCTTCTTGTGTAAAGTAATATTGCCGCCATAACGTTAAACTTTTATGTGTATTTTTTCCTTTCATTAGACTCGACGCCCCTATGTAACTGTTGACCCCGTGCATGTTAACCCATATTGCCACCACAGTGTCACATCTACCGCATTTCTTCCTTTGATCTCCGAGCTTTCTCTATGCCTTATTTCACTTACCAAGACATCAAATATGTCTACCACAACATTAAGTGTAGTTTTATGCTTGTTCTCCCCATTTGTTCATGAAATCACTCTTTTGTCTATTTTATTTTCGTAAAGTCGAAAACATATAAATGCCATCAATTAGAGGTCATTTTGTGATTTTCAGGCCTATTAGAAAACTAAAACAATCCTATATATGTCTAATTCAGCTTATATAAAATACCCCCAAACTTAAGATTTTCCATGTTCCGTGCAAAAGTGTATTCTACTGAGTACACATACTAATACTACTTAAAGTCCTTACTCATTTGCATAGTTCATGAAGTATCCTTTAATTCAAATAAAGTCATGTTAATAATTCAGTCAAATGTTCATCTTACTAAAAACAAATACTTTCAAAACACATAGTTTTAACAACAAATATAATTTACTTTCAAAACTCATAAGTAGATCACAATGAAAACCATTACTATAACAAATTTATTTCACCTCAACACTAAAAGAGCAAGTGTACAATCTTATAATCTCTCATTAATCTTATATCGTAATTTTTTATACACTTTAATACTTCAAGACTCCATAGAACTTCATATAGTTGGAAGAAAAAATAACCCAAATGCGTTACTTGTACTCGAGCTAAATCTTTTTATTTGAAGAGTTTTAATTTAACTTCCACCTTTCTTTCTTTCTTTCTCTATATATATATATATATCTTTTCTTCTATTTGAAGAGTTTTAATCTAACTTCAACCTTTCTTTCTTTCTATATATATATATATATATATATATATCTTTTATTTTCTCCTTATATTTTTCAGTTGTGCTGTCCCTGCTTCTTTTACATTGGATTCAATTTTTTGTACTTTTTCCCAACCATCAAGTTCTCTGCTCCTTTTTCTATAGAACTTGTGGGACTCTCTTTTTTTATTTAAAACTCTTCTTAGCACTTCTCACTTTCACTTTTATTAAGAAAGTTTTAATTCTAGCTTTTCATTAAATACCCTACCTATCTTATTCCCATTTTAGTACTAAGTTTTTATTTGCGTTATACTAAAGTAAGATTCATAATTATTATAAAATTTATTAGAGATCCGTCTTTTCCTATAAGAAATGTTTAGATATTCTTCCTGCTTTGGTCTCAAGTTTATGGTCTTCCCTAATTCTAAGTTTCTAATCATGAAATTATACCGTTGTTTGCTACTCTTCTTAATTTTTACGAAAATGATAATATTCTCTTGAGTTTCATATCAACTAGATACTTATATTCTTATTCATCCTTAATTAAAAGCTTAAACATTGTAAATGATTACTTTATTCATTACTATAATATTATGAAAGCTTGTAACATGTCTTTCATGGGCATTACATTTACTGAAGCTCGAATGTCACACATTATGTTTCTAAACCGGTGGCTATGAATGCTTACTAGTATGCATATATCTCCAGGAACTCTCCTCTTGATTGGTTAAAGTCTCGGTATGAACTTGACTTTTGGTTCCTACTTCTTTGGAACAACCTCGAAGCTATTTCCTTTTGGTGCTTCTTCAAAAGTTCCGTAATCTTTTTGCTTTACTCTCCATTATTTCTTCCACTTCTTTTTACGTCTCACAGTAATGATCCTTAGTTTCTTGAACACTTTAAGTTCATCTTGCTTCATTTATGTCCTGTTTTGATGCATAACTTCATAATCCCTTGACATTCTCATAAATAAAGTATTGACTCTTTATAGCTTGTACATCGTTTGCTTTTTCGTTAGCTCATTAGTTCTCATAGTGCTGATCATATGAATGGCACTAACATTCTTCTTGGGACTTATGATTATGTTACTTGGAAATTGCCATTCCTTTCTCAAAAATTGAAAAGTGACCCATTTGTCTCTCCTAATTCTATACTGATTGGAGTCTTTAATTATTTATTTGCTTTATAATTTTCTTCGCATTCTCAATCTCTTCCTCATTTCTCTCATTAGGTTCTCTATTCTTTATGTACATAACATGCAAGAATCTATCAATTGACTTCAATGAAGTCATTTCTTCACTTGGGCCTGGCTTCCCTTATTGGGCTTGTTGATCAAAACCTAGAGTTAACTTAAGTGATTATCAGAATTTCCATTAGAAAAGTTCAATTTGTTATATCCATTATAATATCTTTCGGGAGCCATTCCTTTCTGCCTCAAGTTGTTTCCATAGTTTTGATTATTCATAAAGTACACATCTTCTAACTCCATCCCTTGTTTCATGTCCAATGGATTAACCACCATTGCTAGGTGATTAATGGGTTACTAAAATGCTTACACTTATGGACTTGATTGACCTATTAGTAGCTTCCCTATTTCACTACTCATATTAGATAATTATGCCATGATCGCTACGTGTGAATCAATCTCATTAACTCCTAATTGCTTTGTCATTGTGGAACGAGTTCCTAATGTGGAATTTTGCGATGTAATATTTAGAAGATCTAATGCTCCATCTTTATTCTTGATTAGTAGAGAACAACCTGCTGTGAAATCTATCAATATTCTTATACTATTATTCATTATATATTAATATATTTGCAATAGCGCCCATTTCACATATCCATGTCTTTGATATCTTCTCAACATTTCTGTAAATCTTTCCCAAGCCTCACCAAGAGACTCGATATCATCTTGCTTAAATTGGATGATCTCCAATTTCTTTTCACTAACTTTCACTACGGGAAAAAATTTATCTAAGAATCTCTCATTAATGTCTACCCATGAAGTCATGGTTCCAAAATCTAGTCCATGGAACAAAGATTTGGCTTTTTCACCGAATGAGAATGGGAAAAGTAGTATCCTAATTATTTGCTTCGTAACACTAATAATGTTAATATTATCACACTTCTAAAAACGTTTTCAACATGAGCAACTGGTTCTTCGCTTGCTGGCCCATTGAATTGGCTATTTTGCATCATGTTGATGAGAGAAGGTCACAACTTAAATTCTGTGGTGTTGATTGGAAGCCTCATCACGTCATTGTATGTCTCTAGCACTTCCGATTTGAAGCAATCTCGAAACATCTTTTTCCTCTTTCTTTCTCTTGCACTAATAGAAGAAGTTTGAATTGATTGTTCCCTCGACCCTAATTCTGGTTTCGATTTCCCACTTGATCGTAAGTCATATTCATCTTTTTCTTCTTCTTTCCCTTGTTGGTTCTGTCGATTTCTGGATCGTATACCACTAAGTCCTTATCACCTTGACTATGCATGCACTATGACACGTGTTGAGCTACAATATCAATACCATTTTTTATTATAATTTAAATATGTAGTAGCGGTAAGTGGGATTGTCTCTATAAGGATTATGTAACTTTCTTTAGTTTAAAAATGGTTTTTCTCATGTTTTAAAAGTTACCAATTAACGATATTATTTAGAAAGCGATAAATAATTAAATAAACATTAGGATAGTAATAAAGGAATGGAATGTGAATTAAACTAAATTAATATGGATAATAATTGAATTAATCAATGCGAATAATGAAAACCTAGATTAAAGGTAATTACTAAGTTGTAGTCAATTAGTCATCGATCATGAAAGATGAGCTCAAACAATTGAATAATAGGTTGATAACTTTTAGAAAGCCACGTATGTTCCTATATTAAATGGAAAGTAGTCACATCCTTATCATTGTAATTCTACCCACTAAATAAAACGCACTAAAATAGAAATGCTATAACATTAACATTCCATG
The DNA here is from genome assembly GCA_039657365.1 of Stephania yunnanensis. NCBI lineage: Eukaryota > Viridiplantae > Streptophyta > Magnoliopsida > Ranunculales > Menispermaceae > Stephania > Stephania yunnanensis. Next base: position 26,988,539 of record CM077580.1, read on the forward strand.
AAAATAATATATAACCAAAACCAAATATTAACCATAATAAGCCAATGAATAAATAACTTAGAACCCAATCACCAAGAACATTCACTTGATAAACTGGCCCAATAGATTAATCCTTGTTATTACTTTTATATAATTGTTTTCAACAATTGTAGTAGAATCAGAATCAAAATATCATAATACATATTCATGACTATGCATGCAATAAAAGAATCGTTAGTTGTAATGCATAAAAATAACTTGTTAAAACCGTTATTGATGTTATTGAATAATAATGAAAGAACTATTAGAATAAAGATCTCATAAAAGACTTACAACCATAGTGTACCAATCCCTTGGTCTAGCAAATGAAATAGCTGATGATAAATATAAAAAAACTCCATAAATGAAATATAAAGCAATATGAGAATGAAATAGGGGAGAAGAGAGAGAAAGAGAGGGGAGAGAGCTAGAAGGCATATGGTCTTATTTATACTATTTTCCTAAATTTTATGTTATGCTTTAAAGCTGTTTATATAGGCTATATTAGGCTAGATACTCCTTATCTAGATAGATGTCAACTTTTTGTAAATCATTTATTTTTTAGTCAAATCCGATTTGGTTGATTTATCAATGAAACCTTCAATTTATCTTCACGTTCGGTTACATAGCTCTTTTAGTTAGGCATCTGTTTAGTGTCCAGGATGACCCCGTGTTTGATCGCTCCAAATCTCTTTTATTTCTTCTTATTTTCTTAAATGCTTTTGATTGAAACATATCCAAAAGCTTGCAATTTCATCTTACGAGACCAAGTAGCCTAGATGGAAAACACCAATGATTTTGAATGATATGGCCAAGGATCAAATGCCTCCTCATGCATATCCCATATTTTACTTTTGATTTTCTTCCAACATTATCAATCTTATTAGCACCCATCTTGTGGAGGATCCTACGTTAGAGCAATACCATATAGTGATAAAAAATGATGACTTCAATAGGCTACATGATCAACCTTATTTAGTTTATCTTCATCAACTTCTATGGTACGTATCTCATGGTAGATCAGACACTCTTCTTTATGGATGTACTTTAACTATCTTGCACTCTGTCATATTGAAACATAGTCTATGGCACATTTGCATGGGGTATGCAAAAACGATCATAGAAGACATCACTCCACCAATGGCTCATCTCCACGTAATGACATGTCTAACTCATTGTTTCCATATCATCATCATGTCACATCAGCCTTGTGGGTCCCGATTCACTACCTCAGAATTCGTGCAACACGTTTGTTGAGGTAAATCCAACATAAGACTATTATATTTGTATTTTACACTATTTTTCGCCCAAATTTCAATTATATTCCTTAAAATTTGAAATAGACAAATATACGCTATTAGGGCCATATTTACGAGACTTTACCTTAAAAACATACTAAAATGCACTAAAGAATGTGTGTAATTTATGATTTGTCACACTACCCATTCCATGAGAAAGAAAACCTAAAAAGAGTAAGTGTAGTTTGTGAAACTAGAAACTAAAACTCTTTTTTTTTTCTAAACTTAAAAGTCCATTACTGAAAATAAAATTCTTAACAATTTTGTAAAGTAAAATAAAGTAATTGTGTACCAATCCCTTAGAGAATGTGCCAAAAACTTTATCGTAACTGCAAGCATAATGGTTCAATTATAGTAATAATGTGATCAACAAAGGTTGATTACGGATATCATTCCTCTGCTAATGGTTTATATTGACACACGCACATAGTTAAGTTAAGTATATTGTAAAACAGATCTATTTTTTTATTTAAAATAAACTACACTATTTTATAAAAACGTTGTAAATTAACTTGTATTCTTGTTTTAAGAAAACTCTTAGTTCATAACTTTACGTAGGTAGTGAATTACTATGTTTCCCATGTCAAAATTCCTTCATCTTCCTTATGTGTGTATAATGCATAATTAGAATAGACAAATTTCTTTAATATTAACTTCAACAAACTTTTATAGTAAAAAAGATCCTAATATGAAAACTAGAACTCGACATATTGGTGTGAATCACGTAAGGCTCACATAGCATTAAGTACCAAATCTTTATAATCATAAACATTTAAGTTTACCATCCTTGCTTCTCTAATAAGCAACTATCTATCGAGGTTATATATTTTATAGTTGTGTACTCGTATCTGATGTAAAAGCTCTAATAGCTATGGTAACTAATAAAACCCTTAATAAACAAACATGTGATCAAGATGTTTATAGCATTATGCATGGAATCAAACACAAATTCTAACCACTTCACTTTTAAATATTATAATAAATTCATACTTCTTTTTGCATAGTATTCATGCCATATGATCCATTGATCCCTATGATAAATAGAGTACTCACTCATTATCATGAAAAACACACAATTCATGGTATCCAAGGCAATCAAAGATTAAATCAAATAAAATTAATTAAATAAAAGAATAATATTCACAGTTGGATTCTTCAATGTATCTTCTTCAAAACAATTCCCACTAATCAAAATCTAATGTAAACTATGCTAATCTATGAGGTTGTGTTATAAACTATAAGGGTGGATGAGTTTAACATGTTCCAATACTTATTTATATTCCTAAAACTCCTAAGAATACAATTAATCATAATTAACAATTCAAAACAAACTAGAATTCCAGAACTTTTTTTTATGTCTTGTCACTGTTTGTATCTGAATCCACACTCTTTGTGTAAAGTGATAGCATCGCCACAACGTTAACCTCTTATGTGTGTTTTTCCTCTCAGTAGACTTACGCACCCCTAGTGTAACTCCCCAGTAACATGCGTGTTAACTCATAGCACCGCCACTGCATCACCTCTAGTACATCTCTTCATTTGATCTATATCCCCTCTACGACATCAAATATGTGTGCCATGGTGTCAAGTGTAGGTTTGTGCTATTTCTTCTCAATTCATCATGAAATCACTCTTTTGTCTCTTTTATGCCTTGTAAACCTGGAAACATATAAATACCATCAATTAGAGCTCGTTTTAGGATATTTAAGTCTATTATACAACGAAACAAGTCTTATACATAAGTCTAATTACGCACTTATCACCAATACCAAACCAAGCAATTTTGGGCAAGTTTCATGGGCTAGTGGAGGGTGTTACAAGTCTAATCCGATATGTTATTATTGTTGTTAAGCCGGTCACATTCAGAGAAATCATACTGTTCATTCATTTTCTTCAGCATGCAGTGTTATGCAGATTGTAGATTAGACTCACATACTTGGCGAGAGGCAGACTTAAGGCTACAAGGAGGCCTGTAGAAGGTACTTCATATATTGATGATCGAGATATGCATATGTTAATTGATGCTAGTTCTGCAATTTCTTTTATTATTAGTGCAATGGTTGATGAATTAAAATTGAAACATGTTAGAGCTAGTGCTTTATTGATCTTAAACATAAGATTGAGTGACAAGGTTTATCCTACCCTAATCTATAAGAGATGTGTAGTTAAAATTAGGGAAAATGAGCTCCTAATTGATCTGAAGGTTATGGAGTTCTTAAACTATGATGAACTACTAGGTTTGGATTTGTTAGCTACAAACCATGCCAGTATTAACTATTTTTGTAAATAGGTAATCTTTTCGATTCCTAATGTTTATCAAATTGTAATTTATAAAGGCTATTATCTTTTATGACTTTCACTCATGGAAAGGAAGCTACTCTTCGAGATTTAAAGGTTATGGTAAAGTTTGTTATTTTTCGAAAGCATGGTCAGGAACTTAAGGTTAATGAGATACTAGTGGTTTGTGATTTTTCAAAATTCTTTCTATCTAAATTTCCTAGACTTCCACCACCACATGTTATTGACTTCGTCCTTGATCTTATTCTTGACACCAAACCTATATCTATTCTTCCATATTGTATGGCACGGAAGGAATTGTATGAGTTGTAGACTCGACTTGAGGAGTTATGGAAGAGGAAGTTTATCAATCCCAGTATATGAGCATAGGGAACACCGGTTCTTTTTGGGAAGAAGAATGACAAACCTACCTATGTGCATCGATTATATACGACTTAATCAGGCAACTATCACGAATAAATATCTATTGCTCATGATTGATGATTTGTTTGATTAGTTGAAAGGTGCCTGATATTTCTTAAAGATTGATTTGTGGTCTACTAATCATTAGTGGAGGTCTCAAATACCACTTTTACTACTCGGTACAGGCATTTCGAGTTTACAGTCATGACATTTGGGCTCACTAATGCTCCTACCATGTTAATGGATTTGATTCACAAGGTGTTCAAACCTATCTTGAGAAGTTCATCATGATTTTTGTTAATGATATTTTAATCTATTTGGTAACTCAGGCAGTGCATGTACACCATCTTAGGATTACTTTGCAGACTCTGAATGACAATTGATTGTATGCCAAGTTTACTATTTACCAATTGTTATTTTCAGAGGTCACATTTTTCTAGCATGTGGTTAATATTGAGGGTGTATTTGTTGATCCGTCAAAGGTTAAGGCAACCTAGGATTCGCTTACTCCCTCCACAATGTTAAAGACTCAGACTTTTCGAGTGATAACTATCAATTCTTTGAGGGTTTCTCCCATATTTCTCTACCATTAACTCGATTAACCATAAAGACATGGGATTTACTTGGTCAAATGACTGCAAGGCTACCATCAAGGAGTCAATACGTTGTTGACTATAATGACTATTCTTACATTATATGAATTAAAGAAAGAGTTAGTGATTTACACTAATGCTTCTCATTTAGGCTTTAACTGTGTACTAATGCAGGAAGGCAAGGTTGTAGCTAATGCTTAAAGGCTACTCAAGATACATGAAAGAAATTATCAAACTCATGATCTTAGGCTTGTAGCAGTTGTGTTTGCCTTGATGATTTGAAGGCGCTACTTGTACAGTGAGAAATTTATAGTATTGTCAAATCTTAAAAGTTTTAAATACTTATTTACTCAAAGTGAATTGAACATGAGACATCATAGATGGCTTGAGTTTGTCAAACACTATAACATCACTTTAGAGTACAACCTTGGCAAGGCAAATGTGGTTGTTGATGCTTTGAGTTGAACAAGAATTAGTAAAGAGAATGTAGCTAATTCTGAAGCTTCTTAGTTTACACTTCTTGAGGAAGCTTTTATGATGATGAAGATACATGAAACTCAATCTAGGACATCATAGATTTAGAGAGCTAGTTGTAGAGTTACCAATCTATTTTTTGGGCTTAGATTCTAGCTAAATCAAAGATTATTCACTAGGTGGTGGATTGTCAGAATGCTGATTAGGATTACTTAGTGCACTAGAAGATGGCGGCTAGTGTGGATCATCATGATTTGTCGATTTCTGGTGATGGTACATTATGTTTCAGGGGTAGATTATGGATTCTAGCTCAAGTTCAGTAGAGGCACGAATTGCTATGTGAATATCCTAAATCTCTTTTATGACATTCGATTCCCCGAATTTAGGAATAAACTCATATTTGGGAAAATTAAATAATTAAATATGATTTTATGTGTTAATATGCCTATTTATGAATATTATTTATTAATAATAATATAATTACTTGAGGAACAAGTAAGGTTAAATTGAGAAAAATCCAAGTTGGATGGACTTAATTAGGGACATTAGATGGTCCTAGAACTAATATGCATCAAATAAGATCAAGGGTAAGGAGTTTGTTACTTAAACTCCAGGTCTTTAGGCACATATACATATAAATTACAACCTAGTTGTAATCATTTCCAACATACACAACATGAAAATTAGGTTAAAAAGCCAGAGAACTAAAATCAACTCCACAAGTTAGGGATCACTAAAATGAGGTAAATTTTTCAACTTAATTTGTTACTCTTGACTAGAAATTATGTGCTCATTACTAATTTGAATCACAAGATCAATTTAAACTCCAAATCAATACCCATAATCCGTGGAACCATAAAGAACACAAGTTGAAGTGTGAAAACCTTGTAAATTCACTTTGAAGAGTTATGACAAAGCAAAATCGATATATTCCAAGAATCATGAAGAGCATGAGAGTCATCTCATAGTGATCTTAGAGACTTTGAAGAATCACCTATTATATGTTAAATTTAGCAAATGTGAGGTTTAAGTCTTTGAGGTACAAGTTCTTGGTCATGTGGTGAATACAAAAGTGATTTACGTAGATCTAGCTAAAGTTAATGTCATCACAAAATAGCTGTAACCCTCCACATTGGTGGAGATAAAAAATCTTCTAGGATTAGTAGGTTACTACCGAAGGCTCATGAATGACTTCTCAAAGATTGCTGCAATAATGAAAATCCTAACGTAGAAAAATATGAAGTTTGAATGGATAGAAGAATGTAAGAGTGCTTTCAAGGAATTGCAAGACTGGCTAACTTCGACACCTATATTAGTACTTCTATAAGCAAAGAAGGAATTGGTTCTTTATACTTATGTTTCAAAGATCGGGTCGGGATGTGTTTTGATACAAGAATGAAAAGTGATTGCCTATGATTCGAGATAGTTAAAGAAACATGAATAGAACAACCTAATTCATGATTTGAATTTATGGAGGCATTACTTATATGGTGAGAAATTCACAGTGTCCTCAGATCATAAGAGTTTGAAGTATTTGTTTATCCTGAGCGAGCTGAATATGCGGTATAGGCATTGGCACAAGTTCTTGAAAGACTCCCACTTAACAGTTCAAGATCATCCACGAAAGGCAAATATAATGGCACATGATTTGAGTCGTGTGAGGAAAGAAACGGAGGATGTGGGTATGATAACGACCAAGAAGGATAGATTGGCTAGAGAGGTCTCAGTAATGTGCATACATGAGTTACCTATGGGTGAGTCTGATATTTCACATTCCTTCATATGAGTTGAGATGAGAGTAGAGACAGAGGATGTTTCTAGATTTATAGATAGTTAGATAGTCGATTCAGAGTATGGCAAGTAGAGATCTTAGGCTGACAGTGAAGAAATTCAAAATTAGAAGCTTTCGGCAGATGGAGAATTAAGATTTAAGGATAGGTTTTCGATACTGCCATATGCATAAATGATGGAGGATTTACATCGTGAAGCTCATCGATCATGCTATATTATTTATCTAGGGAGCACCAAGATGTACCAAGACATGAAACAAATGTATTGGTGGCCGGGGATGAAGGCGGATGCCGATAAGTATGTTTAAGAATATATGACTTGTAAACAAGTGAAAGTGGGCCTAGAGGAATGTTGCAACCCCTACCTATTCTAAAGTGGAAGTATGAACATATAAGGATGGATTTCGTAATCGGTTTGTTGATAATAAGGAAGAAACACGATGCGGTTTGGGTGATTGTAGATCATTTAACTAAGTTTGCCCACTTCATTCCAGTTTCCTTGGAATATCCAATGGACAAGCTGATCAGGAAATATCTTGATGAAATCTTGAGGCTACATGGTGTCTTGGTGTCAATTACTTTAAATAAAATCTACAGTTTACTTCCAAGTTTCATAATGGATTACCGAACCAGATGGGAACCAGGTTCAATCTCGACATTGCATTTCATCCTCAAGCTGAAGGTTAGACTAAAAGACTTATCCAAATTCTTGAGGATATGCTCAGGGCTTGTGCGTGGATTTCTCTATGAGTTGGGAAAACTATTTACCATTATTTGAGTTCGCCTACAATAATAGCTTTCAAGCAAGCCTTGGTATGGAACCATTCGACTCAATTTATGGAAGACCTTGCTAGTTTGTGGTATGTAGGGTAGAGGTTGGAGTCACAGTGATGTCGACACCATCATGGCACTGTCCCAGCGCCATGTGGGTAAACCCATGGTGCTGCTACAACGCCAGTCACACTAATTTTCACCAGTTTGTAAAAGCGACGTAACTTCTTCATTTTCACTTTGTTCTTTTCGTTCCATACACTGTTGGAAAACTTTTGGAATTTAAGCATGGAATTAATAAATCTCTTAAAATATTACTTAAAATTACTCAAATACATGTTGGAAGACCAGAGTATAGTTGGACATAGAAAGTTACTTAGCATGTGTAATATAGATACTCGAGGAACACCACTAACGACTTCTCGAGGATAAGGATTTCGTTAGGAAAGTGCATTAGATTTAAGCGAGGTTTAATATATTCTCAATTGTGCCTTGATAGTAGTTATGATAGGAATCATCTATCGAACTGCGAAACTCATTGGAATCTATCTTTACACTCTTATTAATCTTGCTTACAATATCGTTAGTATTCTCTAATATGAATGCGTATGGAATTACTACTTTGGCATTGAAAAATGCTTGCTTATATCTTAGGTTGGAGGGCAGGCGGCCACCGGTGCCCTTTCCCGTGGTCATTTTGAAATCCTGATTTGTATATTTGTTTAGGTTTCACAAGTGTAGCCTTGATTTCCTCGTTAGTTGTTTGGGGTTTTTCCTTGATGTGATATGCGGCTATTCAGCTCACGATGATTAAATTCTCTAGTTTCTACTACTTTTGATTCAATAGCATTCATGTACCATTGTAAACTTTTTGGATGATCATGATTGGGCACTGTTCATACTATTGTTGCATGTTAGTTATTATTGCATTAGATATTATTTAGATGGCTGAGGGTAAAGTAGGCTTATGCTTATACTTTATTGAACTCGATGAAATTTTGCTCACCCATTAATTCCTACCTAGGTCCATAGCTGATGTTGCGGATAAAGGAAATGCCAAGGTTGAACTTTTCTTATTACATTTATTGATTTTGTGACATTATGTAATAAATAGGGTATTTTTCCATGGACTATATGAAACCCATAGGTTAGTTGTTCATCTTTTGTACCACTCTTTACTCCATTTCCATTCCTAATAGACTTAGAAGACTTTTATTCCACACTATTTATATGTCTTAGTAGTCTTTATGGATCTTCTTGTATTATTACCATAGGATAAGACTTACTAGATCATCACCCGACTCACTGGGTTGTCTTTAGGGGTTTAGTGATGGTTTAGGTTAGGCATCCCTTGTTATAGAAATTAGGGTTGTCACATCTTTACTTTATTTATCTAGGTAACACCAAGATGTCTCGCGATATGAGGAGTATTTATTGGTGGCCAGGGATGAAGATTAATGTTGTTGAGTTTGTAAATAGTGGTGAGATATGTTATCGAGTGAAGGGTGAACATCGAAAACCTATAGGATTGTTTCATTCTCTGTTGATTCCTGGGTAGAATTACGAACATGTATCGAGGGAGTTACTTTTGATCTACCTCTTAGTCAGCATAAGCACGATGCATTTTGGTGTTTAGTCGACAAGTTGATGAAGTCCGTGAGTTTTTTTACAGCTTTGAATGCAAGATCCACTTGATAAATTATGTAAGATATATGTACATGAAGTGTTGAGATTTCAAGAAGTTCAAGTGTCGAATATTTTGGATGGAGGCCCGAGATTCACGTCTAAGGTATAGAGAGAATTATATAGACAACAGGGGACTGGTCCAAACCTCAGAACAACATATCATCCTCAGACTGACTGGCAAATTGATTATCCAATCTTAGTGCAAGCAGACATGCTTTGAGCTTTTGTCTTGGAGTTTGGTGGCAACTAGGAGAAATACATTCTTCTATATGTGTTCTCTTATAATAATAGCTATTAGTCTAGCATCACAATGGCTCATTTTGAAGCTCTGTATGGTTGACCTTGTCGTTCACCTACATGTTGTGAAGAGTTTAGAGATATAGCTTTGTTAGGCCCTTAGTTAATTCATGATTATACAAATAAAGTTTTAAGGATTCTCCAACATTTGACTATAGCAAAGCTAAGATAGAAGAGATGAGCCGATAAGAACTATAGGTTTTCTAAGTTTTCTAAGGACGATTACTTTATGTTGAAAGTCTCTATTGACAAAGGGTTATACAAGTTTGAATAGTTAGGTAAGCTAGCTTTAAGGTATATTACACCATTCATAGTGAAAAAAGAATTTGTTCATTTTGCAACTTGCTGTAATTAGACTGTTTTATATGTGAATAATTCAGAAAATGGTCAATAAGGCAAACCAACATTGACGATTTAAAAAGTTAGTTAGGAAATGGGTTTTGCCTTTGGTCCTAATGAATGAAAAAGATTCGCAGGAAATGGATTTCGCCCTTTTATCCTCAGTTTGCAAGAGTTTTACTTTAGTTGTCATTGTCTAATTGGTGTTGGTATCTTATTAAGTCTTGAATAAACCAACGAATTTTTTGTCAACAGTCATGTGAATTATGTGGTTGCATTTTTGAGTGACATGAAATTATGACTTTATAATTAAACTCACATTGCAAATCCCAAGTACGATTTAATGTTACCTATTGGATTTGCCTTCAGTTAATTGTTGTTTATACCAATTTAACTACTTAGATAGATATATTTTGGATTAATATTGCTATGATTTATTGATATTAGTTAATAATTGATGTGTTTCCGACCATCACTTATTAAGCAAGTTAGAGTGCTCACTCTCCTTAACACTCTAGGTTCACATGAGAACCCTTCAGCGAAAGGAAAAAAATAAGGTATGTTTAGGAGTTTATTATCTTCGCTACGATATAGTGAGCCTTCATTGTAAATATATATTGTTTGAATTACATTGTTGTAATATACATGGTTGAGAGGTTTTATAATCATATTTTGGTTTTAATAACCTCTGAATTTATGTATGTCGAATATATAATAAAAAAAGTATTAAAGTTTTTGCTACATAATCATTGATTTATATTTTGATATCGATATATAGATTGATTTTCTCAAGTATGGAAAGAGAAGCTGCTGGCTCTAGTTAAGTCTGGTTGGTGTACCAGGGCTTAATTTGAGTTTCCGACTGGGCATCATCCTAATCGGGATAGGTGATGCAAATACTTGGTATCATAGCTAAGGCTCACTACTCCCGAAAGGGGATGCAACAACTACATATCAAAGTTAAGGCTCAATACTCATAAATAAAGGAATAACTTTGATATAGTTTGGTATCAGAGCTAAGGTTCACCTTTCATAAATAAAAGAATAAAACTGATACAGTTTGATATAAGAGCTTAAGTGAGTCGGTAAACCTTTGTTATTAACTTTTATACACTTTGGTACTAAAAACTAAGTTTACTAACTCAGAGAGTTGTCTCAAGTTATGAATGAACTTAGGATATCATAAACAATTTTATCATGGTTTTGGGGAGGGGGGAATGAAAATGTAAATATTATTAGATGCTATTAGCTACATTTATTGTAATATATTGTATATGATTTTCGTATTTTCTCTTATTTGATTTTCAAATCTAATGGAAAATTAAGGAAAGGTTTCGTACAGGCCTAGACCTCAAGTTAAACAGGAGAGTGAAGCCCATTGGAAGTCTAGAATTTAGCAGCAAATAAGAGAGCTCATGGAATCTCATGGGAAGCTAATAGCAATGCAAATGGCTTTGATGGGACAACCAACTTAGCAAATTAAGATTGAATTGGCAGCCAGCCCCAACGTTAGTAGGACTTAAGGTGGAGCTAAGACAATAATAGCTCCTACATAAGTAATGATAGTACAATTTCAAGCACCTGAAATAATAGTAATAGTGTCAGTAGATTCAAAGAAAGTTGCATTTCTCAAAACACGCAAGGAGTTTATGTAATATGACATCATAAGAGTTAATGGGACTTCATAAGACAATAATTAAGGATTTTTATAGTACATTTTTGGAATATTATATATCTAAAAGACTATATTACATGAGATTTTCTCTTGTTCATTATATTTCAGGTGAATATTTGAAGAAATGAATGAAATAACAACAACAACAACAACAACATAGCCTCAGTCCCAAATTAACTGGGGTCGGCTACATGGATCAAACTTTTCCATTGTGCTCGATTAAGTGCAATTGATGGTGAGCTTTGCAAACCATTCAAATCCCTTTTAATTAATGCTTCCCATGTTAACTTTGGTCTGCCCCTACCTCGTCGAGTTTCTACAGTTTCAATTGAGTCAAGTTTTCTAGTTAAGGCATTTGTAGGCCGTCTTTGCAGGTGACCAAACCATCGCAACCGCCCTTCCCTAAACTTTGTATCAATTGGTGCTACTCCTACTTGTCTTTGAATTTCTGTATTTCTTATTCTATCTTTACGAGTTTTACCACACATCCACCTAAGCATCCTCATTTCTGCTACGTTCACTTTATGTAATTGTTCTTGCTTTACCGCCCAACATTCGCTTCCATAGAGCATAGCTGGCCTAATTGCGGTCCTATAAAATTTTCCTTTTAACTTAGTAGGAACATGTCGATCACAAATCACCCCTGTTGCACTCCGCCATTTCTTCCATCCAGCTTGAATTCTATGTGTGACATCATTTTCAATGTTACCATCATTTTGTATGATTGATCCAAGGTATCTAAAGTGGTTTACCTTAGAAACTTCTACTTCCCCTAATTTTACCACTCCATCATCTCGATGTCTAGTGTTTCCAAACTCACAGCGCATATATTCAGTTTTCGTTCTACGCAACTTAAAGCCTTTAGATTCTAATGTATTCCTCCAGAGTTCTAATTTCCTATTCACTCCATCTTTAGTTTCATCCACTAAGACAATATCATCTGCAAATAGCATACACCATGGTATATCCTCTTGAATATGTCTAGTTAGTTCATCCAAAACTAAAGTAAATAAATATGGGCTTAAAGCCGATCCTTGATGTAGTCCTATCGTAATAGGAAATTCTTTTGTAGCTCCTCCAAATGTCTTTATACTCGTTACTACTCCATCATACATATCCTTAATGGTGTCTATGTATCTAGCATGCACTCTTTTTCTTTCTAGAACCCACCAAAGAACATCTCTAGGGACCCTATCATATGCTTTTTCCAAATCTACGAATACCATATGAAGATTTTTTTTTCTCTATATTTTTCTAACAATCGTCTGACAAAGAAAATCGCCTCCATAGTTGACCTCCCAGGCATGAAACCAAATTGGTTCTCTGATATTGTTGTTTCTCTCCTTAGCCTATTGTCAATTATCCTTTCCCACAGTTTCATAGTGTGACTCATAAGTTTAATTCCCCGGTAGTTTAAGCAACTTTGAATGTCTCCTTTGTTTTTGAAGATTGGCACAAGCGTGCTTCTTCTCCAATCCATTGGCATCCGTTTTGATTTTAAAATTTTATTGAAAAGTTTTGTTAACCAAGTCAATCCGATTTCTCCTAAGCCTTTCCAAACCTCTATGGGTATTTCATCTGGGCCACATGCTTTCCTTATTTTCATTCTTTTCAATGCCTATTTAACTTCTACAATTCTAATATTGCGTGTATAGTTTACATTTCTTTCTTGGTGTGGGTTTTCATCTATTATAGTATCAACTTGGCCATCATTAAATAAACTATCGAAGTAACTTCTCCATCTCTCCTTAATATCCTCCTCGCGCGTTAAAACATTTTGATTTTCGTCCTTAATGCATCTTACATGACTTAGGTCTTGTTTCTTTTTATCTCTTAATTTGGCTAGCCTATATATATATATATATTTTTTTTTCGCCATCTCTATTACCTAACCTTGTATATAGATCTTCCATGAAATTTGTTTTAGCTTGACTAACTACTTTTTTAGCTTGTTTTCTAGCTTCTCTATATTGATTGTACGCATCTTCATCTTGACACTTAGGTATTTTCCTATACATCTCTCTTTTAGTCTTAATTGCTCGTTGGACATCCTCATTCCACCACCATGTTTCCTTCTTTGGAGGTCCCAAGCCCTTAGATATACCTACTATGTTTGATCCCACCCTCCTTATGCAACTACTCATTTCTAGCCACATTGTATTAGCATCTAAGTCAAGATTCCAAACATTTTCCTTTAGTAGTTTTTCTCTAAACTCTACTTGTTTACTATGTTTTAGGTTCCACCACTTTATTCTAGGGTCGCTAACTCTTTTATTCATATTATTCCGTCGTGTTAGCTTAATATCAAGTACTACTAACTTATGTTGGGAAGAAATGAATGAAAAGGGAAAGAAAATAAAAGATTTGACGGAGTGGAAAGATTGCATGATGATTCACCAAAGAATCAAGGAAGAACTTGAAATCTAGTCCAATGATTCTCCAACGATTCCCATATACGTAGTGACGCGCGCCGAACGCGTCAATAATATTTAAAAATACCTAAACCAACTATTTGCAGAATAGTGGCAAAGTGTCGATCCCACAGGGACTGGTAATCTTTCTAAGGTTTAAAAAGAACAAAAAGAGAAATCGGGGTTTGATAGAGAATTGAATTAATTATCTAATCATAAAATAATGAAAGCAAGGGAAATAAAATTAGAAATCAAATGATTAATAAAAATACCTAGGTCAAGACATACAAGTTCAGTTCGGTAAAAGATTGGATTTGGTCGTCGATTTATGTAAAATATGCAAATCAAAATATCTTAGTGTAGCTATAGACCCGGTGACGCACGCGGTTCCTCGCACTTCCTAATCTCGATAGTCAAGGTACGACGGTGACTACTTCCCTAGTCAAACACATAACCATATATTCAAGTGAATTATGTTTACTATGTTGACCGCTTTGAGCTTCGTGAAGGCACTACACCTAGACAACCGGATCACTAGTGTGTCCGATTTAGCCTAGATTTCTAAGGTATTCAACCGGTCCCAAAAGGGTCTAATCAATCGGTATGGTCGAATGCCACTAGTGTGGTCTTATTGCACAAGCACGGGTGCGTACGACCTACTGGCACGTAAATCAAGATTTAAACTAGTGTTTAACCTCGATTGTTAAAACAATACCAAAGAAAATAAAATAATAATGAAAAGACTGAAATTAAAATATATAAATCTCACAAATCCATTGATATGCGCAGTCGAACTAGGCTAGAGGTTTTAGCCTCGCATCATTAACACAAAATAAGAGAATAAAATAGAAAAGAAGGGGGGGAGAGAGCGTTCGGCCAAGAAGCCAAAATGAAAAATATATATCCAGAGAGAGTGCCTCCTCCCTCCTTTTATAATGTTTTACATCCACTGTTTATCTATTATATTATAATATATATATATATATATATATATATATTATTCCTATTAAGACAAAAATATGACATTGTTCTTGACTTTTCTCCTTAAATCATGCAACTAATCACACCTTATCTCCTTAAATCATGCAACCAAGCACGCATGTTCCAAACTGTCCGCCACATCATCACTCTTGTGCCTCGAGTGTGGGCCCCACCAAATTTGCATCGAGATACGTGCTAACGCAATTTTCGGTGTAAAACGGATCCGGACATATGAATACTCGATTTCACGTATTTTTCCGCCACGAATTCAACCGTGTACTCCGTTTCACCTAAAAATGACAAAAACATATTATTTAATATAATATTTAAATATTTTTAATAAATAATATACTAAAATTGACTACTAATTTCCTATAAAATACTGACTTATCAAATACCCCAAACTTAGGACTTTGCACGTCCCGAGCAAAGGTGTAAATGACAACACAAAATAAACTAGACTCACTGAGCCAACTAATCCTATACCCGAC
The DNA here is from genome assembly GCA_039657365.1 of Stephania yunnanensis. Taxonomy (NCBI): domain Eukaryota; kingdom Viridiplantae; phylum Streptophyta; class Magnoliopsida; order Ranunculales; family Menispermaceae; genus Stephania; species Stephania yunnanensis. The sequence continues at coordinate 27,004,063 of CM077580.1, forward strand.
CAAAATTCATGGAGTTCCTTTGATTTACATAGTCACCGAATTAACAAGAAACTCAGAAAATTTCAGAGTTATGTTATGTCAAGTCTTCGCAACTCAAACACAATTAAGATCTCACTTTCAAAACATAGAATCGGTCAATACAAAGGCCATCAACTAATCACAAGTTTTATTGGTCTATACATTCAAGCATGCAAGTTCAAAATATTACTTAATATAGTGAAAGCACTCGAACTAAATCTTTTATTTGAGGAGTTTTACAACTACCCTTTTTTTTATATATAGTACGATCCCTGCTCCATTTCCTGTGGACCGATTTTCTCACTTTTTCCTACCACAAGTTTCCCTGCTCCATCTCCTGTGGAAACTTGTAGGACACTTTACACTCATAAAACTCCTGTTAGAACTTCTCACTTTCACTATAATCAAGCAAATCCCCCATTGTGGATTAAAATAAAATAACTTGCATAAATGTGACCGTTTACTCATTTTCGTTATCTAGCACAAAGTCCAACCATCATCCAAATCTCTAATCATGAAATCATAAAAATGCAGAGCTACGGACTTGATTAAATGTTTCTCCTAATTTTTTTTCTAAATTTCAAGTCAAAAAGGCAACTGTAATTTACTCATCCACAACCAAAGGCATGAACAAAGTTTTTGGGTGACTCTAAACAATATAAAAATGAAAATTATGCTACACGCATGAAAGTGTATCAACTCCTAATGAAGTGAGATGGAGGGAAAAGAAATGGAAGAAATGAATGAATAAAAGATTCATAACACCACCAATACCATCCGACAACCGCATATAATAAAAAAAAAAATTTAAACGATCTCACCTGTGGTCTTTCGCATAGAAACCCATCCAGCTCAGTCCACAAATCCTATAGTACCCCCAAACTTATTCTGAATCTTGTCCTCAAGATTCAAAACAGGTTAGGAGCGCATATGAACACATACAACAGGGTGAAAGAAGATGATAGATATAGAGGCAAGGAACTAAGACAAGATCATGCAGAAGACATACACTAACCCTAAATCTATGGACGAAAAGAAGATGGGTGACCTTACCAAATCGCAAATGTGACTAACCGTAGTTACAGAACATGTGAGGAGGCGCAGGAGCAATATCAGGCTCTCAAAATCCAGTGGGCTATGCAGAGGTCACACACCTATAAAAAGTCACAATGAGATAATAGTAAGAATACCCCAAAAAAAATACTAAAATAAAAATCAGAAAGGAAAGGGATAGAAGCTTGGGGTGCCTCCCAGAAGCGCCCTTGTTTAACGTCGTTGGCTCGACTCAGTCTGACTCTTTCTCAGTCAAAGTACTCTACAACGGCTAGAGTCTCGCTCTCGATCTCATGCTGTGGGAAGTTCTCGTAGAACGGCTTCAATCGGTGCCCATTTACTTTGAAGACTTTCCCTGTGTCTATGCTCCTGATCTCAACTGCACCATGTCCAAACACTTCAGTAACAACAAAAGGTCCGAGCCATCGTGACCTCAATTTCCCTGGATGGAGAGTTAATCTGGAATAATAAAGTAGGACCTTTTGGCCGACTATGAAAGTCTTACGAGATAAGTTGCGATCGTGGAACGCCTTGGTTTTATCCTTATAAATTCGAGCGGACTCGTAGGCATCGTTCCGAATTTCCTCTAATTCTTGAAGGTCCAACTTTCTCTCATTGCCAGCTGCGTCGAGTTCCATATTGAGCCGTTTGACAGCCCATAGAGATTTATGCTCTAACTCGACCGGCAGGTGGCACGACTTGCCGAAGACTAAGCGATACGGAGACATTCCGATCGGCGTTTTATACGCCGTTCGATAAGCCCATACCGCGTCATCAAGGCGTGTGCTCCAGTCCTTTCGTGATGGGTTTACAGTCTTCTCCAAAATGGATTTAATCTCCCTATTTGACACCTCTGCTTGGCCGCTAGTCTGAGGGTGATAGGCCGTGGACATACGGTGTGTAACATTATACTTACGTAGGAGGTTTTCAACCATGCGGTTGCAGAAATGGGTACCTCGATCACTAATCAAAGCCCGTGGAGCGCCAAAAGTTGAAAAAATTCGTGATTTCAGGAAATCGCATACCACCGACGAATCATTGGTACGAGTGGCTTTAACTTCCACCCATTTGGACACGTAATCCACCGCCAGTAAGATATAAAGGAAACCGTGTGACGGTGGAAATGGCCCCATGAAGTCGATCCCCCAAACATCAAAAATCTCGCAAAATAGGATCGAGGTCAGTGGCATTTGATCCCTGTGACTCAGAAGTGCCGGTCGACCGACATCCGCACGAGTTTTGGCGTATAGATATGAATCGTGAAAAATGGTGGGCCAATAAAACCCACTCTCCAAAACCTTCATAGCTGTCCTACGTGGGCCGAAATGACCACCGCAGGCATATGAATGACAGAATGCCAGTATAGATTGTGTTTCACTCTGAGAGACACATCGACGAATGACCTGGTCTGAGCAAAACTTCCATAAGTATGGGTCATCCCACACATAGTTTTTGGAATCGCCCCGAATCTTATCCTTTTGGGCTCGCGTAAGGTGAGGTGAAAGCTCTCGTGTAACGAGGTAGTTTACCAGATCCGCAAACCAAGGGAGTTCCTCAGAAATTTCTAAGAGATGTTCATCAGGAAAATCATCTCGAAGAGGGACAGGTGCTTCACCATTCTCGATACGACTGAGATGGTCAGCAACAAGATTTTCTACACCACTTTTATCTTTAATCTCGATGTCAAACTCTTGTAACAAGAGTATCCATCGAATGAGACGAGGTTTAGCTTCCTTCTTGGCCATAAGATACTTTAAGGCAGCATGGTCAGAGTAGACGACCACCTTAGTTCCCAATAGATAAGGCCGAAATTTCTCCAAAGCGAAGACGACAGCTAGAAGCTCCTTCTCTGTAGTGGTGTAATTCAGTTGGGCAGGATCAAGAGTTCGGGAGGCATAGTATATGACATGAGAAACCCGCCCGACTCGTTGTCCTAGCACAGCACCTACAGCGTGGTTGCTGGCGTCGCACATGATCTCAAAAGGTAGCTCCCATTTAGGAGCTCGAATCACTGGAGTAGATATGAGAGAGTGTTTGAGTGCATCGAATGCACTCCTACATGCCTTGTCGAAATGGAAAGGCACGTCCATCTGAAGAAGGCGACACAGGGGTTGTGCAATTTTGGAGAAATCCTTTATAAATCGTCGATAGAAACCGGCATGGCCAAGGAATGATCGGATTTCTCGCACAGTCGTGGGGTAAGGCAGTTTTTGAATTACTTCAATCTTTGCCGGGTCTACCTCCACACCCCTAGCAGACACGATGTGACCCAAGATAAGACCTTGATCAACCATGAAGTGACATTTCTCGTAATTGAGGATCAAGTTCTTCTGGATACATCGGTGAAGTACCTTAGTCAGGTGACTAAGGCAAAGATCGAATGAATCGCCATAAACAGTGAAATCATCCATGAATACTTCGATGAAGTGCTCAACGAAGTCAGAGAATATGCTTATCATACACCTCTGAAAAGTAGCAGGTGCATTGCACAGCCCAAAAGGCATGCGCCGGTAAGCGAAAGTACCAAAAGGACAAGTGAAGGTGGTCTTCTCTTGATCCTCAGGTGCTACAGGAATTTGGTGAAAACCAGAATAGCCATCCAGGCAGCAGTAGTGAGACATGCCTGCTAAACGCTCTAACATCTGATCAATGAAAGGCAATGGGAAGTGGTCTTTCCTAGTAGAAGCATTAAGCTTCCGGTAATCGATACATACTCGCCATCCATTTTGGACGCGAGTTGGGACTAACTCACCGCGTGAGTTCGTGACCACTGTGATCCCCGTTTTCTTGGGAACCACCTGAATGGGACTGACCCACTTGCTGTCGAGATCGGGTAGATCATCCCAGCGTCAAGGAGCTTCATAATCTCCTTTTTAACCACATCCATCATCGGTGGGTTCAGTCTTCGTTGTGCTTCTCGTGAAGGTTTTGACCCTTCTTCCATATGTATCTGATGCATGCATGTGGAAGGGCTAATACCTTTGATGTCAGCGATCGTCCACCCCAGGGCTTCTTTGAACTCTTGAAGCACATGAATCAACTTCTCTTCCTCTGGTAATGTGAGTTTAGTGGAAATGATCACTGGTAAAGTATCATTCTCACCTAAAAACACATATTTGAGGTGGCTGGGCAGTGGTTTGAGTTCCAGTGTAGGAGCTCGCTCCATAGAGGGGAGAAGTGTAGAGTTCGAAGCTGGTAAGTCAAGATATGCTAGTGTGGGAAAATGAAGTGGAGCAGAGTCCAACTTAAAGATCAACTCCTCGATCTCCGTATCGAGGGCGAAGCCTTGCTGTCGTAAATAATCGGTGTCGAGATGATTCTCTAACACCACTTTCATATCATCACCGTTCACGAGAAAGGTGTCCTGGACAAGTGAGTCCACACAGTCCAAAGCAAGCACCATAGAAGAGGCATCGTAGGGATGGCGCATCGCATCATAGATGTTGAACTTAACGAGTTCACCATCAAACTCCATGGTCGAGAGAGCGCATTGTGAACATCAATCTTGGTATTGGCGTCTTTAGGAAAGGCTGCAGAGCAAGGCGAGGAGAAATGGGGGCACGGGTGAGTCTTCATATCAATGATATAGAAGTCGGCGGGAAATATGAGTTCACTAACCTTCACCAGGATGTCTTCCAAGACACCCACAGGACGAACGACAGACCGGTCTGCCAAATGTATGACAATTCCAGTATCCTTTAGAGGGCCAGCCTTCAATGTCTCATATATGGATAGTGGCATGACATTGATAGAGGCGCCGAGGTCACACATAGCTTTATGGATCTCAACTTCACCAATTGTGCAAGGGACAGTGAACATGCCCGGGTCCTCACACTTGGTGGGCAACTTTTTGCGTAGGATAGCTGAGACATTCTCACCTACGGTGATTTTCTCGTTGCCTTTGAGTCGACCTTTGTTGGTGCATAGGTCTTTAAGCAACTTAGCATAGCGGGGCATGTGTGCTAAGGCATCAAGAAGTGGGATGTTTATCGCCACTTTCCTCAAGATTTCCAGAATTTCCTTCTCTTCTCCCGCCTTTTTATTCTTAATGAGGCGTTGAGGGAACGGGGGTAGAATTTTAAGAGAAGGTTGTGCTTCCTTATCCAAGTGTACCGTTTCAGTGTGAGACGGTTGAACTTCGAGCTCCTGCTCGACTTCCTTGAATTTAGGGGTGGCCTCTGTAGGATTGGGTTCTTTAAGAACTTCTTCCAGCTCTTTGCCGCTACGAAGTGTGACAGCATTAACGTTCGCATTAGGATTCGGGTGCGGTTGAGATGGCAACTTGCCTTTCTCATCTGTGCGCCCAACATGAAGGGCCAGTTGTCCTAATTGAACCTCGAGACTTTTAATGCTAGAAGCATGGCTCGCGATTGTTTCATTTTTGAGTTGGACCAAGTCTTTAGAGAGTCTGTCTTGATTAGCAATGAGTGTCCTCATCATGTCTTCTAAAGATCCTGAATTCTGAGCGGGTTGGGACTGTTGAGGAAGATGTTGTCCCTTTGGAACATACTGGAGGAAGTTCTGGTTCTGGGGACCATAACTATGATAGGGGATTTTTACGGCATGATTATAAGTGTTACTGAAGTTGTTGCCGTATTGATTCCTTGGTGGTCCTTGGAATCCGCCACCTAGAGCGTTCGCCTGCTCGTTCTCGAATAAGGTAGGACAAGAGTCAGTGGAATGGTCTTTGGCTGTACAGAAGCCGCAAGCTTTAACTTGAGCTTTTCCTGAGGTGAGGAATCGCTCCATGAGATCGGTGAGTTTATCAAGCTTGCTATTGGCAGAATTTGACCCTACTCCGTCATAAAGACTTCGTGAAGGTCCTTCTTCATCGTCATTAATGTAATGACGTGATTGACTTGCTATAGAGTCATACAGTTCAAACATCTCCTCAGTGGTTTTACATCTGTAGTCTCCTCCACAAGCATTGTCAATCATACGTTTCTCAAGAGGCGTAAGCCCCATATAGAAGAAACGAACAATTGAGAGGTTGCTTTGGCCATGTTGGGGACATTGCGCAAGTAAGCGCTTATAACGACCCCAATAATCGCCAAAAGATTCGCCCCGTTTCATTTTGATGCTACATATCTCTCTAGTGAGTTGGGAAGCTCTGGATTCAGGGAAGAACTCTTTGAGGAATGCAGAAATCATGTCGTTCCAATTTGTGATGGAACCAGGAGGAAGATAGAAGAGCGGTCTTGAGCTTTATCCTTAAGGCAGAAAGGGAAAGCTGAGAGTTTGACTTCGTCTTCATCGACTCGAGGGGGAATCATGGTCCTACATTTAGAATGGAAGTCCTTAATGAAGGTGACCGGATCCTCACGATCCAGTCCATGGAAGACGGGGAGCAGGTTAATGAAACCTGATCTGAGCTCAAAATTGCCCCTATGGGCTGGGAATGCGATGCAGTGTGGCTGATGGGCCAGGAGGTCCTGTATCCCATCATTCGCCATTCCGATGGTAATGCGACGGTCGGCCTGAGGTTGTGCCCAAGGGTTAGCTTCTGGCCTTTGTGGAAGGGGATCAACCTCTCGTTGATCGAATGGTTGATGCTGGTGTACTACAGGCCTCTGCTGTTCCATTGGTGCATATGGTCCAGCTGGTGCGACAAACTGTTGGGGAGGAATAACTATGGGTTCCTCCCGTCTTTCTTGTGGTGCAATGGGTGCACGCGGGTTTCCAGTGTGGTCAGCCATCAAAAAGGACTGCTCGTCGTTCAGTTGAACTCTGGAGTATTGGTTCCTCTGTCGAGTTACTTTCGAGTTCCGACGGCAAGTCTTTTCGATCTCCGGATCAAAAGGGAGTAAAGACCCGGCGGACAGCGATCGACGAAGACTGTGGGACATAAATGTGAACACAAACTAAAAAAATAAAAATAAAAAAATAAAAAAATTAATATAATATAATATAATATAATATAATATAATATAATAATAGAGAGGACGTCTCTCTCTCTCCGCTATTCTTCTCTGGAAACAAAAAATAAAAAAAATAAAAAATAATATAATATAATATAATATAATATAATATAATATAATATAATAATAATAATAAAAATAAATAACCAAAGAAAGAAAAAGACCAATCCCCCGCAACGGCGGCGCCAAAATTTGACGCGCACGAACGCGCCAATAATATTTAAAAATACCTAAACCAACTATTTGCGAGAATAGTGGCAAAGGGTCGATCCCACGAGGACCGGTAATCTTTCTAAGGTTTAAAAAGAACAAAAAGAGAAATCGGGGTTTGATAGAGAATTGAATTAATTATCTAATCATAAAATAATGAAAGCAAGGGAAATAAAATTAGAAATCAAATGATTAATAAAAATACCTAGGTCAAGACATACAAGTTCAGTTCGGTAAAAGATTGGATTTGGTCGTCGATTTATGTAAAATATGCAAATCAAAATATCTTAGTGTAGCTATAGACCCGGTGACGCACGCGGTTCCTCGCACTTCCTAATCTCGATAGTCAAGGTACGACGGTGACTACTTCCCTAGTCAAACACATAACCATATATTCAAGTGAATTATGTTTACTATGTTGACCGCTTTGAGCTTCGTGAAGGCACTACACCTAGACAACCGGATCACTAGTGTGTCCGATTTAGCCTAGATTTCTAAGGTATTCAACCGGTCCCAAAAGGGTCTAATCAATCGGTATGGTCGAATGCCACTAGTGTGGTCTTATTGCACAAGCACGGGTGCGTACGACCTCGGCACGTAAATCAAGATTTAAACTAGTGTTTAACCTCGATTGTTAAAACAATACCAAAGAAAATAAAATAATAATGAAAAGACTGAAATTAAAATATATAAATCTCACAAATCCATTGATATGCGCAGTCGAACCTCCCTTGCAGTCTTGCCTAGGCTAGAGGTTTTAGCCTCGCATCATTAACACAAAAGAAGAGAATAAAATAGAAAAGAAGGGGGGGAGAGAGCGTTCGGCCAAGAAGCCAAAATGAAAAATATATATCCAGAGAGAGTGCCTCCTCCCTCCTTTTATAATGTTTTACATCCACTGTTTATCTATTATATTATAATATATATATATATATATATATATTATTCGTATTAAGACAAAAATATGACATTGTTCTTGACTTTTCTCCTTAAATCATGCAACTAATCACACCTTATCTCCTTAAATCATGCAACCAAGCACGCATGTTCCAAACTGTCCGCCACATCATCACTCTTGTGCCTCGAGTGTGGGCCCCACCAAATTTGCATCGAGATACGTGCTAACGCAATTTTCGGTGTAAAACGGATCCGGACATATGAATACTCGATTTCACGTATTTTTCCGCCACGAATTCAACCGTGTACTCCGTTTCACCTAAAAATGACAAAAACATATTATTTAATATAATATTTAAATATTTTCAATAAATAATATACTAAAATTGACTACTAATTTCCTATAAAATACTGACTTATCACGTAGGAATCACTACTAAGATTAGTGGAAACGAATACTAAATTTCTAAGCATTTCTCCAGCAATTCCATTTAAACCTGAATTGCTAAGGAATCATTAGTGTCGATTTTATGGAATTTAAATTACAACAAGCTAGGATTTCGAGTAGGTTTAGGCTATGTATTACCTAGTATACTATATATATGCACTTAGCTTATGAAATTAAGAGCCTTTCGATAGTTTTATAGTTTTGCATTACTTTAAAGGCCATTAATTATTGCTTTTATTTTTTTTCGAGAATATTGGAAAATCCAAGTTTTCATTAAGGTATTTTAAATTATGTCTTTCAATTACTATGTTATGATGTTATTATTACGAGTGAGTATTTTATTAATATAAACAAACTTTTAAACATGAACTAGATCCATTATGCAATGTATTCATGGTATGATGAATGTATGTTTAAACCAATCGTATTCTTTACATTACTAATTTAATTGGTTGTTATTTACAGATTGTAATCATGAATTTAAATGTTATGTGCATAATGGGGATGTGTATTGTGATGTTTTGATTCATTATCTAATTTAAAGTAATAAGCAGGATTTTCTTTGAAAGGTTTAACCGTTTAGATGTCCTAGGTGAATTTGAGATCTAAGTCTAATGTTTAAGTGGCTTTCCGAAGATATTCGATTTAGTAGTTCAAAGTTTTCACAAACCGTAATGCAGTTTTATTAAGCGAAGTTAATGTCTTTGTGTATTCAAAGGAGTTTGCTCAATAAAATTATAGCGTCGCTTTTCTCCCTGTATAAATAGAACAAATGGTTGTCTCAAGGCTGTTTATTTACTTATGATTAGACTAAATGATCTAGAATACTTTATAATGTTTATTCATGACTATATGGTTGTAGTAACATGTTTGGATGGAAAAGCATATTTAAGTTTAATTGAATAAGAGGTTTGTTTAGATGTTTATTTCTTTATAAATTTTTATTAAATTGAATTGCTTTAGATTTAGCGATTTTGATTTGTGTTAATTATGTTAGTATAGTGACTTTAGTTGATTTCTAAATTTACTCATTATTAATATAAATCTTAGTTTTAATAAAAATAAATTTAAAATAAAATTAATAAAACACTTCCTCATAAGGAATTTGTGTAGACGATCCCACTTACCACTACTACAAAATTTGATACTACAATTGTTGAGTTTTGGGGATTATGTGCAGCGGAAGTTTTCGAATCCTTTTCAAATATCTTGGAATCAAAATCATATTGAATTTGTTAAATTGATGTACTAAGAGAGAAAATCATACCTTAATAAGAACAAGTACATGTCTGCCTTGTTTAGCGTTGATCGATTCCCTCAAATCCCTGCTAGAGAGAAACGTCCTCTATTAAAAATCGACACAAGAATAGACAATCACGATCCAGATTGCTAGCGCCAAAAATTCTCGGGCAACAAATATCACTAAAACTCTCAAGAATAATCTCTCTAATATAATAGGTAAAGTTGAAAACGAACTCCATCTCGTAGTCATACTCCAAATAGAGTCTAAGATAAAGTCCAACTCTAAAACGTATTGATTCAAAGATAATCTAAAGTTACTAATCTAACAAAAGTTGTAATTTATCTAGAACTCAAATAAGAATTAAAGTCATACTTTAATTCTAATTAGAGTCTTATTCAAAATAGGATTTACTAAAAGAAAAAATTTCTAGTCACACTAGAAATGTGTGAGTGTTTACTATCCAAGTCAAACTAGGATAGTTAAAGAGAATCTTCAAAATGAATTTCATCAAATAAAGTTCATCAACCTAGACAATATTGAATCACACAAATCCGTTCTTTGAGTGGGACATAATAGGTTTATACAACGTTAGCAGTGAACGGAAAAACTTTTTTTTGGCAGACAAGTAATAAGTCCCCTCTTGCAAGAAATTATGACTACCTCGGTTGCATGAAGATCAATACATTGATACAGTCTAATAGAAAATTTATATCATATCTCTTTGCTACATCATATCTTTAATTGAACATAAGATATGGAATGTCACCCTTATATTTCAATCTACAAGTCTCAATCATCTATACTATAATTTCCATTTGACATTGATCAAATAAATTGACTAGACATGGCCATTTATCAGTCTAACATAACAAAGGGCCCAATAGATATCTATCTAAAGAGAAAAACAAATTCCATATTTACTGCATAACATCCACAAATTCTTTGAAAAATTACCAATCACAACTTTTGTAATCATTCAATTAAAGAAGATGTTTAACTATGTCAAATCATTATGCTCCTTTTGTTAAAGACTCTATTGATCTCAAGTCAAATGACCAAATGATATAACTATCATGAGAAGTACTACGACATTGACCATGTAGCGTTCTCATGGCAGGTTGGTTGAGCATTTGTTCCCAACAGATACCCATGATCTTGATCTGTATCCATATACGCATAATCATCACATAACTATCAATCAAGAATCATTCTAGTTTTAATTTATTATTGTTCCCACAATAGTAACTAACTAAGGACATTTTGAACAATACAATAATTTTTTGTGGATATTATTGTAATGGCCTAATATTTATTAATATCATTATTTAAATTATTTTGAGACTCAAACGCAAGGCCAAGACCACGTAGACACCTCGAATAAGCCAAGATATGTCGGATTGGGCTTGAATAGTTATTTTTTTCTGTTAAGTGCTTCTTTGCAGTGTTAATTACTATTACATTCATTATTGCATCGCATCTGTGAATTTATATTACCATAGAGTGTGAGGCTGTATGACGGGTAAATGCCTAGTAAAGCGTGTTAACACCGGTAACGAATAGGCATAATACGAGTACACTATGTCTTATAATGCTAACTTGAGTAAAATATCTAGAACCATGGTGAATATGGCATAAAATAGATAATCAAACTTAAGGCTAAGTCATAATAATCGAGTACAACAAGGATTGGCACACCTCCTTATGCATTCCAGGACGCGAGGCACTTGGTGCCGAGTAGTCGGGGGTTAATGTGACTACAAATTTGTTAAATATATGGCTTAACACCTTAACCATATGTAATTGTGTACTTAGGTGAATTAATTTGATTTAAAAAATAAATTCCTTTAGTTGGATAAGTATTAATTGAACCCTTGATCAACCGAGTGATGATCATAGAATACATATAACAAGGAAAGATGTGGCTTTCATATGGGAAAAGTGGTTTCATATGGGACAAGTGGTTTCATTTCAGGAAAGGTGGCATTGAGGGAGGACACATGTCATAATAACTAACTAATGTTGAATCGAAGATTTGGCAAATTAATCCACTTACTAATATAAGTATATAAGAACTATACTTAGTAAAGGACCTCAACATTTCATTTGACCTTAAAAACTAGAGGAATTGTAAAGGGTCTTACCAAAAAAATTTAGGGAAGTCAAGGAGAGTTGGAGCTCAAATCAAAAATCAACCCTAGGTACAAATCTCTGTATTTCAAGTTTGAAATTAGTTCTTGGTTTTGGTCATTTCTAAAGGGTTGATGTCTGAGTCTTTGAAAAGCTTTTATATATTTGGATTCCTCATTTCAAGAAAAAAATGCAAATTTTATGATGTTCTTAATTTGGTTTTGAAATAAAAAGGAAATGAATTTTTTAAGTTGTAAGACCAAAATCTGAATTTCAACATATTGTATTTTAAAGCAGCCTAGGTAATTTGATAATAACTTCCTCATTTTAAATTGAAATAGACCCAATCTGGTGGATTTTGAAAACTAACTCATCGAGGACCAACTTTGTCCTACTAAAAAATTTGTAATTCGAATGTTTTCATGAACAATTGCTCTACAAATAGATAATCGAATGCATTTCATGATTTTTGAAACTAAATTTATAAAAAACATACCTTTATAATTACTTATTTAAATGAGCTTAGTTTTTATTATGTTGCTATTGGGTATGTTAGTTTCCTTGTGACCAAAAATCATGATTTTTGAAATAAAAAATTAGGATAAATAAATTTTCTAAGTCTGCTGGTCGGATTAGGTTCCAATATGAGCCATTTTTGGTAGAATTGCGATCTCTTTCATTTTAAATCTGAATTTTGCAATCAATCATTTTTTAAAAGCTTTGTTAGAGTTTAAAAACTTTGTACTAAGGGAAGTTATTGGGATTTTGACAATTTAATGCCTAAAACTGCATTGAAAAATCAGACCGAAATTACGACTTTATTTGGTCTTTAGGGACTAATTTTGGCGGATCAATTTAAACTTTTCAACCAATCTAAATGCATAATAAACGCACTTAATTGATAACAAGGGACCGAGATAACATAGCTTAGGTATTGGAATGCTATGAGGGGTCAGATTCGGGAGTCTAGGGAAGTCGCATAACATGTGTGAGGTTTGTAAAACCTAATGGAATGTAACTTTGAGTATTTATCTGACTTTAACATTGTTTGACTCTATCCAATTCAATATATTCATGTTTCATTTCTTATTCACTTAAGTTATCCATGTTTGTATTGTTCTTTCGAAAGGATGGTTGAGTTTACTCACTTAGGGTATTCCATTGTGTTTCTATGGCTCGCTAGACCATAACATGTGTATTAGGAGTCCGTGATGATAGACGACCCAAACTACATTGTCAGTACATGTGTCGATGCATCGTTTATCTACGCTGACCACCGAGATGAATGGTTGATGGCCAGTTGTTTACTCCCACTGGTAAGATCCTAAGGAGAGAATCCGAAGTATGGTCTAGTCTTAACAGGATAGCCACACACATTTGTGTTTTATTATTATTTACACGTGCAATGGTCCTTTTACATTGGCCTATTTTCTTTCTGCATATTTATTTAACCGTATTTATTAGATTGCCTTTACTTTATCATAAAAATGATCAGTGAATTTCCTTGGGATTTTACACACTGCACTTGTCATCTGTTTTGTTTTTGATGGCTATGTGTAAATCTTTCAACGAGTAAGGTAAGGGGATCTTTGGTGACTTTCTATCAAATCAGTACGAATAATGGATCGAAAGATTGTCAATTATTTATTTTATTTTAGTGTGTTCCTATTATGATTCCTACCTTGGAAACATAAAAACTCAATGGTTGTGTTGTACACCAGGCCATAACACATGGCACGGGTGCCCTTAATGAATTGCTACTTAAGTTGTTTATCTTCAGTAGAAGTGTCAGTGGGTTATGGTTCCATGCCAACCACCGCGAGGGCTATTGGGTGATGGACTAGTGGAGTGGGTTGGAGAATCCCAATGTACTAAAATATGGTCTAGTGGGGTTCGAGATTTAGTTGGTGACATCAGTTGTTCCGCTAAAATTTCATTTCCATGAAGTGAACAACAAAAGTTTGAGGTTTATTAGGTCGTTAGAACCTTAAATGATTCACGATTCGGGACGGTAGTGTACACTAATTTCGGAACAAAATTCCCCCTAGGTAGGAAGAATTGTAACGATTCAATATTTATTGACACTATCATTTAGGGTATTTTCATATGAATGCCAGTTCAAGTCCAAGTGGACACCTCGAATAGTTTAGGACAGGCCCAACTAAGCTTGAGTAGCTATTTCGGTCTGTTAGGTGCTTATTGGCGATATTAATTATTATTTTATTGATTATTGCATCACATGTGTGAATTTAAATTACCATACCGTGTGAGACTATGTGATGAGTAAATGTCTCATAAAGCGTGTTGACTCGGATACCGTGTAGGTGTAGTGTGGGTATAATAAGTTTTGTAATGCTAACTTGAATAGCATGACAAGAACTAGGGTGAATATGGTATAAAATGGATAATCAAACTTCAGGCTAATTTATAATAATTGAGTACATCAAGGATTTGCGTACCTCGTGATGCATATAAGGACACGGGGCACCAATAGTTGAGTAATCAAGGATTACTATAACTACAACTATGTTAAATATATGACTAAACACACTAACCATATCTAATTATGTGTCTAGGTGAATTTATTTGATATAAGAAAAACTTAAAGTCCCATAGTTGGATACGAATTAATCGAACCCTTGATCAACCTAGCGAAGATCCTGTAATACATATAACAAGGCAAGATGAGTGGTTTTCATGTGGATGTGAACCCGATCTATTTATCTATACAAGTATCGGTGCATCGTGGATCTGCGACGACTTATGGTCTAGTCTGATTGCAGTTAAAGCACAAATTTGTCCTTTATTGTTATTTATGCATGTGATGGTCCTCTTACAGTTTTGTATTTACTTTCTGCATGTTTATTTAACAATATTTGTTTGATTTCCTTTACTCTATCATATGAATGCTCAGTGAAGGCCTTGGGATTTTACTCACTGAACTCGTCATCTATTTTTTGAAATGGCTGAGTGCAGATCCTTCTACGAGTAGGGTGAAGGGGATTTTGGAGACTATCTCTAAAGTTCTATAAAAGGTAAATAAGTTAATGAAAATCCATGTTTATGTCATTTATAACTTTCATTGTAAATTTATTTGTAACCTACTTGCAACTCTTAAAAATGCAAGCCATACTAGTAAATTAATGATATATCTTGAATAATATAAAGAATACAATGAAAGGCATGTACATCAAGAGGTGTTGATGTGGCAACATACGTCAGCGGGGCTGTGGGATCGCACAACAGCACACCAAGCGGCTTCAAGGCACGGGGCCACCACCCTATTAATAAAGTAACATGCATTTACTTATAATAGTTAAACAACGTTTAAAGAATTGCTTTAGGGCACCCAACATGTCCCACTTGCACTAGCTCCAATCCTATATGTATCCAATACTGTGTGACCTTAATGCATTCTTAGTGGAAGAAGTTAATTAATTTTTGTGCTACATAAATTAGTATTGATGTTTAGCAAAACTTCAAGTTCTTTCTCTAATAAGGCAAAAATGCTCAAGTGATTTGTCTAGATCTATAGTATGATTTCCATAACCTAAATTTGTTCAATGGTTTTACAATAAAAGCCAGTGGAAATCACACTTTATTCAATCATAAACTTTATAATCTAAACATTTTCTTTGCCTGCATTAAGTTCCTATAAAAATAATTAATGTTGTACGACTTGTAACATTAAGATTAGAATGTTTCCAACTAACTGCATTTTTCTATAAAGTTAACACATATAAATATTTTAATCATTAATCATTTATATTATCTTAAGAATCTTCATTTTGTACCCATTTACAAGAATCATATCTTTCAATCCTCTGCAAATCCAATAACATTCCTCAAGTGCTTCTGAAGTATTTAAGAATGATATCGATAAATATCTAGTCACCTTCACTCTAATCTATGAGACATATGTATGTTTTGCCTAAAGCACATGACATATCAAGTAGAATGCAAAGTATAACATATGTGATGATTCTCATAGCTAATGCATTTGGATTCATATTCATATTGTCCCGCTCATCATTTGTCCTAAGACTTTAAGTCTTGCAGAGACGATGTCATAAGACATACGTAAAAATCCTTTTTAAAATTTCGCACATTGAAACCTGTTCAGTTATTTGTCTTTATAAGGACTCTAATTTACATTAATTACCCTCTTAGATGTATATCTATAGATCTATATACCAAGGATTTATGCCCAATTGTCTAAGAATTTCATTGAGAAACTTTTCCTTAACAAAGATTTGACATTTGCAAGGTTAGGACATCGTTTCAATTGAATATTATTTCAACAAAATATAGATTCAAATAATTGTACTCCCACTAACCTTTATGTATACAAAGATTTATTTTTATTCAATGAGTAGAATTCATTATTTATTTCATCAAAAGAAAGACCACAACTCTTATAAGCTTATTATAATCCATAAATGGATCCTTTAAGCTTGCATACCCTTCTAAATTTCTTAAGATTATCAAAACCCTTAAGTTGTGTTGTACACATCTTGAAGGAGTATAGAGAAATGCTACTTTGACACTTGTTTCTCACATCTTGTACTCAAACTATGTAGTAACGACAATTTGAATTCTTGAAGTTGAGTTTAGCTACTAGTGAAAAACCTTATCATAATCAACACCTTAATTTAAATTGAAATTTATCGACAAGCGATGCTTTGAAGTATGCACTGTTTGTTTTTCACGTCATTTTAAATTTTTTAAATCCAATGGTGATACCACTTTAAAGTAAATAAATCAAGTTTCAAACTTGAATTACATACATGAATAAAAATTCAGAGTTTATTAACACATGTCTTTTCATCCAATTTAGACGATACATGTATCTTCATAAGTACTAATTCATTATGATTTATCAAAAATATATAACAACTATCAATAATAAGAAATTTGACATTTCTCTAGCCAATTTAATATTAATCAAGATTTTCAAGAGATATATGTTACTTGTATATACTCAACTACCTCAAAACTTTGCTAAACATTCTAAAGTGCTTCATTTCTCATTTGTGATTGTTGAACATTTCAAGATTGATTTTTTTCCAATACGGTTTTTGAAAAAAAATCTTTATTTGGAAAGACACCATTTTGAGCAACAAGAAATTTATTTTCAATTGTATAAAAAGTATCAAAATGTTCAACCACAATTAGACGCAAAAAAACTTAGACATCAAACTTTATGTGACTTAGCATTTTATGCAAGTCTCGCCGTCTCAAATCTCAGGTCAAAGACCGACTAGGTCTTTCTATTCCATCTCATATGTAGAGTTTTCTCAACCACTTTATAGAAAATAAAGTTTTGCGTGAAGTGCAGTGGTTTCTAAAGTTTAGCCTCAATAATAGATCCTTGCAAGGTTCGTATGATACATCATAAATCGAATTATATCCTACATAGTTTAATTTTTCCTCTTAAAACATCATTTCTCAAGTGACGTTCTTAGTGGAGTTAATTATTTTTTAATTTCATAAATTCAAAGATGGTTATTTAAACTCTTGAGTCAAATATTATTCTCCTAGATCTCATTAAAGTATGTTAATAGTTTTCTAAGTGACTCTTTTAATATTTATTTTGAAATGTACGCAACAATTCAAAATTATGTCTTTTTGATAGGATTTGTAATTCATTATAAAATGAACATTTCCATTCTATAAATAACTAAATCCATTCTTTAAGGCTTATCCTTAGAACTGGGCAAAGTCTACCTCTCAAGTAAGGTTTACATGTCCGACACAAACACCTTTGCTATCTTTTTCCTTCCTTTTATCATTCTTTATTAAGTTCATTTATGTTGTGAACCATCAAATATATGTCTAAGGCTCACTTTTTTATATTCTATCATACGGTTTTGAACATCATATGCAACTGTAAGCATATTTCTCCATGTCATTCATACAATATAGTTCAAAATTATATTGATGGATTATATATCAAATCAACCGCCAAATTTTGCCACATGAAGATTCAAACCATTTTAGATAATTCATATTGTCCTTTTATGTTCCAAAGACTAAAATGTATCAATAGGTTTTGAACAATTTTACAAGAATCTAAGAATCTTTTAATCTTATACCCTTCCCGTGTGACATAATGTTCGAACATTTCCTTTATTGTCACTGTCATATCATTAGCTTCCACTGTAATGAATCTTCTCTAAAGTCAGATTTTTTATTTGCAAACATGACATTTAATTCTTGTACTAATAGATGGTAGTTTAAAAGGAATCGTTAATCCAAGACACACATCCTTGTTATTATGGTTGGTAATATTGATCAATTTTCTAATCAAAACAGGAAAATTAGCCTTAGAAATTATTTTATCCTTCTCAAGGATTGATTACAGTTACTCTAGATTAGTTTTACTAGGAGTTTAATATATATACCTAGAAGATTATGCTAAATAATTTATTATCGAGTAATTAAAATCTCACTAAATCAATAACCCTCGTAAATATTAATTATGTGGTCTAAGTGCCATATTTCACTTAATTTTTAGATTACTAGGGCATGACACTTAAAATAAAGTTATAGCAATTCAATCACACGTAATTCTCAGGTTCTTTAAGATACCTAGACATCATATGTCACAACATGTTATGTCACATCTATGCAACAGTTACCCGGCTTGCCTCACCAAGATACTCAAAATACACCCTGCGGAGGCTGACCTATATTGATGTGATCGAGGCCTTCGCAAGTGTTTTAAAATTATTTTTTAAAAAGGGATTTTAATAACAATCAAAAAATAAAACAATAAAAAATTTCATGTACATATTAACAAGGCATCATAAAATGAGTTAGGAAATGAAAGCTATTATTTAGTATAAAAAGAATTGAGTAACAAATAATATACTGTTACTAATCCAACAAGAGTTATAGTTTATCTACAACTCAAAAAAAAAAATAAAGTCATATCTAAATTCCAATTACAGTCCTATTCAAAATAAGATTTACAAAAAGACAATTTTTAGTCACACTAAAGTTGTGGGAGAGTTTCAAATCCAAGTCAAACTAGGAGACTTAATGAGAATCTTCAAAGAAATTTTATCAAATAAAATTCATCAACATAAACAATATTAAATCGTGCAAATTCGTTCCTTGTGTGTGATGCAATAGGTTCATATAACATTGGTAGTGAACCAAAAACCTTTTTTCGGCAAACAAGTCATAAGCGGCCTCCAGGAAGACAATATGACTACAATGTTGCATGAAAATCCATAAATCGATACAACCTAAAAGATAGTGTGTATGATATCCATTTGTTACGCGATATCTTTTGATTGAACATAAGGCTTGGAATATCACCATTATAGTTCAATCTACTGGTCTCGGCCTCTATGTAGACTGAAATTATCAGGTGACGTTAATCTAATTAATTTATTAAACATGACCATTAATTAGTCTAACATATAAAGGGGCCCAATAGATATCTCTCTAAAAGAGATGGACAAAATTCATCTTAATCACATAACATCGACACATTAGTTAGAGAATGACTAACCATAACTTTGATAATTATCCAGTTAAAGACGATGTTTAATTGTGTCTAATGTCAGAGTCTCTAGTGATCTCAAGTCAAAGGACTAAATGATATAATGAGAAACAATTATGATATTAACTATGTAGCGTTCTCATAGCAGGTCGGTCTGAAATCTATTCCCAACAGATATTCATGATCTTGATCCATATCCGTATACTCATAATCCTCATATGACTATTAATCAAGACTCATACTAGTCATAATTTATTATTGTTCCCATAGTAATAACTAATAATAGCTTATTATGAACATTTAGAATAATACATAAATTATTCATGGATTCTATAATAAAAGAAACATCCATCAACTTATAATAGTTAAAAAAACCTTTACAAAATTCGCCTAGGGGACATACCCTAACAATAATAAAAGTGTTTAGTTTATTTTACATGCTTGACATGTGTTAATTTTTGGCACTATTGTTAGGAATTTTAAAGTAATTTCTTAAGAATCTTTATCGTTGCGTGTCATACAATATGGTAGACATCAAATAAGAACTTACTTTTAGGAAAGCTAATAAAAATATCACATCTTATGAACCTACGTATATTGTTTTTCTAGTGAATTTCCCTGCTTTTGAGTTAGAAATCATGATTCATCAATTCATTACCTCACTTTCAAGGTGAAGGAGATAAATATCCTCAACAACTTAGAAATAGGAAATAAATGCATATAATAAGTGTGATAATAACCAAAAACATAGAGTAAGAATATATTAAGCTAAAGGCTTTCCCTTTTTCTTCGAAAAGAATTTTGGTGAGTTTGGGGATAGATCCCAAAGATTGATATGACTATGCCTACAACAAGGATTTAGAAAGAAAACTTTATTAGAATACTTTTAAGAAGGACTAAACAACTTAGAACAATGATTCCTAAACACAGTATGTAGAGGATCTTGATTCAACATAATACCAACATTGGCATGAGACACTAATTATAGAATGGCAAAATAATTAAAACAGTACTATGAGAAAAAACAAATTTACGAAAAACCATTCTTGTGAAATTAATAGAAACATAATCAAGACAATGGATGATAAATTTGATGAACTAAAAAGCATGCTTGAATTATTATTAAAAAATAGATCAATCCAATGTAAAATTTGTGTTATTTGCAATGAGGCTAATCATTTATATGATGATTTTATGTAGGTGGAACAAAATCAAATTAAAGAGTCTAACACTATGATGAGTCATTACAATAATCCTAATCAATCTACTTACATTCCAAGCAACAATGCAAATTACCTAAGACCGAATATAGGTAATATTATAGACAATCGAAATTATCAAAAATATAGAGAACCCATATTAACTAACAAAAAAATAGCATTAGAAAATTTAAATAAACCAAAAGATCAAAAAATTGAAGCCTTACAAGATGATATAGTCAAACTAAAAATTCAATTAAGTTAAATTGCAATACATATGAGTCCATGGGTTAATCAAACCGTACCCTAGTACATTTGCAAAATTGATAACTTTGAGAAGTTGTAAACAAATGAAAGAACTAAAGATGTCAGAACAACTAGTTCCCCAGAATAACTTAGAGGCTATATTAGAAAAAAAAAGAAATATAAATTTAAGATAATAAAATTCAAAAGGAAAGTGACTGTGATTTCGAAAAAAAAAAAAACAAAGTAAAGTAAGACCACCATTTCCCCACCATTTAGAAAACAACAAGAACGTCAAGAAATTACAAGAAGAGAAAGACATTTCAAACACTTGAAGGAAAGTAGTAGTAAACATACTTTTATTCGAAATCATACAAAACGTAACTAAATATACAAAATTTATAAAAGACATATGCACTAATAAAACCAAATCCATCGAAAGATTATGCTAGGAGAACATGTTTCAACAATAATTCAAAAGAAATTACCCAATAAATATTCTGATGCTAAATGTTTTTATTCAATGTACAATAGAAAATAAAGGATACTTAAAGCATTATGTGATCTAGGTGCCTCAATTAACGTTTTACATTTGTTAATATATTTACAAATAACAAATATAAACATAGGGGAAACTGGTATAGTAGAAAAATTAGCATATAGATCTACCGTTCAACCTGTAGGAATGTTAGAGGATGTACTGGTTAGGGTTAATGATTTAGGTTTCCCCACCAATTTTGATGTCATGGACATGAAAGAACACTTCTCTAGCAAAACCTTTCTTATCTTAAGACAGCTATTCTTAAAAATGGCAAAAGCAAAAATAGATTTTCCTAATGTTACTTTAACAAAGGAATAGATAATAAAATGATAAACTTTAACATCCACGATGCTACGAAGTGTCCCTTAGATGTTATGTCTTTGTGCACTGTCGATATGATAGATCTTGTAATTGACAAAACTTTTAGAACCAATAAGTTAAAAAAACTTGAAAAAGTTAAAGAGAATTTGAATGATGATGATAATATAGATGACGAGACATGAGAGATAATCAATGCCTTAAAATCTTATTTTGCACTCCTTGAACTTTCCTATAATATAGATCTACCAATAAACCATTTGAAACTTTTACCCTCTATACGAAAAGCTCCAGAGTTATATTTAAAAGTTATGCCATATCAATTAAAATACGCGTATTTAGAAAGTAATAATGCCTTACCAGTTATAATATTTAATAAATTATCAAATTTAGAAGAAATTAAACTAATAAATGTTCCCTGAGACTTCAAGAAAGCAGTAGGATAGACAGTAGCTGATATGAAAGAAATAAGTCCAGCCGTATGCATGCATAGAATTAATCTTAAAATCGATAAAAAACAAACTTGACAAGCTCAATATAAATTTAATTCACTAATGATGGAAGTAGTAAAGAAAGAAACGTTGTACCTACAAAAAGTCACTATCCAGTTTCGTTTATAGATAAAGTATTAGAAAGACTAAATGGAAGAACCAACTATTATTGCTTGGATGGATACACAAGATTCTATGAGATTCCTGTAGCTACAGAAGATCAAGAAAAAACTACTTTTACCCGCCCTTTCCGTACATTTGCTTATAAAGGCAAGACTTTTGGTTTATGTAGCGCACCTGCTAAATTCTAATGGTGTATGGTTAGTATCTTCTTATATTACGTGGAACATTTTATTGAAGTTTTCATGGATGATTTTACCCTATATGGTAATTCTTTCAATGAATGTTTGCTTTATTTTACCGAAATACTCAAAAGATGTATATAAACCAATCTGGTATTAAATTATGAAAAATGTCATTTTATGGTAAATCATGGACTTATACCAGGATACATAATGTCAGTAAAAGGAATAGAACTAGACCCCAGTAAAATCCAAGTTATAATGACACTACCTTACTCAACTACTGTAAGGGAGGTTAGATATTTCCTTGGCCATGCAGGATTCTACAGATGTTTTGTGACATATTTTTTCAAACTAACACAACCTTTCTGCAAAAATTTTCATAAATTTGTTACCTTCGAGTTCACACATTGATGTAAGAGAGCTTTTAATAAGCTAAAAGATGTCTAGATTACCACACCTATGATAAAGTCATAAGATTGGTCACAACCTTTCTAAATAATGCATGATGCAAGCAACTGTGCAATAGTAGTTGCAAGATTTTTGAAGGTTCTCATGTCATATATTATGCATGAAAAACTATGAATCCCGCCCTAACTAAACTATCCAACCACGGAAAAAAAACTCTTAGCAATTGTGTTTGCATTAGAGAAGTTTAGATCGTATTTATTAGGAACAAAAGTAATAGTATACTCAGATCAGGCAGTGTTAAGACATTTAATGGAAAAGAAAGCTGCTAAACTAAAATTATTAAGATGGATCTTATTATTTCAAGAGTTCGATCTTACTATAAAAGACAAGAAAGGCGCCGAAGACATAGTAGATGACCATTTAGGTAGACTAGAAAATGGAGAATGCCAAATACCATTAAAGGATGAATTTCTAGAAGAATATTATATAATATCTTTATAACTAGTCCATGGTATGCCAATATAGTCGATTATCTTACTACTTATAGGATGTCATACCATTAAACAAAATAATAAGAATAAGCACGATTCTAAGCATTATTTATGTGATGATCCTTGCTCGCGGAAATTCTACTTTGACTAACCCATTCGAATATGTATTCCACTAACATAAATAGAATCTTCCAAGCCTCATTGCCATACTTATACTTCTGGAGGAAATTTCGGTTCATTTCGTATAGCTCGTAAGATATTAGACTCGGTATTCTTTAGCCTACTTTATTCCATGATTTTTAGGATTATATGAAAGCATGTCGAAATTGTCAAAGTACCGAAGATTTAGGACGTAGGAATCAAATGCCCCAATGTCTTATTCTTTTTTGTGAAGTATTTGATGTTTGGGGAATAGATTTTATAAGACCTTTTTCATTATTTAATAGAAATATTTACATCTTATTAGCCATAAACTAAGTGTCCAAGTGGGTAGAACTCATAGCCACGAAATCTAATGATTCTAAATTAGTAGTTATTTTCCTAAAATCAAGGTTTACTATTTTTGGAGGCCTGGAGCATTAATTAGCAATAGAGGTTCACACTTTTGCAATAAAGTTTTCGCTAATCAACATTTCCAATGTAATGTTACACATAGAACGTCTACCGCATATCACCCATAAACTAGTGGACAAGCCGAAACCTCAAATAGAGAAATTACGTCAATTTTATAAAAGAAAGTGTGTCCAACACGAAAAGACTAGAGTCTTCATTTTGAAGATGCATTATGAGCATATAGAACTACATTTAAGACACCTATAAGTAAGACACTTTATAGGTTAGTTTCTGGAAGAGCATGCCATTTACCAGTCGAAATAGAGCATAAGGCATACTAGGCAATCAAAACATGTAACACGATTTATTACAATGCACTAAAACAATGTAAACTTAGTATCCAAGAATATAAAAATTGAGGAATAATGCATATAAAAGTGCATCAATTTATAAAAATAAAATTAAAGCATTTCATGATAATAAATTAAGTATTAAGAATTTTAAAATAGGAAAAAAATATTACTCTTTTGTTGACGCCTTAAGTTATTTCCTAGGAAACTTTGTTCACGATGGACAAGACCTTTGGTAATTACCTATGTATTTTTCTATGGTGTTGTACAAATAGAAAGTAGAGAAACAAGGAGAATCTTTAAAGTCAATGGTCATAGACTAAAACCTTATCATGAAAATTTTGTCTCATAAGATATGGAGCTCATTCACTTTGACCAATTAGAGAATCTAATAGATGATTTGAACTCTATGGAATAGCATATTGTAACCATAAAGTCAAATGAAGCTATCAAGCTTTCGATGATTACTGAACTATGGAGGAAAAAGAATAAGAAATCACAAAAAGAACAACAACTCGCCAAAAAACCATCCATGTCTGACAAAGAAGACCTAGATAATGATGAATTTAGTGAAAATGTTAATCCTTCAAAACTCTTAGTAGAGGATCCATGGCACAGCTTCCTCAACTTATAAAATAATGAAATATCTTTTTACGAAGTTCAACTTGATACATGATCTGATTCGAATTTATGCCTGCACATTGGTTTCTTCTAACAAAATAAAAAATTTAGTGCAAGCTTCCTAGTAAGTTATACAAGCCAAATGAAACTTTCACAATCCCATGAAAAGAATAAAAAAGTGTGTCTGTTCTGTAGCTAGGCTAACCTTCACTACAAAATTCCTAGTAATGCCAACGTCTGCCCCATAAGATTAGATATTATTGGGTAGACCATTCTTATACACCGCCTGAGCTATCATCGATGTATGTAATTGTGTAGCTACACTTAGGGCAGATAATACAAAAATATCATTACAAAATATGAAGGAACTTTCCAAATACATTGTAGAAAAATAATTAAGCGATGCTGATGTGAGCCATGACGATGAGAAACTGAGTAATAGAGAAGGGCATTTATCATACCTTAATGAAGATATTCTCAATGAGGAATCACTTTAAGTGAAGATCGATTTAGTGACACTCAATGAAAAATGATTTCTCTAGTAGTCGAGCGAACAACAATAAACTACGTAGAGATCCAGTCCATATTCCTTATTTCTTTAGTTATTTTAGTTTGTAGTAGGAAATATGGTAATAATATAGTTTTCACTTATTCTCTTTCCTTTTCACTCTTTTTTAGAATTATTTTTAGGACACTAGCTCCTAAGTAGCTTCTAATAAATTGGGGATGAACGAGTTGAATTTTTATTTTTATGGCATTTATGCAAGTTTGTATTATACACTTTCTTATTTCCTTATTTCCTTATTCATTTAATTAATAAAATTATTAGTTAAGTATTAGTTAGGTACATATCTTGATCTTATATTCTTTTTTATTATGGATATACAAGTTAAACATGAAATAAAACTGCAAAATAGTACATTAAGTGTGGCGATTCCTTAAAAATTTCAAGTAACACTAGGAATTGTGGGAAAAATCCATAGCAGAAACAGTAAACTAAGAAAAATTTAGGCCTTGAAATTTTCTCGGGATTCCGCTTGTACATGAATCGATAATCAGATCGGTGGTCCACTATGTCCGACTAATTGATCCGATGATTTCTTAGCGATTCTACTTACACTGGAATCACGAGACACGATTTTGGATTTTGAAAATAGAACTTGAATCGCCACGCTCACAAGTCCATTCCCATACCCAAACCGCACACCTCCTATTCGCACAATTAGTTTCACACATATATCTAACCTTTTTAAGCTCAATCTTCAATGTATTTAAGTGATACTCACCTCTACCTAGCATCATTCAATACTACAATCTTTGAATTTGATAGAGTAAAGACAAGCTAGGGTTTAAAAATTTAAACTTGGAGCTTGGAATGTTAGACTAGAGGAGTTCAAGAGCATATATCTTGAGAGAATCACTTTCAAGAAGGTAATTACCACAACCCTCACCCTTTATCTTGATGAAGTTTTGATTTCTTGTCGGATCTTTGAAAATTCCTTAATCAATTTTGAAAATTTTTGTTGAATTCTATTTTAGTACATTGAATGAGTTATTTTATTGGTTCTAATTAATTTGGTATCGAAATGGCAATGTCCTTTGATTTACAAATTGCATATTCCTAAAATTTTGGAGTTTTCACAATGTAGGAAAGTGCTCGCAACAAGTTTAAAGTTAAGTTTTCAACAATCAGAGATGTAATTCCCAAGTTTCTAATAAACCATTTCAATAGATTTGATTTCATATTCTTCAATCACATACTTTTTAAATAAGCTTTCTAAAATTCTATCCTCTAATGAAAAATTGTTTCAGTTTTCTGAAATAGCAACTTATTTTATATAAACTACCCGCATTCAATTTGTATTTTAGTAAATAACATAGGATTTTAATTTATCGATTCATAGTAGTAATTTGATCATTATGATAGGACAAGGTAGAGGAAGTGGTTGCAGTAGTGCACAAGAAAAAGAAAAAGGGGTTATAGTAGAAAAACCCTATAAGAACCACTCGAGCCAACAACAATCCATTCAACCTATGAGGATTAGTATTAAGGGGATAAGATAGAGGAGGGCTGGGTTGAGGAAACTTCCTAGCTTTGACGAGTATTTAGGCTACCTAGACATGAACACACAAGTCCCCTACGATACCTTTAGATTTGTCAGCCTCAAAGTGCAAAATAGATACTTTTGAGATGCAAAATGAGTTATCATACCTGAGAAAGGATTTAAAATACAAATATGCATAAATATGAAGACAAAATAGTGAGCATCATACAAGATAAGAAAAGGGAACACGTTCTTAGATATTACGAAGGTAATTTTACAAGGATTCTTAGAATGAGTTCACCAGTTTTATTCCAACGAATATGTGAGTACAAACCCTAACAAAGTGATAGTTCGGAGGACGAAGATTAACATTTCACCTAAAGCCTTGAATAGACATTACAGATTTCCAAATCTAAGAGTTAGACATGATTTTGACTACCTCAACATATTCTAAGTCCATAAAGAAACTTAACAATCCAGAAGAATTCAAGAACCTTTAGAGGTAACTCTCAAACAAGGATACGCTCGCAACTTATATGGTTATCCAAAGTTCCTTGAAACCACCAATTTTACGAAATTCACCACATGTTAGAGTTACATCATAGATGCCTGCCTATACCCTACTAGGCAACATTGTAAGGTGAGAACCTATATAGTCGCTCTACTCCACCACATTGTTGCGAAGACTGGGTATATCCATGTTGGATACACAATTCACGATGCAATGAGACAGGCAATGATGACTAGGAACCATGATGGCCTACCATTCCAAATTTTAATTTCCAAGTTATATAGCATGGCTAAGGTTGGTTTCCATGTGATGGAATTTAATGTTTTACCTATGAGGAACAATTCAAAAGCTACAATTAAAAAGGTGAGGGTAGTCCAAGGAAATAATGATTCAAAAGAAAAAAAGTAGATCAACGAGATAAGAAGATCCAATATTGAAGACCAGATGACTAGGCAGAGAATCCAAGCTAGCCACACAAGAAAAAGTAAGGGAGCAATGAGTCCGACGGCTCAAGTACATGTTCCAGTGGTAGGAAGTAATTTTACATCTCTAGCATAAGCTAAAAGGAAAGGATTTTTCAAATCCTTATTATCAACTTTTTAATGCAATGAGAACAAATCTCAAGGTAAATGTGATTCTAGGACAGAATGAGAGTATTGTGCCACGCCATCATTCCATGTTGAAAATGAGGAAGAAGGAAAGTTTACTAGTTTCAAGGAGGAACATCGACATTCCTTCGATGCATTTGAGATTTTCATCGAGAGTTTGTAACCCCGATGATAGCTATGGTTCACAACCTACTTTGACGAGGAATGAAAATAGAGTTGAAGAAAGTAACGATGAACTCACTTCTACGCAGAGTACCTAATAATTTTTTTCTATTTTTACTTGTATATGTGGAAAGTGAACTAATTTTGAACTTTTAGTAAGAATTGAGATCTTTATTCCATTATATATCACTTTTATGTGTTATTATTTTGTCTAATTTTGAAAAAAAGTCTATGCTTAATATTAAATTTTTTTCTACATCGCAAGATATATATGATTTGTTGATATATCAAACTTAAATTTAAACCTTGGGGGTATATTAGTGAAGTGGAGTTTAATGAAGCGAAGAGTGGGTGACTCGACGGATAGAATTTATAAGTTGACTAAAACATTTTTATAATTTTTCACATTTTAGTTAATATTTCTTCATTTTTATTTATTTTAGTTTGTAATGTGAATTGAATAAAATTTGGACTTAAAAAAAAGTGATATATTTTATTACCAATGAAATGAAAATTTTATGATGGAAATGAATTGTTATACCCTATTTGACTCAACTAGATTGTGTATGCACTAGAGGAGTTTAAAGGGGTTCATTTGCCTTAGGTTAGACATTAAAATAGGTAGAAAATTGAAATAAAAATGCACGATAAACAAGACAGATTTCTATGAAACATTTTATATAGAGGTTATTGATTAATTATATATATAATGAAAAGACTTTACGCTAAAATTGAATGAAAAAATTAGGAAAATAGTGAATAAACTTTACTAAGTTGGAAAGAACACTTCCTTGACTACAATGAAAGTGAGAAGAGCTAAAGAGCGTAAAACACCCATAGATTCCAAAGGGAATGGAATAGAGTATCTAGAGGTGCAAAAAATGAGAGAGTAATTCTTATAAAAAGAATAACAGAATCCAATGGAAATGGAGTCGGGAACCGTAGGAATATAATATAAAGAAAAATAATATATGAAAGAAAGAAGAAAGAAATAAAGATATTAGAAAATGGAAAGATGTTGATGAAAAACTCTCTAAACAAAAGATTTATCTCGAGTGCTAATATCAAAGATGAGTGAAGTATCTCGTTTTTCAACATTCCAACAAAAGAAAATAATAATGAATATTATCGATGATAAAAAATTCAAATCTACTTCGATTTTGGTGATATTTTAAATATTATTTAAAAATGAGATTGATTTAGTAATTTTAGTATCTTGAGATTTCATAATCGTTCTTGTAAGCTTGATGTTGTCAATGGAGATTGGGAAAACCTATATAATGGTTTGGCCTTGTTAATTGATTTAACTTTGAATTCTGAGGTGTTTTTCTCGAGTAGAGGTTGAATTCCCAAATCAAAGGGGTTTTTCTTTTAATCTTTCTATTCTCTCATGATTTTTATTTTATGAAGGTAATATGTGTTTATTTAAAGATCACTACTATTTAAGGATAAAGGTATATGATTATGAAATCAAAACGAGGGAAGAAAAGATAAGAGGCTTAAGAGTATTCCTTTGCTCGGGATAGCAAACTACTGAGTTTTTGGTATTTGATAAGTGAATAATTAGACATGTTATATATTACAGTTTAGGATAATTTTAGATGTAAGAGACTAAATTACAAGGGGTTTTCACTCATTTTTCATATCTAAGTGGAAAATTCAAATATTTTAAGAAATAAATGAAAAATAAAATAAAATTAAAGATCTTATTGAGTAGAAAGATTGCATGATGATTCACTAAGGAATCAAGAAAGAACCTGGAATTCTTGTCTAATGATTCCCCAACGATTTTCATATACACAGGAATCGCTACTTGGATTGGTGGAAGCTTTGACTACCTTTCCAAGGATTTCTCCAATGATTCCACTTAAATTTGAGTCGCTATGGAATTGGTTTAGGATATGTATTACCTAATATTTTGTATATGACCCTAAACTATGAAATTAGAAGCCTTTTAATAGTTTTACATTTTTTAGTTTAGTTTGAAGGTCGTTCAATATTGTTTTTATTACTTTAAGAGAATATTGGAAGACTTAAGTTTTCATTAAGGTATTTTTAATTATATATTTAATTATTATGTTATGGTGTTGGTTATGATTATGAATGATTAGTTTGTTAATCTAAACAAAATTCGAAATATGAACTAGATCCATTTTGCAATGTAGTCATGGTATGAGTAATGTGTGTTTAATGCTTTAAACCAATCGTATTCTTCAATTCACTGATTTAATAGGTTGTTATTGATGGATTGCAATCATGTATCTAAGTGTTATTTGCATAGTGGCCAATGTATATTGTGATGTTTTGATTCATTATCTAATTTAAAGTAGAAAGTGTGATTGTTGGAAAAGTATATCCATTTAAATGTCTTAGGTGAATTTGAAATCTAAGTTTAATGTTGAAGTGGCTTTCTGAAGATGTTAGATTTAGTAGTTCAAAGTTTTCACATACCATAATGTGGTTTTATTGCGTGAAGTTAATGTTTTTGTGTATTAAAATGGGTTAGCTTAATAAAATTAGAACGTGGTTTTTCCACCGGTATAAGATAATAAATGGTTGGCTAAAGGTTTTGTACTTATAATTAGAGTTTAATGATCTTTGATACTTTATAAAGTATATTAATGACTATATGATTGGAGTAACACGTTTGGATCTGAAATGGAATTATATTTCATTTTTTTGGAAGTTTGTTTAGATGTTTATTTTATATTAATTTCCATTAAATTGAGTTGCTTAGAATTTAGTGATTTTGATACTAGAAATGAGGCGACTCAATATTGCTATTGATGTGGAGGATCAGTTTAAGGTCAAACTTGTCACATCTTTATTGATTTAATCCTTTCATAAATGGTAGAATTCCCTATTGAGAGAGAAGTGAAGACTATCACCACTTGGGCCGAAGTTTAGGACCATATTTTACAAGCAATACTTTATGAAATCAATCAAGAATAGGAAGAATAATGAGTTCATACAATTGATACAGGTTGAGATATTTGTACGCGAATATGAATCAAAGTTTACTGAGTTAAGTGAGTTCACTTTAGAAATGGTGGAACTTAAGAGAACATGATAGACATGTTTCTCAGTGGATTGAACGATGAGATACATATGGTAGTTTCCTTTTCTCCTCGCACTAGTCACGCATTTATTTTTTAAAGGGCGATAAAAATGGAAGTAAAAGTGTTAGCTCATCCTCCCAAGAGAGTGATAGTTCCACCATTAGTTCCTTATCATCAAAGCAGTGAGAGGGTTCAGGAGTTTGTCCATATTAATCCAACTTAATCATTTAGGAGTACAAGGAGTTAGGATTTTATGAGGCAGTAGATGAAATGGATCACAACATATGGTTATGTTTTTTTTGTGGCTCCAGTTTAGTCGATTCCATAAGGAAATATATATGTAAGCCTATCGATTGTTGTACCATTTGTTTCATAGCCTTCAGTAGCAAAATCACCCTTACCACCACCAGCTTAATCAGGAAGTAGAGGCAGAGGCCAAAGTTAGGCAGGTAGATCGTAACCTCAAGTATAATGGTTCAATTGTAGTAATAATAATATGATCAACAATGGCTTATTAAGGATATCGTCCTATAGGAAAGGTTTATATGGACACATGCACTTAGTTAAGTTAACTATATTGTTCAAAAAATCTTTTTATGATTGATTTAAACTAAATTATTATATTATATAAAAATAATGTAAATTAACTTGGATTCTTATATTTAGAAAACTTTTAGTTCACAACTTCACTTAAGTATTGAATTACTATGTTCTCATGCCAAACTCCTTCATTTTCCTTATGTGTGTATAATGCGTAATTAGAATAGACTGATTTCCTTAATATTCACTTCAACCCTCATTTATGGTGAAAGACACCCTAATGTACAACTAGAACTCCACCTATCGGTGTGAATAACGTAAGTCTCACATACCATTAA
The DNA here is from genome assembly GCA_039657365.1 of Stephania yunnanensis. Lineage (NCBI taxonomy): Eukaryota > Viridiplantae > Streptophyta > Magnoliopsida > Ranunculales > Menispermaceae > Stephania > Stephania yunnanensis. The sequence continues at coordinate 27,036,272 of CM077580.1, forward strand.
GTACGAAATCTTTAGACTTACAAATACTTAAGTTTATAAACTATGCCTCCCTAAACAACAACTCTCTATCAATGTTTTATCTTTAAATGTTATATTGTTCATATTCGACGTAAAAGGACCAATGGCCATGGAAACTCCTAAAACCCTGATCAACAAACATGTCATTAAGATGTTCATAGCATTAGGAATAGAATCAAAAATAAATTCGAACCATTGCAACTCCTAAAAACTTTAATCAATTCATACTTTTTTTGCATAATATTCATACCATAAGATCCATTGATCCCTAACATAAATAGACTACTCACTCATAATCATCAAAAGCACATAATTCATGGTATTCATTACAAATTAAGGATAATACTGAATCACGACAATTGGAGTCTTCAATGTATTTCCTTCAAAACACTTCTCAATACTCAAATCTAATGTAAACTATGGTAATGAAGATGGTGACTGATAAACTATAAGGGTGGATGAGTTTACTATGTTCTAATACCTATTTATACTTGTAAGACTCCTAAGAATACAATTAGTAACCTTATGTAACAACTCCAAATGAAATAGAATTCTAAAACTTTATAATTTTATGTCATGATAAGTGAATTCATGTTTCTTATGTAAAGTAATAGCACCGCCACACCGTTAAACTTTTATGTGTATTTTCTCCTTTCATTAGACTCGGCGCCCTTATGTAACTGTCGACCCTGTACGTGTTAACCCATAGCGCTGCCACAGTGTCACCTCTACCGCATCTCTTCCTTTGATTTCCATGCTTTATCGATGCCTTGTTTCATGTACCACAATGTCAAATTTGTCTACCACATCATTAAGTCTTGTTTTGTGCTTTTTCTCCCCATCTCATCATCTAATAACTCATTTGTCTATTTTGTTTTCGTAAACCCAAAAACATATAAATGCCATCAATTAGAGAACATTTGTGATATTTAAGCCTATTATAAAACTAAAACAATCCTATATATGTGTCTAATTAAGCACATATAAAATACCCCCAAACTTAAGATTTTCCATGTCTTGAGCAAAAGTGTATTCTACTAAATACACATACTAATACTACTTAAAGTCCTTGCTCATTTGCATAGTTCATGAAGTATCATTTAATTCAAATAAGTTCATGTTAATAATCCAGTCAAGTGTTTTTCTTCCTAAAAATAAATACTTTCAAAACACATAGTTTTAACAACAAATATAATTCACTTTCAATACTCATAAGTAGTTCACAACGAAAACCATTACTATAACAAATTTATTTCACCTCAACACTAAAGGAGCAAGTGTATAATCTTATAATTTCTCATTAAGCTCAAGAATTCACAAATAAAATAGATCATACCTATTTTGTAGACTTTAATACTTCAAGACTCCATAGAACTTCATATATTTGGAAGAAAAAGATAACCCAACTATGTTACTTATACTCAAGCTGAATCTTTTTATTTGAAGAGTTTTATTTTAACTTCCGCCTTTCTTTCTTTCTATGTATATATATTTCTCTTTTATTTTTATTTGAAGAATTTTAATTTAACTTCCACCTTTCTTTCTTTCTATATATATATATATATATATCTTTTCTTTTCTTCCTATATTTTTCAGTTGTACTGTCCCTGCTCCTTTTACATTGGATTCAGTTTTTCGTACTCTTTTCCAACCATCAAGTTCTCTCCTCCTTTTTCTATAGAACTTGTGGGACTCTATTTTATTGTTTAAAACTCTTCTTAGCACTTAGTTTTAATTCCAGCTTTTAATTAAACACCCTGCCTATCCTCCTCCTATTTTAGTACTAAGTTTTTATTTACATTATACTGATATAAGATTCATATTTATTATAAAATTCATCAGAGATCTATCTTTTCCCATAAGAAATGATTAGATATTATTCTTGCTTTGGTCTCAAATTCATGATCTTCCCTAATTCTAAATTTCTAATCATGAAATTATATCGTTGTTTGCTACTCTTCTTAATTTTTTCAAAAATGATAGCATTCTCTTTGAGTTTTTTCATATCAACTGGATACTTATATTCCAATTCATCCTTAATTAAAAGCTTAAACTTTGCAAATGTTTACTTTATTAATTACTGTAAAACTATATATAACCTAATCTTTACTATGTATACACATTTAAATAATACGTAAAAGAAATATAACTAAAAAAAAACACAATACATTCTTCCTTTTTAACTTCTTCAAAAATAAAATTTTACGATCATACCTACAGTATTTATCTTTAATTTATCCTTTCGAAGCACTTTAAATAGTGTTGAAGCCCCCAAACTTAATCCAAACCATGTCATCAAGGTTTAAAAATTAGCCTGAAACATAAAAAGACTAAACATACAAACATATATAATATAATTTGATAACTGCATAAACATAAACATAATAGTGTTTAAAAAGAACTATTAAAAGTATCAAAATATCTCAAATTAAAAGTAATCAGTATTTAAGCGTCTTTCATCTCCTCAAGATCTAGAGAAATCCTAAGACTTAGACTCTAGGACTATGCATCATCATCTGCATCAATACCACCAGCTCCAACATAAGATGGTGTCAAAGGATTCTCCTTTCTTATGTTCTGCACCACTTCAAGATGAAACATGTAATTCGGTGTCTCTAGGAATCTAAGAGACCTATCAGTAGGTCTCAACCTTATGCTCTTCTCATATCTAGCTATGTCCCTCTATTGATCTACAAATAACACGAAACTCCTTTGTCCATTCGGTAGGTTTTGAGTTCTTCCTTACCTGTCTTATGCTCTTCTCATATCTAGCTATCTCAAATTCTTATACAAAAACATAATTTTTGTTATCCATTTAATTTCATCTATAATCTCAAAAATTCAAAAAAATAACTAATGAATTTGAAAGTTTATCTTAATGTCAGACAACTTTCTAGTATAGATTACCTCTCCAAACCTCTATCAATAAATCCCTCTCACTTTGCTCACAAACTCCTACCCTATCACTTTCTTAACTAACTTCTCAGAATCAATGCCTTAGTTTTCATGTTTTATGCAAATCTGCATTGTGACTTCAATTTCCATTCTTGATCACTAGGAACATTCTTTGCTCACTTAAAATAGCCCAAACTAGGTTTCCTTAAGGATGTAAGCTTGGTTGGTGGTGTTTGGAATAGGTTGCAAGTTTGTAAAACTTATTTTAGAAATGTTTTAAAAATCCCACATCGACATCAATGTCATCCCTTATAGGGCACGAAGCCACCACAGCATGGGCTTGACTTTGAGTCCACTATAAGCATAAATTGCTCACAGGTCGGCCGAGTCCTAGCCCCTCATGTATTGCCTAACGACGCCCTGTGTTTACCCACGATCTCAACTAGTCTTTTTTCATATTTTTAAAATTTTCTATTAAACTCCCTATCAGCACTCTCCTTGTTCTGTCTATTATTACACAAGAAATTGAGACATCATTAAATACTCGGTTTATATAGATTTTTTTTTAAAATTACCCGCTTTTGTTGATTTATTAAACCTTTACTACTCTATGTCCTTTGCTCATGTATGCTATTTGCTGAGTATGTTAAGACTCCTCCATTTTGATGAAAAATCCCTCGGTGTCAATACCATCATTATACTTGTTTTTCATTGTAATTTAGGTTGAATTTAGATATGATAGATGATATTACATTTGGTATTCTCTTATTTTTGTTAATTCATAATTTAATTAGGAAAAATGAAGAAATGGAAGAAAAAGAGGAAGATGGGCAAAAGCGACAACTAGAGAACATAGCCAGTGATTAGCCAACAATATGAAATTACAAAGGAATCATTGTCTCAATTGGTAGGAGAGAAGAGCATGTGAATAATTTTTGAATAAGAGTTTACAATCACCAAATGAATTAGTGGAGAACATAGACCAATTTCCACTGATTAACTCAATAATTTGTGTACAACTTAAGAATCGCTGACAAATCGCTTAGGTGGGTTATTAGTTTTTTTAGATAAGAACAAGGAATTTTAGTTTATCTATTAATTGTATACTTAAGAAACTATAAATATGACCTTAGGGCTTCGAAATTGGCTCTCTAGAAGCACTCTATGTAAGCCTTCTATTAATCGTAAGTTAGTTATTATTGAGTTTATATTAGAAGCAACATTGGATCTTTGTTTATTTTAATAAGAGGTATTTATTTAATTGACTTTTAATTATGGTATTATGTTAGGTTTTTTTAACATAAGTGAGTAGTTTATAAATCTAAAAACACGTATATACTTTGGATTGCTAAATAGTTATGATGAACGAATCATGTACTTAATGCTTTAAATCTAATCATATACAACAATCACATTTTTAATAAGTTTTTTTTACGTATTACAATTAATGCGGATATATATTGTACGTATAGTGGCAAATATGTATTATTATATTTTTATTCTGAATATGTGTCCATGATTATTGACAACAATTATAGAAGTAGTAATTAGGATTATTCCGTAGGGCAAAACTACCTAAGTAGATGTTCTAGGTAATTGTTTATAAGTTATTTATTTATTAGCATATTATAATTAACTAGTCAATGGGCACGCGCTATGCACGTGAGGCATAAACAATAAATGTACCAAGAAATATTTGTGAAAGTTAATATTAAAATATTGTCTTAATGATCTGTATAATTTATTGAATTTATATTTAGAGAGAAAATGTGTATCAAAATTATATTTCAAGAAAAGTGCTCAAAGTTTTTAGTTGGGTGTAAACAATTTTTTTAGGTGAAATTAGATATTTGCAGTGCTAATGAATTTAGAGTATATGATGACAGATACATACAAATATTTATTGTGATAAGTATTTAGACAATATTATAAATATCATTTTGATTAATTTAAACATGATCCTGGTCCATAACATGTATCAACATTTACCATTTTCAAAAAAAGCGTTTTAAAATAGTTTGACAATGAAAAGAAAATAAAAAAATAGATAAATATATTGTATGTATAACATCATCCAACAAAAAAAAAATGTAACAATAAATTTTTTTTAGAGAATAGTAGGTGTGCCAATGTAATATATTAGTGGTTTTGTAGTGCACGAAAAGAAAAAAATATAGAATTAATATTAGTTGTACCTACATATATGTTGTAGGATTGTTTTATTTTTAAGAAAAATTAAAATGTTTACTATAGTTTTGAAAAACTTAAGTCAATTAGATTGATTGGTATTGTAATTAAATTCATTAATTTATGCATTTCGCAATTTGTCTCTATGCCCTTGAATAAACGTTTTCTATAAAGTGGTAATATAGTGGGACAATTTTTAATAGAACTGCAATAAATCCTCTAATTTGACCCATTTTAATTTAATGCTAGCTATATTTGATAAAGAGTTTTAAAATTCTTCTTATTTCTAGGTTCGAACTCAAAACATTTGTATAAGGAAAGAATGATCTTCGTAACCTTAATTACAAACATTGGGATGTACATGCATGCATGATTTTTTATGTACAATGCAAAACTCAAGGGCATAAACAATTTTAGGTATCAAAATCACCTTTGTGACGTTTGTTGGTCCAATCCTTAAAAATCACAAATTGAAGCAAGTAATTCACAATCAAAATTAATTTTTTGAGATTTGAATTCAAAGCAAGTATATGAAGCTTTGAATTTTATTATGACGAAAAATAAGCTTTAAACGTTTTATGTCAAAGAAAATAAACATTATTCACAAACATTATTATTAAAAAAATACGCAATATTCACAGCTCACTTTATTCGAATATCTCATCTAGAGGTCGGACAAAGATAGGAGTCAACCCAATTGATAAGATTAAAAAAAGAGAAGTATTTGTCAATATTGGAATTAATTCACTAATTATGAGAAGATGTGGTGAAACAAAAGAAAGGAAAATGTTTAATAATTAAAAAAATCATAAAGCAAGTATTTGAAGCTATCATTTACCATGTATAAGAAAATAAACATTATTAACAAAATTCACAAATTGAAGCAAGTAATTGACAAACAAAATTAATTTTTTGAGATTTTAATCCAAAGCAAGTATTTGAAGCTTTGAATTTTTCTTATAACAAAAAAGAAGCTTTGAATGTTTCATGTCTAAGAAAATAAACATTATTCACAAACATTATTACTAAAAAAATACGCTATATTCAAGTAGTAATCAACCCAATTTATAAGATTAAAAAAAGAGAAGTATTTGTTAATACTGGAATTGATTCAGTAATTATGAGAAGATATGGTGAAACAAATGAAAGGAAAATTTTTAATAACTATAAAAAAATCATAAAGCAAGTATTTGAAGGTTTCATTTTCCATGTATAAGGAAATAAACATTATTCACAAATAATTAACAAAAAAAATTCACAAATCGAAGCAAGTAATTCATAAATAAAATTATTTTTTTGAGATTTTAACCCAAAGCAAGTATTTGAAGCTTCGAATTTTTCTTATGACAATAAGAAGAAGCTTTGAGTTTTCAATGTATAAGAAAATATAAATTTTTCACTAATATTATTAATTAGAAAAAATAATACACAATACATAAGATTCAAGTAGAAATCAATCCAATTGATAAGATTAAAAAAAAAAGAATTATTTTTCACTATTAGAATTAATTCACTCATCATGAAAATGTGAGGTGAAACAAATGAGAGTTTTTTGTAATTTATTAAAATAATTCACAAAAAAAATTCGCAAATCAAGTATTTGAAGCTTTGGATTTTCCATGTCTAAGAAAATAAACATTATTCACAAACATTATTACTGAAACAATATACAATATTCAAGTAGTAATCAACCCAATTGATAAGATTAAAAAAATAAAAATTCAAAGCTTCAATTGTTCAGATTAGTAAACATTATTTACACATAATTCACAAATTAAAGTCTGTAATTCACAAAGTTAATTAATTTTTTGAGATTTTAATCTAAATCGAATTTTCTATGTTTAAGAAAATAAAATAGAAAACAAAATTAATTCTGAAACAAAAATTAATTCACAAACAAAATTTAAGCAATACTTAATATTGAAATAGAAATAAACATAATTGATAAGATTGAGAAAAAGAGAAGTGTTTCTCACTATTAGAGTTAATTCACTCCTCATGAAAAGTGAAAAGAACTATTAAAAAAATATATCCATGGTTGTTCTAAGTATGTTCACGTTCTAGGAAAGAAATAAGAAAGAAAAATTGAAAATCGAGTTTATGATATATACCTTGTTGCAAAGATAAATAAAATGAATGGTTGTCTTCAAGGAGGGCACCGAACCCAATAGCAAATCATAAATTTTTTAATTGAATCGAACACGTAGGGGGAGAAATAGGGAGATAGACGACGTTTTTTTTTTTTTTAAAAAAAAATAAAAATAGAGGAGGCACTGCGATTTTGAAGAAGAAAGTGGTTTTCGGTAAAATAAATACATGGAGTAAGAAAACGTGAATAGGCTGGAGAGAGAGAAACGTGGAGGGGAGAGAGAGAAAAAAAAAACAAACGTTGGATAGAGATAAAAAGAGATAAGTAAAGGAGAGAGAGTAAAAAGGTGGATGAGAGAGAAAAAAATCATCCAAATCCCACTTTGTTAGGAAACTGACTACTAATTTGAATTTTTTTGAAAACTAATTGAATTTTCATCCGCACATCTAAAATCAAAACCGCCAATTAATTTTTAGTTATCAATTAAATTACCGCTTTATCCCGAATTTAAATATTTGTATTAAAACACTTAGGCATTATTGGAGATTTTAGCCAAAAAGGCTTCACGGTTAACCGTTTCTGGATTGCTATTATAATAGTATAGATATTTGATTTAGATTTAATATTACTTTCATTAAGTGTTAATGTTATCGTACTTTTTATTTTATTGCATTTTATCCAATTGGTATATTTACAATGATAAGGATATGTCAATAGTTTGCTAAAGGCCATCAAACTATTATGATTTAAGATTTAATAATTCTAAGATTCTATGTGATATGATTATAACTAAGTTATAAGGTCCTATTATATTCTAGTGTTTAAATATAATCCATCTGTATTACATTGTTTAGTGGGGGCTTATTTAAATGTTTGTTTAGATATTTGTGTAATTATTTATATTATATTGAAATTGAAATTTTTAATTAAGTTTGCATTAAATTGTTTGAATTATTTTAATTGGCTTTGTTAATTAAGTTAATAGTTATTATTTTAGTTATTCAGTATTTTATTTATGGTTTAATTTGATTAACTAAATTAAGAAAAACAAAACAAAAAAATACTTTCCTTAAAAGTTTGTGAAATCCCTGTAGAGACGATATTTCACTTACTATTACTACAAATAATAGGAAAATACAAGAAACTATTTTGCATGCTCGACACATGTCAATTTTATATGCCGTTGTCGGGATTTCTAAATAATTTCTTAAGATTTAAAATGTTTAAACACTTCATCGCTCAAATTCTATAAGATCATTATATCCTTTTGATTTAGAAATAGATAGAACTTTTAATTGAAGTTTAAGACAATAACTTAGGATGAATTTAGCTAAAATGGTGGAAGATAACAACAATAATAATAATGACGATGTCATTAATAATAATAGCAATGATAACTAAGTTATCAAAAATAATAACAACAATAATAGAGAACTAACTTTTAGACAGCCAAATTAAAATGTTATAGCATATGAGCCTATGTGCTTAGCATGCCCCAATGGATTTCTTGAATTTGAACTTAGTTATTGATTTATTAGTACGTTACCAAAATTTTATGGTAAAGACAATGAAGTCCCACAGAAATTGATAAGGGAGTATCAACATAAAGTTAATGGGATGAAACTGAAAGAAGGTACCATAGAAAGTAAAACTTAAAGCTTTTCTTTCTGCATTGAAAGATCAACTACAAAATTAATTATTCTATTTCCTTAAGATTCAATAACTACATGGATTCAAATATTGAAATCTTTCCTAGATAAATATATGGCTCCTAGAAATATTAGTTCGTATAGAAAGCAAATCATAGTTACAAAGATGAAAAATGACAAAAATTTTAATAAAGTTTGGGATAGATTCCAAATATTGATTTTTTTGTCCAGATCAAGGATATATTCAAAGAACTTTATAAGAACATTTTTATGAAGGACTCAATCACTTTGAACAACAGTTATTAGACATAATATGTGGTGGATCTCTATTTAAAACAACACTTACTATAGCAAAGAAAGCAATTAATAAAATGGCTAAACAATCTAAGCAATAAGGTGAAAAGATTGAAACCTCAAGAAAGAAACTTTATGAATTTATAATATAAGAAATAATACGTCCGATGATAAACTCGATGAATTATCTAATATGGTTAAGCTGTGAATTAAAAATAGATCTAATTAAGCTAAAGCTTGTTGATTCTTTAATGAGGTTACGCATCCTACGGATGTATGTTGTACTCTACGTGAAGAGAATATTGAAGATGTTAATGCAATGATGAAGCAGTTTATTGGTCCTCTAAGAAATCAAAATAATAACAATAGTTACTATCTTGGAAGACAAAACTTAAATCTTGGTTATGGTACTCAAAATAAAAATTATAATATTTATATACCAATAGCTCAAATGCAATCTCCACCTAATTAGCAACCTCAACAAACTTCTCAGTCTATGAATACAAATTTATAATAAATATTGTATAATTTCATGAACCAAAATCATCAAAACTTTATGAAGTTTCTCAAAATCAGATTAGGACTGATACTGCGATTAATATACTGAAAAATCAGTTAAGTCAAATGAATTTAAAAATAAATTGGTTAAAAACTCAACGTAATAATCAAGCTAAAGCACCTACTTAAGTTGATGTTGCTCCTACTAATCCAACACAAGTTAATTCTTTCTTTGGTGATGAGAAAGACGCACCTACACTAGAAAGATAGTTAAACAAGGTAATAAATAGAAAACAAATAAAACTATTGATAAAGAAGAATACGAAATGATGGAAAATGTAATTCCTAACAGAGAATGGATTGTTGTAGAATTGAAATATACACCTATTCTTGAAAGGCTATAATCATGATATTTAGGCAGAGGTGATGCATATAAAAAATATTTACAAAAGTTTGAATTAATTGATAAGGATGAAAATGATAAGATTTCTGATAATTTGAATAATGATATGTATTCATATTCTATAGTTCCACAACAATTAGCTGATGCTAAGGAGGAAGAAAACAATGAAGACAATCTTGAAGCATTTAAGAAAATAGAAATTAATAAATCATTAATGTAATCAACTATACAATTTTACAATTTTGTTGAAGTTTTGTAAGAATTATCTGAATCTAATGATAAAGTTTTAGAAGAATCTAAAGAAAATTTAGGACAAAAGTTGTATGCTTTAATTAAAATGAAAATATACGAGAAATGTTCCAATCAACGAAAGTTTGGAATACCTATTACATTAGGAACTTCTATTGTTTTTTATGTGTGATCTTGGAGCATCAATGGATGTTATGTAACTTAAACTGTGGGATTCATTGAAAATTGGTTCATTGATTAATAAACCTTTTAATCTTACCTTTGCTGACTACACAATTATTAAACCTTATGGTTTACTACAAGATGTTTTAGTAAAATTAAATGACTTAGTGTTTTCAGATGACATTAATATCATATAAATGGGAGACTCTGAATAATCTAAATCTCCGCCTACACTTTTAGGAAGACCATTTCTTAAAAAAACTAAAACAAATTTAGATATCTTTGAAGGAACAATGTATATGGATTTCGAAAATAAAATTATTAATCTTCATTGTAATGATGAAGAGGTCTACGATAATTTTGAAGAATCTAATAAAAAAAACTAAAGAAAATGAATCTGTAGAATTAAATCAACATAATTTAAAAGCTGAAGTATAAATTATTAATGCAGTAGCAATGGAATATGAAAACGCTATGAAAAAGAATGAGCGAGTTGAAGATATTTCAAATAAAAAAATAATAACTCAAGAATAGAGGTTTAAGCAACGGAATAATGTTGAGAATAATCTTATAATATTGGAGTTTAAAGTTATGAAAAAAAAGAAAAAAAGAAGAAGAATCTATCAATGGTGAAGCTCAATGATCCGTATATATATATACATACACATAAAATTCAAATAGGCTTGGTATTTTAAAGCTATTTGTGATATAGGTTTTAAAGCAACCTACATGCCAATTCATTTCTTTCTTCATACTCAACTAGAGTTGAATGTACTTGCTTCTGAAAAAATTAATCTACCAAATAGTTATTCAATGAAACTAGTATGAGTGGTTACTAATGTACCCATTGAAATTGATAAGTACACTATTCCCATAGACCTTTTAGTTGTGCCACACTTCATCAATGTTGACCATCCATTAATCTTAAGACGACCTTTCTTAGAGACTTGGCAAGCTGTCATGGATACTCTTAACAAGACAATCACATTTAGGGTGCATGGCCCAACAATAACTTTCTAGAATGGCACTAAAGTGGACAATCCTATATTTAAGTTTATAGAACTAGTATTAAACTGCATGGCCCAGTCGAACTAACGAAAGTAAACAAAAACGCTTTATGGGAGGAAGTCCATACTTTATCTTTACTTTTACTTTTAGTATTAGGATTAGTTAGTTATTTTTATATTCTCTCAACTTATGACTCTTGTAATAAGTATATTGTAGGAATTTAATTACAAAATAATTTCACGTAAGGGGGGTTGATCGAGCCAATTTGTTTTCGTATTATATTGCCTTCATGCATTAGTTTTATATTAGTCGGTTATTTATAGTAATGAAATTATTGTTTAGTACAAATTATAGTCTAATTCTAATGATTTCTTTTATAATTCTACTTTTTTATTGGACATATATGTGATAAATATATAGGAAAATCAATTTAATTGAAAAAATAGTTGAAATATGCCAACGATTTCCTATTGATTCCTTTTTGTACGGAAAATCATTGAGAAAATCAACTGCGGTTTGCAAAAAGTTTATTATAATTTAAGATATGCAATTTGTCACCAATTTGCACATATAACTAGGATTCGCCGAACTAATCGGTAAACCACCGAGGCTCAATTTTATCAATTTACGCAGCGATTTCCCACTGAATCCACCTAATCCTTAAGTTGTTGAGAAAAAATACGCATTTTTAAAAAAAAAGAACTTAAATTTGTCACATATATTCACTTTACATTCATATACTATTGCAGTTTTTTAACCTAAATACTAAATTTTCTGCTAGATTTAACCTTTCAAATAAAAGTTTTAGTGTATTTAAGTAATTCTCACCTCAATATTTACACATTCAACCCAAAATTTGGTAAGTTTTGAGAGTGTACAGCCAACTAGGACTTAAGCAAGAGGAATTCAAAATTAGAGCTTGAAAGAGTGTTGTAGAAAAGTTTTAGAATTCCAATATTGAAATATTCACTTTCAAGAAGGTAATTAATTACAAACCTAGTCTTTTAGTGATTATATTTTCCATTTTTCATGGATTTTTGGATTTTATTTAGTTTAGAAGTTAAATTTCAAAAATTTCATGCTAAATTGGATATAATGTCTAATGTTTTCCGTTATAATACCAGTATGGGAGCAGAATGATAATTTGTTTATTGATATAAAAGTTTTAAACTATTTTTTAGTACACGGTGGATGAATTGAATTTTATATGCAAACTAATTTGAAACTATGTTTCAAATAAGTTTGGGGGTTTTATGTCTGTCAATCGCATGACTTTAATTACTTCAGAAAGATTGTGTTTATCGATGATCATTTATTGATAAATTTCAAATGAATATGAAAATCTCAATTTATAAACCCTTTTTTCTGATGAATTTATCCTTATTAGAGAGATAAGTTGAATTTTAGCAAACTCTTTTTTGACAATTTGGTTTTAAATGGTTTTACAAGCCCATTCTTTTGTTTGCAACTACTTAAATGGCCTAAAGTGGTAAGGTAGAAATTCGAGGGAGGAGATAGGAAAAGGGAAGTTAGAAAAGAAAACAAATGATAAATCCAAAGTTTCCCCAATAAGACTCATGTCAATTTCTTTCAATTCACGTAGGATTAGAGAATAAAGAGAGCATACTCTATCATTCGTTTAGCTATAATTTTGAGAAAAAATATGAAGATAGGGAGGAAGAAAAATAACTGGAGATACCAATGAGGGCAAAGATTTATGTTCTTCAGAAGAAAAAAAATTTATCAATGAAAAGGCCTTTGCCAAGATAAAAAAAGATATATTGAGAAAAAGGAAGTTGATCTTGGAGAGGGAATTCAATATGATGCATAAAATGAAATATAGGTCTAGGATCATAGTTATCATTGGTAGAGAAAGCTTATTGACCAGCGACCATCGCCTTTTAAGCTTTGAGGATGTTCCTAATAAGAAATGGTGCGATATTTTAGTGAGAGAGTTTTATCCAAATGCTTATGGAAATGGTGAATAGATAGAGTCATGAGTTAGAGAATGAATAATGAATTATTCTACTGCAAGAATAAATTGGTATTTTGGTTTACCGAAAGTTTACCTAAGATAAAATGATGAATACCGAAGCTTAAATATTTAATTAAGTACCATTAACCTATTGAGGAAATCTTGGGAGGATTAGAGGCAATCCATTGTGATGGATTCATTTTAGACAAAAAAGTGTACCTGAAGCACATCACTACCAAAAGTTTCAGGAAAAACATGAAAACATGGTGTTATTTCATCAACGCCAGTTAGAGCCAAGTATGCGATATTATAAGATCATGAACTATAAAGCTGTTTTGCTTTACCACATTAAAATGGAACTGAGATATTTATATGTTGGTAAGATTATATGCGAATTGATAAGAAGTGTCATCAAAATAAAGAAGAACGAAATGAATTGCTATTTCCTTTAATGATCACTACTTATTGTACAGCAGATCGAGTAAACATGGCACGACTTGAGATGGATGTTTTACCTAAAAAGACTATCACAGATGAAGTAAAAAAGAGATATGGAAAAATTAATGGATATGAAAGCTTTCAAGATGAGAGAGAGAAGGCTGAGATAGCCAAAATAGAGACAAAGAAAATAAGAAAAATGAGAGAAGACACGATGGGTGTTTTAGAAGAAATGTCAAGAGCTAAAAATGATCCGAATATGGCGCAAACTTCTAGGGACTACTGATACATGTAGCAAGTATAATGGCTCAATTATAGTAATAGTTTAATCAACTTAAGTTTACTATGGATATCTTCCTCAAAGAAAATTTTTTGCACTAGTTAATTATCTCTATAACTTTGAACTATTGGTAAGGAAATGCCTTTTTTAAATGGTTTTATATTAAACTAATCTATTTAATGAAACATAGTAAATTTTACTTTAACACTTATATTAAGAATATCTTCGTTCACAACTTCACCTAGGTAATTTAATACTATGTTTTTCAACCACTTTTACATCTTAATATGTTGTGTGCAATGCCTAACTAAAATACGTAGATTTTCTTCAAATCCACTTTAATCCATTGTCGTGATGGAAAAGATTCTAATATGTGAACTAGAACTCCACTTATCAGTGTGAATAACTTAAGCTCAATATTACGTTAATGCTTCCAATCTTAAGATTCAAAACTAACTAAGTTTACTATCTGTGTCTCCTTAATCAAAACTAACACTTAATGTTGTGTATTTTATAGCTATATCATTCATGTTCAAATTAAAAGCTTCAATGACCATGATGACTTTTAAAACTGATAAGTGACTATTTATACGTACATATAGGGTTAGATTAATAGTATATTTCGTATAAATATCCTCAAATGAGTGCTAAGCCATTATATTATTGCATTTTCAACAAATTAATGTGTATTGGAAGGAAAAAATGAAAAACGAGAAGAAATGGAGCAAAAAGCCACAAAATCAGAGTTGGTGCCGTGAAAACATGTTGTGGGGTGACAAGGCATGGCATAGTGATGAATGGCACGGCATGGGAAAAAAGGAAAAAATGAAGAAAATCAACTCTGGAGTTTAGGGGCAATGGCGACGCCTTGGCATACAAGGGACTGCGCCGGGACATGAAGGGGACAATACCGAGACTCTAGGAGCTCAAAACCGCATTATGAAGCATTGAAGCGATTACAACACGATGACTTTACACACACTACGTCGAGGTAGAAAATGAAGCGATTAGAAAATAAAGTTTTAATTCTTGGTAAATTGTAATTAAGGGTTTCTAATTGTTATGAAAGAGTATAAATAGATATTAGGACATGTTAAACATAGAAGACACAACTACATAAAAGGAGTTTAACCTCCATTAGAGTAATTTAGTATTAAGTTTGAGTATGGAGTATTTGTTGGAGAGAAAATGAAGACTCCATGTTTGCAATCAATATTTGGTTAAGTTGATTAATTCAAGGTAATATTTGTTAGGGCACATGACCTAGGTCAATCTATAAACATTGTTTATCTTATCATTTAGTTAATAAAATAGAGGTTTTATTTGCTATTTTATTTTAAGTGATTGTATGTTTGCCTTATAGTATGATCCATGGGTATTTGTTGAAATATCTTAAATGTCCATAATTGGTCATTATACTGGGAACTATAATGAATTTAGACTAGTGTAAATCTTGATTGATGGTCATGTGATGAATATGTGTATAGGGATACGAATCAAGATCATGAGTACTTGTTAGGGAATAAGATACTGAACCGATCCGCTATGAGAACACCACATGGATTTAGTCATAGGTGTTACTCATTATAGGTATATCATTTAGTCTTTCGACTTAAGATTACTGTAGACTTCAATGTTATGACCATGATAATTTGATACAATTAAACGTTGTCTTTATCCGGACAGTTATAAAAATTGTGATTGGTTACTGTGTGGATAATATGTGAAGGTGTGTAATCAAGATATAATTTGTCACTCTCGTATAGAGAGAGATATTAGTAGATCCCTCGATAAGATAGACTGATAATTGCCAAGTCCATGTGAATTGATATGATCAATGTCATTTGGATGTTTTTTAGTTTACCTAAAGATCGAAACTAGTACGATTGAACGTTAAGGGTGACTTTCCATGCCTTACAATTAATGAAAGGATATCGTACACCAAAAAGACATAATATATGTTATTAATTAGGTTGTGTTGATATTTATATTGATGCCACTTAGGTATTCATAGTGCCTTACTCTAGACTACTTATGACTTGTGTACTAAAATAGTTTTTTGTTCACCGCCAACGTCGCATTAACCTATTGGGTTACACGCAAAGAATGGCTTTGCATTATTTCAATTAGTTCAAAGTAATGTATTTTATATGATAAAATTTATGACATAAAAGCCCTTACAATTTATTATATGATAACTTATTAATAAGGTCGTATGTGTAATTTGCTTAAACTGCCTAAATAAAACAGTTGTATTATGAATATGATTTTAAGTGTGAGCTTATCTACACATATAAATAAAGGGTGAAACTCTAAAAACAAAACAAGATTTTCATTTTTGAATTTTTGGGTTCTCTGGATTTAGGGAGAGAAAGAAAAATCATTTTGAAACTCTTTTGGGGCTAGCACTCCAAATTGTTGTGACCGTTCGTGTATGGATTTTTGATAGTGGACGCGCACTTAAATGTCTTGGAAATCGAACAATCAGAAAAAGAAATCACGTAAGAAGGTATTGTTTACTTTCATAGATTTAGTTTAATGGAACTTATTTTTTATCATATTAAAGTTTTCAAAATTTGTTTTGAATTTTCCACTGTGTATGAACCCCAAAAACCCAACTATATTTATATTCATCTATTAGTTGTAATGATTTCTATATTGAATTTCGATGTATATGTTTCAACAATGCTCTAGTAGTGTATTTATCTTAGGGATCAATCGATCATATGGTATGAATGCTATGCTTTTAATGAAAACAAAATATGAAAATAAAAAGTGAAATGGTTGGAATTTGTATTGATTCTGAGTGTAAAGCTTTAGAAATCTTGATAACATGTGTGATGATCTTAGGTTTTAGGAGTTATCATGACCATTGAAGCTTCTAATCCAGACATTAATCGTACTACTGTAAAATACACAACATTGAGAGATAGTGCTTGATAAGGGAGGTGTAGATAGTAAACTTACTTCGTTATGAATCTGATGATTGGAGACTTAAATCAATGTTGAACTAATGTTATTCACACCGATAGGTGGATTTTAATTTTGCACATTAGAATCTTCTCTGTCACGACGATGGGTTGAAGTTGATTGAAGGAAATCGGTATATTCTAACTAGGCACTCCACAAAACATATTGAGATATAAACTTAAATGCAATGCGTAATATTAAATCAGCTAGGTGAAGCTGTAAACTAAATATCCTTCATATGAGAGTTCAGCTAAAGTTTAAAAGGATTTGTTAGATTAGTTTAGATTAGTATAAAACTAATTAAAAGTGAATCCCTTTGCAATAATTCAAGAAAAGTAGGTAATATACAACTAGTGCAAAAACATTTCCCTTAGAACTATATCTGAGATCAACGTCAGTTGTTTGCACTATTACTATGAGCGAGCTGTTATACTTGCAGACATACATCAAGGTTTTGGTGTCGTTGCCAAGGATAGGTGACCTTTAGATTTACTTAGTTAGCTTAAGAATTTGCTAAGGTTTATTCTTAGTACTTTAATTTCTAGTTTATAAAAAAAAACAAAAAATAGGCTCAAGTTTTAGTTTGCACTTGATCCTCTTATGTTTTCTTTTTCATGGATACTTAGTGCATGCGTAGCAGGGAAGGGAAGGTCCTAGTGCTTTACAACCCAAAGATTGAAAGAATGAATAAAGGAAAGAAATAGAAATGAATCTAGATGGCCGAGGAGCAAGCTTGAAACCAACAACGAGGCCGCCGGAGTAACCAACCTATAGGTGATCTAGTAGTGTCGTAGAAAATGTGAGGACAGAGATGCCTTTGTGACTACTTCAAGCTAAAAGTTCAAGTGACATACAACGAAGTGATGAGCCTTTTAGCTAACACAACCAAGTTCGAGCTGAGACCATCTCTGATATATATGGTCAAAAATAGTCTATTTAGTGGGCTATCCAATGATGATCTAGTTGGACATGTTCAAAAGTTCTTAGAGAAGTGTGACACCATGCACATCATGGGAGTAACAAGAAAGGTGATTAAGATGCAACTTTTCCAATTCTCACTGGATGAAAAAGCCAAATCATGGAACCAAGGGCTCAATGCAGGGAGTATGACTTCATGGAAAAAAATCAATGAAATGTTTCTCAACAAGTTCTTTTCCCCAGTGAAGGTCAGAGAAAGGAAACTTGAGATTAACCAATTAAAGTAAGATGGGTGCCAAGTCTTTTAGTGAGATTTTAGAAAGATTTAATGAGTGCTAAGGAGATATATGGGATACGGACACGTAAATGGGCACAACTCCTGATTTTCCACTATGAGATGAACCACAACATGAGAATACTAGTAGTTGTCGTATCAGGTGGCTCTCTACTTACTAAGGATAAGGATGGAGCATTGGATGTTCTTGACCTTATGTCTAAGAATTATACTACCGGTACTCGTTTCATAGGAAATAATAAGGCGTCTATGAGATTGAACACAAATGGCAATTATGGAATTGCTATCAAATCTGAGTAGTCAGATGGTGAAAGTTTGGATTGGACACCAAGGTCTACAACTACCACAGCAACCTATGAATCACCAAGGCACGGTGATTAACTTGATGGACATACAACAAGGAATGGAGCATAAAGAAATTTACTTCATGAACAACCAAGATTATATGAACAACTTCAGGTTGAGATGAGTGGCTCCTTAACAGTTTTATCAACGATACAACAACAACAACTTGAAATTTTCATATGGAAATCCTAATAATGCACTGAAGCTACCTCAAGGCTTCCAACAACAAGTCCAGCAAGGGAAGCTGGGTAGAGCGAAGAGATGACTTCTTTGAAGTTAATTGATAAGTATTTGCAAGCCACGAAACTAAGAGATATGGAGTGCTATGAGAAGCATGAGAAAAAGCTAGAAGGAATTAAGCAAGCCATGAAAAAAAATGGATAATTAGCAATCACAATCCATCAAGAACTAGAGAAGCAAATTGGCCAAATTGCTATAGCCTTAAACTGAATGAAAGAATAATAGTTTCCTAGTAATACCATCACTAATCCCAAGGAGAATATTAGTGCCATTCACATGATGACATTACGAAAACAAAGAAGCAATATCAAGACTAATTAATTTATAAGCATGAAGAGATGCTTGAGCAAAGAACGTAAGTGATGCAAAATGAGCTTGATGATTTCTAGAAACAAAGAATCAATGCCTTGAAAAAAAGGAAGCAATAATGAAAAGCCAAGAAAAAAGATAAAGTACCTCCCGAAGAAGATTCATAAGGCAATGACATCAACTTAGTTCCGAAAAAATCGAATCCAAAGCTCAAGTTTAACATGCTACTTCAACCTATTAAAAGGAGAGATCCGAGAAAGATAAGCATACTGATAAACATTGACTAGCACTATTTTATAAATGTTTTATGTGATACGGGAGGCTTGGCCAATGTCATGCCACTTATAGACATGATTCATGCCAACTTAAAGATTAATTACTCGAATACCACGAATTTGCAAGTAGTAGATGGCAACTCGATACCTTTTACAGTAAGAATTTTAAATGTACATGTGAAAGTAGGTAGATTCAGATTCATCATGGATTTCGAGGTCATTAATCACAACATGGACGATGATATGTTCATCATACTTGGGCGTCCATTCATGAACACGGCTAAACTAACTTTGGACATAAGAAATAGAAACATCATGATGAGTATCAATGAGGAAAATGATGCTAAGACTGACATCTTCGTTGATGTTGAAGAAGTACATCTGAACGAGAATGTCATTACAATCTCTAATTTTATAATGGACCTTCACAATTTAGACTCGAACTAAACAAGTGAAAATGCTTGAGGCTAATGATGTTAAATTAGGCGCTACAGCGAGGCAACCCAAGGTGACAAATTTTGAGTTTTAAATTTTCAATTCTTGAAGTTCATTTAATATAAAGTAGTTAGTAATTTAGTTCAGCAATCAAGTTCAGCAATCACAATTAACGACATTTAGTTCTAACTTTCAAAAATTTATGTCAAACATGCAGGAAAGAACATTTACCATGCGATAATTTCACGAAATAGAAATATCTTGATAAGTCATTAAAGAGCAAAAATGAGTGAATGAGCTCAAAGTGGTGAAGGTGAAGTGCATTGGTGAAATCAAAAGATGAAATTTATTAATTTTTATATATTCTTGGATTTTATGCGGTCACGCCTTCTGTGAGTTGTACACAAAGTCAAAGGAGCGCCGATGGAGAATAGCGAAAAATCATATACAAAGATGTGGGCAGATGAGCCGATGCCATGGTTATAACCCACAGTACTAAGATGCCAATAAGCGCAAAAATAAATGTAAGCCCCTTTGCATCGTTGACGCAGTGGTGGTGAGGAGGTCGATGTAAGGGTTTTAATACCGATTTTCGCATCATTCTCTATACTTGCACTTAAACCCTTCCAAACCTCCAAGTATACACCCCTCTAGACCTGAAGTTTGATCATTTTAAAGTAAAATAGTGAATTCATAGTGATCTATAGTGAAGAAACAAGTACATTATGGTTTAGCACAAGATGAAAGCTAGGGCTTGAATTTTTGGAATTTGATTCTAAAGAGAGCTAGGTTCTAGTTAGTGAGAAAAGTGAGACGGCTTGGTATGAAAATGACTTTGAGAACTTATCTACACTGGAAAATAAACCGACATTGAGGTACATTTACAATCTCATCTAGTTATAGATTGAATTATGAAATTTTTAATGATATTGAAGTAAATTGTTGATTTGAGGTTGTAGGATGGTTTTGCAAGATTGTGTGATTATGAGCATTTAGATTATTCATGGAGAATTAGCTGACATATTTGCATTATTTGACGTATGTATTATCCATGTTACATGAGATTTGTTTTTTAGGTGAATTGAAGACCAATTTGCATTTCATTTTTGTTTAGTTGCTTTAAATTGGAGAAAAAAGGCAAAAACAAGGAAACAAGTTACCCAAACAAAAGCAAATAACTTTGTGGCATCTACCTATAGGAATTCTAATGATGAAAATTCTAGTCCTTTTAAATCTAGATTTTTCATTTGTAAAGTGGCTAAAGACCAATATGAGAAAATCTTA
The DNA here is from genome assembly GCA_039657365.1 of Stephania yunnanensis. Lineage (NCBI taxonomy): Eukaryota > Viridiplantae > Streptophyta > Magnoliopsida > Ranunculales > Menispermaceae > Stephania > Stephania yunnanensis. The sequence goes on from CM077580.1 coordinate 27,057,488, forward strand.
CGCAAGGAGTATATTTGCGAAAGATGAATTAATTTGACTGCCAAATACGATAAAAGAATGAACAATTTCATTAGGCACCGAAATTGGAAGAAACTAACTCAAATTTATAGGGAAAATAAAGTAAAAGGAGTGAGTAGGATTGTTTTTGTATTATATGCTAATGCAAAGTTCATGGCTAAGGATGAGCAAGTAAAGGTGATAAGGGTTTTAGTTTCATTCAATAGGCGTGAGATCAATAATATATATGGGTTGGAGCATTTAGGTTGGTATGGATCTGAAAAAAATTTCTTGACTAAATGATATAAGATACCCATTTAGTGCCATAGAAAATGCACTGGTTGTCCTATGACAACATATATTTTTTTGCGTCGCTATTCCCAATTATCAACAAGCTAAAAGCGGCTTGTCATTATGAGATTACAAAGTTCGCGAGATCAACATTGGGAAATCATACATACCAATCTGAGGGTGCCCATTATGTCAAAAAGGGACAACAAATTATTTTTTCCTATTTTGATTTCTCAGATGTGCTTAAGGTTGGAGTGAGAATGAAAGATGATAAAGAATTTAATATAGATGCCTAATAAACCATGGATGAAGCTTTTAATGCTCACGTTAAAATCACCACCTAGTGACCAAGACTCCGAAGAGGAGAGAGAAAAGGCTGAGGAAGCTAGACTTGAGGTCGAAGTGTTAACAAAAAGGTAAGATGAAGAGAATGGAGAAGAGGAGGAAAACCAACAACAAGGATTTGCAAAAGGCTACGAGTTGTTGAATTTAAAGATAGGAGAGCCAAACTTAGATGATCCCGAAGTCTTTCTGGCACAGCCTCCACTCCAGGCACCTATACCGGTACATAAGGATTTAACTCCATGACACTAAAAACTGTGGATAGAAGAGATGAAGAGATAGTACCAGGAGGAAAAAGCGCAATACCATGGAGTCATGCTAATATATGAGGATGATATGGAAAGGGAAAAACAACACCAATGGTATGGGCAGTGCAATTTCATGTTGTTTATTGATCATCATAAAATCATACCTAGATATGAGAGGAGCAGATAGTTGAGACCTATTGATAGGTCATTAGGCTTTGCAACATTAACATATCTTTTTTATCCTGATTTAGAGCGGAGCAAGATGGTGGAGTGTCCGTCGACACCATCCAAGTTGGAGCTGGTGATGCAGATGATAATGATGACGTGCAATCCTGAGTTAGTATAATAGGATTCCTCTAGACCTAAAGAGTTGAGAGTGACTTTGATACCATTTAATTTCTTAAGATTTGGGGTATTTTGTGAACAATTTAGCTATTTAAATTTAAATTTTTAGTTCACTTTATTATAACTTGTGTTATTATATATGTTTGTATATTTTAGTGTCTTTATTTTTTAGGCTTACTTTTAAAACTTAAGGATAAGGTTTGATTTAAGATTAAGGGCATTGTCATTACACCACACTATGTGAAAGTGGTAAGATAGGCTGAGAAATGACGATAAACATTGCAAGTATGATCGTTTAAACTTTTTATTTGATGCAATTAATGTGGAAAGCATGGTAGTGTATAAATTTTTTTATTTTATTCACTATATGAATATTTAAGAAGTATAGATTTTGTAATATATAGTAATATGTAATGAACAAGTACTTCATTTGTATGTTCATGCCTTTAATTTTAGATGGGTAGATTACAAGTATCTTGTTTATATGAAACTCAAGAGAGTATTTTACATTTTGAAGAAAAGAAGCAAACACCGATGTCATTTCATGATTCAAAACCTGGAGTTAGGGAAGACCTTAATCTTGAAACAAAAGCAAGAATTATAAAACTTTTTGTGGAAAAAGTTAGATCTGCAAGGATTCTTTTATATGTGTGAATCGTACTTGAAAATACAAAGAAAATAAAGACTTAGGGCAAAGAAGGGAAGAATAGGAATTGTATATTAAAAGTTAGAGTTAACTTACTTCCTTTAGTGAAAGTGAGAAGTGCTAACATGAGTTTTAGAATAAAGAGAAAAATGAGAGAATCCCGCAAGTTCTATAGGAAAAAAAGCAAAAAACTTGATTGTTGGAAAAAGTAAGGAAGAATAAAGTCTATAGGAAAAGGAGGCAGGACTGAAAAATAAATAAAAATTAAAGAAAAAAATAAACGAAATGAGTGAAGAAAATAAAGATAAAGAGGTGGAAGTAAAATGAAACTCTTCAAATAAAAGATGTAGCTCGAGTGCAAGTAGCTAGGTAAGTCAAGTTTTCATTCCAACTATGTAAAAGTCCTATAAACTCTTGAAGTGTTAAAGTCAACCAAACGTTAGTTTCATCTATTCCTATTTGTGAGTTTTTGAGCTTAACGAGAAATCATGCGATCGCATACTTACTACCTGAGTGTTGAAACAAAACAAACTTGTGAGTAGTGATGGTTTTTTGTTAAGTTTTACTTTAGTGTTTTGAAAGTGAAGTTATATGAATTGTTAAAGATACATGTCTTAAAACTATAAGTTTTTCCGAGGAAAAAAATCTTGAATGGATTGTTGACATGAAACATAGTAAATTAAAGGATATTCTATGAATAATGTAAAATGAATAAAAACTAATCCTTAGGAGAAACAGAGCAAAAACCACAAAATCAGAATTGGAGCCATGAAAGCATGTATTGATGATGTTGAAAACGCATGGTATGGGGATGAAAGGCACGACATGGAAGAGAAGAAGAAATGAAGAAAATCAACTCTGGAGGTCCGGCGCACAATGGACAGTGTAGAGACATAAAGGGGTGGGACTGAGACTCCATGAGCTCAAAAAACATCATGAGCATTAGCATGGTCACGACACCGTAGCTTTACACACACATCACTGAGGCAGTAGGTGACAATGCCAACCTCGCATAAATGAGAAAGTGAAGCTTTAATTTGAGTCAAGTTGTAATTTAGGGTTTCTAATTGTTATGAGGAAGCTTAAATAGGTATTAGGACGTAGTAAGCACAGAGGAAACAATCACATAGAAGGAGATTAGCCTCCATTAGAGTGATTTAGCATTGAGTTTTACTATTAAGGAGTTTTTATAGGAGAAATATTGAAGACTCATGGTTTGCAATAAATATTTGGTTTCGTTGATTAATTCAAGGTAATATTTAGATTCATCAATGATTTGCAATTACTTCTATATTCAATTGTGATGTGTATATATCAATAGTATGTGAGTAGTCTATTTATCTTAGGGATCAATGAATCTTATGGTATGAATTTTATACTTTGAATAGGAACAAAAACTGAAAATAAAAAGTACAATGGTTAGAATTTGTATTGATTTTGAGTGTAATTTATTATACATCTTGATCACGTGTCTAATGAACTTAGGCTTTATGAGTTATAATAACCAGTGAAACTTCTAATCCAAACATAAATGGTATAACTGTAAAATACACAACATCGACAGATAGTTGTTTATTAGGGAGGCACAAATAGTAAACTTAGGTGGTTATAAAATTTGATAATTTGAGAATTAAAGCCATGTGGAACTTACATTATTCACATCGATAGGTGGATTTCTAATGTGCACATTAGATTCTTCTCTGTCATGACAATGGGTTGAATATGGTATAAAAAATATGTTTATTCTAATTAGGCATTCCAAAAAACATATTGAGATGTAAACATGAATACAAAGCAGAATATTAAATTACCTAGGTGAAATTATGAACTAAGATATCTTTAATAGAAGAGTTCAACTTAAGTTTAAAGTGATTTGTTAGATTAGTTTAGATTAGAATAAAACCAATTAAAAGTGAATTCCTTAACAAAAATTCAAGTTATGTAGGTAATACATAACCAGTGCAAAAACCTTTCCCTAAGGACAATGTCCTTGATTAAAGTACGTTGGTTGCACTTTTACTATAAGCCAGCTGTCATACTTGCAGCAGGCACATAAAAAACCTAATATCATTAAATACTTTATCAAAATATTTGAATCATTACACTCAGAATCAATACATATTCTAACCATTGCACAATTTATAATCACTTTTTAATCATATTCAAAGCATAGCATTCATATTATGAGATCCATTGATCCCTAAGATAAATAGACTACTCACGCTTCATTGAAACACACACATTACAATTCATAATTGAAATTATTGCAAAATAGAGATGAGTATAAATATGTTAACTTTGATTAAACCAATGAAATCAAACTTGCATTGCAAAAGTGAAATCTTCAATGTTTTCTCCACACAAAACTCCTTAATACTTAAAATCAAAGTAAGCCTATGCTAAATTACTCTAATGGTGGCTAATAGTTGATATGTTGTGAGTTTACCATGTTCCAATACCCATTTATTCTTCTAAATAACAATTAGAAGCCATACTTTATTATTTAACATGAAATAAAACTTCAACTTTCTATTTTATTCCTTATTGGCATTGTCACTTATGCCATGGCATCGTACATTATAAGCAACGATGCCACCACTGCGCCGCCTCTGTATGCACTTCTTTTGAGCTCGTGAACTCGGCACTGTCACTGCAATGTCCCGGCGTAGTCTCTTATGTTCCACAGTGTCGCTATTGCGCCGAACATCCATGCTCATTTTCTCCACTTTCTTTGCTTTCCCACGATGTGCCTTTCCTTCCCACGCTGCTCCTTAGTACTATACAACGCCACCATGTGTCACCACAAAACAACCATGCTTTTGCGGATTTTGGCTCTATTTCTTCTCATTTTTGTTCAGTTCCATCCTTTACAACTTATTTACCTAAAAATACAAGAACACCATCAATTAGAGCTCATTTAGGTATATTTATACAACATATACTACTAAACTAATAGTATATGTTAGTTTAAATAATAACTTAACAAATACCCCCAAACTTAGGATTTTACGCATCCCGAGCAAAAGTGTATTTTACTAAGTTTCCTTATAACTGGTCTTCATTCGATGTACATAGTTCATGGAATATTCTTTAATTCGCAAAGTTTCAAGCTAATAACCCACTCGAGAGTTTTTCTTTGCAATAACTTGTTATGGTTAGACATATAGCTTTAACAACACATATAATTTTGCTTTCGAAACATCAAAGTAGATCACAACCAAAACCATCACTACTAACAAGTTTGCTTGATTTCAACACTCAAGTAGCAAGTATGCACCGTCATGACTTCTCATTAAGCTCAACAATTCACAAATAAGTATCGTTCATTCTTTTCTTTGATAGACTCTAGTACATCAAGATTCTATAGGACTTAGCTCAACTAGCTACTCATACTAAAACTAAATCTTTTATTTTAAGAGTTTTATTTCACTTTTGTCTTGTTTTCCTTATTTAATTTTTCTCTCAATTTTCTTCTCCTTTTCATCTCTATTTTATAGTCCCGGCTCCATTTCTTATGGACTTCATTTTTCTTGCTTTTCCAGCCTTCAAGTTCTCTACTCCATTTCTTGTAGAACTTATAAGATTTTCTCATTTTTTATATTTTTAAAACTTTTATTAGCACATCCTACTTTCACTTAATCAAGAAAGTTAACTCTAACTTTTCATCCATAATACCTATTTTTTCCCTCTTTACACAAGTCTTTAATTGCTTTGCATTATCAAGTAAGATTCACACTTATTATAGAATTCAGTGATCTAAATTTTTCCACAAGAAGTGTTCTAATTTATTTCTTTTGTTTCAAGTTCAAGGTATTTCCTTAATTTAGATTTCTAATCATAAAATCACATCGTGGTTTGCTACATTTCACTATTCCTTCATCAAAATTTAAAACACTCTCTTGTGTTTCATACCAACACGATACTTGTAATCTACTCATCGATAATAAAAGGCATGAACATTCAAATGAACTACTTATTCATTACATACTAGTATATTTAACCAAATCTATATTACTTAAACATTTAAATAGTAAGTAAAAATGAAAAAAAATTATACACTACCATGCTTTCATCCTTATCTACTTTAAAACTAAAGTTTAAACGATCATACTTGCTTTGTTTAACCTTATTTCTCACCTTATTTTACCACTTCCTATAAGGTAGTGTAATATTGATGCCCCAAAACTTAAATCAAACCTTGTCCTTAAGGTTTAAAAGTAAGCCAGAAACATGAAAACACTAAAACACACAAACATAATAATAACAAAGTTATATAATAAATTAAACTAAACATAAAATTGAAATAATTAAATATTTAGAAAAATATCCTAAAGTTAAAAAAATGAAATTGTGTCAATGTCACTTTCACCTCCCTAGGCTTAAAGAATCCTAATACACTGAATTCAGGACTATGCGTCGTCATCATCATCTACATCATTAGCTCTAGCATAGGATGGTGTCAAAAAATGATCCACCCTCATGTTATGCACCTAATCAAAATCAAATACATAAGGTAATGCTGCTAGAAACCAAATGACCTATTATTATGTGTCATATGTCTGCTCCTCTCATACCTGGCTATGTCCCTTTGATTATCGACAAATAACATGAAATTAAGCCACCTGTTCCATTGATATTGCTCTTTCCTCTCCACATCCTACTTATATCGAAACATGGCTACCTGATACTACGTCTTATCCACTAGGTATTGTTTCCTCATCTCTGCCCATAAAGGAGGAGGTGGTTGAAATACCTCAGGACCACCCAAGTCCTACTCTCCAATTTGTGGGTCTACAAACTCGTAGCTCTTACCAAATCTTTATTTTTGTTGCTCCTCCTCTTCTCCATATCCCTCCTCTTCTAGCTTATTGGCTCATTTTGTTGTTGCTTGATCTTCTTGACGTTTAGCAAACAACTCGATCTCAAGTCTAGCTCCCTAAGTTCTCTCTCTCTCTCTCTCTCTCTCTCTCTCTCTCTCTCTCTCTCTCTCTCTCTCTCTCTCTCTTTAAAGTCTTGGTAAGCAGGTGGTATCTCTCTCTTTTACTTTGAAGTCAAGGTAACCAGGTGGTGGTTTCAATGCAAGCAACAAAGCTTCATCCATTGTTCGTTAGGCCTCTATATCGAATTCTTCATCATTAATAAGTCTCACTCAGACCTTTAGACACATCTAAGTAAACAAGATTGGAAACAAAAATTTGTTGTCTCTTTCTGACATGATCAACTCCCTCATACTGTTGTAAATGAGCTCACCGATGTTGATTTCCCCATTCTTTGTAATCTTATAAAAACAAGCCGCTTTGTCTTGTTGATCTCACCCTACTAAAATGTGGGATATAGCGATGCAAAATGTTTGCCACATTTTGTAAACTTTTCTAACACTTCCCTTCTTAATGTGCTTCGAAACTTCTCATTTCCCATGACCCATCATTGTTGTCCTTTGAAAACAAATGCGCTTTTTATAGCTTTAAAAGGGTATAAGTTATAGGGCTCTTATATAACTTATTTGGGAAAGTCAGATCGAATCCATACAAATCTAAGTCATCTAATCCATAGATGATATTGATCTCACATATATTTAATGGAACAAAAATCCTTTTCAACTTCACTGGCTCATCTTAGTTGTGAACTTTGCATTAGCATAAAATTCAAAAATAATCCCACTAACTCTTTTAACATCATTCTTTCCAGAATCTTGATTGAGTTGCTCCCAATTTCATTACCCAATGAAGTTATTCACTCTATGATCATACTTGGCCAACAAAGTTATTTGTCTTTCACGAATATATTCCTTACGTAGTATTTTCTCATATCTATTCTTGGCCTCTCTACTAATCAAAATTTTGATTTAAATGCTCTACGCTCCTTTTCATTCGAATTTATTGATCTAGATGCCTAAAAACCATTTGCTCTAATTTGCCTAACATTTTTTCTTATTCTTGTCATTTATTCAAAATCAAATAACTACACAGCAATGCAATGTAACTCGAGTCTTCAAATCACATAAAAATAAGACTTTAATCACATAGATCATGCATATGTCAAATAATGAAAAGACATCAACTAAGTATCCATTGAAAATATTAAAGCTCAATATTTACACAACCTCGCAAAACCCATCCTACAACATCATACTTCATTCCCTGATATATGTCCATTTGGTTAACACCCATACCATGTGATTAATGGGTTTTGTGCTACTTGTGCACCTTAGTGTCCCATTTAAAGTTTCACCATTTGACTGCTTAGATTTAATAAATGTGCCATAATTGTGACTTGCAAGTCAATCTCATATACCCCTGCTTGTTACCTTAATGTGCAACAAGTAACGACAATAGTATTTTGAGACATAAGATCAAATAGATCCAATGCTCCATCCTCATCATTAGTAAATAAAGAGCCACCTACCGCGACATCTACTAACGATCTCATGCTATGGCGCATCCTACAGTAAAAAATCTAATGTCATGCCCATTTCACGTATCCATGTCTCGAATATCTCTTAAGCATCACTTTGAATCTTTTAAAAACCTCGCTAAGAGACTCGTTGTTTTCTTGTCTGAACTAATTAATCTCTAGTTTCCTTTCGCTAACATTCGTTGCAAAAAAGAACTTGTAAAACAATCTTTCATTTATTTATGTCCATGAGGTCGTACTCCGCACATTTAGCTCTTGATACCAGGATTTGGCTTTTCCACTTGATGAGAATGGAAAATGTCTAATCTTGATCACCTCTTTTGTAACTTCAAAATTAAGCACGGTATCACACCTCTCCGAGAAATTCTTAACATGTGCAATTGGATCTTCATTGGATAGCTCATTGAATAGACTATTTTGCACCATGTTTGTCAAAGACGCTATCCATTCAAACTTGTTGGTGTTAGCTGTAAGCTTTATCACTCCGTTCTTAGTCTAATAAACATATGGCTTAAAATAGTCACGAAGGCATCTCTATCCTTGCACTCTGTCTTAAAATACCACATCACTTGCTAGTTGTTATTATCGTTGCCCTGTTATTAGTTTCTTGCTTGCTCCTCTGCCATCTTCATTCCTTTCATTTTCTTTCCTTTGCTCATTCTGTCCATCTCTGGGTCATAAGGCATTAGTTCATTCACTACTCGCTACACCGCACTAGTTACCCCGAAAAAGAAAACCCAAAAAATCAAGTACGGAAAGTCAAACTTGAAAGTGAAGCCTAAATTTTGTTTTATTTTTTTGTTTTTATGAAGTTAAAAGTAAATAAAAATTAGCAACTTTTCTAACTAAGTTATATTAAGTGGCTACCTATCCCAGACAACGGCGCTAAAAACTTGACACGTGTCGCAAGTATAATGGCTCGCTTTTAGTAATATTTTAATCAACTTATATTTACTACAAACATCGTTCTCAGGAAAAGTATTTTGCACTAGTTAATTACTTCTTTAACTTTGAACTAATTCTAAGCAAAAATTTTTAAAATTGTTTTATATTAAACTAATCTATCTAACAAAACAATGTTAATTTTTCTTTAATTCTTATAGTAAGAATTTCTTAGTTCATAACATCACCTAGGTGATTTAATACTATTTTTTTCAACAACTTTTACATATCAATAAATTGTGTGCAATGCCTAGTTAGAATAGACAGATTTTCTTCCAATCCACTTTAATCCATTGTCGTGACGAAAAAGATTATAATGTGCAAACTGTAACTCCACCTATAGGTATGAACATAAACTCCACATTGCTTTAATGATCCAAATATTTAGATTAGTAACCAACTAAGTTCACTATCCATGCCCCTTAAATCAACAACTATCGCTTAATATTGTGTATTTTACGATACCTTTCATGTCTTGATTAAAAGCTTTAATGGCCACGTTAACTTCTAAAACCTAATATCATTAAATACGTGATCATGATGTATAAAGCATTACCCTTAAAATCAATACAAATTATAACCTTTTAACTTTTTATAATTACTTTTTAATCACATTCAAATCGTTCTTTACAATTTAACTCAAAATAAAACTCCAACTTTCTATTTTCTTCCCGATTATTGTTCTCACTTATGGCGCCGCCTCTTTGTGCACTTCTTTTGAGCTCATGTAACCTCAACATTGTCACTGCCATGTCCAGGTGTCGTCCCTTATGTTCCACCTCGACGCCACTGTGTTGAACCTCCAGACTCATTTTCTCCACTTTCTTTGCTTTCCCACACTTAGCCTTAGTACTTCACAACACACCACATGTAGCGGTGGCGCAAACCATGCTTTTGTAGGTATTCTCTCTATTTATTCTCTTTTTTGCTTATTTCCTTCCTTTAAACATTTTTTACTTGAAAATGCAAGAACACAACGAATTAGAGATTATTTAGGGGTACTTTTACTAAATATACTACTAAAATAACCCTATATATTAATTTAAATAATAACTTATCAACTATGATGGACTTTACATAGCGAAGTCAAAGTTTGCCTTTATGAGTACAATTATGCTCTATCAAATGACAACTTTGGTGAATCAAGAATTGGTGTTGAAGAACCTGAGGTCCTTAGAATGAAGCATTCAAATTATGGAGAGGACAATGTCAATGAGAAATAAAGGACGAGGAGGGACGATGAGGCGCAGAGGTTCTTGTACCATCTACACCAAAGCAGCTATCGAGTAATCATAATTTTGATGATCAACTATGGCCAGGTCAGAACTACACCTTTTTTATGATCACACAACCAGTTACCAATCCGAGAGGATTGATCTAGTAGCGGATGACGATAATGTGACTTTAGGATGATGACATTGATTTATTTACCATACTTTATATTCTTAGTCTCTGAGTGATAATGTGTGAGGTCTTGGGTGTAATTCTGGTGATGATATTATGTGACATGTATTGGAAATATACTATTTTCGTTCTATGCTAGGTGATTTGATACATTTGATTCTCTATTACTACATGTGATTATGTGATGTTGATGTTAATGTTACATTTTAGGCATTAGTAATGATTATTTATATTTTTAATTCACTATGTTTGATGAAATTTATATAAAGAGTTATATTGATTATCAAATTTATGATTATATCAATTCATTTATACCTTGCAATGTATATTTGCTTTGTTGAAAACCCGACTTAATTTTTCAGCCTTGGGGATAAGGTTTGAGAAAAGTTTGGAGATATTTTAGTTGAAGTATTACACTGATAGAAAAGATACAAAGAAAGCAAGGAAAGAAAAGAAAAGTAGAAGATAAGTCGAGAATTGATCCAAAGACTTTTGTTATTCAAAGTAAGTTGATGAAGTTTTTCGAAATTTCTTCCAAATTCAAGTATAAATTTTATTTTACTTTGGTTTAGTTAGGAATATAATATAATATAATATGTATAATAGATTTTGGATGGAAGTGATATTTTTATCACTTAAGTGAATTTTATAATAGAAGGAATTAATTTTGATACTTTTTTAAGTAACTTTACTAGTGGATGTATGCAATGGATTGATTGTCTTGTGTTAGTCATGAGAATGGGTAGAAGATCGAAATAATAGTGCAAGATGAAAAAAACATATTTCCAATAAACTTGTGATTTGGGCTATCGAAATAACAAATGGGTTGGAAACCAATGAGTTTTATAAGTTCGAAAGAATATTTTCTTCAACTTTAGTGAATATTGAGAAGTGATAATATGAGTTTACAAATATATAGAGTTTTGAAGATTTCATAGGAAGTGGAGCAGGCAATCTATAGTGTGAAAAATGTTAGAATGTCAATAGGAAATGGACCAGGAAAACAAAAGTCAAATGAAAAAAATATATATAATAAAAATAATAATTAGGATAAAGTAGAAAAAAATGGTAAATGAAAAAAATGGATGTTCTTAAACTCTTCAAAGAAAAGATTTAGCTCGAGTGCTTGAAGTTAGAGTTGATCGAAGTATTTCTCAATCTAGCAGGTTTAAAACGATATAATCATTAATATCTTGACAAAATTCCTATTGATTTTGATTGTTTTGAGATTATAAAGTATTTATTATGTTAAGATTAATATAGTGGTTTTTGTGTTTTGAAGTTCTATACTAGTCATCGTAAGCCTACTGCTTGTCAGTGCAGATTGAAAAAAATTATATAATGTGTATTGGCCTTGGTATTGAAGTTTAAGTTTCAAGGGGTATTGCATTCGGTGGTTGGGTTATCATTAAGAAATAATTTATTTTGTCTAAATCATTCTATTCTATCATAAATCTCATTTACTTGAGGGTAATATGTTTCTATTTGAAGATCACTTCTACTTAAGACTTCTACTATTTAAAGTTGAGATGAATTAGATTGAAATCATGATATAAAGATTGAAAAGATAATATAATTGAAAGTATTCCTTTGCTCAGCACAAAAAGTACTAAGTTTAGGGGTATTTAACAAGTTAATAGTTAGACATATTTATAGAATAATTTAGCTCGATTTTAGATATAAATAATGAGATTAGACTAGGTATTCTATTATTTTTGTGATTTTAGGACTTAATTAGGAAAAATGAAGAAATGGAAGAAAAAAAGGAAGAAGGGTAAAACAGTCAACTAGAGAACAAAGCTAGTGATTAGCTAGCGCAACGAAGTTATAAAAGAATAGCTATCTGAATCAGCAACAGAGAATAGCCAGCGAATCATCAACGAATTAGAGTTTACACTAGAAAATGCCAAATGAATATGGGGAGCACATAGACCAATTTCCAGTGATTAAGTCATCCATTTATGTACAACTTAAGAATCACTGACAAATCATCGAGGTCAGTTACAAGTTTTTTTTGACAAGACCAAGGAATTTGTATACTTAGGAAACTAGAAATAGGACCTTGGGCCTTCGAAATTAGCTCATTTGAAGCACTCACTCAAAGTCCCCTATTAGCTGTAAGTTAGTTTTATTTAGTTTATGTTTGAAGCAACGTCGGAGCTTTGTTTATTTCAATAAGAGGAATTTATTTAATTATGTCTTTCAATTATATTATTGTGTTATTTATTTCCAGTATGAGTGAGTAGTTTATTAATCTAAACAAACCCTAAACATGTATATACTTTGGATTGCAAATGGAGTCATCATACACAGCAATCACAATTTTAAAAAGTTGTTTATATGTTTTACAACCAATAAGGATTGATATTATATGCATAGTTGCAAATATATATTATGATATTTTGATTTTGAGTTTATGTCTATTATTATTGACAACAATTATAAATGTGGCAACTTAGATTAATCTATAGGCAAAATTACCTAAATCGATGTTCTAGGTGATTGTGTTCTAAGTTATTTATCGATAAGCATATCGTGATTAATACAACAACAACATAGCCTCAGTCCCAGATTAATTGGGGTCGGCTACATGGATCAAATTTTTCCACTGTGCTCGATTAAGTGCAATTGATGAGCTTTGCAAACCATTCAAATCCCTCCTAATTAATGCATCCCATGTTAACTTTGGTATGCCCCTACCTCGTCGTGATTTTCATTGAGTGTTAATGCTATAGTACTTTTTTATTTTATTCTGTTTTATCAAATAGGTAGATTTGCAATGATAAGGATATCGCTTATTGTCCATTGAATTTAGGAAAATCGATAGTTTGTTAAACGCTATCAACCTATTATGATTTAGGATTTAATTGTTCTAAGATTCCATGTGATATAATTATAACTAGTTTATGAGGTGATATTATGTTCTGGTGTTTGAAGGCAATCCAAGTATATTACATTCTTTAGTGGGGGGTTTGTTGACATATTTATATTATATTGAATTTGAGTTTTATTCAATTAAGTTTACATTTAATTACTTGAATTAGTTTAGTTAGTAGTTATAGCTTTTTGTTATTTAGTATTTTCATTCCCATTTAATTAGATTAACTAAATTAAGAAAAACAAAAAAAAATACTTTCCTCAGAAGTTTGCAAAATACCTATGGAGATGATATGTGACTTACCACTGATACAAATAACAGGAAAATATGAGAAACTATTGTGCACGCTTAACACGTGTCACTTGGCAAATGGTCGTTTCTAAAGATTTAGCACAGAACTTCTAAAATTAGAAAAATACTTACTAAAATGTTTTGGTTGCTCTATCAACTAAAAAATAAATAATTGAAATTGGAAAGTAAAATTAAAACCCCTAGGCTGCCTCCTAGTAGTGTTTTGTTTAATGTCCTAAGCCAAGCGTATTTTTGCTCCATTAGTTCGAGTCTAAATTTAGATACAAAATTTGACGCGTGTCGTGCGTGCCAAATATAACCCGTAAAAGAGTTACCAACCGCAAGGGTGTAGTAGTGGTAAATACGGGGTCGAATCCGCAGGACTTGTGTTTACTATGAGTTAACTAAATATGGGGGTTTTCAAGAAAATCAATAAAGTAATTAGTTAAACTAGCAATAATGAAAAGTTCACACAAATTAATAATGAAAAGTTCACCCAAATCTCCAGTTCCACAAATCAGAATCAAGATTCAATAGCATTCAATGGTCCTCAATCTCTCCCAAAAAAAATATTAATTAAATTTCTCCTAGATTAGTGATGGAAAATCGACATCCGCCAAAAATTCTTAATTCCCCTAATTTTGATAATCAGGACATCCGCCACTAATTTCCCTAATTAATGTATAACCCTAGACATCCGCCAATAAGGTTTAATACACTAACCGCATTAATATAGATATATGGGATCACTAATCCTAGATAACCGGACGCGTCCGCTACCGATTTAACCTAGATTCAATTGTTGTACATGGATACTAATATTCCAAATAATGATAGATTATCAATCTAAAAGCATGCACAGGCCTCATACATACCATAGATCTAAATCATAATAATTAAATCAACAACAATGAAATAAGATAAATTAAATTAATTTAAATAATAAAATAAAAAGATCTCACATAGAATGCCATGAATCCATGATCCCAACTTGCTTCCCCTTCGATTTGGGAGAGAAAAAGAAATTAGCCGGACATTGTCTTAAAAAATCACTACTAAAATTAATTATTCTCTCTCTAATAACTAATTAATTCCTCTATTAATAATACCAAGGTTTCTAATATATAGAAATACTCCAAATTGGTCTAGGATACTAATTTTAGGGGTTAAGTACGTGACTCGTGCGTCGAGGAGCATCGTAGGGCTGTTTTTAGCTAGAAAAACCGACTCGCCATGTGTCAATAGCCGATTGGTTTGTTTTTCTGCGTCGCGCCAAGTGTCCGCACCGTATTGGACCGCCACCGCACCGCGCATGTTGTGTTGTCGCCGCACCATTCGGTCTTTCTATTTTGTGTTTGTTGACGAGGCTCCACGTGGCGCTGCGTGATTAGCGAACATTGTTGATGACTCTTATGGACGAATGGGTCGCGCCACGTGGCTCCCACGTGGCACAAAAGAAATCGCGCTCTCTCGACCGAAAAAGCGGGAGTTTGAGCGCCGCGCATCACGAGCAGATCGACGGCTCTGAAGCGTGATGATTAGCTTGCGATCTTGACGCGGCGTACGCGTGGCATCTCCCGATTGGTCCCGCACTTATCGTGCTTGTCGCGCCGACGTGGCGTCGTCGATTCGCCGAACGTTTCGTTGGCTATTCGACACATCCGACATCCGATTTCTACAAATAAATACTCCATTTTGAGTATTTTTCCGCCACGAATTCAACCGCGCAGTCCGTTTCACCTAAAAATGACCAAAAAATATAATTAAATATATATTTTAAATACTTTTAATAAATAAACATATTAAAATAGACTAATAAATACCTATAAATACCGACTTATCAAATACCCCCAAACTTAGGACTTTGCACGTCCCGAGCAAAGGTGTAAATGACAACACAAACTAAACTAGACTCCTAATATAGTAATGTACTAACTCGACTAATCCTATACCCGACCCAAATTCATGGAGTTCCTTTGGTTTACATAGTCTCCAAATTAACAAGTAACTCAGAAAATTTCAGAGTTATGATATGTCAAGCCTCGCAACCCAAACACAATTAAGATTCCACTTTCAAAACATAGAATCGGTCAATACAAAGGCCATCAACTAATCACAAGTTTTATTGGCCTATACATTTAAGCACGCAAGTTCAAAATATTACTTAATATAGTGAAAGCACTCGAACTAAATCTTTTATTTGAGGAGTTTCACAACTTCCGCCTTTATTCATTTATTCATTTTTATTATTATTATTTTTATTTTTATTTTTTCCAAATTTTTTTTTTTTTTTTTTTTTTTTTTCGATTAATACGGTCCCTGCTCCATTTCCTGCGGACCAATTTCCTCACTTTTTCCCACCACAAGTTTCCCTGCTCCATTTCCTATGGAAACTTGTAGGACACTCTACACTAATAAAACTCCTGTTAGTACTTCTCACTTTCACTATAATCAAGCAAATCCACCAAATATGGATTAAAACAATACAACTTGCATAAATTTGACCGTTTACTCATTTTCGTTATCTAGCACTAAGTCTAACCATCATCTAAGTCTCTAATCATGAAATCATAAAAATGCAGAGCTACAAACTTGATTGAATGTTTCTCCTAATTTTCTATAAGTTTCAAGTTAAAAAGGCAACTGTAATTTACTCATCCACAACCAAAGGCATGAACAAAGTTTCGGGTGACTCTAAAATAAATAAAACATACTAAATATATGCATGAAAGTGTATCAATTCCTAATGAATGAGAAAAGAATATGAATGGAAAAGAAATGAAAGAACTGAAATAAATGATACAAAACACCACCATTACCATCCAATATCCGCATATAACCGCATAATAAAAAAAATTAAACAATCTCACCTGCGGTCTTTCGCAAAAAATCCATCCAAAACAATCCACAATCCCTCAAACACCCCCAAACTTATTCCGAACCTTGTCCTCAAGGTTCAAAACAAGTCAAGGAGTCCACACATAGAAAACAAACAAGATGGTGAAAGAATATGATAGAGATAAAACAAAGGAAATGATACAAAGTCATGTAAAATACTAAAAAAAAAAAAAAATGAAAATAAGTAAACTAAATAATACTTATCAAAGTTTGGGCTGCCTCCCAATAGCGCTTTTGGTTAAAGTCGTTAGCTCGACTTGGTCGGAGTCTATCAATCAATATAGACTGGCGTTGCCAGTGAAACGACCTCCACATCATGGCTCGGGAAGTCTTCATAGAAGATCTTCAATCTGTGGCCGTTCACCTTAAACACATTACCAGTCTCCATACTCTGAATCTCCACTGCTCCGTGATCATACACTGCAGTCACAATATATGGTCATGTCCACCTCGATCTCAGCTTACCTGCAAAAATCTTAAGACGTGACTGAAATAAAAGTACTTTCTGACCAACACGGAAAGATTTCCTAGAGAGATTGCTATCATGGAACGCTTTCGTTTTTTCTTTATAAATCCGCGCATTTTCATATGCGTCGTTCCTGATTTCCTCCAACTCTTGGAGAGTGAGCTTTCTCTCATTTCCTGCTTCATCGAGCTTCATATTAAACTGTTTCACAGCCCAGTAAGATTTATGCTCGAGCTCGACTGGCAGGTGGCAAGCTTTACCAAACACAATGCGATATGGGGACATCCCAATTGGCATTTTAAACTCCCGGAGTACTCGAAGGAGCCTTTCTTCCTCTAAATGTGTAAGTTTGGCTGAGATGATCACAGGGAGTGTGTCATTCTCACCCAAAAACATGTACTTTAAGTGCTCAGGTAACGGTTTCAGCTCAAGTGTAGGAGCTTTAACTAAAGAGGGAGAAAGTTCGGAGTTAGAAAAAGGTAACTCCAAATAATGGACTATTGGGGACAGGGGTTGGATTGAATCCAACTCGAAAACAGCATCTTCGATATCAGTATCGAAGGTCAGATCACTCTCGTGGATTTGAGTAGTGTCGATATGATGCTCTAACACTACTTTAACTTAATCAACGCCACTCGTGAGTAAGGTCTGCTCAACAAGTGGATCCACACTGTCCATGGTGCATACCACAGAAGACACATCACTGGGGTATCGCATCGCATCATAGATGTTAAACTTGATGACTTCACCATCAAACTCCATGGTAAGGGATCCATCATCAACATCTATCTTCGTCTTCGCCGTTTTCAAAAACGGACGTCCAAGGAGTACTGACGAAGCATTAGGGAATGAGTCCTCTTTCATATCGACCACATAGAAGTCAGCAGGAAACACAAACTCGTTCACTCGGATTAGAACGTCCTCGAGAACACCGACAAGTCTGACAACGGAACGGTCTGCTAACTGAATGACAATACCAGTCTCCTCTAATGGGCCTGCATGCAATGTCTCATAAATGGACAATGGCATGACATTAATGGAAGCGCCAAGGTCGCACATAGCCCTCTGAATGCTTACATCACCTATAACACAAGGTACTGAGAACATCCCAGGATCCTTGCGTTTAGGAGGCAACTTCTTTTGTAGGATAGCCGTGACGGTTTCTCCCATTTGGACTTTTTCGTTGCCTTTCAGTTTCCCTTTGTTAGTGCATAGTTCCTTAAGAAACTTTGCATACCTAGGGACTTGCTTCAGAGCGTCGAGGAGTGGAATATTGATTTCCACTCGCCGAAAGGTCTCGAGAATTTCTTTCTCTTCCTCCTTTTTCTTATCTAAGATGAGACGTTGTGGAAAAGGAGGTTTGACCTTAAAAGTGGGCGGTGCTTCCTTTGGAGTAGTTACCATCTGTTTAGGGGCAGACGGGGTGACTACTACCTCGCGTTCTTCCTCATTGGCCTGGTCATGGGCATTAGATGACCCATTTTGCCTTTTGGGTCCCTCCAGCTCTCTACCACTACGGAGTGTAACTGCGTTAGCACTCGCGTTAGGATTCGGGTAAGGTTGCGAAGGCAACTTTCCTTTATCCTCGAGACGTCCAATCTGCTGTGCATGTTGGTCCACTTGAACTTGAAGAGTTCGAACCGTCGAATTGAGTTCAATAAAGGATTTCTCGGTGGTAGCCCTGAATTGCTTCATTTCATTCATAATTTGGCTTTGTTGGCTCATAAGGGCTTTAACCATATCCTCAAGTGAGGAGGAATTAGTGGAGGGTGTAGGCAACGATTGACCTGGGGATGAATGTCGATAATTCGATTCGAGGCCCATGCTTGAAGTTTGGGTTATTCCTGGCCGTGGCATGATTATAGGTATTCCCGAATGGGACTCTAGGTGGCCCTTGGAAATGATTACCCATGGCATTGACCTGCTGATCATCATAAAAAAGTATAGGACATTCATCGGTTGCATGATTTGTGGCAGCACAAAAGCCACAAGCTTGGACTTGCACTTTACCAGAGGAGACGAGACGTTCCACTATAGAGGTTAGGTTATCAATTTTCTGGTCAGTGGAACTCGAGACATTGCCTGTAGTCAGACTTCGGTAAGCAGTAGCATCGAGATCACCATAAAGGCGTGACTGCTGTGCGATGTCCTCATACAGTTGCATCATTTGGGTTGGAGTTTTGTCACGAATATGACCTGTGACGGCCCCAAATTCCCAATGCATTTGGGTACGCCCGGCCTAGACCCGTGCAAGTCCCGAGTCAGTTTCTCAGCGAACTGGACGAGCCTAGTCAGCCTCAACTTATCAACATTTTAAGGTTTTTAAGGTTTATGAAAGAGTTATTGCAGTTATAATACAGCGGAAGCAAAAATCATATTCTAATCAAATAATGGGAAATAACTCAATCAAGGGAAATTAGGAATCTGTATAAATGTGGAAACCCCCAAGACAGTCATATCCAAGTCAACAAAATGAAATTTTGGAAATCACCTCCAACCTAGTTCCCGGTTCCAAAACAACCATATATATATATACATAAACGTCATACAAAGAAGATAGGTACGAGCCTACATCTCGGTACCTCACGTCCAGTTGCTCACAAAAAGTCTCCTAAACACGGTCCCTTGCCCATACTGCTCTCCGTCTTATCTGCACCCACCGTCACAAACTAGACGGTGAGCAACTGAGATAAATTGAAAGTAAAGCCGAGAAGAATATAACAAAGTAATTCATGAAACGACAAACAAGACAGTCTAAATATCATGCGAATCTTGAAATGTAGGAATATAAATAAGCAAGAATGCATGATAGACAATTTGGAAATGTTAGCAATCGAAACATGCGTGTCCTCCGAGTCAAGAGAGGCAATAAGCGTCCATATTCCACAACAATACCACAACAATCCACAACCATCCACAACAATCCAAGTACATGGTATCACACAATCACTAAGGGTGGTCAAACACTCGTGCGCTCGAGTGTCCGCGTTTTATCCCTCTAGTGGCCGCATGTACCTTCGAGACGTACTTATGCCAAGAACACACATACAAAAACATAGAATGGAATGCCAATGATGGGATAATAACGAACACAAGAGAAGTGAAAATGAATCACATGATATCTTCTTAGCTGGCTTACTAACGTACAAATGCTTTTTAAGGCAAGTGTACTTACCTGAGATTATCGTAATCCACGTAAAACTCCCGCGACTCCTAACGCGTATCCTCAAGTTTCCCGTTACCTGACAAGGTCGGAAACTCGTGTTATTAGGTCGAGTCATTCACTAACACTTAGGTTTAAACATTATTCCCAACGTACACGACATTAGCGCGCTAATAATGTTTGTTAGCGCGCTAATTCCTCTCTGGAATTTTTGGTCGCAGGGTTGTTAGCGCGCTAATTCCATCACAGTGGTCGAGTGTTCACGGGAGAGAGAGAGTGTGAGACCTCCGGTGACCTTCCTCGCCACCACGGGACCTCCGACGACGGCTTGGTCTCGGCCAACCGAATGGTGAGCGAACCTCCGGTTGGCGGCTTCCTTCGGCGTCCCTGGTCCGGTCACCGGCGAGAGTAGAGGCGGCGGTGAGCTGAGGGAGAGAGAGGTCGTGAGTGAGAGATTTGAAGCCGAGAGGGAGAGAGGTTTGAAGCCGTGAGGAGAGGGAGAGTGATCGAGTGAGAGAGAGACCGTGAGTGATTGAGAGTGGGAGAGAAAAGAAAACATTGGGAGGAGAGAGAATGAGTGGTGGGGGTGTGATGTGGAGAGAAGAAAAATCGGGAGGAGAGAGAATGAGTGGGGAGTGAGTGGGGTGAATGAGTGGAGGTGGTGGGAGTGGGTGGGGTAGTTGGTTTTTGTTTGAATTATGGTGAGGTGGGTCCTAGGTGTGCATTACCCACCCACAAGTCCCCAACCTTAACCCCTGGGTTCCCGGACTCACTTTACCTCATCGACCCGTATTTTTCTCCGTCACGTGCACATTTTTACTGTATTTCCTCCCCCGGTTACCTAGGCGAGAACTTACGCATAAACAAAAAGGAAATCGCTCGAGTGGCTCGTGACACGCATTTAATCCATAATGCTATTACACATATCAAAAATCGTAAAATTACCTCGGTGTCGACTCCCAAGGTTCGAAATACCGTCCAGTATTGCGTGGCCGGGTCACGATCCTGACACGTGTCCCATAAGTCGTGTTAGAAATCGAGAGATGTTACAGTCTCCCCCACTTATTAGAATTTCGACCCCGAAATGTACTAATAAGTAAACTAAACTTCGACTCACCGGAATTAAATAGATAGGGGAAGTGTTCTCGCATGTATGACTCTAGTTCCCAAGTTAACTCCTCGTCCCCGTGGAATTGCCATTTCATGAGAACGGAAGGGATTTCCTTGTTCCTCAATATCTTGACTTTACGGTCGACAATTTGAATTGGCTGTTCCTCGTACGTGGCATCGTCTTGCAATTCGATCTGACTCAGGTCCACGGTAGGTCGTCGCCCTCCGCCTGACTTATCTAGTCGAAGCATTGAAATGTGAAATACTGGGTGAACACCGACGAGCGTTGGCGGTAACTCTAACCGGTAAGCAACCTTACCGACCCTCTTCACAACTTTGAAGGGACCGATAAATCTAGGAGCAAGCTTCCCTTTGATTCCGAATCGTTTGTGACCCTTCAGAGGCGAGACTTTCAGGTATACATAGTCCCCCACGTCGTATTGAAGCTCATCGTGATGCGATCATAGTATTTCTTTTGCCGCTCTTGAGCACTCTTAAGCCTCTGACGTATCTGCCGTACTTTCTCAGTGTGATCAACAACAGTCTCAGGACCAACAGTCACAACATCCTCTGGCTCAGCCCAGCAAGAAGGTGATCTACAAGGCCTGCCATAGAGCGCCTCAAACGGTGCCATACCGATACTTGCCTGATAACTGTTGTTGTAAGCAAACTCGCACAAATGAAGATACTCTTCCCACGACCCGCCGTATTCCAAAACACACATCCTGAGCATGTCTTCCAACACCTGTATCAACCTCTCGGACTGTCCGTCTGTCTGTGGATGGAACGCCGTACTCAACTCTAGTCTAGTGCCGAACTGAGCCTGCATGCTCTGCCACAATAACGAAGTAAACTGCGCTCCTCGATCTGACACGATCGACAACGGAACTCTGTTGGACTAAGTGGTTAGTCATTCACATTCCTACCGAGATTTTGATGGAAACAAACAAAGTGAAAATGTACTAATCAAGTATTTCAGTTTGTGTTAAAGGATGCAATACAACACATCAGGGAATATGGAGACAAACAAACAAGGTGAAAATGTATTCAAGAAATATGAAGAAATTGTCGGAATAAATGATGCAATACAAGACTTCAAGAGCATTCAAGAAATACAAGTTCAAGACTCGGCACAAATGAAGAAATGAAGAAGAAAAGTTCAAACCGCAATTTGTAAAACCAATGTAAGGTATACAAATTCTTTCACACAAGCCAAATGCATTAGTTCATGCATACATCAAGTTTTCGAAATCATTTCTCAAAGTCTTAAGTTGATTTCAAAGTTTAAAAGTGGATTTTAAACACCTAAATAGGTAAATGAAGTTAAACAATGTGAAATCATGTGTGAATGGTCATTTACATATTAGAAGATCATTATAAATGTTTTTGAAAAAGAAAAACTTGTTTTTGAAATGTAAAACTGAAAATTTGCAGGATAGCCCCTAATAAGTTGTGAAACTTTGAATTTCCGTTTTCGGGGTTTGTAAAACTATCCGGACCACCCAAGTAAGCTTAATGAATCATATTAAACATGAATAACATGTTATATAAGGGTTGGTTAGGTCCCGGACAAGTTTAAGGGTTGCTAACACAAAGGAACAAATTACATATTCTGAAGTTCCTGAAGTTAGCGCGCTAATACTGTCGTTAGCGCGCTAAGAGAAGTGTTAGCGCGCTAACCCAAAGTATTAGCGCGCTAATTGCACTCGCACTGCAATTTTTGACTTTTGGAAATCAAGCTTTGAATTTGAATTTTTGATTTCCTGGATTCCTAGAACGGTCATAAACGGCTATATTGGAATTCCTACCACTATAAAACCACCTCAAACTTGGTTTTAAACAAGAAGAACAAACACACTCAAAATCAATAGATCTACAAGGTAGAAATCATATTTTTGTGAAGAAATAAGGGAGATCTCAAGTGGTGTTTGTTCTTTAGCTCACATATCCAAGCACATTTGAGGCTTTCAAAAGGAGTTCAATAATCACTCCAGAGTGATCTCTTTTGTCATTCTTCGGTTGTAAGAAATTTCTAGATCTACAAATCTTACTTGTGCTTAATCTATATATTTTGAGTAGTTGATTTGAAAATCATTTTGGTATGTGTGTTTGAACATATTCTCTCGAGTTTTTGTACTTAAAATTTATACTCTCAAACTCGAGATTGATTAGAACAAAAGTGTTGCACCTAAACTTGATTCTTGTCAAACTTTTGTTCTTAGCCTTGAAATCGGTTTTCATACAAATGTATTAAGTTTTTGAGACGATTTCAAATTTGGAATTTGTAACAACATCTTCTCGAGTTTTTGCACTTAAATTTATCTTATCAAACTCGAGATTGATTTGAACAAAAGTATTGCACTTAAACTTGATTCTTGCTAAACTTTTGTTCTTATACTCGAAATCGGTTTCACACATATATATTAAGTTTTTGAAACGATTTCAGATTTGGAATTTGCATCAACATCGGTAACATATTTTGCATATTCCATTTATACTCACACTTGCATGCATAAGAGTTAGGCTCTAGGTGGCTTGCTTGTGTTTGAATTTGATACCACTTTTGTTGTAAAGTGTATCTTTGTTTTCAGCAAAATTGTTGTAATTGAAAGATTGTAAGACTTAGTGGGATCTAAGTCGAAAGGGAAAATCCTAGTTGCGGCTAGGTGAGAAAAATCCTAGTGGAGTCTAGGTGGGAAAAAATCCTAGTTGCGGCTAGGTGGGTAAAATCCTAGAGGAGTCTAGGTGGGAAAATCCTAGTTGAGGCTAGGTGGGGAAAATCCTAGTTGCGGCTAGGTGAGGAAAATCCTAGAGGAGTCTAGGTGGGAAAATCTAGTTGCGGCTAGGTGGGAAAAATCCTAGTTGAGGCTAGGTGAGGAAAATCTAGAGGAGTCTAGGTGGGAAAATCCTAGTTGCGGCTAGGTGGGAAAATCCTAGGTGATGCTTAGGTTGTAACACTTATTGGTAATATAAGTGGGTTGAAATCCTAAGCGAGGAGGTTAGGTAGTGGATGTAGATCGTTGGATCGAACCACTATAAATCTTGTGTCACTTTATATTTCCAAAGCATTTCTTTTACTTGCATAGCTTATATATATATCATAGTTGTAAATTGCGCACAAAGTTTTTAAAAGGGCAAAAACTACTCGGTAACCCAATTCACCCCCCCTCTTGGGTGACCTTCAATTGGTATCAGAGCGGGTTATTGCTCAAAGTGTTACTAACGTATCTTTGAGTGCTTTTGTGCAAGGATGCAAACTTTAGATCCAGCTCGCCTTCGGGAAGGCACCACTTCGAGTAGGCCTCCATATTTTGATGGAACCAATTATGCTCATTGGAAAGTAAGAATGAAATTTTATATTAGAGCACAAAATAGATTTTTATGGGACGCAATTGAAAATGGCTATACTCCACCGGATAAGCCATTGAAAGAGTATACCACGAGAGGAGATAAAGCTTGAGCTTTCTAATGATCAAGCTATGGATCACTTATTCTCGTGCACTTAGTGAAAATGAATTTAACAGAGTAAGTGCGTGTCAAACGGCAAGGGAAGTATGGGAAAAGCTTGAGGTACATTATGAAGGTACCATGCAAGTAAAGAAGACCAAGTTGAGAATACTTGAGGAACATTATGAAACTTTCCGAGTTGGGGCTGATGAAGACATAGCTACCGCCATCACTAGATTCACGAAGCTACTAAATGAGATCAAGAATCTAGGCAAGAATTATGATCAAGAAACTTCAAGTATATAAATTCCTTAGAGGCTTGCCTAAGGAATGGGATGCCAAGAAATACGCTATCCAATCAGCTCAAAATCTTGGAGATTATACATTCGATGCATTATGCGGAGAGCTAACAGTTCATGAATTTGAACTAAAAGACAGAGCAAGATTGGAAGCACTAAGTGGAGGGACTAAAAGCTAAGAAAAGAAATCGCTTTAAAGGCAAGTAGCTCCCCAAGTGCATCAGTAGAGGTCATCGAAAATGAGGAATCATATGATGAAAATGATCTTGAGAAAGAAGTAGCAATGATTTCAAGAAAGCTAAATAAGGCCGTATACAAACGAGATAAGTACAAAAAGAAGCTGCGAAATGGAAGCAAGGAAGGAAACGAAATAATATGCTACGGTTGCGGCAAACCGGGTCATGTCAAGACGGAGTGCAAAACCAAGAAGGTATTTGACAAAGGAAAGAAGAGCTTCAAAGCAACTTGGGATGACTCATCATCATCAAGTTCGGACTCCGAATCAGAAAGTGAGAAAGCAATATTTTGTCTCACAGCACAAGGCGAGGTAAACCCTAATGCTTTCAATTTTGATAATGTTAATGATTTGAATGATGTTCCAAATATTGATAAGCTTAGAAAAGAATTGAAAAAGGAGGTCAAAAACACTAAACAACTCAAAAAGAGTTTGACCATTGCAATTAGTGAATTAGAGTCACAAAATGAGTTTATTGATGATCTCCAAAATGACTTAAATGAAGTCATAAAAGAAAGAGATGCTTTAGTCAAGGAAGTAGAGGACTTGACTAGCACAGTGCATAAGTTTACAAATGGTAAACAAATGTTTGACATGATGTTAGGAGCACAACGACGTGCACTTAACAAAAGAGGCATAGGTTATGGAGCAAACTTGTTAAGCTACAAGAAATTATTAAATGATGATCGTAGATGCTCTAAATGTAATAAGACTCACATGGTTGGGAAATGTTTATTGCAAAAGGTAAAAATGGGTAAACTAGCATGGGTAGCTAAAAATGTTTATGACACTAACACTCTCGGACCCAAAGGTGTTTGGGTACCAAAATCCAGTGTGTTTCCCATAGTATAGGATGCAAGGAAAAGCACCCCATGGTACTTGGACAGTGGGTGCTCAAGTCACATGACCGAAGATGCACATCAAGATATTAAACTAAAGCTGCATGATGGTGAAAAGGTTACAGTTGGAGACAACAACAAAGGAAGAGTTATTGGTCTCGGAACTATCGGTAACAATTTATTTTCTATTTCTAATATTTATCTTGTTGATGGTTTGAAACTTAATTTGCTAAGTGTTAGTCAATTGTGTGACAACGGATTTCATGTTATGTTTAAATCATCAGAATGCATTGTTAGAAATGAGAAACATCAAACCTTGTTTATGTGCATATATAGATAAAAACGTTTATGCCATAACGTTGATGAGATAAATATGCAAAATGGTTTATGTTTGAATGCACAAAGTAATTGTGATGCATGATTGTGGCACAATAGATTAGACACCATTCTTTGTGTGATCACATCCAAAAGGGGAAATGTTAAAACGTATCCATGTGCCCATATAGGATCAACTAGCCGATATACTCACTAAGCCTTTGCCTAGAAAACAAGTTTTTCAAATTCGCGTGAGTTAGGCATGTCTTGAAAATTGGACCTTCTACATATGTTCTAGATACTCAAAACCTTTTTATATGATGTTAATGAAGTGTCCATGAAGTTTGAGAAGAATCGGAGCTAAATTGCAAAAATTCAAAATTTGTGTCAAAATAATTCCGAGAGAGGAATTAGCGCGCTAATAGCGCCAATTAGCGCGCTAATAGCCCCGCGACCGAAAAATTCCAGAGAGGAATGAGCACGCTAACTAATATCGCTCGGTCAGGGTTTTATAACCTAAAATTTCATAAACAACTTACCTCAAACACAAAGCAACTCCTCTCCTCTTGCCAAATCTACTCTCCGTGTACTCTCCACCGTGATCTCCACTCCTTTAAGGTACAAATCTTCTCCATTCTTTGTTGATTCCTTCCATTTTCGTTTCAATATGTCATCACGTCGTCCTTCAAACCGCCCCTCTTCTCGAACGGGTGCACCTACCGTTCCCAATCCATCTCGACCTACCCAAGCAACGTCCTCACGACGTCCCTCTAGTCGTCGTATTGTCCAATCCTCTTCATCTAGTGATGAATCCACTCACCTTGTCTCACCTCCGGCAAATGCCCCACTACGTGAGGGTCGTGCCAAAGCCATCCATGAGTCTTCATCCGTACTAGAATTGGTAGCTCCACGGCTAACGGACGCTAAAATTATTCGACCCGCAATTGTCGATGTCGCCTTCTTTGATAAGGCTCATCTCCCAATTCGGGAAATTCTTGACGCGGCGGGGTGGACTACTTTTTGTACGCATCGGTCTAACTATAACCCCCCTCTAGTTGGAGTCTTCTATTCCAACCTTGAAACCACAAATCAATTTGTACTACGTTCATCCGTTGGTAGCCGAGCCATTGAGATTACACCGGAAAATCTTGCTCAACGGCTTCACCTCCCATTGCACCCTCCATCGACCACGGTTGTGTGCAAGTTCTTAAGTTGGCCATTCGACCGTTTAGAAGTCCTTAATTCCTTTCTACGGTCCAAGAGTAACTTAACCGTCTATCCGACCGGTATCACGGATACCGACTTTAAGTTAGTACCTCATCTTCTTCATAAGGTACTTCATAAGGTTATTCTTCCAAGAGGAGGTAGCAAGAACTATGTCACTCTACTTGACATGTTCATACTCGGTCATTTATTCCTCATGCTACCCCTCAGCCTTCCTCACATTCTCATCGGATATATGACTAGCACATGCAGCGCCGGTCGTCACCTTCCTTACGCCCATCTTATTACATCCTACTTGGAGTCTGCACAAGTAGATCTTGCGTTAGGCGGTCGTCCTCTCAGTGTTTTTGACTCTATTGACATGGCCACATTGAAAGCCATGAAATATCGATATATTCGTGAGAGGAAGCAGTGGACTAGAGATGATGCTATTCCTGATACTCAGCATCACGGCGGATACGAGTCTCCTATTTCTACGGACTATCCGTTTGATGCGCCGGATTATTTGGAGTATAGTTATCATCTCGGCGATGATGACCAGTGATGATGAGGGGAAGCAAGTCACAATGATGATGATGGTGATCATGGAAGAGCTCAAGATTCTACGATTCGGAGCGGCGACACGAGGAATCAAGCACCGCCTCCACACCCTTCTACATTTAGCGGCTTAACACCTCCTCCTAACATGTCACCTTCATTGGCGTATGTATCGGCTCAAGTTCGAGAAACTTGCAAGATTACATGACTCAATCATTCAATGCCGTCGAGACGACTCTTCGGAATCATGGTGATCGGCTTCGGCGTATTGAGAGTCAACGGCTTCCGGCTCGGCCAGTACGAGATGACTACGCTTCTAGTTCTGACCATCCACCACCATCGTCTAGGAGAAGCGTTTAGATACACCTAGATGAGTATTAGGCTCCCACATGTTAGTCTTAGGTATTCTGATTAGTCATTCTCATGTTTAAGCCACAACTATGTTCTCATTACTTTTTTGGTATTTATATCATGATTTTTTGCGTATCTCGAGTTTTCCTTTTATGGCTATATTTTCTAGTCTATGCATGTGTATCGCTTCGTATGTTCTTTATTGATTTGCATAAAGTGAGGGGGAGAATGTTTTTATCATGGTATACTATGTTGTTTATTGATATGCATAAAGTAAGGGGGAGAATGGTTTTATTCTGGTATATTGTTTATTGATATGCATACAGTAAGGGGGAGAAGTTTATTTCTCTCGTATTTGTTTAAATCGTGTCTATCTTTGCTGATACTTGACCCCATTGTTTAATAATATCGAACGGGGGAGAAAAGGTTGAACTTGATATTGTAACATTGTGATATCTTTGATATTGGGACATTTTTTGAAAGGATGATATGAAAGGGTGTTCTTTTCATTGGTATATATTGGTATAGAGTTCATAATTCTCATTTTTACTGGTATCAAGTTGATAAGTTAATATTATTGATTTTTGTAACAGGTATCAAGTTAATAATTTTAACCTGCATATATTGGTATACTTGAACAAGTTGTTGGTTTTTATTGGTATACTTGATAGGGAGAGAAAAATTGTGGATGCTTGATCCCGCTTTTTGATAATATCAAAAGGGGAGAAAAATGTGGTGAACTTGAAAGGTTTGAAGTTTGAAAAATGTGGTGTTGAACATGAAAGGTTTTTATCTTGGTATATTTGAAACGGTTGTTGGTTTTGAACTTCCATATTTGAAGATAAATGTAGTTAAACTTGAAAAGATTGATGTGTTGAATGTGATATACATTTAGATTGTGTTTTCACACCTTTAAAGTTCACATTGTTTGTTATCATCAAAAAGGGGAGATTGTTGGACTAAGTGGTTAGTCATTCACATTCCTACCGAGATTTTGATGGAAACAAACAAAGTGAAAATGTACTAATCAAGTATTTCAGTTTGTGTTAAAGGATGCAATACAACACATCGGGAATATGGAGACAAACAAACAAGGTGAAAATGTATTCAAGAAATATGAAGAAATTGTCGGAATAAATGATGCAATACAAGACTTCAAGAGCATTCAAGAAATACAAGTTCAAGACTAAGCACAAATGAAGAAATGAAGAAGAAAAGTTCAAACCGCAATTTGTAAAACCAATGTAAGGTATACAAATTCTTTCACACAAGCCAAATGCATTAGTTCATGCATACATCAAGTTTTCGAAATCATTTCTCAAAGTCTTAAGTTGATTTCAAAGTTTAAAAGTGGATTTTAAACACCTAAATAGGTAAATGAAGTTAAACAATGTGAAATCATGTGTGAATGGTCATTTACATATTAGAAGATCATTATAAATGTTTTTGAAAAAGAAAAACTTGTTTTTGAAATGTAAAAGCGAAAATTTGCGGGATAGCCCCTAATAAGTTGTGAAACTTTGAATTTCCGTTTTCGGGGTTTGTAAAACTATCCGGACCACCCAAGTAAGCTTAATGAATCATATTAAACATGAATAACATGTTATATAAGGGTTGGTTAGGTCCCGGACAAGTTTAAGGGTTGCTAACACAAAGGAACAAATTACATATTGAAGTTCTGAAGTTAGCGCGCTAATCAAATCGTTAGCGCGCTAAGAGAAGTGTTAGCGCGCTAACCCAAAGTATTAGCGCGCTAATTGCACTCTGCCTGCAATTTTTGACTTTTGGAAATCAAGCTTTGAATTTGAATTTTTGATTTCCTGGATTCCTAGAACGGTCATAAACGGCTATATTGGAATTCCTACCACTATAAAACCACCTCAAACTTGGTTTTAAACAAGAAGAACAAACACACTCAAAATCAATAGATCTACAAGGTAGAAATCATATTTTTGTGAAGAAATAAGGGAGATCTCAGTGGCTGTTCTTTAGCTCACATATCCAGCACATTTGAGGCTTTCAAAAGGAGTTCAATAATCACTCCAGAGTGATCTCTTGTCATTCTTGGTTGTAAGAAATTTCTAGATCTACAAATCTTACTTGTGCTTAATCTATATATTTTGAGTAGTTGATTTGAAAATCATTTTGGTATGTGTGTTTGAACATATTCTCTACGAGTTTTTGTACTTAAAATTTATACTCTCAAACTCGAGATTGATTAGAACAAAAGTGTTGCACCTAAACTTGATTCTTGTCAAACTTTTGTTCTTAGCCTTGAAATCGGTTTTCATACAAATGTATTAAGTTTTTGAGACGATTTCAAATTTGGAATTTGTAACAACATCTTCTCTGAGTTTTTGCACTTAAATTTATCTTATCAAACTCTGAGATTGATTTGAACAAAAGTATTGCACTTAAACTTGATTCTTGCTAAACTTTTGTTCTTATACTCGAAATCGGTTTCACACATATATATTAAGTTTTTGAAACGATTTCAGATTTGGAATTTGCATCAACATCAGTAACATATTTTGCATATTCCATTTATACTCACACTTGCATGCATAAGAGTTAGGCTCTAGGTGGCTTGCTTGTGTTTGAATTTGATACCACTTTTGTTGTAAAGTGTATCTCTGTTTTTCCAGCAAAATTGTTGTAATTGAAAGATTGTAAGACTTAGTGGGATCTAAGTCGAAAGGGAAAATCCTAGTTGCGGCTAGGTGAGAAAAATCCTAGTGGAGTCTAGGTGGGAAAAAATCCTAGTTGCGGCTAGGTGGGTAAAATCCTAGAGGAGTCTAGGTGGGAAAATCCTAGTTGAGGCTAGGTGGGGAAAATCCTAGTTGCGGCTAGGTGAGGAAAATCTAGAGGAGTCTAGGTGGGAAAATCCTAGTTGCGGCTAGGTGGGAAAAATCCTAGTTGAGGCTAGGTGAGGAAAATCCTAGAGAGTCTAGGTGGGAAAATCCTAGTTGCGGCTAGGTGGGAAAATCCTAGGTGATGCTTAGGTTGTAACACTTATTGGTAATATAAGTGGGTTGAAATCCTAACTGAGGAGGTTAGGTAGTGGATGTAGATCGTTGGATCGAACCACTATAAATCTTGTGTCACTTTATATTTCCAGCATTTCTTTTACTTGCATAGCTTATATATATATCATAGTTGTAAATTGCGCACAAAGTTTTTAAAAGGGCAAAAACTACTCGGTAACCCAATTCACCCCCCCTCTTGGGTGACCTTCAAACTCCGTGTAGTCTGACAATCTCACGTTCGTAAAGAACGCTCAGTCTGTCAACTCGGTGTGTAGTGGATACGGGTATGAAATGAGCAGATTTCGTCAATCGATCCACAATTACCCAGATGCTATCATGGCCACGAGGAGATCGGGGCAAGCCACTGACAAAATCCATAGCAATGTGCTCCCACTTCCATTGAGGAATAGGTAGGGGCTGCAGCAATCCTCCAGGCCGTCGATGCTCAGCTTTCACACGCTGGCATATCTCACACGCTCTAATGAATTCCGACACATCAGATTTCATCCCTGGCCACCAAAAGAGACGTCGCATATCAGCATACATCTTGGTTCGACCGGATGCACGAAAATCGAGAACGGTGAGCCTCCCTGGAGTATCTCGGTGCGTAAGTCGGCCCGCCAATGGAATCCACGATCGCCCCGATACCTCAAACAAGAGTCGTCGACCGACTCCAATCTGGATGTTCGAAGGCGTCGGCCATCTTCTTGAATTGTTGGTACGACTCATCGCCTTGCTGTCCCTCGAGAACAGTCAGTAGTGAAACGGTCTGCAACCTCATCTGACCACAAATCTGTATCTTGGTAGTCCTCGGTACGTCCGCCGAACTCCTCAACTCGGCTGCTTCAAGAAGACCATACTCGTGAGTCATCTGACATACGACCACCTCAGCATCAGATCCCCTACGGCTCAAAGCATCAGCAACCACGTTAGCTTTCCCCGGATGATACTCTAACGAGAAATCATAGTCCTTCAAGAACTCTAGCCAACGTCTCTGTCTCAGGTTCAGTTCCCTCTGAGTGAATAAATACTTCAAGCTCTTGTGGTCTGTGAATAACTCGAAACGTACGCCATACAAGTGGTGCCTCCATATTTTTAATGCGAACACTATTGCGACCAACTCTAAGTCGTGTGTCGGGTAGTTCCTCTCGTGTACTTTTTTGTCGAGATGCATAGGCGATAACTTTGCCCTCTTGCATCAATACACAACCCAAGCCAACCTTCGACGCGTCGGTGTACACCACTAAGTCTTTCCCGAGTCTCGGGCAACGCTAACACAGCGCGGTAGTCAATTTCTCGCTTCAAAGTGTTGAATGCATGTTCACACTCCTCATCCCAATCAAACTTTGCATTCTTCTTAGTCAATTTTGTCATCGGAGCAAACAATCTTGGAGAAGTCTTGCACAAATCGGCGATAGTATCCCGCCAATCCCGTAAAAGCTGCGAATTTGCGTAACGGTAGTCGGCGTAGGCCACTCAATCACTTGCTCTAACCTTTTTCGGGTCAACAAAGCAACACCGGTAGCTCCAACAACATGCCCAAGAAATCGGACTTCCGACAACCAAAACTCGCACTTCTTGAACTTGGCAAACGATCGATGATCCCTCAAAGTCCGCAACACCTTGTTCGTAGATGCCCTCGTGCTCCTCACGAGTCCTGGAATAGATGAGGATGTCGTCTATGAACACAATCACGAACCGATCAAGGTATTCCCTCATCACACGATGCATGAGATCCATGAACATTGCCGGTGCATTAGTCAAACCGAACGGCATGATCATGGCGAAAATGACCGTATCTCGTCTTGAACGCCGTCTTTTCTCGATCTCGCATCCCTAATCCCTGAGTGGTGATAGCTCGATCGCAGATCTATTTTCGAGAACCACTTTGCGCTCTGTCAACCGATCAAACAAATCATCAATGCGTGCAACGGATATTTGTTCTTCACTGTAATTCGGTTCGGATTGACGATAATCTATGCATAGCCTCAAACTTCCATCCTTCTTCTTCACAAATAGAAGCGGTGCTCCCAAGGCGACATACTCGGACCGATGAAGCCCGGCTCTAACAAGTCATCTAGTGACTCCTCAACTCTTCCAATTTCTCGGGGTGCCATACGGTAGGGTGGTATCGAGATCGGCTTAGTCCCCGGAACAAGGTCAATAATAAAGTCAATCTCCCTCGATGGTGGTAATCCCGGCAAATCCTCCGGAAACACATCTGGGAAGTTACACACAACTAGTACTTCTGAAAAGCAAATCTCCTGCTTCGCTCCGGTGCTCATGACGCTCGCAACAATCTCAATCTCGTCACTCGTGGCTTCCCGCCTCTGGTGATAGGTAGTAGCGATGTTGTGCCCGAATCTTGAGCTCGAACCACCTTCTAACGGAATCGTGATTCTCTTCTCATAACAACTAATGTGAGCATGAAACGATCCCAGCCAATCCATGCCCAACAAAGCATCAAACTCCAAAAACTCTAGCACTCTCATATCTCGGTAACTCATAACCCCTATCTCTACCGAAACATCGAGGCACAATAAATTCGGGTAAATCTTATCTCCAGCAGCGGTGCTGAGGATGAGGGGTTTACTAAGCCTAACAGGTTTCAAACCTAGCTTATCTACCATTCGACCAGCAATAAATGAGACAGTGGAACCTGAATCGAACATGGTGTGCATGAAAGTACCACAAATAGAAATCATACCCTCGACAAGGTTTCGGGATGCCCCCTGGTCAGGCTCAACAGCTGGCTGAACGCGTTCTTTCTGAGGCTGATAATGTCGTGGCGGTACTTTTGGTGGTTGAGGGCACTCCCTCTGTATGTGACCGACCTTTCCGCACCTGTAACAGGTACGGGTATCCTGCGATCCTTGAGTCTGGCTCTGGCCTCGTCCTTGTGCGGAACTTTGTGTCTGAGTCTGACCGGGCCCCTGTGTCCTCCTCTGCTTGTCTCCTTGATCGGTACCCCTACTTTCAGTAGTCTGTCTCTGTGACTGCTGTCCTGATCGACTAGGCTGTGGTGGATGACTGGCAAAGCTAGGTACTGGCGGATTAGTATGGGTCGGACGAATAGTCGACCGTGCAACGAACCCTACGCTCTGAGTCCTGCGATCACGGAAATTCCACCTATTCTTCTTCCTCTTCTTGTCCTGATGGTGCTCCTCCAATCGGGACTCTGGTCTGGCCGATCTAGTCTCCGTAGGATGAGTAAGTAGGTAACTCTCTCGAGCTAAACTCCGCTCGTATGCAATCTGTAAAGTCTCCTTGTGTAGTGACTACGGAACCACCGATCGTAAGTAATAGACCCTCGGTGAAATAATACACTCGGTCGGTCTCGGTGTCGGCCGATCCTCCAAAGCCATAAGGCAACAATGATGAGAATCTACCCATATACTCCATAACTGACTCATTAGCGCCACGCCTCAACGCCATGAACTCATTCCTCTTTGCTCGAAGTACGTCGGTGGAAAGTATTTCGATTAAACTGGGTCTTGAAGTCGAACCAGTCTCTCGGAACACCCCGGTAGTAATGATCGTCGTCCACCAATCATCTCGCCTCTCCATGTAACATCGACGAAGAGATAGTCGCTCGCATGTGGTCCTCCGTGGCGATGGTCGAGTGAATCTTCTCATGATTCTTCGAAACAACTCTGTTTGTTTTAACATCTCGTGCCGCCATAAAACTTCATGGGATCATGTCTCTTAAATTCCCTCCATCGCTTCGCCTCGGCGATGGCTCCCGGACTCTTCGATGGAGTCGTAAGCGGAGTGACCTCTGCATTAGTTACCGGCGCATTTGGTGCCTCTGTCGCTCGAGCTATCACTTTGTCACTAAAGGGTGTGCCTCTGCCTCGTTCGCGTGTCGGCGCAACAACGACTCCTCAGTGCGCCTCTAACGGAGTCGGAGCGTGGATGCCGCAGCAATCGGGGTCTCTCGCCTCGAGTAGTAGTATGTGGCAATGGTGTAGTCGGAGTCGATGGTGTAGCGGTAGCCGTGTACGAGTGTCCTCACGGTCGTAACATTTCTGTAGTGCGAATCTGCATCGCAACTCTCGAGTCAAGGCATGCACATCGTCCGCACTGGCATATCGTGTGCGGATGTGCCGCTATCGTCACCCTGACCGGTCTGATCCGTCATCGTCGTCTGAATCAAGAAAATGAACTTCTCGAATCAGTCTATAGCTACCGTATACTACAATAATATACATAGCAATCATAATATGTATTAAAATAATTTGACTCGCCCAATTACTTCCCCGACTAAGTTTTTTTTACGGGATCCTAGGGTTTCCACTTTTCGGTTTGACCTTTCCTAACTTCAGCTGGTTTCAATGGCTTGTGTTTTATGAATTTATAACATGAGTCAGGTCTATATAACCAAACCTGTAGGCTTTGATACCAACTGTGACGTTGGTATCACAATGTTTTTAAGTCGTGAGATTCTCAAAACTAGCTTTGAACCATGGCTCTGATACCAACTGTGACGGCCCCAAATTCCCAATGCATTTGGGTACGCCCGGCCTAGACCCGTGCAGGTCCCGAGTCAGTTTCTCAATGACTCGGACGAGCCTAGTCACCTCAACTTATCAACATTTTAAGGTTTTTAAGGTTTATGAAAGAGTTATTGCGGTTATAATACAGAAGCAAAAATCATATTCTAATCAAATAATGGGAAATAACTCAATCAAGGAAATTAGGAATCTGTATAAATGTGGAAACCCCCAAGACAGTCATATCCAAGTCAACAAAATGAAATTTTGGAAATCACCTCCAACCTAGTTCCCGGTTCCAAAACAACCATATATATATATATACATAAACGTCATACAAAGAAGATAGGTACGAGCCTACATCTCGGTACCTCACGTCCAGTTGCTCACAAAAAGTCTCCTAAACACGGTCCCTTGCCCTTACTGCTCTCCGTCTTATCTGCACCCACCGTCACAAACTAGACGGTGAGCAACTGAGATAAATTGAAAGTAAAGCCAGAAGAATATAACAGTAATTCATGAAACGACAAACAAGACAGTCTAAATATCATGCGATGCGAAATGTAGGAATATAAATAAGCAAGAATGCATGATAGACATTTGGAAATGTTAGCAATCGAAACATGCGTGTCCTCCGAGTCAAGAGAGGCAATAAGCAGTCCATATTCCACAACAATACCACAACAATCCACAACCATCCACAACAATCCAGTACATGGTATCACACAATCACTAAGGGTGGTCAAACACTCGTGCGCTCGAGTGTCCGCGTTTTATCCCTCTAGTGCAGGCCGCATGTACCTTCGAGACGTACTTATGCCAAGAACACACATACAAAAATATAGAATGGAATGCCAATGATGGGATAATAACGAACACAAGAGAAGTGAAAATGAATCACATGATATCTTCTTAGCTGGCTTACTAACGTACAAATGCTTTTTAAGGCAAGTGTACTTACCTGAGATTATCGTAATCCACGTAAAACTCCCGCGACTCCTAACGCGTATCCTCAAGTTTCCCGTTACCTGACAAGGTCGGAAACTCGTGTTATTAGGTCGAGTCATTCACTAACACTTAGGTTTAAACATTATTCCCAACGTACACGACATTAGCGCGCTAATAATGTTTGTTAGCGCGCTAATTCCTCTCTGGAATTTTTGGTCGCAGGGTTGTTAGCGCGCTAATTCCATCACAGTGGTCGAGTGTTCACGGGAGAGAGAGAGAGTGTGAGACCTCCGGTGACCTTCCTCACCACCACGGGACCTCCGACGACGGCTTGGTCTCGGCCAACCGAATGGTGAGCGAACCTCGGTTGGCGGCTTCCTTCGGCGTCCCTGGTCCGGTCACCGGCGAGAGAGAGGCGGCGGTGAGCGAGGGAGAGAGAGGCCGTGAGTGAGAGATTTGAAGCCGAGAGGAGAGAGGTTTGAAGCCGTGAGGAGAGGGAGAGTGATCGAGTGAGAGAGAGACCGTGAGTGATTGAGAGTGGGAGAGAAAAGAAAACATTGGGAGGAGAGAGAATGAGTGGTGGGGGTGTGATGTGGAGAGAAGAAAAATCGGGAGGAGAGAGAATGAGTGGGGAGTGAGTGGGGTGAATGAGTGGAGGTGGTGGGAGTGGGTGGGGTAGTTGGTTTTTGTTTGAATTATGGTGAGGTGGGTCCTAGGTGTGCATTACCCACCCACAAGTCCCCAACCTTAACCCCCGGGTTCCGGACTCACTTTACCTCATCGACCCGTATTTTTCTCCGTCACGTGCACATTTTTACTGTATTTCCTCCCCCGGTTACCTAGGCGAGAACTTACGCATAAACAAAAAGGAAATCGCTCGAGTGGCTCGTGACACGCATTTAATCCATAATGCTATTACACATATCAAAAATCGTAAAATTACCTCGGTGTCGACTCCCAAGGTTCGAAATACCGTCCAGTATTGCGTGGCCGGGTCACGATCCTGACACGTGTCCCATAAGTCGTGTTAGAAATCGAGAGATGTTACATGACCCCCACACGCATTATCAATCATGCGTCGTTCTATGGGCGACATGCCAACATAAAAGAATCGAGCTATGGCCTTCTCAGATTGGCCATGCTGCGGGCAACTAGCAAGTAATCGCCTATAGCGCTCCCAATATGTACCGAATGATTCGCCCGGTCTCATTTTGATGCCGCATATATCCTTGATGAGCTTAGCAACTCTATCCTCAGGGAAATATTCATTCAAAAACGCGGTTACCATATCATTCCAGGAATTAATGCAGCCATGCGGAAGGTAGAAAAGCCATTCCTTGGCTTTATCTTTAAGGCAAAACGGAAAAGATCTGAGCTTAACCGTTTCCTCGTCCGCATTGGAGGGTTTCATTGACTTGCAGATAGAATGAAACTCCTTCAGGAAAGTGATAGGGTCTTCATTCTCGCCACCATGGAAGGATGGTAGGAGATGAATGAACCTAGACCTCAACTCAAAGTTTCGGCATTATCCGGATAGTTGATGCAGAGGGGCTGTTGCGCCAAAAGAGCTTGAAGCTCTTGATTGGCGTGACCCATGGTGATTTGGTGCAATGCAGCCATGTTCAGATGATTTTGGCCTTCCTGTTGCCTAAGTTGGGTCTGTCTAGTCCACCTATGAAAAGTTCTCTCGGTTGGGGTCAAAAGACATAACGAGCCCGGTCGATTTGGACCGAGTGAGGTGTGGTAGCATAAAAAATAATAATAATAATAATAATAATAATAAATTAATTAATAATCTAACTAACAAGTAAACTAATAAAGTAATAAAGGAAAAAAATAAAATAAGAAAAATAAAACGTAAACTAACGAGGACGAAACCTAAAAACTAAAAAAAAACAGAAACTAAAAACAAAAACGGAAACTAACCGACTAAATAGATTAATAATAAAAAACGGAAACCTAAAAACTAACAGAATAAAGAATAAAAACAAAAAGGGAAACTAAAAAAAAAAAACTAAACGTAACAAACGTAAAACGAAACGTGAAAAATAAAAAATAAAAATAAAATAATAATAATAATAATATATTAATTACTACTCTACCTAAACCAACTGACTAAATAGATTAATTAAACTAACTAACACCTAAACTCAAAGTAAAGACTAAGTCCCCGGCAACGGCGCCAAAATTTGACGCGTGTCGTGCGTGCCAAATATAACCCGTAAAAGAGTTACCAACCGCAAGGGTGTAGTAGTGGTAAATACGGGGTCGAATCCGCAGGACTTGTGTTTACTATGAGTTAACTAAATATGGGGGTTTTCAAGAAAATCAATAAAGTAATTAGTTAAACTAGCAATAATGAAAAGTTCACACAAATTAATAATGAAAAGTTCACCCAAATCTCCAGTTCCACAAATCAGAATCAAGATTCAATAGCATTCAATGGTCCTCAATCTCTCCCAAAAAAAATATTAATTAAATTTCTCCTAGATTAGTGATGGAAAATCGACATCCACCAGAAATTCTTAATTCCCCTAATTTTGATAATCAGGACATCCGCCACTAATTTCCCTAATTAATGTATAACCCTAGACATCCGCCAATAAGGTTTAATACACTAACCGCATTAATATAGATATATGGGATCACGAATCCTAGATAACCAGGACGCGTCCTTCTACCGATTTAACCTAGATTCAATTGTTGTACATGGATACTAATATTCCAAATAATGATAGATTATCAATCTAAAAGCATGCACAGGCCTCATACATACCATAGATCTAAATCATAATAATTAAATCAACAACAATGAAATAAGATAAATTAAATTAATTTAAATAATAAAATAAAAAGATCTCACATAGAATGCCATGAATCCATGATCCCAACTTGCTTCCCCTTCGATTTGGGCGAGAAAAGAAATTAGCCGGACATTGTCTTAAAAAATCACTACTAAAATTAATTATTCTCTCTCTAATAACTAATTAATTCCTCTATTAATAATACCAAGGTTTCTAATATATAGAAATACTCCAAATTGGTCTAGGATACTAATTTTAGGGGTTAAGTACGTGACTCGTGCGTCGAGGAGCATCGTAGGCTGTTTTTAGCTAGAAAAACCGACTACGCCATGTGTCAATAGCCGATTGGTCTGTTTTTCTGCGTCGCGCCAAGTGTCCGCACCGTATTGGACCGCCGCCGCGCCGTGTGTGTGTTGTCGCCGCACCATTCGGTCTTTCTATTTTGTGTTTTTGACGAGGCTCCACGTGGCGCTCGCGTGATTAGTGAACATTTGTTGATGACTATTATGGACGAATGGGTCGCCGCCACGTGGCTCCCACGTGGCACAAAAGAAATCGCGCTCTCTCGACCGAAAAAGCGGGAGTTTGAAGCGCCGCGCATCACGAGGTAGATCGACGGCTATCGAAGCGTGATGATTGGCTTGCGATCGACGTGGCGTCGCCCGATTCGCCGAACGTTTCGTTGGCTATTCGACACATCCGACATCCGATTTCTACAAATAAATACTCCATTTTGAGTATTTTTCCGCCACGAATTCAACCGCGCAGTCCGTTTCACCTAAAAATGACCAAAAAATATAATTAAATATATATTTTAAATACTTTTAATAAATAAACATATTAAAATAGACTAATAAATACCTATAAATACCGACTTATCAATACTCGAATTGTAAATCGAAGATAATAACATCTCTCCCATTCGGATGTACTTCTTGCCATTCAACAAAGACAATCTTCTCGCTATCTTTATCCTTCTCGATACTCTTTGTAATCATTTTCTTCCTCGCATACAAAATTGCATCAGAAGTGTTCTAGAATGGTTGCCCAAGTATCATAGTCATATAATCATCAATATCATGATCGATAACCTCAAAATCAGTGATAAATGTGAATCTAACCATTTTTACATGCACATTCAAGACTCTCCCATTGTTGGTACCATATTACCATCAACTACTTGCAAATATGTTTATCGTGACAATTGATCTTTAAATCTGCTTGTAACATGTCTTTCACAGGAATTACATAAACTGAAGCTCCCATGTCACATATTATTTTTCTCAATGAGTGCCTATGAATGCTTACTAGTGTGCATATATCTCCAGGATCTCTCCTCCCGATTGGTTAAAGTCTCGGTATGAGCTTGAACTTTGGTTTCGGCTTCTTCGACTTCTTTGGAATAACCTTGAAGCTATTTCCTTATGGTGCTTCTTCAGATGTTCCTTAATCTTGTTGCTTTACTCTCCATTATTTCTTCCCCTTCTTTTTACATCTCACAATGTTGATCATTAGTTTCTTGAACCCTTAAGTTCATCTTGCTTCATTCCTGTCCCGTTTTGATGCATAACTTTAGAATCCCTCGACTTTCTCGTAGCTAAAGTATTGACTCTTTCTAGTTTATACATCCTTTGCTCTTACATTAGCTCATTAGTTTTCGTAGTGTTGATCATTTGAATGGCACTAACATTTTTCTTGGGATTTATGATTATGTTACTTGGAAATTGCCATTCCTTTCTCAAAAATTGATAAGTGACCCGTTGTCTCTCCCAATTCTGTATGGATTGGAATCTTTCTTCATTTATTTGCTTTATAGTTTGCTTCACATTCTCAATCTCCTCCTCGTTACTCTCACTACGTTCTCTATTTTTTATGTCCATAGCTTGCAAGAATCAATCAATTGACTTCAATGAAGTCATTTCTTCACTTTGGTCTGGCTTCCCTTATTGGACTTGTTGATCAAAACCTACAGTTAGCTTAAGCGATTATCAGAGTTTCCATAAGAACTGTTCAAGTTATTATATCATTTATAATTTCTTTAAGGAGCCATTCCTCTCTGCCTCAAGTTGTTTCCATAGTTCTGATTATTCATAAATTCACATCTTCAAACTCCAACCCTTGTTTCATGTCCAATGGATTAACCACCATTGCTAGGTGATTAATGGGTTGTTAAAATTCTTACACTTATGGACTTGATTGTCCTATTAGTAGCTTCCCTATTTCATTACTCCAATTAGATAATTATGCCAATATCGCTGCGTGTGAATCAATCTCATTAACTCCTAATTGCTTTGTCACTGTGGAATGAGTTCCTAATGTTGAATTCTGGGTCATAATATTTAGAAGATCTAGTGCTCCATCTTTATTATTGGTTAGTAGAGAACCACCTGGTGCAAAATCTATCAATGTTCGTGTGCCATGATTCATTCTATAGTAGTATATTTGCAATTGTGCCTACTTTACATATCCATGTATTCGATATCTTCTCAACATTTCTTTAAATCTCTCCCAAGCCTCAACAAATGACTTGGTATCATCTTGCTTAAATTGATTAATCTTCAATTTCACTTTTACTAACTTTCACTACGGGAAAGAATTTTTCTAAGAATCTCTCATTAAAGTCTACCCGTGAAGTCATTGTTCCAGCATTTAGTCCATGGAACTAAGATTTGGCTTTTTCACCAAATGAGAATGGAAAAAGTCTTATCCTGATTATTTCCTTCGTAACACTAACAATGTGAGTGGTATCACACTACTCAAAAAGCTTTCAACATGAGCAACTAGATCTTCGTTTACTGGCCCATTGAATTGGCTATTCTGCACCATGTTGACGAGAGACTGTCGCAACTTAAATTCTGTGGTGTTGATTGGAAGCCTCATCACTTGATTGTATGTCCCTAGCACTTTTGGTTTGATGTAATCTCAAAACATATTTTTCCTCTTTCTTTTTCTAGCACTACTAGATCAAATTTGAATTGATTATTCCGTCGGCACTAATTTTAGTTTCGATTTCCCGCATGATCATCAGTCGTCTTCATCTTTTTCTTCTTCTACCCCTTGTTAATTCTGTCAATTTCAGGATCATAAAGCACTAAGTCCTTATCACCTTGACTATGCATGCACTATGACACGTGTTGAGCTATAAAAACAATACCATTCTTTTTATTATAATTTAAGTTTGTAGTAGTAGGAAATGGGATTGTCTCCATAGGGTTTGTGTAACTTTCTTTAATTTAAAAAAGTTTTTTCTCGTGTTTTAATAGTTACCAATTAACGATATTATTTAGAAAGCAATAAATAATTAAATAAACACTATGATAGTAATTAAGGAATGGAATGTGAATTAAACTAAATTAATATGGATAGTAATTAAATTAATCAATGCGAATAATGAAAACCTAGATTAAAGGAAATTACTAAGTTGTAGTCAATTGGTCATCGACCATGAAAGAAATAGGTTGATAGCTTTTAGCAAGGCACGTATTGTCCTATATTCATTGGAAAGTAGTCATATCCTTATCATTGTAATTCTACCTATTAAATAATACGCACTAAAATAGAAATGCTATAGCGTTAACATTCTAACCTAAACAAAATATTAACCATAATATGCCAATTAATAAATACCTTAGAACATAATCACCTAGAACATCTACTCGAGAAACTGGGCCAATAGATTAATCCTAGTTACTACTTCTATATAATTGTTATCGATAATTATAGCATAATCAAAATCAAAATATCATAATACATATTCATGACTATGCATGCAATACAAGAATCGTTAGTTGTAATACATAAAAA
This sequence comes from Stephania yunnanensis, assembly GCA_039657365.1. Lineage (NCBI taxonomy): Eukaryota > Viridiplantae > Streptophyta > Magnoliopsida > Ranunculales > Menispermaceae > Stephania > Stephania yunnanensis. The sequence goes on from CM077580.1 coordinate 27,101,245, forward strand.
TAACTTGTTGAAACTGTGATTGATGTTATTGAATAATAATGAAAGAACGATTAAAATAAATATCTCAAAAAAAACTTACAACCATAGTATACCAATCCCTTCGTCTGCAAAATGAACTAGCTGACGATAAAATAAAATATCCCAAGAATGAAGTATAAAACAATATGAGAATGAAATAGGGGAGAAGAGAGAGAAAGAAAGAGGAGAAAGCTAGAAGGCATATTGTCTTATTTATACTATTTTCCAAATTTTTGTGCTATCCTTTAGAGCTATTTATATGGGCTAGATTAGGTTAGATACTCATTATCTTGATAGATGTCAAATTTGTGTAAATCATTTATTTGTTAGTCAAATCCGATTTGGTTGATTCATCAATGAAACCTTCAATTTCCCTTCACATTTGGTTAGATAGCTCTGTCAGTTAGGCATTTGTTTAGTGTCTAGGATAACCCCGTGTTCAATTCCTCCAAATCTCTTATATTTTTTTCTTATTTTCTTAAATGCTTTTGATTGAAACATATGCAAAAGCTTGCAATTTCATCTAATGAGACCGAGTAGCCTAAATTAAAAGCACCAACGATTCTGAATGAGATGGCCAAGGATCAACTCCCTTCTCATGCTAATCCCATATTTTACTTTTGATTTTTTTTCGACATTATCAATCTTATTGGCATGCATCTTAAGGAGGATCCTGCGTTAGAACGACGCCATACAGGGATACAAAATGATCACTTTAATAGGCAGCACGATCAGCCTTATTCACTTGATCTTCATCAACTTCTATGGTATGTATCTCGTGGTAGATCAAACACTCTTCTTTATGGATGTACTTTAACTATCTTGCACTCTGTCACATTGAAACATAGACTATGGCACATTTGCATGGGCCATGCAAAAAAATTATAGAAGACATCACTCCACCAATAGCTCATCGCCACATCATGACATGTCCACCTCATTGTTTTCACTTCATCATCACATCACATCAGCCTTGTGGGCCCGGATTCACTACCTCTGAATTTGTGTAACAAAGTTTTTGAGGTAAATCTAACATAAGACTATCATATTTGTATTTTACACCATTTTTTGGCCAAATTTCAATTATATTCCTAAAAAACCTGAAATAGACAAATATAAGCTATTAGGGTCATATTTACGAGACTTTACCTCAAAAAAAATACTAAAATGCACTAAAGAATGTGTATAATTTATGATTTGTCACATTACCCATTCCCTGAAAAGAAAACATAAAAAGAGTAAGTGTAGTTTGTGAAACTAGAATCTAAAACTCTTTTTTTTTATAAACTTAAAAGTCCATTACTCAAAATAAAATTCTTAACAATTTTGTAAAGTAAAATAAAGTAATTGTGGCTACCTATCCTTTAGAAACGGTGCAAAAAACTTTATCGTAACTGAAAGCATAATGGTTCAATTATAGTAATAATGTTATTAACAAAGGTTGATTACAGATATCATTCTTCAGGTAATGATTTATATCGACACACGCACATAGTTAAGTTAACTATATTGTTAAGATCTTTTTTTATTGATTTAAATTAAACTACTCTATTCTATAAAAAACATTGTAAATTAACTTGTATTCTTATATTAAGAAAACTCTACGTTCGTGACTTCACGTAGGTAATGAATTACTATGTTTCCCATATCAAACTTCCTTCATCATCCTTTTGTGTGTATAATGCATCATTAGAATAGAAAATTTTCTTTATTATTAACTTCAACCCACTATCTTAGTAAAAATATCCTAATATGAAACTAGAACTTCACATATTGGTGTGAATAACGTAAGTCGCACATAGCATTAAGTACTAAATCTTTATAATGATAAACATTTAAGTTTACCATCCTGGTTTCTCTAATAAACAACTATCTATCGAGGTTCTATATTTTATTGTTGTGTATTCATATCTAATGTAAAAGCTCCAATAGCTATGGTAACTCCTAAAACATTTAATAAACAAACATGTGATCAAGATGTTTAAAGCATTATGCATAGAATGAAAAACAAATTCTAACCACTTAACTTTTAAAGATTATAATAAATTCATACTCATTTTTGCATAGTATTCATACCATAGGATCCATTAATCCCTATAATAAATTGAATACTCGCTCATTATCATGAAAAATACACAATTCATGGTATTCAATGCAATCGAAGATTAAATCAAATAAAACTAATTAAATCAAAGAACAATATCGAATCACCACAGTTGGATTCTTCAATGTATCTCCTTCAAAACAATTCCACTAATCAAAATCTAATGTAAACTATGCTAATCTATGATGGTGTGTTATAAACTATGAGGGTGGGTGAGTTTAACATGTTCCAATACTTATTTATACTCCTAAGAATCGTAAGAATACAATTAGAAATCTTAATTAACAATTCAAGACAAATTAAAATTCCAAAACTTTCTATTTTTATTTCTTGGCACTGTCTTTACGTGAATCCACACTCCTTGTGTAAAGTGACAGCGCAGCCACAGCTTTAACCTCTTATGTATGTTTTTCCTCTTAGCAGACTCACGAACCCCGGGTGTAACTCCCAAGTAACATACGTGTTAACCCATAGCCCCGCCACTGCGTCACCTCTAATACATCTCTTCATTTGATCTTCATCCCTTCTACGATCTCAAATATTTTTGCCATGGTGTGAAGTGTAGGTTTGCGCTTTTTCTCCTCATTTCATCATGAAATCACTCCTTTGTCTCTTTTATGTCTTGTAAACATGAAAACATATAAATACCATTAATTATAGCCTATTTTGGGATATTTAGGTCTATTATACAACTAAACAAGTCTTATACATGAGTCTAATTAAGCACTTGTCACTAATACCAAACTGAGTGGTTTTGGACAGGTTTCTTGGCTTAGTGGTGGGTGTCACAAGTCTAATCTGATATGTTATCCTTGTGGTTAACTAGGTCACATTCAGAGAAATCATACTGTTTGTTCATTTTTTTCATCATGTAGTGTTATGCTGATTGCAGATTAGTCTCACACACTGGCTGAAGCAGATCTTAAGGCTACAAGAAGGCTTGTAGAAGGTACTTCATATATTGATGATCGAGATAAGCATGTCTTAATTGATACTGGTTCTACCATTTCTTTTATTATTAGTGCAATGATTGATGATTGAAATTGAAACATGTTAGAGCTAGTGCTTTACTGATCTTAAACATAATAGTGAGTGAACAAGGTTTATCCTATCCTAATCTATAAGAGATGTGTAGTCAAAATTAAGGAGAATGAGCTCCTAATTGATCTGAAGGTTATGGAGTTCTTGGAATATGATGAATTACTAGGGTTGGATTTGTTAGCAAGAAACCATGCCAGTATTAACTATTTTTTTAAATAGGTAATATTTTAGATTCCTAATGTTTTTCAAATTGTAATCTATAAAGGCTATTATCTTTCATGACTTTCACTCATGGAAAGGAAGCTATTTTTCAAGATTTAAAGGTTATGGTAGAATTTGTTATTTTTGGAAAGCCTGGTCAGGAACTTAAGGTTAAGGAGATACTAGTGGTTTGCGATTTTTCAAAATTCTTTCTATCTAACTTTCCTGGACTTCCACCACCATATGGGCTTTGTTAATGATCTTATTCCTGACGCCAAACCTATATCTATCCCTTCATATTTTATGGCACGAAAGGAATTGTGTCAGTTATAGACTTGACTTGAGGAGTTGTTTTAGAGGAAGTTTATCAACCCTAGTATTTGACCGTGGGGAAGACCAATTCTTTTTGGGAAGAAGAACGGCAACCATACCTATGTGCATCGATTATAAATGACTTAATCGAGCAACCATCACGAATAAATATTCATTGCCCAGGATTGATGATTTGTTTGATTAGTTGAAAGCTGCCTAATATTTCACAAATGTTGATTTGTGGTCTACTTATCATTAGCTGAGGATCAAGGATGAGGTCTGGAAGACAACTTTCACTACTCGGTATAGGCACTTCGAGTTTGTAGTGATGACGTTTGGGCTCACTAATGCTCCTACCATGTTATTGGATTTGATGCACAAGGCGTTCAAACCCTATCTTGACTAGTTCATCATAATTTTTGTTAATGATATTTTGATCTATTTGATAAATCAGGCGGTGCATGTACACCACCTCAGGGTTACTTTGCCGCCTCTAAATGACAATCGGTTGTATGCCAAGTTCACTATTTGCAAGTTCTTGTTTTCAGAGGTCAAGTTTCTATAACATGTGATTAAACTGAGGGCGTATTTGTTGATCCAACAAAGGTTAAGGCAATTTAGGATTCGCCTACTCCCTCCAGAATGTCAGATACTCAAAGTTTTCTAGGGTTAGCGAGTTATTACTTTCAATTCTTTGAGGTTTTCTCTTATATTTCTCTACCACTAACTCAATTAACCATAAAGACAAGAAATTTACTTGGTCAAATGAGTGCAAGCCTACCATCAAGGATTTAAAACTTTTTTTGACTATAACGACTATTCTTGCATTATATGAATTAAATAAAGAGTTAGTGATTTATGCTAATGTATCTCATTTATGCTTTAGCTGTGTACAAATGCAGGAATGCACGGTTATAGCTAATGCTTAGAGACTACTCAAGATAGATGAAAACAATTATTCAATTCATGATCTTAGCCTAGTAGCAGTTGTGTTTGCCTTGATGATTTGAAGGCACTACTTGTACAATGAGAAATTTATAGTATTATCAAATCATAAAAGTATGAAATACTTATTTACTCAAAGCGAATTGAACATGAGACGTCACGGATGGCTTGAGTTTGTCAATCGCTATAACATCACTCTAGAGTATAACCCGGGCAAGGCAAATGTGGTTGTTGATGCCTTGATTAGAAGAAGAATTGGTGGAGAGAATGTTGCTACCTCCAAACCTTCTTAGTTTACACTTCTTGAAGAAGCTTTTATCACGATGACGATGCATGAAACTCAAGCTGGCACATCATAAATTGAAAGATATAGTTGTAGATTATGGATTCTAGCTCAGGTTTAGTAGAGGCATGAATTGCTACGTTAATCTCATAAATCTCTTTTGTGACGTTCGAGTCCCCGAATTTAGGATTAAACTCATATTTTGGAATAATAAATAATTAAATATGATTTTTACGTGTTAATATCCCTATTTATGCATATTATTTACTAACAATAATGTAATTACTTGAGGAACAAGTAAGGTTTAATTGATAAAAATCCAAGTTGAAGGGACTTAATTAGGGACATTAGATGGTCCTAGAACTAATATGCATCAGATAAGATAAAGGTATAGAGTGAATTGTATAGGCAGCTAAGAACTGTTCTAAACCTCAGTACAACATATCATCCTCAGATTAACTGGCAAATTGATTTTCTAATCTTAGTGCAAGCAGACATGCTTTGAGCTTTTGTCTTCAAGTTTGGTGGCAACTAGGAAAAATATATTCTTTTATATATGTTCTCTTATATTAATAGCTATTAGTCTAGCATCACAATGGCTCCTTTAGAAGCTCTGTATTGTTGACCTCGTCGTCCACCTACGTGTTGGGAAGAATTTGGAGATATAGCTTTGTTAGGCCCTGAGTTGATTCATGACTATACAGAGAAAGTTTTAAAGATTCGCCAGCATTTAACTACAGCAAAACTAAGATAGAAGAGATGAGCTGATAAGAATTATTGGTTTTTTGAGTTTTCTAAGGACGATTACTTTCTGTTGAAAGTCTCACTAAAAAAAAGGGTTATACAAGTTTGAATAGTTAAGTAAGCTAGCTTCAAGTTATATTACGCCTTTCAGAGTGAAAGAAAAATTTGGTCCCGTTGCTTATAAGTTAGAGTTTCCTCCTCAGCTAGCCAGTGTTCATAATATCTTCCATGTGTATATACTTCACAAAAAGGAGACTCAGTTCACTCCAATGATTGATTCGATTGAATTTGTTCTTTTAGGGTACTTATCTTACGACGAAAGGAGCAGTTTCATTTTTTATTTGAAACTACACATAAATTTTTTTCATTTTGGTTTTGAGAATAAAATTTCTTTAATTTAGGGAAACTATAACAACCCGTTACTTTAAGCTGGCGATTGGTATAAACATGAATCCAACTAAACCTGAATTAGAATCGTGGTTAAGTCGGGCGTAACTCGCTCTGCTTATGCGTGAGTTTTTATGATCTTTGGTGTTTGTGTGACATGCTAAAATGAATTTATAGGTTGAAAGATTAATTGAGAATTAATAAGCTTATAATTAGAGAATAAACAATAAATTAATAAATTGGTTGTGCACCTAGTGCCACGAGGGGTCGTGAAATTAATGTATAAGCCAGGGAATACCCGTTGGTGTGTCAAGATACTGTATTTGCGATAAAATACATGGGATATGTATATAAATGATATATAAATATATATAAATAAATCGTAAATTTGATTTGATTAATATAGATCATCAGATTGCCTCGGGATGAGCGCAAGTGAAAGGTGCGTTAAGAAGTGTGTCATTTTAACACCATTTTCATTTGATCAGCCTCGTGATTGTGCAATGCATATATCAAGAAGAATCCATATATAAACCAAAAGCTTCGATCTTTTAACTATTGTATCGATCAATTGAGAGGAAACAAGTGATAATTTGATTTGTTGAAAGGAGGTAATCTAGGGAGATCAAAAGTGAGTGATCTAGGAGGGATTAAACTAATGTTGATCTCGTGATTTATCATTATTGGTAAGTTCAATTTTGGTTATTAGTTGAATTCAAGACTTGATGATAAATCACTATTAATAGTCGTTGTTGTTGATTATAAATGTGTTAGGGCCTCATTAGAGACTCTCCTTCTTGTTATGGGTAGGTTTTGGATGTTTTTGTGAATTTGATAATTTTTTTCCTTTATTATACTATTAATATTTTGTAGTAGTTGTAAGTGGGAATTATCTCTATAGGGTTTTATCAAACTTCTGTAGGAAAAACGTATTGTAATGTTTTTTATTATTTTTACTTTATTTTAATTAATTGATTTAAACAGTAATTAAACTAACTAATTCAATCTATCATATAATAATAACTAACTAAACTAATTATACCAACTTAACTAATAACATTCGAATTCACTACCAATCAAAAAAAATTCAATTCACTAATAAAGAAATATTTAAACAAATATTTGGAGCAATGAAACATCAACCCGTTTCGCATGTTACTTCAATCATATAGATAAACTCTAACCATAAGTAAGTAAACAGCCTTTAGCTAGCCATTAGTTCTTCTTATACTGGTGGAAAAGCTACGTTTTAACTTTGAAGAGCTAAGCCCTTTGAATATAGAAAGATATTAACTTCACGCAATAAAACCTCATTACACTTACTAAAAAAATCGAACTACTAAATCTAGCACCTTCGGAAAGCTACTTCACCATTAGATTTAGATACAAAATTGAACTAGGACATTTAAACGGTAACACCTTTCAAACAATCATAGCAACTACTTTAAATTAGATAATGAATCTAAATCAGTGAATCAAAGTTCATGATTAAAATTAGTAGATAATAACCTATTAAATCAGTAAATCAAAGAATATGATTGGGTTAAAGCATTAAGATACGAGTCGATTGTGCATAATAGTTTCTTATATTTTTTTATTATTTGTAGTAGTGGTAAATGTGATATCGTCTCCACAAGGATTTTGCAAATTTCTAAAGAATGTAATTTTAGTTTTGTTTTTCTTAATTTAGTTAATCTAATTAAACGGGAATCGAAATACTAAATAATTAAAAACTATAACTACTAACTTAATCAACCAAATTAACTAAACTAATTCAAACAAATTAATGCAAACTTAATTAAGCAAAACTCAAATTGAATATAACATAAATATCTAAACGAACATCAAAACAAATCCTCACTAAACCATGCAATTTGAATTGCATTAAAAAACTAGAACATAGCGTCACCTCATAATCTATTTATAATTGTATCACATGGAGTATTTGAATCAATAAATCTTAATTCATAAAGATGGATAACCTTTAGCAAACAATAGATTTTTTCTATATTCAATAAAAAATAAGCCATATCCTTATCATTGTAAATCTGCGTATTGGATAAAACATAATAAAATAGATATTATCGTAGCATTAACACTAAATAACAATCATGCCTAATCTAAATCAAATATTTATGAAAATATGTCAATCAATAAATGACTTAGAACACAATCTCCTAGAACATCCACTCGGGTAATGTGGCCCTATAGGTTAATCCTAGCTTTTATTTCCACAATGCTTGTCAATAATCATAGACATAAAATCAAAATCAAAATATCATAATACATATTTGCAACTATGCGTACAATATCAATCCTCATTAATTGTAATATGCAAAAATAACTTATTAAAATTGTGATTGTTGTGTATATTTAGATTTGAAGCATTAAGTACATGATTCCTTAATTATAACTATATAGCAATCCAAAGTACATATATGTCTAAAGTTTGTTTAAATTAATAAACTACACACTCATGTTGGAAGTAAATAACAAAATAATATAATTAAAAGACAATTAAATAAATATCTCTTATTGAAATAAACAAAGCTCCAATGTCGCTTCAAACATAAATTCAAAAAAAACCAACATACGGCTAATAGAAGGTTTAGAGAAAGTTTTCTACGGTCCTAATTTTAAGGCCCCAAAGGTCCTATTTATAGTTTCCAAAGTATACAAATTGTAACTAAACTTAAATTCGTTGTTCTTATTTAAAAACTCGTAATCAAACTCAGCGATTTGTCAGCGATTCCTAAATTGTACATAAATTGTTGAGTTAATCAGTGGAAATTGGTTTTTGTGCTCTAACGATTCATCTAATGATCATAGTGTCAACTCTAATTTGCTAATGATTTGATGGCTCTTCTCTACTAGCAATTTAGACAATGATTCCTTCATAATCTCATATTGTTGGCTAATTGCTGATATTATTTTCTAGTTGATTGTTTTGCTATTTTTCTTATTTTTCTTCCATTTCTTCATTATTCTGAATTAAATCCTTAAATCACAAAAATAAGAGAATACCTAGTATAATATCATCATTTATATTTAAAATCAATCTATATTTCACTATAAAATACGTCTAATTATTGACTTGTCAAAATACCCAAAAACTTAGTGCTTTGCTGCCCCGAGTAAAAGAGTATTCTCAATCATATTTTATTTTCATTCTTTATATCATGATTTCAATCCAATTCATCTTAACTTTAAATAATATAAGTTGTATATAGAATTGATCTTCAAATTAAAACCTATTACCCACAAGTAAATAAAAGTTATTGTAGAATAGAATGACTAACACAAAATGAAGCATCTCTTAATGATAACTCGACTACCCAATGCAATACCACTTAGAACTAAAAGCTCAATACAAATGCCAGTGCACAATATAAGTTTTCTCAATTTCCACTTACATGCATCAAGCTTAAGATAACTAGTATAGAATCTCTGAACATAAAAACCACTCGATTAATCTTAACTTTAGAAAATAATTTGTAAATAGTACCATAATCGAAATGAATAGGAATTTTGCAAAGATACCAATGAATGTATCGTTTAAAATGTGTTAAATTAAGAAATGCTTCACTCAACCCAAGCTTCAAGCACTCAAGCTAAATCTTTACTTTGGAGTGTTTAAGAACATCAATATTTTTCATCTCTCATTTTTTTAACTACTTCATCCTAACTATTTTTTTATTATAAATATTATTTCATTTGACTTTTGAGTCCCTGCTCCATTTCCCGTGGACATTAATCTATATGACTCTCTATATATTTGTAAACTTTTGTTCGTACTTCTCGCAATCCACTAAAAATGAAGAAAATATTCTTTCTAACTTGTAGATATTCATTGCTTTCTAACCCATTTCTTCTTTCAATTGTGGCATAATAATTATTTATACATAGTACAAAAATACTTAATCAATAGCCCTTGTATTGCAAGATTCTTAAAAATTTGTGTTATTCATCTTGATCTATTATTTTGATCTTTTTCCCATTCTCATGAATAACAAAAGGCAATCAATCCAGTGTATACATAAACTAGTAAATTTAATAAAAAAGGGTATAAAAATTGATTCTTTCTATCATATAATTCACTTGGATAATAAAAATATCGCTTCCATTCAAAATCTATTATATATTCATTATATTATATTATATTCTTGGCTAAAACTAAGTAAGAAGAAATTCATACTTGCTTGAATTCAAAAGAAATTTGAAAAACTTTATCAACTCATTTAGAATATCTGATTAAAAGTTTGAATTTTTTGGATTAATTCTTAACATATTTTCTACCTTTGTTTTCTTTCCTTGCTTTCTTTCTTATTTTTGCTATCATCGTCATACTTCACATAAAATACCTCCAAACTCATTATAAACCTTATCCTAAAATTTTACAAATTAAGTCAAATTTCCAACAAAACAAATATACCTCATGAAGTATATACGAAGTGGTACAATCATAAATTAGATAATCAATACAACAATCAACTCGATATATGAATCTTATCAAACAAAGTGCATTATAATTGAATAATCATCACCATTACGTAATATCACATCACCATGAATATTATTAAATTTATCAAATTACTTAGTATAGATCATAGATAGTCTATCACCCTCACATATCACATAGTATCATCATTACTAGAAATCACATACTATCATTACCAGAGTTACATGCAAGACCTCAGACATTATCACTAAAAAAAATTAAAAAGTTGATTAAAGAAGTTAATATATTTGTCCTGAAGTCGCATCGTCATCATTTTCCACTAGATCAATCTTTTAGGACTGGTAACTCGTTGTGGGATCATAGAGGGGGTAGTCCTGACCTTGTGGTAGTTGATCATCAATAATAAGATTACTCAATAGGCACATCTGCGTAGATGGTACACGAACCTTTGCTCATCCTTGTCTTCTACATCCTGTGAATGTTCCTTGCTTAGGTCCTCTGGTTCTAGAACACTACTTTTTTAATCCTCGGAGTTTTCATTTGATTACATAGAATTGTACCCATAAAGGCCAACTTTGACTCCTCCATGTAAAGTCCATCATAGTCCCTAGCTGGTCACTCCATATTCGGATTATTTATAGCTCTCAACATTTCTTACAAAAATCTACTCGTGTCATCTCTAATTTTTCTTCTTTGCTATGTCTCTCTTATAGCTCTCAACATTTCTTACAAAAATCTAATTTCTCTCTTTTATTTTCGGAGTCTTTATATCCATCAATTTTTTTATTTCTTTCTATTAATTCATCCATGACGGCCTTCTTTGGTAAAACATATATCTCAAGTGTTGCCATTTTAACTTGATCTGCTCTACAAAAAGCTGTGATAATCAAACGAAATAGTAATTCGTCATTCTTCTTCATTATGATGGAACGTTTTATCAACTCATCGATAATCTTTCCAACATCCTAATATCCCAATCCCATCACATTGTGGTAAGGTAAAGCAACTTTGTAGTTCATGATCTTATGATACTGCAAATTTGATTGCAAATTGGCATTGATGAAATCACATCACGCTTTCGTTATCTTCCTAAAAATTTTGGTAGTGATGTTCTTCGAGTACCTTTTCATGTCTAAAATGAATCCATTACCATGGATTACCTCTAATACTCCCCTAATTTCCTTAATTGGGTAGTGGACTTAGTCGAATATTTAGGCTTTAGGTACTCATCTTGTTCTCTTTTGTGGTAGAATAATCGATTTTCCTTCGTCTAATTCTTGAATCTATTTTATTCTAAAAAAATTTGCATAAAACTATCGTACAATATCGCACCAATCTCACTAGGAACATCCTCAAGGTTTAAATAGCTATATGCCCTAGTCAATAATCCTTAGTTTCTCACATCAATGATATCTAAGATCTTAGGCCTATATTTCAACTAATTCTTCACATTGAATGCCCTCTCTAGGATCGACTTTCTTCCTCTTTCTATATCTTTCTTAAACTTGTCAAAGGCCTTGTCATTGATAAAATTACTTCTTTAAAAAATAATTCTTCACCACCTTCGGTATCTCTTGTTCTACTTTCTCCCTCTCATCGTCATAATCTTCTTCAAAATTATAGCTAAATGATAAAGGTGGAGTAGGCTATGTATTGAAAGAAATTGACGTTTGTCTAATTGGAGAAACTTCAAATTTTTCCTTGGTTTTCTCTACTACCTTCCCATTTCCTTTCTCCTCCTTCAAGTTTTCACCTCTTCCACTTCTGGCCATTCCAATATGTTCAAGCAAAAGAATAAGCATGCAAAAGTCTTTTATAAATCAAGAGTTTGAAATTCATATGAAATTCATTGATAAAGCGTCGTTAATAAAAACAATCATTCATAAATAATTTAAGTCATGCGATAAACAACACAAATCTCATTTGAAACTGAGTCTTAAATAAGTTTGTGTATAAAATCAAATTCATTCGCCATATACTAAAAAATAGTTTAAAAATTATAAACAAATTATCATACCACTCTAATACTAGTATTAGAATTGAAAACATTCTACAATTAAACCAATTTAGATTAAGAATTCCAAAATTTAACATCTAAATAGTCCTAATGGGTTGCCTCCCATAGAGAGCTTTTGTTTACTGGTGTTGGCACGAAAGTGATTATCCACTCTAGTGCCATTCCATAAAGTTATTGCTCAGCCATGCACTATAAAAAAGATTGTCTTTTTCAAAGTATGCATGATACCTTACGAAGTGCTAGGAAATGTCGTCCTAAGATTAACGGAGGATCTTCATTGATGAAGTGTGGCATAATCAAAGAATATGTAGGAACAATGTACTTGTTAGTTTAAATTGGTACATTAGTAAACACTCCTATTGGTTTTTATAGAATAATCATTTGGGAAAGTAACTTTTTAGAAGCAAGTACATCCACTTCCTATTGAGTATGAAGAAATACCAAGCCCATTTGACTTTTATGTTTATGTTTATATCTCCTGAATCATTGAGCTTAACAATTGCTAGATTCTTTTTTTCTTCTTCTTATTCTTCGTAGCTTTAAATTCCACCATTTTAAAATATTTCTCAACATTGTTCAGTTGTTTAAAACATCAAAATGTATCTATACTCAAGGCTTCAAAATGAAAGGCATAACTTCTAATGTTGCAGTTGTGTATCGCTTTTATTATAAATTAATTCAAACCATTATTCCTGATGTTGCATACACCAATTTGTATACAGAAACTGTCACGGCCCAATAATTAGTACACGTTTAATTCGTAATTATGACAAAAGGACCCGCGACGTGGGACCGCAGTGCGATACATGTCACTACCGAGGCAAGGTGGTCGAGGTAAATGTTATATTTGTTGTGTTGTTTGCCTAGTGTATTGTATATGTTTAGACCGCTAAGTCATTTACGGGTATGCAGATACCGAGACGAACGGGGACGCATCTCGAGTCGCGTGTCAACGTGGGACCGAGATAGTCGTGTATGTGGTTTAATGTGAATTATTTTAATAGTTTGATCCACATTATTTAATATTTTCGCGTTGTGCGCGTGTTGTGACGAGAGTGCGACGTCACGATTTGTGCGTAACGCGGGTGTACGGGGTAATATATGATTGAGTTGTCACATCAGTAACCTAATCATTAAAGCAAAATAATAAATAAAAAAATGAAAAGTTGCTTTTTCTCTTTAAATCCGGATAAAGAGATAGAAATATGGGTAGTGGAGAAAAAAACAAAGGAAGTGGGGGTAGTTGAGAGAAAGTGCTTTGTTTATATAAAGAGATAAGAAGAGGAGATTTTAAAATATTATATAAACATGTGGTACCCCACTACATATTTCACTTTATACATTTATATAAAGATATATTAGAAAGATAAGAAACGCACAGAGGGACGAAAGGAAGAAGAAAGAAAAGAGAGAAGGAGAGGAAGGAGACCATCGAGAGGAAGCTCTCGGACGGCGGCCTCTGAGCGGCGGCAACGAAGCAAGGAGGGCGGCTCGCTGATGCAAGGATCGGCTGGTGGGAGAGAAGAGAGAAAGAGAGAGCAGAGAAGTAGAGTGAATGCCAGAGAGGTGGCGAACGAGGTGAGCTCTGGCGAGTGAAAGCGGCGGCTCGCGACGACGACGAGCGCGGTGGAGACCTAAATTAATCAAGGTTGTTGTTGAGATTGTTGTTGTTGTTGTTGGAAAAGAAAGATAAAAAAAAAAAAAAAAAAAAAAAAAAAAAAAAAAAAAAACAGCGGCTCGGCGATGAAGAAGATGGAAAACGGGTCGGGTCGACCCAAACCTATGTGAATCGGGTCGGACCGACCCTGAACCATTCGGTTGGACCGGGTCGGGTTTGACCCGGACCCACCTATATAATATTATATATATTTAATTATTAAACAGTTTTGTTAATATATAATAAATTCCTGAAAATAGCTAAAAAAAATATGTAAAAATTTAGGAAAATTACAGAAAAATTATATTAGCGACCCAAATCAATAGACCTTCACTATTGCTATAAAAAGTGAAGAACTCGGGAGTCGGTCGAGGCGTTATATCGGGATTTTACCTCGAAAAAAAACGTGAAATCGGCAAATTCGTCTCGAACTCAATTTTGACCAATGTCGACCAAGTTAGAGATCTTAAATCATTAAATTAGACTTTAAATTGATATATTCTCAACTATTAGGATCCTAGAGGAGCTATTACGGGGATTGGGTGCGTACATCGACGCGACGGAAGCCGGATAGCTTAGGAATTGCTGTGTGTTTGTAAGTAAACTGGTTTGAGACATTTATTTACATTTCATTCCATTTATTTATTTCTTCTCAGTTATTCGAACTGAATTACTTTGAAATCCATATGCTATGACTTGTTCAGTTGCTCATTTTATGATGTTCATAGCATACGCTGTTTTGTATATCATTGATTCTAATTTCTATACTTTGTCATATTTATAGTTGTGTGAGAGTCAGTGATATAGCATGCTATTAGGATAGTTTGTATATTTTGACTCAAATCCTTTGTGTATTAGTGTGCTATTACATTTCTTGGATTCCAATGCTGCGTCGTTTTTGAATATGAAAGTAGTTCTTGTGGTTAGGGTCATTTGATGCTAGAAATTCCGCTTTCATACGAGGGTCACTAGACTTGTCGGGATGTTAGGAAATTTCTCCACTACCTTGCATGACACACGAGGTAACGTGCCTCGAACGGGGTAATCGGACCTCGGGGTTTGTTGGCGCAAGAATAACTTGGAGTGAACATGACGAGTTTTAAAACTCGGGTGTGTTAGCAAGTATACATTCCAGTGATACTAATTCACTTGGAATAGAAAAGGCGTAATCGTAAGTACGACCTTTTGAAATTATGATATAGAGCTCAATTTGAAATGAAATGCTATGAAGCAGAGCTCAGAATGTAGTGGCCAGGCTGATGTGATGAAGATCGCAGCCGACCGACCCTAATCCATTACTACTTAACCTGGAGTCAGTTTCATATGTGATTAACTCAAGTATCTCTTTGCCTAATATTCTTTTCAGCATAAGTTTCTATTTACATTATGCAATTTGATACTTGTTGTCTATTTGGGAATGTGGAGCGATGTCTCTCAGTATTACTT
This sequence comes from Stephania yunnanensis, assembly GCA_039657365.1. Classification (NCBI taxonomy): domain Eukaryota; kingdom Viridiplantae; phylum Streptophyta; class Magnoliopsida; order Ranunculales; family Menispermaceae; genus Stephania; species Stephania yunnanensis. The sequence goes on from CM077580.1 coordinate 27,116,859, forward strand.
AAATATATTCATGCACTTACCGTCTAGTTTGTGACGGTGGTGCAGATCAGCCGAGTAGCAGACCAGGCAAAGAGAAGATTGGTGACTACCTTTAAGCCGGTAGAGGACTGCTACGATATATATTTTTGTACGTTTTGTATTATCTTGTATTACATTTTTATGTACATGCTTTTACTTTTGGGTTGAGTGAGAGGAACACCTGACTATAGACACATGTTCTATATATCATCATTTGTGTTTATATATGCATGTGATCACTATTTCCTGGTTTTTCCACAATAGGTTAGGCCTTAGGATTTCATTTTCACTAGTAACTAAATAAGACTTCCTTTGAATAATTGGTTAAAGACTTATTGAAAAATAGATTATATATATAAAAAAATTTAGTGACTCTGATTTATAGACAACCATATGTTAGTCATTAGAACACGTAAGTTAACTGTAGGTGGTATCATAAATGATAGGCATTTAGGTATTTAAATAAGGCTGACTAGTTCCTAGTTAGGTCCTATAGGGGAGATTAGGGCTTAATTAGGGATTAGGCCGGGCGGTGCCCTTATTTGTAGTTGGGGCCGTCACAGAAACATCCACTCTGTTCTTAACTAACATTACCAATCGAACAATTGATCGAACTCAATTAATCAACTGGAAAGATGTTCAAATTCCTCATCAATGGACGATAAAAGATACTAATAAAGAAAAATGTCAAAAAAGACAAACTTCTCAAGAAATTCATCAAATCATCAAACATGATGATGGTAAAGTCGATATTATATTCGCTCCGCGAGCATCGACTTCTTCCTCCACCTCAATGTCTTTTAGATCTCAATCTAGACGTTATTCTTCCTCTCTTCCGTCTACTATTCCTGATAATGAACCTTCTCATCCACCCCAAGCAACTGGTGTTGCATATCCTGTTTATTCACCCTCACCTCAAACTGATAAAGTCAGTATAAATGATTTTGAAGAATATCATATTAATGTTGTTTCTGTCGAAGAAGAAATTGGCACAAAAGAATTTATTCTTGATTATGCTTTATTAAAGCAGCAGTTTCTGACTCATCCATTTAAACCCATATTTTGTAAATTAATTAATTTTCAAAAAAAACGATTTATCTTGAACAATATTTTGACTATGTCAAACTTCATCAGCAAAATATCCCATTTTTTGACTGGCACACTTAACATTTTCCTCTACTTTCTCATCAAATTAATACTGTTTGGGAACACACTTCTGGAGAAAAATATGTGCAAACACATCCTCCTCTTGCTCCTCTCAAAATCGAAGAAAATATTAAAGCTGCTCCTTTTAAAATTGCCATTGAAGGTGAAGGAATTGCTTCTCGGCAAGATATTAATCATTTGATTGAAAAAAAATAATTATACTAATATTTATTTATCCACTTTAGTTGATTATAAAACATATTCTACTAAAGCATCTAAATCTTCATTACCAACTTCACAATCTGCTCATTTAGCATCTCCAATCACTACAAAATCCTTTTTTCCTTCGATCTCTTCCTCAAATCAGCAACAATTAGAATCTTTTGCTCCTAAATATTCTTAGGACTTTATGGATAAACTCACTACTCAATTGGCTCAATTATCCTTAGCCAAATCTCAAAGTTCCTCTAAAGATTCATCAAGTCGCAACAACAAAGATAAAGGACCTATAATTGCAAACTTAGATCAATTATATATTTCATCCATGTCTTCTAAGACACCATCTGTTAGCTCATCTATTTCTACAGAATTTTTCGATATCTCTGACTCTGAGTCTCCCTCAATGCAAATTAATAAAGTTTTTCGTCAACGGAATTATAATTCTTCTCGATTTCCTTTAAAGAAACAATTCTATTCTAGACCCACTCCTGCTGATCTTATTCTTGAAGAAAAGAATTCAAAACATCAAAAATTTGATGGCAATGCCATTTATGAATGGAATATTGATGGATTATCTGAATATCAAATTATGAAAACTCTTTTGCGAATCCAAATTTATGTGAAAGCATGCCCGATACAATGCCATTCTGATACGACAATAGCAATTGCTATTTCAAATGGCTTCACTGGGCAATTATTTGTTGGTGGAATTATCTTTTTAATCATGATAATCATGACAAAATTATTCACTCCTTTAAAAAAGATACAAATCAGCAACCTATCCTTGATGCTCAAGGGCAACTATAGCATAATGGTGTCGACACATTGCTAGCAAATATTATCTGGTATTTTGTCGGACATATCTCTTCTCTTAATGATAAAATCAGTGATCAATTGCAGAATTTAAGGTGTAAAACCTTAAGTGATTATGTTGCTATAAAGATACATTCTTCACCAAACTCTATCAATTAACCGATCATGATAAGTCCTTCTGGAAAGAACGATTTATTGTTGGTTTACCCCTGTCTTTGCTGCAAAGGTCAAAGAATATATTAAAGATCAAAATGATGGATCCATGAATTGGACAACTATGTCCTATGGAGATCTTCTCCAATACGTTAAGCTTTGCGGAATTTCTATCTGCAATGATATGCGTCTTTAACGCTAATTAAATAAAGAAAAGAATTCATTGAAAAACGACCTTGGTAATTTATGTTATGAATTTGGTTAAGAAATTGATCCTACTCCTTTAGCTACTCATCATAAACGACATCATCGCATAAAGCGACACTCCAAATTCCCAAAAAATCAATTTTATTCTTCTTCCAAGATCCATAAGAAAGGACAACCCAAAGCTTCCAAAGCTAAAATTGCATTCAGTCGAAAACGCAAAAATGTTTGTTTTACTTATGGAAAACCTGGTCATTATGCTAATAAATGTTACAAGAATCGCAAGGTTCAACATGTTCAGCATTCTAATATCGAGTCTTCCTCCTCTAAAACTAACTGTCATTGCCCTATCAATATGCTCCATACATCTTCATCTTCTTCTGATAATGAAATTAATGTTCTCAATGCTCATGAAGAACTTATCTTCGCTATTGGTGATCAAATTACAGATCCATCCATTAAATACAAATATTTCACGGAATTAATTCCTAAATCCCAATCTTCTGATCCCCGATCATCTAGTTTTACCAAAAAACAACAAAAATTTCATCAACAGTTAACGATTGATCCCGAAAGATACACTTTGGCGAGTCTTATGAATGTTGTTAATAATAAACCTCATCAATCCACAATTCAGTCGTTACAAATTGAAATTAATCAGTTGAAAACTGAAATTAAATTGTTAACCGATCGGGTCCAGACCCTAGAAACCATAACTTATACAGACTCTAATTCTGAATTTGACCCAAATAATGTATTCATCGAAACCATAACTTGTTATACTCAAGACTTCTCCTATAAATGTTCAGCTTTAATTGATTCTAGTGCAGACTAAAATTGCATCCGTGAAGGACTTATTCCCCTACGATATTGTGAAACCACAGAGAGCAGAACCTCTACTGCCAATGTTACCAAGTCCTCAATTAATTATAAATTCCCCTTGCTCACATCGGCCATTAATCCATTTGTATTCCTACATCCTCCATCATTGTTAAAGGTCTTCAACATGATATATTACTAGGAACTCCATTTTTACAGGATATTCAACCTTTTTTGGTTACTTCAAAAGGTATTTCTACCACCTTACACAATAAACAAATCATGTTTTCATTTCTTCAACCTCCGAAAGAAAAATTTTTAAATCAGCTTTTTCATCAAATTGATTATAAAAAAAATCATATAAACGTTTTACGCTCCAAAATCAATTTTCTTAAAATGACCAATATTTACAAAATTCAGCTTTTCAACATAAACTTCAACTATTTCAAAATTCTTTACAACAAAAATGTTGTTCTGATATTCCTTCTGCATTTTGGGAACGTAAACATCATATTGTTACTCTCCCATATCTTCATGAATTTCATGAATCAAACATTCCTACAAAAGCTAATCCCTCTCAAGTGAATTCTCGATTGTGAACTCGTTGTCAAAATGAAATTAAAGATTTAATTGCCAAAAAACTCATTACTCCTTCTAAATCCCCTTGGGGTTGTACCGCATTCTATATGGAAAATGCTCCTAAATTGGAACGAGGTGCTCCTCATCTCGTCATTAATTACAAACCTTTGAATAAAATCCTCAAAACCATTCGGTATCCTCTACCTAATAAATATGATTTAATAAAAGCCACTACTTCTGCAGTAGTATTCTCCAAATTTGACCTCAAATCTGGATTTTGGCAAATTCAGATTCATCCTAGTGATAGATATAAAATAGCATTCAACACTCCATTTGGTCAGTACCAATGGAATGTCATGCCTTTTGGCCTCAAAAATGCTCCTTCTGAATTTCAAAAAATAATGAATGATATTTTTAATCCTTACCAATGACTTCATCCTTGTTTACATTGATGATATTTTGGTTTTCTCTAAATCAATTGATCAACATTGGAAACATCTCTATACCTTTCAGGCACTTATAATCAAAAATGGCCTTGTGCTATCTCAAAAGAAAATGCATCTCTTTCAAATAATTGTTACCTTCTTAGGTTTCAAAATATCTAATCAAACCATTACCCCTATCAACAGAGTTATTAATTTTGTTGACAAATTTCCTGATCAGCTGTCAGATAAAAACCAATTGCAACGCTTTCTCGGCTGTCTTAATTACTTATCTGATTTCTGTTAGAATGCGGCATTAGATCGCAAACCTTTGCAAGAACTCCTTAAAAAGGATGCAAAATTCATTTGGACATCAAATCATACATCAGCCATTCAAAGAATTAAACAACATATAAAGTCATTACCATGCCTTCATTTGCCGAATTTTGCTTATCTAAAAATCATCCAGACCGACGCCTCTAACACAGGCTATGGTGGGATCTTATTACAAAAACCTCCTTCTCAACCAGAGCAATTAGTCTGTTTTACATCCAAACTTTGGAACAGCACTCAACGCAATTATGCGACTGTCAAAAAGGAAGTTTTAGCTATTATTTTATGTGTTCAAAAATTTCAATCTGATGTTTTAAATTAAAAGTTTTTAATTCAAGTGGATTGTAAAGCCGCAAAAGAAATTCTTTTAAAAGATGTAAAAATTTTGGTTTCTAAACAAATTTTCGCTCGCTAGCAAGCAATATTAAGTATTTTTTATTTCGATATTGAATATATTAAGGAACTGATAATTCTCTTCCTGACTTTTTGTCTCGTGAGTTTCTTACTACTCCTCAACTTAATTGCCCACAGATCACAATGCCTGATAAAGGTAAACGTCCAGCATCCGTTGCATCCACTAATAAATTTGCTCCTCTAGCCTATACCTCTGAAACAAAATCTCAATATCGTTTCAGCAATGGACATTTAGTCTTTATCCTTGATTCCAGTCTCTTGGAAAAATCTCTCCCCGATCAAATCAAATTTGTCTTACCTCCTTTTCATTTTATTCCTACCCGACCTAATATTACCATCAAATTCTATAAAACCATCCTGATTACAACAGGTTCTATTAGCATAGAACATTTTACAAATCAAAACTCTGAAGAGATTGCTTATTCCAAATTTTACTAATGCATAAAACATTTTACAAACCACGTTTCAATATTCAGGCCCTTGACACAGGTTATGGTGGGATCTTATTACAAAAACCTCCTTCTCAACCAAAGCAATTAGTCTATTTTACATTCAAACTTTGGAACAACACTCAATGCAATCATGCGATTGTCAAAAAGGAAGTTTTAGCTATTGTTTTATGTGTTCAAAAATTTCAATCTGATGTTTTAAATCGAAAGTTTTTAATTCGTGTGGATTGTAAAGCCGCGAAAGAAATTTTTTTAAAAGATGTTAAAAATTTAGTTTCTAAACAAATTTTCGCTCGCTGGCAAGCAATATTAAGTATTTTTTATTTCGATATTGAATATATTAAGGGAACTGATAATTCTCTTCCTGACTTTTTGTCTCGTGAGTTTCTTACTACTCCTCAACTTAATTGCCTACAAATCACAATGCCCGATAAAGGTAAACGTCCAGCATCCGTTGCATCCACCAATAAATTTGTTCCTCTAGCCTATACCTCTGAAACAAAATCTCAATATCGTTTCAGCAAAAGACATTTAGTCTTTATCCTTGATTCCAATCTCTCGGAAAAATCTCTCCCCAATCAAATCAAATTTGTCTTACCTCCTTCTCTTCATTTTATTCCTACCCGACCTAATGTTACCATCAAATTCTATGAAACCATCCTGATTACAACAAGTTCTGTTAGCATAAAACATTTTATAAATCAAAACTCTGAAGAGATTGCTCATTCCAAATTTAAAATTCAAAAGGTTATGTCTCTTTTAGAATGGAATCAACAGCAGCATTCAGTGCTCCAAAGCCTCTTCATTTATCAAGCAATGACTCTTGTCAAAGATAAAACTCCCGCTCAAGTTAACTATAAAGATTATGTAGATGCTTGGCGCTACATTTTGTTCTATAAAGATCCCTCTTCTGGCCATTCTTGGTATATAACCTTTAAAAAATCACTTAAGGTTAATTTACCAAATTGGTTCATCGCCGAATGGTGGGTTAAATTTGGTCCTCCTCTGGAGATCTTTCCATATGATGTTTACGGGAAATTTTCCACTGAAAATTAACCATATCCCAATTCATGCATAAGCATTCTATCCCATGGATCCTTAAATGGCATTATGGAACTCATAAACGGACAACTGAGGTACATCAGGTTTTTACTTATCTCTCGCAAGAGATCCAATGCAAATGGTGGGATAAATTCAATATCAACTCAATTGATGTCTCTATCCCTTCTGCACCTCCTTCAAAGTCTGCAATCTATCAATCCACGCATCTTGTTGAATATCCAGTAGATATTAGCCCTCCTCCTGAAAATGAGGATTTTCCTCCTTTACCTAAAACCTATAAAGAAGTCGTCGTCCCTCCAACTCCTGCAGCATCCAGTTCAGCTGACACTTCTGAGTTGGCTTAATCTATTATTCAGCAAGTTCATGGAAGCTTTCAACAGAATTTTCTGACTATGCAAGAACATTTTGATAAAAGATTTCAGCAATTTGAAGATAAATATTATGCTTCCTCCAGAACTCAATCAGATAATTGTTCTGCTTACTCTACAGACCGATTCGAATTATAATGCGGACGTTGGCCCGTGCTCTCTGAGATCCTGGTATCCGTGATATTATGATAGAGCATCTCTATCTTGAATTAATCTGTAATGGCGTTGAGCTCATGAGAAATTTCTCAGATTCACGTTATCAACTTTACATCTTCCCATGCAGTTCTCTTTTCTGGACTTATGAAGATGCTAATATGCTCATAGCATTATGGCATTTATTGGAGAAGCCAGAAATTTACGTGGTCATTTATTATCTCGATTTTCATCGGTATCCAAGTTACGTTCACTATTTCTTATGGAGCGTGCTCCGAGCACCACCCATGTGCTTTCATTGTCATTATATCAACAATCGCGGTAACAATTAATATTCAGGCCCTTTCCATCAAAATGTATCCAGCCCATGCTTCCTGGACTTGTCCAGCATTCAAGCTCAGGCCATGCATCTTTTCTAGCTCATGCTTCCTAGCCTTCATTGCTAGCCTTCGTTGGAGATAAGATTGTTTTGAGATAAGATCATCTCAAATCTTATCTTTTTTTCCTTTATCACAACAGGTGTCTTCTCTTTTTATAAAGTGCTACTGGCTTCACGTCATGTGACAGCAAAAAGCTATGAACAGTTGTTCCTTTTCGAAAAGAAAATCTTTTGCTTTTCATAAAGAGATTATGTAATAATATTAGTTTGTCTGTTGTAGGACTACCTTTCCAAGGTAGTGCGTCTTTCAATTATTAGCGTGCTTTGCTTCTTCTATATATAGAATCATATGATAATAGGTTAAGGCATCGAGTTGTAAGTGAGTAAGCTTTCTTTATATTTTTGAATTTTTTCAGGAGAGATGAGATGGATTTCTTGTCTTTCTTCATCAATTGAGATTATATCTTCTTCAAGTTTAATTATATAATCTTGTTTTTTAGAAAAAGATCCCTTTTTATAAACAAAGGATGGAGCAATTTCAGGAATAGTCCAATTACGAAGTGATTGATCTATTTGGGAATAGGAAATTTCATGAATATTTTTCAAATCTAATTTTTGCATGTTCTTAGTAGTTGCTTTGCTAGAGGCTTCTGAAGAGGATCCAGGTTCAAATTTTATCGGAGCAGATTTTCTAGATAAGGTTCGGGATAAAGTTTTAGCAAGGGTCTTCATGGGTTTGCAAAATGGTGATATACTTCGGTCAACGATTTGGCTGCTAGACTTACGTACTTCTGCTAGACTTACAACGCGACGAAGAAGTAACGAACACCAACAGAGAAAAACCAGAAAACCAGATAAAACTAAATCAAGAACTTTAACAAGAAAACTAGGGCGATAAAAGAAACAGGAAAACAAAACACGAGGCAAAGCAAACTAAGTAGATTTGACAAAATATGAAATATCAAGAGGAATACTTACAGCTTTATAATGATCACTGAAAAGCGTAGAAAATATAATGCATAAAGAAAATATAATACGCAATGAAATTGGCTCGATCAACGTCACTTACATAAAATTATTCCATAATTAAATTACTAAAATATCCCTATTATAAGAGTTAAAAGTAGAGAGAATATAAAAATAACTAAATAGTCCTAATACGAAAAGTGAAAGTAAAGATAGGGTATGGGAGAGAGCTTTTATTTACTGGCGTTGGCACGAAAGTGAGTATCCACTCTAGTTCCATTCCATAAAGTTATTGCTCAGCCATGCACCATAAAAAAGATTGTCTTTTTCAAAGTATGCATGATACCTTACAAAGTGCTAGGAAATGTCGTCCTAAGATTAATGGAGGATCTTCATTGATGAAGTGTGGCATAATCAAAGAATATGTAGGAACAATGTACTTGTTAGTTTAAACTGGTATATTAGTAACCACTCCTATTGGTTTTTACAGAATAATCATTTTAAAATATTTTATGTTTATATCTCCTGAATCATTGAGCTTAACAATTGCTAGATTCTTTTTTTCTTCTTCATATTCTTCGTAGCTTTAAATTCCTCCATTTTAAAATATTTCTCAACATTGTTCAGTTGTTTAAGCCTCCATTCTTGAGTTATTATCTTTTCATTTTGAAATATCATAAACTCGTTTATTTTTTGTGATATTATTTTTGTCTTCCATTATTACCGCATTAATAATGTATACTTCAGCTTTTAAATTATAATGATTTAGATCTAAAGAATCAATATCATTAGCTTGTTAATTATTAGATTCATCAGAATTATAATATACATCTCATCATTAAAATGAAAAGTGATAATTTTGTTTTCAAAATTCATAGACATTGTTTCTTCAAAGATATCTAACTTTGTTTTAGCCATTTTAAGAAATGTCCTTTCGAAAGTATAGTCGCAGTTTTGGTTGATACTGAATTTCTTATTTCCTTGACATAAAAGTTTGTTGGAAATACTAAGTCATTTACTCTCATTAGAATATGTTATAGTAAACTATAAGGTTTACTGATTGTGTTTTCCGCAAAGGTACGATTAATAGTTGTATTAGTAAATCAACCTCAATGATTCATATAGTTTAAGTGACATGACATTAATTGATGCTACATAATTACACATAGCAAAATATATAAAAGAAGTTCCTAATGTAATAGGAATTCAAACATTTTTAGGTCAGAACATTTCTTAAGTATTTACTTTTTAATTAAAGCAAACACCTTTTGACCTAAGTTTTCATTAGATTCTTCTAAAAACTTATCCTTAGATTCAGATAATTCTTTTAAAACTTCTTCATAATTAGAAAATTTCATAATTGATTCCAGCAATGGTTTATTAATTTCTATTTTCCTAAATGCTTCAAGAATGTCTTCATTATTTTCTTCCTTCGTAGCATAAAAGCTAATCGTTGTGGAAAAGTAAAATATGAATATATATCTTGTAACGGCTTATTTTCCAAATGGACCACCATGGGAGCCGATGCGGGGCCCACAACCATGCCTACCAGCGCCAGCTGTGTCCCAAATGCCATCACATCCACCAGTTAGTCGTTATTATCATCAAGAAACAACAGTTTTCTTGTTTAAATTGTTAATGGCCTTAAATCATCTATCTCTAATTAAAACACAGCGGAAGACTTTAGTCATGTCAAATCATCTACTAAACACTCAAGTCATGCATTTAATTCTGATACCTAATGTGGAAACCCATATATCATCATAAATCACAAATGTACCTCAATGTATGAAAAGATCAATAGTACAGAGTCCTACTGTCTCGCACAATCCCGAATCCCAAAATAAAATAAAATATGTATATACAAATGTACAAGCCTGCCTATCATCTCTATATTCTGGTATCTTTCCCTTACCCTGGCTCATTCTAGGATATGTACTCAAGTCATCAGAAAAAGATAGATAACGAGTCTAGAGTGAGTATTCCCAAGGAAATTAATTGAGCAATATGGAAAGCAAATACTGGAATTGAAACGAAACTATTAAATAAACATGTGAAAATAAAATACTGGTAACTATGCTCATCGCATGCAAATATAATAGTCAACGCTTAAAGTGTGTGTTCCTAGCCCCTTTGGTCGGACTGGCGCCATACTTCGGATTCCCAACAGACTACTGCCGGCAAGTAGCACTCAAGCAAGGCCAGTATTTGGATCTGGTAGGTGATCGTCGTGGAACCTACGATGCATGCACACGTGCCCAAAACTATCTCGAGAAGCCATGTTCACCGAGATGGCACATGTGTTATGGCCTAGTAGACGTACACATAGAAATGGCATAAAAGGAGAGTCTCAACGTCCGTCCATTATAACATACTAGGAATAGTGTAATGAAAGACAGAAAATGAATTCAAAAGCAAAAATAAATACTACTCAAGAAGTTTCAGTTGGGATACTACACACCTCACGCGCACTTGTTGTACCATCAATAACCCCTAATCTAACTCTGTCTAGTTCCCAAATATCCAAAATTTCAGCCCGTAATTACCTATTTCCATATTTAGGTGTTATTGAGTCATTTGTATGTGTGTTAAGTCATTTCACACAAATTATGTCAAAACAGGGGTACATTAGTGCGCTAGGTCTAGGCATTAGCACGCTAGATACCCAGACAGTTGTATGTTCTTCACCCATATAAACATTAGCACGCTAATTTTCTAGCCTAGCGCTTTAATTGTCATTAGCGCACTAGATTCTGTGATTACCGTGCTAATCGCGCTCTTGACAGCAACCAACTGCAAATTTTCTAGGTTTTTCATACACCCAACAACCCAACCACAACCACAACCATAACACCAACAACAACACTTCAAAGTACTTTAAACTTAGTTCAAAAACTACCCAACGACTTCCAAACCCATCACCAACACCTCCAAAATTATGACCAAAAGATAGAGAAAGATGTGGTCCGTGTATTGGTCACCTTGCTATAAGTTTTTTCACCCATCCAAGCTCCATAAATCACCAAGTTTTATCCCGTAAACCCTTGTTTTGCTCTTCAAATCTTAAATAAGATAATGAAGAGAGAGAAAAGGTGGTAGAAAATGAGTCCACTTTGACTTTTATAGTTGAATTGTCATCTCTCCTCACTTGTGCATCTCTAGGTGATCAAGTGAACCTTATTTGCTCATATTCTAACCCCTCATGACTCCGATTGTGACACCGTTAACTCACTTGTTGTTCATAGCACAAAAAGTCCATTTTCGGGTGTTTCGATGCCTGGTTTTGCATCCCAAATTGTGACATACCCGTACAACCATGTCCCTAACCACCAAATATACATTCCATATTAATCATTTAGCCAAGTCTTTTCTTTTTGTGTGTCTTATGTCCCCGGCCTAGTGTTAAGTCGGTTAAACTACCCAATACCAGCGTCAACACGTATATCTAGATGACTACTTAAGACACGGTCTCATACGTCAAATGTATTATAATACCACACATTATGATGTCATTTGATCTATTTTAACGTATACACCGTAATTTAGACTAATTATCAAACACAAATAGCAATGCACACAAGCCTAACCGCCGGTCCCACGAGCGTCTAAGCTGTCAGCCATGTCTGCAAGCACGTCATAAATAACGACGAATTAAATTTAGGTCGTTACAGTTCTTCTCAACTAGGTGAAATTTCATCCCGAGATTTAAATTAAACTTTGTCGATCAACAAACAAATAAATAGGGATACCGTCGTCGCAAAGTAGACTCGAGCTCCCAGGTTACTTCCTTGGTTCCGCGATGCTACCATCTAACTAAACCTTCAGGGTCTCCTTATTTCACAAAATCTGAGTCCTCCAATCCATGATTTCAACAAATCGCTTTTCATATGACCCGTCAGGTCGTACCTCAATCTGACATACATCAACCATAGGCCTTGGTCCTGCCTTAGCTAGCTTAACATGGAAATATGAAACACTGATGTACCCCTGCCAACTGCGGTGGTAACTCCAAAAGGTATGCCACTTGGTCGACGCGTTCCTCAATTTTGAATAGTCCAATGAACCTTGGTGCTAGTTTCCCTATAATGTCAAACCTTTGATGACCTTTCCAGGGCGAAACTTTCAAATACAACAAGTCTCTAACCTCGTAGCTCAAACCCTCAAGGTATTTATCCACATATTTCTTCTGTCTATCTTGCACTGCCAGAAGTCTTTGCATGATTTGTCTTACCTTCTCAATATGGTGAACAACAGCCACATTTCTTATAGCCATTGTATCTTCCGGTGCTGCCCAACATACTGGTGACCCGTAGGGCCTACCATAAAGTACCTCAAATGGTGACATGCAGATACTCACTTGATAGCTATTGTTGTAGGCAAACTTACACAAAGGTAAGTATTCAAAACTGTAGAATACACACCCTAGCATATCCTCGAGAATCTGAATCAATCTCTTTGACTGCCCATCCGTTTGAGGATGGTAGGCGATCTTGAATCAGAACGCTCGCTGCAAATCAAGTTGCTCTCGCATACTCTCCCATAATCTCGATGTAAACCTCGGATCTCTGTCAGAAATAGACCGGTACACCGTGCAATCGAACAATCTCTCGAAGATAATGCTCAATTGTGTAACAAAATATCTCATGGCGATCGATATAAAATATGACGACTTCGTCAAGTTGTCGATAACTACCCAAATCGCATTGTTTCTGCTCGACATCGGAGGTAGGCCACTGATGAAGTTCATAGTCACGTGTTCCCACTTCCACTAAGGAATGGGCAGTAGTTGTAGTAACCCAGTCGGTCTTCTGTGCTCAGCCTTCACCTACATATGACAAGTCAACTTTCATCTTTAGCCATTAGAACAGTCTTCGCAAATCATGATACATCTTGGTTCGACAAGGATGAACTGTATATCGCGACTAGTGTGCGTCTTCGAGAATGTTGTCCCCATGCTCTAAAACCCCTGGTATCCACAAATGACGTTTATGTCTCAAGAACCCGTCTGACCCCTTAGATCACACTGTGCACCCCGGATCCTGAGTCGGGCCACCAATCTGCACAAATCAGTAATCAACTCTTTACAACTCAATAAGTTACTCTACAGACACTGTAGGAACTCACATCTGATAACAAATATGTAGCTCAGCAATAGCATTTGTCAAATACAACACCGACGCTGCCTCAAGCAACCCATGCTCATGTTTCATTTGTTGTAGGATTGTCTGGCTTTTAATATCGATTCTGATCAGCGCATCAACTACAACATTCGCCTTACCCGGATGATACATAATAGCGAAGTCCTAGTCTTTCAGTAACTTGAGGCATCGCCGCTGTCTCATGTTCAACTCCCTTTGAGTGAATAGATACCTTAAACTCTAGTGATCTGTGTACAACACATACTTCTCAACATACAGGTAATGCCTCTAGGCCTTTAGTGCAAACACAACCGCTGCAAGCTCCAAGTTTTGAACTGGATAGTTCACCTCGTGAGGTCTCATTGTCAAGATAAATAGGCCACTGGGTCTCCCTCCTACTTTAACACGCCACCCCACCTAGTGCCTAATCCATTAGTATGGACCAACAAAACCTTGACTTGCCACTAGTAAAGCCAAAACTGGTGCCGAGTCAACTTCCTTTTCGACTCCCAGAAAGCATCCTCACATTCCTATGACCATTTGAATCTAATATCCTTTTCGGTCAGTCTCACCAACAACGCTACAATCATCGAGAAGTCCCGCACAAACCACCTATAATATCCTGCCAAAACCCAGGAAACTCAGGATGTCAAATACAGACTCGGGTGTCTTCCAATCAATAATCACTCAAATCTTGTCACCATCAACAGATATAGCGTGACCATTAATGACATGGCCTAAGAACTTCACCCTAATCAGCCAAAAGGCACACTTGCCGAATTTGGCATATTATGTATGTACCATACTTTCCTACCATGCATCCAGAAATAAAAGATAAAGAACTACCAAAATCTACCATAATATGCATAGGGGTACCACAAATAGATAATGTACCCTCAACTAGTTGTTTGGTTGCCTCTTAGTCCGGCTGCGTGACCCCTAATGTTGCAAACTTAGCCCTATCTCTGGCCTGCTCTATCTGTGGCGGTACTGGTGCTGGTCGGGTATAATCTGTCACAATATGCCCCACCTGACAGCAACAGTAACACGCGTAAACCTCTGATCAGCAAGAACTCCTCTAACTCGACATCTCACTCTAACCTTGACTCTGGCCTCTCGAACCTCCGTCTTACCTCTAATGTCTGGACTGATAACCGAGTGGAGAAGACGTAAAATACGCCATTTGACGGACATCACGTCGATCTTTATCCTTTTAGCTACCCTTTCCATGATGCCAATCTCCTCGATGAGGTCTATGGCCCTATCTAAGTCAACACTGATCTCTCATCTGTCTTTTCGGCCTCTGCTCAAACCAAGAACTTGATATTTGCTTACTCTACAAACCCTGTAGCACAGCCTGAATCACTCGTCAGCTGGCCCACTACACCATGCATGTCTCATGTGCGAGGCACCGATCATAGACCTCAGTCAGAGTACGAGCTCCGTTAGATACCACTGTGCTCACTATCCGCTCATCTAGACCCCGAACAAAATAGTAAATCTGCAATTGGTCGGTACCTGTTACGTCTATGGAGTAAGACAACAAATATCAAAACCTTTCCACGTAGACTCTGACCAACATATCACCTTAGACCAGGGATAAAGACTCATATCTCGAGCTAACCCTGACCTCCATCAGTATATACTCATCCATGAATACCGTTTGAAACCATGTCGAAGCAGTAACGATAGGATGAGCCACAGTTTAAGAAGTCCGCCATATCGTTGCATCGGCTCTCAAATAAAAACTAGATAACCTCAGCCGATCGACCTCCTCAACTCGCAATAAGTCATATAGCCGCTCATAGGATAATAGCCACCTTTCGGCTACCTCTGGGTCTCTGACCCCAAAAACGTATCCTAGATAGAACTTAAGAAAGTCCTTCATCTTCCTCACCTCTAATGTCATCTGACCCCTAGAAGTCGATGCCATTGTTGGCTGCTCGGTCATAGCAAGTGTACCCACCACTTTAGCCTCCATTAGTACTCCTACTGGTGTAGCCCTCTCTGTCTGTTATACGGACGCCTACACCTGAACCTCGGCTAATGTAGGCGTTATGACTACCTATGAACTCGTCGGTGCAGGCACAGCAGTAGTAGGAGGAAAAGTAACCTCCTGAGCTCTCAACGTATCCATAACCATCGTGAACCGATCATCCATAGTCCACGCCAATGACTCCAATGTCAAGCTCGATTTTGTCGGATCACCGGTATCTCCGACCTCAGGCTGAGGGGTATCTGATGGTTGTTTATCCCTCGGTATCTGCATCGAAGTACGTACACCCAATCATCCATACCAATAGACATGTATCGTATACATATAATACACTAAAAATATGGCACGTATATCTAGGATTTCTACCCATCTCACCTCTCATCTCAACTAGGACTCTAAGCATTTCTTTTGGGTTTCCACATCTAAAGTTTATTCATCAAACGAGACCACCAATGTAATTGCATTAGAGTTAACTTCTAATTCCTCAAGCTTCACAAACCTCGCTCAGATACTAAAATTTAACGGCCTATGTTCCAAATGGATTGCTACGGGGGCTGATCCGAGCCCACAACTTTGTCTCCTAGTGCCGGTTATGTCCTACAGGCCATCTCATCCACCATTTAATCGTTATTATTCTCAAGAAACAATAATTTTCCTATTTAAATTGTTAATGGCCTCAAATCATTTGTCTCTAATATCCTATTACTCCCAAATAAAACATAATGGAAGTGGTTTATCATGTCATTTCTTCTACCACGCAATTAAGTCATGCATTTAACTTTGATACCTAGAGTGGAAAACCCATATATACTCATAGATCAAAATGTACCTCAATGTATCAAAATATCAACAACGGAGAGTCCTAGTATCTCACACATTCCCAAATACCAAAATAAAACAAAATATGTATATACAAATGTACAAGTCTCGCCATACGTCTCTGTATTCAGGTAGCTTGCCCTTGCCCCGGCTCATACTAGGATCTGCACTTAAGCCATCACAAAAAGACAAACGACAAGTCCAAAGTGAGTATTCCCAAGAAAATTAAGTAAGTAATATGGAATGTAAGTACTGTAATTTAAACAAAACTATTAAATAAACATGCGGAAATAAAATACAAGCGACCGTGCTCATCGCTTGCATATGTAATAGTGAAAGCGCGTGTTCCTAGCCCCTAGGGTCAGACTAGCGCCATACTTCAGACTCCTAACAGACTACTGCCGAGGAGCTTTGCACTTAAGAAAGGCTAATATCTGGATCCATCAAGAGGTCAGCGTGGAACGTATAACACACCTACACGTGCCCATCAGTCTCTCGGGTAGCCCTATTCTCTGAGATGGCACACGTGTTATGGCATAAATGACATACATACAAAAATTGCACGGAAGGAGAATACTGCTCAAAAAACCTCAATTGGGATATTACACACCTCAAACTGTACTCCGTAATGATGTATTTCCATGTATAAGTCTTATTGAGCCATTCGTATGTATGTGAAGTCATTTCACACAAATAATGTCAAAATAGGGGTACATTAGAGCGCTAGGTCTGGGCATTAGCACTTTAGATTCCCAGACAATTATACGCTCTTCACCCAGAGAAATATTAGCGCTCTAATTTTCTGGCCTAGCGCACTAATTGTCATTAGCGCTCTAGATTCTGCGATTGGCGCACTAATCGTGCTCTAGACAGCAACCAGCTGCAAGTATTTTGGGTTTTTAATACACCCAACAACCTAACCACAACTACACCAACAACACTCAAAACACTTTAAACTTACTAAAACAAGTACCTAACAACTTCAAATACCATCATTAACACCTCCAAAATTATGATCAAAAGATAGAGAAAGATGTGTTGTATGTGTTTCTCACCTTTCTTTTGGTGTTTTCAACCTTCCAAGCTCCAGAAATCACCAAGTTTGATCCCCTAAACCTTGGTTTTTCTCTTCAAATCTCGTATAAGATGATGAAGAGAGAGAAATGGTGGTGGAAAATGAGTCCACTTTGACTTTTATAGTCGAATTGCCATCTCTCCTTACTAGTGCATCTCTAGGAGATCAAGTGAACCTCATTTCTCATATTCTAACCCTCATGACTCTAATTCTGACATCATTAACTCACTTGCTCTTGTTCTTAGCACAAAAGTCCATTTTCGGGACTTCCGACGCCTGGTTTCCTATCCCGAACAGTGACATACGCGTACAACCATGTCCGTAACCACCAAATATACATTTCATATTAATTATTTAGCCAATTTTATTCATTTTGTGTGTGTTATGTCCCTCGACCTATTGTTAAGTCGGTTAAAATACCATGTACCATCGTCAACACGTATATCGAGGCGACTACTTAACACACAGTCTCGCATGTCAAATGTATTATAATACCACACATTACGATATCGTATAATCTATTTTAACATATACACCGTAATTTAGACAAATGAACATACAAAAATAATCATTTACCTAGCTCCAGTCGCGCACAAGCCTAACTACGGGTACCACGAGCGTCGGAGCTATCAGCCACGTCTGCAAAAGTGTCATTAATAAATGTGAATTAAATTTAGGCCATTACATATCTTCATTCAAATTATTTGGAATCTTATTATTTTCATCCTTATCAATTAATTCAGAACTTTTAAAATATTTTTCATTCGTTTCAACTCAAGCTAACTACCATGTGTATAACCTTTCAAGAAAAGGTGTATATTTAATTGTTCAACCATCCATTCTCTAGTAGGAATTACATTAGCCATCTTTTCTTTTTTTTCTTCTTCAATAGTTTTATGTGTTTTCTTTTTATTTCTTTGTTTAAGTTTCCTTCCAGTTATAGATGCATATTTCTCATCACTGAAAAAGACATTAACTTGTTCTTGATTAGTAGGAGTAGTAGTAGATTGAGTAGGTACTTTAGCTTGATTACTCTATTGAGTACTTAACCTCTTTATTTGTAAATTTATTTTAATGAACTAATTTTTTAGTTCATTAATAGTAATATCAGTCTTAATATGATTTTTAGAAATCTATATCAATTTTTGATAACTTTGGTTCATAAAATTATGCAAGATTTGCTCTAAATTTGGATTCATAGATTAAGAATTTGTTGAGGTTGCTTATTAGATTCAGATTGTATCTAAGCTCTTGGTCTACAAGTACTATAATTTTGATTTTGAAAACCATAAATATGATTTGGGTGATGTCTTCTAGGGTAATAAGTATTGTTATTATATTGATTTCTTATAGGACTAAGAAATTGGTACATTATTGCATTGACCTCTTTAGTATTCTTATGTAACGTAAGACACACATTCGTTGGATGTGTAACCTCATTACAAAAATCCATAAGCTTTAACTTGATTAGATCTATCTTTAGTTAACAACTTAACCATATTGGATAATTCATCAATTTTATCATTAGACTTATTATTTCTTCTATTATCAATTTTATTATGTTTCTTTCTTAAGGATTCAATTTTTACACTATTTTGCTAAGATTATTTAGCCATTTTATTAAGGTAGCGGCTAAAAGGACCCGAGTTTTTGCTAAACAGACCCTAATTCTTTTAAAAAAAAATAAATCCTTGTGTGAAATGACCCAACTGCCCTTGCATGTAAAATGGGTTTTCGCTTACCCATACCCTTCTCACACCCACTCACTCATACCCCGATCGCCCTTCTTTCGAATATTGCTCACACTTTCAGCCCAAATCCGACATAATCTGAGAAAAATCACATCGATTCGACACAATGGATGTACTCCTTACCTATTTTTCATATCGATTTCGGGGATTTTTTAGCTTTTTTTTTGCATTTGGTGAGTTGGTTAGAGTGTTTATGGTTTTGTGGTTGGGTTTAGGGCTTTTTATGTAGAGCTTAAATCTCACATTTTTGGCGCAAAATATGAATGGAATTGAGAGTATCTAGCAATTCCAAGCAAAACCTACTTTCAAATGGAGTCAGTTGAGACCTTTAAAGATATTTCGGTGTAAGACAACCGAGACCTTTAAAGAGGTCTCGGTCCCGTGTAGCTGAAACTCATCAGTGACACTTCTTTACCTCTAGACCATGGGGTAACCAAGGGTACTTCTGGAATTTATGAAAATGAAGGTGTGGTATGTTTAGCAAAATCGAGGCATGATTAAGTACCGGGGTCTTTTTAGCAAAAATCGGGGTCCTTTTAGCCGCTGCCTTTATTAATTGCTTCCTTTACTAAAGTAGGTGTTGTTTCAAATAGAGATATACCATATACTATGTATAATAACCTTTGTTCATAGTGATTGTGTCATTCATAAAAATCTTCTAAGAAAGCTCTTTGAGTATATAAATGTTGTAGGCAAGTAGAAATTAATATTTAGAATCTATCGTAGAATTCATTAAGATTTTCATTATCTTTGCAACTGTTGTACACGTCATTCATGCCAAATATAACTCATACTCAAGTTTCCAGTCTTACTAGGGTGTAGTAGTAGTCGTAAATATGGGGTCCAATCACTTGGACTTAGTTTATACTCTGAGTTAACTAAAAATGAGAGTTTTTAGGGATTTTATAGATTATTAAGAAAATAATTAACTAACTAATTAAAACTACTTAGAAAATAAAGTTTGCAAGAATAAAATCAATATGAGAAAACACCTACGTCTACGGTACCACAAATCCAAATTAAAGTTCAATAAGATGTCATGGTCTTAAATATTTCCAAAAAAATTATTAATTCAACTCCTCCTATATTAGCTATTGGAAATCAACATCCGCAAGAAATCCCTAATTCCCCTATTCATGATAGCCAGGACGTCCGCCAATAACTACTTTTCTAATTAATACACAACCCTAGACATCCACCAATAAGGTTTAATGCATTAATCATGCTTACTTCCGATTTAACCTAGATTTAGTTGTAACATACTTATTAACTGAGAGGTATTAATGGCAAACGAGTGACTGATTGTCATTTATATCAGTCTAATCGTATAATTACGAATACAATTGTCCCAACGAACTATAGGTCTTCCACCTAAAATTATGTAATGGCCTTATACATACCCAAAGCCTGCACCATAATCATGAAATCAAGAACAAATAAAATAGAAGGAATTAAAATAATTTAAATTATAAATAAATAGAACTTGCATGACATCACTATAAACCATGAATCTGGACTTGCTTCACCTCCGACCTAGGACAAGATTGCTTAGCCAGACATCGTCTTGAAGAACTCTATGAAACAATTAAATCAAAAGAGATTGATTGGTCCAGAGAGGAGAAGATCTAACACTAAACCCTAATGTCAACAAGAATAAAATGCTTAATTTAGTGGTGAGTATGTTTTTGGGGTCTTGGATGAGTGTCAAGCTCCAATTGGTTGTTTTTCTAGTCTGGTTGACATGGTAGAAGCTCATTGGAAGAGGGTGCTGATGAAAATGTGGCTACACCAATGGCTTGATAAAACGTAGCGGGCAGGAGATGGCAAAAGGCGCTCCAAAGACTCACGCGAATTAGTGGGAGCCTGTGCAGACACCCATCCCGAGGCAAATCGATGTCCATTTTGAATAAAGAGAAGGCGTGCAAGACTCGGCAAAAATGTGGGACTGTGTGTATGCCGCATCTCTAGGACGATCAAGGGGTATATGTTAAGGAGAAAACGAATGGAAATAGTCGAAATAGTTAGAGTTAGTGCAGCTCATATCTCGAGAAAGATTAAAGGCTTTGTTTCTCCTCTGTTCTAATTCTTTAGTGCGAATCCCAAGGTAAGTTAAATGATTGCTAGAGAACTGTGTGAAAACTTTGTTTCTATTATTCGTCGCACGTTGTTGCTCCCTCTCTTGATCATTTTATAGTGCATGTCTCAAGGCATATCTACTGGTATTTGTACACACTGCGAGAATGACTTATACTTAGTCATTTTTTAGATTTTCCTTAACTAATGCACTACCATACTTCATCTAAACCACCATAC
Organism: Stephania yunnanensis; assembly: GCA_039657365.1. Lineage (NCBI taxonomy): Eukaryota > Viridiplantae > Streptophyta > Magnoliopsida > Ranunculales > Menispermaceae > Stephania > Stephania yunnanensis. The sequence goes on from CM077580.1 coordinate 27,138,448, forward strand.
CATCAACACAGACTAATGTGGGTCCCACTAAATGGTCTTAAACTGCATGTAAGCTCCCTTTTTAATATCAAACACCAAGAACACTTCAAAATACCTCAAATTATCTCTATTTCACCAAATTGCCACTGAAACACTGAAAATATATATAAAAAGAGAATTGATTAATAATAATAGACATTAAGATCTTAAAACAAATAAAATAAACACCTAAAATATATTAATATACCGACTTATAAACATGATTTGCTTTTTAAAGGAATTAATTTTTGTAGCATGCATATATTTATCTAAGAAAGCTTCTAACCTTTTAGTCCATGTAGTTATTGAATCTTCGAGGAGATTGAACAACCAATTTTGTGTTTCATCTTTCAATACAAAAGGAAAAGCTTTAAGCTTGACCTATTTTAGGGTAGCTTCTTTTAGTTTTATCTCGTTAACTTTATTTTGATACTCCGTTATGAATTTATGTGAGTCTTCATTTTCTTTACCATATAACTTAAGGCACTAATAAATCAAGATCTAAGTTCGAATTCAAGAAATCATGTAGCTAAATTTTAGTCATTTTCCATCCTATTAGCTAAACTTTCGCTAAGTTATTCTTGTCTTAAACTTCGATAAAAACTTATATCTATTTGAGGATTAAGCGGATGTAAAGATCCTATAGAATTTGAGAGACAAAGTGTGTGGACTATACAACGTCTATAATTGTAAGAAATTATTTAAAAATCCCCGACATTTACACCAAAAATTGACATGTGTTGAGTGTGTACAATAGTTTCCCATATTTTCCTATTGTTTGTAGTAGTGCTAAATGGGAAATCGTCTCCGCAGGGATTTTGGAAACTTCTAAGGAAAGTATTATTTTTTCTTAATTTAGTTAACCTAATTAAATAGGAATTGAAATATTAAATAACTAAAAACTATAACTACAAACTTAACTAACCAAACTAACTAAACTAATTCAAACAATTCAATGCAAACTTAATTAAAAAATTTCAAATTCAATATAATATAAATATCTAAACAAATATCTAAACAAACATCTAAACATACCCTTACTAAACAATGTAATATACTTGGATTGAATTCAGAAACTAGAACATAACATCACCTCATAAACTAGTTATAATCACATCACACACAATCTTGGAATCATTAAATCATAATTCATAATAGGTTGATAGCCTTTAGCATTGTAAATCTACCTAATGAATAAAACACAATAAAATAGAAATTACAATTGCATTAACACTCAATGAAAATCATGTCTTATCTAAATCAAATATTAATTAGAATATGTCATTCAATAAATAACTTAGAACATAATCACCTAAAACATCCACTCGGGTAACATGGCCCTATATATTAATCTTAGTTACTACTTCTACAATTGTTGTCAATAATCATATTCATAGAATCTAAATCAAAATATCATAATACATATTTTCAGCTATGTGTACAATATTAATCCTCATTATTTGTAGTATGCAAAAAACCTTATTAAAACCGTGATTATGGTGTATGATTAGATTTAAAGCATTAAGTTCATGATTTTTTATTTTTAATTTTATGGCAATCCAAAGTATATACACATCTAGAGTTTGTTTAGATTAATAAACTATTCACTCATGTTGGAAATAACTAACACAAAATATAATTGAAAGACATAATAAAATAAATATGTCTTATTGAAATAAATAAAGCTCTAACGTTGCTTTAAACATAAACTCAATAAAAACTAACTTACAGCTAATAGAGGTCTTAAAAAATGTTTTCAAGAGTCATAATTTCGAAGCCTAATGGTACAATTTATATTTTCCTAAGTGCACAAAATATAGATAAACTCAAATTCTTTTTTTTTCTTATCTAAAAACATGTAACCGACCTTAGCTATTTTTCATCAATTCCTAATTTTTCCATAACTCACCGAGTTAATCACTTTAAATTGGTCTTTGTGCTTCATTGAATCATGTGGGGACTCCTAATATAAACTCTAATTTTCTAATGATTCATTGGCTTTTCTATGCTATCGATTTTGACAATAATTCCTTTATAATTTCATATCGCTGGCTAATCGTTGACTTTGATCTCTAGTTGACTATTTTGCTCTTCTTCCTCTATTTCTTTCATTTATTCATTTTCTCTTGTTTAATCTTGAAATTACAAAAGTAAGAGAATGTGTAGTGAATATTAAAATTTATATCTAAAATCAACCTAAATTACACTATAAAACATGTCTAATTATTGACTTGTCAATTAAGCACATAATCATCTCATCATAACTACATAGCAAAACGGATATAAATCACGTTCGGACTTTGTTTAAATCAACTAACTACTCACTTACAATCATAAATTACATCACAATCATATAAACAAAAGACGTAGATGAATACCACTGGAAAAAATATTTAAAATCTTCAAATCTTCTCCAAAAGTAATGACCAATAAAGCAATAAACTAAAACAATAAAGAATGGCTTCTAGATCAGTGAAATATTGATCTAAGTACTCACGGGCAACTAATTATATAGTCTTAGGGTCGTATTTATAGTACTCTAGGTAGTAACATCCCAAACTAACTCAAACTATTTTTTGTTATCTAAAATCCTCGAAAACCTATTTTACCGATTCCTTAATGACTCATGTTTAAGTGGAATCACTAGGAGAATCCTTTGAATTGTTGTCTCAATGCTCCACTGATCTGAATGGTGATTTTGGGTACATAGGTGTCGGTCGAGAAACACTGGTGTTGAAATCACGTTTTTTCCTTCATTGGTTGATGATACTTTGCATACTCTTTCCACTTGATCAATTCCTTTATAATGTTTCTATTTTACTCTATTTCTTCATATATTCCATTTATTACCTTAAAGGACAAAAAAATCGTATATTATAGTCTTTTAAATCTAAAATAATCCTAAAATGTATTATAAAACATGTTTGAGTATTGAATTGTCAAATACCCTAAAACTCAACACTTTGTTGTTCCGAGCCAAGGAATACTCTCAAATATACTCTCCTTTCTTCCCATGTTTTTATTTCATAGTTATATATTCTTATTCTTAAACATATATTATCTTTAAATAGAAACATATTACCATATTAAATATAAGAATCACAATATAATAGAAAGATTTAAAGAAAAAGCCTTTTACTTGACAACTCAACCTCCAATTGTGCAATACACAGTAGAATTCAAAGTTAACCCAATCACCAAGGTCAAAGAAACACATAGATTTTCTCGATCTCCACTGACAAGCATTAAGCTTACAGTAGCAAATATAAAGTCTCAAGATACGAAAATCACTACATCAATCATTTTTCAAACAATATTATAACAACACCACAATGAAAGTCGATAGGAACTTTTATTCACCAATAATCATCATTTCATACCTATTTGTTGGAATAAAAATATATATGTTACTTAACTTAGCTACAAGCACTAGAGCTAAATCTTTTATTTGAAGAGTTTTTCATGAATTTCCTTCCATTTTCTATATATTTTTCTTTCTTTCTTCTTCTATTATATATAAATTGTATTCCTACAGTTCCTTGATCCATTTCCCTAGGGATCCGTTATTCTTTTTATATGAATTTTTCCTCACACTTTTCCCACTACTAGATTCCATTCTCTATTTCCATTGAAATCTATGGGTGTCTCTACTTTTTATATGAAAAACTTTTGTTAGTTTTTCTCACTTTGACTATAGTCAAAGAAGCATTCTTTCCAACTAAGTAAAGATTATTGGCTATTTTCCTATTTTTCTCCTCAATTGTGGCATAAACTTTTTTCATTAGCATTCGAGCTAAATCTTTTATTTGAAGATTTTTTCATGAACTTTTTTTCATTTTCTCTATATCTCTTTCTTTATTCTTCAATTATACATATACATTTATATAATACTTGATAAATAACTTTTATATAATACAATTCCTAAAAATTTGTCTTGTTTATCTTGCATTATCTTTTCGATCTGCTACCCATTATATGTTGTGTTTTGGGGTTCATACGCAGTGGAGATTACAAAATAATTTTGACAAAAACCCCAGCAGGATCCGAATCTAATTCCATTAAAAACGTTTAAACCATGAAAACTTAATCATACCTCAGTCGCAATATACATTTCTTAAGGTTGATTGATTTCTAAGGCACTGCCAATAATAAACGCCCTCTACCAGCAGTCCACACATGAACGGCGGCCGAGATTCGAAATGCTAGCTTCGAAAGAATACCAAACTTTTTGTTTCTCTCCAAAACGATCCAGAGCGGACGAGAAAACCCTAATTCATTTTGAAACAAAAATAGAGTTTCGGCTCTTAATCTTTCGTACGTGTGTTCTAACTTAAAGCGTATATTTATACAACCCTTGTATATAGACGGTTAAGTAAATTACACATATACCCCTACTTAAAGAATATAAGTGTAATACACCACAAGGACATTTCTGTCATGAGTTTTATCATTTAAATTTCTTTTTTTCTTAACCATCTTAAAATCTCGCAAAACCATTCTTAGTGTGCGACCCAATAGGCTCATACAACGTTGGCAGTCTACCAAAACACATTTTGGTATACAAGTCATAAGCGGCCTCTAGCAAGACATTATGACTACCCAAGTTGTACGAATACCAAATCGATACAACATAACCAATAGTGTATATAAAATTCTTTTGTCACACGATATCCTTTTGATCAAAAAAAAGGCATGGAATTGTCATCCAATATGTTCAATCGTACTAGTCTCGATATCTAGGTAGACTGAAAACATCCAAGTGACATTGATCAATATCAATTCACTTGGACTAGGCCTTTTAACAGTTTAACACGTCAAGGGATCCACTAGACATCTCTCTTTATATGAGAGGGACCAATTCTATTTTGATTACACAAATTTATCACATTGCTCAAACAGTAACCAATCACAACCTTAATAATCGTCCGGTTAAAGAAAATGTTTGATTGTGTCAAATCACCGTGTTTGTAATGTTGAAGTCTTTGGTAATCTCAAGACAGAGGAATGAAATAATATACCTATCATGAGAAACAACTATGACTTAATCCATGTGATGTTCTCATAGCGGGTCGGTCCAGTACTTTGTTCCCTAACAAGTACTCGTGATCTTGATTCGTATCCCTATAAGTATAATCATCATATGATCATCAATCAAAACTCACACTAGTCTTAATTCATTATAGTTCCCAGTATAATGATCGACTAGGGTCATTTATGATGTTTTTGTAAATACCCATGGATCTTATAATATTGTAAACATGCAAATCAATTATAATAAACAGCAAACTAAATCCTCTATTTTATTAACTAAAAGTATTCATAAAGACAGTTAATCGATTGACCTAGGGCACATGCCCCAACATCTCCCACTTGCACTAGGGCCAATCATACATGCATCTAATGCCCAATGATCTAACATGAGCATCATGTTTTGCTTATGGAAGTGCTTTTGTCAATGGATCCACAACGTTGTCTTTAGTGGGTACACTGGAAATCTTCACGTCTCCCCTTTCGATAATTTCTCTAATGAGATGAAAACGCCTAAGTATATGTTTGGATTTGTAGTGTGATCTAGGTTCCTTGGCCTATGCTATTGCCTTGTTATTGTCACAATACAAACAAACAAGGTTAGCAATACTTGGAACCACACTTAGTTCATAAATGAACTTTTTTATCCAAACTGTTTCCCTTGCTGCATCGGACACTGCAATATATTCAGCTTCTGTTGTAGAATATGCCACAATCTCTTGCTTCGAACTTTTCCACCTTACTGCACCCCCGTTCAAAGTAAACACATATCCAAAATGTGATATAAAATCATATATATTAGTTTGAAAACTTGCATCTGTGTAACCATTCACAACTATATCATTTTCAAAACCTCCATAGACTAAGAACACTTCCTTAGTCCTTCTTAAATATTTAAGAATGTTTTTATTGCTATCCAGTGATTCTTATAAGGATCTGACTGATATCGGCTTGTAGTGCTCAAAGCATGTGATACATCAGGTCGAGTGCATAGCATTTCATACATGATATATCCAATAGCTGATGCATATGGAATTTTTTTCATATGGTCTCGCTCGTCATTTATCTTAGGACATTGAGTCTTGCTGAGACTTATGCCAGAGACATTGGCAACAATTTTCTTTTAGAGTCTTGCAAACTGAACCTATTCAGCACTTTGTCTATGTAAGCACTCTGACTTAGACCGATTAGCCTCTTAGATCTATCCCTAGAGATCCTTATCCCTAGGATATAGGCTGCATCTCCTAAGTCTTTCATTGAGAAACACTTCCCTAACCAAAACTTGACGTTAAGCATTATTGGGATGTCATTTCCAATAAGTAATATATCATTAACATACAGTACCAGAAAAATAACTACACTCCCACTAACCTTCTGGTATACACAAGGCTCATCTTCGTTCTTAATAAAACAAAAATCCTTAATTGATTCATCAAAACAAAGATTCCAATTCTGAGAAGCTTGCTTTAATCCATAAATGGATATTTGAAGCTTGCATACCTTCCTAGAATTCTCAGGATGTACAAAACTTTCAGGTTGTGTCATATACACGTCCTCAAGCAATTTTCGTTAAGAAATGTTATTTTTACATCCATTTGCCATATCTCATAGTCATAATATGCGGCAATGGGAATTAAGATTCTTATGGAATTAAGCATGGCTACTGGCGAAAAACTTTCATCATAATCAACGCCTTAAGTCTGCCTCAAACATTTTGCTACAAGTCTTTCTTTAAATGTATGCACTTTGCCATCCATGTCAGTTTTATTCTTGAAAACCTATTTACATCAAATGGTCTTACCACCTTCACGTAAATCAACCAAGTTCCAAACTTGGTTATCATATATGGATTGCATCTTAGAGTTCATGGCACTTTGCCATTTATCTGAGTCTGGTCCAAACACAGCCTCCTTATAAGTGGTGGGCTCATTTTGATCCATAAGCAACACATTACGACTATCAGTAATGAGAAATCTGAATCTTTTTGGCTTATATCTTACCCTACCAGGTTTATGTGGGCCTTGTGTCACTCCCGGAGGTTCAACCAGTTCAGAACGTTGTTGAACTTCCAGTAGCAGTTCAGTGTTTATCTGTGATTCTTGGACTTCTTCAAGATTTATTTCTCTCCCACCAGTGTCTTTTGAAATAAACCATTTTTCCATAAAGGCACCATACTGATCAACAAGCACTTTGTTCTCAGGGAGATTATAAAAATAATATCCTTTTGTTTCCTTAGGATACCCCATGAATATACACTTGTTAGATTTAGGTTCTACTTTTTTAGAGACTCGTCGCTTCACTTAAGCCTCACAACCCCAAATCTTAAGGAATGATAAACTAGGTATCTTCCCGTACGATATCTCATATGGTGTTTTATCAACCGCTTTAGAAAGAACTTGATTTAGAGTGAAAGCTGCAGTTTGTAATGCATAACCTAAAAGGATAATGGAAGATCTGCATGACTCATCATAGATCGAACCATATCTAATAAGGTTTGATTTCACCTTTAAGAAACTTCATTCCATTGTGGAGTTGTTGGTGGAGTCGGTTGGAGACAATCCCACAATTTCTAAGATGATCATCAAATTCTTGGCTCAAATATTCACTACCTCGATCTGACCGAAGTGTTTTGATAGTTTTACCAAGTCGATAATGCGCTTCATTTTGAAACGTTCGAAACCTCTTAGATGATTCAGTTTTATGTTTCATATGATACGCATAACCATATCTGCTGAAATCATCAGTAAATGTAATGAAATACAGATAACCTCCTCTAATCATTGTGTTTATAGGACCGCATACATGAGTATGTATTAGACCCAATAAATCACTTGCCCTTTCACTGTGTCCAGTAAAGGGACTTTTAGTCATCTTTCCTCGTAAATATGATACGCACGTTTCATATGTTTCTAAATCAAATGAATCTAGAAGTCCATCTTTATGGAGCTTTATTTAAGCGTATCTCATTTATGTGCCTGAGACAACAATGCCAAAGATAGGTTCGATTCAAATAATTTGACTTGAATCTCTTTGTATTTATGTTAAAGACTGGAGTATCAGTGGACCTTTTCATGCTTAGAGTATAAATACCATCACACGAATCAGCATTTGCATAAAATATGCCTTTACGAGAATTGGAACATCTATTATTCGCAATAATAAAATCAAAACCATACATATCCATACATGAAACAGAAATGATGTTTCTGCTCAAGGCAGACACAAAATTTCAATTACTTAAAGTTAAAATAAGTCCACTAGGTAAGACTAAGTCATATGATCCAACAGCTAGGGCAGCAACTCTTTCTCCATTCCCTACGTGGAGGATGACTTCTCCTTTCTTCAACTTTCTACTTCTGGTGAGTCCTTGCACATTTACATAAATGAGAGATTCATATCCTATATTTACCAGAAATCACTAGTAGATAAATTAATTTTAATAACATAAATACCTGTAGTGGTAGTCCTTTTTTCTTCTTTAGATCTTCCAGATAGAGTTTACAATTTCTGAACCAATGTCCTGGTGCATGACAGAAATGACAATTTTCTTCCTTTTCTTTTGGGTGTTTTGAAGCAGGAACAGGTTGGGGCTTGACTTTTTCCATAGGCTTTGCGACAGGTGAAGCAGCAGCCTTAGCAACTTTAGCCTTGCCATATCCTTTTTCATCATTCCCTTTCCCTTTTGGACCATCAACACATTAGTAGAGGGTTTCTTGACATTTTGTTCAGTAGATTTTAGCATCAAATGCAACTCTAAAATTGATTTCTCCATATTATTCATATTGTAGTTCATCACAAATTGTAAGTAACTAACGCACCCTCAGTCATCATGCAAGAATGTAGGTTTTTGGCCGTCTCGAACCTTTCTTGGCTAGCTTGCTGTTGGAACATTTCCTTCAGCGTTACGGCCATGTCGTGGGCTTTCATTAGTTCCATGTCCTTCTAAAGTTCAGGAACCATAATTGCTTGCATAATACATGCAACGTCAGTAGAATCATTGACATGCTTATTATGCGCATCTTTCACAGATTTCGTAGCATTGGCTGGTGGGTCCTCAGGGATTGGAGCATCCAGAACATACAACTTACGCTCATGCTTGAGAACGATTCTCAAGTTTTTGAACCAGTCAAGAAAGTTAGTCCCATATAGCTTATCCTTCTCCAGGATGGATCGCACTGACAGGGGATTATTGTTACTTGAAGAGGCCATTGATCTACAATAAAGATTATGCAAAGTTTATTTTAGTATAGAGGAATAGACTCCCATTAAATTAACAACCCTCCTAAAACATACTATTTATTTAGGGGACTCAAATACATATTTCACCTAATTCAATGACAGTTATGGCATGAAACACATAACTAGATTATTTAGGTAGGTAACAGTTACCAATTACATCTTATGTAATTTTAGATATTTTTATGAGATACGGGACATCTTAGGTCGTAGCATGTTTTTTATCTCATCATGTGCCTAAAGCTCAAAACTATTTTGATAGCTTTATTAAGTCGGACCATTTTAAACATTTAGGTAACTCTTACCCAACTTGTCTCACCAAGATAAAATAATACACCCAGCTATGGCTAAAACTATATTAGTGTGATCGAGGCCTTGACAAGTGTTTAAAATGGATGCCACGAGACTTAAAATTTAATAGAGAGATTTTATTCAGTTTTAGTGATTTTATGTAAACAGTGAAATATCGTAAATTTTATTGATTTGTTCAATCACTAAACAATTTGGAAACTTTTTATACCGGTCACTAATAAAAGAATTTTTGTGCGATAAGATTAGTTAGACGGTGGTCCCGATGGCCGGTCAATGGGTGGTGATTCCTAAATTAACCCCTTAATTTGTTTGAAATTAAGTCAATTAAAATATTTTTAATTAACCCGAGCCCACATCTAACTAATCATCTTATCGTAATCTAATTAGGACTTAAGATATTTGAATCCTAGCATATCTCCAATAACAAAATTCTCGATATTTATTTCCTATCTAATAGGGATAACGAAACTGATTTTGCTAATATCTCCTAATCTAATTTGTTATCTATATTTTATCAAATAGAGATTTGATAACATAATAGATATAACGAGATAAATAAATAATTTCAAAAAATAATTATTTGCAATTTCGGTCTTCATCCATATAATCACAAACATGTAATTGAATCATGAACTACTATCCCAATCGAACGTAATCATATTAGTTTCGAATTAATATTCAGACTTATACAATTTAAGAAACTTAAAACAATGTAACCCAAATATGCATACTGAATTTACAGAGATTTCATCCATGCATGAATACACGAAAAATGAAGATTATACCTAATGGTGTCATGGATCACAGAACACGAAATTCAATTCATTAAAATTATTCGAATTAACCTAACATGGTTACTAGCATGTACGAAACTAATTTCAATTAAATCACGAATATGTGTATCATATACACAAAACATGATAATAAATCTCACAGAAAACTTTTGTACATCACATATACATCAACTATTAACATGCTTTCAATCATATATCATGTATATATTAGAAGAGAACACGCAATGAATTTAATGGAATCAAACTCGAAGGCTCTGATACCACTGTTGGGTTTTGGGGTTCATACGCACCGAAAATTACAAAACAATTTTGACAAAAACCCAAATAGGATCCGAGTCTAATTCCATTAAAAACGTTTAAACCATGAAAACTTAATCATACCTCAGTCGCAATATACCTTTCTTAAGGTTGATCGATCTCTAAGGCACTGCCAACGAGGAACGCCCTCTACCAGCAATCCACACATGAACGGCGGCCGAGATTCGAAGTGCCAGCTTCGAGAGAATATCAAACTTTTTGTTTCTCTCCAAAATGATACAGAGCATACATGAAAACCCCAATTCGTTTCTGAAATGAAAATAGAGTTTTGGCCTTTAATCTTTCGTACGTGTGTTCTAACTTGAAGAGTCTATTTATACAACCCTTGTATATGATGGTTAAGTAAATTAGACATGTACCCCTACTTAAAGAAGTATAAGTGTAATACACCACAAGGATGTTTTGTCATGAATTATATCATATAAAATTCATTTTTCTGAACCATCTTAAAATTTCGCAAAACCATTCTTAGTGTGCAACCTAAAAGGCTCATACAACGTTGGCAGTGTACCAAAACACATTTTAGTATACAAGTCATAAGTGACCTCTAGCAAGACATTATGACTACCCAAGTTGTACGAATATCAAATCGATACAACCTAACCAATAGTGTATATAACATCCTTTTGTCACACAATATCCTTTCGATCAAACATAAGGCATGGAATTGTCATCCAATATGTTCAATCGTACTAGTCTCGAGCTCTATGTAGACTGAAAAAACCCAAGTCACATTGATCAATATCAATTCACTTAAACTATGCCTTTTAACTGTCTAACACATCAAGGGATCCACTAGATATCTCTCTTTATATGAGAGGGAAAAATTATATCTTGATTACACAACTTCATCACATTGCTAACACAGTAACCAATCACAACCTTTATAATCATTCGGTTAAAGACAACGTTTGATTGTGTCAAATCACTGTGTTCCTAATGTTGAAGTCTCTGGTAATCTCAAGGCGGAAGACTAAAATAATATACCTATCATAAGAAACAACTATGACTTAATCCATGTGATGTTCTCATAGCGGGTTGGTCCAGTATTTTGTTCTCTAACAAGTACTCGTGATCTTGATTCATATCCCTATACATATAATCATCATATGATCATCAATCAAGACTCACACTAGTCTTAATTCATTATAGTTCCCAATATAATGATCGGCTATGGACATTTAGGATATTTCTGTAAATACCCATAGATCTTATTATATTGTAAACATGCAAATTAATTATAATAAATAGTAAATGATATCCTTTATTTTATTAACTAAAAGTATTCATAAAGACAGTTAATGGATGGACCTAGGGCACAAGCCCCAACATTATAATCTCTAACACAAAGCAATCAATTCCCTCTAAACTCCTCTAGTATATACACAATCTAAGTTAAGTTAAAATAGGGTATCACAATTCCTTTTCATCATAAAATTTCTATTATCATGGGTAATAATAATATATCACTTCCGTTTTTTATATTATATTCAAATTTCATATTTCTAACTAAATAAAGTAAAATGAAATGGAAAAATATTACATTTATTTTGGAAAATTTTAAAAAATTAAAAATGTTCAAGTACATTCTACCTCTTGCTTTTTCCATACTTCTCATCTTCATACTTCAATTCACGTAATACCCCTAAAATCATTCTAAATCTTGTCCTCAGGGTTCAAAAATTAATTCAGGTTTCCAAAAAATATTAAAATACCTCGTAAAGCATAAATGAATAAATTAAATAATTAACTAACTAACATAAGAATGAATTTCATAAGTAAAGAAAACATAATTAATTGATAAATTCCAAACAACATTGAATATAAATTCAACACATTAAACCATTGTATAAGATTTGAACACACCAAAGCAATAGTATCATAGTAACACATAGCACATTATTCATATCAAAATATGAAAAACATAGACCTCTCACAATAACATTCAGAGAAAAATCTTTCATAGTGAAAATTAAAATATAAGAATCGACATCAAGTTGTAGCACTATCATCATTATCCCCTTACTCTGGCTGTTGAAATTGGAAGCTCCTTGTAGGACTACAACTTGTAGTCCACTCACGCAACTAGGTTATCTTCTTAAAAAACTCCCTGGTTGGATATTCTTAGTTGGGTTGATGGAATATGACTATTAGCTCCCCCACTTTGCATCCTCTTGGTCATGCGTCGCTTGAACCCATGCATGCTCCTAGCAATCTCGCGTTGATTCTTGAACATGAACTCTTAAGGCCTCAAAGTTCTCATCTAATTCTACATGATCAACCCTATTATGGATGTCTCCTTCCCATCGATATACATGCTAGTGAAGTCTTTTGCAGATGGTTGTAGGCTTTCCTTCGTTTGCTTATTATACGCGACATTCTGCATTTCTTCCAAATTTCTTTGATTTTCTGCCCATATTCTCCTTCTCTCTATGGTCTCTCTCATGTGTGTATTATTTCTCTCTTGTTCCTCCTCTGAATCAACTTATCCTGACACATTGTTTGTGCTTTCAATGACTTAATCAGTAAAGGTTTCTATCTAGGTAAACAAGTAACCCTAGACATCTCATTAGAATTGGATCTTGTTTGCAAAACTCTATTATCATTAAAGGAAAAGGCAATCCTTCATTTGTCATAGTAGTCATGGCATTCCTAATCAAATCACATATTATTTTGCCAACATCAATATAGCTGATACCTTATACTGCATGGTATAAAAAAGTTGCCCTATAGTTCACTATATCATTGTGTTCTAAACTAGGTTGTAAGCTCGCGTTCAGGAAAAAGCTCCAAGCTTTGGTGGTTTTACTAAATTATTTTGGCTTTTATGTGTTTTGGGTACCTGTGTTTGTCAAAAAGGAATCGATCCCCCAGAATAGCTTCTAATCCATTTCTAATGGTCTCTTGGGGAAATTTGTGTCTATGCGCATACTCAAGTTTTCGGTAATCATTATTGTCTCATATGTATTTAAGTAAACCACAATACCGATTAGTTTTTAAGTAGGTAGGCCACTAGTCTTACTTGGACTATGGCAGTTGTTTTATTTTGGTATTTGTTCCCATTTGCATAAAAATCTATCACTAGAATATCACAACCCATTTCAACCGAGGACCCAGTATCATTATAGGCGTAACAGTCTATAGTTAATAAATCCCTAGTTTTTCTCCCTTATTATGTTTAGGATCAAAGGCCTATACTTAGCTTCATTTTTAACATTGAAACCCCTATGCGGTACGATTTTTCAATTCTTACTAATGTCGCTCTGAATCCTATTAAGAGCTTTTGCATTGTAAAGGTGCTAGGGTGAGAATTCGATTCTAGGTGTCTCCTTAATCCTTTCCTCTCCCTTCGACTCATCGATAAAACTTAAAGATGGAGAAAGTTCTCTTGCTGCTGTAGCTTAGAAGTTAATAATTGAAATCCTCGTTAGCCTTATTTGTGTAGGTAGAGCTTTAGATTTTTGATAAAGCTTTTCTACTAATTGTTGAATGCACACCCAATAGGGGGTGAATTGGGTGTATCAAAAAGTTATTACCTTTTTAAAATAATCCAATAATAAAAATGATATATGCTCACTCAAATGCAAGTATGAATGCAATACAAGATGAAGGGGAAAGAAAATATGGAAAGAGACAGGATTTATAGTGGTTTCATCTAATGATTTACATCCATAGCCCAACCCATCCGGTTAGGATTTTCAAACCTCTACTTATATTGCCGATAAGTGTTACAATCTAAGCGTGCAAGCCTAGAATGCCTAATCACAAATTAGGACTTCCTACCTAGCCGTAACAAGGGTTTTTGCATAGCCTCAACTAGGTCTTTCCTTCGACTTAGATCCCAATAAGTCTTACAACCAGCCACTTACAAGGAATAGATGAAAATAATAAAATTCACTTTACAAAGTAAAGCGACACCAAATCAAATACAAGCAAGTCTCTTAGAGCCTAACCACTCTAATGTATGCAAATATGAGAATAAATGAGAAATGCGAGTATATCACTAATTTTGTGCAAATCTCAAATATGAAATTGTTTTAAACGAATGAATTAAAACAAATCCAGTTTCAAATCTAAAGAAAAGAAGTTTAATAAAAATCAAGTTTAAGTGCAAACTCTTGTCCAAACCAATCCTAGAGTTTAGGAAATCAAGTTTAAGTGTAAAACCCAAGACAAATGTGTTCAAGAACACAACAAATGTTTTCCACTAGTCGAGTACACAAAAATATGAAATTTAAGCACAATAAAAGCTTGGAAATCGGACTTTCTTACAACCCCAAGAAAATGATTCGAGAATAAGTTCTTAAGTAGATGTTGTAAGCTTTAGAACACCTCAATAATGCTAGTTTCGATAGTGTTTCAGTTGCCTCGAAAGATTAAAAGTGATAGCACACAAAAATTCAAGTTTCTTCTTTGAAAAATAATGAGCACAATAGCGTTTTCTTGCTTGACGAGACAACAGAATGTTCTAGGTGATTTGTGAATATTCTCTATTCCTTTTTAATAGCTTTTGACCGTTCTAGAGATCCAAAGGCTCAGATTCGATCATCTAATCAAATTTAAGTGTGATTTTCAGCTTTGTGAAAAAAGATGTCAAGAAGACAAATAGCACGCTATTATTGCGACCTAGCGCAATTAGCATGCTAATATCACTATTAGCACGTTGACTATCTGGGGCCTCAAAATGAATATTTTTGGCCCTAGAGTTAGCGACCCCTTATCACATCCGAGATCCTACCGAACCTCTTATACCACATTATACATGTTTGTTAAGGGTCAAGAACCTATTTAGGTTGTCCGGATGTTTTCACAAATCCCAAAAATGAAAAATCCCAGTTTATTACTTACGTAGGGGCTTTTATCCAAATATATAGTTTTTCTTTTCAAAAACCTTTCAAAAAAACTTTTTCGCTTCTGAAAACTTCCAAAATGGTTTTTAAACTACGCTGTGAATATAAAAACATAGTTTCACATAGTTTGAACTAATAAGAGCAATTTAAGTGTTGAGTTTCATTTAAGACTCCAAATGATCAATTGAAATTTGAAAAGAGATTTAAAAAACTTGATAAGCATGAACTAATGTGTTAGGCTTGCGTAAATGAACCTGTGCACCTTGCATCAATGTTACAACACGTAATATGATCTTTCGTCTTCGTTTCTGAACTAAATCTTGAACTTGTATGGCTTGAACACTTAAGATGTGATATTCTACAAATTGACTAACAGAAACACACTTGATAAAGTTATTAGTATACTTTCACTTTGTTTGTTTCCATCAAAATCCCAAGTGCAGTAAATGTGACTAACCACTTAGTCCAACAATCTCTCCCTTTTTTATGATAACAAACAATGTGAACTTGACAATCAAAAATGGGATTTACGTGTATTCATATCTATAGTGCAATCACAAACAATCTCAAGTTCAACTCATACATTTCTCCCCTTTTTGATAACATCAAAAAGTGGGGCCAAGCTCCCCCTCACAATAAGCATAACAAAAAATAAACCACGAATATAACGACAACATAATGGGTGTAAGACTCCCCCTCACTACATGCATATTACAAGACATAAACAGGTATATAAATGAGAGTCATTCACATACAACTAATATAGGGCAATGAAAAAAAGCATAACAGTAAGTCAGTGATATGCAAAAAATATATTCATGATATTAAAAGCTGAAAATAAACATTAACATAGTTGTGGCCTAAACTGCTAAGTCTACAACATAGCAAATGTACATCAAAACACTAAACATAAAGAGGACTGGTATGTCAAAAATAAGAAATTAGGGTAAAAATAGTTATATATTGGTCCTCGCCGAACGATATTAGTGTGCTACTTATAAAATTAGTGTGCTAATGATACGGATAAGTGATCTGGGCCATGGACGATTAGCGCGCTAGGTCCTTGAATTACAATGCTAATCAGAGACAATTAGTGTGTTAATTATCAGACCTAACGCACTAATTGCTCTCTCGTATTTCAAATAAACTTTTTTGATTTTTGACAGACAAGTCCAACTCACCTCATACTTCATGGACACTTCACTAACATTATATAAATAGGATTGGAACAACTAAAACATGTGTAGGAGGTCCGATTCACTAAAACATGGCTAATTCATGCCAAATCTTAGAAAATTGGTCTCTAGGCAATGGCTTGGTGAAGATATCAGCTAGTTGGTCCTCCATGGGTATTTTGATTAGTTTAACATCAGCCTTTTAGACGTGATCGTAAAGGAAATAGTGCCTAATCTCAATGTGCTTGGTGCGATAGTGTAATATCAGATTTCTCGATATGTTAATTGCACTTGTGTTAACACAATAAATTTCAGCACAACCCACTTGGATTTGGCAATCATCGAGTTTTTGTTTCAAGTATAAAACTTAAGCATAACAACTTATGCCAGCCACATACTCGGCTTCGGCTGTAGACAAAGCAATGGAATTTTGCTTTTTACTAAACCATAATATACGTGAATTTCCTAGCAAATGACAAAACCTAGAAGTGTTTTTCATATCCACTAGACTCCGTTCATAGTCAGAATCAACAAAGCTTCGAAATTCGAAACTCTTGGCTTTGTTGAACCATAATCTCAAATCCTGTGTCCCAATAAGATAGTGAAGTATACGCTCAACACATTTCAAGTGAGATTCCTTAGGTTTGGATTGAAATTGATACATAAACACACATTAAACATAGTTTCAGGCCTACTAGCAGTCAAATATAAGAGACTACCAATCTAGCTTTGTTCCTTACAATGGTCTTCAAAACCCAGTGGTTGTTCTACATATATCTCTTCATTGATGAAGCCATTTAAGAATGCACTTTTAACGTCCATTTTGTATAGTAGAAACACGTTGTAGCAAGCATAAGCAAGCAATATCCGAATTGCTTCTAGTCTCGATACCGGTGCAAAGGCTTCCTCATACTCAATTCCTTCCTCTTGATTATAGCCTTGTGCAACCAACCTATCCTTATTCCTTACAATCTTACCATTCTCATTCTTTTTTTATTTCTAAAGGTGCCTATGATAGTATAATCTTTAAGTCTAGGTACTAGTGTCCATACCTTATTCTTAACAAAATGAACGAGTTCCTCTTGCATAGCCATGATCCAAAACTCATCTCCTAAGGCATCATCTATCTTGGTGGGCTCGGTTTGTGATATAAAAGCTATGTGTCCCTCATCACGATGCAATGATGACCTAATGGTTATTCCTTTGTTTGGATCACCTATAATTTGTTTGGAGGGATTGCATATAAAAAGTTTTGAGTTCTTAGGTGCACTAGGTTCGGGTTCCACTCTCGCCTCAACCTCTTCACTATTGGATGTTTGGCCTAGGGTGACATCATCATCATCATCGTCAATCCACAATTTTTCCAATGCATGCATCATTTTCACTTTGGGATATACTTCATCAAATTTGACATGAACAAGATTCTCTAAGGTTTTGGTTCATCTATTAACCACACTATATGCTTTGCTATGCATGAAGTAGCCTAGAAAAGTGCACACATTTGACTTAGGGTCAAATTTGTCCAAACGATCCTAATCATTTAGAATATAGCAAGTGCAAGCGAACACCTTGAAGTAACTTATGTTGGGCTTTTTAGCCTTTTCATTGTTCATAAAGAGTCTTTTTCACTTGCTTTCAAACATTTACCCCGTTGAGAACATAGCACGTCGTGTTAATGCCTTTGGCCCAAAAGTGCTTAGCATGTTGTACTCATTTAGCAAGGTCATACACATCTCTTGGAGGGTCCTATTCTTTCTTTCTATAACTCCATTTTATTGTGGTGTCCTATGAGAAGATAGTTGGTGTGTGTATACTTGTTTACTACGAAACTCCTCTAAGTTCCTATTGATGAACTCATCACCCTGATCACTCCTAAAATGGTAATTTTATACCCCTTCTCATTCTCAACCAAAGCACAAAATTATACAAACACATCAAACATTTCATGCTTATGGGCTACAAAATAAACCAATGTGTACCTAGTAAAATCATCGACAATGACAAAGCAATATGATTTACCCCTAGATTTTGTGTTTGGGTGGGTTCGAACAAATCCATATGGATAAGTTCCAATGCTCTAATCACATGACTTGCTACTTTCATCTTAAATGACGATTTCATTTGCTTACCAAGGATGCAAGGTTCACATTCCTTGTCTTTCTTATTAGTGTATTTAGGTAGACTCTTGAAAGATCATGTTTGGTTAATCCGGACAAGTTGTCCATGCTAGAATGTCCTAGTTTACGGTGCTACAACCATGCATCACATTCACTTTGAGCACTCGAACATGAAACATTTTGCATATGCATATCATCAAAGTTAATGGCATAAATATTCTTATCTCTATATGCAACAAATAGAGTTTCATGCTTCTTATTCCTAACAATGCATTTTGATGATTTAAACATGACATGAAATCTTTCGTCACACAACTAACTAATGTTAAGCAAGTTATGTTTTAAACCATCAACAAGATAAACATTAGAAATGGAAAGTAAATCGTTAACAATATTTCCAAGGCCTATAACCTTTCCTTTATTGTTGTCCCTAAATGTGACCTTTCCACTATCATGCCATTTTAATTCAATGAATTGAGGTGCATCTTCAGTCATGTGTCTTGACCACCCACTATCCATCTACCATGGGGTGCTCTTCCTCGCATCCTATACAATGGGAAAAGCACTAGATTTTCCCAAACACCTTTGGGTCTGAGAAAGTTAGTATCATAAATATTCTTAACTACCCATGCTAGTCTACCCATTTTGCCCTTTCGTAAGGTACATTTCCCAACCGTATGAGACCTATTGCATTTTGAGCATTTACGTGCATCATCTAGCAATTTCTTGTAACTCAAAGAGTTTACTCCACGGCTTATGCTTCTTTTGTTGAGCGCACGTCGTTGTGCACCCAACCTCATATCAAACATCTCTCTACCATTAGTGAACTTATGCACCATGCTAGTCAAGTCCTCTACTTCCTTGACTAAAGCATCTCTCCTTTAGGACTTCATTCATGTCACTTTGGAGAACATTAATGGTCTCATTTTGTGACTCAATCTCACTAATTGATATGGTCAAGCTCTTTTTGAGTTGTTTGGTCTTTTTGACCTCCTTTTCCAACTCTTTCCTAAGCTCATCAACATTAGGAACTTCATCCAAATCATCAACATCATCAAAATTGAAATCGTTAGATTTTACCTCACTTTGTCCCATGAGACAAAGTATTGCTTTCTCACTTTCCGATTCGGATTTGGAACTTGATGGAGATGAATCATCCCATGTCGCCTTGAAGCTCTACTAGCCTTTCTTCTTGTCCAACACCTTCTTGGACTTGCATTCTCCCTTGATGTGTGTGACGGCCCCAATTTTACACGAATTGGGCCCCGCCCGGCCTAAGCCTACGTGGACCCCCGAGCCAGTCTCGCAAGGTCAACACAGGCCTAGTCAGCCTTCCAATCCATCATATTCACATTTTTCAGTTGAGTTATTAATATTTTTTTCAAGTTTTACAATTTTATAGCGTAAGCAACTACTACATTCAATAACTCAACAAAAGATCAGGGAGTTAGGAAACCTAAATGTGGAACCCAGTAAATATCATCAGAGGATAGTAAAATACAAAATATACAAAACTTCACCTAGCTATGAAGTCTTCACTCTGCTACTCGTCCGCGGCTCTGCACTCAATCAAATATAAAAATGACGAGCCAGGTAAGTAAATCCAAAGAGGACGTATACACAACATTTCACAATATCCAAAGCAACAGTTCACGATATCCAAAGCAGTCAAATTCATGCAAATATACGAAAAGAATAAAGAACGCATGAATATACAAAACTGTAAACAATCCATCAATGAGTGATACTCCCAAGGTAGATGTATATGTCTCCCCAATTACTCTGAAAGACATACATCTTCTATGTTTCCCCCATATGTGTGTGCGAGCACGCTCTGCGAACTACACATATGGGCATAGTACTTTCACGCCCAGTGTAGATGTATATGCCTCCCCAATTACTCTGAAAGACATATACATCTTCTATGTTTCCCCCATATACAAGACTGTAAACAATCCATCGATGAGTGATGCCAAATAACAAGGAGTCCCGACCAAAAAGTCGTTGAGTCGCGGCAAAAGCCAGCAGACTCGGGTTAGGGCGAGCCCCCTTGCCTCGCAACCCTAACCCCTGCCGACTATGAGATATCTACGGACCCGGATAAGTGCCCCCAACGTAAACTCAATTGGGAGATATCGACGGCGTACGGATAAGAGCTCATAATCGCAGATAAACAGTAACCATGACTCGCTTGCCAATGGACCCCCTCAATCGACAACAGTTAAACGATAGCTATCATCACAAGCAGTGAACAACAATAAAGCTATCACAACAATAAACAATAGTCAATGGAGAAACATGAAATACTGTATAAATTCCTAACTGGTTTACTTACCTCGAAAAACGCGAACCTCGAAATGTCTCGCTCGCTTCTCGATTTGCGCACCCGACACCCGACTCCTAGTCCCTGGTGTCAATTTCGATAGTTTAAGCCCATTTAATTTCAAATTCTTCACATAAAAATGAAATTTGGTGAAATAAATCACCTTCACCGCGTAGTCGCGATTTCGTCGACCGATCGAAACCGCGCCACCGCGCCACCGCGCCATCGGCGCTGCTGCCTCGCCGGCGCCGCCGCCGGCGGTCGCTCGCCGGCACCCCCGCTGGCCACCGCCGCTGCCGTCGTCTTTCAAGCCATCACACCGCGTTGAGTCGCGTTGCCGCGCTCGCACGCCATCGCTGCCGATCGGAGCCGCTGCCGCGCCGTCGCTGCCTCGCCGGCGTCACTGCCGGCTCGTCGGCATCGCTGCCTAGCTGGGACGCCGCCGCGCCTTGCCACCGCCACCGCCACCGCCGAGCGCCGCTTGCGCCAGCGCCGCTGCATTGTTCGCTCTGCTGCCTTGCGTGATCCCGCTGTCGCCGCCAGCAGCTTCTCGCTGCCGGTCCCGCCGAGGTGCTGGAGCGTTGCCCACCGCCGGCCTCCGCGAGCTGATCCGCCGGATCTCTCCTCTCCCTCTTCTCCGATCTCCTTCTTCCTCTCTTTCTCCTCCCCTATTTCTCTCTCCTTCAGATCGTTTTTTTTTTCCTTCTAATCTCCTTTTCATTCTTATCCCCTTATCCTTTTATATATATATATATATATATATATATATATATATATATATATATATATATTTATATTTAATGTATATACTATATATATATACATTTTCTTTTTCTTTTTATTTCAAATCCAAAGGTGTTCTCGATATTCGTGCAATGCGCATCTCGAGGCACCATCCACCTTATGTCAAAATCTCGATACTCGCGCTACACGCATCACGACGCCCATCCCACGTCGGCACTCGACTCGAGGCCGTCCTCGTTTATGTTTTGGCTCACCGAATTCCTCGCATAATTAGCATTTTCCTCTCAAATTGGATTCGGACATACGTATTTTGACGAGTGGGTCCCACATATGACTTTGACTTGACACGTGGCACAAGTCAAATTTTTCAGGCCGTTACAATGTGGCTCGGTTAGCCACACCCGAAGCATATGGTCTAACTTGACTTTCCTCCTGTGCTTCCACACTTAAACTTCTTCTTGTACTTGTCTCATTTGTACATAGCCTTGTTGAGCTTTCTTGAGAGCATGGCTACTTTTCCACAAGAAAATTGTCATCACTAGATTTTTCCTATTAATTGATCTCAACCAATGGAGTCGGTGGGCTATTCTCCTTCAAAGCAATTTTTTTTTCTTGAACTCTAGTACCCCCACTTAATGCTTCCAATCTGGCTCGGTCCTTTAGTTCAAATTCATGGAGTGTTAGCTTTCCACATAAGGTATCAAAAGTGTACTCTCTATGATTTTGCACCTATTAGAGAGCATACTTCTTGGCATCCCATTACTTAGGTAAGCCTCTAAGTAATTTATACACCGAAGTCTCTTGATCATAGTTCTTTCCAAGATTCTAGATCACATTTTAGAGCTTAGTCAACCGAGTGATGACGGTGGCTATGTCTTAATCAGAGCAAACTTAGAAAGTCTCATAATGCTCCTTAAGGATTCTCAACTTTATCTTCTCCACTCGAAGTGCCCTTTTCATAGTGTACCCTAAGCTTCTCCCACAGTTCTTTGGATGTTTAATTACCACTATCTTGGTTGAATTCATTCTCACTTAGAGCGCAAAACAAATGATTCAAGGCTTAATCATTTGAGAGCTCAATCTTGGTCTCCTCGGCGGTGTATTCTCTCATGGGCTTGTCCGGTTGAGTGTACCCATTCTCAATTGAATCCCACAAAAGTCTACTTTGCGCCCTAATGTATAACTTCATCCTTACTTTCAAATGAGCATAGTTGGTTCCATCAAAATACAGAGGCCTACTCGAGTTGCCTTCCCTAAGGCTAGCTAATTCTAAAGTTTACATCCTTGCACAAAAACACTCAAAGATACATTAGTAAAACATCGAGCAATAACCTACTCTGATACCAATTGAAACCATACCCAAAAAGGGGTGAATCAGGTGTATCGAGATGTTATTGCCTTTTCAAAATAATTCAACAATAAAGATGTTATATGCTCACTCAAATGTAAGTATGAATGCAATGCAAGATGAAGAGGATAGAAGAAATGGAAAGAGACATGCAAATTATAGTTGTTCGATCCAATGATCTACATCCACTACCTAACCTCCCCGGCTAGGATTTTCAATTAAGTGTTACTGCCTAAGCGTACAAGCCTAGAATGCCCAACCATAAATTAGGACTTCCAAGCTAGCCTCAACGAGGGTTTATGTCTAGCCTCAACTAGGTCTTCTCTTTGACTTAGATCCCACTGAGTGTTACAATCAGCCACTTACAAAGAATAAATGAAAATAATCAAATTCACTTTACAAAGTAAAGCTACACTAAATTCAAATACAAGCAAGCCTCCTAAAGCCTAACCACTCTAATGCATGCAAGTATGAGAATAAATGAGAAATGCAAGTATATCACTGATTTTGTGCAAATCTCAAATATGAAACTATTTCAAATGAATCAATTAAAACAAATTTGGTTTCAAATCTAAATAACAAGAAGTTTGATAAAAATCAAGTTTAAGTGCAAACACTTTTCCAAACCAGTCCTAGGGTTTAGTAAATCAAGTTTAAGTGTAAAACCCAAGACAAATAGGTTCAAGAATACAACAAATGATTTTCACAAGTCAAGCACACAAATATATGAAATTTAAGCACAAGAAAAGCTAGGAAATCGAACTTTCTTACATCCTCGAGAAAGTGATTTGAAAATCAGTTCTGGAGTAGATGTATTAAGCTTTAGAACGCCTCAATAACGCTAGTTTTGATAGTGATTCAGTTGCCTCAAAAGATTATAAGTGATAGCACACAAAAATCCAAGCTTCTTCTTTGTAAAACAATGAGCGCAATAGGGTTTGACAAGATAATAGAAGGTTCTAGGTTATTCGAGAATATTCTACATTCCTTTTTACTAGTTTTTTACCATTCTAGAGATCCAAAGGCTCAGATTTGATCATCTATTCAAATTAAAATGTGATTTTTAGCTTTATAAAAAAATGAAATGAGGCAATAAGCGCACTAATATTAGGACCTAGCGCGATAATCCTCTAAACAAGCACACTAACTCTGTAATTAGCATGCTAATATAACTATTAGCGTACTAACCGTCTGGGGCCTCAAAATAAATATTTATAGCCCTAAACTTACCGACCCTTATCGCATCCGGGGCCCTACCAAACCTCTTATAACATGTTATACATGTTTGTTAAGGGTCATAGAACCTTTTTAGGTGGTCCTAATGTTTTCACAAATCTCGAAAATTGAAAATCTCGATTTCATGACTTACATAGGGGCTTTTTTCCAAATACGTAGTTTTTCTTTTCAAAAACATTTCAAAAGAAGTTTTTCATTTCCGAAAACTTGCACAATGGTTTTTTAAGTATGAAGTGAATATAAAAACATGGTTTCACATAGTTTGAACTTATAAGACCGATTTAAGTGGTGAGTTTCATTTAAAACTCCAAATGATCACTTGAAATTTGAAAAACGATTTGAAAAACATGATATGCATGAACTAATGCATTAGGCTTGCGTAAATG
The DNA here is from genome assembly GCA_039657365.1 of Stephania yunnanensis. Classification (NCBI taxonomy): domain Eukaryota; kingdom Viridiplantae; phylum Streptophyta; class Magnoliopsida; order Ranunculales; family Menispermaceae; genus Stephania; species Stephania yunnanensis. The sequence continues at coordinate 27,163,333 of CM077580.1, forward strand.
AAACTATATACCTTACATCAATGTTACATCATGTTATATGATCTTTTGTCTTCGTTTTCTTATGTGGACCGAATCTTGAACTTGTATGGCTTGAACACTTGAGATGTGATATTCTACAAACTTTGACTAACTAAAACACACTTGATAAACTTATTATTATACTTTCACTTTGTTTGTTTCCATCAAGATCCTGGGTGGAGTAGAATTGACTATTCACTTAGTCCAACAATAGTGCCTTCTCATTCTCCTCACTTGAGCTTCTACCTCTACTTCCTCCGGCCACTGTCTCAAATTCCAAAACTTATAATATAAAAAACAAATAAACATGTAGGCCATTGTCTCAAATTGCAAAACTCATAAGTCCAAAAACTAAATAAACATGTAGATAATAGAAACGAAGTTGTTGGAAACAATTTGGTAAAATTCAAGACTTTATTTTAAATGAAGAAACCAATATGAAAAGCTTGTTTGAAGTTCATCAGAAACATTAAAATAAAATTGCCTTCGAAGTGTTAACTTAAATATAAAATTGAAAATTGGTTTTCTAAAGATCGTAAAGCAATCGTGCGATAAATTGTAGTCTTTTCGAAAATAAAGCAAACTAAATTTAAAAATATCATAACCAAACTCAAAACTCATTTTAAATTCGATTTTCAAACCATTTGCAAATACGTGTAAATATAGCATGAATTTCACAATTTTTGAATTTGTAAATCAACGATCAATGTAATCATCATTCCCAGTATATCGGAATCAGAAAAATCATTTGTGAAAATACTTCGGATAAAAAACAATAAAAAATTTGTGAAAATACTTTGGATTAAAAATTTGTTAAAGTAAAGAGTTACGGTAGTTGTAATTACCTTTCTTAGAGTGAATCTCTCTTGATTTAAGCCTTTAAACTCCTTTAGACCATCCCTCCAAGCTCTAAGTCATAATGCACTAGCTTTTTTCAACACTCCCAAAATCAAAATTTTGGTTTGAATGGGACTAGGTTGAGGTAATAATCACTTAAATACTATGAGATTCAGCTTAGGATTATTAAACCTAGGAAAGAAATTATAGTTTTTGAGAAGCGATGTAATGGTTTGTTAGTGTAAATGGGTTTACATTGTAGCGATTTTGAGGTTCAATATTTAAAAATTAAAAATCATACCTAGGGATTCTTATGTTAGTGGAATCGATTAGAAATTGCTAGGTGAATCGGTAGTAAATAAGGTTCAGTTATCCACTTATCAGAACAACAATTCCCTTGTAAGGCGAATCGCTGGGGATTCGCCAAAGTCCAAATTTTGGGTAAATTTCTTAGTTTTTGCTATCCATTTTGGTAGCAATTTCTAGTGTTATTCCAAATCACTAGAAAATGGCTAGGCCTAATTAACTATTTTTGCAATTTGGTCCATAATTAATATATGTATCATTCTTTAAAACTCATGTTAAGGTATTTTGATTAAAATCTTGAAAGTTTGAGTAGGACATGTAAGTAACTAAATACATGCAACATGCATACCTCTCAATTGAAATTACCTCAGAGTTTAAATCTGAAAACATTTCCAATACAAGAGTCAAAAATGAGAGAATAAAAATATACTAAACTAAAGTAAACTAAATTCTCAGTAAAATTAAATAAATATATAATAGACATAGAATATGGGCTGCCTCCCATAGAACGCTTTCGTTTATCGTTGTTGGCTTGAATTAAACCTTCTAGAATTTACTCTAGTATCATTCCAGAAAGTGAGCACTTGGCCATTACTCGTCAAAGTGATTGTTTTGTGCAGATTATCCGTAACGACTAGAGTAGAGGCTAAGAAATGTATTTCTCAAATTAAAGGATGGTCATAATTAATAAAGTGTGGCACAACCAAAAAGTCTATGGGTGCGGTGTTGTTATGGACTTAAATAGACACATCCGTGACCACTCACATTGATTGAATTGAAAATCCATCAGATAAAATGAATCGTTTTGAAGCAATTGAATTCAACTCCAATTGAGCATGTAGAAATCTTGTATGGGCACAAGATTTGCGTTCAGGCTCGTATCACATTGAGCTTTGAAATACTAAGCCCATTTGACTTTTATGTGCAAGTGTAAACCTCTGTAAAGCTCAAGTCTAGCTTTTTGTTTTTATTATTGTACTTGGATTTATATACTTCCGTCTTATTAATGCTTTGACCATTCTCTAGTTGCTTAGCTCTCTATTCTTGAGTTAATTTTTTTTCATTTGAAATGTCTTCCACTTGTTCTTTCATTTGAAACTCTTTTGTAGTTTCTATTGTTACTGCATTAATTGCATAAATTTCAGTGTTCATGTTATCACAATAGTTTAAGTCAAAAAAGTCATTATCATCTATTTCATTATTTGATTATTCATCTTTTTTTCATAGGTATCATAATTATGTTCATTATTAATCTTGGATTTAACAATTTTATCTTCAAACTCCATAATCGTTGTTCCTTCAGAAATATCTAACTTAGTCCTAGCCGTCTTTAGAAAAGGTCTACCTAACAGTATAGGCAATGGATTGGGTGATGTGGAGTCTCCCATTTGCATGACATAAAAATCAGCTGGAAATATTAAGTCATGTACTTGTACTAGGAAGTCTTCTAATAATCCATACGGTTTGATACTGGTATTGACTATTGAGTTAAACTTAATAGGTGTCGTAGTTAATAATCTTAATTGCAATGATTCATAAAGTTTAAGTGACATAAGATTAATTGATGCTCAGATATCACAAGTATTCTTGGGTCAGAACATTTCTCGGGCATTCTCTTTAAGGGTGATAATTTTTTTCCTAAATTTTCATTAATTTCTAATTTCCTAAATGGTTCAGATATGTCCTCTCTAATTTTTCCTCCGTAGCTTTTGCCAATCGTATTGGATTGGTAGAAATAAAATGCATATCTCTATTTAACTTATAATTTTCATATACTTTATCTCTGTTAACTAATTGAAAGTTTTTGTAAATATTTATCATAAACTTCAACATTAGTTAATTACCATAAGTATAACCTTTCGGGAAAAGGTGTATATGTCAATTGTTCAACCATTCATTCCCTAGTGGGAATGATATTAGTCATCATCTCTTATTCTTCTTATTCTATTGTCTTAGGTACTTTTATTTTGTTTTTACCTCTTTTTTATTGTTTTTTCTTGCATACTTGTTTCTATTTCGTTTTCACAAAATAAAGCGTTAACTTGTGCTTGATTAGTAGTGTTTGCAGTTTAAGTAGATCCTTTAATTCGTTTACTTAACTTGTTGATTTGCAAAGTCATTTGACTTATTTGATTTTTTAACTCATTACTAGATCTATCATGTTTAATTCGATTTTGAGAAACTTGCGTAAATTGTTGAAGAATTTGGGCTAAAAAGTTATATAATATTTGTTATTAGTTTGGTTACGTAGATTGAATAGTTTGTTAAGGTTGCAGTGGTGATGGTTGTATAGGTGCTCTTGGTTTATAAGTCGTATAGTTTTGATTTTATGGACCGTAGCTGAGGTTTGAGTTTGGTTTTCTAGTGAAATAATTATTTTTATTATATTGATTTTACGGAGGACAATAATATTGGTTTATTATTGCATTGACTTCATTATTGTTATCTTCTTGTAAAGTAGGCCACATATATGTATGATGTGTAACTTCATTACAAAATCCACATGATTTAACTTGATTTGATTTATATCTTAGTAGTAGTTTAACCATACTAGATAAATCATTAATTTTTTGTCAAATTTATTATTTTTTTTATTGTTAAACTCATAAATGTTCTTTGTTGACGTATTGGTCTTTTCACCATATTGTTTAAATTGTTTGGCCATCTTATAAATAATTTCATTTGCTAGAGTTGGTGTAACAAAGAATAATGATCCACAACATACGGTATCTAATAGTCTTTGGTTAAAATGATTTAGTCATTCATGGAAGTATTCTAATAAAGCTCTTTGGGTGTATCCATGTTGTGGAGAAAATGAAATTAATCTTTGTGATCTATCTCGAAATGATTAAAATATTCATCATCTTTCATTTTCTCAACTGTGATTTTTTTCTAATAGTACTAATTTTTCTTACAAGCATATATTGATCTCGAAAATCTTCTAACATTTGAGCCCATGCGGTTATCGAAATCTTGAGGAAAATAAAACAATCAATCTTGTGTTTGATCTTTCATTACAAAAGAAAAAGCATTAAGTTAGAATTTTTCTAACATGCACTCTTTAGGTTTCATCTTATTGACTTTATGTTGATGTTCCCTTATAAGTTTTTATAGGTCTTCATTGTCCTCACCGTAGATGTTAGGTAAATCACTAATGAATCAATATCTAAGTTCAAATTCATGGAATCCTTTAGGATAAGCAAGACTTATTGGTTAATAAGTTGTGACATTCTAGTTAGTTTGCTGAAAAGTAAGTTCTCTATTGTCATTATTATTATTATTATTATTATTATTATTATTATTATTATTATTATTATTATTATTATTATTATTATTATTATTATTATTATTATTATTATTATTATGGTTATTTTTTGCTTCCATCGTGGTAGGTTGGTATGCACTACATTGTTGTTGTCCTAAAATACGAATAAAATTCTTATTTACATCAAGATCAAACAAATTTAAGGATCCCATGGAATCGGAATGACGAAGTGGATAGACCATACAACGTCTAAAACTCCTAAGAAATTATGTCTAAATCCCTGGCAATGATGCCAAAAATTGACATATGTTAAGCGTGTACAATAAATTACCCTCTTTTATTGTACTTTTAATATTTTGTATAGTAGTAGTAGTAATTGAGAATCGTCTCCACTGGGATTTATCAAACTTCTCTAGGAAAAAGATCTTTTAATGGTTTTTATCATTTTTCTTACTTAAAAAAATCAATTAAAAAAATAATTAAACTAACTAATTCAATCTATAATATAATAATAACTAACTAAGCTAATTATACCACCATAACTAACAAAATTCAAATTCACTATCCATCACATAAATCCAATTCAATAATAAATAAATATCTAAACAAATATCCTGAACAATGAAACATCAATTCGATTTGCTTTCCAAACATATTACTGCTATCATATAGTTATGAGCATACTTTATAAAGTATCATAGATTATTAAACTCTAATCATAAGTAAATAATCTTTAGCTAGCTATTAGTTCTCCTCATACTGGTGGAAAAGCAACTTTCTCATTTTATTAAGCTAACCTTTTTTAATATACAAAGATATTATCTTCACGCAATAAAAACTTATTGCACTTTATGAAAACTTCGCACTGCTAAATCTAACACCGTTGGAAAGAAACTTCAACATTAGATTTATATCAAGAATTCACATATGACATCTAAATTTTAACACCCTTCAAACATGACTAGTTACTACTTTAAACTAGATAATAAATCCAAATATCATAATACATATTCTAGACTATGCATGCACTATAAAGTTCATGATTAAAAACTAGTAGATAACTACATATCAAAATGGATCAAGTTCATGTATGGACTTTGTTTAGATCAACTAACTGCTCACTCATAGTCACAAATAACATCACAATAATAAAAATAAAAGATATAGATAAATACCTCTGAAATAAATATTTTAAATCTTCAAATCTTATGCAAAAATAATGAAAAACAAAGCAATATATTATAACAATAAAGAATGGCTCATAGAGCAAAGAAACATTGATATAAGTACTTAAAGGCAACTTATTCTATTGTCGTAGGGTCATATTTATAGTATTGTAGGTAGACATCCCAAAATAACTAAAACTATTCTTTATTGACTAAAATCCTTGAAATTGTTTTCAATAATTCCTCAGCGATTCATGTTTAAGTTGAATCGTTTGGAGAATCCTTGGAATTTTTGTCTTAGTGCTCTGCTAATTTGAGTGGCGATTAAATGTACATAGGAATCGGTCAGAAATCACTAGTGTTGAAATCCAGTTTTTTCCTTCACTTGTTAATGATTATTTCCATACTCTTTACACTTGATCATTTTCTTCATAATCTTCTCTTTTTACTTCATTTCTTCTTATATTCCATTTATTACATAAAATAACAAAAACAAGAGAAAGCCCCATGTAATATAGTCTTTTACATCTAGAAGCATCCTAAAATGTACTATAAACATGTTTAATTATTGACTTGTCACCCTTATTTTTTGTGGAGAGACTCGATGAAGGAACGCACTCCATGTAACAGGACGTGCTCTCCCATCATGAATAGTCAAGAACCCAGTTCTTGGAGCATGGCCCACTAAATGAGGGAACGCGTACCCAACTTAGAAAATGACAACCTAGCTGATCGTTACTTAGTAAGCTATGAGGGTTTAGGGATTTGTTTAAGGGTTATCAATATAGGATATTAGGCATGTAATAAACTCAAATGGTTTGTGATAGGTTTTGAAACATTATGAAAGGTAGAGTGACCCAGAAAGTTAGGAATTTGGAACAAAACCTAACCAACGTAAGTGGAGTTGTATTTCTATTAATTATGCTTCATAAATTATTAAATTTAGTTCATGTAGCATTATGAATTGGGTATAGGGCAACGTATTGTGATTTGACTTTTTTATATGCTAATATCTTAGAAATGGTTGATAATGCGGATCGAGACTAAGGATTGAAAGGCTTAGTTACGAAATGGATTTCGCCTTTTGTCCTAATGAATGGAAAAGAGAAAGCTTAAGAGTTCTACTATCTTATCTATAATTTAATGAGCCTTACTTGTATATATATATTATTTGAATAACATGGTTGTAATATAATAGGGCTTAGAGATTTTACAATAATATTTTGGTTTTGATATAATCTTAATTTATGTATATCAAATATATAACCAAAAAGGTTTTTAATTTCTGCTGCGATACTTTGACTTATTTTTCATTATCAATATACATGTTAATTTTGTTAGGTATGAAAAAATAAGTTGTTTGCTCTAGTTAATTCTAGTTTGTGTATCGGAGCTTAATTATGGTATTCAAGTAGGTTTCACGCTAACTAGGATATGAGATGCAACATAATTAATTCTAGTAAAACTCTTGGTTAAGCTCGGCGTACCTCTATTCGCATGTAAGTGTATTGGCGTGATTTTGTTGTGTTTGGATGGTTTGATAAGGAATTGAATATACTACAGGATACTAACATAAATAAATGTAAGCCTATAGTTGGAAAATAAATAATTAATAATTAAATGCTCGGTACGCCTGATGTGACATGGTCGTGAAATGAGTATGCACACCCGAGTGTACTCGTTGGCAAGCCAGATGAATTTATAGGCGATAAAATATATATGTATATATATTGGATATATAAATCTATAAAATTAAACCTATATTATTAATTAACAAAATTCGAGCCATTGGATTGCCTCAAGATGAACGTAAATGGAAAATGTGTCAAGATCGAAGTTACTTTAGGAATGATGTTATTTTAACATAATCTCCATCATATTGGCCTTAAGATTGCGCAATGGCTATGTCGAAGAAATCTTTATATATAAAACAAAACAACTTCATGTTTATCATTGTGTCATCAATCGAATTAAGAGAATTTATAGGTACATGAGGGTTTCATTTATTGAGATAGTTGAAGTGGTCAAGGGAGGTGAAAAAGAGATCAAGCAAAAATTAAATTGCTGGTCTTCATAGTTGAATTAGTGAGTGGATAAATTTTTATCAAGTTCTAAACTTCCTTGTATTGATCCATGAATTTATGATATTTTTTAGATCGAATTTAGTTAGTAATAGTTGTGGATGCTTAGAATTGATATAAGACCTCATTGGAGGCCCTCCCAATGTTTTGATAAGGTTATATAATAAATTGGGATCAAACATAAGCTGGGAGCCTTGTTGTTTCTTGATGGTGGAGCATGCTCCATATTAGAAAACATATATATTGCTTAAATGAATTTATGTTTTCTTAGAGGGTTTAAGGATTGGTCTACGAGTCCTAAACCTTAAGTATTGGAGATGTAAAAATATAAAATGGTATATGTTAGGTTCTGGAACACTGAAAAAGGTTCAAGTACCCTGAGAGCTACTAATTTCGGAATAAAACTTATGGAAATTCGACTGAGGTAAGTGTGAATCACTTTCTTATCAATTACGATTCGTAATTAGTATATTTAATTCATAGAGTATTATAGACTTTGTATGAGGCAATATATTGTAATTTTATTATTTTAAATATGAAAATCTTTGGAAGGGGTCGATAAGGCAAACCAGGACTATGGAATGGAATAGATAGGCGCGAAATGGATTTCACCCTTTCTCTTGAGAAAAGGAAAAGGATAGTTAGGAAATGAATCCCACCCTTCATCCTTAGTGATCGAATGATACCTTTATCTCTCACTATTAATTTAGAGTTGGTAGCTCAATCATGCTTAAATAAACCAACAAAATCACATGTCGACCAACGTGTCGATTATGAGGTTTTATTCTCGAGTAACGTAAGAGTATGTTTGTATTTTGAAATTTGAATTACAAATCACAAGTACTATTGCATATGCTTATTTAACATGCATTTAGTTATTTATTCCTTTTATCAATTCACTAGATTAGATATGTCTTGGATTCATATTACTATTCAATGATTTATTCATTTTAGTTTATGATTGATATGTTTACAAGCATCACTTACAGAGCATGTTAGAGTGCTCACCCCAATTAAAATTCTAAGTTTACAGTCTGACGCTTAGCAAAAGGCAAAGAGAAGGCTTAAGAATTTTATAGTCATCTCTACGATTTAATGAACCCTCTTCATATATATATATATTGTTTAAAGTATAGTTGTAATATAACAGAGATAAAAGATGTTTTTTGTAATCGAGGTCGTGTTAGATGAGTTTTAGATATCTATATATCATATGTATTATGCAAAAAGTCTTAAATTGTATGTTGTTTTTACTTTGATTTTAGTTTTGATATCTATATATAGGCATAGTTCACAGGTATAGAAGGAGGGGATGCGAGCTGTAGTTAAGTCTGGTTGGCGAACCTGGGCTTAATTATGGTTTCAAGCCAAGTATTGCCCAAATCAGGATAGGGGATGCTACATCAAAGGTGTAATCGGTCATTACCGCCTGAGCAAAACTTATTGTAGGTTAAGATTTTTCATTTAAGTCATTCTTATATTAAACCTATTGTTTAGGTAACTCAGCTTATACTTGTTGCAAGTAGGTGCTTTATTGTCTATGTCTAAAAACTTTTTATTTTTGAATGATTAACTGAACTATGAAACCCAATCATTGTGATGTCTCGATATTATTGTTCAACTCATCTTTGGGAGTCTCATTCACTTTTTAGCACGAACAAATTAATATGAATATTTTAGAATCATGTAAAAACGTTGATGATGTATATTGACGATATGGATGAGATTGACAATATTGTTTTAATTGGATCTATTAGAGATATTAACGACATTGTTAGTATGAGTCAATCATTCCTTTCAATTTGTCATTGCTACTTCATGAACCACTAGAAATTAAATTAAGATAATAATGGTTTCCAAATATGATTGCTATTTATATATATAAAGCTTCATTTAACAATGAGTACCCCAAAATAGTAATGATAAAACTTGAGGAAGTGAAGGTCCCTAGTCAAAAGCGCCTTGAAAACAAAAACTCGAGCAAGGCCATGAGTGAACTAATTTCAAGAACTTCATACAAAGTAAACAATAATACTTTCTAATTTTACCATTATTAATAAAGATACACTAATAATTTCACCTAACCCAGAATAATATTCAATAACTCTATATGAGACCTTCGCTCACATTTGTACATTATATTCTTTTATTGACAATAGTCTTTAATAATGATTAATAAACATTAATCCAACATTAACCCATCTTGTTTTGTATTAACAATTTAGATACATCTATAATTTTAGGATCATAAATTTTTTGGATAGTTTTAGATATCATATTTCTCTCTACTAAGCATGTTCATTTCTTCTGGAAGATGACTTCATAGTCGTGCAACCATCCTTCCTTTTTGTGTTCAATCTCTTCTCAATGATTCCTCTTTTGTTTTTGATTTCTTTGTGCCACATTAAACTACCATTACAACAATTTTATGAACTGCTCTTGATTTTTTATTGATCATATGACAACAAAAAAGTGTCCAAGCTCGACCAAGTTGCATCAGAGTATTTGACTCTTTGCTACACTATTTAAGGCTACCTAAGTCTATTTTCGAACTAGTCTCAATTTGTCTTCTCGTGCTAACGGTTCTTTGTAAGTTACCTCTGTTTGAAAGTTTTAGATGTCGTAAGATCTAGAAAAATCATAATCTTGCTAAAATAGTCAAGTGCGATTGATACGGTGCCAACTAATCCATCCCTAATAGCGCGTTGAACTCTAAAAATTTAAGTACAATAAAATCTATCGGATATCCTTTACCAACAAGGATAGGGTATACCTTATCCCCAGCTGCGGTACTCAATATAAACACTAAACACTAAGGTGTGATTTAGATTTGACGTTCTGGCAACTTCGTGCTATTAGACTCACGGTGTCAAGCATAATCTTCAACATAACTGGGAAAATATGGGAAAGTTGACATGCTTCCATCATGGTTTCGCGCATCAGTACACACAGCGCCACCACATTGAAGTTCCCTCTAGTGTGATATAAAGCTGACGACGTGGCAGTGCCATGGCCTTTTTACACATGGCGCTACCAAAGTGCAAAACCTAATAAATGGTGAGATTTCTAATAGAATCTCGTTGTTTCTCTAATTTGTTTACTCCAATTTTGATAGTTTGAATTATTCATAAAGCACCTTAATTAACCTTAAAGATTTAAGGAAAATTCTCCAGAAGTTGTAGGTGAGATGCGAGGTGTCGGGTGGAAGGATTAGTCTAAGAACTTCATGTGGATTGTAAGTTAACTGATTGGGATATTTCTCTTCATTTATTTCCTATTATGATTTTCATTTATAGTCATTTGGACTTATTTACTTACTGTACTTTAGATTCCATGGCTTTGTTGTTCTATCTCACTAAATGAGTTTGTTATCATGGCATTGTCTGATGTTTAAATGGTTTCATTGATTCTAAATCATGAGTTATGTCATTATTAGTTGTTGAGGAATTTAGTTAAATGAAATAAGATGCAATTAGGTAGGTAATTTTTGACATAGTGAATCTAAATCGTTAGTGCATTAGTTATGCAATTACACTATTCAATTCCTAAATTGTGTCATTTCTTGATTTATGAAAGTGGTTCTTGTATCTAAAACCGTAATATGATAGAGATGGGCGGCATATGAGGTCACTAGACATGGGGTTATTGTGATCTCACCACTAGCTTTTGCAACATACGAAATATGAGACTTGGGGTTATTGACAAGTATATATACATATGTGGCATGCATTTGTAAGGATGTGAAGGCATTTAAAAGATTTTTTACGCCCTAAATAGTGGAATAATGCTGACGTGATGTAACTCACAACCGACTGGCCTAAGAATATTATAGTTTAGCTAGGTGTCAGTTTCATATTGCTTAACTTGATTATCTTATGGCATGATTCGTTTTCAGCATAATTTTTGTTGTTATGCTTTCAGATAATAGTTGTATATTTATAAATGTGGATATATTTCTCTTAGTGTTACTTTCTACTTTCCCATACTCCCTACATTTTATGATAGTGGGTTCAGATCCATCGAGTAGCAAACTAGGCAAGGAGAAGATTGGTGATTAACTCTAAGCTAGAAGACTACTGCTACCTCTAATTTTATAGGTTTTGGTTTTTGTTGTATGGATTATATATGTCATTTATATACTTTTGGGGTTGGATATTTCAGGTTAAGAGATAGTTTCCTTACTAAACACTTGTTGGATATATTGTTATCATTGTTCAATCATATATTAGCATGTGATCATTTGTTCCCTATTGTCCACATATTTATGTTTTATATTAATGGCTTTCGTAAATTTGTTAAGACTTTTGCTTAATAATGTTAAGTTTTAAAACTTTAATTAACTTTAAATTACTATTAAAAATGAGAATAATGAAAAGCTTATTTAAAATGTAACTAAGGAAGATAAAATATTAGAAAGGCTGACAAATACATTGTAAAGCCTAATTGGTCGAGATCAATGCTTAATAATGGGATTAGGTCGTGCGGTGCCCTAGTTTAAGAAAAGGGTTATCATAGTTGGTATCAGAACCAACTTTAAAAATAATCAACTTAAGAATTTTTAGAAACTACAAATTTTAGTTATGGAAACCAAATGATTCTTGCCTAGAAACCATTAGTAGGGAAGCGAGTGAAAGTGAGATGAGGATTTCTTATATTTACATGCTAGTTTCTATACGTATATATATGTTTGTATGTTTTATCTACATAGTAACTGATTCACATTTGCTATCAACTTATAGACACCGCTGGCTTATTCACTCGATAGGAAGGATGCAGGTGCTAGTGGTAGTCAACCTCCTACCTTTGCAGATGATTTTTAGAGGCTATTTGATCGAGTATCAGCTCAATGACAGCAGTTAGCTAATTTCATCGCTATTATGTTAGCTCATTTTGCACCACCAACACACACACACTAGTCCCCATTACTACTACTACTACTCCTACATTACTACCACTAGATCTTCCTATTGCAATGCTAGCAGCTTTAGTGGTATAGACTATTCCAGTTGTAACGGTACCAGCCGTAGAGATAGTTGATGTAGCGTCGTCTCCCACTCCTACATCTTCTAGTTCATCGGCCATGGTCCGGTTGGTGAAGGATTTAATCAAATTGGAGCCAGATAATTTGATTGACAATAAGACTTTGAGAAGATTGAGAATTGCATGTTGTCTCAAAAGAAGCTTCATAGTGGTTTTAAGGATTGAGGATAGACTTCAGGCTGAGATTTTACCATGTATAATATAGAGAGATATTGATGTTTGGTCACATGCGATGATAGCTTTGGATAGTGATTTTAAGTATTGGATATATTTAAAAAGAAGTTCTATCGGCAGTATTTCCCACCTGTAGTGATGAAGTGGTTAAGGAAAAAGTTCATGAATCTTAGATAGGGTGCTAATGAGTGATGAGCTACAGAGATAGATATGGATATGCGGTCAGTTCAGGTACCAGGACTTTAGGTGAGATATATGAGTGTGCAATTTCTCTCGAGACATATTATTTGAGTAAAGTTGCCAATGGGACCACGTTAGGACCAACATTGTTATCTACTCAGGTCGTGGAGTTTGAGATGAGGAGACATAGAGGCAATCGAGATAGGTGAGAGGTTCTTAGGGATTAGGGACAACTACATTAGTTGTACCCTACGTGTCATACCCTACTCCACTATAGAGTGTAGTTGGTAGACCCCAATTCCTGGTTCAACTCAGACTGACTTTGTCAGCTCCTACTACTTTACTAGCACTACGAACATCACATACGCCACGTCAACTACAGTAGGGTGGTGGAAGTCAAGGCAGAGGAAGAGGTCGAGGTTGTTCCCGATAAGGATAGAGACAAGCACCAGCCCAGGATCAGTCACAGGTCAAGGCAGGCTAATTAGTTTCTAGAAATATAGTCATGATGGGCATATGTTATGAGATAGCCCATAATCGGTATTAGTATACCCATAGTAGGGTCAATAATAAGTACAAAACATAGTATAGCAAGATGTAGACACTACATAAGGACTTATTGAGGGTATGATTTCTATTTATGGTTGAGATTTGTAAGTCTTGTTTGATTCAGGTTCTATAGTATTTTTCATTTTTAGTTGCATCATAGGCATCCCAGGGTTAAGACTAATTAGAGTTACTATACATTTGATTTTGAGTATCATAGCGAGGGATAGGGTTTACCCTAATAGTCTTGTTGAATGATGTCTAATAGAGATAGGGGTGGAGTTACTTGCAGACTTCAAAGTGCTATAGTTTTTACGTTTTGGTGCATTGTTAAGAATGGATTGGTTAACAGCATATCACATTCATATCAAATGCTTCTACATGATAATGATATTTGAGATCTCAAGGTGTCCGATATTCACATACAGTAGTAGTACATCAAGAGCCGAGGTTGACTTGTGATTAATGGAGAGATGGAGACTCTAGTATCATTATATGCAGTGGTAAAGAGTCAGGGACCCAGACTTGAGTTGATTTCGGTTGTGCGTAAGTTTACACCTGTATTTATAAGACTTACATGGTTTACACCATCGAGAGAGATAGATTTCATCATTGAGTTGGTACGATGCACCTGAACTATTTCTATATAGCTATATGTTAATGAAGAGGAAGGATGGCATTTTTCCCGTTATCGAAGAAGAAGGATGGCACTTTGAGACTATGTAACAATTATAGACAGTTTAACAAGGTCACAATTAGGAACAACGATCCACTACCATAGATTGACAATTTATTTGAACAGGTAAGAGAAGCGTAGTTTTTCCCCAAAATAGACTTGCCATCACGATATCATCATCTTAGGAATAGGGATATGGATAGTTACAACACCACATTCAGCATGAGATATGGACACTATTAATTTACAGTCATGTCGTTTAGGTACACTAGTGCCCCCGCTGTGTTTATGGATTTCATATAAAGGGTGACAAGTAATAATTGGTTATTTAGACCTATATATAGGATTAGTTTAATAATATATTTAGTATATATATATCCCTAAATAAGCTCTAATTAATGTTGTTATTGCACTTTTAGATAATTAAAGTGTAAAGGAAGGAAAAAAGCAAAAGTGAGAAAAAACAAAGCAAAAACTTACAAAAGTGTAGTTGACGTCGTGGCCACGCGTGATGCCATTATGGAGTGCTAAAGAATAAAGTGGGAAGGAAAAACACGATGTGGGAGAGTAAAGCCAGTGGAGAAAATGAGACTGGAGGGTTGTCATAGTGGCGGTGCTTTAGAGCCTAAAGGACAATGCCAAGACATCATAGTGATGGTGCTAGATTCGCAGAAATAAAAAAGTTGGAGTATTATTTCTAGTAAAATTGTAAAGTAAGGTTTCTAATTATTATTATGAAGTACAAATAGATGTTAGGATGTGGTAAACTCAACACATATCATCCATTAGCCACCATTAGAGCATTTTTGCATAGGTTTACTTTGATTTTGATTATTAAGAAGATTTGTGTAGAGAAAACATTGAAGACTCCAATTTTTTAATTCAAGTTTGGTTTCATTAGTTTCATTGAAGTTAATATATTCAAATTCATCTCTTATTTTCAATGATTTCAATTATGAATTGTAATATGTGTGTTTCAATTAAGTTTCAGTAGTCTATTAATCTTAGCGATCAATGGATCCTATGGTACGACTGATATGCTATGAACATGAGTAAAAATTAAATATAAAAAGTTTAACTGTTAGAATTAGTATTGATTATAAGTGTAATGTTTTAGGCATCTTGATAGCGTGTTTAATGATATTAGGTTTTACAAGTTATCATAGCCGTTGAATTTTTATGTTGGATATGATTGATACAACCATAAAATACACAACATCGAGTGATTATTGCTGATAAGGAAGGCACGGATAATAAACATTATTGGCTATGAAACTAAAGATTTGGGCCATTAAAGCAATGTGGAGCTTACATTATTCACATGGATAGGTGGAGTTCTAATTTTCATATTATAATATTTTCCATCACGACAGTTTGTGAAAGTGGATTTGAAGGAAATCAGTATATTCTAATTAGGCAATGCACACAACATATTAAAATGTAAAAGTGGTTTAAAAGTAGAATATTTTATTTTCTAGATGAAGTTGTGAACTAAGATATCCTTAATATAAGATTTAAAGTAAAGTTTACATTGTTTTGTTGGATAAAGTAGTTTAGTGTAAAACCATTTAAAAAAAAAGGATTTCCTTGGCAATAGTTCAAGGTTCAATAGGTAAGCATTTAATGCAAAAACCTTTCCCTGAGAGCGATATCTATTATGAAAGTAAGTTAATTGAACTATTACTACGAGCGAGCTGTTATACTTACTAAACACACATCAAATTTTAGGCGTCGTTGCCAGGGATAGGTAGCCATTTAGTATTACTCATTTAGTTTGAGAAGTTGCTAAGTTTTATTTTCAGTACTTTACTTTAAAGTTCATAAAAGCAAAAATAAAAAAATCTAAGTCTTAAGTTTCAAGTTTTATTTTTTGCAGTTGATTTTTTATGTTTTTTTTTTTCAAGGATTACTAGTGCATGTGTAGAAAAGGATAAGAGGGCCTATTGCCTTATGACCTTGAGATTGAAAAACTTACAAAGGAAAGAAAATGAAAGGAATCACGATAGCTGGCGAGCAAGCAAGAAACCAACAATAGGGGCGCGGAAATAACTAACTCACTGGTTATCCGGTAGTGCAAGATAAAGTCTTAGGATAAAGATTCATTCATAACTACTTCAAGCTTGAAGTTCAAAAGACTTACAATAGTGTGATGAGGCTTTCAGCCAAAACTACCAAGTTTGAACTGAGACCATCTCTGATAAACATGAAACAAAATGGCTTGTTCTACGGGCTATTAATTTAAGACCCAATTGGTCTGTTAAGAAGTTTATGGAGAAATGCGACACCATGCACATTACTGGAGTTACAAAAGAGGTGATTAAGATGAAACTTTTTTCCATTCTCATTAGTAGGAAAATCCAAATCTTGGTTCCAAGGGTCGAATGCAAGGAGTATGACCTTGTGGGTGAAAATCAATGAAAGATTTCTTGACAAGTTATTTCCCCTGTGAATGTCAGTAAAAAGGAACTAGAGATCAATCAACTCAAGCAAGAATACATCGAGTCTTTTGGCAAGGCTTAGGAAAGATTCAAAGAGTTTCCGAGGAGATGTTCGGGACAAGTATAAGGGAAATGGGCACAAATCTAGATTTTCAACTATGTGATGAAACAAACCACAAGAACACTACTATATGTTGCAGTAAGTGGCTCTCTATTTACCAAGGATGAGGATGAAGCATTGGATCTCCTTGATCTTATGTCTCAAAACTCTACAACCTATACTCATTCCATAATAAGGAAACCAGCACGAGTATATGAGATTGATTCATAAGCTGCAATATGGCAAGACTATCAAATCTGAGCAATCAAATGGCTAAACAGCAAATAGGACACCAAGGTACACAAGTTGCACATGAACCAAATAATCACCTAGGCATGGTGGTTAACCAAATGGATATACAGTAGGGAGTTATGTAAGAAGACACTAACTTCTTGAGCAACCAAGGATATGGGAACAACCTTAGGCCAAGAAGAGTGGCTCCTTAATGGTTTTATCAAGTATACAACAACAATAAAAACCTGAACTTCTCTTATGGAAATATTGGTAATGCACGGAAGTCACTCAAGGCTTCGATCAACAACTCAAACAAGGGAAGTCGTGGCCGAGCAAATAGATGTCTTCGTTGAAGTCAATTAAGAAGTACCTGCATGCCATAGACATGAGCAATAGAGAGCGCCATGAGAAGCACGAGAAAGTAATGAAAGGTGTGAATCAGGCCATAAAGAGGATGGATAGTGAGCGATCACAGTCCATCAAGAACTTAGAATGAAAAATTGGCCAGCTTGTTATAGCCTTGAACTTGAGAAAAGAAAGACAATTTCCTAGCAACACGGTCACCAATACCAAAGAGAACATGAGTGTTATTCACATGATGAACATTGTGGCAACAAAGGACCCCTAACCAGAGCAAGTGATGGACAAGCCAGAAAATGTCAACACTTTGGCTATGAGAAAGTATGAAGAGATGCATACGCATCACGAAAAGGAAAGATGAACTCAGAGAATTCAGGAAATAAATAATCAATGCCTTGAAGTAAAAGAATGGGAAGCAATAAAGGGAGGCCTAGCAAAAAGATGAGGAATCTTTTGAAGAAGCCCCACAAGGCAATGACATCAAGGCAATTCAAAAGATGCTAAAACCAAAGTTAAAGATCATCTCTAGATTCAAACTTATCAAAATGAGAGATCACAAAGAGATAAGCATACTGATAAACATTGACTGACATTGGTTTAGAAATTTCTTATCTGATACAGGAGCCTCAGTAAATGTCATGCCCCTAATGGATATGTTGTACACCAATTTGAATATCAATTGCCCCAATACAATAAAGTTGCAAGTAGCTAATGGCAATTTCATATCTACTATAGGGAGAGTCTTGAATGCGCAAGTGAAATTAGGTAGATTCACTTTCATTGCGGATTTCGAGGTTATGAATCACAACATGGATGATGATGTCTCTATGATATTTGGGCATCCATTCTTGAACAATGTTAAGGCTAATTTGTACATAAGAGAGGAAATTCACGATGAGTATCGATGAGGGCGATGCTACTGAGAAGGTTGTCTTTTTTTATAGTGAATAAATCCATCTGAATGGGAATGACATCATAATCTCTTATTTATAGTTGGGATTTCTCGATTTAGACTCAGATTTAACGAGTAAAAATGCATCAGGCTAATGACATTAAACAAAGAGCTACTTATTAAATTTTGAGTTAATTAGTTACTTAGTTAATCTGTCAGGCTAATATGTCAGTCTGAGGTATTTAAATTTTGAGTCAATTACTTAGTTATGTAGTTTAATAATTACAATTTAAACGTTTTAGTTCTAAATTTTGAGTATTTTCTTTAAATGTGCAGGAAAGAGCATTTTCTAGGTGATGATTCATAGAAATGGAAATATCTTGCTAACTCATTAAAAAGCATAAAAGTGCTAAGGAGTTCAAAGCATTGAAGCTAAGGTGCATGGACAAATCAAAAGGAAAATTTATTAATTTTCATATTTACTTGGATTTCATGCGATAATGAAATCTTGTATGAGTTATACACAAAGTCAGAGGAGTGTCATAAATAAATTAATGAAAAAATAAACGCGAAGATGTTGGCAGACAACTCGAACCATAGGTATTACTCACAGCACCATGGGTACTGGCCACTGCACCGAGAGGGCAACAAGCAAAGGAATCACACATAACCCATTGTGTCCTTCATGTAGTTGCAGCGCCGACGTCGTGCATTGCGTCTTTAATACATTTGTGGCAATGGTATTGTGCCTATAATGCATGGCACCAGTGCCGTTATAAAGCGTTTAAACATCATTTTAACTTCATTATTAACACTTGCACAAAAACCCACAACAACTACCAAGCATGCATCCCTCTAAAGCCAAAGTTTGATCATTTCTAAGTCAGATATGAGAGTTTCTAGTGATTCAAAGTGAAAGAGGAGTGTGCATTATGGATTTTCACAAGTTGGAAAGCGATGGCTTGATTTTTTATTTGTGTTTCTAAGAGGGCTAGGGTTCTAGTCTAAGAGATAAGGTAAAGGGTTTGGATTGATAAAGATTTAGAGGATTATTTAACAACGGAAGTTAACGTTGCATTGAGGTAAGTTTATAATTTCATCTAGTTATGCTTAAGTTTTGAAATTTTTGATGAAATTGTTTGAATTGGTTATTTGAGGTTGTAAGATTGGTTTTGCAAGATTGTATGAATGTCGAGCATTAATGTTACCCATGGAGACTTGGTTGATGTATTTGCATTATTTGTCTTATGTATGATCTATGTGATATAAATTTTGATTTTTAGGTGATTCAAAGACCCGAGTTGTTAGCTAAATTATTATGTTCTTTGAGTATTCTTTGAATTTGAAGAAATGGCAAGAACAAGGAAGCAAGTTAGCCGAGCTAGAACAAATGATTTTGAGGCTTATACCTCTAAAATAAATAGCCTAGACCATTTAAATCCAATTTTTTTCTTAAGTAAATAGGCCAAGGAATGATATAAGAATATCCAACATATGGAGTTCATTTGTGAAAGAAGAATAAATTTTTTGGCCAAGTATGATAATAGAGTAATAACTTCATTAGGCAATAGAATTGGTAGCAACTCACACAAGATTATAGAAAGAACAAAGTTACATAAGTGAGGTTGTTTATGAGTTGTATGTTAATGCAAAGTTCACTAACAAGGGTGAAAATGAGAGAGATTTTTATTCCCTTTAATATATGTGAGATCACTACCATCTATGAATTGGAGTACTTAAGTTTATATGGATCCGAACTGACCTTACTTAATAAATTATATGAAAGACCAACAACCTTTACCCTTTTAGAGCCATAAAAAGAGCGTTTGTTGTTCAAGGAAAACAATTTTGGGTCATGAGAGCTGAGAATGTGCCAAAGCACATTAAGAAGGTGAGTGTTAGGAAAGTTTACAAATTTTGCAACATTTCCTCATTGCTTCATTACACCCCTATCTATTAACAGGGTAAGATTAATAAACTGAAAGCGCCTTGTCTTTATGAGATTACAAAGAATGGGAAAATCAACATCGACGAGATCATTTACAATCTGGGAAAGTGTATCATGTAAGAAAGAGAAAACAAATTGTTCATTTCTACGTTGATTACTCATATGTGTTTAAAGGCTAGAGAGCGATTAAGAAAAGACGAAGAATTCAACATTGAGGCCCAACCAACCATGGATGAAGCTTTCATACTCACACTAAAATCACCACCTGGTTACCAAAACTCTGATGAGGAAAAAGAGAGAGGGGGAGAGAGAGAGCTGAATGAGCTAGACTTGAGGCCGAGTTGTTCACCAAACTCAAAAGGATCTGGCTGCAGCATCAGCGGAACTAGTTCAAGAGCTAGAACATGAAGAATAAGGAGAAAATGAGGAGCAACAGTAGCAGGGATTCGTTGAGGGCTATGAGTTTCCAGACCTATAGACTGGAGAGTAGGACTTGGATGGTCCTTAGCTTTTTCCACCACCTCCTCCACCATAGGCAAAAGTACCATCAGGGACTTGACTCCATAAAAACAAAGGTTGTGGATAGCTGAGATGAGGAGACTATACTAATATGACATGTTGCAATTTCAGACAGCCAAGTTACGATGTGAGCAGGATATGGAGAGGAGGGAGTGATACCAATGGAACAAGTAGTGTAATTTCATGTTGTTTATTTGATCATCAGAAGGACAAGCTAGATATGAGAGGAGCAGATGAATGAGACCTAGTGATAGGGCATTTGGTGCAGAGCAGAAGGGCCGAGCGTCCTTTGACACCATCTTGTATTTGAGTTTGTGATGTAGATGATAATGATGATGCCAGTCCTGATGTCATTGTACTATAAGCTTTTGGACCTAAGGAGATGAGAGTAACATAGATACCATTATATTAATTTTAAGATATTTTGTTATTTATTTAGTTCTTTAAATTTCATCTTTTAGTTTAGTTTATGGTTATAAAACTTGTATTATTATATATGTTTATGCGTTTTAGTGTTTCCACATTTCAGGCTTATTTTTAAACCTTAGGGAAAAGGTTTGGTTTAACTTTGGGGGGCATGAACACTATACTACACTATGGGAAGTGGTAAGATAGGTTGAGATATAATGATAAATAGTGCAAATATGATCATTTAAATTTTATTTTGAAGCAGTTAAAGAGGAAAGCATGGTAATGTATAAATTTTTTTTACTTACTATTTTAATGTTTAAGTAGTAGAGATTAGGTTCTATATAGTATTATGTAATGAATAAGTAGTTCATTTGCATGTTCAAGCCTTTAATTACGGATTAGTAGATTACAAGTATCTTGTTGATATGATACTCAAAAGAGTATTTTAAATTTTGAAGAAGAAAATAATTAAATGTAGCAAACAACAGTATGATTTCATGGGTAGAAGCCGAGAGTTAGGGAAGACATTGAACTTGAAACAAAAGTAAGAAACTGGAACATTTCTTGTGGAAAAAGTTAGATCTCTAAGGATTCTTTAATAAGTGTGAACCATACTTGATAATAAAACGTTAATATAGACTTGTGCAAAAAGGGGAAGAAATAGGTATTGTAAGCGAAAAGTTGGGGAGAACTTACATGATTAAGTGAAAGTGAGAAGTGTTAACAAAAGTTTTAGAAATAAAAGAAAAAAAATGAGAGAATCCCACAAGTTGTACAGGAAATGGAGCAGAGACTTTGATGGTAAGAAAAAGTTAGAAAAATGGAGTCCATAGGAAAAGGAGCAGTTAAATGAAAAAAATAAAAGGAGAAGAAGAATGAGAGAAGAATAAAATAAATAAAAGAAGGCGGAAGTTAAATAAACTCTTTAACTAAAAGATTTAGCTCAGGTACGGGTAGCTAATTGAGTTAAGTTTCCTTTCCAACTATGTTAAGTCTTATAGACTTATGAAGCACTTAAGTCTATCAAAGATGAGTATGATCTATGCTAATTTGTGAATTCATGAGCTTAATGAGAAATCATGATATTGCATACTCGCTACTTCAGTGTCGAGGTGAAACAAACTTGTGAGTATTGATGGTTTTAGTTGTGATCTACTTTGGTGTTTTAAAAGTGAAGTTATATGTGTTGTTAGAGCTACCAGTCTTAGAATAACATGTCTTTGCAAAGAAAAACTCTTGAGTGGATTATTAACTTGAAACTTAGTGAATTAACGGATAGTCCATGAGCAATGTAAAATAAAAGAGAACTAGTTACTTAGAGACTAAGTAAAATACATTTTTGCTCGAGACGTGCAAAATCCTAAATTTATGAGAATTTAACAAGTTATTATTTAGACATATATATAGATTTAATTTAGTAGTATATTTAGTATAAATATCCCTAAATGAGCTTTAATTAATGGTGTTATAGCATTTTCAAATAATTAAGGTTTAAATGAAGGAAATGAGCAAAAAAGAGAAGAAATAGAGTAAAAACTCATAAAAGTGTAGTTGGCACCATGGCCATACATGGTGGCGTTCAGTAGTGCTAAGGCACAATGTGGGAAAGGCATAACGTGGGAGAGCAAAGCAAATGGAGAAAAGGAGGCTGAAGTCTTGGCGTAGTGGCAACATTGTGGAGCTTAAAAGATGGCATCGGGACATCGTAATGACATCGCCGAGGTCATAGGTGGTAAAAAGAAGTCCACACAAAGGCGGTGCAGTAGCGGCACAGTGGTTTAGCAAATAAGGCGTCGGGGCATAAGTGATTGTGCCAGATTTGCATAAATTAGAAAGTTAGAGTTTGTAATTATTATTAAGAAGTAGAAATAGATGTTAGGACGTGGTAAACTCAACACATATTAACCATTAGCCACCATTAGAGTACTTTAGCATATGTTTACTTTGATTTGGAGGTTTAAGTAGATTTATGTAGATAAAACATTGAAGACTCCACTTTTGCAATTCATGTTTTGTTTTATTGGGTTTCATTGAAAGTAATATATTTATATTCATCTCTGATTTTAAACGGTTTCAATTATGAATTGTAATATGTATGTTTCAATAAAGTGTGAGTAGTCTATAAATCTTATGGATCAATGGATCCTATAGGATGAATGATATGCAATGAATATGAGTAGAAATTAAATATAAAAAGTGCAATTGTTTGAATTTAGTTTTATTTTAATGCTTTAGGCATCTTTATCACGTGATTGATGATATTAGGTTTAAGAAGTTATTATGGTCATTGAAGCTTTTAATCCGGACATGAACAATACTATCGTAAAATACACAACATCAAGCGATTGTTGTTGACTGTGGAGGCAAGGATAGTAAACTTAATTGGTTATGTATCTAAAGATTCGGGACATCAAAGTAATGTATAGCTTATGTTATTCATACTAATAGGTGGAGTTCTAGTTTGCACATTAGAATCTTTTCCGTCATGATAGTAGGTTAAAGTAGATTTCAAGGAAATCTTTCTATTCTAATTAGACATTGCAAACAAAATATTAAGATGTAAAAGTGGTTGAAATGCATAGTATTATATTACCTAGGTGAAGTTGTGAACTAAGATATCCTTACTAGAAGAGTTAATGTAAAGTTTACATTATTTTATTAGTTATAGTAATTTAAGATAAAACCATTTGAAAATGGGATTTCCTTAGCAATAGCTAAAAGTTAAATAGGTAACCAAGTAATGCATAAACATTTCCTTGAGGATGATATCCGTGATCAACGTAAGTTGATTGCACGTTACTACAAGAGAGTTGGTATACTTGCAGCACGCTCATCAACGAGACTATTTCTTGATTGTTTCATGATATATTGATATAATCAAGGATATAAGAGGATCACAAGCAACACCTCAGGGAGACGTTGCAAACTTTGAGGGAGTATAGACTCTACTCTAAGTTTACCAAGTGTGAATTTCTGCTGTTAGAGGTCAAGCCTTTAGGCATGTTGGAGCTACATGGATTTTAGTGGATCTTGCTAAGAGTCATTCTATTATGGATTGGCAAATACTAATGTTAGTTATTGAGAATAGGAGTGTTTTGGGGTTAGCCGGGTATTACTTTAGATACGTGAAGGATTTCCCGAAGACTGCTTCACCAATTATAAGATTGACCGAAAATGACATTATGTTTTATTAGTCTAGGGAGTGCGAGCAAGCATTTGCTCGGTTGAAGAGGTTGTTAACCACTGCACCAATATTAGGGTTGCTAGAAGCTAGACATGGGTTCTTACTATATACGGGTGCTTCTCAGATTGGTTTAGGCTGTGTATTCGTGGAAGATAGAGTCATAGTGGCTTGTGCGTCCAAACGATTAAAAATACATGATAAGAGCTATCCCTCTCATGATTCAGAATTGGCAACAGAATTGTTTGCTTTGAAGATTTGAATACATCATCTCTATGGAGAGTGATTCATACTCTACACCGATCATAAAATTTTGAAGCATCTCTTCACATAGAAAGAGATGAAAATGAGATGGAAGGTTGGAGTATTTAAAGGACTATGACTTCTCTTTGGAGTATCACCCACGAAAAGCTAAAGTAATTGCAAATGTGCTAAGTAGAAAACCAATTGGATATGGAAAGGTTGTCATATGTCATGAAGCATGAGTATAGATTACTTGGGGCAGTGGCGATGATGAGTCAGTCAGTCTTCCTTAAAAACACTCGCTTAATCCTATGTGCAAAGATAAGGTTATAGACAGTGTCTACACAGGGTGTATCTGAGGGTCAAAGAGCTAACATATTCTAGTTGAGATTCAGTGAGTTACCCAAAAGTATTGATTGTGCCAATTGGATAGAGAAGACGGATCAATTTTAGTGATTCAATGGCAGATTGTGGATATCGTCAATGGTAGAGCTAAGACATAAGATTTTTGGGAGTCACACCATTCCCGGTTCATTGTTAATCTAGGTAGATCAAATGTACCATAACATGAGGAGACATTTCTCCTATTTTGGGATGAAGGCGGATGTATCGGATTTCATCATGGACTGTGGGATTTTCCAGTAGATGAAGCTAAGCAACGCAAACCTAGAGGGTTGTTACAGCCACTTCCCATTCTGTAATGGAGATGGGAACATAGCCATGGATTTTGTCAATTGATTGCCAATGACTATTAAATGACATGATTCTATTTAGGTGATTGTGGATAGATTGATGAAATACATCCATTTCTTACTAGTCGCAGCTTATTAAACATTTGATCTATTAAGTGTATTGTTAGAGCGAGAATTTATCATGCTGCATAGGGTATTGTTGACTATCAAGTTAGATAAAGATGTTATGTATATGTATAGGATGCGATGGAGCATGCAAGAGTAGTATACTACGTGCCTACAATTCAGCACAACTTTTCACCCTCAGACTGATGGGATGACTTAAAGGTTGATTCAGGTTTTTGAGGATAAGCTCGGGGCTTATGTATTGAAGTTTGGAAAATCTTGGGAAGAGTACTACCATTATGTGAATTTGAATACAACAATAGTTATCACACTAGCATTGAGATGGTACCATTTAAGGCTTTATATGGTTGACTGTGTTGCTCACCATCATATTGGGTTGAGCTAGAGGACCAGGAGTAGACGGGGCCTCAAATTGTTGTCGGTCTTATGGAGAATGTACATTAGATTTTCCAGAGCCTTAAAAGGGCCCAGGAAAGGTAGGAGAATTATATAGACACGTATCACAACGATCTTACGTTCACTGATGAAGCTTTTGCGTATTTAGAGGTTTCTCCTTAGAAGGGACTTAACTGATTTTGTTGGAAAGGCAAGTTAGCATCAAGATTCAATGAACCTTTCAAAATAAATAAATGTGTAGGAAGTTTGCTAATGAACTCGAGTTACCACTAAAAAATTTAGGGATTCATCTAGTATTTTATATTTCTATGCTCCAACTAGCTAGGTCGAAGGCAGGCGTACGCCCGATGGCTGACTTGAACTAGATTGACATGAGTAAGGATGTATCTTATGAGGAGCATGCAGTATAAATTTTAGACTAAAAAGTACATTAGTTGAGAGGCAAGCCTATCCTGAGGGTTTTAGTCAAGTGGCAGTTCCATGGTGACTCGAAACTCACTTGGGAGTAGGAAGACTATTTGCGAGACAGGTTTTCGTACCTTTTTTAGTCAAGTATAACTTTGAAAACTTGGATTTTAATTTCGAAGATGAAATTTCCATTAGTTGGGAAGATTCGTTAAAGCCTTACTTCCTAAACTTAGTTTATTTCGTTAATCAAGATCATTGACCCGTGACATGGGACAGCATCGAGATACATTCACTAACCAAGGCAATGTGGCCAAGGTGTATGTTATATTTGTTATGATATATTCTTAGTATATTGTGTATGTGTAAACTACTAAGTCACTCGTACTTATGTTTGGATGTTTAAACGTGAGCAAGGACGCCCCACGAGATATGTGTTGATATGGGACCAAGGTAGAGAGTGATTTGGTAAGTTCAATTTAAAATTAGTGTAGCTTAAATAGCAATTTGAGGTGACTATATTTTAATTTATATAAATGAAATCTAAGTTAGCAAAATAAAATATTAATCATTGATGTTTCTCAGGATACGCAAGGACATATTGCTAGACAAATTGAGTTACATTATGTGTTATCAATGATGAAATAGCGGAGAGTTAATGAATTATGGGGTCACAATTGAAGCCATTAAATTCATCTAAAGATAGGTAATGTACACGAGATTGAGGGCTATAAATACACGTTACCTTATATATATAAAGGATTGAATGGAATGACATGCAAACACTTTCATTTGATCTAGAGGAAAGAAAGAAAGATCTGGAGAAGGAGATCAAATATTGTGATGAGACTCTGGTGAATTTGAGAGGGATTGATCAAGTTGTCAATGTCCTACAACTAGGTAAGCTAGAGTAAACAATTATATTTTTGTTGTTAAAAAATTAGACTTTTACTTTAGTTCTTGTTTTTAATTAATTTTAGAGGGTAAATGTAATCCTTTTCAGAATTGACATATTAATTTGGATTCCTCACAAAAACCAAATGAATTAGCTACGAAGAAAATCCGGTTTTCAATTTGAATTCACAAAGTTATGGCATTTTGATGTTTTAGGTGTTCTTGATGGATTTATTTATCAAAAGCTATGACTTTTAGGTTTTGAATGGTTAAAGATATGAATTCTAGGTATTTAGTTACTGGGAAAGATTAATTTGGGTTTAATTAAAGTGTATAAGGAGTTCTAGGCAATGGTGTCTAAAAGTTAAAACAATAAGTTGTAATTAAGGTTTAACGTCATGGCTACACTGGCAATTAATCTCACGGTGCCAACCCACAACATCAACCTAACTTGGAAAATGTGGGATAGTTGACACAATGCCATCGTGGTGTCATGCATCTGTACACATGATGCCCCACAGTGTTATATCCTCTAGTGTGATACAAAGGCGAAGCTGTAGTGGTGTCGTGGCCTTTGTACAGACGACGCCACCATTGTGCCTAACCTAATAAATAGTGAGATTTTTAATAAAAGTGTGGAATTTTGCTAATTGTTTTAATCCAACTTTGATAGTTTCTATAAGTCCTAAGACACCCTAATTAACCTTAGGAATCTACGGAAGAGTCTCGAGAGGTTGTTGGCAAGATACGGGGTGTCGGAAAGCCAGATTACCTTATAAAATTTGCGTGGATTCTAAGTAAACTGATTGAGATGTTTTTCTCAATTTCTTTCCTATTATACTTTAAATTTATAGTCATTTAGACTGGCTTACCAATTGTACTATAAATGTCATGGCTTTGTTGTTCTATTTCACGACATGTGTTTGTTATCATGGCATTTTTTATGTTTAAATAGTTTCAATGATTCTAAATTAAGAGCTATGTCATTATTGCCTATCGAGTAATTTAGTCAAATGAAATAGCATGTTATTTGGTAGGTGGTTTGTGATATAGTGAATATTAATTGTTGGTGCATTAGTTATGCAATTATACTCTTGAATTCCTAAAACATGTAATTTCTCTATTTATTAAAGTAGTTATTGTATCTAGGACCATGATATGACAAAAATGGGCAGCACATGGGGTCACTTGATTTCTAGGGTTGTAGGCATCCAATCACTAGCTTTTACAACACACGAGGTATGGAACTCGGGGTTGTTGACAAGTATACATATACATGTCTGATGAGAATTTGTAATGATGTGAAGGCATCTATGGGATTGTTTACTCCCTAAATTATGGAATAAGGCTAAGGTGATGTAACTCATCGTGAACCGGCCCTATATCATACTACTTGTTGAGTGGAGTATATGTTTCATATTGTTTAACTTAAGTATCTTATAGCATGATTCTTTTTCAGCATTGTTGCTATTGTTATGCTTTCAGATACTTGTATTTTGAAATGTAGGTAAATGTCTCTCGGTGTTATATTCTAGTTTCTTGTACTCAACGTCCTTTTTATAAAGGTGGGTGCAGATACATCGAGTAGCCGACCATGCAAGATGAGAATTGCGATTACCTCTAAGAAAGCGGAGTGTTATTACCTCTTATGTTTTGGTTATTTTTTTTAAATGAATTATATATGTCATTTAAAACCGTTTAGGTTGTATATTTCAGGGTGAGCGATAGTTTCCTGACTAGACACTAGTTGGATATATTGTTATTATTGTTCTATCATATATTAGCATGTGATTGTTTGTTCCCTAGTTTCCACATATTTAGGGTTTATATTAATGGCTTTTGCTAATTGATAAATTATTTACACAAATATATAGGCTTAGTTTAGTAGTATATTTAATATAAATATCCCTAAATTAGCTCTAATTAATGGTGTTATTGCATTTTCAGGTAAATAAGTTGTAAAAGAAGGAAATGAGCAAAAACAATAAGAAACGGAGTAAAAACCTATAAAAGCATGGTTGGCACCGTGGTAACACATGGTAGAACTGTATAGTACTAAATGACAACGCAGGAAGGAAAGCACGGTGTGGAAAAGTAAAGATGTTGAAGAAAATGAGTCTGGAGCCTCGGCGTAATGGTGGCACTGTGGAACACGAGGGACAATTCTAGGACATGGCAATGACAGCGTCGAGTTCAAATGAGCTCAAAACAATGCGTCGTGCCTTATAAGGCATGGCTCCGGGGCTTAAGTGACAGCTCTAATTGAGAAAAAAAATAGAAAGTTGGAGTTTTATATCGAGTTAAATTGTAAAGTAGGGTTTCTAATTATTATTAGCAATTATAAATAAGCATTAGGACATGGTGAACTTACCACATATCAACCATTAACCACCATTAGAGTAATCTAGCATAGGTTTACTTTGGATTTGAATATTAAGGAATATTGTGTGGAGAAAACATTGAAGAATTCACTTTTGCAATTCAAGTTTGGTTTCATTCATTTAGTTGAAGGTAATATATTTATATTTATCTTTAATTTGCAATGATTTCAATTATGAGTTATAATATGTGTGTTTCATTGAAGTGTGAGTAGTATATTTATCTTAGGGATCAGAGGATCTAATGTTATGAATGTTATGCTTCGATTGTGATTAATGAGTAATTATAAATAGAGCAATGGTTAGAATTTGTATTGATTTGGAGCGTAATGCTATAGTAATCTTGATCACTTGTTTAATGATATTAGGTTTTAAAAGTTATCATGACCATTTAAACTTTTAATCTGAACATTAATAGTACAACTATAAAATACATAACATCAAGCAATATTTGTTGATTATGGAGGCACAAATAGTAAACTTAGTTGGTTACGAATCCGAAATTTTAGAGCACTATAGTATTGTGGAGCTTACATTATTCACATACTACAAGAAATTTGAGCTTATCCAATAGGTGTTTTAGTGACGGTACATTAATCTTAAACAAAGCTTTTATACATTAACACTTTTTTTTTCACGATTTAGATTTTTCGTGATGAAAAGAAGCTTTAGATAATAAGATTTTTCTATCACAAAAAGTTTTCATCATGTAAAGTGTGTTTGCTCAATGTCATTCTACCGTAAAAAAGAATACACAGTTTTTTAGTCACGAGCGAAACCCCCACAATCTCCTTCCCATTTTTTGTTCCCTAAATTACATAATCCCGCCCTTCTCATCCCACCCTTCCACCTTCTTCACCCAAATCATGCCTTATTTCACCAAGAAAATAGCTATTGGATCCTCCTCACCAAGCAATTGGGTATTTAACAAGTGTGCCCTACTTCATTCATTTTCTACTCTCTTTCGATCATCTTCACCAAGCCATGCTCACATAAAAAACTATCTGATCTATCGTCATCCTCAAGCCTCTGATCTGTAGTCGTGGCCATCCTCGTCATCGCGCCTCTACTTAGTCATCATCGTCATGCATCTACTCCCTGGTCATCCTCACACGCCTCACGCCTCTACTTTGTCATCCTCTTTGATCCATCGTCATCCTCAAGCCTCTGCTCATTCATCTTCCTTTACACCTCTGCTCATCCTCGCGCCTCTTCTCCCTGGTCGTCCAAACACTTTTAATCACTGGTCTTCCTATATCTACTTTGTTTTTTTTGTTCATTAATCTTTATCACACCTCTGCTCCCTGGTCGTCCAAACACCTATGCTTCGTCGTGTTCCTCACCCTCATGCCTCTACTCCCTAGTCGTCCTCGCACTGCTCCGCTACCTAGTTGCACTCCTCTGCTCCCTAGTCGCGCTGCTCTGCTCCCTAATCTTCCTCACAGTCCTTCATCATGAGTTCTCCCTCTTTCATCTCAAAACATGTTTCTCGTTTTCTTTTTTGGTTAATTTATAGTTTGATGTTTTGTTTGCTTATTTTGTTTGATCTTACAATGATTTGGGCTTGAGATTTTATTTTTTTGGTGAATTATAGTTTGATCACAATGTTGTTCAAAGAATCTTATTTTAGAAACATATATGGTAAATCCAAATACTTCCTTGATAATTGACCCAATTAACTGGTATTCTTCGATTTCTATAGCAATGATTAGGAATTGTTAGTGTGAAATTTGGATTATGTGAATTGGATTTTTTGTCTAATGATTTTCATTTCAACATCTCCAAAAGGTGTTGAACGACCAATACAAAGGAAAGATTAGTAAGAAATCAAGAAGTGAATCGATAAAGTAGAATTGGAAGTGAATGTTGAAATCCATAGTGATAAAGTTGACTGAAATATGAGCAAGGTTGTCGAAGGGATAAAATAAGATATAAAAAGCCTTAACTACTCAAAAGTGAATGATCAATTACAAGTGAAAGGCTCAATAAATTAACTCAAGTCATAGATGATTAAAATTATGTAGAATTTTCCTTAAAAAGAGGAAAACAAACTTTGAAAAAAATCTACGAGAAGACAAACAAACTTGCTGGAAAAAATGTCCAATTACTTTTAATTAAACAAAGTCTATAAGAAACTGACATCCTCTAATATGTTTACAATAAGTCAAGAAGGCAATGAGCAACGCATAAATTAACTAATTAAGCACAGTGAAAGTAAGGACATATCATGTAGATGAACATTTAACTTTTAAGGCACCGTTACTTAAGCGTAGAGATTAAAAAAATTACCTCTTTTTAAGACATATACATTTATTATATATATAGCTAAAATCAATAAACACTTGACCAGTAAGGGGCATGTACCAACACATATAGGTACATAATGCAGAATGCAGATAAGGTGAATAGGCAAAGTTCTCTTTTTAATATATATTTTGTATATTAGATACATTGTCCTACTTTTTTCTCTACATGTGAGAACCTTTCAATCTAACAAACGCATTTGATTTGTATGTGCTACATATGTGAATGTTTGGTGGTCAAAATCTCCAATTCTGCTTAGTTGGCAGATAAGATTTTTCTTTGCGGGAGAGGGTTGGTGTAGTTCATTATAACTAAGAATAGGATGGATAAGAAGATGGTGCAAAGGAGAACAAACATGATTGAATGATTGATTGGTGAAATATATGGAGTCTTTTCGCCAAGGTGGAGATTGTTATTTTTTTTCTTTTTTTTTTGGCTAAAAACTTATAGTTTCTTTTTATGTGTTAGTTAATTAGGAAGTTTAGAATTTAGTTAAGTTTCTAATTATTTAGTAGGTTTAGGAAGTTTAATTATTTAGTATGTTTGTCAGTTTCGAGGATATTTCTCGTTTTGAAGATTGAATGATTGATTAGTGGAATTTGTGGAGTTTTTTTGCCAAGGTGGATATTTTATTTTTGGCTAAAAACTCCTAGTTTCTATTTGTGTGCTAGTTAATTAGGAAGTTTAACATTTAGTTAAGTTTATAATTATTTAGTTAAGTTTCTAATTACTTAGTGGCTTTAGGAAGTCTAATTATTTAGCGGGTTTCTATTGGTATGGTTCATTATAGCTAAGAATAGGATGGATAAGGAGATGGTGCAGAGGAGAATGAACATGATTCTAGGGCACTTTGCTGCAAATATTGATCAAGATTTATCGTCCACCAATATCCAACCTTTGTTACCTATCTATGGAATCCAATTTAAGACTTCAATTTGATTAGAACTATTTTTTTTGGATATTTTAATGAGATTTTGGGACTGAGGCTATGTTGTTGTTGTTGTTGTTGTTGTTGTGGATATTTTAATGAGATGTTGTGATTTTCTAATCAGTGAAATTCATTTTAGTTTCTTCTTTTTTCACTTAGTAGTTAATGTTGTCATAATTTGAACTTCATTTGTTTCATGGAATTCTCTTCAATAAAATTAATTTTGCACATTTTCATAAGGTTTATTTAAGAAGTGCTGCACTTTGTGAGAAATTAATAGCATGTCACTTTTCTCGATGTACAAGGGTTATTTGGTTTTAAAAATTCTTAATTTATATTGCTTCCTTCTCATCTGTCGTAATTACTACATTAACGTTCTAAAAAAAAACATTATATATAATCACCCTTTATTATGTTTTACTTAAAGTCATCCCCATACACATTTTTTATACATCAATTCATTCCCATTTTCAAGCCTCAATTTCATACATTGATCCCAACTACTCATATGGGGTTTTGTGATCAAGAACAAAACTCAAATCAAATTGGTAGAATTTCCCAATGTATTTTAATTTTATTAAATTCCTACAATGTGTGTATTTGGTAGGATATTTCATATTTATTTTACCAGTAAAGCATGTCATGATCAACATTATAATGCATTAGAATCATGTATTGAGGTAATTGTTTGATCTTTGATGTTACAATTGTTTGTAATTTCATGTTGGTACACTTGCAAGGGATGATTGATTAATTAGGTGTGATTAATTATATTTGATGTGATGCACGAATGCTTAATATATTCTATTGTAATAATCATAATTTACTCGAGTTAACGTCATGTTTGATAATCCCAGTGTAGAAATAATGGATAAGAGTTGGATATCCTTAGTTGATCGAAACTCACAAGAATGTATGGATGGGTATGAACAGTTTTTAGATTTCACTTATGCCAATAACAGGACAAAGGAAAAAATTTATTGCCCATGCAAGGTTGGAATCGATTTTTAAAGTCAAAGAAAAGGTTAAAGGACATTTTATTTTAAATGGATTCTTAAATCATTACAAAAATTGGATTTATCATGAAAAATATATTACTCCTTCAAATTTTTATGATAATAATGAAGAAAGAAATAAATCGTTTCATGATGATATGGTTGGAATGGTACATGATGCATTTGGGATTCTTAATAATGATGATGCGGAGACTGAAAACTATAGTGAATCTACATAAGAATTTGGACCTAACGAAGAAACCAAATACTTTTTTAACCTTATAAAAGATGCAAAACAACCATTATATCTAGGATGTGAGAAATTCGCTCAACTTTCATTCATTATATGGATGTTGAGCTTGAAAGTAATGAGTGGTTGGACTAACAAGACTTTTACTTTGTTACTTGAGTTGTTGATAGAAGAATTTCCTGAAGGCGTCTAATTACCTAATTCATATTACAAAGTAAACAAAATGATCACAGATTTGAATTTTACTTATAAAACATAGGATACATGTCCTAATCATTATATGTTGTTTAAAGATGAAAACAATGATATTGGTGAATGTGTTATTTTTCATGCATCAACGTATAAGGAAGATGATTCTAATGACCCAAATAAAAATAAAAATACAAATGCAAATAAAAATGGGGGAAAGCCAGTTATAGCAAGTAAGATATTTTCCATTGAAATCTATATTGAAAAGATTATTTATGTCATCGAAAACATCTTCACTCATGACATGGCATGCAAAAGAGTGAATTGATGATGGTGTACTGAGGCATCCTACCGATTCACAAGCTTGGAAGGCTTTTGATAGAAAAAACTCTTCATTTGCTAGTAAGATACGAAATGTAAGACTTGGACTAGCAATAGATGGATTTAACCCATTTAGGAATATGCCGTTAGTTCATAACACTTGGCCTCTTATATTGATGTGTTACAATTTACCACCTTGGTTGTGCATGAAATAATCATTTTTTTTATTTTATCAACACTCATTGATGGGAAATATGGACCAGGGGATAAGCTAGATGTAGTCATGCAACCACTTACTGAAGAGTTGAAAGAACTATAGAATGAAGGCATACTCACATATGATGCATCCACAAATGAAATGTTCAAACTTCATGCTGCATCGTTGTAGACCATTAGTGATTTTCCCGTTTATGCTTATCTCTCAAGATGGAGCACCAAAGGAAATTTTGCATGTCCTTGTTGCAATATAGAAACAAAAACTCAATGGTTGAAGTATGGTGGTAAATATTGCTTTACAGAACACCGAAGGTTTTTACCTATGGATCATAAGTTTCGTAGGGAAAAAATTTTTAACGGAAAGTGGGAGTGGGATAACATGTCTAACTATTTGACAGGTAGTAGGGTGTTACATTAGCTAGATAAGTATGAGATAATTACCGAGTATAGAAAAGAAGATCTTATGAAAAAAAATTAAAGTAAGCAGCATTAAAAGACGAAGAGAAAAAGATGAGGAGCCTGTCATTGTCAAGAATAAGGTGCATTGTTGGAAAAAAATAAGTATATTTTTCAAACTTCTGTATTACGAGTATAATTTGATGAGCCATAATCTGGATGTGATGCACATTGATAAGAATGTTTGTGACAATGTGCTTTTTACATTATTAGGTGTGGATGGAAAATCTAAGGACGGTTTGAATGCAAGACTTGATTTGCAGGAAATGGGTATTAGAAAACCTTTACATGTTCAAAAAAAAGGGTTCTAATAAATCTTATATACCTCCAGCACGAATTTTAATGAATAAAAAAGAAATAACTATCTTTTTAGAGAGATTGAAGAGTGTGAAAGTGCCAGATGGGTATTCTTCAAATACTTCATGATGCGTCAATGTTAAAGAACGTATTATTTGAGGTCTTAAAAGCCATGACAACCATATTCTCTTACAACAATTAATTCTTTTGGCTATACGAGGAGTGTTGCCAAATGATTTTGTTGCACCAATTATTTAGTTAAGTCATTTCTTCAAGCAACTGTAGTCTAAAGTTAATAGACTTTCTAATTTAAAGTTCATTGATGAACATATATCATTACGTTATGTCATTTAGAAAAAATATTTCCCCCATCTATTTTTTGATGTCATGGAACACATGCCAGTGCATTTTGCTCAAGAAGTATGGTTGCAGTAAATGTTCAATTTCAATTAATGTATCCGATTAATAGGTTTTTACTGACCCTTAAAAAATATGTGTGGAATAGAGCTCATCCAGAAGGTTCTATTGCAAAAGGTTATTTGATGGATGAGTGTATGAATTTTTGCTCAAGATACATTGACGAAAATGTGGAGACAAAAATGAATAAAACACTTTGAAATTATGATGGTGGAAACGACCATGGACATCCATTTGGAAAAAAAGTAGTATTGCTCGACAATATCACATGGGTCCAAGTCCATAAATGTGTGCCTGTTAATACCGATGAGGTTTTACCATTTCAGAGCTAAATAAATATCTTAAATTTTTTTTTAATATTATTATAGGTAATATAATAGCTAATTTTATCTATTATCATATTCAGTATGCACATTGAGGAGCTTGCAAGAGAAATGTCAAGTGCATCAGAACGCAATATTAGAAAAAGACACAATGAAACATTCCATACATGGCTTATGAATCACGTAAGTAATCATAAGTTTTTCTTTTTTGCTATTCAAATAATATCTTTGAATGTATATTAATGCAAATATGAATCAACTTAATTTATAGGTCGACAATTTCTGAATGTCGTCAGATGGAACACTCTCAAAGAGGTTCGAAAGCTGGCAAATTGCCATAGTAAATATGTTTGGAGATTTAAGGGATATATAATAAATGGTATGTGTTTTTGCGTTCAAGGAATCGACAATAAAATAGCAACCCAAAATAGTTGTATCAATATGGATGCAGGTACTATGAGTTATGCCAGTATTAATGATAAGAATCCACTTTGGGGAGAAGTCACTTACTATGGAGTTCTCAAATATATTTTAGAGATAGTTTACCTTACCAACCATAAGTTTGTTTTGTTCAAAGGTGATTGGATTGACTATAAGACTGGGAGGAAAACAGATGATTATAAATTCACCTTATTGAATTTCAATCTTCTTCTATATCGGAATAATCAAATTGGAACGAAACTTTTATTTTGTTGGCTCAAGCGAAACAAGATTTCTATGTGAGAGATCCTCTAGATCCTAATTGGCATGTTGTTGTCAAAGTAACAAGCAGGGATGCTTTTGATAATATTTCACAAATAGAAGATTGTGACCATCAATAGTTAGATGAAAAGAAAAGTGGAGATGACAGTAATTTCGTATGCGTGAGACATGATGTCGATGGAACTAAAATAGAAGTAAATATTGTCGAAGATAAAAAATAATGGACTGTGCATGATTATTCTTAAAATCTTTATGTACCATATTATGAAAGTTAGTGAGTCATTATTTTGCCATCTTTGATTATTGTAACTCAATTTATTATTTTTTATTTTCATGATTTGTTCAACATTATATTCACCATCATTTCAGGTTCATGGCCCGTGGAAAGTCCTCGAAAATAACTATGGAGGATTATCTCAATTCAAAAGAACAAGCACAAGTTGAACAACCGCAAGAAATTGATGAAACAAGTGAAGCATTGATGCATTCATCCGATGAAGGTAAAATGTTAAATTTTGATATCGAATATTTCTTATATTAAAAACACTATTTCTAATTAATTATGCATACAGAGGAACAATCGTTTACATCAATGAAGAAAGGTAGAGGTCCAGCTCGTCCAATTCATATTTAGGGGTATGGAAAAAGGTTAAAGCTGCAATTCAATGACTTTATGCAACCTATTGGAAAAAGCTCAATTAAATTCCCAACTCAACTAGGCATCATGGCTAGAAATGGGTATTTAGTACCATTAACAGGTGAATCATGGAATAATGTGCCTGAAGAAAATAAGAATGCCATTTGGCATGAGGTACAGGTAAGAAGATAACAATATAAATGAAAATAATATATTATTTCTATAATTGGTTTGAGTTTGAGTTTCATAATGTTTAAGTGCAGGATAATACTAATGCCCCACTTGGTTTTTGTGAAAATCGTTTAGAAAAAGTTGCTAATACCTGGAGATCGTGGAAGCATACATTAAAAGTGCACGACGAGAAGCACAAAGATGATGAAGATATTCTTACCCGAGTGCCTGATGAGTGCCTACAAGATGTGCAATGGCCAATAGTTGTGAGGTATTGTAATGAAGATGAAGTTAAGGTACAAATCCAAATTCTTAATCTTGCATTTTATTTCAGATCATTAAAATAATTCCATCTCATTGGATACAATGCTTTCTTTTATTGAATTGCCTTGAAATTTTATAGATCTTTGAGTTAGTTTTTTAGAAATGAATAATAAGTTGGATTTAGATTTAATTCATTTTATAGGTGTGATAAGTATTTTAATATTGTTGCGGAAAATTGCTAAAAAATACTAAAAATAGAAAGCAAAAGATTATTTGCCATCAAACAGGTTGCAAGTCTTTCGCAAACGTACGTCATAAGGTAATCGAGTGGGTTTAAAAAAAAAATTGTTTGTTCTCTATTTTTTAAAGATAATTATTTCTTATGTGACAATTTTACTTTTAAAAGAGAAAACCCACAGACCGTGCTTCAGTATGGTTGACAACTTATTATAAATGGGTAGGAGCTAGATCGAATGAAGATACAGAAGAATTTGCGGTAAGAAAAGATTTATTTCTTCATAACTAGTAATACATATTTAGTCTATATCATAACAATTCCTATTTATTTTAATATCAAATTTTATGTTTAGTTGCAATTGCAACATGAACTTTCACAAATTCCCGAGTTAGAGCAAATAATGGAAGTTCGAGAGAAAATTTTTCAAAAGGTAATAGGAGGATGAAAAATACGGGCGTGTGCTAACTTATGGTGGTGGACCCTCATTTAAAGATGTTTTTGGGAAAGATTATGAATGTCCGGCAGATATTGCAATACGGAGAGTACAAGAAAAGGCAAATGCTACAAATGAGCTCCTTCGCAAGGAACATGCTACGACGAAAGTAAATATTTCATCACTTTTATTTTTGTTTTTATCATTTCTTTCATGAATCTAATACAACAATCTATTACAAATTTATTTTTTTACAGACGAACATTTTGTCACAAATAGATAACATTTATGCATGTTTGAAGAAAGCCGAAATTCAACTTCATATCAACGTCAATCAAGTAATTAATCAACATTATTGTTGATACTTGAAGTTTATTAATTATGTTCAAATTACAAATGAGACAACTAATTGATCTTTTTTATTATATGGTAGACTTCAGATATTGGAAGCTTACATAGGCCTCATGTTCAAACATCTTCTCATGATTGATGTTCTCCTGCTCATTGATTATTCTTAATGATCAAAAAGGTAATAATTTAAGTTTTGTTGGAATATCTAAAGTTAGCTCCATATGACCAACTAAAGAGCATCCAACTTCATGATTGTTATTTTAAACATTTATTCATCTCTTAAACTTGACAATTTATTCTATCATTGAGTTGAATGACATTTGCTAGCTAAACTACTATTTGAAGAATTATTAATGCTTGTAGTATATGTTGACCCTCTAGCTTTTGATGATTTTTTGAGCTTTTTACTATTTTATGTTCTATTCAAATGAAACTCATAAGTTTGCAACAATAATTTAAGCATTATGGTTTGAATATATTTGAGTTAGATGATTATTTGATGCGTGTTGAAGTTTGCAAAATGTTTAAAACATTTTGTGAGTTTTTAATTTAAGGGTCGGTTCTGCTGAAATTTTGGTAATATATTATGGTTCACTAAAGAAAAATGCATTTGACTTGTAGAATTATTTGATGAAAGTGAGATTTTTCAAATGTTTAGAAATTTTTATGAATCTTAAATTTAAAGGGAGGTTCTACTGGAATTTCTGTAATACATTATGATTCATGAAGATGATTATATTTGACTTGTAGAATTATTTGATGCATGTGGAAGTTTGCAAGATGTTTAAAAACTTTTGTGAATCTTTAATTTAAGGGGAGGTTATGCTGAAATTTTGTAACTATATTATGATTTATCAAAGATTTTTTTATTTTTATAAGTGTTTAAGTGCAATTACTTATATTTATAACTTTTAAATTTTAGATGCGCACTTGGATGAGACTTCAAAGGGTAAAGATGATGAACTTGAAGAAAGCTTCACGTGAAGAAGAAATTGAAAAAGCTGGAATGAAGGCATTGAAGAAAACATGGATTTATTTTATTTTGCTATGTTAGACTTAAGCCATGAAGAAACTTGTCAAAGTTTTATTTTACATTGCTTTATTAGACTTCTAAATTAAGTATTATCGTTTTTTCGGTACTTTGGATTCAAAATAACAATAATTAAACTTTGAATAGATTGGTAATGTTGTACTTGTAATGCAAGTAAATTAAATTCTTAATATTTTAATAGATGTAATATTTTTATATTGATGGATGCGAGATAGTTACAACAATTTTTATATAAAAACATTTTTGTGACAGAGTAATGTACTTATAAAATATTATTATTTTTTGTCACCAGTACAAAGTCGTAACTACATGTATTTATGACAAACAAAAAATCGTGACGTAAAATATTTTTCTTCGTTGTTCAATGAAACGTTTGTAACGCAAATACAGTCCTAATAAAAATGTATTTTTATGACATGCAATAATCTCGTAAGGAATATGTCGGAGATCTGTCATAAAAGGTATTTGTCAAGCTAATTTCCGTGAAAAAACGTTTTTGCAGTGAAGTATATGCAACTTTAGTTTTTCCGTGACAATACCGCGACAAAAACTATATGTGACGGCAAAACAACTTGTTCCTACAGAATCGAAGCCATTACAAAAACTATAATTTCTTGTAGTGACACTGATAGATGGAGTTCAAGCTTGCACATTAGAATCATTTTCGCCACAACAATTGGTTAAAGTGGATTTGAAGGAAATCGGACTATTCCAATTAGGCATTGCACACAACATATTGAGATGTAAAAGTGGTTGAAAATATATAGTATTAAATTACCTAGTTGAAGTTGTGGATTAAGATATTCTTAATATATGAGTTAAAGTAATATTTACATTATTTTTTTAGATAGATTAGTTTAATATAAAACCATTTAAAAAGGGATTATCTTAAAAATAGTTCAAAGTTAAAAAGGTAACTAACTAGTGCAAAAACCTTTCCCAGAGGACGATATTCGTAGTCAACATAAGTTGATTACACTATTACTACAATTGAGTTGTTATACTTGCAACAGATGTCATGTTTTTGGCGTCGTTGCAGGGGATAGGTAGCCACTTAATATTATTTAGTTAGTTTTAAAAGTTGCTAGGTTTAATTTTTAGCACCTGTAAAAAAATCGACTTGAGTTTCTAGTTTGACTTTTTGCACTTGATCTTTTTGTGTTTTCTTTTCAGGGATACCTAGTGAATGCATAGCGAGGAGATAATGACCTAGTGCCTTACAACTCCTGAGATTGAAAGAATGAATAAAGGAAATAAAATGAAAGGAATCAAGAAGGTGAAAGAGCAAGTGAGAAACCAACAACAGGACAGCGGGAATAACCAACATGCAGGTGATCAGGTAGTGCAGGATAAAGTGCGAGGCGAGAGACGCCTGTATGAAAACTTCAAGGCAAAAGTTTGGGAGGCTTACAACTTGGTGATGAGGCTTCCTGCCAATACCACTGAGTTTGAACTGAGACCATCTCTGATAACATGATGCAAAATCATCTATTCAACAGGCTATCCATATAAGATCTGGTTTTACTTATGGAGAATTTATTGGAGAAGTGCGGAACCGTACACATTATTGAAGTTACAAAGGAAGAGATCATGATGCGACTTTTCCCATTTTCATTAAGTGGAAAAGCCAATTCCTAGTTCCAAGAGCTAAATGCAGGAAGTATGACCTCATAGGCAAAAATTAATGAAAGATTTCTTGACGAGTTCTCTCCCCCATTAAAAGGTAGCGAAAGGAAGTTGGAGATTTATTAGTTCAAGTAAGAAGACACCAAGTCTCAAGGCGAGGTTTAGGAAAGATTCAAAAAGATGCTAATAAGATGTCCGGAACATGGATACGTGAAATGGACACAAAACAAATCTTTTATAATGGGATGAACCCAACACGAGAACGTTGATAGATGCCGCAGTAGGTGGCTCTCTACTTAACAAAGATGAGAATTAAGCATTGGATCTCCTTGATTTTTTATCTAAAGATTCTACCACTGGTACTCGTTACACATTAAGGAAACCATCAAAGGTATATAAAATTGACTCGTAAGCTACAATTAGGGCACAAATATTAAATCTGAGCAGTCAAATGGCTAAACTTCATATGTGATGCCAAGGTCCTTAAGTAGCAAAATAACCTATTAATCCCCAAGGCATGGTAGTTAACTAAGTGGATATATAGAAAGGAATAGAGCATGAGAACGCCAACTTCATGAAGAACCAAGGCTAAGAGAGCAACTCAAGGCTGAAAGGAATGGCTCCTCAAATCTTTTTATCGAGGATACAACAACAACAACCTAAACTTCTCTTACAGAAATCCTAATAATTTACTTAAGTTATCTCAAGGCTTCGATCAGCGAGTCCATTAAGGGAAGCTCAAGTAGAGTGAAAAGATGACTTACCGAAGTCGATTAAGAAGTATTTGCAAACCATGGGCATAAGAAATAGAGAGTCCCATGAGAAGCATGAGAAATAGATGGAATGAGTGAAGCAAGAAATGACGAAGATGGATGATGAGAGATCACAATCCATGAACAACTTAGAAAGACAAATTGGTCCGCTTGCCAAAGCCTTCAACTCGATGACAAAATGACATTTCCCTAGCAGCACCGTCACTAATCCTA
The DNA here is from genome assembly GCA_039657365.1 of Stephania yunnanensis. Classification (NCBI taxonomy): domain Eukaryota; kingdom Viridiplantae; phylum Streptophyta; class Magnoliopsida; order Ranunculales; family Menispermaceae; genus Stephania; species Stephania yunnanensis. The sequence continues at coordinate 27,205,994 of CM077580.1, forward strand.
AAGAGAATGTGAATGATATTCACATGATGAGCACTAGGGCAATCAAAAAGCCAGAGAAATCAAAAAAAGTGCAAAAGGTTGAGGTACAGAAAGAGGCACAGTGGTTTGCATATTATGTTAACTACGTGGCATGCGGATTCTTTCCTCTGATTTTAAAAATTCATCATGAAAGAAATTCCTAAGTGATGTGAAGTCGTACTTTTGGGATGAGCCATATCTATTTAAGAAATGCAATGATTCACTAATTCGACAATGTGTATAAGAAGAGAAATTTGTAGGCATTCTGGAAGGATGTCCCTAAGCACCATGTGGGGGACACTTCAAAGCACAAAGAAGGACAACTAAAGCATTACAATGTTGATTCTACTAGCCAAATTTATTTAAGGACTCATATATTATTGTGAAACTTACAATAAATGCCATCAAATAGGAAATGTTTTTAAAAGGAAAGAGTTTCCAAATACCATATTTCGAGAAGTTGAGCTTTTCGACGTCTGGGAAATAGATTTTTCTTGGACCATTCCCTATGTTAAATGGGAAACAATACATATTATTTGTAATGGGTTAAGTATCAAAATAAGTGAAGTCATAGCAACCGCAACCAATGATGGAAAATTGGTCATAGAGTTCATAAAGAAAAACATATTCTATCGATTTGGAACGCCTAGAGCACCAGTCAGTGATGAGGGGCCACATTTCTACAACAAAGCCTCAAATACATTGTTAAAGAAATATGGAGTTAGGCACAAGACCTCACTTGCTTGTCATCCTTAAACAAATGGACAAGCCGAAGTAAGTAATAGAGACTTGAAATAGATCTTGAAAGAATCTATAAACATAAATAGAAAAGACTAGGCATTCCACCTTGAAAAAGCATTATGGGTATATAGGACGGCATTCAAAACACCAATTGGCACATCTCCATATCGGTTTTTTTATGGAAAAGCATGTCACTTACTGATAGAGTTAGAGAATAAACATGATGGGCAATTAAAAAGTCCAACATGGATTTTCAAGCTGTAGGGAGGCCATATTACATTAACTGATGGAACTAGACAAGTTTAGATTGGACACATATGAAAATGCTAAGTTATACAAAGAGAACTCAAGACAATGGCACAATAAAAGGATTGAATATCTATCATTTGAGCCAAGATAACTAGTATTTTTATTCAATTTAAGATTAAAGTTGTTTCTGGCCAAATTGAGATCACAATGTTCTAGGTAGTTGCTACTTGGCTTCACGGAGTAGTAGAGTTAATAACTAACAGTGGTAAGATATTTTGAGTAAATGCTTAAAAAGATAAGCTATTTTACGAAATTAAAGTTAGGCAAGATAAACTTGATTGTTTCAAGAAACAAAAAAATGACGCCTTGAAGAAAAAGAAGGGGGAGCAACAATAGAATGCCATGCAAAAAGATGAGGGATCTACAAAAGAAGCTTTATAAGGATATGACATCAAGTTGGTTCAGAAAAATAGGAATCAAAGTTCAAGTTCATCCCGAGGCTTCTACCAATCAAAAAGAGATATCTTGGAGAGATATGCATACTAATAACATTGACAGGACTAGTTTAGAAACATCCAATGTGATACGGGAGCCTCAGTCAATTTCATGCCACTAATGGACATGTTGCATGTCGACTTGAAGATCAATTGTCCTGATACGACAAATTTTCAAGTAGGATATGGCAGTTTGATACCTAATATAGGAAGAATATTGAATGTGCATGTGAAAGTGGGTAGATTCGTATTCATCATGGATTTTAAGGTCATGAAGCATAATATGGATGATGATGTGTCTATGAAACTTGGGCGACCATTTTGGAACATGGTCAATGAAGATTTCTACTTAAAAGACAAAAATATCGCAATGAGTATCAATAAAGGCAATGATGTTGATAAGGTTGTCTTAGTATATCTGAACGAGAATGGTATCATAATCTCCAATATGCAGATGGAGCTTCTCAATTTATACTCAGACTATGTGAGCGAAAAGGCATTAAGCTAATGATGTTAAATTAATGCTACTAGGAAGTAGCCCAAGGTTTTTAAATTTCAAGTTTTTAAAATTTTAGTTCGCAGTTAGTTATTTAGTTTAATAATACGATTAACAAGTAGTAGTTCTCACATTCAAATGTGCTGGATAGGCCATTTGTAAGGTGATGATTCATCGGAATGGAAATGTCTTACTCACTTAAAGAGCAAAAATAGTGAAGGAGTTCAAAGCGGTGAAGGTAAGGTGCATGGGCAAATCAAAGGTAAAAACTATTAGTTTTTACATTTTCATGAATTTCATGTGGTCATGCAACTTTGTGTGAGTAATACATAAAGTAAGAGGAGCGCAGGAAAGGAATTAACAAAAAATTACACGTGAGGATGTTAGTAAACAGCTCAATGTCGTGGGGGCTAGTGACAGCACCAAGATAGCAGCAGGCCAAAAAAAATACTCCACTACGTCAATGAAGGAGTGGTGGCGCCGTCACGGCGCTATGCTTATAAAGGATGGCGTCGTGCTTATAATGGATGGCGCTAAAGTTGATATAAAGGTTTTAAATCCCATTTCCACTCCATTCTTCTCACTTGCACTAAAACCCCACCACAACCACCAAGCATACATCCCTTTAGAGCCAACTTTTAATCATTTCTAAGTTAGATAAGTGAGTGCCTAGTGATTGAGAGTGAAGGAGGCAAGTGCATTGTGGATTTGCACAAGTTGGAGAGTAAGGGCTTGGAGTTTTGGTTTTGAGTTCAAAGAGAGCTAGGGTTCTAGTTAGTGAGAAAAGTAAGAGGGCTTGGGTTGATAAAGACTCGGAGGAGTGTTCTACAACAAAAATTAATCCAGCATTGAGGTAAATGTAAGATTTCATCTAGATATTCTTTGAGATTTTGAAAATTTTGATGACATAGTATGAAATAGTGGATTTGAGGTTGTAGGATAGGTTTTGAATAATTGTGTGAATATCTAGCATTACTATTACCAATGGAGACCTAGTTGATGTTTTTGCACTATTTGACGTGTGCATAATTTGTGTGATATAAATTTTGATTTTTACGTGATTTGAAGACCTTAGTAGCATTGCATTATTGTTTTGTTGTTCGAGATTTTAATAAATGGCATGAACAAGAAAAAAGTTAGCCAAAGTAGAGCAAATGATTTTGAGGCATCTACCTTAAGAAATCCTAATGAAGAGGAGCCTAGACCATTTAAATCAAAACTTTCATTAGTAAATAGGCCAAGGACCGATATGAGAAAATACTACATAGGGAGTTCATTTATGAAAGATGAATAAATTAGCTAGCTAAGTATGATAACAGAGTGAATAACTTCATTGGGTGACAAAATTGGGAGCAAGTCAATTAAGAATATAAAAAGAATGAATTTAAAGGAATGAGTGAGATTCTTTTTCAATTTTATGCTAATGCAAAGTTCACAACCAAGGATGAGCCAGCGAAGGTCAAAGAGGGTTTTGTTCCTTTTAATATACGTGAGATCAATACATTCTATGGATTATAGCACTTAAGTTTTTATGGATTCAAACTGTCTTTTTCGAACAAGTTAAATCAAAAACTATAACACATACTCTTTTAAAGCCATAAATAATGCATTGGATGTCCAAAGACAACAATGTTAGGTCATAGGAGCTGAGAATATGCTGAAGAATAAAGAGAAGGGGAGTGTTAAGAAAGTATATAGAATGTGGCAGGTTTTCCTTACTACATCGCTATACCCCACTTCTCAGCGGGGTAAGATCAACAAGCTAAAAGAGGCTTGTCTTTATGAGATTATAAAGAATGGGGCAATCAGCATCGGTGAGATCATTTACAATAATATGAAGGAGTCGATCATATTAGAAAAGGAAAACAAATTGTTGTTTCTTATCTTAATTACTCAAATGTGCTTAATGGCCAGAGTGTGATTGAGAAATAACAAATAATTCGATATAGAGGCCTCCAACCATGGATGAAGCTTTTATGCTCATATTGAAATCACTACATAGTTACTAAGTCTTTGTGAGAGAGAGAGAGAGAGAGAGAGCCGAGGGAGCTAGATTTGAGACCGAGTTGTTAACCAAAAGGCAAGAAGATCAACGAGTAACACCACTAGCAGAATTAGCCTAAGAGCTAGATGAGGAGGAGAAACAACAGTAGGGATTTTTTTAAGGGCAAAGAGTTTGTAAACCTACATATTGGAAAACAAAACTCGATGGTTCTGAGGTCTTTCCACCACCTCTTCCACCATAGGCACTTGTACCACCACAAGAGGACTTGACTCCACTATAGTAGAGGCTGTGAATAGCCAAGATGAGAAGAAAGCACTAAGAGGACAGGGCGCAGTATCAGGCAGTCGTGTTGTTATGATATGAACGGGATATGGAGAGGGGAGAGCAGTACCAATAGAACGAGCAATGTAATTTCATGTTCTTTGTCAATCATTAGAACAACATAGATAAGTATGAGAGGAGCAGAAGGATGAGACCTACTGATAGCTCATTCGGCTTTCCTGTAGCACTGGACTATATGTTCGATTCAGATTTGGTGCAGAGCAGGAGTTTAAAGCATTCATTGACACCATCCTATTGTGGAGCCATGATGCAGATAATGATGATAATGCGTTGTCTTAAAATCAGTCTATCTAGAATCCTTTAGACCTGGGGATTTGAGAGTGTCATTAATACTGTTCATTTTTTAACATTGGGATATTTTATTAACTATTTAGTTATTTCAATTTTATGTTTGGTTTATGCTTTTATATAACTTGTGTTATTACATATGTTTGTTTATTTTAGTGTTTTCATGTTTCAAGATTCTTTTTAAACCTTGGAGACAAGGTTGGTTTAAGTTTATGGGCATCAACACCACACAAAACTATATGAAGTGGTAAGATAAGCTGAGAAATAAAGATACACACTACAAGTATGATCGTTTAAATTTTTATTTTGAAGCAGTTAAGGAGGAAAGCAGGGTAGTGTACAAATTTTTCATTTTTACTTGCTATTTGAATGTTTAAGTAGTATAGATTATGTTATATATAGTAATATGTAATGAATAAGTAGTTCATTTGTATGTTCTTACCTATAATTTTTTAAGTGTAGATTACAAGTATCTTGTTGATATGAAACTTGAGAGAGTGTTTTAAATTTTGAAGAAGAAATAATCTAATGTAGCAAGCAACAGTTTCATTTCATGATTAGAAACCAAGAGTTATGAAAAATCTAGAACCTGAAACAAAAGCAAGAAATTAGAACACTTGTTGTTCAAAATTTGGATCTCTAAAGTTTATATAATAAGTGTGGGTCTTACTTGATACTACAAAGCAAATAAAGACTCTATGCAAATAGGGGAAGAAATAAGCATTATAAATGAAAAATTGGAATTAACTTTATTGATTAACTAAAAGTGAGAAGTGCTAACAAGAGTCTTAGAAATATAAAAAATGAGAAAATCCCACGAGTTTTATGGGAAACGGAGCAAAGAACTTGATGGTTGGAAAAGTGGGATAAGCAAACTGATAAGTCGGTATTTATAGGTATTTATTAGTCTATTTTAATATGTTTATTTATTAAAAGTATTTAAAATATATATTTAATTATATTTTTTGGTCATTTTTAGGTGAAACGGACTGCGCGGTTGAATTCGTGGCGGAAAAATACTCAAAATGGAGTATTTATTTGTAGAAATCGGATGTCGGATGTGTCGAATAGCCAACGAAACGTTCCGGCGAATCAGACGACGCCACGTCAGCGCCGGCACAGTGCGGGACCAATCAGGAGATGCCACGCGTACGCCGCGTCAGCACTGCAAGCCAATCATCACGCTTCAGTAGCCGTCGATCTGCCTCGTGATGCGCGGCAGTTCAAACTCCCAGTTTTTCGGTCGAGAGAGCGCGATTTCTTCCGTGCCACGTGGGAGCCACGTGGCGGCGACCCATTCGTCCATAAGAGTCATCAACAGCTGTTCAGCTAATCACGCAGCGCCACGTGGAGCCTCGTCAGCAAACACAAAATAGAAAGACCGAATGGTGCGGCGACAACACAGCGCGGTGCAGCTGGCGGTCCAATACGGTGCGGACACTTGGCGCGACGCAGGAAAAACAGCCAATCGGCTATTGACACATGGCAGAGTCCGAATTTTGATCTAAAAACACCCCTACGATGCTCCTCGACGCACGAGTCACGTACTTAACCCCTAAAATTAGTATCTTAGACCAATTTGGAGTATTTCTATATATTAGAAACCTTGGTATTATTAATAGAGGAATTAATTAGTTATTAAAGGGAGTTCAATTAGTTTTTAGTAGTAGTTTTTGGAGACGATGCCCGGCTAATCAATTTCTTGCCTAAGTCGAAGGGGAAGCAAGTCGGGATCATGGATTCAAAACGTATTATGTGAGATCTTTTATTTTATTATTTAAATTAATTTAATTTCTCCTATTTCATTGTTGTTGGTTTACGGTCATTGAATGTACAACAATTGGATCTAGGTTAAATCGGTAGCGGACGCGATCGGTTATCTAGGATTAGTGATCCCATAGATCTATATTAATGCGGTTAGTGTATTAAACCTTATTGGCGGATGTCTAGGGTTATACATTAATTAGGGAAATTAGTGGCGGATGTCCCGATTATCAAAATTAGGGGAATTAAGAATTTTCGGATGTCGATTTTCCATCACTAATCTAGGAGAATTAAATTAATAATTTTTTTGGGAAAGATTGAAGACCATGATTGTCAATGAATCTTGATTCGATTTATGAATCGGAGATTTAGGTATTATTTAGGCATTATTTAGGAATTAATTAATTATTAATTAGTTGGTTTAATAATTAGTTATTTATTTTAATTAGTTTAGTTAATATTTATTTGAAAACCCCCATATTTAGTTAACTTAGAGTAAACTAAGTCCCATGATTCGACCCCGTATTTACCACTACTACACCCTGCGGTTGGTAACTCTTTTACGGGTTATATTTGACACGAACGACACGCGTCAAATTTTGGCGCCGTTGCTCGGGGACTTTGTCTTTACTCGAGTTTAGGTGTTAGTTAGTTTAATTAATCTATTTAGTCAGTTGGTTTAAGTAGAGTAGTAATTAATATATTATTATTATCATTTTATTTATTTTTTTTCTTTTGTTTTTACGTTTCTCTTTTTGTTTTTTTCTTTATTCTGTTTTTGTTTTTTTTCGTTTTTTTTACGATTTTTTAATACGATTTCGTTTTTTTTTTTTCGTTTCTGTTAGTTTGTGTTTTTACGTTTTCAGTTCTTTTTTGTTTTTTTAACATTTTATTTTTTTTTATTACGTTTTTGTTTTTAGTTTTGTTTGTTCTGTTACGTTTTTGTTTTTAGTTTTGTTTTGTCTTTTACTCTGTTTTTGTTTTTTTATATTTTTACGTTTTTTTTATTACTTTATTAGTTTACTTAGTTAGATTAGTAATTAATTTATTATTTCTTTATTAATTAGCTTAGTTAATTTTTTTCTAACCCCTGATTTCTATTTTCTTCCTTTTTTATTTTTTATTTCTTTTTCTTTTTATTTTGTCTGTCTAGTCCCTTGCTCTTAACATGTATGCAGGCAATATGTCAAGTTCCACCGACCAGAAACTTGACCGACTAATCTCGATGATGGAACACCTCCTCTCATCTGGTGAAGTGCAAGTCAACCCCGACATGAACTCCGCCTACCTCCATAATTATGGTCGATACGAAGACTCACATTATCATAATGTGAATGGGGTAGGTATGCCACAAAATAGACATCGAAATATTAACATGAATTCTTTTGTGCAACAGGTCGAGGTTTGCGAAATTTGTGGAGATTATTCTCATTCCGCACATAATTGTCCATATAATTCACGGTATGAGAATTATCACTATTCCAGCTATGCACCGCCACAACCTGACTTCTCTGGATTCACGTCACACACACAAGCTCCTCAACATGAACGAAATCAACGGTGTCATCAAAGCCTCTCCTTGAACGATATGATGATGGAAGTGATGGAATGTTTGCCTGAAAGTTGGCGAACTCGCAATGAGATTCCAAATAACGATTTAAGTTTGCCAGCCTTGACGGACGTGCAAACTTCCTTCACTTTTACCCCAGAGGAGGATGTGAGAGATGATACGTCGACAAATCTTGAGGTGCATGAGGATAAGGAACCAGAAGATTATTTGATAGAAACATCCGAAGAATGTGACGTCTTTCAAATTGAGCCAGAGATTGTCATCGCCTTAAATGAGGGAGAGGATGAGATGGAAATTGATGTCAATTCAGACAAGCCGGAGATGCAGCAGATAGAGAGCAAGGAAGACCAACCTCTGGTGTTGGTACGACCACCCACCCTCCCAAACATATATGGTACACCTTATAAAGGGGTGGAAGTAAGGGAGCGTTTGCAGATCTTCTACACTACCGACACCTTTGTGTCGGACGAGCCTTATACGATAGATTCATTCGTGTTGGAAGTTCCGGATGAGCTCCTAAATCTGAAAGAGGGCATGCACATTTCATTGCCCAATTACGTAGATGCACCATTCGTTGTCGACATCTCTAAAGGAGAGGGCATCACGTGATCAATCATTTTAAGTCTAGCCAAAGACTTAAAAGAAAGGCGGCTCGTTGGGAGGCAGCCCAACTTTATTTTTATTTTTATTTTATTTATTTCTTGCATTTATTTTCGTTTTAGTTTTTTTATTATTTTTTATTATTTTCGTTTTAGTTTATTTTTAATAACACTTTAATTTGGTCTCTTTATTTTTACAGGTAATAGAGGGTTGGAGCGCTGAATTTTGTAGGTTTGACTTTGGATTACATTTTTAACATAATTTGAGCATTTCTTTTTAGGAATTAACATATTTTTAGGATTTTATGTGTTTTGAGACTTGGTTGGGACATACCTAAGTCGCTGCATCTGTGGCAGGTTTTTTAGTAAACCCAAAACCCTAAATCTCATTCCATCATCTTGTTGATTTCACCCTTAGTTGAATAACTTCGGGCTCGCAAGACTTGATTGGAATTTTTTCGAGTTAATTCCTATATTTGCTAGTTCTTGCTCTTGTTATGACTATTATTTTTCTTTGGTATCCTTAGTCATTCACATATGCGATTTAATGCGTTCACTGCTAGTTTTTAGAAATTTCTTGTTATTCATGAACTTGTATCACTTTCTAATCCATGTTCTTCTTTCACCATCTTGTTTGTTTTCTATGTGTGGACTCCTTGACTTGTTTTAAACCTTGAGGACAAGGTTCGGAATAAGTTTGGGGGTGTTTTAGGGATTGTGGATTGTTTTGGATGAATTTTTTTTTTTGCGAAAGACCGCAGGTGAGATCGTTTAATTTTTTTATTATGCGGTTATATACGGATATTGGATGGTAATGGTGGTGTTTTATATCATTTCTTCCATTTCTTTCATTTCTTGTCTATTCACATTCCTTTCTCATTCATTAGGAATTGATACACTTTCATGTATATATTTAGTATGTTTTATTTATTTTAGAGTCACCCGAACTTTGTTCATGCCTTTGGTTGTGGATGAGTAAATTACAGTTGCCTTTTTAACTTGAAATTTAGAGAAAATTAGGAGAAACACTCAATCAAGTTCGTAGCTCTGCATTTTTATGATTTCATAATTAGAGACTTAGATGATGGTTGGACTTAGTGCTAGATAACGAAAATGAGTAAACGGTCAAATTTATGCAAGTTGTATTATTTTAATCCGCATTGGGGGATTTGCTCGATTATAGTGAAAGTGAGAAGTACTAACAGGAGTTTCTTAAAATAGAGTGTCCTACAAGTTTCCATAGGAAATGGAGCAGGGAAACTTGTGGTGGGAAAAAGTGAGGAAATCGGTCCTGCAGGAAATGGAGCAGGACCGTATTAATTGAAAAAAAAAAAAAAAAAAAAAAAATTGAGAAAAAAAATGAAAAATGAAAAAAATGAATAAAGGCGGAAGTTGTGAAACTCCTCAAATAAAAGATTTAGTTCGAGTGCTTTCACTATATTAAGTAATATTTTGAACTTGCGTGCTTGAATGTATAGACCAATAAAACTTGTGATTAGTTGATGGCCTTTGTATTGACCAACTCTATGTTTTGAAAGTGAGATCTTAATTGTGTTTGGGTTGCGAGGCTCGACATATCATAACTCTGAAATTTTTTGAGTTTCTTGTTAATTTGGTGACTATGTAAACCAAAGGAACTCCATGAATTTGGGTCGGGTATAGGATTAGTCGAGTCAGTACATTTATATATTAGGAGTCTAGTTTAGTTTGTGTTGTCATTTACACCTTTGCTCGGGACGTGCAAAGTCCTAAGTTTGGGGGTATTTGATAAGTCGGTATTTATAGGTATTTATTAGTCTATTTTAATATGTTTATTTATTAAAAGTATTTAAAATATATATTTAATTATATTTTTTGGTCATTTTTAGGTGAAACGGACTGCGCGGTTGAATTCGTGGCGGAAAAATACTCAAAATGGAGTATTTATTTGTAGAAATCGGATGTCGGATGTGTCGAATAGCCAACGAAACGTTCGGCGAATCAAACGACGCCACGTCGGCGCCGGCACAATGCGGGACCAATCGGGAGATGCCACGCGTACGCCGCGTCAAGATCGCAAGCCAATCATCACGCTTCAGAGCCGTCGATCCGCCTCGTGATGCGCAGTTCAAACTCCCGCTTTTTCGGTCGAGAGAGCGCGATTTCTTCCGTGCCACGCGGGAGCCACGTGGCGGCGACCCATTCGTCCATAAGAGTCATCAACACTGTTCACTAATCACGCATTAGCGCCACGTGGAGCCTCGTCAAGCAAACACAAAATAGAAAGACCGAATGGTGCGGCGACAACACACGGTGCGGTGCAAACTGGCGGTCCAATACGGTGCGGACACTTGGCGCGACGCAGAAAAACAGCCAATCGGCTATTGACACATGGCGTAGAGTCCGAATTTTGATCTAAAAACACCCCTACGATGCTCCTCGACGCACGAGTCACGTACTTAACCCCTAAAATTAGTATCTTAGACCAATTTGGAGTATTTCTATATATTAGAAACCTTGGTATTATTAATAGAGGAATTAATTAGTTATTAAAGGGAGTTCAATTAGTTTTTAGTAGTAGTTTTTGGAGACGATGCCCGGCTAATCAATTTCTTGCCTAAGTCGAAGGGGAAGCAAGTCGGGATCATGGATTCAAAACGTATTATGTGAGATCTTTTATTTTATTATTTAAATTAATTTAATTTCTCCTATTTCATTGTTGTTGGTTTACGGTCATTGAATGTACAACAATTGGATCTAGGTTAAATCGGTAGCGGACGCGATCGGTTATCTAGGATTAGTGATCCCATAGATCTATATTAATGCGGTTAGTGTATTAAACCTTATTGGCGGATGTCTAGGGTTATACATTAATTAGGGAAATTAGTGGCGGATGTCCTGATTATCAAAATTAGGGGAATTAAGAATTTCTGGCGGATGTCGATTTTCCATCACTAATCTAGGAGAATTAAATTAATAATTTTTTTGGGAAAGATTGAAGACCATGATTGTCAATGAATCTTGATTCTGATTTGCGGAACTGGAGATTTAGGTATTATTTAGGCATTATTTAGGAATTAATTAATTATTAATTAGTTGGTTTAATAATTAGTTAGTTATTTTAATTAGTTTAGTTAATATTTATTTGAAAACCCCCATATTTAGTTAACTTAGAGTAAACTAAGTCCTGCGGATTCGACCCCGTATTTACCACTACTACACCCTTGCGGTTGGTAACTCTTTTACGGGTTATATTTGACACGAACGACACGCGTCACAAACTCCATAGGAAATGGAGTAGGGACAGTAAAATAGAAATGAAAAATAGAAGAAGAATGAAAGAAGATTTGAATAATGAAAAGAAGGTTGAAGTAAAATAAAACTCTTCAAATAAAAAGATTTAGCTCTAGTACAAGAAGCTAGTTGAGTTAAGTTTCATTTCCAACTATGTTAAGTTCTATAGACTCTCGAAGTACTAAAGTCTATCAAAGATGAGTATGATCTATGCTTATATGTGAATTCCTGAGCTTAGTGAGAAATTATGAGATTGCATACTTGCTACTTGAGTGTTGAGATGAAACAAACTTGTAAGTAGTGATGGTTTTTGGTTGTGATCTACTTTTGTATTTTGAAAAGGAAGTTCTATTTGTTGCTAAAGCTACATGTCTTATAATAACAAGCCTTTTGCAAAGAAAAACTTTTAAGTGGATTATTAACTTGAAAATTAATGAATTAAAGGATAAACAATTAACTATGTAAATTGAACAAGGACTAATTATAAAGAAACTTAATAAAATACACGTTTGATCGGGACTCAAAATCCTAAGTTTGGGAGTATTTGATATGTGACGATTTATGCTAATATTTAGGGTTAGTTTAGTAGTATATTTAGTATAAATATCCTTAAATGAACTTTAATTCATGGTGTTCTTGCATTTTCAGGTAAATAAGGTGTAAAGGAAGGAAATGAGCAAAAAGAGAACAAACGAAGCAAAAATCCATAAATGCCCGGTTGGGGCTGTAGAGTACTAAGGCACGATGATGAAAGCAAAGAAAGTGGAGAAAATGAGTCAGGAATAGTGGTGGCGCTAAAACATGGTAGTGATAATGCTGAGGTCACAAGGGCTCAAAAGAAGTGCATAAAGAGGCGACGCAATGGCGGCTCGTGGCTTATAGGCACTACGTTGGGGTATAAGTGACATCGCTAATCGGGAAGAAAATAGAAAGTTGAAGTTTTATTTCGAGTTGAATTGTAAAGTTGGGTTTCTAATTGTTGTTAGGAAGTATAAATTGGTATTAGGACATGGTGAACTCGCCACATATCAACCATTAGCCACCATTAGAGTAATTTAGCATAGGTTTACTTTGGTTTTGAGTATAAGGGGTATTGTGTTGAAAAAACATTGAAAACTTCACTTTTGCAATTCAAGTTTGGTTTCATTGGTTTAATTGAAGGTAATACATTTATATTCAAATCTCATTTGCAATTATTATTTCAATTATGAGTCTTTATGTATGTTTCAATTAAGTGTAAGTAATATATTTATCTTAGGGATTAATGGATCCAATGGTATGAATACTATTCTTTGAATATGATTAAAAAGTAATATAAAAAATGCAATGGGTAGAATTTCTATTGATTCATAGCGTAATGCTTTAGACATCTTGATCATAAGTTTAATTATATTAGGTTTTGGAAGTTATCATGGTCATTGAAGCTTTTTATTCGGATATGAATGGTACAACCATAAAATACATAACATCGACCGATAGTTGTTGATAAGGGAGGCAGGCATAGTAAACTTAATTGGTTATGAATTCAAAGATTTGGATTATTAAAGCAATGCAGAGCTTACATTATTCACACTGTTAGGTGGAGTTCTAGTTTGCACATTAAAACCTTTTCCGTCATGGCAGTGGGTTAAAGTGGATTTGATGAGATTTTGCGTATTCTAACTAAGCATTGCACACAACATATCGATATGTAAAAGTAGTTGAAAAAGATAGCATTAAGTCACCTAGATCTAGTTGCGAACTAAGATATCATTAATATAAGAGTTAAAGTAAGATTAAGATTGTTTTGTTGGATAGATTAGTTTAGTATGAAACTATTTAAAAAAGTCCTTAGCAATATTTCAAAGTTAAAGAGGAAATTAACTTGTGCAAAAACCGTCCCCTGAGAATGATATCCAAAGTCAACATAAGTTGAATACACTATTACTACAAGCGAGTCGTTATACTTTGCGGCACGTGTCACTAATTTGTTTAAACTTTCGCCAAATAAGGTTAAGTTATAAAAATTTAAATTTCTCTAAATTACTATTAAATATGAGAATAGCAAAATGCTTATTTAAAATGTAACTAATGAGGAGAAAATATTGGAAAGGCTGACTAATATGTTGTTAAGTCCTACGTGGTCAAGATTAGAGCTTAATGAGGAGATTAGGATGGGCGGTGCCATAGTTTAAGGAAGAGCTCGTCACATTTAGAGCAGCTGATTGAGACCTTAAACTTGACAAAGTTGATGTCTTCTTTTGTATACACGAGAAGTCAAGATCAATAATCCAGTGGTTAGACTTCATTTGATGATTTAATCTAACTCTTGCACTACTTTTTCCATATTTTCATTGGTCTGCTCAATGACTGAGTATCTTCCAAATAGAGAAGTCAGGAAGCACGGTAGATGAAGCTTGTTTTGTTTTTTCCTCGAATGCAAAATATAGTCATAAGTCTCTTTCCCAACATTGAACTTCTTTCCCAAAAGAAGAACATGTAGTAGTAACACTCTATCCTTAAATACATAATTCTGATGGGAAGTAGTAACAACATTAGTAATCTGGACCTTCAACTGCGTGTAAGCCTTGCTTTTGAGCTTGGTTGCAAGAAGCCCAAAAGCATTTTCAGAGGGCAACTTAGTAAGAACCACTCCAGTCAACAAAGAGATAACATCATCAAGTTTGAGTGTCGAAGCCAACTTATCAACAGTTGTCTCCAATTCAAAATGTCCAAGCATATAATTTATGGAAGCATGCTTGAACGGAATATTGAAAGCACGAACAAATACCTTGTCCACAAAAGCACCTCCAAAAATTTTAGGAAGATTTTTGTAGAATTTCTTAACTATGGAGTCATTATAAATGCCTTCATGAGACACCAACCTATAGATGCCAATTCGAACCAGCAATCTCTCAAGTTTGATTTCATGAAAATTTAACACATTGATTAGTTTATCAAACCAGTACTTTCTCTTCACTTTTATTTAAATTTCTCTACTTATTTTAATAATCTGAAGTGACCAAAAGCAGATAGAGTAGGCACAACAAAGTACTAAGATATGAATAAGATATTCATCTTATTAAAGGCTTTGTTGATGGCCTTAGTTTCATCAAGAATACTCTCTAAGAACTCAGAGGAAACCCTTTCATTTTCACCAATCTTTTTCTTGCCCTAGGCAGTTCTGGCTTTCTTGAAAGAACTAGTGTGCCTAATTGATTATCTTTATCAGACAACCTCTAAGTTCACCCTTGTGCTCTTCGCAGTAATTTTCGGATTTGACGGTATACCAATCTAGAGTTTATTTGTAGGAACATGACAGCAAATGCCTTTTGTTTCGATCATCGTAAGATCAGCAAATAAATTAAAGTCACCATGCGAAGTTGAAGATGATTGTTATGACATTCTTGTTGTAATGTGAAGTAAGAAAGGTGGGAAAATGGTAGAGAAGGAATGAAGTCGCAACGAGAGAGAAGAACGAGAATTGGCAATAATGATCTATGGAAATCAGGTATTCTCATAAAATTAGAAAAGATAAACCCAGATCAGAATAGAAATCATGCTTGAATCCCAACAAATTTAACCATTGAGCCTAATGGATCAAAATTTATTTTCCCTCAACCAATATCAAATGGCTAGTTTTTACAAGCGGCTTAACAAGAGCGACAGGTGTTAAAGTAATTCCAAGTGGTAGTTTCTTGGTAAAACACGAAAGCAACTTACAAAGTAATATTTAAATCACAAAAATATCTATGTGAAAGCACATAGTTGCCATTTTGTAGCAAGAAACCTTGCTAGTGAGAGCACAAACAAATTTCATGGTGCAACCTCTCAAACTTTTGTGTGATAAGAGCCTTTGTAAAAATATCAGCTAACTGCCTTTCTGTAGGAACATGTCGGATTCAAATTAATCCTCATTCCACTAGGTCCCTCATATAATAATGATGAATATCAATATGCTTCATCCTAAAGTGTCGAGCTCGATTCTTCGAGATATCAGTGGCACTTTTATTCTCACGATAAATTGTTAACTGAGATAAAGCAATACCATAGTCTTTGAGCATTTACTACATCCATATTAATTGCATGCAACAACCGCCAGCAACAATATATTAAGCTTCAGAAGTAGATAGAGAAATGTAGTTTTTTTTTCTTGTTATTCGAAGTTACAAGATTAGAACCCATGTAGAAATATACACCTGTAGTACTCTTTCGATCATCAATATTTTCAACCCAATCAGCATCACTATACCCGATTAAGTCAATGCTCCTCCTTTAATAAATAGTATACCAAATTCAATTTTTTCGTGCACATAGTGGAAAATAACTTTTAGATTAACTATATGAGACCATTTTGGACATGCCCAATAGCGAGCATAAACTCCCACATTGAAAGCAATATCGAGTCTACTTGCAGCAACATATAATAAACTACTAATCATGCCTCAGTATATGTAGGATTGATATCAACACATTTTTCATCCTTATGAATCTTCTCATTGAAGCTCTTAAGTGGTCGAATAGAATTAGCAGTGTTCAATCTGAAATGCTTAACAAGATATTTCACATATTTATTCTAAGATATAAATATAGTATCTTGAGACTATGTAATTTGTAAACCGAAAAAATATGTAAAATCTCCAACCATGCTCATCTAAAATTTTTTCTTCATCAAATCAACAAACTCTAAAGCTAGTTTTGCATATGCAGCCCTAAATACAATATCCTCGACATAAATTTGCGCAACCACAAAGTGTTTATTTTGCCTTTTAAGAAATAGAGTCTTCTTAGTATGTCCTATATTCTAACTTTTCTATAGCAAATAGGTAGTCAACCTTTCATACCATGCCGTGATTCTTACTTTAGTCCATAAAGTATCTTTTTCAAATGATAGACATCTTTAGGTTTATCATGCAAAATGGACCATGTTCATATAATCAACAGGAGGAATATCTCTAGTTTTCACTGGATCATTAACTGAGCCAATGATTTGCTCAATCGCATGATCTTTTAGCATCTTTGACAATGGAGCAAGAAATGTAGAACCAGGTTTTGTAGTAGTAGGTGATTTTGGATCATCATCATTATCATCATCACATTCAAATTGAGTAGTATTTGAATCAGATGGTTTATCAGTAGGTTGAGTAATAGGTGTTGAGCTCATTAGTGTTGGCACCTTATCATCATCATCCTTTTGAAATGACAATTGATATGTTCTTGCACAATCATAAACCATAACCTTAATAGATTCCATCACTACCATAGTTCGCTTATTGTAGACTCCATAAGCTTTACTATTGTAAGAATATCTAAGAAAAATTTCAACATCACTTTTTGAATCAAACTTTCACAATTGATCTATATCATTCAATATGAAGCAGGTATTGCCAAAAACATGAAGATGTTTAAGAGATGATTTTTTGCATTTTTTGATTTCATACGAGGTTTTTGTAGTCAGTGGCCTAAAATAAACTTTGTTGATAATATAGGTAGCAGTGTTTACAACTTCCCTCCAAATATTCATAGGAAGGTTTTTCTAATTTAACATGACTTTTGTCTTCTATTAAGTTATGTGATTTTTCCTTTCAATAACACCATTCTTTTTTGTGTCTTAAAAGTAGCAAATTCATGCATAATACCAAATTTAGCAAAGTAATCAGCAAACTACTAATTTTCAAACTCTCATCAATGATCACTACGAATTCGATCAATGGATACATCCTCATCCTTTTTCTCATTCAGAAGTCGAATAGTTAACTTCTTAAATTCATCCAATGTTTCTACTTTATCATGTGGCAAACGAACTCAAGTAAATCTTATAAAGTAATCAACTGCGACAAAAACATACCTATTTCTCCTAAGACTTTCAACTTGCATTGGACCAAAAAAGTATATGTGCAATAATTTTAACACACGCTTTGTTAGTATGTTGTTAAGGCCATCATATGAAACTAATCATTGTTTACCTATTTAGCATGGCTCATAAATAGAATTAGGCTAAGAGGTTAGTTTAGGAATACCTCTAACATCATCATGAGAGAGCAATTTCAGAAGTTGCTTGAAATTATGATGCCTAAGCCTTTTGTGCCAAAGCATTGTATTTGTCAGAGAAATAGAGTTGCAAAATTTGCAGCTTATGGGCAATACAAAATATTACGCAGCATAGAACAATTGTAAGGTGTAAGGATCCCATACATGATGCATTGCCTTTTTTCATTGATTATATTATAATGATCTTTGGTGAAGTTAACGAACAGTTACTTTTCACATAGCTGACTTATACTGATCAGGTTTGATTTCAACCCATCAACATGCAGAACTTTTTTGAGATTAGGCAATCCCATAACATTAAGATTTCATTTGCCAACGACCATGCATTTCTTTCCATCACCAAATGTAACAACCCATTCCTTAAAAGACTCATAATGTTTAAAAAAAAATTTGTTATCAGCCATGTGTTTAGAACAACCACAATCTAAATACCATAACTCAGTCATAATTGCTTAGAGTTGCAAATGTCATGTCAAAGCCTTATGTGATTTAACTCTCTAAACCTTCTTAGTTGTTTTCTTCTTTTAAAGTGTACTTAGATCCTTAAACATCCGATAGCATCGTAGTCAAATATATTTAACAATCCCTCAATAATGACATGTGGGAGGATGTATGATGTCACCAACAGCAATCACCTTTTTTTTCGCACTTGCCATAACCTTTTGTTGCACAATCTTCTTTGCCTTTGCTTTATCAACTTTAGTCTTATTTGATTAACTTTTATTGATTACAGGAACTTTTAAAAAAATAGTAGGAGCATTGTTAGATCCTTCAGTATATCCAAGACCATGTTTAATTTGCGATGATTGACCAATTTGTTGCATTCTGTTTAATTTCTAAGAACCAGAATGTAACTTTGTAGTAACAACCTCGGAATCTTATAGAGCTTTCTTCAATGAAAAGACTTCAACCTCATGCTCTTTTACCTATGAAGTACAAATATATTGTTCTCTTTCAAGATTCTTATAATCCAATTTAATAGAGAACAGTTTCATATTCAAGTTAAAATTTTGATTATAACGAGATGTCTATTCAGCTAACAATAGATCATAAAAAGCCTTAAGAACTTTTATAGAATCCACATCATTGATAGCAGCACACACATCCTTAGCCATTTCCTTACTAATCACGTGTCACGCATTTCAAATCAAATATAACTAGTACAAAGTTACTAATCCTACTAGAATTTAGTAGAGGCAAGTATGGGGTCGAATCCATAGGATTCAGTCAAACTAAGTTCAACAAACAGAAAAGTAAATTTGGGAAATTTTTGAAAGAGTTTTATTCTAAAAGTCTATTAAACAAGAAACTAAATAATTGAAACTCTACAATAGTGAAGCATACCTAAGTCTAGGAATCCATAATCTAGCCCTATGTTATTTCCATGTCTTGCATCGTTGGTTTTAAAAATGGGTTTTAAACAAGTTTCTCTAGTTAGGCTATGGGTATTGGGGTCACTAATATCCTAGTCCCCCTATTCTCGACAGATGGGGAAACCACCGTTTAAATACTTCTCTTATTCCACCATACAACCTTGGGCAACAACTCTAAAAACTTAGCATGTGAGCAACATTAACAACTATATTGGAACACCTACCTGTATATAACTTTGGGAAACCGTTCTCTAGATTTAACCTAGTTCTCAATGTTATTCACCTAGAACAACAAGTGTGTCAAGTTTCTTATTCTAAGTGATTGCTACTTCTCAACTCGGTTGGTATTACGACTGCACATCATCATCATCATCAGTTTTAGCACAGGATGGTGAAAAGGATGCTCCACCCTTTTACTCTACACCACATGTAGATCAAAAACACAGTTTGATGCTGTTGGAAAGCCAATAAACCTATCAGTAGGTCTCATCTGATGATCTACAAATACCATGAAGCTCCGTTGCCAGTTCAGTCGGTCTTGCATTCTCCTCTACTTATCCTGCTCATAACGCAACAAAGCTTCTTGATACTGAGCCATGTCTTCTCTATATTGTCTCCTAATGTCAGTAATCCACAACCTCTACTGCCAAACCTCAGGACAATCGAAGTCATGCTCTCATATAAGTAGATCTACAAACTTGTAGCCCTTATCGAATCCCTACTGGTAATCTTCTTCGTCTCCATGTCTTTTGTCTTGTAACTCTTGGATTAACTCCACTATTATCGTTGTTGCTACTGCGTGATCTTCTTGCTACTTGGCCAACAACTGGTCCTCAAGTCTATTACCCTTGGCTCTTTCCCACTCATCCTTAGAGTCTTGTTACCTGTTGATGATGTCATTGTGAGCATAAACTCCTCATCTATGGTTGGCCGGGCCTCAATATCAAATTCTTCATCTTGAAGCAATCACACTCTGACCTTCAACCGCATTTGAGTAATCAAAATTAGAAATAATAGTTTGTTGTATCTCTCTGACATTATGGATTCCCTCAGGTTCTTGTAGATAATCTCACCGACGTTGATATCTCATTTTTTGTAGTCTTAAATGAACAAGCCGCCTTTGGCTCGTTGATCTTGTCAATTTTTCTACGTACTTCTTACACTTTGGTATGAAAGAATGTACATTTGACTAGCCTACTTGACTAGTATGAAAAGCCCGTACTTATTTAATTATAAATTTCGATTAACATTGACAATTTTTAAGGAGTGGTGAACTCTTGTCTCGATATCGGGCGGGGATCGAACCATTCACACTCAAACAACACAGTACATAAGTACCCACCATAATGCATACCTCGCCACTATGTGCACTATAAGAAAATGGATAAAATAGCAATGGGAAATAGCGACGTGCTATTTTCCATCGCCAAATAGCAAGGGATTGGTAATGGGAGTATTCTTTAATTGTTTGACTGGATTATCCATGCCCCCGCGCTAATCCTCGAGTGGAAGTTTTCCTACTCAATGGCCCCCACGTGGAAGTGGGGCAAGCCATGTGGCAATAATAACGAGATTTACATAGTAGATTAGCGACGAGGCATCCCCGTCGCTAATTTCGTCACTATTGTTAAGGGTCCCACTGTTAAACGAACCATCCATCCCTCCTTCCCTCTCCTTGATCCTTCCTCCTCCATCATCATCTCCTTCTCTCTCAACCCTAACCCAACCCCCACACACTCTCCACCTTTTACCCAGACCCTCAAACCCACTTTTTAGTAACCAGGTGGTCTCTCTCTCTCTCTCTCTCTCTCTCTCTCTCTCTCTCTCTCTCTCTCTCTCTCTCTCTCTCTCTCTCTAAATCCCTTAATCGCCACCCCCATTTCACCTAAATTCCCCATCAACCGTCACCCCCCAATTCACCGAAATCCCCAATCGCCGCCTCCCCTACCTCATAGGCCCACCCCCCGCCTCCTCATCCAACCTCACTTCTCTAATTTCTCTCCAGCGAGCCCTCTTGCTTTGGCTCAACTTCGTTGGTGTCCTCTTCCTTTGCTGCCGCCTTGCCACTTCGCGCCGCTGCTCCCCTTCCATGTCGCATTCCCAGTGCCTAAGGTATTATATTTTTTTTATTAAAAAATATAAAATATTATATATAATGTTTTATGTCCTCATTTTGTGTTTCTATATTTTTTGGTGAGAAATAAATTTATTTTAATAAAATTTTATAATAATTTTAATGTTTGATATATATATATATATATATAATTTTTTATATGTGCAAAAAATAAAATGCATGTGCGATTGTAATTTTTAATATGATTTTTTATTGGGAGAAATAGAAATGAAATGCATGTTTGATATGATTTTGTTTAGTTTTTGTCGTGATTATTTGTGATGTTTGTATATAAATTTTAATATATATTTATATGTACTTTTTGTAATGAGTTATGATTTTGGAGAGAAAAAGTAAAATAATATCTATATATAGTATGTTGAGTTGAATTAAAGTTATTGTTAAAAAATATATAAACTTAAATTATGGACATTTCACTAAGAAAATTTTTGTATAATTAAAGAAAGTAAATGGACAAATTAAATTTCAATTAGGACAAAAATAAAGGATTAATAATATTATATATACACACACACAAAACATAAAGCATTTTAAAATTAAATAAAGAAAATATATATTATTAATATATATATATAATTGATTGATTTATATATATGAATATAGTACATTGGTTTTATACTATATATATTGAACTTACACAATATGTAATGAAAGAAAAACTTAGTAACACAAAGATTTTAAAACAAAATAAAGCACTTAATGAAACGATCCTCACTTGAACTAGGGTCGAGTCACCCGGCCCAATCCATTACTCAAGCATGATACCTGAATCAGGCCCAAATAATAGTCTAGCACGCCTAATTTAACCCGAGGAATAAAATACTAACCAATTGAAATAATAAATATGGAAGTAAAAATCAAAACTAGAATTCCTTGTATCATAAGATCAACATGGTAAGAATTCAACTATCTAAGTAGGTTCAATCGTCTCAAATAGCTTCTAGTACTCCCAATAAGCTTCTAAATAGTACAAAGTAAATAAGGAGGATTTCAAACTACCTAAATTATCTACTTTGAGTTACAACCCAATTATATTGTTCTCGAAATCAAATAAATAAATAAATAATAGGAACGTGCGACTTCTCACAAAGTAAAGAAAGACTTCAAGAGGGTATTTTTCCATTATCATAAGCTAAAGTGGATGTGGATCACCTGAAGAATACGTAGGGTAAGCTAAAGAACCAACGGAGCTCAATAAGATAAAAGACTCGCTTAAACATTAAATACGCAAGTACTACCTACTAATTATGCAAAATCTAACATGAAGTTGAAAAACTAAATCTCAGACATTAAGTAGAAAGCACGTAGGTATTGATCAAATTCAAGTTCAAGCATGTAGATAAGATATAAAAGCCTATAGAAACATGAGAGCATTGTTCATCTTCACAAACAAGGAAAGAGTCATACATTCATAACTTCTAAAACGAATTTTACGGATCTTTTAAAGCATAATAGAATTCAAATTATTCATGCAAGGGGTCCACAAGAGATATACCATAAGAGATAATAATAATAATAATAATAATAATAATAATAATAATAATAATAATAATAATAATAATAATAATAAGTATAATTCATTGGTCCATTCAATGCGTGCTAGGTATTGGTAGGAATCCGATGACTAAATCCCTCACATTTGATTTGATGCAAACCATTATTGGACGCGATGGCTGTTACGTCCTCCAACTAGTACTATCATAACAAAGTGAGTTCATCCAAATCCTCCACCGATACATGTCCCTCTATCACTAAGTCACACAAGTAGGAACTCCAACTCTTACACTTATGTGACACATTTATGCATTCAATTAGGTAAGTAAAGCCCCTCGGTGGCAAATTTCACAAACATCCTGGGGCATTAACTAGTAAGCCCTCGGTGGCACCACAAACATCCTGAGGCATTGAAATATGATAACTTACTAATTGGGTCCTCGGTGAGAACTCCACAAACATCCTAGGACAATAAATGACATAAATAAGTAACCAAATGCATTCACATTCCATAGATTTGGAGATTCAAACCAATACCCCGATGCAACCCTTAACCCAAGTCTATTATTCAAAGCATGATACTTAAACATCTAATAGCAATTCAAACTTAATGCATGAGCGAAGCTTCCCACTTACCTCGACTCGCAGCGACGCCTATAACAACTCCTGGTACGCATAGGGCCTGATGTGAACCTTTACGCGACACTATAAAACAATAATACATCTTATCAATACATGTTTTGATTTAAATTAATTAAATCTTCCATTTATTTATCTTTGGGATCCACTAGCATGGGTCCCGCAGGTCCCCGGTCGCTCGATGCCAGGGTCGAGGGGCGGGACCCGATCGATCTCCCTTAGGGACGTGTTGGCGCCCTGTTCGAAAGCAATTACTTTGCTTTTATTTTGTTATATATATTATTTTATTTATTTATTTATATTTATTTTTTAATATTTATTCTTTTTTAGAGTTGACTAGTCAACCACGGTTGACCGATCAACCAGGGGCCAAACGCCCCTAGCCTTCTTCCACACCAAGGAGGGGGAGGATCCCCTTCCCCGACCGCCGAAGGGAAGGGGGCCCAGCGGCTACCGAAGTGCCCTCTTCCTGTGGAGGGTGGGGGGTTGTCACAATACCACCCCCTTCTTCTCCTCTATTGCATCAAAAGTGGGGGCAGCCTGGTGGCGCCCCCACTATGCCATTAGTGGCAGTAAGGCCGCAACCAGTTGTTAGGGCCTTCGGTCACCTCATCGATGCTACAAACCAACATTTTTGTCAAATTTCATGTTTGATTTTAATTTAAGATGTGATTAAAATGATGAGGGAGATGCATGTACCTTTGATTTGTGTTCTCCTGGAGTTAGACCTCGATCTCCATTTTTCCTCCTGTAGTTAAAGTTTCAAATAAAAAGAGGCTAGGGTTTCCACTTTAATTTATATAAGCGGGTTATTTTGTGTGGGATTATGAAATTCCTCAATTTCCCCGAGGGCAGGTCTTTTAAGTTTTTTTTTTGGGTCGTCACACTACTTATATATATAATATGGTTGTAAAAATTATAATATATATGCAACTTATACTATATATTTGTATAAAGAAGCACTTAAAAATTAATAATTATATACGAATATATATAAAAATTCTTTTATATTGAAACAAAATAGAGGATTTCAATTTTTGAGAAAACGTATCTAGTACTTATATATAGTATATATTATGTATATATATTGAAAGAAATTTAGTATAATTTATACTATATGTTCTTAAAAACTTTAATTAATGACAAAGTAGTACTTTTTTATATATAGTATATATACTGAAAAAAATCATAATTACGCATTTAAAAACTCATACCACATAGCAAAGAATTATGCTAGTTAGTCATATATTGAAATAAAATTATAATAATTTTTATAATAACGTCTGAAACAAAATATATATTAAGCAAAGTACGTACAAATTAATGCAATCAAGCAATCAATTCGACTAATTATGGTTAACATTCGACTAAAATGTATATTGATATTGGTGTGTACGTGTGTTTAGGGTTCTTTATTAAGTCTTTTAAGATGTTTGTATCTCAAGATTGGATGTGAAATTGCGTTGAAGGCGGTTAAACTTGATTAAAGTTTGTGGCTAATGTGAAAGAGTTCATAAAATTTTTCATGCAACATTGCAGCAGTTTCATTAACGAAGGGAAGATTCGATGTCCATGTCGAAAGTATCACATCGAGAAATCCTATGATGTAAACACAATAGAGCTTCATCTAGCGAGTCAAGGATTTGTTCTTGAATATTATTGTTGGACCGAGCATGGGGAGGAAGAATTTTTAAACGATGTGAACGATGAAGATGATGATCCAATACACAAATATATAACGTCATATTATCATATTATACATGACCACGTGGGGCTGATTTTTGATTGAAACCGTGAGGAGGCATCGAACCCTGAAGCCAAAAATTTATTTAAAATGATTGATGCAGCAAATCAACTACTTAAGTCGAGTTGCTAGAAGATGGCAAAACTTTCAGCAATAGCGTGTTTTTTGACATTAAAGTCAAATCACCACATTTCGGTGCAAGAATTCAACGAAATCTTACAGGTTTGTAAAGGCACGTTGCCTAAAGAAAATTATTTGGTAAATTGCTTTTACAAAAGTAAAAGTTTAATGCAGTTGTTGGGTCTGTTGTATGAGCAAATTGATTATTGTCCTCAATTATGCATGCTTTATTGGGGGCCCGACGCCGACCCTATGTCTTGCAAGTTTTACAGGGAACTTAGGTTTGACTCAAACAAAAGCCTACAAAAGATACTGCTTCACTTTTCCTTGGCACCTTGTTTACAACGTTTGTTAACGTCAAAAGCTACAGTGAAATACATGCGATGGCATGCAAAACACGTTAGAGATGAGGACAATATGCAGCATTGCTCCGATTCCATGGCATGAAATTACTTCAATCAAGTGAACCCTACCTTCAGCTATGAGCTTCATAAAGTTTGACTTCACTTATGCATTGATAAGTTCTAACTTTTTAGAATGACCGCAAATCGTACTCCTCGTGGCCGCTGATTATAACAATGTATAACTTGCCTCTGTCAACGCGTATGAAGAAAGAAGTGATGTTTTTAATTGTTATCGTACCTAGATCGACCAATCTGTCCAGAAAAATTGATGTGTTTCTCCAACTATTGGTGAAATGATTGCAAGATTTATGGTATGACGGAGTGCCTACCTATGATGTATCAACTAAAATGAAGTTTCAAATGTGCGTTGCCCTTATGTGGACTATCAGCCGCTTTTCATCCTATAGTATGTCGTCAGGATGGAGCACGCATAGGAGGATGGTTTGGCCTTATTGTGTGGAAGATACCAATGCTTTCCAGTTGATGTTCGAGGGGAAAACGACTTGGTTCAATTTTCACCGACGTTTCTTGTCACGATATTAGAAGGAGAGGAAAGACAAGTCTAGTTTTAGTGGAGATAGAATCGTATTAGACAAGCCACCGGCTAATAAACCGGGTGAAGATATCTTGCATGAAATTAAAGTTTTAGTGCTAATGAAGGTCACTGAATTGGTGTCAAATGCTATAAACAACGAAGTATCGAGGACTAGTGGGTGGAGAAAATGAAGCATACTGCAGGACTTGCCGTATTAGAAGATGAACCTTATCAGACACAACCTAGAAGCAATGCACATCGAAAAGAATATTTTTGAAAGCATTTGAATACAATCATAAGTGTGCCAGGGAAAACGAAAGATAACGCAAAGCATAGGAAAGACTCAAAGGAAATTTGTAATTGTCCAAAGCTTTATTACGATACTGTTACTAAGAAATAGTTAAAGGCACGATATGCGCTTGACAAGTGGAGAAAACAAGTATAGTCTAAGTGGATTGAGTGTTTTGCATTTCCCTTATGGTTATGTGTCTAACATTGGACATTTCGTAGATTCTAAAAAGTTAAAGATGTTTGGGATGAAAAACTACGATTTTCATGTATTCATACAACGATTACTGTTGATTGCTTTTCGGGATATCTTAGAAGAGGACATATGGATTGCAATCAGCAAGTTAAGCATTATTTTTTTATATTTAACCGCTAGAAGTTTAAATGTTAAGAGTCTTTGGCATTTTTATGAAAATATTCCAAAGATATTGTGTAAGCTAAAAAAAATCTTTCCGCTATGTTATTTCGACTTAATGGAGCATCTCCCTATTTATCCGACGTACGTTGCTATCCTTACCAGCCTAGTACAATTTCGGTGGATGTAACATTTTTAGAGTTAACCAATTATACTTATGCATAATGAAATCAATTAAAATATACATCTAACTAACTTACCTCTATAAATGTAGATATTTGAGACATTTGAAAAATAAAGTTAGAAATAGGGCAAGGGAAGAAGGCTCAATGCGCAATGCTTATTTAGTAGAAGAGGCGGCTGCGTTCTATTCTTATTAATGCGTCTCCGATTTCATTTGTCGTTTATTATAATTAATTTGCATGTTTACATTATAATAAGATCCATGGGTATTTACATAAATATCCTAAATGTCCATAGTCGATCATTATACTCGGGAACTATAATGAATTAAGACTAGTGTGAGTCTTGATTGATGATCATATGATGATTATACGTATAGGGATACGAATCAAGATCACAAGTACTTGTTAGGGAACAAAGTACTTGGACCGACCCGCTATGAGAACATAACATGGATTAAGTCATAGTTGTTTCTCATGATAGGTATATATTCCATCCTCGACTTGAGATTACCAGAGACTTCAACATTAGGAACACAAGTGATTTGACACAATCAAACGTTGTCTTTAACCGGACGATTATAAAGGTTGTGATTGGTTCTTGTGTGAGCAATGTGATGAAGTTGTGTAATCGAGATAGAATTTGTCCCTCTCATATAAAGAGAGATATCTAGTGGATCCCTCGATGTGTTAGATCTGTTAAAAGGCTAGTCTAAGTGAATTGATATTGATCAATGTCACTTGGATGTTTTCGATCTACCTAGAGATCGAGACTAGTACGATTGAACATGTTGGATGACAATTCCATGCCTTATGTTTGATCAAAAGGATATCGTGTGACAAAAGGATGTTATATACACTATTGATTAGGTTGTATCGATTTGATATTCGTACAACTTGGGTAGTCATAATGTCTTGCTAGAGGCCGCTTATGACTTGTATACCAAAATGTGTTTTGGTACACTGCCAACGTTGTATGAGCCTATTGGGTCGCACACTAAGAATGGTTTTGCGAGATTTTAAGACGATTCAGAAAAACGAATTTTATGTGATAAAATTCATGACAGAAACGTCCTTGTGGTGTATTACACTTATACTTCTTTAAGTAAGGGTATATGTGTAATTTACTTAACCGTCTATATACAAGGGTTGTATAAATAGACGCTTTAAGTTAGAACACACATACGAAAGATCAAAAGGCCAAAAACTCTTTTTTTCGTTTAAGAAACAACTTAGGGTTTTTGGTATGCTCTGGATCGTTTTGGAGAGAAACAAAAAGGTTTGGCATTCTCTCGACGCTAGCACTTCGAATCTCTACGCCGTTCGTGTGTGGATCTCGAGCGATAGAGGCGTTCGTCGTTAGCGGCGCCTTAGAGATCGATCAACCTTCCGAAAGGTATATTGCGATTGAGGTATGATTAAGTTTTTCATGGTTTAAACGTTTTTAATGGAATTAGATTCGGATCCCTGTTGGGGTTTTTGTCAAAATTGTTTTGTAATCTCCGCTGCGTATGAACCCCAAAACCCAACAAAGTGGTATCGAGCCATCGAGTTCGATTCCATTAAATTCATTGCATGTTTTCTTCGATATATGCATGATATATGATCGAAAGCATGTTGATAATTGATGTATATGTGATATACATAAGTTTTCTTTGAGATTTATTATCACGTTTGTGTATATGATACACATATTTGTGATTTAATTGAAATCATTAGGTATAATCGTTATTCTTTGTGCATTGATGCATGGATGAAATCTCTGTAATTCAATATGCATATTTAGGTTACATTGTTTTACGTTTCTTGAATTGTATAAGGTTGAATATTAATTGAAACTAATATGATTAGATTCGATGGGATAGTAGTTCATGATTCAATGACATATTTGTGATTATCTAGATGAGGACCGAAATTGCAAATAACTAATTTTCGTAATTATTTATTTATAATTAATTAATTTTCGAAATTAATTATTTATATTGTTATATCTATTTTGTTATGAAGTTTCTATTTTATAAAGATAGATAACAAATTAGAATATGAGATAAATATCAAGAATCTTGTTATTGGTGATATAATAGGATTAGGATAAGATTAGTCCTAATTGGATTAGGATAAGATAAGTCCTAATTGGATTTGGATAAGATTAGTCCTAATTGGATTAGGATAAGATAAGTCCTAATTGGATTAGGATTAGTCCTAATTGGATTAGGATAAGATAAGTCCTAATTGGATTAGGATAAGATAAGTCCTAATTGGATTAGGATAAGATGATTAGTTAGATGTGGGCCCGGGTTAATTAAAAATGTTTTAATTGACTTAATTTGGATAAATTAAGGGGTAAATTTAGTATAGTAAAATCAACGAAAAATATGATTTTCTATAGCGAATTTCAATTTTCGGAATTGAGATCCGTCTTCTAAAAAAAAAAAAAAAAAAACGTGGCGCAGTAGCTTCGTATTTCTGTATTCATTGATTTGGGTCAATGGAACCACCGCCATTGACGGCGGCAATGGACCGCTAAATCTAACTAATCCTAGCGCAAGGAAATTCTTTTATTGGAGAATAATATAGAAATTTCCAAATTGTTTAGTGATTGAACAAATCAATAGAATATATGATATTTTATTGTTTACATAAAAAATCACTAAACACAGAATAAAATCCCTCTATTAAATTTTAAGTCTCATGTCATCCATTTTTAAACACTTGTCAAGGCCTCGATCACACTAATAGTTTACCATATACTGGGTGTATTGTGTTATCTTGGTGAGACAAGTTGGGTAAGAGTTACCTAAATGTTTAAAATGGTCCGACTTAATAAAGCCATCAAAATAGTTTTGAGCTTTAGGCAAATGATGAGATAAAAACATGCTAAGACATAAGATGTCTCGTATCTCATAAAAAAAGATCTAAAAATTACATAAGATGTAATTGGTAACTGTTACCTACCTAAATAATCTAGTTCTATGTTTCATGCCATAGATGTCATAGAATTAGGTGAAATATGGATTTTAGTCCCCTAAATAAACAGTACGTTTTAGGAGGGTTGTTAATTTAGTGGGAGTCTATTCCTCTATACTAAAATAAACTTTGCATAATCTTTATTGTAGATCAATGGCCTCTTCAAGTAACAATAATCCCCCTGTCATCGCGATCCATCCTTGAGAAGGACAAACTATCGGGACTAACTTTCTTGACTCGGTTCGTAAACTTGAGAATTGTTCTTAAGCATGAACGCAAGTTGTATGTCCTGGATGCTCCAATCCCCGAGGACCCACCAGCCCAATGCTACGAAAGTCGTGAAGGATGCGCATAGTAAGCATGTCAACGATTCTACCGATGTTGCATGTATTATGTCGGCAACTATGGTTCCCGAACTTCGAAGGACATGGAACTAATGGAAGCCTACGACATGGCTATAACGCTGAAGGAAATGTTCCAACAAAGCAAGCTAGGCAAGAAAGGTTCGAGACGGTCAAAAACCTACATTCTTGCAAGATGACCGAGGGTGCGTCGTTAGTCCTCATGTTCGAAGATGAAGGGCTATGTTGACCGGCTTGATAGACTCGGATTCCCATAAGCCAAGAGTTGGCTACGGATTTGATCTTGAATTCATTACGAGAGAGTTACTCACAATTTGTGATGAACTACAATATGAATAATATGGAGAAATCAATTTCGAGTTGCATTTGATGCTCAAAACTCGCTGAACAAAATATCAAGAAACCCTCTAGTAATGTGTTGATGGTCCAAAAGGAAAGGGAATGAAGAAGAAAGGTAAAGGCAAGGCTAAAGTTGCCAAGTTTGTCTTTTTGTCGCAAAGCCTATGGAACAAGTCAAGCCCCACTGTTTCTACTTCAAAACACCCAAAAGAAAAGGAAGGAAATTGCCATTTTGTCATGCACCCTGGACATTGGTTCGAAATTGCAAACTCTATCTGGAAGATCTAAGGAAGAAAAAGGGTAGTGCGACTACCACTACGGTGTATTTATGTTATTGAAATTAATTTATCTACTAGTGATTCCCTGGGTATTAGATACCGGATGTGGATCTCACATTTGTATAAATGTGCGGGGACTCACCGTAAGTAGAAAGTTGAAGAAAGGAGAAGTCATCCTCCGCGTAGGGAATGGAGCAAGAGTTCTTTGCCGGTTTGTTGGATCATATGACTTAGTTTTATCTAGTGGACTTATTTTAACTTTAAATAATTGTTATTTTGTGCTCATGCTTTGCCTTAGCGAAACATCATTTCTGTTTCATGTTTGGATATGGATGGTTTTGATTTTATTATTGCTAATAATAGATGTTCCATTTCTCGTAAAGGCATATTTTATGCAAATGCTGATTTGTATGATGGTCTTTATATTCTAAGCATGAAAACGTCCATCGATACTCCAGTCTTTAACATAAATACAAAGAGGTTCAAGTCAAATGATTTGAATCAAACCTATCTTTGGCATTGTCGTCTCGGGCACATAAATGAGAAACGCATAACGAAGCTCCATAAAGATGGACTTCTAGATTCATTTGATTTAGAAACATATGAAACGTGCGTATCTTGTTTATGGGCAAGATGACTAAAAGTCCCTTTCTTGGACACAAGTGAAAGGGCAAGTGATTTATTGGGTCTAATACATACCGATGTATGCGGTCCTATAAACACAATGGCTAGAGGAGGTTATCAAGACTTCATTACATTTACCGATGATTTCAAAGAGATATGGTTATGTATATCTTATGAAACATAAAGTTTGAATCATTTGAGATGTTTCGAACGTTTCAAAATGAAGTGCGAATCAACTTGGTAAAACTATCAAAACACTTCGATCAGATCGAGGTGGTGAGTATTTAAGCCAAGAATTTGATGATCATCTTAGAAATTGTGGGATTGTCTCCCAATTGACTCCACCAAAGCAACTCCACAATGGAATGGAGTTTACGAAAGGAGAAATCGAACCTTATTAGATATGGTTCGATCTATGATGAGTCGAAAGCAGATCTTCCATTATCCTTTTGGGGTTATGCATTACAAGCTGAACTTTCACTCTAAATCGAGTTCCTTCTAAAGCGGTTGATAAAACACCATATGAGATATGGTACGGGAAGAGACCTAGTTTGTCTTTTCTTAAGATTTGGGGTTGTGAGGCTTACGTAAAGCGACAAGTCTCGTAAAAACTAGCACCTAAATCGACAAGTGTTTATTTGTGGGGTATCCTAAGGAAACAAAAGGATATTACTTTTATAATCCCCACGAGAACAAAGTGTTTGTTGCTCGGTATGGTGCCTTTATGGAAAAACAGTTTATTTCAAAAGACACTAGTGGGAAAGAAATAAATCTTGAAGAAGTTCAAGAATCACGGGTAAACATCGAATCGCACTCGGAAGTTCAACAACGTTCGAACCAGTTGAACCTCCACAAGTGACACAAGGCCCACGTAAATCTAGTAGGGTAAGACATGAGCGAGAGAGATTCGGATTTCTCATTATCGATAGTCGTGATGTGTTGCTTATAGACCAAAATGAGCCCACCACTTATCGAGGCTATGTCTGGACCAGACTCGGATAAATGGCTAAGTGACATGAACTCGAGATGCAATCCATGTATGATAACCAAGTTTGGAACTTGGTTAATTTACTGAAGGTGGTAAGACCATTGGATGTAAATGGGTTTTCAAGAAGAAAACCGACATGGATGGCAAAGTGCATACTTTTAAAGCAAGACTTGTAGCAAAAGGTTTCAGCACTCAAGGTGTTGATTATGATGAAACTTTTTCGCCAAGAGCCATGCTTAAATCCATAAGAATTTTAATTGCCATTGCTGCATATTATGACTATGAAATATGGCAAATGGATGTAAAAACAGCATTTCTTAATGGAAAGTCGCTTGAGGACGTGTATATGACACAACCTTGAAGGTTTTGTACATCCTGAGAATTCTAGGAAGGTATGCAAGCTTCAAAGATCCATTTATGGATTAAAGCAAGCTTCTCGGAGTTGGAATCTTCGTTTTGATGAAGCAATCAAGGATTTTGGTTTTATTAAGAATGAAGATGAGCCTTGTGTATACAAGAAGGTCGGTGGGAGTGTAGTTATTTTTCTGTATTGTATGTAGATGATATATTACTCATTGGAAATGACATCCCAACATTGCGAGAATGTCAAGTCTTGGTTAGGGAAGTGTTTCTCAATGAAAGACTTAGGAGATGCGGCCTATATCCTAGGGATAAAGATCTATAGGGATAGATCTAAAAGGCTAATCGGTCTAAGTCGAGTGCTTACATAGACAAGGTCTTGAATAGGTTCGCTTTGCAAGACTCTAAAAGAGGATTGTTGCCAATGTCTCATGGGATAAGTCTCAAGAAGACTCAATGTCCTAAGACAAATGATGAGCGAGACCGTATGAATAAGATTCCATATGCATCGCCTATTGGATCTATCATGTATGCCATGTTATGCACTCGATCTCGATGTATCATATGCTTTGAGCACTACAAGTAGATATCGGTCAGATCCAGGTGAGAGTCACTGGATAGCAAGAAAGAACATCCTTAAGTACTTAAGAAGGACTAAGGAAGTGTTCTTGGTCTATGGAGGTTTTGAAAATGATCTAGTTGTAAATGGTTACACAGATGCAAGTTTTCAAACCGATATAGATGATTTTAGATCGATCTGGATATGTGTTTACTTTGAATGGGGGTGCGATAAAAGTGGAAAAGTTCGAAGCAAGAGATCGTGGCAGATTCTACAATGAAGGCGAGTATATTGCAGCGTCCGATGCAAAGAAAGGAGGCAGTTTGGATCAAAAAGTTCATTTCGAACTAGGTGTGGTTCCGAGTATTGCTAACCCCGTTTGTTTGTATTGTGACAATAACGGGGCAATAGCACAGCCAAGGAACCTAGATCACACCACAGATCCAAACATATACTCGTGCGTTTTCATCTCATCGAGAGAAATTATTGAGAGGGAGACGTAAAGATTTGCAGAGTACCCATCGAAGACAACGTTGCGGATCCATTGACAAAAGCTCTTCCACAAGCAAAACATGATGGTCATGTTAGATCATTAGGCATTAGATGCATGTATGATTGGCCCTAGTGCAAGTGGGAGATGATGGGGCATGTGCCCTAGGTCAATCCATTAACCGTCTTTATGAATAATTTTAGTTAATAAAAATAGAGGATTTCATTTGTTGTTTATTATAATTAATTTGCATGTTTACATTATAATAAGATCCATGGGTATTTACATAAATATCCTAAATGTCCATAGTCGATCATTATACTCGGGAACTATAATGAATTAAGACTAGTGTGAGTCTTGATTGATGATCATATGATGATTATACGTATAGGATACGAATCAAGATCACAAGTACTTGTTAGGGAACAAAGTATCTTGGACCGACCCGCTATGAGAACATAACATGGATTAAGTCATAGTTGTTTCTCATGATAGGTATATATTCCAGTCCTCGACTTGAGATTACCGAGACTTCAACATTAGGAACACAAGTGATTTGACACAATCAAACGTTGTCTTTAACTTAGGACGATTATAAAGGTTGTGATTGGTTCTTGTGTGAGCAATGTGATGAAGTTGTGTAATCGAGATAGAATTTGTCCCTCTCATATAAAAGAGATATCTAGTGGATCCTCGATGTGTTAGACTCGTTAAAAGGCCTAGTCTAAGTGAATTGATATTGATCAATGTCACTTGGATGTTTTCATCTACCTAGAGATCGAGACTAGTACGATTGAACATGTTGGATGACAATTCCATGCCTTATGTTTGATCAAAAGGATATCGTGTGACAAAAGGATGTTATATACACTATTGATTAGGTTGTATCGATTTGATATTCGTACAACTTGGGTAGTCATAATGTCTTGCTAGAGGCCGCTTATGACTTGTATACCAAAATGTGTTTTGGTACACCGCCAACGTTGTATGAGCCTATTGGGTCGCACACTAAGAATGGTTTTGCGAGATTTTAAGACGATTCGAAAAACGAATTTTATGTGATAAAATTCATGACGTAAACGTCCTTGTGGTGTATTACACTTATACTTCTTTAAGTAAGGGTATATGTGTAATTTACTTAACCGTCTATATACAAGGGTTGTATAAATAGACGCTTTAAGTTAGAACACACATACGAAAGATCAAAAGGCCAAAAACTCTT
Source organism: Stephania yunnanensis (assembly GCA_039657365.1). Taxonomy (NCBI): domain Eukaryota; kingdom Viridiplantae; phylum Streptophyta; class Magnoliopsida; order Ranunculales; family Menispermaceae; genus Stephania; species Stephania yunnanensis. The sequence continues at coordinate 27,241,320 of CM077580.1, forward strand.
TTTTTCGTTTAAGAAACAACTTAGGGTCATCTCCACCTTGCACAAATGTCCACCTTGCAATTATGGTGGTAGAGTTATGCCAACTCAAAATTTTGAAGGCAACTTCTCAATTTTTACCCACCTAGGTCGGGCCTATGAAAGATCAAAGAAGTATTATCTCATGGATGATGAATGTAACGTTGCAAACTCATATGTGTTGTTAAATTATCCTGAAGTCGTTCCTTTCTTGAGGTATACATTAATACGTTACAATACACAGTTTTAATGTCAATTGTTTGATATCCTTATTCTATTCCATCGTAATCCTTAATTTCCTTCATCTCCTGTTAGGATTTATGTATTAGAGTTGCGCTCCAAGAAGTTGAATATCACACAAAGTCTAATCTATGAACATCTTTAGAAACAATTTCCAACTTGGTTCCAACAATTCGTAAATCACTAATACATGCATATTAACACAATTATTCTATTTTTGTTATTTAATTAAAAATGAAATTTATCATAAAAAATGTTTTGACTGTAGGTGCCATCATATATTCAAGATACAACACTTCTAATGTTATCGTACTACCCAAACCGACTTTGCACCGTATATCATGTGTATCTTGTTAATAGGTACAAGTTTCAGACAGTGTCACATAGCACAAACAATGATACGCGTAGTAGCGGGGTGTGCATTAGGGGTACAAATTACATAAAATGCAATAACGACTTCCATGGGAAATTGCAAGAAGTGATACAAATCGAATTCAGTGGGTTCTTAGGTACGGTGTTGTTCGAATATGAATACTTCGATCCCATTTCTAATGTCGGGACAAAAGTTCACCGCTCCTTAAAAATCATCGATGTACATTGAAATCTGCAATTAAATAAGTACATGTCTTTCATACTATTCATGCAAGCTAGTCAAATGTACTTTCTTTCATACCTAAGTGTAAGAAGTGCGCAAAACAATTGGCAAGCTACGTGCAAACTTCTGTCGAAATTCATCGATGAACACAACTTAGTCGAAAACATTGATAATGCGCCTACACAAGAAGACGATTTTCAAAAGCAGGTACATGAGCATGATACTGAGGTTAATATTGGCAACAATGTTGCAATTTCTCTAGCTGACCCTAGTGGCGCACACATATCAAACGTTAATGAAGAAGATGATGAAAGCAATAATTTCGAGTTTTCATCGGATGATGGGAATTATGACAATGAACCATGATATAACCATTTTAAGTTAGTAAAGGAATACGAAACTTAGTCTTATATTTGTTAACTTGTGACATAACATTCAAAATGTAAGATGTTTATATGTAGTTATTTCTAACTTAGTCTTAATTTTTTAAAAAGTTATGTCGTCAGGTAGAGGATACAGTCCATCATCTAGTGAGGATCCGGTGGACGATCTAGTGGACTATCCAATGCCAGTAGAGATAGTCGATCTCATCATTTGGATCATTCGCAACCACGATCTAATGATGATGTTGCTCAATATACACACTCTAGTCAGGGGTAGCAGACTCAACATCAACATTCTCAGCATCACCACCCTCAATAGGCCCATTTCTTTCATCCGTACCCATATTAGCCCTCCTAGTAGGCTCTTTTTTCATTAGACACCCCCCATCTTATGCACGTCCAGCACATCCCCTTCTATTAGGGCATGTGCCCTAGGCCAATCTACAGACATTATTCATCTTATACTTTTAGTTAATAAAATAGAGGTTTTATTTGTTGTTTTACTATAAGTGATTGTATGTTTACCTTATAGTATGATCCATTAGTATTTGTTGAAATATCATAAATGTCCCTAGTTGATCATTATATTGGGAACTATAATGAATTAAGACTAGTGTGAATCTTGATTGATGGCCATGTGATGATCATGCGTATAGGGATACAAGTCAAGATTATGAGTACTTGTTAGGGAATAAGGTATTGGAGTTACCCGCTATGAGAAGACCAAATGGATTAAGTCATAGGTGTTACTCATGATAGGTATATCATTCAGTCCTTCGACTTGAGATTACCATAGACTTCAATATTTGGAGCATGATAATTTGACGCAATCAAATGTTCTCTTTAACCGGACGATTATGAAGATTGTGATTGGTTACTATGTGAATAATATGTGAAGGTGTGTAATCAAGATAGAATTGTCACTCTCGTATAGAGAGATATCAGTGGATCCCTCGATAAGATAGACTGATAATGGTCAAGTCCATGTGAATTGATATGATTAATGTCACATGGATGTTTTTTAGTCTACCTAAAGATCGAGACTAGTACGATTGAACACTAAGGGTTAATTTATATGCCTTATGTTTAATCAAATGATATCGCACGACAAAAATATATGATATATGTTATTAATTAGGTTGTATCGATGTTGATATTCATGCTACTTGGATAGTCATAACGCTTTGTTAGAGACCGCTTATGACTTGTATACTAAAATGGTTTTTTAGTTCACTACCAACATCGCATGAACTTATTGGGTCGCATACAAAGAATGGCTTTGCATAATTTCAATTGATCCAGGGTAATGAATTTTATATGATAAAATTAATGACATAAAAGCCCTTACGATTTATTATTTGAGAACTTATTGATAGGGGCGGATGTGTAATTTGCTTAAACTGCTCAAATAAAATAGTTGTATTACGAATAAGATTTTAAGTGATTGCTTATTTACACATATAAATAAAGGGTGAAATCCTAAAAATGAAATAATATTTTCATTTTACAATTCTTGAGTTCTCTAGATTTACGGAGAGAATGAAAAAAAATCTCAATCTATCTTAGGGCTAGCACTATAAATTGTGGTCACCGTTCGTGTATGGATTTTTTACAGAGGACGCGTACTTGAACGTCTTGGAAATTGAACAATCAGAACGGGAAATCACGGAATAAGGTATGATTTAATTTCGTAGATTTAGTTTAATGGATCTTATTTTCGATCCTGTTGGGGTTATTCAAAATTTGTTTTGAATTTTTCGCTACGTATGAACCTCGAAAACCCAACACCTTCAGCTTTCATGCCTTTGCCATCTGTATTTGTTGATGATCATACCTCTATTCAGATGTAATATACGCTACTTTCATCGCTATCGACGCCACCTGTCGATGGTTGCATTACCTTTAGGCTAGGTGTTAGGCCTACTTTCTCATTTGGGGGATCAACATATCCAACACGTATGCATAATCAGAAGCACGACCCTCATACGGCCCTACCACCAGGCCATTCTGATTTGCATGCCTCGCCCTCTACAAGTTATCGAGTAGATCATGTGCCATAATCGCTAAGTTCCTCAGCACACCGTTCGACCAACCCGTCCATCGGTACAGTCCTACGAGGACGACGATGAGGCAACATAGCTAACCAAAGTAGTGGATGTAGTGGGTGAAAGTTTTTGGTTGGGAAGGATAAGAGATAATAAGTATTCGTGATTTAATTAAGCATACCTATATTTCATTAATTTACCATAATCTTGGTCTAACTTCTGAGTTTTCAATTTAGTGGATAGAAGTTGCACCTATCAGACAAAGCTACATGGGCGATGACTATGGCATATAAATACTCCTTGCATAAGGATGGCCATTCCTGGAAGTTCGTTCCTCACCACATGTGAGACGTATATTGGAATGAGGGCAAGCTAAAAAAATCTTTAAATTTGTTTCTTTTATTTTGGATATACAGATAAAACTTTCTATTATTTTAGATATATTTAAAATATACATCTTATTTTACATATCTTTCTTTCGATTGGAATCCTTAAGATGACGGAGCTATCAGATAGGCGTATGATAGGCAAATCGCCACTCATTATACTGATTTCATTAGCAAGATGTGTTCCAAAAATAAAATTCGGGTTATGTATCTACCGAGATATTCTAGCATAATAAGAAGATGTGATACACTCTTGAATTCAATAAAAAAAATCAGAGCAATCAAGCAAGAATCAAAGAACGGAGACACGGGGACCCAATACGAATATAGTTGTGCATAGAGGTAGTTCCATATCTATCTACCAGCATGTAGAGAGGTTAGTAAGTTATGTTATAATAAGCTTATATCTATATATACATATTATATAACTAAGTCTCAAACTTAATCCTAGTTAAACATATGTTTAGTAGGAGGAGAAATTAAGTCAACCCCTGATTGCTTTGGAGTTATGCTTATACTTCCACACCAAAGACCATAACGATATTACTTTCCAAGATCAAATAGTAGAGATGATTGTCGTAAGAAATAGTTTCGTAGTAATTGTTTGTTTGATTAATTATAGGTATCAATGACTTATACGTATGATTTATGAAAGTTTAAATTATTAATTCAGACGGTGATACATAACAGACACATCAAGCTCACATAGTCGTAGCCTGACACGCCGATTGATAAGATTGAGTTGTATTTGTCTGTCGTTGAGAGTGACGACAAAGGACCAGCATGTGGATTAGGGTGGACTCCATCGGGAGCGAGGCATAGACATGTTGGAGCAAGATCTTCTCGACCTATTTTTGCTAATGATGAGCCCATTGAGCTATTGCAGAGGGACATTAAGGAGGTGTAGACAAATCTTTTATGGGTTATCCAAAATAAAACCTAAGACTGTGACCAGTTGCGATATATGCAGGGACGGTTAGGTCACATTGAGCAGGCTCTAATGGCGGACTTTGGATTTCATTCACGCCTCCAAGAGATGTTCATGATGACTTAGAGACCAACCATGACTTCGACGATTGAGTCCTTTGATGCATACACTTTAGAATTTTAGTTTTCTTTTTTTCATATTTTGTGGTCGCACGTACCTTTTATTTTACTGTATATTTTTATACTTGTAACTTTATATTGTTATATTTATTTCATTTATTTTTCATTTATTTCAATTATTTAATTTAAATTGTTTCTATTTATTTGTAAAGTTGTAACTTAAATGTTTATATCATTTTAATATTACTTTAAAAAAATAAAAAAATAAAAGTTTTTATCTACGATTAAAATGTTTTATAATCTTTCAAAATAAAAAATTCATTTAAATATTAATCTTAATAAAAACAAATTAGTTATTTTTATAATTAAAAGTGTTTCATAATGTTTTAAAATAAAAAATTCATTTTAATAATAATTTTAATGAAAATAAAAAAAAATATGTTTATTTTATAATTAAATAAAAATATAAATTAAAATAAAAACAAATATTATTTCTATTTTGTTAAACACAAAATAAAAAATATTTTTTTAATTTTAATTAATTAGCGACGGGAATTGGCGAAGACCTCCCGTCGCTAATGCGGTTTACGTGGTTGTTCAACTAGCCACGAGTCAACCATCGGCAAAGGCCTTAGCGAAGGGCCCCATCGCTAATGGTGCTGACATGGCCAAAAAACAATGTTGACCACTTACACGTGTCATAAAAGGCAATGGGTGTTGGCGATCGCGGCGTGAACCTGTCACTATTTATGACATCCAACACCAAAAAATACCAAATTAGCAATGAGTTTGCATGTCTCTAATCTGGTATATTTTTGTAGTGGCATATCGTTGTTTGCGTTTTATGACACTGTGAAACTTGTAGCCATTAAAAAACTTGTAGCCATTAAAAAGATACGCGTGATATATGATGCAAAGTCGATTTGGTCTTTATAAAAGTATTAGAGGTGTTGTATCTTGAATATATAATGGCACATACAGTTGAAACAATTTTATGATAAATTGTGTTTTCAATTAAATAACAAGACAAGAATAATTGTGTGAATATGCATTTATTAATATCGTATAAATTGTTGAAACCAAGTTGAGAATTGCTTCGTAGTTGTTCATCAATTGCAGTTTATGCGATATTCGGCAGTTTGGAACGCAACTCCGATCCGTACATCATAACAAGAGATGAAAGAAATCAAATATCACGATTGAATATAATAACGTTATTGGACAATTGATATGAAAACTGCATATTGTCATATATTTATGTATACCTCATGAGAGGAGAGAATTTAGGACAATTTAACAACACATATATATATGTGAGGTGTTACACTCATCATCCGTGAGATAACACTTTTTTGATCTCTCAAAGGCACGAACTGGGTGGGTGAGAATTGAGAAGTTGCTATCAAAATTTTGAGTGGGGCCGACTCTACCATCGTAATTGCAAGTTGGAAAGTTGTGCAAGGTGGAGATGTGTACCTCAAAATAATAGGAACAAAATGTTGTTTCCTTTTCCATTAAATAAACATTGCATATTGAGTGTTCGACTCTTTCTTTATTCTTAACATTATTTTTCAAATGTATCAAATACCTACATTCATATAGGTAAATTAGGTAGATGTAGTTTTTAAACATTTTTCATTATGTACGATAAAAGTAGATGAGAAACAAGTATGATTGATTATTTTTCGAAAGGATTCATCCACCAAAGTTGTACTATGCTAGCAAGGATAGCATAGTGTGCTAGATGGATAGGGAGATGCTCCGTTGAGTAGAGAAAACTTGGCGGAAAGATTTTTCCAATTTACTTAATATCTTTGGAATGTTTTCATGCAAAACTCATAGATTCTCAACATTTAAGTTTTTTACTGTTAAATCTCTAAAGAAAATGTTTAACTCAATGATTGCAATTCATATGTCCTCCTCTAAGACATCTCAAAAAGCTATCAGCAAAAGTCATTGCATGAGTACTTGACAATCATGGCTTTTCATCCCAAACATCTACAACTTCTTAGAATCTACGTGATTGTCGATGTTAGACGCATAATCATTAGAGAAGTGCAAGTCCTTAATCCACTTACACAACACTTGTTTTCTCCACTTGTCAAGTGCATGTTGTGCCTCTGGATATTAATTAGAAACTAGATCATAATGAAGCTAAGAGCGATGTCAATTTCCTTGAAGTCCTTCGTAGACTTTGTGTTATCTTTCATCTTCCCTGGCACACTCATAATTGTGTTGAAAATATTTTCAAAAATATTTTCTCGATGTGCAGTACGTCTAGGTTTTGTTTGACAAGGTTCATTCTGATATAATTCTATCTCTACAAAAACTAGACTTGTCTTTCCTCTCCTTTGAATATCACCACAAGAAACGTCGGTGACTATTGAACCAAGAAACTTTCTCTCCAAACCTCAACTTGAAAGCGTCAGTATCATCCATACGATAAGGGCAAGTTGTTCTCTCGTGCGTGCTCCATCCCGACAACATGCTTTAGGTTGGAAGGTTGCTGATAGTCCACGTAAGTGCAGCATGCATTTGAAATTGTGTCTTTGTCAATATATCATAGGAAGGCCCTCTGTCATACCACAAATCCTATAATTCTTTCACTAACGATTGGAGAAACACATCAATTTTTTGCGACGGATTGGTCAGTCCAGGTTCGATCACTGTTAAGAACATCACTTCTTTCTTCATGCACATCAACTGGGTAAGGTGTTAATATTACCGACCACGAGGAGTACATTTTGTTGGTCATTCCGAAAGGCTGAAACCTATAAGTGCATACCCAAGTCGAGCAGTACAAATCTCGGAGCTAACGGTAAGGTTCACTTGATTGAAGTGGTTCCATGCCATAGAATCGGAGCAAAGTTGAATATTTTTTCATCTCTGACTTGTTCTACGTGTTATAGCATGTGTTTCGCTGTAGCTTTTAACGCAAACAAACGTTGTAAATAAGGCACCAATGAAAATGAAATCATTATCTTATGCAACGTTTGTTAGATTTAAACATAAGTTCTCCGTAAAACTTATAAGGCGTAAGCTCAGAGTCTCGCCCCCAATAAAGCATGCATTATTATGGACAACAATCGATTCACTCAAATGGCATACCTAACCAGTGTGTTAAACTACTACATTTGTAAAAAGCTATCTACCAAAAAGTTGCCTTCATGCAATATTTCTTTATAGACCTACAAGATTTCGTCGAATGCTTGATCCGAAATATGGTGATTCAACTTTATCGTCAACAAACGTGACATTGCCAAGATTTTTTTCATCTTCTTGCAAGCTGGCCAAAGCAGTTCATTCGTTGTGTCAATCATTTCAAATACATATTTGGATTTAGGGTTCTACTCTTTCTCACGGTTCTAATCGAAACTCTGCCCCACGTGGTCGTGTATCATATGATGATATGACGTCGGATGTTCATCTATTGGGTCATCATCTTCATCGTCCATATCGTTTAATAGTTATTCCTTCACATGCCCAGTCCAACAATAATATTTGGGAATGAATCCTGAACTCACTAGATGAAGCTCTACTATGTTTACATCATAGTATTTCTCATTGCGACATTTTCGGCATGAATATCAAATTTTCTCTTTGATGAATAAATTGGTGCAATGTTGCATGGAAAACATTATGAACTCCTTCATGCCAGCCACAAACTCCAATCGAGTGTAACCGCCTTCAATGCGGTTGTACGTCCAATCTCAAGATACAGACATCTCGAAAAACCTAAGGCACCGTAATAAACATACATACCAAACACTATGAATTTTAGTCGAATGTAAAACATAATTAGTCGGAGTGGTTGCATTTGCACGTGATTTTCGTAATATATTTTTTTCAGACATTATTATAAATGATTATAATTTTATTTCAATATATAACTAGCTAGCAAAATTATTAATTTTGAAGTCCTCTATTTTGTTTCAATATGTATCTACGTAGTATGAGTTTTAAAATGCTTAATTTATTTTGTATAAGATTTATTTTGTTTAATTATGATTTTTAACATATGTATAAGTCTTGTTATATATTCATATATAACAATCAATTATATTTCTCAAAAAAAATCAATTATATATTTTATTTTTTCAATATATTTTTTCTTTAATTAATTTTAAAGTGCTTTATATGTGATTATCTATGTATAGATACAGTATATGAGCACGTAGTCCGCACGTGCCGTTAAATTGATTGTTATCAATGAAAGAAGAATTAATTAAAATCAAAGAAATAAAGTTTTCAAGATTTTAACCTCGATTCGTTTTTCTAGACGACAATATATTCATAAATAAAATAAAGAACTAAAATTAAATTAACTTTTAATTTGACTATATATTTCTTGAAAAAATATTTAGAGCTTTAAATAAAATAAAATACTACATGTGACCATATTAGAAACGAGCAGAGAACTTAATAAACCTTGTTATGGAGACACTAGAAGATGATTCAATTACTCCTTTCGAGATCTTTCATGCGAGAGTAATAGCAGTTGTTCATATATGTAGAGATTTCTCTAGAGTTTGTTAAAAGGATTCCTTGTCAAAATGGATAACGGAGAACGTGAGTTCAAAAGTTGAGATGGTTAGTTATATTCATTGAATTTGAAGTGATGTGGGATTAGCTATCTTAACTACACATAACTAAATGGCATGGATTTGATTTTAAATTTGTACACTTGTACTCATGTTTAGCAAAAAGATATAGTTAGGATCAAATGTACAAAAATACCCCCAGTCTTAATTTCTCAAAAACAAATTCATCCAATGAGACATTAACTATTGAAGGCAATTTTGTCAATAAAGCTTTTTGGCCTCACAAAGATTCTAAGGAGGATTGCTATTATATAATATATATATATATATATATATATATATATATATATGTAGTCCTTTATTTTTGTCCTAATTGAAATTTAATTTGTCTAATTAATTTTTTTCAATTATACAAGATTTTGTTAGTGAAGTGTACATCTTTAATGTTTTATTTTACTTTTTTAACTCAACATACCATACTCTTTTTCACCAAAATTATAACACATTACCAAAAAAATACATATCAACATAAACAATCATATACAACATTACAAAAATACACAAGAACTAAATTACAATTACACATTATATTTTTCACGAATATAAAAAAGTCATACAAACATCACAATATACAAATAATTTTATTTTTCACCAACTCAAATTACAATTACATATTTTATTTCTCACAAATATAATAAAAATCATACAAACATCACAAATACACAAATAATTTTATTTTTCACCAACAAAAATTACTAGTACACATTTTTAATTAAAACAAATAATCTTACCTAGGCCACCGGCAGAATGTGACACCAAAATCGGCAAGGCGAGGCCGGGATCAGCGGCGCGGCGAGGCGGATAGTGGCAAGGGGACCATCGGCGCAACGGGAGATGAGATGAAAGGAGAGACGAGGGAAAGAGGAGAGAGGATGAGAGGTTAGCTAGGGTTAGGGTGTTTTTTAGGGGAAAGGAGTAGCACACTGGGGAGATCGAGAGATGAGAGGGTGGGGAGAGAGGAGAGGGGGGTTTGATCAAGAGTGGGTTTGATAAGTGATTATTTGGAGTTATATAGTATATTTAGTATAAATATACCGAAATAAGCTCTAATTGACAATATTTATGTATTTTCAGGTATACAAGGCATAAAGGAGATAAACAGGTGAATTCTCTAAGAAAGGAAGCTAAAATACATTACTATAAGTTTGATGTCGTGGCACATGGGTGTGACACTATGGAAAAGAAGGTGCACAATGTGGGAGATGAAGGCATGGCGTGAGAGACCAAGCAAAGTGAAAAATTGGGCAAGATGGCCAGCGCAATGGCGACACCATAGAGGACAAGGGACAATGTCGGGGAAATCTTAACAGGGCGCCGAGCCTACTGAAGAAGGAAAAATACACAAAATGGCCGAAGTTGTCAAGGCGCTTTGGCTTTATACACAGAGCCAGACCACTTAGAGACAATGTCGAGACTAAATAAATTAGAAATTTAGCTATTTCATGTGTAATTTTTTAGTAGGGTTTCTAATTGTTTTAAAATTTGTCTTGGGAGTATAAATAGATATTAGAATATGGTAAACTCGCCAATTATAGCCCATTAGCAACCAATATAATAGAGGAGCATAGGTTTTCTTTATTCTTGAGTATTAAGAAGATTTATGAAAAAGAAGACATCGAAGAATCACGTGTGGTGATTCGGTATTATTTTTGTTGATTTAATTGAAGTTGTTTGATTCTATCTTTGATTATCATGAATAAAACTATGTGCATGTTTGTTTTAATGAAGTGTAAGTAGTTCATTAATCATAGGGATCAATGGATCCTATGGTATGAATGTTATACTATAAACATGAATACATTGTAAAGTTCAAAAGTACAATTTTTTTTAAATTTGTATTGATTCTGAGCGTAATGCTACAAACACCTTGATCACGTGGTTGTTGATATTAGGTTTTAGAAGTTATCATAGCCATAGAAGCGTTTAAGCTAGATATAGACGATACAACCATAAAATACATAACATCGAAAGATAGTTATTGATTACATGGATAGTAAACTTAATTCGTTATGAATCTTAAGATTTGGAACTTAAAGCAATGTGGAGCTTACATTATTCGCACTGATAGTGGAGTTCTAGTTTGCAAATTAGAATCTTTTCTGTCACGACAGTGGGTTGAAGTGTATTTGAATGAAATATATTTATTCTAATTAGGCATGACACACACATAATAAAGAAGAAAAAGTGAGTTATAGTATTTCATCACCTTGGTGAAGTTGTGAACTAAGATATTCTTAATATAAGAGTTTAAAAGTAATTTAAATTGTTTTGTTAGATTAGATTAGTTTAGTTTAAAAACAAATCTAAAAGGGTTTCCTTATAAATAAAGTAGTTTTGACTAGGTAATACTGAGTGCATACACATTTTCTCGATGGCAATATCTGTAATCAATATAAGTTGTTAACTATTACTACATTCGAGTCGTTATACTTGCGGCCACGATCAGGGGTCCGCCTAAATAGCGATGGGATTAGCGAAGGGCTAACCCCGTCACTAATCTGACACTTGACCTATTCCCCTTCCCCCTTCTGCCACGTGGCGGGTTCTACTACCATGTGGGCAGGAAAAGATCCCCACTATGTGGGAAAATTATTGCCCAACAATTAGTGACGGGGGCTATCCCTAACCCTGTCACTAAAATGGTCAATAAGGTCAACAACTGGCCCCCGTCGCAGATTCGTCGCTATTCTCGTCGATATTTTATGCAATTTTTGTAGTGTTTGGAGACTTTTGCAACTCAAAATATAGTATTTACACGTAAAAATATGGCACAAATAAATAATTATCATTCCCTCCAATCAAAATTATAATTAATTTTGACAGCAATACTAATAAGTCAATAATTATATAGTGTTTTATAATATATTTTAAGATGAATAAATTTAAATGTAAGAGGCTATATTACAATGGGTTTTCTCTTGTTTTTGTGAATTCATGATATAATTAGAATATATGAAGAAATAGATGACAAAGGGAAGAAAATGAAAGATTTAATCAAGTGGAAGAAATGCACGATGACTTCGCAGCGAATCAAGAATGAATCAAAAATCATTGTTGACGATTTGGCAGCGATTCACGATTTGCACACAAATAGCAAGACAAATCGATGAAGCCCTGAGATACATTTCCACTGATTTGTCCATCAATTCACATTTTAAATGGAATCGGTCAGGAATCGCTAGAGTTAATTTTGAGAATATTAGATAACTTTGAAGAGTTTGAGTTAGTTTGAGATACGTACTACCTAGAACACTACATATATGAACTTGGACTTCAAAATCAATTGCCCTTAAGTACCCTAGATCAATTTTTATTACTCTTCGAGCCATATTTATTAGTTTTTATTTATTGTTCGTTGCTTTTGAAAATGATTTGAAGATTCAAAGTATTTAATCAGATATATGTATTAATTTATGTCTTTTATTTACTTTATTGTAATGTTGATGCAGAGTAATGAAGATCAATTTCGTGTGGGTCGGCACGATGAGTTGACATGCACACCAAACTCAACAAACTCAAGAACCATAAATGTGGATTTAAAAAGTTGAGTTAAATTACAAATATATTAGTATTGAATTAAGAAGTTGGTTTTAATTAGGATATGTTTTATTTAGAAGTACAGTTGAATAGAAAGTTTTGAAGGACCAACTAAAGGATTTTGGGGTTTTGAGGACATGAATTTATTGGAAATGATGTGGCGATCAATACTCAAAGCTATGCTGTGAAAACGGTGTTCTTTAGCCAAACTCCTTCATTTGATCCTCCGAAATCATGAACTTACTATTTTTAGAAAGTTTTAGCTCAGCTATAACTTTCAGTAGGAGTTTCCATTTTTTTTAGGTTGTTTGTGGCATTGGGTCTCTTATTTCTTCTAGTTTATGTTTTAGGGCATTTTAAATTTTTTACTATTTTTAGCAAAAATTGGAGTTTGCTATATGAAGCACATTTTTGCTTGTAATTCTTTGCTTTTGATAAATTAGTAAAATTTTAAACTATGGTTAATTTATTGCCAAGATTGTTTGTTCGTGGTTTTTTTATCAATTCAATTTGGAAGAACGCCGCTGCGTTATTTGGTATCAGAGCCTTCATCAACCATGACTTATAGATAATCATGACACCGAAGAAGAACCAGAATCAACAACGAGTTGATGATATTTATCAACGAGACGACCAAGTCTGAACCGAGCAGTTTTTCACTCAAACATTTGCTTCGCAGGAACAAATGCATGCGCAACTTAATAAGTTGTCTGCAAGCATGACAGATTTATTAAGGATTAATAGGATGCATGTCCCAAACTATCGAAGAGACCCTATTATTTTTGAAGAAATAAAAGGAAACTTCTCTTCTAATAGGGAAGGTGAATTTGAAGATAAAGAAAATTATTTCAACTTTGATGAGCCGCTGAAGTTTAACGATAGCGGACCAAGGCTTCATCGAAGACACGGTGGTGGTCTTTGGAAATGAAAGCTACTAGGGATGTAAGCGAGGCAAGGAATCCTTACGGGGAATGAGGATTCCCCATAACGGGGATATGGATGAGGACCTTAAATAGGATAAAAGTGGGGATGGGGATAAATCTCATGTTAGGTTTTAAGGTTAATACGCAGTGGAGATTACATAACAATTTTGACAAAAACCCCAACAGGATCCGAATCTAATTCCATTAAAAACGTTTAAACCAAGAAAACTTAATCATACCTCGGTTGCAAAATACATTTCTGAAGGTCGATCGATCCCTAAGGCGCTGCCAACGACGAACGCCGTCTACCAACAGTCCACACACAAATGGCGGCTGAGATTCGAAGTGCTAGCTTCTAGAGAATACCAAACTTTTTGTTTCTCTCCAAAACGATCCGGAGTGTACCAGAAAACCCTAATTCGTTTCTAAAACGAAAATAGACTTTCGGCCCTTAATCTTTCGTACATGTGTTCTAACTTAAAGCGTCTATTTATACAACCCTTGTGTATATACGGTTAAGTAAATTACACATATACCCTTACTTAAAGAAGTATAAGTGTAATACACCACAAGGACGTTTATGTCATGAGTTTTATCATATAAAATTAATTTTTCTTAACCATCTTAAGATCTCGCAAAACCATTCCTAGTGTGCGACCCAATAGGCTCATACGACGTTGGCAGTGTACCAAAACACATTTGGTATACAAGTCATAAGCGGCCTCTACCAAGACATTATGACTACCCAAGTTATACGAATATCAAATTGATACAACCTAATCAATAGTGTATATAACATCTTTTTGTCACACGATATCCTTTTGATCAAACACAAGGCATGGAATTGTCATCCAACATGTTCAATCGTACTAGTCTCGATCTCTAGGTAGACTGAAAACATCCAAGTGACATTGATCAATATCAATTCACTTAGACTAGGCCTTTTAACAGTCTAACACATCGAGGGATCCACTGGATATCTCTTTCTATATGAGAGGGATAAATTCTATCATGATTACACAACTTCATCACATTGCTCACATAGTAACCAATCACAACCTTTATAATCGTCCGATTAAAGACAACGTTTGATTATGTCAAATCACCGTGTTCCTAATTTTGAAGTCTCTGGTAATCTCAAGTCAGAGGACTGAAAAATATACTTATCATGAGAAACAACTATGACTTAATCCATGTGATGTTCTCATGGCGGGTCGTTCCAGTACTTTGTTCCCTAACAAATACTCGTGATCTTTATTCGTGTCCCTATACGTACAATCATCGTATGATCCTCAATCAAGACTCACACTAGTCTTAATTCATTATGGTTCCCAGTATAATGATCGACTAGGGGCATTTAGGATATTTTTGCAAATACCCATGGATCTTATTATAATGTAAACATGCAAATTAATTATAATAAACAGCAAATGAAATCCTCTATTTTATTAACTAAAAGTATTCATAAAGACAGTTAATGGATTGATATAGGGCACATGCCCCACCATCTCCCACTTGCACTAGGGCAAATCATACATGCATCTAATGCCTAATGATCTAACATGACCATCATGTTTTGCTTGTGGAAGAGCTTTTGTCAATGGATCCGCAACGTTGTCTTCAGTAGGTACTCTGCAAATTTTCACGTATCCCCTCTAAATAATTTCTCTGATGAGATGAAAACGCCTGAGTATATGTTTGGATCTGTGGTGTGATCTAAGTTCCTTGGCCTGTGTTATTGCCCCGTTATTGTCATAATACAAATAAACAGGGTTAGCAATACTTGGAACCACACCTAGTTCGAGAAATGAACTTTTTGATCCAAAGCGCCTCCTTTCTTTGCATCGGATCTTTGCAATATACTCGGCTTCTATTGTAGAATCTGCAACAGTCTCTTGCTTCGAACTTTTCCAGCTTACTACACCCTCATTCAAAGTAAACACATATCCAGACTGCGATCTAAAATCATCTATATCAGTTTAAAAACTTGCATCTGTGTAACCATTTACAACTATATCATTTTCAAAACCTCCAAAGACCAAGAACATTTCCTTAGTCCTTCTTAAGTATTTAAGGATGTTCTTTACCGCTATCCAGTGACTCTCACCAGGATCTGACTGATATCTGCTTGCAGTGCTAAAAGCATATGATACATCAGGTCGAGTGCATAGCATGGCATACATGATAGATCCAATAGCTGATGCATATGGAATCTTATTCATACTGTCTCGCTCATCATTTGTTTTAGGACATTGAATCTTGGTGAGACTTATGCCATGAGACATTGGCAACAATCCTCTTTTAGAGTCTTGCAAACTGAACCTATTCATCACCTTATCTATGTAAGCACTCTGACTTATACCGATTAGCCTCTTAGATCTATCCATATAGATCCTTATCCCTAGGATATACGCTGCATCGCATAAGTCTTTCATTGAGAAACACTTTCGTAACCAAGACTTGACATTCTGCAATGTTGGGACGTCATTTCCAATGAGTAATATATCATCAACTTATAGTACCAGAAAAACAACTACACTCCCACTGACCTTCTTGTATACACAAGGCTCATCTTCATTCTTAATAAAACAAAAATCCTTGATTGCTTCATCAAAACGAAGATTCCAACTCCGAGAAGCTTGCTTTAATCCATAAATGGATCTTTGAAGTTTGCATACCTTCCTAGAATTCTCAGGATGTATAAAACCTTCAGGTTGTGTCATATACACGTCCTCAAGCAGCTTTCCATTAAGAAATGTTGTTTTTACATCCATTTGTCATATCTCATAGTCATAATATGCAACAATGGAAATTAAGATTCTTATGGATTTAAGCATGGCTACTGGCGAAAAAATTTCATCATAATCAACAACTTGAGTCTGCCTGAAACTTTTTGCTACAAGTCCTGAAACTTTTTGCTACAAGTCTTGCTTTAAAAGTATGCACTTTACCATCCATGTCAGTTTTCTTCTTGAAAACCCATTTACATCCAATGGTCTTACCACCTTCAAGTAAATCAACCAAGTTTCAAACTTGGTTGTCATATATGGATTGCATCTCAGAGTTCATGGCACTTACCCATTTATCTGAGTCTAGTCCAGACATAGCCTCCTGATAAGTGGTGGGCTCATTTTGATCCATAAGCAACACATCACAACTATCAGTAATGAGAAGTCTAAATCTATCTGGCTCATGTCTTACCCTACTAGATTTACGTGGGCCTTGTGTCACTTGTGGAGGTTCAACTGGTTCAAAACGTTGTTGAACTTCCAGTAGCGGTTCAGTGTTTATCTGTGATTCTTGAACTTCTTCAAGATTTATTTCTCTCCAGTAGTGTCTTTCGAAATAAACTGCTTTTCCATAAAGACACTATACCGAGCAACAAACACTTTGTTATCAATGGGATTATAAAAGTAATATCCTTTTGTTTCCTCGGGATACCCCACAAATAAACCTTCTCAGATTTAGGTACTAGTTTTTCTGAGACTTATCGCTTTACGTAAGCCTCACAACCCCAAGTCTTAAGGAATGATAAACTAGGTATCTTCTTGTACCATATCTCATATGGTGTTTTATCAACCGCTTTAGAAAGAACTCGATTTAGAATGAAAGTTGTAGTTTGTAATGCATAATCCCAAAGGGATAATGGAATATCTGCATGACTCATCATAGATCGAACCATATCTAATAAGGTTCAATTTCTCCTTTCAAAAACTCAATTCCATTATGGAGTTGTTGGTGGAGTCAATTGGGAGACAATCCCACAATTTCTAAGATGATCATCAAATTCTTGGCTCAAATATTCGCCACCTCAATCTGACCGAAGTGTTTTGATAGTTTTACCAAGTTGATTCTCCATTTTGAAACATTCGAAACATCTCAAATGATTCAGATTTATGTTTCATAAGATATAGATAACCATATCTACCGAAATCATCAGTAAATGTAATGATGTACTGATAACCCCCTCTAGCCATTGTGTTTATAGGACTGCATACATCAGTATGTCTTAGACCCAATAAATCACTTGCCCTTTCACTGTGTCCAGTAAAGGGACTTTTAGTCATCTTTCCTCGTAAACAAGATACTCACGTTTCATATATTTCTAAATCAAATGAATCTAGAAATCCATCTTTATAGAGCTTCATTATGTGTTTCTCATTTATGTGTCTGAGACGACAATGTCAAAGATAGGTTTTATTCAAATCATTAGACTTGAATCTCTTTGTATTTATGTTAAAGACTGGAGTATCAATGGACCTTTTCATACTTAGAATATAAAGACCATCACATAAATCAGCATTTGCATAAAATATGTCGTTACGAGAAATGGAACATTTATTGTTCGCAATAATAAAATCGAAACCATCCATATCCCAACATGAAAAAGAAATGATGTTTCTGCTCAAGGCAGACACAAAATAACAATTATTTAAAGTTAAAATAAGTCCACTAGGTAAGACTAACTCATATGATCCAACAGCCAGGGCAACAACTCTTGCTCCATTCCCTACGCGGAGGATGACTTCTTCTTTCTTCAACATTCTACTTTTGGTGAGTCCATGCACATTTATACAAATGTGAGATCCACATCCGGTATCTAATACCCAGGAATCACTAGTAGATAAATTAATTTCAATAACATAAATACCTGTAATGGTAGTCGCACTACCCTTTTTCTTCTTTAGATCTTCCAGATAGAGTTTGCAGTTTCTGAACCAATGTCCAGGTGCATGGCAGAAATGAAAATTTCCTTCCTTTTCTTTTGGGTGTTTTGAAGCAGGAACATGTTGGGGCTTGACTTGTTCCACAGGCTTTGCGATAGGTGCAGTAGCAACCTTGACAACTTTAGCCTTGTCCTTGCCTTTCTTCTTCATTTCCTTTCCCTTTTGGACCATCAACACATTACTAGAAGGTTTCTTGATATTTCGTTCTGCAGTTTTGAGCATCAAATGCAACTCTGAAATTGATTTCTCCATATTATTCATATTGTAGTTCATGAAAAATTATGAGTAACTCTCTGGTAATGAATTCAGGATCAAACCCGTAGCCAACTCTTGGCTTATGGGAAATCCGAGTCTATCAAGCTGGTCAACATAGCCCTTCATCTTCAGAACATGAGGACTGACTGACGTACCCTCAGTCATCTTGCAAAAATGTAGGTTTTTTACTGTCTCAAACTTTTCTTGCCTAGCTTGTTGTTGGAACATTTCCTTCAGCGTTATAACCATGTCGTAGGTTTCCATTAGTTCCATGTCCTTCTAAAGTTCAAGAACCATAGTTGCCAGCATAATACATGCAACATCAGTAGAATTGTTGACATGCTTATTATGCGCATCCTTCACAGCTTTCGTAGCATTGGTTGCTAGGTCCTCAGGGATTGGAGCATCCAGGACATACAACTTGGGTTCATGCTTAAGAACAATTCTCAAGTTTTTGAACCAGTCAAGAAAGTTAGTCCTAGATAGTTTATCCTTCTCAAGGATGGATCGCAGTGACAGGGGATTATTGTTACTTGAAGAGGCCATTAATCTACAATAAAGATTATGCAAAGTTTATTTTAGTATAGAGGAATAAACTCCCACTAAATTAACAACCCTCCTAAAACATACCGTTTATTTAAGGGACTAAAATCTATATTTCACCTAATTCTATGACAGCTATGGCATGAAACACAGAACTAGATTATTTAGGTAGGTAACAGTTACCAATTACATCTTATATAATTTTCGATACTTTTATGAGATACGGGACATCTTATGTCTTAGCATGTTTTTATCTCATCATGTGCCTAAAGCTCAAAACTATTTTGATAGTTATATTAAGTCGGACCATTTTAAACATTTAGGTAACTCTTACGCAACTTTTCTCACTAAGATAACACAATATACCCAGCTATGGCTGAAACTATATTACTGTGATCAAGGCCTTGAAAAGTGTTTAAAATGGATGGCACGAGACTTAAAATTTAATAGAGGGATTTTATTCAGTTTTAGTGATTTTTATGTAAACAATGAAATATCATATATTTTATCGATTTGTTCAATCACTAAACAATTTGGAAATTTTTTATATTGTTCACTAATAAAAGAATTTCGTGCGCTAAGATTAGTTAGACGGCGGTCCATTAATAGTCAGTAACTCAAGCAGCGGACGAGGGTATAGAGGGGCGCCCCGTTTATTTTTATTTTTATTTTTTTTTAGGAAACGAATTTCAATTCCAAAAATTAAAATTCACAATAGAAAATCATATTTTTCGCTGATTTTATTATCTTAAATTAACCCCTTAATTTATCAGAAATTAAGTCAATTAAAACATTTTTAATTAACCCGGGCTCACATCTAACTAATCATCTTATCCTAATCCAATTAGGACTTAAGATATTTGAATCCTAATATATCACCAATAACAAAATTTCCGATATTTATCCCATATCCAATAGGGATAATGAAACCGATTTTGCTAATATCTCCTAATCTAATTTGTTATCTATCTCTTTTAAATAGAAATTTCATAACATAATAGATATAACGAGATAAATAAATATTTTCGAAAAATAATTATTTGCAATTTCGATCCTCATCCAAATAATCACAAACATGTAATTGAATCATGAACTATTATCCCAATCGAACCTAATCATATTAGTTTCGAATTAATATTCAGACTTATACGATTTAAGAAACTTAAATCAATGTAACCTAAATATGCATACTGAATTACAGAGATTTCATTCATGCATCAATACATGAAAAATAAAGATTACGCCTAATGGTTTCATGGATCACAGAACACGAAATTTAATTCACTAAAATTTTTTGAATTAACCTAACATGGTTACTAGCACGTACGAAACTTATTTCAATTAAATCAAAAATATGTGTATCATATACACAAAACATTATAATAAATCTCATTGAAAACTTTTATATATCACATATACATCAACTATTAACATGCTTTCAATCATATATCTTGTATATATCAGAAGAAAACATGTAATGAATTTAATGGAATCAAACTCGAAGGCTCTGATACCACTGTTAGGTTTTGGGGTTAATACGCAGCAGAGATTACAAAACAATTTTGACAAAAACCCCAACATGATCCGAATCTAATTCCATTAAAAACATTTAAACCAAGAAAACTTAATCATACCTCGGTTGCAAAATACTTTCTGAAGGTTGATCGATCTCTAAGGCGCTGGCAACGACAAACGCCCTCTACCAGCAGTCCACACACGAACAGCGGCCGAGATTCGAAGTGCTAACTTTGAGAGAATCCCAAACTTTTTGTTTCTCTCCAAAACTATCGGGAGTGTACCAGAAAACCCTAATTCATTTCTAAAACGAAAATAGTGTTTCGGCCTTTAATCTTTCGTACATTTGTTCTAACTTAAAGCGTCTATTTATACAACCCTTGTATATAGACGGTTAAGTAAATTACACATATACCCTTACTTAAAGAAGTATAAGTGTAATACACCACAAGGACGTTTATGTCATGAGTTTTATCATATAAAATTAATTTTTCTTAACCATCTTAAGATCTCGCAAAACCATTCCTAGTGTGCGACCCAATAGGCTCATACAACGTTGGCAGTGTACCAAAACACATTTGGTATACAAGTCATAAGCGGCCTCTACCAAGACATTATGACTACCCAAGTTATACGAATATCAAATTGATACAACCTAATCAATAGTGTATATAACATCTTTTTGTCACACGATATCCTTTTGATCAAACACAAGGCATGGAATTGTCATCCAACATGTTCAATCGTACTAGTCTCGATCTCTAGGTAGACTGAAAACATCCAAGTGATATTGATCAATATCAATTCACTTAGACTAGGCCTTTTAATAGTCTAACACATTGAGGGATCCACTAGATATCTATTTTTATATGAGAGAGACAAATTCTATCTCGATTACACAACTTCATCACATTGCTCACATAGTAACCAATCACAACCTTTATAATCTTCTGGTTAAAGACAACGTTTGATTGTGTCAAATCGATGTGTTCCTAATGTTGAAGTCTCTGGTAATCTCAAGTCAGATGACTGAAAAATATACCTATCATGAGAAACAACTATGACTTAATCCATGTAATGTTCTCATAGCGGGTCGTTCCAGTACTTTGTTCCCTAACAAGTACTCGTGATCTTGATTCGTATCCTTATACGTATAATCATCATATGATCATCAATCAAGACTCATACTAGTCTTAATTCATTATAGTTCCCAGTATAATGATCGACTAGTGACATTTAGGATATTTCTGCAAATACTCATGGATCTTATTATAATGTAAACATGCAAATTAATTATAATAAACAGCAAATGAAGTCCTCTATTTTATTAACTAAAAGTATTCATAAAGATAGTTAATGGATCGACCTAGGGCACATGCCCCAACATCTCATACCTATGCGGGTATGGGTACAGGGATGGGGAAAAATATAATCGCGGTGATCCCCGGTGAGAATCCCCATTAGTAATATACATGGGGATCCTCATAGGTATCCTCACTTAGGGGTGCAAACGGATTGGATCCAACCCAATTTGGGTGAGTTCATAATCTGATTAAATTATTGCGGATTGAGAAATTGCAATCTTCTCCGGTCCATTTATTTTTCTAATCCGACTTTATCCAATTTACTTAATGCGGACCAAACTGGATCAAGTTATGCAGATTAACAATTATAAGATTAATTTTTATAAAACTATAAGATTAATATTTTAATTTAAGCTTAAGCAAATTCCCATAAGTAACAAAAAAATTTATGATTGCCAAAGCATCTCTAGTGAGATAGATAAGGTATCACTTGTCAAAAAGTAATTTAAGGAGGTCATGGGTTCGACTCTTATTAAAGTTTTAAAAAAATGAAATTTATGATTAGTAACAAAAAATGTTGAATATTAATTTTAATCAAAATATATTAATTTCAACATTTTTATATTTAATTGACTAGATAGCTTAAAATGTATACTTGAATATAAGAAGAATTAATTTAAGTTGAGAGAATTTATATTTTCAAGTGCATATCAATAAATAGTAGATGAGTCAAAGACATAAGAATGGCAACACAATCTAAATATATTTCAATAATTTAAAAGTATATATGTATGTATAATGTAAGGTATATAAAGATTTATCGAACCGGATTGCGGATTGGGTTCTTGGATTAATGCGTGCAGTCCGCAATCTAATCCAATTCATGACGAGTGCAACTTTTGCAATCCAATCCAATTTTACAAACTAAAATTATGAACCAATTAAAACTAAATGGACTGGATCGAATTGGATCTGCGGATTCGCGGATTTCATGAAAGCCTCTATCCCCATTGAGGATACCCGTGGGAATTAGTCATGGGCTCCGCGGGTATCTCCATTGTAGATCCCCATTAGGATCCCCATGGAGATCTCCGTATATATCAAATGCATATATATGTATTGTACATATTAATTGTATATAATATTACAAGGCTTTCACCCAAAACACTAGTGATAAACAAACTTTAATGTGATTTATAAGTTAAACTTTAGATCGCGGGCAATGTCAACTTCAATGAAGTTTTTTAAGACTTTCTCGATTACATTGATTTGGTGGGTTTTGAAAGTGTGACTGACAATTTTGTCTTATTTTCTATTGTCTGCCAGTCAAGTTTAGTTTCGAAGAGAAGTTTAGTCCAGATCAAAAATTACGAGAAGGTACGAAAATTCGAGGGCGAATTTTTGTCAACGGCGAGAGCAATGAAGATCAATTTCGTGTGAGTCAGCATTATGAGTTGACATGCATACCAAACTCGACAAACTCGAGAAATGTAGATGTGGATTTAAGAATTTTAGTTTAATTAGAACTATATTAGTATTTAATTAAGAAGTTAGTTTTAATTAGGAGATGTTTTATTTAGAAGTATAGTTAAATAGAAAGTCTTGGAAGGACCGACTAAAGAATTTTGGGGTTTGAAGGACATGAATTAATTGGAAACGATGTGGTGATCAATACTCAGAGCTATGCCATGAAAATGACATTTTTTGACCAAATTCCTTCATTTAATCCTCTAAAATCGTGAATTTACTATTTTTGAAAAGTTTTAGTTCGGTTATAAATCTTAGTAGGAGTTCTTGTTTATGAGGTTGTTTATGGTGTTAGGTTTTTTATTTCGTCTAGTTTATGTTTTAGGGCATTTTAGACTTTTACTACTTTTGGCAAAAATTAGGGTTTGCTATATAAAGCACCCTTTTAGCTATAATTCGTTGCTTTTGATAAATAAATAAAATTTCAAACTTTGGTTAATTTCTTGCTCTAGATTGTTTGTTCGCAGTTTTTTTTAGCAATTCAATTTGGAAGATCCTCGCTGCGTTAGGTATTTATTATGAATAAGAGTGAGTAGTTTATTAATCTAAACAAAGTTCGAATATGAACTTGACCCATTTTGAGATATAGTCATAATAAAGATTGATTTGTAATTAATGTTTTAAACTAATCGTATTCTTCGATTCACTAATTTAATATATAATTATTTGCAGATTATAATCATGAAGCTTTGTATTGCATGAATAGTCTTGTGCGTGCAATCCATGATCAATACATGAGGAAAACAACAAATGAGCTACACTGAGTTAGGGTGGGCAAAGAAAAGATCTC
Source organism: Stephania yunnanensis (assembly GCA_039657365.1). Taxonomy (NCBI): domain Eukaryota; kingdom Viridiplantae; phylum Streptophyta; class Magnoliopsida; order Ranunculales; family Menispermaceae; genus Stephania; species Stephania yunnanensis. The sequence goes on from CM077580.1 coordinate 27,265,753, forward strand.
TCACGCTATACGTGTCGTCCCAATAAGCATGTTGCTCAATGTAATTGTCTCGTCCAACTGCTTCAGTAGAAGCTGCATCTTGCTCTTGTCGTCGGCTTCAGTCTTTCTTAACATATGATAAGTAAGTATTTATAAGTCTTTAGTAGTTTATTTTAATGTATTTAATATAGAATGTCTCTAAAATATATATTTAATTATATTTATTGGTCATTTTTAGGTGAAACAGAGTGCGCGGTTGAATTCGTAGCGAAAAATACTCAAAATGAAATATTTAAATGCATTAATCGGACGTCGGACTATTTGCCTCGAGTTATGTACTACGCAACAAGTAGAATAGGAGACAGTAGCAATAGGCCACCACATGTCACTTTGCCATAGTATAAGCACATCATTTCCAGCATTTTCCGCCAACCACTGCTCTTCACATGGCAGGCTTTATATGCACCACAGCGTCATCCACCAGTTCTCCTCTAATAGGAAACGAAACGTGGAGTCTCACCATCACCACGTCATAAATCATTTCTTCTCCTCGGACATCTGCTCTTTGATTTCCTCGGGATGTGTATAGCACTAGCTCCCAGATCTTCGATGAATTTACGCAAATTCTTCATCGCCACCTTGCCCCCACGTGTCATGCTCTCAACCACCCGAGACGTCACCAGCAGCAAATCCTGCCAATCAGAAGCAGCCACGTCAGCGCATGGCAGGAAATGACCGATCAGGCATGGACAAGTGGACGGAACGTGTTTTTTGAGCCCAAAAACTTTCATACGATGCTCCTCAGCACACGAGTCACCTCCCCAACCCCAAAATTAGTTTCTCTCACCTCTTGAGACCAATTTTTAGTAGTTTTATATATAATGAACATCGTCGGCTAATCAACTCTTTGCCTAGGTCAGAGGGGAAACAAGTCGGGATTATGGATTCATGGCGTATTATGTGAAATCTTTTATTTTATTATTTAATTTAGTTTAAATTCTCTTATTTCATTGTTATTGATTTTAAGGTTTATGGTTTAGATCGAGGTATGTATATGTACAGTGCATGCTTTTAGATAGACAACCTATAGTTATTTGGACCATTGGTATCCGTGTAATTGTTCTTTTGGACCAATAAAGTGACAAACACTTACCTATTTGTCGTAAAACGCTTTCGATTCTTAAGTGTACAACAATTGAATCTCTGTTAAATTGGAAGCGGATGCGATCCGATTATTTAGGATTAGTGTTTCCACATATCCATATTACTTCAGTTAGTGTGTTAAACCTAATTGGCGGATGTCTAAGGTTATGCATTAACTAGGGAAGTAGTTAGTGCCGGATGTCTTGACTATTGAGATTAGGGAAATGAGGAATTTTTTGCAGATGTCTATTTTCTATAGCTAATCTAAGAGAAATTAAATTAATGACTTTTTGGGAAAGATTGAAGACCATGATTGCTATTGAATCCTGATTCTAATTTGAGGAACTGTAGACATAGGTGTTACTTAGGTGTTTTCTTGAAACTATTTGAAAGTTATTTTTATTATTTTATTTAGTTAGTTTAGTTAATTAATTTATTTCAAAACCCCTGATTTCTCCTTTTCGTTGTTTTTGACCTAAGAAAGACTACCAATCTCTGTGGGATTAATCATTTGCCATTATTCTACAAAATAGTTGGTTTAGGAGTTTTTATTTTATTGACGCGTTCGCCGCAAGTTAGTTTTTGGCGTCGTTGTCGATGATTGGTTTTCTTTCTTTGGCATTTTTATTTATTATCATTATTATTATTATTATTATTATTTATTTTTCTTTATTTATTTATTTTAATAAATTGGTGCACCCCGAGAGTTTTGTTAGGTTTGATTATGAATTATATTTTTTAGCATAACGTGAGCGTTTTTTTTTTAAGAATTAACATGTTTACAGGATTTTAGGTGTTTTGAGACTTGGTTTGGTCAAATCCAACTTAAGTCGCCGCATTAGTGGCAGATTTTTTAGTAGACCCAAAATCCTAAACTTCATTCCATCATCTTGTTGATTTCACCCTTAGTTGAAAGAATTCGGGCTCGCAAGACTTGATTGGAATTTTTGAGTTAACTCATATGTTTCCTAGTTCATGTTTTTGTTATGATTGTTCTTTTATAGTTTTCTTAGTCACCTAGATATGAGAAATTTTGTGTGTTCACTGATTTTTAGAGGATTTTTGCCATGCATGCATTTGTATCATTTTCTTATTCATGTTCTTCTTCACCACTATCTTTTTCTTTTTGTTATATGGATGCCTTGACTTATTTTGAACCTTGAAAACAAGGTTCGGAATAAGTTTGAGGTTATTTTAGGGATTGTGGATTGAGTTTGGATGGATTCTTTGCGAAAGACAACATGTGAGATCGTTTATTTTTTTAATTTTATGCGATTATATGCGGTTGTCGAATGGTAAAGGTGGTGTTTTATATCATTTCTTTCATTTCTTTAATTTCTTGTCCCTTCATATTTCTCTCTCGTTTCAATTTCTTTCATTTATTTCATTTCTTGTCCCTTCATATTTCTTTCTCATTTCATTAGGATATGATACACTTTTATGCATGTATTAGTATAGTTTTTGTTTTTTTGTTTTTTTGTTTTTTTTAGTCATATAGAGTCACCCGAGACTTTCTTCATGTCTTTGGTTATGAATGAGTACATTACAGTTACCTTTTTGACTTGAAACTTAGGAAAAACTAATAGAAACACTCAATCGAGTTCGTAGCTCGCATTTTTATGATTTCATGATTATGGACTTAGTATGATGGTTAAACTTTGTGCTATATAACGAAAATGAGTAGATGGTCAAATTTGTGCAAGTGGTTTATTTTAACCCATACTGGGGAATTTGATTAATTATAATGAAAGTGAGAAGTACTAACAAGAGTTTTTTCTTAATATAGAGAGTCTCACAGGTTTCCACAGGAAATGGAGCAGGGAAACTTGTGGTGGGAAAAAGTTAGAAAATCGATCCATACGAAATGGAGCAGGGACCGTATTATTTAAAAAAGAATTTGGAGAAAAAAATGAGCAAAAAGATAGAGAATATAAAAAATTTAAATAAAGGCAGAAGATGTCAAACTCCTTAAATAAAAGATTTAGCTAGAGTGTTTTCACTAGATTATTTGAGATTTTAAACTTGGAGCTTTAGTGTATAGACCAAGAAAATTTATGAATAGTTGATGGCCTTTGTTTTGATCGAGTCTTTGTCTTAAAAGTAGGATCTTAATTGTGTTTGGGTTGCGAGTCTTGACATATCATAACTCTAAAACTTCTTAAGTTGCTTGTTAATTTGGTGACTATGTAAACCAAAGGAACTCCATGAATTTTAAGTCGGGTATAGGATTAATTAGGTCAGTGCATATTTATATTAGGAGTCTTCTTAAGTTGCTTGTTAATTTGGTGACTATGTAAACCAAAGGAACTCCATGAATTTTAAGTCGGGTATAGGATTAATTAGGTCAGTGCATATTTATATTAGGAGTCTAGTTTAGTTTGTGTTGTCATCTACACCTTTGCTTAGGACGTGCAAAGTTTTAAGTTTGGGTGTATTTGATAAACCAATATTTATAGGTTTTTAGTAGTTTATTTTAATGTACTTAATATAGAAAGTCTCTAAAATATATATTTATATATATTTAATTATTTTTATTAGTCATTTTTAGATGAAACGGAGTGTGTGATTGAATTCGTGATAAAAAATACTCAAAATAAAGTATTTACATTCATTGATCGACGTCAGACTATTTACCTTGAGTTACATATTTCGCTGAGGGTAGAATAGGAGACAGGCCGCCCCATGTCACTTTGCCATTGAATAAGCACGTCAGTTCCAGCGTTTTCCAATAACCACTGCTCGCCACGTGGCGGGTTCTCCATGCACCACAGCCTCATCCACAGTTCCCTCCAATAGGAAGCCGACACGTGGCACTCACATCACCACATCACAAATCATTTCTTCTCCTCGCACATCTACTCTTCGATTTCCTCGGGATGCGGGTCGCACCAGCTCCCAGATCTTCGATGAATTCACGCGAGTTCTTCACCGCCTCCTTGCCTGCCACATGTCGCGCTCTCAACCACCCGGGACGTCATCAGCAGCAAATCCAACAAATTAAAGCCGCCACGTCAGCGCATGGTAGGAAACGACTAATCAGGCGTGGACAGGTGGACAGAACGTATTTTTGAGCCCAAAAACATCCATACGATGCTCATCAGTGCAAGAGTCACCTCCCCAACTCGAAAATTAGTTTATCTCACTTCCCGGACTAATTTTTAGTAGTTTTATATATTACGAACTTAGGGTATTATTAAAGAACATTGACTTTTATATTTTTAGCATACTTTCTGCCTATGTCGTAGGGGAAACAAGTTGAGATTATGGATTCATGACATATTATGTGAGATCTTTTATTTATTATTTAATTTAGTTTAAATTATCCTATTTTATTGTTGTTGATTTTAAGGTTTATGGTTTAGATCTAGGGTATTTATACGGCCAGTGCATGCTTGTAAGTGGACAACCTATAGTTATTTGGACCATTAGTATCCGTGTAATTGTGCTTTTGGACCTATAAAGTAACAAACACTCACATGTTTGCCGTAAAAACCCTTTCGATTTTTTAGTGTGCAACAACTAAATCTAGGTTAAATCTAAAGCAAATGCGATCCTGAAGCGGATGCGATCTGGTTATTTAGGATTAGTGTTCCCACATATCCATATTATTGCGATTAGTATGTTAAATCTGATTGGCGGATGTCTAGGGTTATGCATTAATTAGGGAAGTAGTTAGTGGCGGACGTCGTGGCTATCTAGATTATGGGAATAAGGAATTTCTTGCGGATATCGATTTTTTTGAGCTAATCTAGGAGAAATTAAACTCATAACTTTTAGAGAAAGATTGAAGACCATGATTGTTATTTAATCCTGATTCTAATTTGAGAAACTGTAGACCTAGGTGTTACTTAGGTGTTTTCTTGAAACTATTTGAAAGTTATTTCATTATTTTATTTAGTTAGTTTAGTCAGTTTAGTTAATTTATTTATTTCAAAACCCTCAATTTTCCTTTTTGTTGTTTTTGACCTAAGAAGGACTACCAATCTCTGTGGGATCAGCCATTTGCCACTATTATACAAAATAGTTGGTTTAGGAATTTTTATTTTATTGACGCGTTCGACGCGTGTCAACATAGCCATTTCATTGTAAATTATCTTCATAACAATCACATTATCCCTGTTTTGTCTCTTGATGTGACTTAAAATGTCATTTGGCCGGGCACTTGTCTTGCTCAAGTCTCGTAAAATGTATTTCTCATGCACACTGAGCCTCCCAGCAACAAAGTGTCCAACCAATGAATTACCAAAGCGATGGTTATATACCCCTCACACAACTCGAACGTGCCACAACCCATCGAGCTCATGCTTTACATTAATCTTAAACCTACATCCACACTTCTTTATTCCTATCATTTTTTTATGACCTCACTGTCTTTATCCTCTATTTCTTTCAATACTCGCTTTGCCTTTGCAACTTTCACTTGAAACGTCCCATACCTCTCACAACCTATTGACAAGCTCGCTCGCCTGCCTTGACCGGCACTACCAGAATTAGGCTTCAATATAATCACTACAAAACCACATTTTTTGGCAGTCTCTTGGGCCCAATTGATTACACCTTCTCTACTCTTTAATGGCAATGTCGGTGTAAAATGCAATGTGAAGTACGGGAATGCCTCAGTAGATGTACTTGTTGTGTCACACGCTGTACCTTACATGAACCAAACACAAACAATATTTAGTCGAGACACGACGACGGAAACAAAAATTAGACGAAAAATAGATTGTGGCGGAGGAACACGAATGAGACTTCATCTTGGGTTTCGAAGAAACCCAACCGACATTTCCTTATAACTAACGGCTTGAATGATCTGTAACATAGGTGGAAGTGACAGTTTTTGTAAACTTATACGTATCACTGTCTTACGGAGGAAAAAAGCCGAGACGTCTTGTACATGTCTCGGCTCTGTCACTCCGTACAACACGAGATTGCAACCACCAATGGAGGTTCTTCCTCGATGAAAAAAATAGAATAAAAATGCAAAAAATACTTCTTCAACGTCAAGGTGGCTTCATTTGGATAAATCCTTCGACATTTCGCACCAAAGACAGGAAATCAACAACAAATCCTTAGACCTAAAATTCGACCAACCGCCAACAACAACGTCAGTGAAACAATGACCAAATAAATTGAAATAAACCATCAAAACGTTGGAAACAAGTGGATAACAGACTTACCGACTTGATGTTGACAGTATTTCACCAGCTGGAGACGAGGGATTGACATTTAGGTAGAGCATGAATAGGGGGTTTTGAATCGATGGAGCAGTGATTGAGGAGATGGGGTGGGGTTTACCTAAGCAAAAACCTTTTATATCAAAGGCACATTGGGCATTTCCCAGGAGAGCAAAAAAAAATAAAATTACAAGGTCCATTTAGCCGTTCCCTTAATTTATTAGTTTTTTTAAAGAGAACTGCTATGTGCACCTCAATTGTTTACGAGGGCACTCAAAAAAACGCGTAAATTAGTACACTTTTGGGTTGCCCTCATAAACAATTGGGGTGCACATAGTGCCACTCTTTTTAAATCTCTTGATGTTTCAGTGTAATATGCAGACCGTCATGTCCCAACAAGATACTCGATCACATCTTCTTTAAATTGTAACAAACTCTTAATTTTTGTGGTCGACGGAATTATTATTATATATTAAAAAGAATTTCAACTTGCCAAATTTTCTAATAATATTAAAGGTGTTCCCATTGTACACTTAAAGCCAAATAATTATAACTCACCCGGTCACGTTCCTCAAATCAACCATTTTCTTCCACAACACAGCGATCAATTAATACAACGGACCAAAGGATATATATAAACTGCTTGCGCCCCGCGCATATTCAAGCTCACTCGCTAAGCAGGAAGGAAGTTAATTTTAATAATTAATTTTTATCGATTAAAAAAATGTCAATAATTAAGAGTTTAATACATTTTAAAATTTGAAAACATGGCTATGAAATATTCATTTATGAATTACTATTTAGAGATATTGTACATATGAAGCGAGGTTTTTAGAGTTTTCTGAGTTCTCTCAATTTCTTCTTCGCAACAAAAAAGATAGACAAAAAAAAAAGAAAAAGAAAAAAATATAATCAACGTGCCATAAAAACACTAAGCATTATTACTTTTAATATTAATACAACATTAATAAATGGAGCCCCACCAAAACTTTTTGAATTCTTATTTTTTTTGAAAGATTTAAATTTTCCATAACATTACGTTACAATAAAAAGATATATATTTGTTCTCAAACTACACCTATAAATGGAACATCTAATTCTTGTAAAGCTTTATTCACCACACCCTTCACAGAATTAACATCGTCCAAGGATTACTTCCATCAAAGCAAAGTTTAAGAACTAGCAATATCTTCAAAGGAAGGTTAGCTGAAGCGCATAACCTAGGAAAAGGTTGTATAAATATCAATTAGTTCCTACTGCCAACAACAAATGTGCAACCTACTATTATAAAAAAAAACATTATGAAACAAAGAACCAAATTTAAGTACTATTCCGAAAAAAAAAAATTGCAAACTTGCTATTCGAAGAGAAGATGAATATGATAACCAAATTAGCTCAACAAAAGAATTAATTCATCGTGTAACTCCATACTGTAGCTAAAAAATAACTCAACAATCTACAAAAGAATTAACTCAACAAAGTCATGCAAACCCAAAAAAATATAAAAAAACAAAAACAAAAAACTCTAGCTAGGAAAAGCTTTTCTTACCTAATAAGAAAGGCATGGCAACAAACGAGAGAGTAATGCCGTTCTCTTCTATCCAGTTTAAACAAATGTAGAATGTCTACATAGATATTATGGTCATAGCATTTGAAAACTCACCAAATTCAAAAAATCTGCTGTACAAATAATTATACCGATAAAAAAAAAGGGTAATGCTATTTGAACTCGTGAGTTCTGACTCAAAACTTTTTTTAATTTCAAATACATCCTTGAGCAATTAATGAAACAACCATAATCACTTGTAAAATTCTTATTATACCCCTTAAATATTTACAAAAATTTTAAAAACCACCCTATGAGTCCGGACTCATGAGTCCAAGTAGACTTATTGAAAAAAAAAACCCTTAAACTACGAATTCCTAGTAAATCAATTTCTTGCATTCAAGTGCGTGATAACTATGAAATCGAAGAGCTAAAAAACTTTAAAGACAACACAAAAAACTTGGAGCCGTGAAAATTATTTTTGTAGACCAGTGGCGATTCTGAATTACCTTATCCATAACAATCATAAAACATTAAAGGGCTGCAAAAACATTTCATTTACAATGTGAAACTTGATGGTCTCCTCATCTTTCTCAATAATCCCAGTTTTCTAACAATCAAAAAGTTAAAACAATTGGCCTCCAAGAAATATTTACAACAATTAGTAGATCTTTTAACCAAAACCATAAAAAGCTAAACAAAAGTAATAAATTAAGATAAAATTTCCCAACACTCACAAAATCGACTCCCATGATACTAATAAAGATGTCCACATAAGAATAATCATGAAATCATACAACCTCCAAGCAATCAATCTACTAAACAAATTTCAAAAAAGAAAAAAAATCAAAACATACAATGAATCAAAGAAGAAGACATGATTTTCATTCAAAGGAGTCCTCGCTTAACAAAAGCTTGAACAGGTAATTGTTGCACCCAAACAAAACCCCCAAAATAAAAACTCAAAATCATAATCGAAACCTAAGAAAACAACATCCATGATTAAAAGAGGTAAATGGAGGGTTCAAGTCTTACTATAGTTGCAGAGAGCACAAAGAAAGATCTATGAGAATGTTTGAAAGAGGATGCACATGAGTTAAAGCATTTTGGAGCAATTGTAGAATCTCTAAAAAAGATTAAACAAATTGAAAGAAGCAGACAGTCAAAATTGATATTCTTACATAACTCTTGGAAAGTTGAAAATTGCATTTGACCAGTAGCCTTTCACTTCAACTGTCATCTCCCAGTATATTTCTCCATTTCTCTACAATAAACTCACCAAATTACCAAACAACCAATCATTAACATTTGACAATAAGACTCCTCAGTTCAGTTCTATTATACAACTTTCTACAACTTTCTAGCAGCATTAAAGTCTCAATCTCAAATTAATTGAGTCGGCTACACGATCAAATCCTTCCATTCCTTTGATTTTGTACACTTAATGACATTCAAAGATAAAAATCATGGGCAGCGAACAAAGTCCTAAAAAGCCGAATCCATCAAATTGAAAAAAAAAAAAATTGTACAAAAATCACAACTAAATAAAAAAGATCAAAAATGGGCTTAATCGTTTAGATATCCACACAAAAACGTAACATTGTTTACAATCTCTCTAATTTCATCGCCATGTAAGTCCAGAAAGATGTCCAGAAACTGATCCAACAGCAATGCATTGTATTCAATGAGCTTATCATCGTCGACAAGCTTCGCCGACACCAAAAACCTGAGCCGCGTATCAATCGACCCCATCTTCTTCACGCTCCTTGCCATCTATCAATCAAAAGCAGAGAAATATGTGAAGGGCAAAAATTAATCACTCACTAATCACAAAAATTTGAGAAGTGTTAGGTGGCCAAATTTGTTAGGCCACCTACCTTGTTAGATAAGATAGCAATATGTCACGAAGTGCAAGTGTGCTCTATTGTGAGCAAATTTAGAGTGAGTGTTCTCCTATTATAAAAGAGATATTTTCGGTGTTTCTCCTTTATAAATAGAGAGATAGTGTAACACCTATTTTTCTCATAGTGAAATTCTTCTATTCTTGCCCGTGGTTTTACCCTAATTTGTTTGGGGGTTTTCCACGTAAAAATCTCTGTGTCCATTTTTCTTCACTTTTATTATCCCAAATTACTTGTCGTGGTCTTGCTCTATCCGGTCTATTTTTACAACAAGTGGTATCAGAGCCTAGTTGGAGTGGGTGTATTTACTTATCGTATGCTCTGTGGTTGCCACTAAATAGTGGATCCTCCACATCAGAAAATAAGTCAAATTACTATTCACTTCTTGAAGGTATTTTGCACTATTCGTAGTGGGAGCTAATTTTTGCTCAGTACTTTGTGATAGAAGCTATGGCGACAAAGTTCAAGATTGAGAAATTCAACGGGAGTAATTTCTCACTTTGTGGAAATTAAAGATGAAGGCTATCCCGAGAAAGGATAATTGTTTGGCGGCCATCAGCGAAAGGCCAGCTGATTTCGAAGACAACTCCAAATGGATCGAGATGGACGAGAATGCTATTGCAAATCTTCATCTGTCACTAGCTGATGGAGTATTGTCAAGCATTGAAGAGAAGAAAACCGCCAAGGAGATCCGGGATCACCTTGGAAAATTGTACGAGGCCAAGTCACTCCACAACAAAATTTTTCGAAGAGGAAATTATACACACTTTACGGATGGCGGAGTCTACTTGATGACGGAGCACATCAATGCGATGAATACACTATTTTCTCAACTCACATCATTGAGTTATAAAATAGAATCGCAAGAACGTCTTCGAACTTCGCTTCAAAGTCTACCGGATTCGTATGATCAACTCATCATCAATCTGACAAATAATCTCTTAACGGATTGTTTAGCCTTCGATGATGTTGCAGCTGCTGTTCTAGAAGAAGAAAATCGGCGCAAGAACAAAGAAGACAGGCAGGCCAGTTCACAACAAGTGGAGGCCTTGACAGTGATGAGAGGAAGATCAACCGAACGTGGCCCCAGTGGGAGTCACAATCATGGTAGATCAAAGTCAAAAAGCAAGAAGAATTTAAAATGCTACAACTGTGGCAAGAAGGGTCACGTGAAGAAAGACTGTTGGAGTTTGAAAAACTCCGATCCTCAAGGAAATGTGGCTAGCACTTCAAATGATGGAGCTGCATTGTGTTGCGAGGCGGCAACAACAACTAAAAGCAGGAAAAGATTCTCTGATGCCTGGATTATCGACTCAGGTGCGACGTATCACATGACCTCTCGAAGAGAATGGTTCCATCACTATGAACCTATCTTAGGAGGATCTGTGTACAGTTGTAATGACCATGCTCTAAAGGTCATTGGCATCGGAACCATCATGTTGAAGATGTATGACGTCTGATTCGCGCACTATCCAAGAAGTGCGACATGTGGAAGGTCTCAAGAAGAATCTGCTATCTTTGGGCAGATTTGATGATCTTGACTGTGAAATCAAAGTCAAGAAAGGGATCATGAAAATCAGTCGAGGAGCGCTTGTACTTATGAAGGAGAAAAGGTTGCTCGCAAACTTGTACCGCTCATGGGAGAGACTCTTCGGAAAGGCGAAGCATCGGTTGCTTCAAGTTGTTCAAGTGAGAGATCGCAATGATCGGCACGAAACTTGGACACATGTCCGAACAAGGAATGAAAATCCTTGTTGAGAAGAAGCTACTTCCAGGCCTCACAAAGGTGTCACTACCCTTTTGTGAGCATTGTGTAACAAGCAAGCAACATCGGTTGAAGTTTAACACATCAAATTCTAGAAGTAAGGCTATTCTAGAATTGGTCCACTCTGATGTATGGCAAGCACCAGTCACATCAGTAGGAGGAGCAAATTATTTTGTGTCCTTCATTGATGATTACTCCAGGAGATGTTGGGTGTATCCAATCAAGAGGAAGGCAGATGTGTTCGGAATCTTCAAAGTGTTTAAGGCGCGGGTTGAACTTGAATCTGGGAAGAAGATCAAGTGTTTGAGGACTGATAATGGAGGAGAATATACTGGCAAAGAGTTCGATAGCTTTTGCAAACAGGAAGGCATCAAAAGACAGTTCACTACAGCATACACTCCTCAGCAAAATGGAGTGGCAGAGCGGATGAACAGAACTCTACTAGAAAGAACAAGAGCTATGTTGAGTACTCGCAGCTTAGAAAAAAAGTTTTGGGTCGAGCAAGATCAACACCGCTTTGTTACGTGATAAATCGGGCTCCATCAACGGCAATTGAGTTGAGGACACCGATGGAAATGTGGACTGGTAAACCAGTTGACTATTCAAACCTCCATGTATTTGGAAGTCCGAGTGTACGCTATGTACAATGCCCAAGAAACTACAAAGCTAGATCCAAAATCCAGGAAATGCTTATTCTTGGGGTATCTTGTGGAGTGAAGGGGTATTGCTGTGGGATTCCACTACCCACAAGGTTGTAGTCAAGCGAGAGATGTTCTCTTTACGAGAGGACAAGGTACAAATAGAGAAAGATGATAGCATTTCGAAACTACGACGAAGTACGGGTGGAATGTGAATCGAACGAAAGGATTCTTCTTACGAAGCTGTACGAGCATGAGGAGAATGAACCAGGTGAACTCGAAGTTCCGAACCTCGTAGATCATCTCGCACGAGAAACGCACCAGGACCGGCACTCAGATTATATTATGGAAAGCAATGTTGCATCTTTGTCTTCTAAACCGAGGAAGGAGAACCATCAATTCTTCAAGAGGCAATGCATGGCTCGGAAGCATCTCGGTGGATGGCAAAGAATGCGGGAAGAAATCGAAGCTCTCCATAAAAATAAAACATGGGAGCTAGTTCCATTACGAGAGAGGGAAGCCCATTGGCAACAAATGGGTTTACAAGATCAAACAAAGTGATGATCAAGTGGAGCGGTATCGTGCAAGATTGGTGGTGAAAGGATATGCTCGAAAGAAGGCATTGATTTCAATGAGATATTTTCCCCGTGGTTCGACTTACAACAGTTCGAGTAGTTACGGCGATGTGTGCTACTTTTGATCTACATCTAGAAAGCGGCTAGATGTTAAGACAAACTTTTCTTCATGGAGATCTTGAAGAAGAGATTTATATGCTCCAATAGGAAGGATTTGAAGAACAAGGAAAGGAGAACTTGGTTTGTCGGTTGAACAAATCTCTCAGACGGTCTAAAGCAGGCGCGAGGTGTTGGTACAAGAGATTTGATTCCTTCATAATGAGCCTTGGTTACAACGGACTAAATGCGAGACCCTTGCGCATATTTCAAGAGGTTTGGTAACAATGATTTCATTGTTTGTTTGTTGTATGTAGACGACATGTTGGTATCGGGCCCCAACAAAGATCGTATTCAAGAATTGAAGGCTCGATTGGCTAGGGAGTTCGAGATGAAGGATTTGGGACCAAGCAAACAAGATTCTAGGGATGCAAATTCATCGAGACAGAAATAATAGAAAGATTTGGCTTTCTCGGAAAAATTATTTGAAGAAGATCTTGCGTCGTTTCAACATGCAAGATCGTAAGCCAATTTCTACCCCACTTTCTATTAATTTCAAGTTATCCTCAAGTATGAGTCCTAGCGAGTGAAGAAGAGAGGATGGAAATGTCTCGAAAGCCGTATGCATCAAGCGGTGGGAAGCTTAATGTTCGCGATGATTTGTACACGACCGGACATTGCCCAAGCGGTGGGAGTAGTTAGTCGGTACATGGCGAATCTGGCAGAGAGCATTGGAATGTCAGAAAGAGGATCCTACGATACATCAAGGGTACCTCAAATGTTGCATTATGTTACGGAGGATCGGACTTTATTGTCGGTGGATATGTTGATTCGATTATGCGGGAGATCTCGATAAAAGCAAATCCACCATTTGGATATGTGTTCACACTTCTTTGGCGAACAAGAAGTTGGGTTTCAAAGCTGCATCGATTGTGGCTACGTCAACAACGAAGCGAGAATATGTCGCAGACTACACAAGCTAGTAAAGAAGCAAAGTATGGTTGAAGATGGTGTTGGAGGAACTCGGGCACAAACAAAAGAAAATTACTTTGTATTGTGACAATCGAGTGCCTTGCATCTCGCACGGAATCCAAACCTTTCATTCAAAAACAAAGCATATACGAGTTCAAGTATCACTGCGTTCGTGAGAAAGTGGAAGAAGGAACCGTGGACATGCAGAAAATTCATACTACAGACAACCTAGCAGATTTTCTGACGAAGACAATCAATGCTGATAAATTTATCTGGTGTCGATCCTTATGCGGCTTGACAGAAACGTAAGCAACATGAAAATGGCAAGGAAGAAAGAATGGTGTGAAGCTCTGATTGATTCTCAATCAAATCTTCAAGTGGGAGATTGTTAGGTGGCCAAATTTGTTAGGCCACCTACCTTGTTAGGTGGCCTAACTTGCCACCTAACTTGTTCATTCTAGTGCTGCTCTATCCGGTCTATTTTTACAACAAGAAGTAACCCAAAAAAATATGAATTAACCTGGAAAATCGATCCATACAGACCAAATCGATTGAATTATAACAAATCCCTCTTTTAAAATAAAAAACCAATCCAATAGCAAAGAAATCAAGACTAAAACATTGATTCCGAAAATGGCCATGGAGTAGAAACTTCGATTACTAAAAACGATCACAAATTTGGGTACTGGGCGAACCTGATTGAGTGAGCAGAGCAAACCGATCACAACACAGAGAGATGAGTGTGTGTTTGAAAAAAGTTCATCATCAAAAAAGCATCTCTTCATTAAATTTCTTCTCAAAATCTAGTTTTTTGTCTCTCCAAGGATTGTAGTTAGGTTTTTATACTTTCATTAATATCATCGATCTGAATTCTACCTAAAAATAATTTCCATCAAACAAAGAATGTTTATCTTTGCGGTAGCTTTCTCTCATTTTGCACCTATGTAGGTTAGGCATTCAGAGCTGCCTTGTGGACAATACAGAGTTGTTTATACAGGGCTAAATAACCAGAATTGAGAGCTTGTAGAATATAGTACATCCACTCCATCTTAGTCCGTATAATGCTTTTTTTATCTGCAAATAGTTTTTATGGACCAAAATAAGAAATTAATGTGTACAGAAAGATATCATGAGAATGCTTGAAGAGGAGACACAAGGGTTCGAGCTTATGTCGAAGAAAGAACATGACAAGAGAGCTTGAAATCGAAGATGATTTTTATAAACTTTTAAAGAATTTGATAAACTTTTGTGTAAATTTCATTTTGATGACTTTTATTAATATTTAAGATTTTTAGTGACTTTTGTGAATTTCTTAAACATGATTTTGATTGATAATAGTATTTTTTTGTGATTTTTATATTGAAACAAATATTTTGCACTTTATTATAAAAAAATAGATGAATAATTATATTTCTTTTTCTTATGAACTATTACTAATTTTTTAAAAATTATTTTTGTATTTTAATAAAAAAATTATATATAAATATTAATGAATTACGATCAAGATAATAATATAACAAATAAGTAAATAAATATCAACAAAACAAATAGTTAAATGAATCATTTTTTAGTGGCAAAAAAGAACCGAGTAAGATCATTGTGTGTAAAAATTTTGCACTTTTTTTTACTTAAGTAGAAAAACTTATATTTTTTCTTTAAGAATGATAGTTTAAGTTTCTTAAAATGCACTTCTTGAATTAGAAAAAAATATACGATTATTATCTCCTAAAAATAATAATATTACACTGTTTGAGATTATAATTATAAACTTAATAAACGAAACGTCTTTGTAAAAATATCCTATGAAAATGTACAATGATGCAATAATGAGATCTTGTTAATAACGACACCATTTTTATTTTCATCAACATAGACATTAGAGTATAATGAGTGAGCAATGAAATCCATGAATTGTGGAGTGGTTGGAGAAGTTGATAAAAACTAATTGATAAGAAAATACCTCGTGAACAATGAAGTCATTATTGAATAAGTGAACCAATAAAAATTAGAAGTCTTTAAAAGTTTCTGGGTTGAGGTGAGGAAAAGTTAAATATTTCTTTATGTGTATTTTTATACAAAAAATTTATAAAAGTCGAGATTTGTAACCAAACCACAAAAATCCCTAAAAACTTAAATATGTCTTACTTTTATAAACTTTATAAAAGTTTAAATTGAATACCCCAAAACTTTTATGAACTTTTAAAAAGTCTATAAAAGTTCACATTGAATACACATTACTTTTATAAACTCTCTAAAAGTTTTAGTTGAATACACTTATAGGGGTGTATTCAATTAAGATTTTAATAGACTTTTGGTTACTTTTATAAGTGGATGACTTTTCTGAAGTTCATAGATTTTCGTATACTTTTAAAGACTTTAATGGACTTTTACGTGAACTTCATTTTAATGACTTTTATCAACATTTAAGATTTTTAGTGACTTTTGTGAACTTCTTAAACATGATTTTGATGATCAGTCAAGGCATAATTATATTTATTTTTCTTAATAACTATTACTAATTTTTTTGAAAGTGTTTTTATATTTTAATAAAAAAATCACATATACATATTAATGAGTTACATAACAAATAAGTAAATAAATATCAACAAAACAAATAGGTAAATGAATCATCTTTTAGTGGCAAAAAAATAAGATCATTGTGTAAAAATTGTGCACTTTTTTTACTTAAGTAAAAAAACTAATGTTTTTTCCTTAAGAATGATTGTTTAAATTTCTTAAAATGCACTTCTTGCATATGAAAAAAATGATTATTTTCTTCAAAAATAATAATATTACATTTTTTGCGATTATAATTATGCACTTAATAAACGAAACTTCTTTGTAAGAAAATCATATAAAAATGTACAATGATGCAAGAATGACATCTTATATTAATAACGACATCATTTTCATAAACATAGACATTATAGTATAATGAGCGAACAATGAAATCCATGAGTTGGGGAGTGGTTAGAGAAGTTGATAAAAACAATTAATAAAAAAATACCTTATAAACAATGAAGTCTTAATTGAATAAGGGAACCAACAAAAATTAGAAGTCTCTAAAAGTTTCTGGGTTGAGGTGAAAAGAAGTTGAAGATTTCTTTATGTGTATTTTTATACAAAAAGTCTATAAAAGTCTAGATTTGTAATTAAAAGTAACTAAAAGTTCATTAAAATCTCAATTTAATACACCCATCCGAGTCTCAAGCACATCTCAATTTAAAAGTGAATTTTTTTAGTAATAAGCGTATGAAAAGATTGAAACTCAAGAACGTTGAAACAACAATTGGCGTTCTTCTAGATATACCAAAAAGATACTTTTTAAGTGGTATAATTTCATTTGAAAATGATTGTAAGAGTATAAAACCTTAAAAATCTTTTATGCATATAGATAACTAAAATTAGAAACAATATAAAAAAAACTCTAATTATGTTACCTTATAAATTACAAAACACAAAAACAAACAGCTGATGGAGCATGGTATTCGCTTATCTCATACATATGACACATCATGACAACTCGTCAAATATAAATAAACCATGATTAATTAAAAAAAAATACAAGAAGGTGAGTATATAACAAATTGCTATTAGGCTCCTCAAAAGGTGTAGCATGAGGACCAAATAGATAGAGCGCAACAGAAATTGATGAAGCCAATTAGATAAATTCAAGCATCCATGATGTAACGCTTAAATAAATCTTAGAGACGAAAAGAGACTTAGAGAGAATTGCTATGGTACTAACCTGTGGTATTGCAATACCAGATTAAAGAAAATAATAGACCCATGTAACATTCCCATCCTTCATGCTTGATAATATGCAAGGACCATTTAAAACTAATGAATCATCCAAAGAGAAATCAAAGTAATCCGTTTTATTTTTTTCCTTACAGACTTGAACAAAGCAAAAATAGAATTGACAAAATCTATAAGTGCAAAAATAGAAAATGAGTATTTTCTGCGAATTCGACAAAACAAACACATGAATAACAATTTTGAGTTCCAAAGTGAAGTTCAAACACAATACGAACTAAAGGTATTATGGGACCGTTGAGACCAATGCAGATTATATAGAAAGAGAAGAAGTTCAAACACTCCTCCTAGATCCATATGCCCGTTGAGACCAATGCAGATTATATAGAAAGAGAAGAAGTTCAAACACTCCTCCTAGATCCATATGCCCAATCTATGCATAAACATAAAGCATGACACTAACTTTGAAGTTATAATGTGATATCATATCAGAAGATTTTTTTTTTTGTGATAAAAGAAATTTCTACGATGATCAATCTATTCAAATTTACACAAGAATATAAGAAACTAGTAAATTAACAATGGCAATATATATATATATATATATACATTTACTGTAACGAAAAAAGTATACAAGAAGAAAAGTTTCCCCAATTCAGGAATCCAATGCCTCCCCCTTTTCACATCTCCGAACAGAGTGAGAGAGATCGGCATCGAGAAATCGAGAGATCAAGAGAGAGAGAGAGAGAGAAGAAAAAAAACTCAAATTCAGGAATCCACCTCCCCATTTTCACACCTTCAAACAGAGTAAAAGAGATCGACATCGAGAGAGAGAGAGAGAGAGAGAAGTGTTGGAGTTGTAATCTAAATTAAATTAGTGTTTGAGTTTGATTAGGACTTTTAGTTAGAGTATGAGTCTATTTAGGATCTCCTAGTTGGATTAGGATTATGCTTATGTGAGTCTATAAATTAGAGTTAATTACTACAAAAAAATCGCAAATCAGAAACGGAATTTTCCGTTTCTGATTTGCGAAATTTCCGTCTCTGAATTAAATCAGAAACGGAACAGAGACGGAACACGTTCCGTCTCTGAAAACGTCGTCGCTGATACGATCAGAAACGGAAAATGGATTCCGTTTCTGATTAGAGACGAATAGAGACGGAAAATATCCGTTTCGATTAGAGACGGAATTTGAGACGGAAATTAGAAACGAACAGACGAACGAAATGGATTTTATTTCGAAATGGTACATTTGTAATTGCATTCGTCTCGATTCGTTCGATTATTAGCAACGGAATCGAGAGCGGAATTAATAAATTTATGAATTAGTGTCGATTCCGTTTCTAATCGAAACGGAATCGAGACGAATCGAGACGGAATGCAAAGAGTCCGTCTCGATTCCGTCTCAATTAGAAACGGAAAGACGGATTATTCCGTTTCGATTCCGTCTCGATTCCGTTGCTAATTAGAGACGGAATCGAGACGAATTAATATTTCCGTCTCTCGATCCGTTTGTGATTGATAAAAATATTTTACGGAAAATTAGAGGCGGAATAGCAACGGAAAATTTGAATTCGTTGCTAATCCGTCTCTAATTTTTCTGTTTCGTTTAAATATGGCACGGATACATAAGCCAATCGATTCTCCAACCTAAAAAATCAAAATACAACCCGATATGACATACTCCATCGCTTTGCACCCTCCAACAACTCCTTGAGGGTGCTAACATCCCCAAAGAAGCCAAATTGCGCATCCATACATCAAAAATATATATCAACAAAAATTCAAAAGAGAAGGAAAAAATGTGAAACTCAAAATTAGCCCAAAAATTTATATATCCTTTGAAAGTTGTAATGTATTACAAAAGCTCCATAAATTTGGAAGTATACACAAAAACCAACCACACCTATCGTTCAACAAGCAAAAAAAAAGAACACTCACAAAAGGTCCAAAATTTGGAAGTATACACAAAAAGGACTTCATTTAATAAGTAAAACGCAGCTTTGAAGCATTTCGAATCTCCATCTCGAGGGCAACAACCGGTGAGTATGCACTGAAAGAAGTAGGCAAAGGAGAGATTAATTAGTTTGAGGTCCCATGAGTTAGCGCGCTAATTCCAGTATTAGCGCTAATTAGCCACGCGAGATATTTTTCCATTTTGGAAATCAAGCTTTAAATTTGTAATTTTTGATTTCTGGCTTCCTAACACGGCTATAAACGGTCATATGGGAATTTCCTATCATGATAAAACCACCACAAACTTGGTTTTAACATAAGGAAGACAAAACACATTCAAAACTAGCGCAAGATCTACAAAGAGAAGAATGGCATAAGTGCAAGAATGCTAAAAGGGAAAAGAGGAAAGTTAAGCACAAACCTATCATGTAAGTATGATTCTAGAACTCATCCTCTCACCCAATCTAAACTCTTGTGTGCTCCAAAGGCGACAAGCCATGTGTTCCTACTCGAAAAATAAAAAAAAACAACCATTTGGGGTTCAAGAAAAGCATTGAAGAACATAAAAAAACCATACAATGTTGAATAAGAATGCTTCCAAAAAAAAACATGATCATCAAGCAAATGCGATCACAGGCCGAAGTTGGTGTCAATGTTGCTATTTTCCTACGCATAGGAGATGGCGAACAATGTTTCTATAAGTTGGACCTATCATGTAAGTTGAGTTGTAAAACATGTATAACATGTTTTATAAGGGATGGTTACGTCTGGCCGAGTTTAAGGGTCGCTAACACAAAGGGATAAATTAATTAGTTTGAGGTCCCTGCAGTTAGCGCTAATTCAAGTATTAGCGCGCTAATTAGCCACTTGCCAGGGATTTTTGACTTTTGGAAATCAAGCTTTCAATTTGAATTTTTGATTTCTGGATTCCTAGAACGGCTATAACCGGTCATATTGGAATTCCTATCACATAAAACCACCAATAACTTGGTTTTAACATAAGGAAGAAGAAACACATTCCAAAATTCAAGATCTACAAAAAGAAGAAATTTGATTTTTTAGAAGGAGCAATAGGAGATCACTATAAAACCACCAAAAACTTGGTTTTAACTATAATATACTAGTGTTTGAAACAAAGTAAACCACCAACAATAAACTCATTCAAGTAACTTAAAAAGTCTACACGACAAACTATTGAAAGGAAGTGATTCGATCGCTAATTAAAATAGAATAGCCAAGAGAAGATTCACCTCGATAAGCACCTAAGCCATGCCCCCAAAGCCTCCATAACCCCCACCAAGCTCACCTTGCCTCCACTATACCCACCACGCCTACCTCAGACACGGAGTCCTATAAGGACCAAAATCACCACCAAAAAAAAAATGAGTTTAACATGCAAATGAAACAAATCGTCTACAACATGCTCATCGTCAAAAGCAATGAACCCATTCCCTCGAGAACGATAGGAAAAACTAAAACCCGCCTTTCCGAGAAAACGGGAAAAATAAAAGTAAAGGAACTTCATCATCGAGAACCTTCTACTACATCGGGCTTCAACAAACCCTCCTTTCGACGCCTTGGTGATGCATAAGTTATCATGGATTTTATTTTTAATACATTATCCTCCCCAAAATAAATTTTTTACCTCAGTTTAAGTAAAATATACTATAAGTAGCGAATGTTAGCAGAATTAATCCATGGGAGAAGAAAACATCTTTGTTTGTTGTGTGCAAATCTTATCGTTGCGAGTTCTCTCGAGTGCTATGATGAAGAAAGTGGTAGAATCGACGAGGGAGCAACATCTTCATGCCATAGCAAATGAATTTGGGAAATCGATAAAGGGTCCTTTTTCCAGGTCATGTGTTGAGAACATGTAGGCTATTCTTCTTCTACGGACATGCCATAATAGAAGAAGAAGAGCCTACATGTGCCGAACACCGATGACCGAAAAACGACCCTTTATCGACTTCCCAAATTCATTTGCTATTGCATGAAGATGTCGCTCCCTGTCGATTCTACCACTTTCTTCATCATAGCACTCGAGAGAACTCGCAGCAACAGCATAAGATTTGCACACACAACCCAAAGATGTTTTCTTCTCCCATGGATTAATTCTCGCTAACATTCGCTACTTATAGTATATTTTACTTCAAAAAAAAAAATTGGGGGAGCAAAAGCGAAAAAAAATAAAATCCACGATAAAATATGGAACATCGACCTAAAAATGCACAAAAAGAAGTGTGAATCATAAAGTAATTCGATGAATTTCTAAAGTTGTCTACACTATAAAACTTTTAATCTAAGCATTTGAAACAAACAACAAGTGAAGTACCTATGTATCACCAACCCGCTCATCTCTCGAGAGCCACTTGTTGTTAAGTCCTCAAATCCAAAGCACCTTTGAGGCTTTCAAAGGAATATAAGAGTCTACACCATCTAAAGAGAACAAATTGATAGCTAAGTGAAAGAACGAGGTTCCCACATTAAACTCATGAATAGAGAATAAATTGACAAAGTTAGGAAGTCATTAATGAGTCATCACAATCTAAAGAGAAGGAATTGATTGAGTTATGTTCTTTATGTAAGAAGCTTGGGCATTATCAAAAGGATTGTTGTAAATGACTCATAATAAACATGTATAACATGTTTAATAAGGGTTAGTTAGGCCCTGGACGAGTTTAAGGGTCGCTAACACAAAGGAGAAAAAACCTTTTTTTGAGTGCTGCATAGCTATTAGCGCTAATTCCAAGATATTAGCGCGCTAATTAGCTCTCTGAGATATTTTTGACTTTTGGAAATCAAGCTTCACATTTGAATTTTTGATTTCTGGATTCCTAACACGGCTATAAACGGTCATATTGGAAATCCTATCATGAGAAAACCACCACAAACTTGGTTGTAACATAAGGGAGAAGAAACACATTTCAAAATTCAAGATCTACAAAGAGAAGAAATTTGATTTTTTAGAAGGAGCAATAGGAAATCCTATCATGATAAATCCTATCATGATAAAACCACCTCAACTTTGCAATGCTAACAAGTATTACGACTTTAATATTCCTGGATGCCGCATATAATGTACGTAGGAACACCTAACACCCCAAATATTTATTGATAGATGGAAATACATAAGGCACATGGTTAATTTAAATTGGAAAGTCTTTCAAGATAAAATAGCTTCTTGCCTTCAACTCCGATGTTTACTAGAAAATCATCCATCAAATGAACCATAGCGGAAACTTAAATAATTCTCATGTCACCCGACGGATTATTCCATAAATTTTCAGAATTAGATAAACAAGGGGACTAGAACGCCAACCTGACAGACGCAAATTTTTCGCAATATAACAGCCAAGCAGTTCAGGACTTCCTCAAAACCGACAAAAGGTGAATGATCTCTATGAAAGCTCAAGAGCTCTTGATCATGAGTGTTGCCTGCATTATAATGAACATTAAAAAACAAATAAGAAATGAAGATTGTAGTAAGACTCAAAAAAACAAAAATTCCTTGCTAACCCGATCCGAATCGAGAGACCGAGAGAGCGAGAGATCTCGCGCGATGACGAGACCGGCGCGACGAGACGGAGAGACCAGAGAGACGGCAAGACCAAGAGACAGGAGAGCACCAGAGACCGGACGGCGAAACGAAGACCACCGGGAACAGACGTCCAAAGCGAGCACCAGAGCGACCAGCTCGCACGACCGGACGGAGAGACGAGACGATCGAACGGGATGGACGTCTGGGGACGAGACGATCGACCGGCGCGACGAGACGGAGAGACGGATTTAGGTTTTTGGGGTTTTTTCGTGGGAATGATTTGGGGATTTCGTGTTTTGTTGCGGGGGGGGGGGGGTGGGGTGCGGGAAGGAGAAGACTATTTGCCAGGATCGGAAAAAATACAAATCTCGAGGAATGATGAACGGCCATAAGAAATGAAGAATTTGGCGGGAATGGTTGTAGTGTTAAGCCCCCGCATTGTATTTAACGAGTTTATTAGAGATTAATAAAGTGTGTTATTGCGGTGTCTCAAAACCTAACATGGTATTAGAGCAAAAGTGAGATCCTGAGATCTGTGAGAGTGAGACTGAGATTTTAGATCTACGGTGTGAGACTTTGTTCAAGATCGAACAAAGAATTTGGGCTTCGCATATATTGAGAGATTGAAGCGTGTCCGTTTCTTGTTTTGGAGAAGAAACGAAGATTTGAACAATTTGTTCAAAATGTGTGCGGCAAAGAGTTAAAATCAAAATTGAAATTTTTGATTTTCTTATTTGGTGTGAATTATGGTGACATCGGGGAACGTTCAAGTTCAACCGAATCTTCTGACATTAGATGGGAAGAAGTTTGATAGATGGAGCACTCAGATGAGAGTCTTGTTCAGTTTTCAAGACTTGCTCGCAGTCGTTGAAGATGGGTTCGAATACCCAGGGGCCACCGCTACCTCGACACAAAAGGAGCTTCGCAAGAAAGATCAGAAGACACTTTATTTTATTTTGCAAAAGCTTGATGATGTGGTGTTTGAGAAAGTGCAACTGGCAAAGACATCAAAGGAAGCGTGAGACACTTTAAAGATGTCCTACAAGGGTGTACAGGAAGCCAAGAAAGTTCGGTTGCAAACTTTGAGGCGACAATTCGAGTTGATCGAGATGGATGACTCCGAAGATATAGAGAAGTACACCAATCGTGTTCAAACAATCGTCAATCAGTTAAAGATGAATGGCGAAGATGTCGCCGATCTCGATGTGAACAAGAAGATTTTATGCACCTTAACCACGAAGTTCGACCATGTACTAGCTGCTATTATGAAGTCCGGTGACATATTATGAGACCAAGTCAGTTGAAGAAATCATTGGTTCATTACGAGCAAATGAGCAACGAATCAACAAAAAAAGTGAAAAAGCCAAGCCTATGGATTAGGCATTGAAAACTGCAGTTGTCCCGAAGCTAAACAAGAATTATGGGTTCATAGGCCGTGATAAAGTCAACAACAATGACAGAGGTCAGAATAATAATCAGCAGTGGTGGGATAAAAATAAAGGTCATGGATGAGACGGTCGTGATTAACGGAGAAATTGGATTCAATGTTACAACTGTCGCAAATTTGGACATATAGCCAGATAATGCAAGATAAAGCAATCATTAGAGTCAAAGTCGGAGTCTGAGGAGCAGACAGAGCAAGATGAGGAGTGTCATCAGACACTAATGATGGTTTCATCAGCCCATGAGAATGCTTATAATAACATGTACTATCTCGATAGTGCATGCTTTAACCACATGTGTGGCAATAGAGAATTTTTTGATGAGTTGGATGAGTCAGTGTCGATAGAGGTCAAGTTTGCTGATGATAGGAAACTTCCAGTTAAGGGAAAAAGAAGAATTTTGATCCAGTTGGAGAATGGTGATCATCAGTATATTTCAGATGTGTTATATGTACCAATATTGACATGCAATTTGTTAAGTTTGGGGCAATTGCTAGAGATTGGGTATAAAGTGAATTTAAAAGATAGTCATCTCACTGTGTTTCACTCTGAAGGTATGATTATTCTTAAGTCTCATTTGAAAAATAGGTTATTTCAGATTGAGATTAAGACTGGATCTTATCCGTGTTTTAAATCCATTGTTTTTTATGAGTCATGGTTATGACATCTAAGATATGATCATCTAAACTTTAAAAGTCTGAAGTTGTTGACTCATAAGAATTTAGTGAAAGGATTGCCTGTGATTCAACATCTAGAGCAGTTTTGTGAGGGGTGTATTTTGGGGGAGCAACATAAATGAACGTTTGCTTCCAACACTCCAAGGCGTGTCAAATCTCTACTAAAGTTGGTTCACTCAGATGTTTATGGTCCTCTGTAGACTGCTTCAGTGGGAGGAAACAAATATTTTATGACTTTTATTGATGATGCAGCAGGATGATTTGGGTGTATACTTTAAAGAGTAAGTATGATGTCTTTAGTTGCTTTCAGAAGCTCAAGGCAACTATGGAGAAATAGAGTGGACGCTACATCAAGACTTTGAGGACAGATGGTGGTGGTGAGTACACATCCTCGACATTTTCAAAGTTTTGTGATTGTCATGGGATTAAACATTAGATCATGCCACCACAGACAACGCAACATAACGATGTTGCAGGGAGGAAGAATAATATAATTATAGACATGGCTCATAGTATGTTGAAAGCCAAAGGTCTACCTGATCCTTTTTTGGGCTGAAGCAGTTGCATGTTTAGTTTATTTACTGAATAGGTCTCCCACAAAAGGTGTCTCCCATATAATCCCAGAAGAGGCTTGGAGTGATTACAAGCCAAGTGTCAAACACTTGAAGGTGTTTGGATCCACTGCATATGTACATGTTCTTGATGCTAATAGGAAGAAGTTAGATGACAAATGCGTGAAGGTCACATTTATTGGCTATATTCCAAGGAGGATTGGAATGTACAAATTGTACAATCGAGTTACCAATGCAGTCATTGTTAGCAGAGATGTCAAGTTTGATGAGAAGAGTGCACGGATTTGGGACATAAAATGAAAGAGTATTGCTCAACCATCAACAATTAGATGTGAAGATGAAGCTTCCACTTCAACTGGTATTGACATTAGACCCCAGCGTACCAGTTGCAGAACACAAAGAAGTGTGGGACAACTAGCTCGACTTCAGGATTGTAAGATCACCCATGATAATGTCGTTGATGACGAAGGCAATCGAGTGCATTGTGCACTGTTCAACATTGAGGAAGGCGAGCGAGATAAATGGCGGGTAAACGATAAAACATGTCGTCGATGGAGGTCGAGATCTGCATTTTGAGAGAAGATCAAGTGGAAGATCATGACAATCTAAATTATGAGGGACGACGTTTTCGTGATTTTTTTTTTAATTCAGATAAGTAAATTAGATTATGGGGGGGATGTTGGAGTTGTAATCTAAATTAAATTAGTGTTTGAGTTTGATTAGGACTTTGAGTTAAAGTATGAGTCTATTTAGGACTTCCTAGTTGGATTATGATTATGCTTATGTGAGTCTATAAATTAGAGTTAAGCCCCCGCATTGTAATTAATGAGTTTATTAGAGATTAATAAAATGTGTCATTGTAGTGTCTCTAAACCTAACAAGAAGGGTGAGAAGGGCGAGAAGGCTAACGCAGCAAACGAGTATATAGATACAATACAGTTAAAGATGGAGCATGAACAACAACCCAACAGTTGAAACATCGACCTCCTTGAGATGAAGCCAGGAAAGGTGAACGAATAAATGACACAACTGATATCGATTTCCGAAGCTGAAAAGATCGCGAGGTGAGGGAGATCCGAAGCAAGATTGCACGAAGAGAGATAAGTGGAAGAAAGAATGAAATTGAGGGAAGTGCAAAACGAGACCCTTGAAGAGAGATAAGTGTGTGTGAGAGGGAGAAAAAGAACAAAATTGGGGGAAAGGTATTGTTGAGAATTCACCAAGTCACCGTCGACTAACTAATTATTGCCACTTATTAAGTATTAGTAAATCTATTTTAAAAAAAGTATTACTAAATATATATATATATATATATATATAGAAAATATTTTAAATCTTTTTTGGCAAAATATAGAAAACTATATTGCTATGTATAACTGCAAGAAATTGAATGAGATAGCGACGAGGGAATAGCGGCGGGTTATTCCCCATCGCTATTTAGCAATGGGGCCAATTGTTGACCCCGTTGACTTGTTCAGTGATGGGGTAGCGACGGCCCCACTCGTTAATACTTAGGCAAGACAATTCCAGCTCAAAAGGGTTTGTCCTCGCTCACGTGGCGATGGAGCTCGCCAAGTGGCAGCGGGTGACTGTGCCACGTATAAGATTAGTGACGGGGACACCCAGTCACTAATCTCGTCGCTATTCTCCTGAATCACCTCTCAAAATGTTTCCTCTATTTGGCCTCCTCCATTTGCTTTTTGAATCATCTCCTTTCCCTCTCCCTCCCTCTCCCTCCCTTGCCGTCTCTAGCCGTCCTCTCTCTTTCTCTGCCTTTGACCCTCTCCTCTCTCTTTTAGATATTCTCCAGCCCTAAAACCTTAACCTCATCTCAGTCGGCCTCTCTTTCCTCTCTATCCGGGCGCCTCCTTCTCGGCCTCGTAGTCTGCCCAGCTTGTCGGTGGTTGCCTTGTCGTTGTCCGCTTCACTGCATTGTTGGTCGCAACCCCGCCTCGCCTCGCCAATTTTGGTGCTGTAGGTATGATTTGCAATTTTTTTTATATATTTTAATTAAAATAAATATGTGTATATATATTTGTGATGTTTGTATATTAAAATGGGTTTTAGGTGAAAAATAAATATTTTAATAAAATCTTAAAATAATAATTTATATTGGTATCTATGATTTTTCAATATTAGTGAAAAATGTGTAAATGTGTTATAATTAAAATTATTGATATGTATTTTTATGCTTGTGAAATGTGCATGTAATGTGTTATAATAAAAACATGTGATGTGTTATAATTTTGGTTAAAAATAATAATTTATGTTTATATATTTTGGTGAAAAAATGTGTAATGAACTTAAATGATGTGCATAATATGTATTTTTTATGTTTGTATAATAAAAATGTGTAATGTGCTTACATATGATTTTTTATATGATATGTATTTTTTTGTAATGTGTTTATAATTTGGTGAAAAAAACGTATAGTATGTTGAGTTAAATTAAAATTATTGTTAAAAAAATACATAAACTTAAATGATGTATACTTCACTAAGAAAATTTTGTATAATTGAAAAAAATTAATTGGACAAATTCAATTTCAATTAGGACAAAAATAAATAATTAATAATGTCATATATTTATACACACGAACATAAAGCACTTTAAAATTAAATAAATAAAAAATATATTAAAAAAAATAAAATATGTAATTGACTGATATATATATATATATATGAACTAGTTAATGGGCACGCGCTATGCGCGTAAGGCGTAAACAATAAATGTATCAGGAAACATTTGTGAAAGTTAATATTAAAATATGATCTTAATGACATGTATAATTTATTGAATTTATATTTAGAGAGAAAAATGCGTGTCAAAATTACCTTTCAATAAAAATGCTCAAAATTTTTAGTTGGGTCTAAACAATTTTTTTTAGGTGAAATTAGATATTTTCAGTGCTCATGAATTTAGAGTATCTCATGACAGATACATACAACCCATAAAATATTTATTGTGATAAGTATTTAGACAATATTATAAATAGAATGGAATGGATCTAATTGGATTTGCGGATTCATGAACACCCCTAGATGTAATCAATAAATTTCATGTTCACAAAGTTTTTGGTACAATTTTACATTATATGCAATGTTGTAAAGCGGTAAAGGAGATGTGAAGGAAATAAAAATTAAAATAGTTTAACAATTGTAGAGAATTTTTGGTCATAAACAAAATTGATTGTTTGAGCTTTGAATTAAAATTAGTGGTTTTGTAATTCATGAAAAGAAAAAAAATATTGAATTGATATTAGTTGTACCTACATATATGTTGTAGGATTGTTTTATTTCTAAGAAAAATTAAAATGTTTATCATAGTTTTGAAAAACTTTAGCCAATTAGATTGATTGGTATTGTAATTAAATTCATTAATTTATGCATTTCGTAATTTGTCTTTATGCCTTTGAATAAACTTTTTTTTATAAAGTAGTAATATAGTGGGACAATTTTTAACAGAACTGCAATAAATCCTCTAATTTGACCCATTTTAATTTAATGCTAGCTACATTTAACGAAGAGTTTTAAAATTTTTCTTATTTCTAGAATCGAACTCAAGACATTTGATTAAGGAAAGATGGATCGTTGCCACCTTAATTACAAACCTTGAGATGCACATGCATGCATACATTTTTTTTGTACAATGCAAAACTCAAGGGACATAAACAATTGTAGGTATCAAATCTACCTCTATGAGGTTAGTTGATCCAATCCTTAAAAATCACAAATTGAAGCAAGTAATTCACAACCAAAATTAATTTTTTGAGCTTTGAATCCAAAGCAAGTATATGAAGCTTTAAATTTTCTTATGAAAAAAAAAAGAAGCTTTAAATGTTCCATGTCTAAGAAAATAAATATTATTCACAACCATTATTACTAAAAAATGCGCAATATTGAAGTAGTAATCAACCCAATTGATAAAATAAAAAAAGAGAAGTATTTGTCAATATTGGAATTAATTCACTAATTATGAGAAGATGTGATGAAACAAATGAAAGGAAAATTTTTAATAATTTAAAAAAAATCACAAAGCAAGTATTTGAAGCTTTCATTTTCCATGTATAAGGAAATAAACATTAGTCACAAATAATTAACAAACAAAATTCACAAATTGAAGCAAGTAATTCACAAACAAAATTAATTTTTTAATAATTTAATCCAAAACAAGAATTTGAAGCTTTAGTTTTTTCTTATGACAATAAAAAGAAGCTTTGAATTTTCAATGTATAAGAAAATAAATTTTTTTCATAAATATTATTAATTAGAAAAAAATATACACAATACATAAGATTCAAATAGAAATCAATCCAATTGATAAGATTAAAAAAAAATTATTTGTCACTATTAGAATTAATTCACTCATCATGAACAGGTGTGGTGAAACAAATGAAAGGAAAGTTTTTTGTAATTTATACAAACAATTCACAAACAAAATTCACAAAGCAAGTATTTGAAGCTTTGGATTTTCCATGTTTAAGAAAATAAACATTATTCACAAATAATTCATAAACAAAATTCACAAATTAAAGCCAGTAATTCACAAACTAAATTAATATTTTGAGATTTTAATCCCATGTATTTGAAGTTTCAAATTTTCCACATTTAAGAAAATAAAATAGAAAACAAAATTAATTCACAAACATTATTACTAAAAAAAAATATAATCAATACTTAAGATTGAAATAGAAATAAACTCAATTGATAAGATTAAGAAAAAGAGAAGTGTTTCTCACTATTAGAGTTAATTCACTCATCATGAAAAGTGAAAAGAACTATTAAAAAATATCCATAGTTGTTCTAAGTATGTTCACGTCCAAGGAAAGAAATAAGAAAGAAAAATTGAAAATTGAGTTTATGATATATGCATTACCACAAAGATAAATAAAATGAATGGTTGTCTTCAAGGAGACCACCGAACCCAATAGCAAATCATAAATCTTTTTTATTGAATTGAATATGTAGGTGGAGAAATGGAGAGATAGATGACGTTGTTTTTTTTTTTTTTAAAAAAAAAGAGGAGGCACTGTTATTTTGTTTCAATAAAAATAAATACATGGAAGTTACAAAAAGTGTTTTCAATAAAACTAAATACATGGAAGTTAGAAAAAGAGAAGAAAGCTTGAATAGAGTGGAGAAGAGAATTGTGGAGGAGAGAGAGAGAGAAAAAAAAATGTGAAGGAGATATACAAAAAGAAAAGTAGAGGATAGAGAGAGAAAGAGGGAGAGAGAGAGGTGGAGGAGAGAGAAAAAAATCATCCAAATCTCACATTATTAGTAAACTGTCTACTAATTTGAAAACTTTTGAAAACTAATTGAATTTTCATTCTCACATCTAAAATCAAAACCGCCTATTAATTTGTAGTTATCGATCAAATTATCATTTTATCCCGAATTTAAATATTTTTTATCAAAACACTTAGGGGCATTATTGGAAGTTTTAGCCAAAAAAGCTTCACGGTTAACCATTTCTGGTTTGCTATTATAATAGTATAGATATACTACAATGCTTTTATAGAAAAACTTAGTTACACAAAAATAAAAAAAAAAACAAATAAAGCACTTAAAAAGTTATATGATACTATATGGATGTACAAATTATACTATATATTTTGTATAAACAAGCAATTAATAATTAATAATTATATACGAATATATATAACAACGCTTTTATATTGAAACAAAATAGAGGACTTCAATTTTTGAAAAAAAAGTAGCTAGTACTTATAATATATATATATATATATATTAATTTACACTATTTGTACCTAAAACTTTAATTTATTATAAAGTAGTACTTATATATAGTAATATTGAAAAAATCATAATTACACAAAATAAATCTTAAATAAAATGAATTACACATTTAAAAACTCATACCACATATATATATATATATTGAAACAAAATCAACAACAACAACAACAACAACATAGCCTCGGTCCCAAATTAACTATGTTGTTGTTTGTTGTTGTTGTTGTTGTTGTTGTTGATTTTGTTTCAATATATATATATATATATATATATATATATATATATATATATTGAAACAAAATAGATGATTTAAAAGCAAAGAGTTGTGCTAGCTAGTTATATATTGAAAAAAAATCATAATAATTTATAATAACGTCTGAAACAAAGTATATATTACGTAAAGTACGTGTAAATTAATGCAACCAATTCGATTATTTATGGTTAACATTCGATTAAAATGAATGTAGTGATTGGTGTGTAGAGTGTTTAGGGTTCCTTAGGTCTTTCGAGATATTTGTATATCGAGATTGGATGTACAACCATATTGAAGGCGGTTACACTTAATTGAAATTTGTGGCTGGCGTGAAGGAGTTCATAATCTTTTTCATGCAACACTGCACCATTTTCCTCAACAAATAGAAAATTCCATGTCTGTAACGCCTAAAAAATACATTAGTTGTTATTGGTGACGTATACTACCTATATAGATACTTATCTGCAAATTTAATAAATTTATAGTCATGTGCACGAGTGGAGTCACGCCTCAAGATGGTTACAGGCATGAGATGCGGGTAGTAATTGATGTGGCAAGTACCTAAGTATGTTTCAAATATATTAAAAATACATGTACTTAGGTTACTCAATCTACTTAGGCAATTGATTTATGTAAGTAATCATAATCAAATAAGCTCAAGTTAATAATAAATAAATAAAAAAACCATAGATCTTGCCTTAAGATTCACATACCACTAAATCCTAAGAGATCAAATGTATTTTATTAGTGCTTAGAGAGAGTTAGTGGAAGATTATGAGGTAAATAAGGGACTTTGATGACCCTCTAGATAGATAATGAAATAAGATGTGGAGCTATGATTTGAATATGACAAGTAATATAAACACCAACCTTTAGTCATTTTCATGAACAAACCATTAGAGAAGAAAGAAAAATAAGGTTGGAACACTGAAGAAATTTCGAGATTTAGGGAAGATTGGATACATGCTAGTGGTCAATTAACTAAGGAGATAAGCCAATTCAAGTACCCTAACTTGAGTAAGAAACATCTATCATCTTGGTCATATTTTATGTGGTGTAATTGGGAGTTTTGTCGTGCTACAAAATTCTGAGATTTAGTTTTGTTCTCCCTTTTAAAATAGTGTATCTATTTTGATTTTAAAATAGATTCCAAATCATATTTTTAAACTTGGATTTCAATTCATGTTTTAAGGGTTCATGAATGTAAATTTTGATTTAATTTGATAAATTGAAGTATAAGTTATAGTATCAATGTTGTTTGGTTGCCTATAATGAAGGTTTATCAATTTTTAGTGATTGGGGATGATTTGAGGACATTTAAAATGACTTTTGGGTGATTTTGGAGTGCAGAACTGTGTTTTTGCAGTTCTGGCCGTTCTTGGAGCACGCTCCACCAAAAAGTGGAGTGAACTTCACATTCTGGGTAACCTCGGGACTACTTTGATTGACTTTCATAAAATTGTCATAACTCACTCGTTTTACCTTTGATTTTGATGCTCCCCATACTGTTGGAAAGCTTTAAGAGGGAAAAACAACTTATGCCATTAGATAAAAAATGAAGTCATTTGATTTGTCAAAAATGGGCAGAAATATGTGGTTTATCTACGGGGATAACACATTTATAACTTATTGGGCTGATTGTGTCTAAGAACTTTCCACTTATCAGATTTAGCTCAATTTTCCAAATCAAGTTTCTTTTATGTGGTTTGATTACCCGTCGCTTTTGGAATCGTTTCGTGATTATTAACATATTTTTAGAGACACATTTTTGTTTGAAGATTATATTAATAGATGTAAATTAAGTTAAATGGACTTTAACACAAATAGAATTGATCCAAATGGATACCAGGAGCCTAGTTGCATAATGTTGGGTGTCACGAACCGGTTGAAGGCGTATAGGAGCCGCGAAAGTTTGGATTTCAAGTAGGTTTGATGTTAGTAAACTAGCAGGGGGCTCAATACTAATCCTCATCAATTTTCTTGTTATAATTAATTATATATGAACTTTCTTATCATGTTATGCCAATGTTTACGCTTTCTTTGTGATTCTTATAATCTTGGCGATATGTTCTCCTTGTGAATTCATTATCTATAGCTTATCTATTTGATTCATTGTTCTTCGTGACTTACTTTTTGAAATGCATTCATTGTTTGTGGATCTAAGTTTAATTTATTGTCTATGACAACCTATGTGGTTCTTATTGATTATCTTCGTGATATATTCTCGTATCGAGCGGATTAGGGCTTAAGTGGTCAAATGGTAGTCATAGGTGCAGTACACGTGTTATGTGATCAAATGTACCACCATGACTACACGAGGTGTAGATTGTGCTATGTACGCAGTTTCGGATCAGAAAGTTAAGGAAGTAGAGGTGACTGTGTGTCTACTACAATTGATAGAACTAATATAAACTGTTGGAGACTTAGTTAAGTCTACAACCAGCCTTGAAAATTAGGTTGTACACTGTATATTACAACCAGATAGAATTGGACCACTTGGATACCTATATTTGTGTGATATTGTTGCTCAATTCTCTTTGATCTCCTTATTAGCTTATTTATCATGCACTTTCTATTTCATTTCTTGTGATTACCCGCATGATCTATTGGCTAATCTTTTATTGGATTCTAGAATTAATGTTGAGACTCATCTATCTTTACTTACTTCAATTGTCTTCTGTGTGGTGATAATTACATGTCTGTCGTCTAGCAAGTGAAAGAAGTTGGTACTTGGTGACTTCCTTAAAGCTTTTCTCAGAGTGGGCTTTCATTTTTGCTACGCGTAGGTCCTTTTGGTGTATTTATGTTATTTATATTTTGTAAAACTGGTTAAATGGGCTAAGTACACTTTGATACATGTATATTTCCATATTTTGTCATCATATATACACATAAGATCATACTTTCTGGATTTCCACACCATAAGTTGTCCCGACTTGTCATTTATTGAGTTATTTAAATTGCTTAAGTTTAGTTCCATTGATTTAATTTTAAGACTTGAAAAATGTAATAGCTCGATTTTAAAACATTAAATTTGTAATAATATTGGAAATAAAGGCTGACAGGCTTGCGTTGACCTTAAGAGAGATGACTTGGGGGTCCATGTAAGTTTGGCTTGGGCAGAGCCCAGTTTATGGGGATTGAGGTCGTCAAACTGGTATCAGAGAACTAGGTTAGATAAGATCTAGGTGTCAAATTATGACTAACCAACAAACTAGTATAAGGTAGAGATAAATAATCGGGTTAGGACACAAATTGAACTTAGTATGGAAACCTTACGATCCTGACTGAAAGTCTTAGTTGGGAAGTCAGGTGAGTCGAGAAAAAAAAACAAGAAAATTTAACTTTATGTGTTATTTGATGAAGTGTACTATACTATATATTGGTAGCTATAACGCTGATCAAGGCTTGCTTTCGTTGTTAATCGTGATGCCCGATCAGCCTGAGGTCAGTAGAAGTAGTAGGGATCTTGCACGGAGGTTCGAGGAGTTGTCCCAGTAGATCGCAACACATGGACGAGAGCTTGAGGAAATCCTTAAGATTTTGAAAGGACATGTTATGCCTTCTCCTACACCATATTCGCCGGCAGTACCCACTACCTACGAGGACAGTGCGCTTATAGTACAGGCCACTCCTACAGCATCCATCATATTGATAGAGCGTATAGCGACAACAATAGTATCGGTACAGGCAGAGACTGCATCGCCTACGCTTTCCGAGATAAGCATTAGGGTGACTGCACAAGCTAGAAAGTCTCACAAGTTCTAGCGACGCATGCCAATTGAGTTTTATGGTGGCACAAATCTTGAGGTTGCTGAGAAGTTCATGTAGTGCTATGAGAAGATCCAAAATATTCTAGAAATGGCGAAGCACATGAGAGCGACCATATCATCTGAGTCGTTGTTTAAAAAGGCGAATGATTGGTGGCGTAATATGGTAGTGACTAGAGGAACACCCAAAGATTAGGCAGAGTTCAAGAGACAATTTAACTTGAAATATTTTCCTCTTTTAGCCATAAAATATAAGAGAACTGAGTTCTTTTCTTTGACACAACATCTGTGGGAGACCTGATGCAGTATATAGGACGATATCTACAACTGTTGTATTATGTCAGTGTATAACAGACATCGACCGAGACCAAGCACATTACTTCATAGAAGGTCTCCGACGAAGATTGGAGGTGAGGTAGACTACAGAGCAAGAGATGCTACAGAGAACGTATAAACAGAGTTTAGTTTGAGAGACTTACCTCAGTATGCATCATGTTCGGGATAGTATTCTGTCGACTGAGGCACTATAAGGACAGAGATTAGGACAGGACAGAAAGAGGAAGATGAACTATGTTAATGATGAGGTTGATGATGTAGAGATAGTTGAAACATCGAGACAATCATTATCTAAGGTAGATGTCCTTCTTACTTCAGCGCCTACAGGTACGATTTATTTTAGCATCATGCCATTGAGTGTAGATGGTGGTCTCATATTATAGCTCTATCATAAGGTGACTCTATGTGATTCTGTTAATAGAAATGACATAAGACTATCAAGTAAAATAATTCTAAGTGAGTCCACAATTTAGACTAAAAGTTTAATAAAAGAAAAAAAAAATAAATGACTTTGTGTAAGTCCATACTTTAAATGGAGGTATCGAGCTGTGTGCATTGACTCTGTATGAGTCCCTCATTTGAACTTCAGATATTGAGCTGTGCGCAACGACTCTGTGTAAGTCCCTCATTCAAAGTGAGATAAAGAGTCATATGCGACAACTCTGTGTGAGTCACTCTTTTGAAGTTGAGATATTGAGTTGTGTGTGACGACTCTGTATGAGTAAATAGTTCAAAATAAGAAAACCAGGCTATGTGTCTAGACTCTATGTGAGTCTATCCTTTAAACTAAATAAATAGAGCTATTTGCATTGACTATGTGTGAGCCAGAACTTCAAAGTGAGATATCAAGCTATATGCATTTACTCTGTGTGACCCCAAGCTTCAAAGTGAAGTATCAAGGTTTGTGCATTGACTCTGTGTGACTTCGAGCTTCATAGTGAGATATCGAGTTGTGTGCATTGACTTTATGTAATTCTAATATTCGAAGTAAAATATCGAGCTGTATGCGTTGAGTCTATGTGAGTCCAATATCGACACCAAGAGACTATATGTAAGTTCAAGATTAATGGAACAATCTTAAACTATTAAATTTGATTGTGTACCCATTGTTTAGAGCGCTCGAGTTCACTTAGTCACGTTGTGATGAAACCAGGTGTGGAAAAGTAAGGGACTGGTGAACTAGTACTTCCCCATGGTGTGCTTCTAGTAAAATTTTGTGCAAGTTAAACTTAATTTTGAGGATGAAATTCTTATTAGTTGGGAAGATTGTGACGGCCCGAAAATATTTTATTTGTGAGTGGTGACGTGTACTACCTATAAATATATACTCGTGTGCAAATAATCAAGTGCATGAGTGGAGTCACGCCTCAAGATGTGTACAAGTGTGAGACTCGAGTAGTAAATGATGTGGCAAGTACCTAAGTATGTTTCAAATATATCAAAAATATTTGTAATTAGGTTACTTAATCTACTTAGGCAATTGATTTATTTAAGTAAACCTAATCAAATAAGCCTAAGTTAACAATGAATAAAACAAAAAGCATAGATCTTGCATTGAGATTTAGCTACCTCTAAATCCTAAGAGTTCATATGTATTTTGTTAGTGGTTAGAGAGAATTAGTGGAAGATTATGGGGTAAAAAAGGGCCTTTAATGAGATGGACGTAATGAAACAAGATATGGAGCTATAATTTGAATATGACAAGTAATATAAATACCAACCCTTAGTCATTTTCATGAACAAACCATTAGAGAAGAAAGGAAAATTGGGTTGGAGTTAAACCCATGATCAAGATATCTAAAGCATTACGCTCATAATCAAAACAAGTTCTAACCATTGCACTTTTTATAATAACTTTTTATTCCTATTCAAAGCGTATCATTCATACCATAGAATCCATTAATACCTTAGATAAATAGGCTACTCGCACTTCATTGAAACACACATACTAAAATTCATAATGGACATAATTGCAAATTAGAGGTGAATTGTGTAGATCCGTCTCACTAAGTCCTAACTTAGCCTAATTACTCTAATTAGGCACCTTAGCCATGCAATTAACTATATGCCTCCAAATACTTTCCAACTTAATCCTTAGTAAAGCTCCAAAACTAAATTTATATCCTCAACTAAAATCAATACTTGTTTACTTAATTTGAGCCAATTAGGAAATCATATGAATTGTCCTTTGTATTTTTATAAAAATCTTGGTAGCACCTCCCCTAAATATAGCATGCAGGAAAACTTTCGCCTAATAAACAACAGAATTTGGGAGATGCATAAAATGACTCACAACTCCCCGCAGTTCATAATATATATCAAATTCAAACTTTAAGTACTAACTTAGAGTCTCTGATACCTTAGTTACAACTTTATAATCCCAAAATAAACCGAAAATGAATCATATATCTATTAACTTACCTCAAACTAATTTAGGAGACTCTTATAACCTATTCAAAAGTATTTCATGACCTACACTCACCCCAAAGCCTAAAATAATATATATATATATACATATAAAGTGATTACAACACAAAAATTAAACCTTGAAAAACTAGAACATTCACCAAAGATCTTTGAGCTTTTCCCGTTTTGCTTAGTCTTCACAAAAAACTTGATATCATCAAAAATAGCTCGAAGATGTCAAATAAGTAAACTCCAACATGCTCTGTACTCCTATAAATGTTAGTCTGAATACATGGAGACATGTAATTGCATTTTCAAATAACAACAAATTTATATAACAATGTGGATCCCTCATTTCCTATTCTAAGCTTATAACAAGTAGGCCCACTCACGATGAACCTAAAACAGTCCTATGAGTTCAATTCATGCTACTCCGGAGTCGACATTACTCACTTTAGATGCCTGCAGTATGTCTAGTCTAGAGTGGAGCGCCTCACATTCTTATGACCGAAGCAGTGGCAACTCCATCCAGTTGCCATGTATGTACGACTAAGAATGATGCTAGATGAAATTCGGACTAAACACAAATGCATGTACAAAGACGTAATCCCATAAATAGTAAAAACCACTGTATGGTTTACTTACAACCAACCAACTTTGAGTTAAGTTCTCAAGGTTCTCGAAGCGTCATATCACCTTGAAAATGGTCCCAATAACTTCCTTGCATACCCGATAATATCATGGGTCGAGCTTCAAGTGAAACCAAATCATGAAACCCAATGAAAACTGTGGCCAAAGTACGCTTGAGAACATTTTCCAAAAATATTAATTTATATAACTGTTTCAATTGGCTTTCAACTAGTTGGGGTAACTTTTTAACCTTTAAAACCTCAATATTTTTCATGATGACCAAAAAGAAACTTGTACTACTTATGTTCTACTTTCTATAGATTCCAAAAACACTCCAATCGGATCACCGATGGAGAAATTATGAATTTTTCAATATGACAAATCAACAACGTAAACTTTATTTATTTTGAACTGAAAACTTCTCCAAATCAATATTTTCGCAATTAAATCCTCAAGACTCAACAATAAACATCACGAAACCACTTAATAACAACATTAGAAATTTCCACAGCCTACGGAGTCAAATTGAATCAAAACCAATAATCGACTCATCCAGAAACTCAATGTAAATCAATATCAGCTATTAAAACATCTCCAAAATAGATATCATCTGAATCACATTAGTTCAATTCATCAAAATCCTAATCCACATTTGTGGGATTGATTTCGAATTAGCCAAATCAATCTAATATATAAATTCACAACAATCCCTATCAATTTCTATTAAAACCTCGCAAAAGAAATCGAGAAATCATGAGAATGCAAATTAAATTGAGGAAAATGCCTTGAATTGATAATTTTCCAAATTTCAATCTGAATACCTCGTTTCTGCCCCAAAAACTTAGCTCAAACTGACCACCTTGTGATGTTTTATTGTTTTGTGGAAAGAAATCAAGGAAAATCTGATGTACAGAAACTGTGGTGTAAGAGTAGGCACTAAGAGGGTTGACATCAGCAAAACATTTTTGCTTTTGTTGATCGTCAATTATTTTTAATTTTTAATTTTTTGTAAATATTTATATATAAACCCTTAACTACTTGTCAACAACTTAATTTCTTTTTATTTATTAATTCTCCAAATCCCTATTGTGACATGTTTTGACTTTCGATACTCATTTTGGATCCGACTCTTTACCAAACTAAACCACCTTCTTGGCAAAACAGTTTAACTCCATAAAATATCCATGACACC
This sequence comes from Stephania yunnanensis, assembly GCA_039657365.1. Classification (NCBI taxonomy): domain Eukaryota; kingdom Viridiplantae; phylum Streptophyta; class Magnoliopsida; order Ranunculales; family Menispermaceae; genus Stephania; species Stephania yunnanensis. The sequence continues at coordinate 27,305,827 of CM077580.1, forward strand.
GGTTTTGGTTACACTAAAACCTCAAAATCATAACTTTTCTAAGACATATTGAACCCTTACGGACCAATTCTCTTGTCAAACTAAACAAAACTTACACTAACTTAGACCAAATCTCAACCTTGATTTCTGCCAGCTAACATGCAACTCGAGGTAAAGTCATGCACCAACTTCGTTCTCATTTTACAATGCCAGTGATTGAACTTGCATGTAAACTGAGACAAAATCCTCACGTGACGATTAACACTTTGTTAATTAGTTTTTGAGCAACTAATACTTTATTTTCACTCTTGCCCTTCAGACAAGCACTTGCAACCCTGATTACGACAAATTAAAGATAGACCTCAACATACCTCGACTTCGTGATAAAATACCATATAATAAACACACTAACCACACAACTCACAAAAAATAAAATATACCTTATAATCTATAGTCCAAAATCTGTGGGTCCCACCTCAAATATTAAAACTCCAAATAAAATACGAAAATACTTAATTAGTTGCCTAATCATGTTTACGAAATTCTTGGATTTCACAATTCTTCCTAACTAATTAAAAACTTAACCATCAAAATTTAAACGAACAAGTTACCGAACCAATTGAGATATGAGAATATAATCCTTCATATACAACTTTTAATTCGCCATTGTAAAAATTATTTTCGAGGTGAAACCGCTATGTGGACCCAGTTATTTTCATTGTAATCAACAACCTGGTGGTAGAGATCATAAACCTTTCAACTTTTCGTTACCATATTCTTGGTGAAAAGTCATAACAACTTCTCTGCCAATCCTGACATTTTGTGAATTTCTGATGAGTTAAACGATCAATTTTGTGAAATATCTGATAAACCTTGTTGTAATTCATGTTTCATATTTTGAATCCCATTCAATAGTCAACACTTAGCAAGATTTAGCCTATCTTGCTTTCAATAACATAATTTCTTCATTCTTAAATGATTACTATTCCATAAATCGTTGATAATTCTGTCCCTATCCACCAAACTCTGGTATACGCATTCTAGTTTTCTTTCTCATCATTGATCATTTTTTATTTGAATTGTCGTCTGAACAATTTTTAGACTAACATCAGTTTAAAATATCATAGTGATGCAAACAATATTTCAACACAGCATTAGATACAAAGTAGAGTTTCATGTCTATCTGATCCATCAACATTCCAGCATTTCTCAACAGAAACCTGAAATTACATAAGTCATCTCATGACTATAGATCTCTAATTACATCTGTCATCCCACGATAAGAGATCTCGAGTTTCAATTCGATCAGAAAATGCAACTTGACACATCATGCAACTCTCACTTATTCTCTAAACCTTTAATCATAATATCATTAAGGTTTATGGACAAGAACGAATTTTCTAACTTCATCTAATCATTATCTATTCATGAGTTCACCAAGAACTACATTCTTTCACTTAACTATAAATCTCTTCCTAATTTCATTGATCACTACTCAGGTTTTCACGTTTCTCAAACTGAGATTTCACATCATCTCGATCTCAATCACTAACTATTTGCTAGGCTTCTTTCCTTACTTGAGTAGAGACAGTAATCCTTATCTTGAGTTGATATGCGCATTTTTATAGAGATCAATGTATTTCTTGATTATACTGTCATAATATAAATTTGAACTTATGTCACATACAAGTTATGAATATGTTATCTCTTTTCATCGCTACTCAATACATGCTTTTGTTTCTACTCAATTTTATAATTTCGACTTTTCTCAAATTGCAGTGGAAAGATATTCAATTCTTCAAACATGTTAAACCAGATACACTGTACTCTATTCAAGATTTCTAACCAATGAGATTAATACTAACTAACTGATATGTAAGTTGTGCGTCTCTTTTCATTTCACTTGTATATTCACTATCATATATGTATCTTACATGAACTCCAATTTAAAACAACTTAGTGCTTCAAACTTCCCCTATTAACTAATTACGTAGTGTAACATAATATTTGAACCAATATACAATATACTTACTTATATCAATTGTATATTACTTTGGTTCAAAACTTTTAGCTTTTATTTATTCCTTGTAAGATTCTTGTGAAGATATAATATGTCATATCGAACTCATTGTTTGATATTCTAAGTCTTACTGGGACTCGTTCACCTGACATTTCATTTTCATGCATATGTGAGAATTTCTTGACCATTTATATGCCTATACTTAAGCTTCCAATTGACTCCAATGAAACATCATAGACTCTTTTATTCAGACTATCATCAATTCATTTGATTATTCAAAGACAAGTTGGTGCCACACATCAGTTTTCTACACTGTAAATGAATCGTGATTATGATATGGAGTTACTTAGACTTTTGGTCATGTACAACTACTCCAATGCCTTACTTTGACTAAAGGAGTCCGTTCGTGTCACTTCTAGCAATCATAAATCATCTCAACATCTCATTATAATTTTATGCACAGTCTATTACGTTCATTTTTTGTCAACCTTAACTATTCTCACATTGATCTCACTTTTTGTCCCTTTACAACCTTATCACGCCTTCATTGAACATTTTGTTTGCTGTTGATCAACTGAAGAGGTAGAAAATTATAAATTTCCAATACCTCAAACAACTTAACAACTAATCAAAACTTTAAAGGATACTAATGGAATTTCTCACAATGTAGGAGCTCTTACTGATTTCCTATAAGAATTACTTACTGATTCTTAATCAGGACATCTATCTTTTCATTTATTATAGTTTAGACTATAGTGATAAGCATCATAACTTAATTTCGTTAGAAGTGACTATTAGGTACTTTGAATTTCAAAACATAACTACTTGTGTTTTATTTAATAGCTAATCCTAGCTATTTTTATACCATTTCCCCAATCTCAACTTTTAACACGTTGATCTTATCACTACACCTTTCATTTTCACGTTAGAAATTTCATTGATCTTTGTTTTGTAACAATAACTAATTCGGTGTTACCAAATATTTTTTCTAACTCATGTATTACAAATTAAGGATAGACCCCAACAAACCCAATTTTGCGATAAAATACCATATAATACATACACTAAATAGAAAACCCACAAAAATAAAATATGCCTTATGATATCTAGTCCAAAATGTGTAGGTCCTACCTCAAATACTTAAACTCCAAATAAAACTTGAAAAATACTTAATTAGTCGCCTAATCGAGTTTTTGAAATTCTCGGTTTTCACATGAATATAAATATCGCCGTGAATTTAATCAACGAAACTAAACTTGAATTACAAACGTGATGTCTTCAATGTTTTCTTCACATAAACTCCTTAATACTCAAACTCAATGCGAAAACTATGGTAAATTACTCTAATAGTAGCTAATAGTTGGTATGTTCTTAGTTTACCATGTTCTAATACCTATTTATACTCCTTAATAACAATTAGAAACCCTACTTTACAATTTAACTCGACTTATAGCCCCAACTTTCTATTTCCTGTGTGTCTTGCATTGTCACTTATTTCCTAGTGTCGTGCCTTACAACTCATTGTGCCACCATTGCGCTAACACTGCTTGCATGTTTCCTTACTCCCTGTGCCATGACGCTGTCACCTGCTCGTCCGAGGTCGTCCTCTATGCTCCACACGCTGCCACTACGCCGAACCTCCAGAGTTGGTTTACTTTACTTTTTCTTCTCTCTTATGCCATGTATTTCCTCTCTACGCTGTGCCTTGTATCCCCATAGTGTCAACACATGTAGGCACAATGCCAAGTGTGTTTTTATGGGTTCTTACTCAATTTCTTCCTATTTTTCCTTAATTCATTCCTTTACATATTAATTCCCTGAAAATGCAATAATACCATGATTTAAAGCTCATTTGAGGATACTTATACTAAATATACGACTAAACTAACCCTATATATAGGTATAAATAATCACTTATCATTGGCCCCATTTAAAATTTTGAAGGCAAATTCCCAATTTTCACGCACCCAATTTGGGCATTTGGGAAATCAAAGAAGCATTACCTCACGAATAATGAGTGTAACATCACACATGCATATGTGTTGTTAAATTGTCCTGAAGCACTCCTTTCATAAGGTATGTATAAATATGTGATAATACACGATTCTCATGTCAATCTACTTGCTAATTTTTTTAATTCTATTCAATCATAATTTTTGATTTCTTTCATCTCCTATTAAGTTGTACATTTCAGATTTGCATGCCAAACAGTCGAATATCACACAAAGTACAATCAATGAACAACTAGAGAAGCAATTCTCAACTTGGTTCCAACAATTTGTATGTCATTGACAAACGCATATTAACACAATTCTTCTTGTTTTATTATTTAATTGAAAATGCAGTTTATAATAAAAATGTTTTGACTGTAGGCGCTAAAGTATATTAAAGAAGAAACACTTCTAATGCTTTTATATGATCCAAGTCGACTTTGCACCATATATCATGTGTATCTTATTAAGGGTTACACGTTTCACACAGTGTCACATAGCGCAAACAATGAGACACGTAGTAGCGAGGTGTACGTTAGGGGCACAAATTACGCTAAATCTAATAACGACTTCTACGGTGAATTGCAATAAGTGATACAAATCAAATATAGTGAGTCTTTACGTATAGTGTTGTTCAAGTTTGAATGGTTCGATCACACATCTAATATCAGGACAAGAGTTTATCGCTCCTTAAAAATTATCCATTAAGTAAGAGCCTTTCATACTAGCCATGCATGCTAGTTAAGCTTTTTTTCTTTGAAACTCAAGTGTAAGAAGTGCGCAAAATAATTGGTAAGCTACCGAAGTTCATCGATGAACACAACTTAGTCAAGAACATTGATATCGCGCCTATACAGGAAGACATTTTTCAAGAGCACCTACCTAATCATGATACTGAGGTTGATATTGGCAACAATGTTGCAATTTCACTAGCTGGTCCTAGTAGCTCACACATGTTAGACGTCAATGAAGAAGATGATGAAAACGATAATTCTGAGTTTTCATCGAATGAAAGGAGCGGTGACAATGAACCATGAGATAACCACTTAAGTAGGTAGAGGAAAATGAGAATTCCGAGTCTTATATTTGTTTGCTTGTTTCGTAATATTTAAATTATAGGATGTTTACATGTAAATGTTTCTAAAAAAGTCTTTAATTTCTTAGAAAGTCATGTAAGGGAGAGGATATAGTCTACAGTCTGATGAGGGATTTGGTCGACGATCCGGTGGCAACAAAAATCATCGATCTCATCATTTGAATTATTCATAGAGACGATCTCATGATGATGTTGCTTCATAGTTTACTCAGGAGTAGTAGACTTAGCTGCAGCACTCGCCTTCCTAGCAATCCCCATTATTTCATCAATATTCATATCCTCCCTCATAATTTGCCATCTTCTTCCATCAGACACCCTCATCTTATGTACATTCACCACATCCGCCCTCAGATTTGAAGTTTTTCCCCTCTATGTTTGGCGATGATCCGACCTTTATGCAGATGTACTATACGCTTTTTGCGTCGCTACCCACTCCACCCATCCATGGTCAGTTACGTCGAGCCTAGGTTTTGGGCCTACTTTTTCATCGGGGGGATTAACATCTCCCTCACATTAGCAGGACCAGTTGCACGACCATTGTATGGGCCCACCCTTAGGCCATTTTGATTTGCATTCCTCTCCCTATACGAGTCATCACGTCAAGCATGCATCATAGTTGTTGAGTTATTCAACGCACCGTTTGAGTGATCCGTCCATCGATACTGCCCCACGTGGACGACGATGAGGCGTTTAGGCAGCTAGGGCCCCGAAAGGCAACAATGCTAACCAAAGTGAGGCGAATATCTTTGGTTATAAAGGATGAGAAATAGTAAGCATATGTAATATAAGTACGCATACCTACGTTTCATTAATTTACCATAATTTTAGTTTAACATATATTTTAAACTTAGTGGATTCAAGTTGCACCCGTCCGATCGAGCGACATGAGAGATGACTAAGGCATACAAGTACTCCTTACATAAGGATGGCTATGCCTACGAGTTTGCTCCTAACCATATGCGGGACGTGTACTGGAATCAATGGAAGGTAAAAAACCTTTAAATTAAGTTTGTTTCTTTTATTTAGGATATATAGACTAAACTTTTTATTATTTCAGAACTATTTAAATTTCATTATTTTTGTACTTAGATTTATTCCGATTGGGGTCCATTAGATGACGGAGCTATTAAAAAGGCCTACGATAGGCGGATCGCCACTCGGTACATTGATTTCATCAGCAAGATGTGTTCCAAAGATAAAATTTCGGGCTACGTATCTACTGAGGTTTTCGAGCACTATAAGAATATGATGTCCACCCCTGAATTCAAGAGAATTCAGAGCAAGCAAGCAAGAATCAGAGAATGGAGACAGGGGACCCGAAACATGTATAGTTGTACAAGTGGTTCCATATCCATTTATTAGCAAGCAAAAAAGCTGGCAAGTCATGCTATATATATATATATATATATATATTATAAGTCTCAAACTTACAAATTTAATCCTAGTGAAACATGTTTTATAGGAGGATAAATTAGGTCGACCTCCAACTACTTTGGAATTATGCTTATACTTCCATACCAAGGATCATGATGGCGTTACTTTTTGATCAGATAGCAGAGACGATTGTTGTAAGAAACTAGTTTTGTAGTAATTGTTTTTTTATTAATTATAGGTATCAATGACTTATGTATATGACTTATGAATGTATAAATTCTTATAAATTCTTAATAGAGACGGTGATACGCAACATATGCCTCGAGCTTACATAGTTGCACGGTTCTGATACGTCGATTGATGAGACTAAGTTATATTTATCTATCGTGGAGCATAACGACAAAGGGCAGAGATATGGAGTAGGGTGGAAACCATTGGGGTCAAGGCATAGACATGCGGGAGCATGATCGTTTCAGCCTAGTCTGCTAATAATGAGCCTATTGAGCTACCGAGGAAAGACATTAAGGAGATGCAGACAAATCTTTTAAGGGTGATCCAAGATAAAACCCTAAATCGTGACCAGTTGCAAGATATTCAAAGATGGTTAGGTCGCAATAAGCAGGCTCTAATGGACATACTTGGAATTTCATTCGCACCTCAAGGAGAAGCTGATGATGACTCAGAGACCGACCACAATCTTGACGATTGAGTCCTTTAATGTACACCTCATTTAGACTTAAGACTTTTTTTTTTACATATTTTGTAAATAATTCTCACATGTACCTTTTATCTTTTCGTATTTCGATAGTTGTGAACTTTCTTTTATTGTATTTATTTCAATTATTTAATTTAATTTTGTTCTATATTTATTTATTCTTAAAATTTTTTTATGTTTTTTAATAAAGATTTTTTCATCCAATAAAAAACAAAAAAATATTATTTGTAATTACGAAATTGTTTTATAATTTTTCAAATAAAAAAACTATTTTATAATTGAATACTAAAAAGCTACTTAAATCAATTTTCAAAAACAAAAAGCAATTTTTTAAAATCTTTTTTTTTTAAATTGGCGACTGAGACCGTCGCTAATTTTAATGACGTGGCAATCAAGTGGTACATGTGTCAACAAATAGGGATGACATTAGCGACGAGGCATCGTTAACTTGAATAACGTGGCAGTCCGATGCCCCGACCAATCAAACGTCTCAAGAAATAGCGACCGGGTTTGGCGACGAGTTTAGCAATGGGACCCATCACTATTTCTTACACCTGTTGCCAAACCAAAATAGCGACGAAGAGATTACGGGAGTCTCGTCGCTAATCCGGTACATTTTGTGATGATTATGCGGCTCGACGCATGTGTTATACATGGAGATATGTGTATGCTCATATCTCGAGGTGCACATGGACGGCTCCTGTGAGCTATGACATACTTGTTGTCATTCTAGCACTTCTCTATTAATAATTTTGATGTTAGATGATCACTTCTCAACCAAGAATTAAAGTAACTTGAGGGTAGTGCTTAATCAAAAGTGAAACAAAACAACACCTAAAAAAAGTGAAACAAAAGAGGAAAAGAAGAAATAATTAAAAGTAAGAAAGAAAGCAAGAGTCCCGCTCGTTATCAGTACTACTATTGGAGCAGAGACATCATTGAATAGCTGCACTTTTGGGTGGTGGATTTTCTTCACAAATGGCCTCGCAGCTTTGAATGTCAGGTCTGGAAGTCCCTACACATACTATTGTAGTCATATATAGATATATATATATATATACATTAGGTTTTCCTTGAAAAGTCTTTAAAAAATTAAATCAATTTTTGAAGTGATTATACATGCATGTGTAGTTGTCAATCAAAAGCCAAGTAGTTAAATGATGGCTTGTGATTACAGCACATCGGAGTAAAGGTCGACATTAAGTTATTGCTCATGAGCTCATGAAGCCGGTGGGAGTTAGAGAGATGAAGCTACTTCGCATGTGCTGCTTTAATACCCCCTATTTAAATCTTATGCTCCTCAGCCCTTCAAACAAACAAAACTTCATTCTGACATCCCCCTTCTCTCTCTCTCTCTCTCTCTCTCTCTCTCTCTCTCTCATTCTGAGACACACAGCTCACTCTTCATCCTATGGAGCTGCTCATGGTACTTTGTGTTTTTGGCCTCGTGTTTCTTTTCTTACTATGGAAGCTTGTGTGGAAACAACGGAGAGATCAGAAATGCTATATATTGGATTATGAGTTGTTTCAGCCTAGTGATGATAGAAAGGTGGACACAGAGTTCTGTGGGGAGATCATCATGAGAAACAAGAACTTAGGACTCCAAGAGTACAGATTTCTTCTTAGGGCAATTGTCGGTTCGGGAATTGGCGAAGAAACATACGCTCCGCGAAACATCCTGTCGGGTTTCGAAGAACATCCAAGCCTAAAGGACTCGATATCAGAGATGGAGGAGTTCTTCTATGACACACTCGATAAGCTCTTTGCCAAGTCTCGGATCTCCCCAAAAGAGATCGATGTACTCGTGGTTAACATCTCTATGCTCTCAGTTGCTCCCTCCCTCTCCTCGCGAGTAATCAATCGGTACAAAATGAGAGAAGATGTAAAAGTCTACAACCTCACCGGCATGGGCTGCAGTGCCAGCCTCATCTCCATCGACATTGTCCAGGGTATCTTCAAGACAATGAAGAACGTTTTTGCGGTGGTCGTAACCTCAGAATCCCTAGCCCCTAATTGGTACTCAGGCAACAACAAGTCCATGATACTCACCAATTGCCTATTCCGTTCAGGTGGCTGCTCCATTCTCCTTACCAACAAGCCAACCCTAAGACACCGAGCCATGCTTGAACTCAAGTGCCTCGTCCGCACCCACTTGGGTGCCATCGACGAAGCCTTCGAGTGCTGCATGCAAGTCGAAGACGAGCAAGGCCGCAATGGATTCCACCTCTCCAAGCACCTCCCTAAGTCTGCTACGCGAGCCTTCATCGAAAACCTAAAAACACTAGCTCCCAAGGTCCTACCCATCCGAGAGCTCCTCCGATATGTCATCGTCTCGAGATTTCGCAAGAGGAGCAAGGAGAACTCACTCAGAAATGGAGGCAAAGCTATAGTAAACTTCAAAACTGGGATAGACCACTTCTGCGTTCACACGGGTGGAAAGGCAGTCATCGATGGGGTTGGGAGGAGTCTAGGGCTGACTCAGCACGACCTAGAGCCATCTAGGATGACACTTCATCGATATGGGAACACGTCAGCAAGTAGCCTTTGGTATGTGTTGGGGTACATGGAGGCGAAGAAGAGGTTGAAAAAGGGAGATAGGGTGATGATGATCAGCTTCGGTGCGGGGTTTAAGTGTAACAGCTGTTTGTGGGTGGTGGTCAGGGACTTGGAGGGTGAGAACGCTTGGAAGGACTGCATTGAGCACTACCCGCCAAAGAATATGGTGAACCCTTTCATGGAGAAGTATGGGTGGATCAATGAGGAGGACCCGTTCTGCCTCTAAGTAAGGAAACTTTTTTTTTTCTTTCATTTTTTGAGTTTCACTGCTTTTTTATTTTCTCTGCGAGACTCGTTATGATTTATATATATGTATTGATTGTTGCATTCGTTTATATATATAATACTGCAATTGATGCCTGCTGTGAGTTAATTTCAGTAATATAGAACTTTTTTATTTCATCAGTAAGACTTTATTGTAAGTAAGTACTATTCATTTTTATTTGTAATTCTTTGCATTTAATGGCAGTAATTTTCTTCCCATGCAGTTAATTTCTCATATGTTACACCCATGAATTGTTGATGTGTATTGATTACATTTTTGGGTTTTTTTTCTTTATTTTTTCTTTTTTACGTACGGGGTTCAGTTAATTAAAAGACTGTATACCGTCTTTTTCAGTGGAGCAAAGCTACCATTAACATTAAATGTACATACCAAACGCAATCTGTTGTTCTCAAATCTGTCTTAAATATTTACAAAAAAAAAAAAAGTCTTAAATTAATACTTCATTTTTAATTTTTACTTTTAAGAAACAACTCTGCTAGTCGCACACGATGACAACATACATGGGGCTTGTCAAGCCCACCTTGAAATTATTATTATTATTAATTATTATTATTATTATTATTATTATTATTATTATTATTATTATTATTATTAACTAGTCAACATCCTGCGCTTCACGTGCGGGCAAGTCAAAGTATCAAAATATTATATGAAATTAAAATAAATGTATATTATATATCTAAAAAACAGGGAAAAAAAGAATATTATATGAAATCGAATTAAATGTATATTATATATAAAAAAAACAAAAATAGAAATATCTACATAAATATGCCGTGCGTAATAGAAATTATCTAAAAATAGTAAAATAAAAAATTATAACATCATCATGCCACGTGTCAATCCATGATGGCTTCTCACAGTCACGCATTGTGAGACTTTCTCACTGAAAGAGTTTCCTTATATATTTATAGATGCTACTACTACTGCTGCTAATAATTCTATTGTGCAAGTTAACGTAACTTTTTTCTCTTGAAAAATAATTTGAGCTATTAAAATAATAATTAAAAACTAATTACCAATTAAAATATAAGCTAATTAAGCACACCAGTAATTAGACATTTTCCAATGTCTGCCTAAAAATACTAAAAAGTTAAGAAAACTTGTACCATTAGTTTATGTGGTAATAGATTTTTTTTTTGTGATTTTAACAGATTTATTTAAGTTTATATGCAAGCATATGAATATGATGACCAAACCTCAGCCCTTACTAGATATTTTTTTCCCAATTACAAAATCATAATGAGCCATTACAGATTTATTAAAGGTTAATGGACATAACTAACCTGTCATAGCAGACCTATAAAACTTTAGGACAAGTGGACCCGACGGACCTGCATAGGTATTGGGATAATGGACTTCCTTATCTCTTTTTTTTCCAAAACCCTAAAATTTTTCTTCTTGATTCACTTTTGTGATTTTTGTTCTTGAACCCCCGATGAACCTCTTCTTCGATCAGCTATGGTTCCAATCAAATCTCTTTTGCATTTTGTTCTACAGTAATCAACAGATCTAGTCAGATTCATGGAGATTGGTCTATCATTATCGTGGTTCATTTTCATCAACGTTGTTGTGTGAATTTGTGTTGGGTTGGATTGATCTTGTCTTTACTATTGCTTTATTGTTAGTTTTCTTCCCTAGTTAGAAGTTCTTGATTTGTCTTCTCCTTGTTGAGAAGTTTTATGTTTTCTTATCCTTGTTGGGAATTTTAGTTATTTGTTTTGTGATTCTAGCAGTTTTGTGTATTATCATTAGTTTCAACATTGTAGAAAGAAGTCTCTGATTGTCAAACTGTTTCAATTTCACATTTACCGTCAAATTAATAAGTGGCAGTTTGTCTGAACAAATAGGATTAACGAATCAATGTACTTGATTTTATGTTTGGTTCTGATCCTGTATTGCGCCATGATTGATTAATGAAATTTCTTTTAAAAAAAAAAAAAAAGTATCGGGACAATAGATGTGGATTAATCTACAAAAAATAATGATGGACTAAAGATGCATTTATTACGTATATTACACGAGCGTCAAACCTTGGTTCTCGGTGGAAATATTGGACCTTAGACTTTAGCCATTCTGGCTAGGGAGGTTATGTACTAAATATTTGAAAAAATTGATTATGATGAGTTCGGATATATGTTAATTAATTAAAGAGATAAGGTGTGCACTATAACATTGATTCTTCTTAGCTATAAACTTTTTCACTCCATCTAATAAATTAGAATGGCCCTAATTAGGTATATTAATCAAGCCTAGGGCGGTCTAAACACTAGAACAATTTTGGTACTTAATAGAGGTTTTTAAACCCCTATTAAAGAGAGGTGTTATTAAATAACACCTAATTGATAAGAGTTTTAAAAAACTTCTATGTAATATATGTATTAAAAATTAAAAAATAACACATTTTCGCATGACATTTAATAACGCTCTATTTGATAGGGGTTTTAAAACCTCTATTAAAGGTAAAAAATGTTCTAGTGAAAGTATTTAGGGGACTCGAGCGAAACTATAATATGAGGGCCCTCAATTATAGATGTGTGAAAACAAAGAATTCTTATACCTACATAAAAAAAAACTTGCTCAATTGATGTATAATAGTGTGATCAAAGCCTCTCAAACCATCTTTAAAATGCTTCACATTAAGTAAGAGTCAATCATACTTAAAAATAAAAAAAATAAAATGTAATAATGCATACAAAATGTAAACTAAAAATTAATATTATTATAAAAAAATACGTTGAAAGAGCTATTTATACGAGTAAAAAGTTAAATCTTATTTTTAAAAATAGTTGAATAATTTTCTAAGCAACATTTTATTAATTAATAAATAGTAGTTCTATAATTATTATATTATTATATATATAAAGTGGGTCCAAGGGGTGGGGGTCCGGGGCAGTCGCCCCCACTCATGATGGCCTTGATCAAATCAATTTAAAAAAGTTAAGTGTACAATTTTCTATATTGACAGTTATTGTCAAAATATAACAAAGCAAGTGTTTTTTAACGCAGAGATTTTTGGTTCCCCAAGAATATAAAATCTCTCTTTTTTTTTAAGAAGTTGAATCTCTCATTTATTCTTTAACTAGTCGTTTCTCGTGTAATAATAATAATAATAATAATAATAATAATAATAATAATAATAATAATAATAATAATAATAATAAATATAATAAATAAATAAATAAATACATAAATAAATAAATAAATAAATAAATAATAATAAAACATTATATTCATAATTATCCTCATCGAGTCAAACAAAAGGTTCATAAAATAACAATAATAATAAGAAATAGCAAAACACTACATTGCATTTTTTTAGCTTTTGTAGCATTCTATGGACTGAACAACATCTTTAAGCAATAGTAATCCCATGCAGTAGTGTATATTGATCTATTATAACCGTTAAATATAAATTCCTCCATATCGTCTGGTCACTCAAATTGAAGAATCTAAACCAACAGACAACACAACAAATGCAGCATAAAGGTCACGTGATTATTGATTTGCGTTATAGATATAATGATTCACTTCAGTCTTGAACTTATGGAAAACGTACCAAACGATTAGATCCAATATAGAGCAAACATACCTAAAGGAGAGCGATCAAAAGTGGTTTAGCTTATAAGCGTTGTGAATGGTTGTTATATCACTGGATGCATGAAGCTATGAGTAAGTAGAACAACTTTTGAATGTACAGGCGATGTTGAAATCCATCGATCCTATCTTGAATTTATTGGGTGATAATTGGAGGAATCTAAGGTTACGTATAATAAAATTGGTTTTTTGTGATTTTTTGAATGGTGAAGGAAAAAAAAAACAAGTCGATTGCAAGAAGAATGGATGAGAGTTGAAATTTATAGGGGGAATGTAACTTGCACTACACTCAATTCCTTATATTTACCCATGATTTAAAGTTCAACGTACTCAATCTATTAATAATAAGATTACCACTATTAATTATTAATAAATGTACACATAATGTATAATTATATCTCTTGAAATAATAAATAAATAAATAACAAAAAATAACTCAATTCCTTGTATTTACCCATGATTTCAAGTTCAACGTACTCAATCTATTAATGATAAGATAACCACTATTAATTATTAATAAATGTACACATAATGTATAATTATATCTCTTGAAATAATAAATAAATAAATAACAAAAAATAAAAAAATTGAGAAAAATAGAATAGTGAGATGAGGTAACTTTTAAACTTTCTCTCTCCTCCGACTTTTTATATATATATATCATATCATATCATAGGACCCCTAAATATTTTGTGCATCTATGACTCATAGATTAATATGTCAGATTAAAATTCAACAATTGCAAATGATGTTCTCATGTCATATATATAACTAGGTGTTTCCTGCGCTTCACGCAGGTGTCAGTGAAGACCTTCATGATTTATATGTATGAAAAGGGGCAAAAAAAAAAAAAAAAAAAAGTTACGAAATGATGGGTGTCGTAGTTGACCACTTTGTCAAGCAAAAACTATATATAAAAAATAAAAAAAATAAAAGTCGACGTGCTCGATCCTTTACATAAGCCAACCCATGGTACTTGTGCATCCATTCAAACACAAAAAACCCTACAAACATGTGCACTTGGAGACCCAAACAAAAATTTAGATAATGGCCAAGCACTCTCCAAAAATTCTTCGAACTGGATGCGGGAGAATTACAACGTAGAAGAATGGATGGGAAGTGAAATTTATAGGGGGAATAAAGCTTGCACTACACTCAATTCCATGTATCTGTCCATAATTTTTAAAAACTTTTACCACACTCCATTCCATGCATTTGCCCATGATTTCGAGTAGAATGTACTAATTCTATTAATCTATTCATTGATAATATAACCATTATTAATTATTAATAAATGCACACATAATAGATACTTATATATCTTGGGACAATCGATAATAGAAATAAATAAATAATAAAAATTTAAAAATTAGAATGGTGAGAGAAGGTAGCTTCTGAACAGAATGTACTAATTTTATTAATCCATTCGCCGATAATATAACCATTATTAATTATTAATAGATGCACATATAATAGATAATTATATATCTTGGGACAATCGATAATAGAAATAAATAAATAATAAAAAATTAGAAAATTAGAAAATTATAATGGTGAAAGGAGGTAGCTTCTGAACTTTATCTCTCCTCCGACTATATATATATAGAAAGATAATATAGATTTTTAGAAAAAAAATTTACAAGATGGTTTAAAAAATATTTACTTATAAATCATTGAAGTGACCATTCATTAACAAAAAAAAAGAAAGAACTCAAATGAACTTAATTATTGTTTCAGTGCCCTAAATAGTATATATAAATAATGTTGTGGTAACCAAATCAATAGTGTAAGATTCGAAACAAAGAATATGAATACATCATTAATTAAACGGTCATTTAGTTGTTCAAAGTTGAGTTTTTCATTTTTCAAAAATATGGGGGAATGAATATATTTTAAAACAAAAAAAAACACAAATATATAAATATCTATTTTTCGTTTTTCAAAAATATGGAGGATGAATGTATCTTAAAACAATAAATAACACATATATATTAATATCTTAAAATAAAAATTTAAAAAATTAAGAAAATCTTAAAAATGAAATGGTAGAAGGAGAGAGCTTGTGAAACTTTCTCTCTCCTTCAACTTTTATATATATATATATATATAGATTTGTTTGTTAGGAGTTCGGTTCTTTTGTCGATCAATTATTTATTTGATTTTGTATTTAGTTTTTATGTATGGTATAAAAAATAGGACCCTGTTAATGTTAGTCACTTGGGAAATGCACATATGACACACTTGGCGTCCACGCAATGTGCATGCCTTGAGATGCATGAACACACATATCTCTGCAAAAATAAATGGACGTATAGTAGGCATGTTGTATGTACGTGTCTATAACAATAGTATTTTCCTAATATATACTCTATATCTCTATTAAAAAATATTGTTCGTTTTAGGCTCAAGTACCCTAATTAATTAGGGTTAATTATATTATTATTGTAACTAAAAAAAAGTTTTAATAATATTGAATTTACTATTCATTTTTGTCCTTTGAGAGGAAGAAGGAAGTGCTTTAATCACCATAAAATGTTTAAGTTTAAACGATAGGTGAAATGGGTACATAAAGTGTCAAATTGTGAAAATGAAAAAGATGTTTTTGCCTAATTCGGTCGATATTTTTGAGATGCGATAAATATATGCCAAACTTAAGCATAAGGTTAAGGCTTCCAGCTTAGAAACATAAATAAAATTAATTGATTTATTTCCATTATAAAACTAATGGCATATATAATACATTATATATATAAGTAGTTCTACCGTGGGGATTGAAAAAATAATCATGAATGATGATTTTAAATCTTGACCATTAGATTTGAATCCAATAGTCACTATAAAAGCTACATTAATGACTCTTAAATTATGTGCAAAAGTTCCAATAAGGTATATTCATCATTGGATTCAAATCCAATGGTCGAAATTTAAAATTACCAATGATTTTTACCAATCACCATATATATATATATATATATAATAAGCACCAATAACTAAAGATTCCTTCATCACTTGAATGGTCATTTTTACCATTTAATTAATAAATTTATATTATTTATAAGGATCTACTTAATTTAGAATAGTTTATATTATTAATTGAAAGCAATTATAAATTTAGGAAATTAATTAGTTTTAATCGTTTTTACTAAGCTTCTATTAGTTAGAAATTAAGAATTGGAAAGTTGCAAACTTAAAAATAAAAATAAAAATTGCAAGCTAATGTGTAACGGTTATTATTATTATTATTATTATTATTATTATTATTATTATTTAAATTTGAATATTTTCATTTTTTTTGGAAATATAAGTAATAGAGGTCAGAGAATAAAAATAATATATTAAATTAAATAAACTTCCGCGAGCGCAAGTGAGTGGTTCGAACGTCCGGAGCACGCATATTAAACTAGTATATACATTAATATCATAGAGAAAAACCTTTTCTTCATCATAAAAAAACTAAAAATAAAATCCAAAGGCTAAATAGGACCTAACAATATAATAATATCAAAACCTAGTCGTTTTTTTTCAAAAAAAAAACTAATTATAGGTAGCCATCACTACTCACTTCAAATAATAATTATGCCTTGTTTGGTTCATTAATTTTTGCCAATTTACACGAGAGTTAACTTATGAAGGAGTTAACTCGAGAGTTCATATTTTCATGTTTTTGAACATAATTACAAAGAAGTTGCATTTTTTTTTAAAAAAATAAAAGATAAGAATTGATATAAATAAACTTCAAACAAGAGAGAGATGTGGGTAATAGAGATGTAAAATGAAGGGCAATTATGTCCATAATCCTTAGGGAGATAACTCTCCTACAATGATGAGGGAGTTGTCTCTCCCTCAAGTATGTGAGTCGAGTGATAAGTTGTAGGAAAGTTAGGTTAATTTATAAAACCAGCCAAATAAAATTAGTTAAAACTTCTTAGCAAGTTATCTCGCTCTCCCCCAGCTCCACTCCCAATCAAACAAGGCCTTAATTTTTGAAAAAAACTGAATTAATTGAAACTCTAACTCAAAAGATCACATGGTGATTATCTGACCCACGTACTCACCCCTAATTTGTGAGAAGAGGAAAGAAATGAGGGCCGCTAATGGCACCCCACCATTTAATGAGGGCACCCAATTAATGTGGGCACAAATCGATTTATCTGGGGCACCCAAAAATTAAACCCAAAATACCGAAAATGCCCCTCGTGCAAAAAACCCTCTCACCCACCCTCGTGCAAACCCTTGGGCACCCCACCACCCCCACCACCGTCCTCTTGCTTGACTTTCTCCATTTCTCGTGAACGAACCACCTAGCAATCCCGAATCTAAGTTGTATTCGTTCCTCTATGTCCCTCTCCTCTGTTGTAGGACGTTTTTCGAGTTTGAAGACTCTGAGTTTTGGTCGATTTCATATCCAAATTAGGTTCAAGTTTTTCGTTCACACATCGATAGTGTTGAAATCGATCGTTTGAATGTGCGTTGGTAGTCTAATTAAGTTGCATTTGATAGAGTAGTTGTTATGTTTGTGTGGCGGTGCATTCAATGGTTCATTTATTGGGCGTTCGTGGTTCTCGACCACACATGCCAGAGATTTTGTTTACAGTCTCGGCCACGCAGGCCAGAGATTTTGTTTACAGTCTCGGCCAAACATGACCGAGAATGTAGAATAGCTCTCGGTTGTCCATAACCGAGACTTTTATTGTCGTCTCGGTCACCACTTCACGAGAGTAAGTCGAAGCGTATAGTTTGTCCTGTCGGTGATGTCCAACCGAGAATGTAGAATAGCTCTCGGTTGTCCATTACCGAGGCGTTATTCGATTCTCGGTGGATGGTGACCGAGAAGTGTGCATAACTATCGGTCCTGCGAGGCCGAATCAATCGCGTCCGTGAAAAAACATCTGAAAATTTGAGAAACCCTACCTTGAAAAAAAACAGTTCCTTCAAACCATCATATGGTTATCAAACATTGTTACCTCGCTGTCGGATGATGACAATCCGCAATAATCGATCAACGCTCGCCAAATGCAATGTGGCTTTGGGATTCAACCTTGTGGTGGGGTGCCTTTTTTTCTTTGTCAAAATGATTTGTAGGGTTTGAATCACTATATATACAAGGGCAAAATAGTCTTTTCCACTTTTGCAGAATTTTTTACAAAAACTTTGGGTGCCTTCATTAAATGGTGGGGTGCCCTTAGCGGCCCTCAAAGAAATTTGTATGGGTGAGAACACGTACGTACGTACAGATGTACATTAACGCGCACACAGCTCAACATAGCTTTCTAACAGCTCATATTTGCTGTGGCCCGTGTGAAATGCATGTATAAATTTACACATCCTTACTATTTGTATACAAATATACTTTTTGGGAGGGACTATTAGCCCCCCACTACATGCCTTCATTTAATTTAATATATTTTTAAACTAAAATGTCTTTAGAAAAAATTACATAAATAGTCCAACTTTAAATTATGAACTTATTTCATTTTCCCCTTCTCCTTTTCACTCTCTACACCCTTCCATAAATGAAACAATAAACCCATAACTCATATCCACTCACTACACTCACCTTCTCCCTTATAGTAAAATTTTACTTTTTATAATCCACCCCAAATTAAAGCATAAACTCATCTCATTTTCTCTTCTAATTTCGATCTTTAATTCCTCTCCATCTCTTTCTCCATACACTCAATAAATCAACACTAAATGCAACGTCTTGATGTTAGTATTTAGTTGAGATTTGATTCACATTCTTGAATTGTTAGAAAATTTATTTGCGTTGAATCTTATATAGATTTTAAGGATCAAAGAATGAATTTTGGAATGCAACATGACGCAAATTGAGTTAAGAGAGAGAAGAAGATGATGTGCAATAAGGGGTTAGATCGTAGAAATCATAAAATTGAAAAAGAGGTTTCTTTGGGAAGTGAGAGGAGCAAATATAAGCAAGGGGTACATTAGGGAATTCACTAACAATTAAAGGGGTGCTTAGAACATGAACCAACTTATTGATAGCTATATATAAATAACATTAAATTAAATGAGGGGTTGATATAAAGTATAGGAGTGAACTTTTTTTTTTTTTGTCAAATTATACAAATATACTGTTCACTTGATTCATTGTCCATAATATATATCATACATATATATGGACCTAAATTAATTAATCTTGTTTCTGACATTTATTATATTAATTCTTGCTCATTGTCATCAAAACCATTACATTTATAAAGACAATCAAATTTCAATTAAAGCGTGATAAATGAATTAATGGTTGCAGGAACAAATATATATTAATTGATGCATGGGAAGCAAAGTTTTTAAAACAGAAAGTTGAAGCAGGAACAAGTATCTTTCATACTATTAAATATTGGCTTCAGATCTCACCAAAAAGGTCGACCTCTCTTAAATTGCAACTGCTCAGCTTGGCTATGGTATTGAAGTAGTACTACTTGTGCTTCTCAATTGTACAACACACTGCGCGCGCGTTCAACAACAAAAACACTTCGTACCTACAACACTTTAAATTAGGTCAAGTTGTTAATTAATAATTAAAGTATATGCATTTTGCATTATATTTATGTCTATATATATATATATATATATATATATATTTGTATTTGTAGTCTGGAGACTTGAATAATTTTTTTTTTTTTTTGGCGAACAGACGGCCAAACTAGCCTATTTTATTTCATCAATAATTGCAGCCTATCCTGCTCCAGCAACAATGAAATTAGCATGGGAAATGTGTCCCAAGTCTTACAATTTTGTGTTGGGTCTGCCCACGCCTTTATATGCGGGTTTGTGGATCTCACTAGTACCAATATTGTCCCCGGCCACTTTAGCCGCCTTCAACTCATAAATGTGGGGTTTTGCTTCAAAAGGCGTAAGTACTATTTGGGGAGAGATAACCACTACAATATTTCTTTATTAGGTCACACTTAACTGATGTGGGATTATAATTCAGCCCACACATCCCAACAATCTCCACTTTGGATCTAAATCTTAGGTGTCTTGGCTTCACCTTAGACTGACTTTTCTCCAAGATGCTTCACCACATCATCTGTCATCACAAATCTTGAGGAGAGACGACTTGAGGAACCCGCGAATACCAACAGATATGCCTTGTCCCAACCGAACCATCAACTCTGATACCACTTGTTGGGTCCCCCCGCGCCTTTATCTGCAGGTCCGTGGATCTCAATAGTACCAATATTATCCCCACCTTAGTCACCTTCAACTCACAGGTGTAAGGTTTTGTTTCGAAAGGCCTTGGTATTATTTTGGGAGAGATAACCACGTACGTATTTATTTATTAAGTCACACTTAATCGATTTATTGGGACAATAATTCGGTCCACACATCCAAATATTCCAACATCGTGGAAAGCCTCCTTTGCCATATGATCAATACTTAAATTGATCTATCTAAAGGTTTGTTGAAAAACCACACATTACCCTACATCTACGAATGGCTAAATGTTTTCCCACTCCGAGCTAACTATAAGGGAAGGGTTCAAAGGCGCTTTCTTTCGCTCCTAAAGAAGGGGAATGTCTTTCCTCAGAAAGGAGTTATATTCTTATTAGTAGCAGCTGGCTTCTTTTCAAGATATAAGTATCCCTTTGTTCCAGCCAGTCTTAAGGTCTTTCATTTCAGGTTTAATAAGATATGGTAGCATATAGCTTAATCTCACTCCTCTAGCTCATAGATAAGTTCCTCTTATCTATCATATTGACAGTAGTTAAATCCCACAGGTCAATCAATGGTTATGCTTGAAGCCTTCTCTTCTGTCTCAGAGAAGAAGAGGAAGGAGTATGTAAATGTGGGATGTATCATAAGAGAAGAAAGATCGAGAATCTCATTCCTCTCTTACGGGGGTCTTAAATAAGATACAATAGGATCGCTTCTCTATTTTTATAAGTAAGATCGTGAATGAATAAGAAGATCTCGTTAGATTTTTTGCATGAGGGAAATCAAGTGATAGACATGCTTAACTTTTAATCGTGCTAGGATTACTTTCCTTATTACAATAGTCTTGCTAGTAGATAGATGTTGTAGGAATATCACTAGGATAAGTCGGGGTAAGGAATTCGCAAGCCTTATGACTCTTCCTTCATAGTATAACAGAACGGCTATCAGATTATGCCATTCTTTCAACTGTTAGAATAACTCGAAGGAATGACTTTGAACTTCAAAGCTAGGGGCCCAGTAGAGCGAGTGAGTTCCATGCCTACGAAAGAGGTTCTCGCTTATAGCTCATCCGTTGTTTGAACTCGTGCTTATAGTTCTTAACGGTATTCTTTATCTTTATTTATGTAGTTCAGAGGTGTATCATTCACGTTCTTTCGACTTTAGCAAAGATAGGAATGAAAAGGACTTATGCGGGAAGTAGTTGGTTAGGGTAAGGTAGAACT
This sequence comes from Stephania yunnanensis, assembly GCA_039657365.1. Taxonomy (NCBI): domain Eukaryota; kingdom Viridiplantae; phylum Streptophyta; class Magnoliopsida; order Ranunculales; family Menispermaceae; genus Stephania; species Stephania yunnanensis. The sequence goes on from CM077580.1 coordinate 27,327,843, forward strand.
GCTTTTATTTCTTGATTTATCTCCTTCTCTTATTACCTTTTCGCGTTCTCGTCTCTTAGCAAAATTGGAATCAGTAGTGAAAGATCCATTTCTTTTACAATTGATCTATTCCTTTCTTGACTTGCCTATCCTAAACAACACAGGAATGGATTTGTCGGGGTACCTATTTTCATGGAAGTTATATTTAATTTCTATCTAAATTCGTTGGATATTTCCTTCAAAACCCACTTTCGTACCTTTCTATATGCTTGTTTTGGTTCTCAGATCTTCGTTCCTATATTTAGGGGTAGATTGAAGGATATTTCTATATCAAACTTTCCCAATCTCTTAAATGAGTTAAATCTGGTAGGATGTGTTATGTGTATCCTCCCAGGAAGATCACTAGTTGATTTTTTCAGTGGTTTGGTTTTCCTTAATAAGAAAAGCGAAATCCAAAAGAAAGACATTTTTTTCTAAGAATAGAAATCAACCAAGTTGTTTTAAACATAGTTGATAACCTCCCACAAAAACCTTTATTGCTAGATAGGATGCTCACACATCGTCTTATATGTTGATGATTTAGCAAGTCAATGCCTTAAGCCATCTCAGTAGCTGAGTGGGAAAACGGTCGGCTGTTGACTGACTTGTCATAGGTTTGAATCCTACTTGAGAATGTTTCTTGTATCCTAGAAGTTGACAATGACAATAAAGAATGAATAGCAGTAGCATAAGTAAGAGCTTTAAAACTTGCACAAGCCTAGAAGTCACTTTTGGATCTCTTTCGGGCAAATGATCCGAAGGTTCAAGGCCGACAACTCGTAGAATATCTCCTTTTGGTTTGAAAAAGTCTTAGGTGAGATCAAAACTTTGATTATGATTAGTGGTGAAATTAAATTTTCATTTTTGGAGATAGAGACGGTTGGCAGGTTCAGTTTCTTATATTTCATTTCTTTGTAGTCTTTCTTTTCTACTCGCCTTCTACTGTAATTGAAGTCGAAAATCTTTTTGAAGCTTTTTTTAGATAGCTTCCGAGGAAAGTCCCGCTTTGTATAGAAATATAGAAGTCTCGTTCTTTCGCCTTGGTCTAGGTCTGAAGGAAAGGAGCCTTCAGGGACGTAAACGAGCCAAAGGCTTTTCAAGCTACTAGCACGCCCCGTAGTTTTAAAGCTCCCCCAACATCTAAAGTTCTTAGGCGAGGTCAGGATTCAAACCTGCAGTCTTCAGGTCATGAGCCTTATGAGTTAACCCATTACTCTACCCCGCTTCTTCCCCTTTTCTTTCTGAAACTATTCCCACCTAGGTTATGACTTTGGTTGCTTGGTCGGGATAGAACCAACGTTTAGTAAGCGACGGCGGAACTCCATTCGTTATGTTAAAGCTCTGCCCTTCCCCTCGCTAACCTTTCGTGCATGAGGAAAGCCGCCCTCTTCGAGGTCGCCTGGAAAAAAGAAGAGTAGCATGCGTAAGCGTGACTACACTACACCTTAAGATCCATCCTGCTTCAAAATGGTCGAATCGCTTGACCACACTACATCTGAAAAATGAAACCAACAAGCAACTCTAAGAGTGCCCTGCGCGAGAGTGCAAGCAACGGATTGAGCATTAGCCGTCATTTGTTCTTTCTGGTTTAGTGTAGTTAGTTGCTTGCCGCTTGCAGCCTCAAAACTATAGCGCTAGCGCCACTAGCGCACCTTGCTTTGCTCTTCTTGCTCCGCTCGCTGTTGTTAAGCTTATCTTTCTAGTGTACTGTAGTCAGAGCTTGCTGACTAGGGTTGTCAGTGAAACTCAGTCTTCGAGACTTGTAAGTGGAGTACATAAGCCCTTTGTGAGATAGGGCGAGCCATGAGCGAATGAGCAAGTAGGGGTGTCAACAAAAGAGGTAGCGAGCCTAACTACAATTGCAGGAATCGATTTGACTCACTTTCATTTTGTTTATGGAAAGTGAAAGTTGTTTCATTTAGTATGAGATCGCTGAACACCTCGTTGTGCTTATATCTCTCGCCTATCGAAGTTCTATTCAAAAACATCATACCAGAACTTGTATACAGAAGGATATCCCTCGGCGCAGTAGTTTTTCCATACCAATTTAGCTACCCGGTGCTACTATTGGCATAATAACCGGTACACCATAGGTTGGCCCAATCCTGTCCTCTTGTACTAGGGTTGGCTCCTCGTAGTTATCACTTTAACACCAATTGTAGATAGGAACTGAAATCTCTTACGATGTTCTAAACCTAACTCACGTACCACTTGAATTGGCAAACAAACTAAACCCTTGGGACCTTTTCAACCCCAAGATGTGATGTGTTGACATCAAGGTGTCAAACGACTCCGTCGATAAGAGCTCTTGCGAATCGTCAGCCTGTTATCGCCGGTGTAACTTTGAAATGGTGAGCGATAGCCTTTCCACACGAGACTCCCAAATCACTATAATTGATTTTCGTCTCTATTCGACCAGTCGGTCTCATAGTCACGCAGGCGTATACCATTACGCTCACGAGCAAAATCTTAGCTTGAGCCTACCTTTGCACACCTCCGTTACTCTTGTGGAGGCATCCACCCTAGAAAAGCTACCCACCTCGTAGTTTCCTTCCCCTCAAATAATCAGTGTGGTAGTTAGGCATCCTTAGACAAAAGAGTGGTCTTTCAGGATTGGTCTTTGTGTGTCACCGCCTCCCACCTATCCTACACATTTGATCAAGGTTGTCATTGTGAAGATATAGTAAAGGTGCACGAGGTCTTACTGCTTAGCCGTTAGTACTCCGCATCTTCACGGAGAATTCAATTTCATCGGGTCCATATCGGAGATAGCGGGGCAGTCGTTACACCATTCATTTAGGTCGCTATTTATGCAACAAGGAGTTTTGCTACCTTAAGATGTTAGAGTTACAACCGCTGTTTATTGGGGCTTCCATTCAAAGCTTACAACACTCAACACTGGGTAGGTGTCAGACTCTATTCATCATATTAATACTTAACAGAATCCTGTGCTTCTAATAAACAATCGCTACCCCCTGGTATGTGCCACTTTCTTAATCAAAAGATAGGAGAGCACTTCTCCCGAAGTTGCGGGGTCATTTTACCGAGTTTATTTAACATGGTTCTCTCAAGCGCCCTAGTATACTCTACTTTTTCACCTATGTCGGTTTGGGGTATGGTTAGTTCATCAAGAGGATCGCCCTCCCAATTTGAAGTTTTTTCTTGGAAGTTTCCCACCTTGTGGAATATGACAACAATCGTGAATATAAACACACTCGCTACTATGGAAAGGTGGTACGCTCTGCTCTTTCACGACCCCAACTCTAATAAAAGGACTCAAGGCCCTTGACTTATGTATCATTACATGTAGTCAAGGCACGATCCTGAATCGGAATGGGGGAATAGTCAAAAGGCGAGCACTGAAATGAGAAATGCTTGTAGACTCGTGAAGCGATTCGAACAAGTCGTACATTCCTTGTTGGTTCATACTAGAAAGTGCTTCAGAAGATGTTAGCAAGTGAGCGGAGCTGGAGCCTGGAATGTTCCCCCGCTTGGCGGAGCTGGAGCCTACTTTTGAGTCTGAGAATTTAGATAACAAAAAGTGTCCGCCCCTTAGGTTGCCAAACTACGACGAGAGTTTCGCCTTTTGAAGCACCGATTGCGTAAGGCGACCGAGCCAGGTCGATTCAGAAAGGCTTTGATGACTCAAGTTCATATTAGGGAAAAGAGAGCAAGGGGAAGTTTAAAAATGGTCGAATCGCCCATATCTTGTTGCCCTTGGCCTGATCATCCAATTCGCTCCAATAGACGGGCATGGTTCGCAGTCAAAGCAACTTCTTCACTTTTGTGTACACATCGGATGGCAGCCCTTTCAGGTTCCTTAGGGACTTATTCACTCTATGTAGATTGAATGAACGCAGAAAGTCTTCCGCTGACAGGTGATCGTGTTTTTCATAGGATTTCTTGTTACTTTTGTGAGCAATCTCACTTCTGATATCTTCAGGTGTTGTCTCCAAAAAAGTTCCTCGATTGAAAGAGCGTCCTGCTACCGACACTTGAAAAAGCAGTTTTCAAGGTTCGCCGCTTCGATGAATCACTTGAGCCCTGATACATTTTTGGTGCCATGGAACTAGACTAGTGAGCTATTACACTTTCTTTAAAGTATGGCTGCATCCAAGCCCTCCTCCTGGTTGTCATCACTCGATCACTTCCTTTTCCACTAAGTGATTGCTTAGGGACCTTAGCGTACGATCTAGGCTATTTCCCTCTCGACTTTGGATCTTAGCACCCGAAACGTCTATCTGTAAAAATGATTTAGGTCTATATACAGAGTTTCCCTGGGGTTGGTAATGAGAAATGGCTACCCTCGTTCATCGAGTGCTCTAACTCGGGCTTTGGGTTCTGTTGTTTGTTCTTTCTGGTGTAGTGTAGTTAGTTGCTTGCTGCTTACAACCTTAAGTATAGCGTGCTAGCACGGTTGGCAGTAAAATTCAGTCTTCGAGACCTACGAGTGGAGTGCATAAACCCCTTATGAGATAAGGGCAAGCAATAAGTGAATGAGCAAGTAAGGGCATCAACAAAAAAGGTAGCTAGACATAACGCAATTGCAGGAATCAATTCGACTCTGTTTCGTTTTGGTTATGGAAAGTGAAAGTTGTTTCGTTTAGTACGAGATCATTGAACACCTCACGGTGCTTACACCTCTTATCTATCGAAGATCTGTTCAAAAACCTCCTACGAGAACTTGTATAGAGAAGGATTTCCCGCGTCATAGCAGTTCTTCCTTACCAACTTAGCTATCCAGTGCTGCTATTGGCATAACAACTGGTACACCATAGGTTGGCCTAAAGCAATCATTTCGTACTAGGGTTGGCTCATCACAGTCCATTTAACACCAAAGATAGATAGGAACCAAACTATCTCGCGGCGTTCTAAACCCAAGTCACATACCACTTGAATCGGCGAACAATCGAACCCTTGGGACCTTTCTCAACCCTAGGATGTGATGAGTCGACATCGAGATGCTAAACGACTCTGTCAATAAGAGCTTACAAGAGTCATAAGCCCGTTATCCCCAATGTACCTTTGATTTGTTGAGCGAGAGCCCTTCCACACAGGACTCCAGGATCATTATGGCTGACTTTTGTCTCTGTTTTACCAGTCGTTCTCACAACCAGGCAGGCTTATACCATTACGCAGAATCTTAGCTTGAGCCTACCTTCGCACACTTTAGTTACTCTCTAGGAGGGATCTACCTAGATAAACTACCTACCTCGCAGTGTCCCGACCCCTGAATGATCAGTGCGGCGGTTAGGCATCCTTAGACGAAAAAGGTAGTCTTTCAGGATTGGTAGTTGTGCGTCACCACTTCCCACCTATCCTACACATTCGATCAAGGTTATGACAGCGAAGCTATAGTGAAGGTACATAGGGCCATACCGCCTAGTCGTTAGTAATCTGTATCTTCATGGAGAATTCAATTTCACTGAGTCCTTGTCGGAGACAACAGGGCAGTCGGTACACTACTCTTGCAGGTTGCTACTTATGTGACAAGGAATTTTGTTACCTCATGACAGTTAAAGTTACTGCCGCTATTTATTGGGGTTCCATTCAAAGCTTATAACACTTCTCCTTCTGACCCTACATCACTGGGCATGTATAAAACTATATATATCGTCTTACCACTTAGCAGAGTCTTGTGTTTTTAATAAATAACTGCTACCCCAAGTATGCGCCGCTTTCCTAATAAAAAGATAGGAGAGCGGCCCTTCTCCCGAAGTTATGGGGTCATTTTGCCTAATTCTTTAGACATGGTTCTCTCAAGCGCCCTAGTATACTGTACTTGTTCACCTATGTTGATTTGGTGTACGGTCAGTTCACTGGGAGGACCACCCTCCCTATTCAAAGTTTCTTCCAAGAAGTTTCCACCTCGTTCACTATGACAACAGTTTCAAAGATAAACACACTCGTTACTATGGCAAGGTGGCACGCTCTGCTTTCTTAAGATTTACTATAATAAAAAGACTCAAGGCCCTTGACTTATGTATCATTACATGTAGTCAAGGCACAGTCCGAAATTGGAATGGGGGAATAGTCAAAAAGCGAGCACTGAAATGCGAAAGGCTTCTAGATTCGTGACGCGATTAAAACAAGTCGAACGTTCCTTGGTGGGTCACACTAGAAAGTGCTTCGAATGGTGTCAGCGGATGTGTGGAGCTGGAGCGAGGCATGTTCGCCCGCTTGGCTAAGTGTTTGCGTACTTTAAAGTCTGAGCCTTTAGATAACAAAAGTGTCCACCGCTTAGGTTGCCAAACTATGATGAAAGTTTCACCTTTTGATGTGCTAGTAACGTAGGGCGACTGGGCCAGGCCGAGTCAAAAAGGCTTTGATGACTCAAGGTTCATATTAGGGAAAGGAGAGCAATGGGAAGCTTAAAAATAATCAAATCGCTCTTATCTTGCTGCCCTCGGCCTGATCATCCAATTTGCTCCAATAGACAGGCATGGTTTAGTAGTCAAAGCAATTTCTTCACTTTCTTTTACCCATCGGACGACAACCCTTTTGGGGGTTCCTCAGGGACTTATTCACTCTATGTAGATTGACTGACCGCAGAAAGCCTTCTACTGGCAGGCAATCATGTTTTTCATAGGATTTCTCATTACTCATATCAACATTCTCACTTCTGATATCTCCGGGTGTTATTTCCAAAAACCCTTCCCAATTGACTGAACGTCCTGCTACTGACACTTGAAAAAATAGTTTTCTAGGTCTCGTCACTTTTGTGAATCACTTGAGCCCTAATACATTTTCATTGCCATGGAGCCAGACCAGTGAGCTACTACGCTTTCTTTAAAGGATGGCTGCTTCCGAGCTCACCTCCTAGTTGTCATCCCTCAATCACCTCTGTTTCCACTAAGTGATTTCTTAGGGACCTTAGCATACGATCTGGGCCCCATATCAACTTTGGATCTTAGCACCTAAAAAGCCTGTCCGTACGAATGATTTAGGCCTATATACATAGTTTCCCTGGGGTTGGTAATGCGAAATGGCTACCCTAGCCTATTGAGTGCTCACTCGGGCCTTGGGTTGTTTTTTTTTTTTTTTTTTTTTTTTTTTTTTTTTTTTTCCGTCGTAGTGTAGTCGGTAGCACTGCTTACGCTTGCGGCCTCAAAACTACAGCACACTAGCGTGACTCGCTTCACTCTTGTTGCTCCATTCGTTGCTGTTAAGCTTATCTTATTGGTGTAGTGTAATCATTGCTTGCATACTAGGTTGTCAGCGAAATTCAGTCTTCGAGACCTGCGAGTGGAATGTATAGGGCCCTTGTGAGATAGGGGTGAGCCAGAAGCGAATGAGTAAGTAGGGGCGGCAACAAAAGAGGTACCAAGATTGACCGCAATCGCATGAATCGAATTTACTCTCTTCCATTTTGGTTATGGAAAGTGAAATTCGTTTTGTTTAGTACGAGATCGTTGAACACCTAGTGGTGCTTACACCTCTTGCCTATCGAAGATCTGTTTAAAAACCTCATACGAGAACTTGTATAGAGAATAATTTCTAACGACGCAACAATTCTTCCATACCAACTTAGCAGCCCATGTTATTGGCATAACAACTAGTACACCATAAGTTGGCCTAACCCAGTCCTCTCATACTAGGGTTGGCTCCTCACAAATCTCCCTTTAACACCAACGATAGATATGGACCTTCTTCAACCCTAGGACGAGACGAGTTGACATCGAGATGCCAAATGACTCTATCAATAAAAGCTAATGGGAGTCATCAACCTAGTATCCCCGGTGTACATTTGATCTGTTGAGTGAGGCCCTTCCACACGGGACTCCCAGATCACTAAGGCCGACTTTTGTCTTTATTCGGCAAGTCGGTCTCACAGTTAGGCATGCTTATGCCATTACGCTCACGAGCAGAATCTTAGCATGAGCCTACATTTGCATACCTCATTTACTCTTTAAGATGCAACTACCTAGAGAAACTATCCACTTCGCAGTTTCCCGCCTCCCGAATGATCGGTGCGGTGGTTAGGCATCCTTAGACGAAAGAGTGGTCTTTCAGGATTGGTTGCCGTATGTCACAATTTCCCACCTATCCTACACATTTGATCAAGGTTGTCACCGTGAAGCTATAGTAAAGGTGCATAGGTTCCGTCTAGCCGTTGGTACTCCGCATCTTCACGGAGAATTCAATTTCACCAAGTCCTTATCAGAGATAGCAGGGCATTTGTTACACCATTCGTCCAAGTCGCTACTTATGCGACAAGGAATTTCATTACCTCAGGACAGTTATAGTTACTGCCGCCATTTACCGGGGCTTCCATTCAAAGGTTATAACACTTTTCCTTTCGACCATATAGCACCAGGCAGGTATCAGACTCTATACATCATGTTACCACTTAGCAGAGTCTTGTGTTTTTAATAAATAGTTGCTACTCCTAGTATGTATCGCTTCCCTAATAAAAGATAGCTGAGTTTCTTCGACATGGTTTCTCAAGCGCCCTAGTATACTCTACTTGTTCACCTATGTCAGTTTGGGGTACGGTCAATTCACTAAGAGGATCACCCTCCAAATTTAAAGTTTTTTCCTTGAAGTTTCCACCTTGTTGACTATGACAGCAGTCGCGACTATAAACAGACTCGCTACTATGGCAAGGTAGTAAGCTCTGCTTTCTCACGACCCTAACTTTACTCAAAAGACTCAAGGCCACTGACTTATATATCATTACGTGTAATCAAGGCACGATCTTGAATCGAAATGAAGGAATAGTCAAAAGACGAGGACTGAAATAAGAAAAGCTTGTAGACTCATGACGCGATTCGAACAAGCCGGACGTTCCTTGGTGGTTCACACTAGAAAGTCCTTTGAAAGGTGTCAGTAGGTGTGCAGAGCTGAAGCTCAGCATGTTTACCCACTGGGCCGAATGTCCACCCACTTCAGAGTCTGATCCTTTAGATAACAAAAAGTGTCCGCCCCTCAGGTCGCCAAACTACGACGAGAGTTTCACCTTTTGAAACACCAATAGTGTAGGGCGATTAGGCCAGGCCGAGTTAGAAATGCTTTGATGACTCAAGGTTCATATTAGGGAAATGAGAGCGAGGGGAAGCTTAAAAATGGTCAAATCGTATCTTGCTGCCCTCGGACCGATCATCCAATTCGCTCCAATTGATAGGCATGGTTCAGTAGTCAAAGCAACTTCGTCACGTTCGTGTACCCATCAGACAACGACCCTTTTGGGTGTTCCTTAGGGACCAATTTGCTTTACATAGATTGACTGAACGTAGAAAGCCTTCCACTATCAAGCGATCGTGTTTTTCACAGGATTTTTCGTTACTCATATCAACATTCTCTCTTTTGAGATCTATACGTGTTGTCACCAAATACCTTCCCCGATTGACAAAATGTCTTGCTACTGACACTTGAAAAAATAGCTTTCAAGGTCTCATTGCTTTGGTGAATCACTTAAGCCCTGATACATCTTCTGTGCCATGGAGCTAGATCAGCGAGCAATTATGCTTTCTTCAAAAGATGGTTGCTTCCAAGCCCACATCTTGGTTGTTATTGCTTGATCACTTCGTTTTCCACTAAGTGATTGCTTTTAGCGTATGATATGGGTTGTTTCCCTCTCGATTTTAGATCTTAGCACCTAAAAAGTCTATATGTACAAATGATCTAGGCATGTATTCAGAGTTTCCCTGGGGTTGGTAAAGCGAAATGGCCACCCTAGCCTATTTAGTGCATTACTTTGAGCCATCGACATCATACGCTCTACAGAAATAGATTTCGCACAAAACTAAATATATCTGATCTTAGTTGGCCTTTCACCCCTAGCCACAAGTCATCCCCATATTTTGCCACAAACATAGGTACGGTCCTCTATAGCTTGTTAGAGCCCTCTTCAACCTGCTCATGGATAGATCGATTGATTTCGGGTCAAATAAGAAGAACTAGAAGATTACACCTCTAGAAAACGCCTAATCCTAATGGCTTAAGCAGTTGTTCCCATTTCCTTGCTTACCTATCGTGCAAAAGGTATGCTTTTAGAGTGAGTGCGCCCATTGCCTCTAAGCTCTGCTCATTCGATTGATTATTCACATTGGATATCAGGTTCTCTATTACACTCCCCAAATATGGTTCTTTTCACCTTTCCATCACAATACTTGTACACTATCGGTCATTGAGGAATGCTTAGGCTTAGAGGGTGGTCCCCTTTTCTTGCTTGAAAGCAATCAAAATTTGAACATGTTGCGTTTTACTGAGAATGATCGAACCATGGGAACAAATCTACTAGGCTATCACTTTCTTTGGCCAGATCTTCCAACCTTTTCACAATTATAGTTCACTGTGCGTGTAGGCTTGGAAGCCAGCAGAAAAAGTCCAGCCTACGTTAGCATGACTACACTACACCAAAAAAAACACTTCGTTTCTTCAAGCTCTGCTTGCTGCTTTTCGCTACTTGAATTTTTGCATGTAGTGCAGTCAAGGCATAGGAAAGCGTACTGGAGTTAAGCTTTCTCTTTTTAGTGTAGTTAGCTTCTTGCTCATTTTTCCATCATCCAATCCACACGAATCGAATGAAACCTGGCAAAAAAGAAGCAAATCAAGGCTCGAAAGATTTACTAGAGTAAGGTTGTGCTAGTCCATCATGTAGTTTTCTTCGCTTACTTCGGAACATGTTTATTTTTCTTCAAAGCCCTAATTCGCTCTCACTTGCCGCTACTAATGGGGACTCGGTTGATTTCCCTTCCTTTAGCTAGTCAGATGTTTCAGTTCTCTAAGTTTTAAAAGTCCAAATAGCGCAGAATAGCCACATAACTTATATACGATTTCCTGATCGGATATCCATGGATCATAAATGGTATCTCCCTATATACTTTTGCTTTTGAACGAGTCTTTCCTTCTCAATGACTGGGCATCCATCTAATGCATGATTTTCGATACAGGGTGGTACACTGAACACCAACCCAATCTCGACGAAAAAATCAATACTATATGACAAGGAAAAATTTGTTCTTATCTTCTTGCTGCACTGCAAGCCTTTCGTATCATCGCTCTTTTCCCTGTTTCCATTTTAGTTCACATTTAGTAGTGCTATTTCACTACTATCTGATTGCTATGTGTGCGATGCGGATCATCCTTCCCTTTTTATACTGTAGTGTAAAATTCTTGATCCATTTCTTTTCGAATTCTAAGTTGTTAATGCGAAAATCCATTCCCATTCTATGATACGCAATTTTGTTGGATACGCCTTACAACTTTATACACGTCATCAAATTTCATGGGTGATCATACTCCATTTGTCTTGATCCTTTTGTTGTATGATGCAGAGTAGGTTGCCACTTCATTTCTCATATGGGAAAGGGAGTTGATCTATCGAATTGGGACCACTTTCTCAGAAAGCATAGCTCACTTTTTTTTTCGCATCCATTAGTTGGTCCATTTCTTCGTATGTAATATTATATGACAAAACATCGCTCGAATCGGTCGTCAGTCCATCGATAGTAGTCCTTCTACTATCTCTATCTACCCTGACTTACGAAAAAGAGTCTCACTGGTCTCACTTATCGAAATAAAGACCTCATGATCCGTTATGTCGGTTTAAAATGACATTTTCACAGGTGATCCAATGGAGCTTTTCTCGGCTTTTGTCTTCCCGTGGAATGGCAAGGATCCCTGATCTTGTGTTGGGTTAATTCTGTTCTGGTATGTACTATACTATGTATGGTCAGATGTTCCACCGACTTGCTTTTTTCCAGTTCGTGGTATTAGAACTCCGTTCTAGCATGTCCACTATATGGTTATGGTGGCGTAATCCTTCTGACAGCAGATAAGCCAGATGAGGACCTTTGGTAGCATGTCACAAGACTCGATAGGGGTTGTAAGGATCAGATGAGCTAGACTAGAAAGCTCGCGTAGAAATAGAACGTCACCGCTATAGCCTAAAGCATGTCTGAGCAAGATCTTTGAGACGCCTATGCGTATTGCGTGTTTTCCCTTTTAGGCCTATTCTTCACTATCAACTGTTATGATAATAATGACCATATTATATGAGCTTTTCTTATTTTTAGCAGGTCGAGAGCTCGACGTTATAAGAATTTCGTAAGGTATTTGCATTTTTCCTATGGAAGTGAAGGATCCTCTTAGGCTTTTCTTCGACCTTAGGCTTCTCAGGCCCTTTATCGTGAGAAAAATATTAATGAAAAGGAATGCATTTTTGCTATGTTACTAATACTTGTACTTGCTCTACTATTCTTCCCTAGCCTGGAAGGGCATAAAACAAAAAAAAATGCTGATTTAGGCTTAGCATACTCTTTTGAATTTATCCACCATTAATGATAAATAATAAATAAATCAAAAGAAAGAGTAAGGCCATTCCATTTCGACAAAAGACCCGCGCCAAAACTCCATAGCTTTTGGTCTGCAATCTTGATCATGATTTTCATGTACTTCTTAGTTTCGTGTAGAATAGTCAGGGTAATCCACTTAGTTCATCGGCTCTAACGCTCAACACATAAACTTTCCTCGTATATTAAGGCATTGGGTAGACAACGGAGGTACAGGTTGGGACAGAAACTCTAAGATATAAGGCAAAGGCAGATGTAGTGAAAGCAGGAAAGGCATTTCGCCTCGTATCTTTCAAGTTCTTGGGCGATACCCAAAGCTAGTTGCTGATTTTCCAATAACATATAAAGTGACCAAACCACGGGGAGCTAGAGATCACATTAAAAATTGAGTAGCGGGATCCCTAGCATCAGTAGCAAAGAAAAAATCAGCAACAATTATAGTTGAATCTGTTTATTTGGAACCAACACTCTCAAAGTATAATGAAAGGTGGTAATAGGAGCAGTAGGAAAGGTGGCTAGTTAGCTTGATGCATTTGAACCAGATCCTGTTGACTCACCAGCATTTGAGTCAACAGTGGACCCAATATCCTTGTCAACACTTAAAGAGCCAAAGCTCGTGGATGGAGTATAGCATTCATCTATAATCAGGTGATCGGAAGGGCAAAAAATTACTTTTTATGTTATGTTAAATCGTATAAAATTGGCACTAGAACTCCTTAAAAAGCTGCTGGTTGGGATGCTTCTAATACAAAAGCACGCTGCGAGGAGGTAGCATAGATCGGTAGGAAAGAGGCAAGAGCCATCCAAAAGCCATTAAAGGTAAGCACAGGCGTAGTCTTTAAGCCGTTCTATTTTCTTTGGTTTACCCATAAACACCTGGTGTACCGATAGCTAAGGCCTAGGCAAAAGCGAAGATAGAAATAAATGCATAAGCACTAGAAGCAATGGTAGAAACCGAGGCACCTTAAGTAGTAGAAGTGAAGGTAGCGGGAAAAACACTTAATCGAATGGAATTTTTTGACACTGATTATGCAACTAGAGAATCTGAAACAAGCTAGGCGAGTTAATTGGAAGGTATACCATCCATGCTCTATCTATAGTGCAGCTTTCACTCTACCAACTTCATCCTCATCTATATTTTAATATGAACTTAAACCGATAACTGAATCCTTATCCGTCAAGGCTACTAGCTATCGGCCTATAAGGTATGCGTAGTAAGGTAGCTAATCATACATGTAGAGAATGTTCGACTGGGTTGGGCTATAGCGATGAGAGCAGCTGGGCAAATCTGAGGCGAAGACATGGGCATGTATAAAGATACACCACTGGAAGGGAGGTTTCGTAGTATTAATCCAGAGCCATTCATGGATCCTGAATCACAAGCATTCATTTAAGTAGCACGAGTTGCGTCGCTCCCTTTTTTGAATTGCAATGTTCCACATAGGTTTCGTAGTATTAATCCAGAGCCATTCATTTAAGTAGCACGACTTCTTTCCATTGTGATTGACATCTTTAATGAATGTGTTGATCAGGGCTATCACTAATGCCATGGGCTAGGTATGTTTAATGTATCAACATTAAGTGAAGGATGCCAGGGTTTCAAACCTTTTTAAAGAATCTATAGTGACCTGGCCCCCTAGTAGGTGAAAAAATGAAGCCGAATGAGGGCATAATGGGGAGTAAGAATGAGAATAACATGAATGAAAGCCAAGCAAGTACTATCCACATATTTTGAACATAAGAATAGAATAGGTGGACTGACAAAAACCTTTTGATGCAGTATTTCACTGCTATGAAGCCAAGGGCAGGGACAACTATGGATGGTAAAGGCAGAGGTCTCTAACCGCTAGAGGAGGAAGTGAAAGACCTAGCCACATTTTCTTGTTTTGCAGGTAGTTTCTTTCTAATGTCTGCACTAGATCCTTGTCATACAAGTGAAAGTACCCGACCCGCCCTGGTAGTGACCAAACGAAAGGAAAGGAAGAATGCTACTAAATTGGTATCTGATTAGTAAGTTGCTTGTTTCCTCGAGGAAGAAGAAAGTAGACAATTATTAGCTTTCTCTAAGGGTTTGAGGTATCTCTTCTGCAGAGATTGAATATATGAAAGCAGAAGTTTAATAATTTCTAATTCACTTCAAGCCAAGTGCAAAAATTGATAGATATAAAGTAAGGTTAGTGGCAAGAGGATTCACACAAACCAAAGGAATATATTATGATGTGTAACTCTAAGAGGCATGAAGAAAGGCCTTCTTTTTCTTTCTCGACTTGTAGAGCATAGAATGTCGTATCCCAACATTTATATAATATGACCTTTCCTAGCCTTCTTCTTTCATCAGTTGTGAAAGAAGCTTTTGTTCATGAATCTTCTATTCACTTAAAACATAAACGAGCAAGAAGGTAATAAGAAAAAAATTAGTGAGGTACGTAGTCGTTTTCCTGGCACTCAATTTGACTGTTGTTCTGACATCAGAAGATTTTATAGAAGATCAACTCTCCATCGTGGCTTTTGGTAAACACCCCTTAACCACTTATCTTACTATACAAGATTCATTCTTTCTATTACTATACGTGGGGGTAATGGTATCCAACCAAAGAGACTATTCATTTTTGGGTCCCTTTGCCGATATGACGAAATCATCTTTAAGTAAAAAAAAAAGTACAACACAACTTTTGAAAGAGTTTACATACTTATTACTACCATAGAGCAGAGAGGAGATAGAACACGTGGAGAACATAATCTATACTTTTGGCTCAAGGCTCAATGCTCGATAGGTTGTAGATAAAACGTTCCATTGCATTATGGGGGTTGAGGGGATAGACCTTTAAAGTCAGCCTTTCCAGAGTAGCTTTTTCATAAGCCAATCCTAGTAAATAAAAGCTTCCTTGATGTGACTAAAATTAGAAAATATTTTGAACTGAACACTATTCTATTATAAAGAAATTCTTTATATAAAGTATAGTCTAAGGTGTCCCTTCTTTCTTTTCTCAATTTCTTTCGATCAGCTTGAATTTTAGAGGGCCCACCATCTCCACTACCCCTTTCCCCAGCTCAAGCCACTTTACCATGCTATGATACTTGGACTGGGTGCCTCATTTCTCTATACATTTATATACATTGAAAGTACTCTTTTAGTAATGAAATGGCTATAGCTCCTATAAGAACTACTGGAAAATTATAGTGGAGAAGTCGAGACCAATTAAATTGAAGGCTATCATTAATAACTTTGATGCCATTCTTAAAAAGAAAAGTGGGTTTTAAGGAGACTCTTTTGACCTAATTATAAGAAAATTCATGAATAACCATACCCCTTATAGATTTGGCAGACTGATGGTTTTTCTCCTCTGTTTCTTTGATTTTTTGAAAATCAAAGGAAAAGAAAATGTAAAGCAAAAAAAAAAATAGAAGAAGAAATATTCCAAAGCCCAAGAGTTTGGTTTCCCAGCCAGATAGTCCGAAAATCAGATTGAACAGCCTAAAAACACCATCATTAAGGAAAACAATGTAATAACTTAGGTTAGAGCAAAGCCCAAAATCACATAACCAAATGATTGTTTAGCCAATGATGTATTTCGCGCCACGGAATGGATCGAGGAACTTGGGACATTTCCAATACCGACAGCAGCTCCCGGTGAAGCAATTTTAGCAGCTTCGACACCTATTGATTTTTCACCTTCTAACATCTCCATGATCTAGCATCGACCATTCCATTCATTTCATAATAGTTTCTCTGTCATTCCATCTCGCTTTAAAAGATTAGAAAATTTTTGGTCTCCTTATAAAATTTAGAAGAAATACCATTTTCACGCATATATCGATATATGGGAATCATCTCTTGCATGCCATACCTCTCTTCAAACATTTCCACCAAGCGTTCCGTCTTGAACTCTTCAGGGAGCTGCATCCCTTCCTGTCTCCTAAATTTGAGGATGTGCTCCCCGATCGCCTAGTGTATTTTATGAATTTCTCTGAAAAGACTCATTGGGTTTTTTAGTAAAGGGAATCCTATATAAGATCTTGAGAAATTGTAGACAGTGGAATTTCCATCGGCCTATGAGCCCTAAGTAAGAAGAATCCTTTTGTCCCCGAAAGCCAAGTCATCAAACACCCACAAAAATGAATCAAAAAATTTAAAAAAGCCGAAAACATGAAATCAAATATTTGAAATATATATAAGAAAGAAGAAAGCTAAAGCTTTTTTTTGAGTACTCAAAAAAAATAAAGAAAAGAATGTAGGAAAGAAAAAGAAACAAAACTTGGGCTATCTTTATAATGCTGGCCGACAATATTTCTAGATAGGTCGAACTATTGGAAGAAAATGGAAAAGGAACACTGAGTGGGGTCAAAGAAACTAGTAGACTGATCACTAAATAGATACAAATAGGTCTAAATTCTGACATCACCACAACTTACTTTGTTCTCGCGCTCTGCTCGTGGTGCTCCTTGCTCGCGGAGCGGCATACTAAAAAGAAAGAAAGAAGGAAAGCCCTTATTCGGATTCGAACTGACGACTGAAGCCTTTTTTTTAAAGGACTAAAAAAAGATTATGACCATTCTTTATACGATCTTTACTACTTTCCTGAGAGGTGGGAACAACTGCTTTCTTTCCCAAGAGGATAGGAGAAGGAATGATTCGGTATTAGGTAACTAAGAAGTTAGGTGCTCCTATGCATCAATCACACGCAACACATTTTCTATATATCTGTCTTCATTATCTGCTACGTGTTATCGGAGATAGAGCAATGGGAGGTTGAGAAAAATCTTTGAAAGTTTCTGCAACAGGTGCAGATGCGAAAGCCTATTACTTAAGATCATAGTGTTCCACATACTCCTTGAATAGGCTCTCTTTTTCTTCATTTTTCTTTTTATCATTATAGTTTAGTAAGCGACATCTAATTGAATTGATTCACCGGATCAATCTTCTATCTACAAAATAGAAGAGTTATATGTTAAGGTCGACTTCATGAAAACTAGCAAGTTTTGCAAAAAGATAGATGGAAAAAATGGATTTAGCCCCACCGTTGTTAGATCAATTCCCATTCTTTCTTTAATGGAATAAGGAACAGGTAGAGTTTCGACTATCAGGAATAGGCTATAGCCTATGAATAAAATGCTGACTATCTATCAATGATATAGGATCAGAATGTCAATCGATAAGATGAGCCTACGAAAGATTTCAATTTCTGACTTTGATGACTGACATCTTCACTTACGAAACGAAACTGAGTTCATAAAATAGCCAGTGTCCTTGAATTCCTCTCTTCGAAATCGTCTTCTCTTATTGTTAAATGCGTTGTACGATACTCTATTAGAAGGAGTGAAGGTTAGGCAAGCACGGAAGACTTTGACTATGTGCCGCCACTAGCCCTGGGCTTGGATAGTTCTTTCATTGAAGGAACATGACAGAATAGAACTAGAACCATATCCTTCACAAATTCAGTCTGGGCTTGGATAGTTCTCTTATTGTTAAATTCGTTCTCTGGTTCCCTTACCTTCTTAGAATAATCTGATCTAATAAAGTAAGACAATAAAGAATATTAAAAAAATGAGGCCTGACTATCTTACCTAGCTCCTAAGAGAGTCCCAAGCGAAACGACTTCTCACTTGAGCCCTAATCGGGGAATGGAAATCTCATTTTTGCCTTTCCTTCTCCTTCCCTTATCAGCAAACTAGTCACTTATTGAATCTTTTTTTTGCTTCCATCTTATGTCACCCTCTCACTCGCGTCTCCTCTTTCAATGGGTAAGGGAATGTTCTAAATGAAGTGGCATGTTTATGCTGTTTTGAAGAAAACCTACGTACCTCGAAGGGTAGGAAATGGTTTTGTCTCGAGAACGTGATTCCATCAATCAAGCTTTTTTGCTTACCGCCTAAGATGGAATTGATAAATGCATCAACAATTAAGTGCTAACACCCTCCGAGGGTGCGAAATTACCCCCCTTCTGAAGCTAATGGAATGGCTTAGCTTGCCTTGCTTCCTCTGTCCTTCCCATCTCTACTTTAAATATATAGAGTTTTCATACAAACTCCTTGACTTGCCTATCTGAATCTGAATCCTCTACTTTCCTTGTTCGTTCACTTGCTCGGTCTGGTTCACCTTACCCACTGGCTTCGACGATTACAGTTCACTAATTTAAATCATTTTTTCTAAAGCTATAATATCAATAATACTTCATATTTTCTTACTTGTCACATTAAAGATTTCACGCATCAAATTCTTACTAATTAGAACTAGCACTTGCTGCTATTCACTCAGCATAGAACAAACGAGATGCTAATTGGAAAAGGACTTATCGGACCTGCCTTCCCAAAAAGCACGAGCCATTTTTCAACATTTTGGAGAACCACTGTACATTCGCACCTTGGCCATGTAGATCCGTCCCACTCTCCAGACCTCACCTCTGCTTTTGGAGTAAGGGATGACTCGGATGGTCAGATATAATAGAACATGTTAGTCACGCTTTAAGGGGATGCTACGGTGCCTTAGCTGGTTCTCGATCCTCCTTCAAAAGTGGTGATGTAGGCGAATATTTACTTGGCAGTCCCTGATTGAATCCAAATTGTAACCCTACACGATGAGGGTAGTAATCTACCTCAAGGTATTCCATTTAAATTTTCTTACCAGATTGTTCATAATGCTGCTAGTAAAGTCAATTTCCTTTGAAAAAATAAGAAAAAGAAAGAAATTGAGTCTTACGCAGTGTGGAAGGACATTGTTATGAATTCTGAAAGCCTTGTCAAATATTTTAGGGCCTTCTACTTACTTGACCCTGAGAATACGGCCTCTGGATATGAAATTTCTTGTTAATATCTTCCACGAAGATTAAGCTTACTCTATGACATCTAACTATGCTTGAAAATGACGGGCCTCTTGAATCGTTCAAAGATGCTCTTTTATTTGAGAATTTTTTCCAACACCATGCCTGCAGCAAATGGAATTATGCCAGCTAGAGTCTCGATATTCAGATTTAAAGCTACGTTGAATAAGTGTTATGAAATGAGACGTGTTGGTGAAACTTTAATAATTGATCTATGAAGCCAATACACGAGAGATCCTAAATGCCTCCATGTGATGCTGTCAGTTTCTTTGCTATGTGAGCACAATACATACTTTTTTTTTAAGACCGAAGAGTCCCTTTTTAAGTTAAACATACTGAATTACCTATCTATTGACCATGGAATCCCCTAATTTGAGATTTAATCACATGAATGGATTCTTTTTTTGCCTTCTTGGTTATTATATGCTTAGCTTCTTTCAAAGGAAAAAAAATGCTTTGTCTTGGGGGTTACCTTTATTCCATTTTTTCAATATCAAAATAGTTTTCATGGGATCTCTTGCAATTAAAGCGTTGTTCCCGTAGCCTCTACTCACTCATCAACACCCCTCACTACTAAAAGTTTATCTTATCGTTCTTCTGATATGCTTCCAGTTTTCGTCTACTTTAGAACATCCAGAGAAGATGTTGCTGCATGTGGCATTTCTACTTTAAGTCCCAACACATTTCATTTATCTTTTCTTGTAGAGTGGCTGCTTTCTTCGAAAGTGCAGTTTTGGAATGCCCACTTTTCATTTGCTTCTTTATCCATCCAAGCAAAGAGTGATTCAAGAATCTCTCCTTTAAGCTCTTCAAATTCTGACTCAAGGCTCTCTCCTTCCTCATATAGACGTGTCTACATAGGAGGAATGATGCATATTCTATTTCTCCTATTCTGCTTGGGACCCCTTCTCGAACCTGGTCTGGATTACCCACCTCATATGCCCTTACTTTGAGGACTTACTACAACAAAGGCTACTTCCCACCTAACCTGGCTTTGCTACCACTTGTCATGGCCTTAACAATCTACATGCTAAGGAAAACGTGCGACACCTGAACTAAGCCCCTTGTTAGCTCAAGTCATCCAACCAACCAAATAGCGGGAGGAGGGATACCCCAGGGAAGGGGGAACACATAAGTTGCCAGTTCTAATCGAAGGAATAGAGGACAAGGTACTCGACCAACTAATCAGTATTGGGGAGAACTAATCTAGCTATCAGCTAAAGGTAGATTGCTTCAAAACTACTTAGTAAGTAGGATCGGAGTTGAATTAAGACTCCCCTTTCGGAGTTTAATTGTAAACTGACTTAGCCTTTCACTTCTTTCTTTCCCTCACATTAAGGAGAGCATTCTTCAAGAAATATGAAAAGCATCAAGGATTCCTTGTTCGTTGGAAAGGAATCCATTTCTCCTCCTGACGAAGACTAAAGAGTAAACCTTGTATTCCTTCTTTCAACTTCATCTCAAAGAAGCTTATACCTTAAAAGTAGTCTTCACCCCTTCTTGGGTGAACTTATCTGTGAATGAATAGTCTGAGCCCTCTCGCTATCACTCGAGCAAATTTATACCTTAAGTTCTACTCCTTAGCATCAAATAAAGGATGTGGAGGGGAGCTATTAGAACTACTAGTCGGTCAGTCTGGCAAGCTAGCTAGGATCTATCATAAGTCGAACTCCTACTTTCTTTTTAGTCACCTAAGCTAGCCAACCCCCAAGCCATACAAAGGAATGAGTAAGTAAAGGAGTATTCATTTATTTCTCCTTATTGATCGAGGCTATTTCAGAACAGTGATATGAGTACTTTGACTTTTGTTGCCCCATCCTCAAAGACTCAGAGCCCTTGGAATGGAAAAAGGAAGTGGTGAATAAGTAATAGGAAGAGGTGTGGCATGGCCCACTAAGCTGACATGAATTCACTTCAGCTAATCCTTTTCAACATGATGTAGGTAGAGTGGCGCCCATGGGAGGAATCCTTCCATTGGCATCAAGATTGCGTTGTCTTGGCCACATAGCATTTTTCAGGACGAACTTGCCTCATTAAGTTAGAGTCGCTCCCATCAATCCTTATTTCATGTCGTTTCTTTCTATTGATTTGGAAGTTACTTTACTAATGATTTGATTTATATTATAAGATAAGATTTCCATCATAGCAAAGGTATCACACTCAATAGAACCATATTTTGCTATGTCAATAGGAGGGAGAGAGAAAGAAAGAGGGTCGGATGAGTAGCGAAACACTGAGCTCGCTAATGTTTTCATGATTCACAACAACCCAAGCTAGGAGGATTTAAAGCCATATCATATGGATTAGAAAAACTAGATAAAAAACCAAATCAAGAAGGCTTGAATGGATGCCTTCCAAGGTCAGGGCTCGCTCCTGCACGATTGACCAGCTTCATACTAGCAAGTATCTTAATGCACTCACAAGCTTTCGCATCACTGCCCTAGCTTCATGTTAAGGACATAACGAAAAGAAAGACTTACTCTATTAACGTAATATTCATTCATAGTGGCCAAGCAGGTCGTTCCATTATCAGGCTTAAACCAGAGTGTTTGAAGGAAATAAAATAACTCATCCCTGTGAGACTAAGGATCTACATCCCAACAACGTTCTTGGGAAGAGAAAATCAAACTCTTTTAAAATGGGAAAAAAACCCAATGGATTGCGGTGGTTTCATAAAACACTCACCCCTATTTGAGTGAGTGCACCTAAGGAAGGAAGTAGCCCCTACTTATTCTTTTTAAACTGCACAACTAGCGAAGTCCTCTTTTGCCCTTTTTGAGAAGCTAAGTAAGAAAAAGGATCGCAAAGAGAAATTACCAAGCAAGGGAAGGCAAACACTACCAGTGTTGTGAGGAAAACCACCTGATTCAATGGGAAATTGAAAACTTTTAAATAGGAACGTTCAACGATTGAATTACCTTCAGTAAATCTAACCTGCTAAGCTAACTAAAGAACCTTTCTAATTAAAAAGGGCGGTTCCGTCGGTTCCCAATC
Source organism: Stephania yunnanensis (assembly GCA_039657365.1). Taxonomy (NCBI): domain Eukaryota; kingdom Viridiplantae; phylum Streptophyta; class Magnoliopsida; order Ranunculales; family Menispermaceae; genus Stephania; species Stephania yunnanensis. The sequence goes on from CM077580.1 coordinate 27,349,969, forward strand.
TCAAAACTGAGAGTGCGAAGTCACAAGCTGATGAGCTATATGTGAAGTTTAAAAAGGAAAGATATAGCTTTCAAGTGGAAACTGGAACTCTAGTAGAAAATGGTCGGAAAGGTCCCAGCTGCTAACCACGTTTCCCTGTATCGCAAAATCGGGAAGTGAAGTGAGGGAGGGGCTTTCACTCACGGAGTTGTAACTCCTACGATACTTTGTATGGATAGGTTCGTAGAGCCAGCTACCCATTTGATAGCCACTCAGGCCATTTAACGACACGATAGGATAAGCCGAGTGTAGGGAGGTGTACTTATTTTCATACATTTTTCATTGAGTTTGCTACTTCCTTTATTCTGTGGTCAAGAAGGTTACCATTGAAAAGTAGCATCAAATGCCTAGATTTGTAGAAAAAAATGAATTAAAAGATGATTGCCTAATAGAAGCTGCCCTTAATGCGAGTGATTCTAACGTATGCTTAGTTCCTATACATTACTCTATTCTCTATGCTTAACCTGTCTTTTCCTTCCCCTCTATAAAGAACCCTTTAGTCTTGGTTTCAAAGTGAATAAAAAGTCTTTATTAGTAGCATGAGTCCACGAATGAGGCTATGGCATAGTCAATTTCATTATGAAAAGGGTGATAACACTCTTTCACAAGGGTGCACGCTGTGCCAAATCCTCTAGTTTTCTTGCCAAGAGTATTCATATTCATGAGCAAGTACCATACCAACTAAAGACATCTTAGCAAGCTAAATCAACTGTCTTTAAAGTGCTTTAAGGAGGCAAAGTTGTTATCGGGAGTTAGATAAGGGACTTCAAGGAGTTTGAGGTAAATCCCCCAAGCAAATTGAATTGAATTAAATGAATATCCCCTTCTTCCTAGGATTAAGATTAAGGAATTTTATACTATTGTATGCATAAGCACCTACCAACCCGAGTTGAGTAGTGGACTAAGCTTGGGCTTCTACGGGGAAGCATTTTGGAAATGTTGGAACTCTTCTTTTCTAAAAAATAAGAAGCATTTTAGGTGACATTTCTTACATACTACAACAAAGAAGACCATGAAGTGGTAGAAGGGGGTTCTCAAGCGTTTACCAAATGATGGTACGTTTAATCAACTGAAACCTCTAGATTGATTAGTTGGCGAGCAGAAAACATATTGTTTCGACTTAAAGTTCGCTATAGATAATTGGCATTTGGTATTCTTGATCTAGATAATGTGTTATCTATTTGATCGATCGTTCGCGTTTAGTGTGGTGAATTCCTCACTAGCTTGGAACATCTTCGATATCCTCTTTGTAAAAAGGAAGTTCTAACATAGTTCTTTTATGGCTAGACAACCGCTTAAATACTATGCTTCTTAGCATTTATTTGCATTGTCTCCATCACATGGTTGTGTGGTGGGCTGTAGAGCAGACTCGGCCTGGTGAGCTTTTGGATAAATACACAGTACTCGGTGATGATATTGTTATCACCGATCCTGCTGTGGTTGAAGTTGACTCTAGTGCCCTAACCTAACCTAAGTAGGCTAGGAGTGACCAATATTCCCCTTGATGGAATTAAGCTTTGATGGCATGGGCTTGAGGAAAGTTCGCATCTTACTTCCTATGCGATATCAAATCCTTAAGAAAGCCCCCTTCCCCAGAATGATTCTTCTATTACTCGGGATTCCATGTAGCCTTTTAAAGAAATACACTTGGAGAATCTACTTCTGCATTCCAAATCATCTCAGAGTCGGATTCAACCATTTTCTCGAGATGCCATTCCATTCCTTGTGTGCTTTAAGCGAAATTCCTTTTCTAGCATATGCTTTAGTGAGATCTGTTCAAGAACTTTCCTCTGACGTCTTATTGCAGTGCAACTTCTTCTATAATAGTGTATTCATGTGCAACGAATTCTCAAAGACTGAATTCAACAGCTGTTGATGAAATAATAGTTGTCCTTCAAAGAGCTAAATCCCCTATTCTCTTGTTATGGGAGAAACTCCATCCCGACTGTCTCATCTCAACAAAGAGTGAGTTCTTGAGCTGGCTAAGAGCCTATTATAGTATATAGTATAGGATAAACCAAAAAGTCAAATTCCTCTACGAGTTGCTCCTTTTTTATGTATCCCTACTAAAGAAAGACTAGTGACTGCTACTCCTATTTCTTGCCTTACTAATGTGAACTCATTCCCTTCCATTGCCTTATCCGAGATGGTAGTTACCTTTCTAAGAGAAAATTCGAATGAAAAAGTCGAAAACAACAATTCCATTCCCCTAACTACTTATTCGACGGAATGCCTAAGCCCTTCTTCTTTCAAATGCAAAGCCTTATAAAAAAAAAAAAAAAGGCCAAGGTAAAACGTCGCCTTACTTCTTCCTTTTATCTTTTTATTATCCTCTTTCTCTCTTTATACCATAAATCAGACGTTATGTGCTAGCTACTTGACATCGTTTGTTATTGCCTAGAGATCCAAAAGAACATATTTGCCCATTAACTTTCACCGCTGTCAAAGAACTCCTTCTTTTATATGCAACCACTTCTTGAACAACATATTCCTATTCATGTGACAAGAGTACATTTAATGGCTGCCTACTCTGGGCATGAATATGAAACTAAAGTCTCTATGTGCATCCTACTACTAGCAGCTCCTTCCATGCAACTTCTTATACTATGCGTATGGATCCACGGATGACATACCCATTCATACCATCTCAACGGCTCCCTTGCCTTACTTCTTCCTTAATTTAGGAACTTAATATCTGTATCGCATGCGAATCCTTATCCTAATCTGAGATTGCCTGCTATTCCTAACAGATGCGATGAATATTGTAACTATACGGATAACATATGAATATGCCTCTATGAATGTATTCCATTACACCTGGAAACGTGCTTGCTACATGCAGCAGTACAGTACGGCGGGCATTAAAACATGAGTTTCAGCGATCTCCGCTAGAACCCTATTTAAGATAGTTTCAAAGGCCTTCAGGAGCGTAGACTTTGAATCAATAATTCCTTGCACGCTTGGTTGCAAATAGCTTTAGTTAGAGAGAGGGTGTGGACTTTAATGAAGTATTCTCTTCTGTTGTGAAATACAACTCTATTCGCGTCTTGCTTGCCATGGTTGTTCGATCGAATCTTTCCAATTGCTTTTCGGGTATGAGCGTAATACCTACGGGATAGTGATATTGGTGTAGCTCATATAGTTAGCAAGGATTTTGAGGAAGGCCAGTGCTTTCACCGGCATGACATTGATTGTCGATCCTAGATCAACTTGCATACGGGGTAATGGTACTTCTCTGATGTTCCAAGTATGATATAATGGGCGATTGTGCTTTGCCCTACCGAGCATCAGGTCCTCTTTCATGAATATAATGGTCGCCACTTTAGCTTCTCCTAAGGCATGACATTCACTCAAACATAGGAAGGTATTTATCTTTCAAAACAAGGTGTTAAAGCCCCCTAAGTTCCCTTGGGGATAGCCCTACTAGTTACTAGTACTAGTAAAGGGCTTAAAACTATCAAACAACACTGCCTTCTCAGAGCAATAAAGTTTACGTGTTGTTATTATGTTATTTGGAATTTCGATATAGTGATTTTCATTATACTCATCCTAGAATTTTTCTTCTCATGGATGAATCAGGCTTGGACCATGTCTCCCGAACAATCTAAGTACATATGGCATAAGACAATTCCACATATCGAGTTTGGAATGGGGTCGAGTGTTTTCGCGTCTCACCGTATTGCCTGGTTTGTCTCGATTTTTGATTGATGAACGAGAAAGAAACTTGGATTTTTAGACTCGCCTAAAATGCTTCTTTCTTATCTTATATTAGTAGTGTAGTCAAGCAAGAAACTCCTTACTCAACTAGAAATAGAAAAGCATGGAGTTAGTGCTTTTGACTTACTTAACTTATAGGTAGGGTATTATCAGTCAGTGATGCGTCGGCGCTCAGGAGTAGATTGTTGGCTAGAGTGCTAGCCATTGCTTGTTCTGCTTGCTGGTCCATGGTAGAAGGAATTTCCATCGCGAAGGATTCAATCTAGCCTTAGGTTCCCCTATAGCTACCATGTTACAACTTCACCCCAATAGAAGACCCCACCATGGTATGTCCTTATAAGACCACCAAAAGCTTTGTGGCACTAGTGGTACACGTAATGAATGGGTGATCATTGGTCTGATGCTTTGGGCGAAACCAATTCTCGGGGTGTGACAGGGGCATGTAAATGGCCCGAGTACATATTCACCCCGACATGTTGATCCGTGATGACTAGCGATTCCAACTTCATGTTCTCTGCAACTCGAGAACATGGAGTTAGGCACATGTCTCGGCAACATAAAATGAGGGTTTCGCTCGTTATAGGACTTGACCAAACATCCCACGACACGAGCTGACAACAACCATGCAGCACCTGTACAAAAGTCGATACCATTCGATTAATAACAAGTTTTATTATTCGTATGTCAAGGGTTGGTAAGGTTTTGTGCGTTGTATCGAATTAAACCACATGCTCCACTGCTTGTGCAGGCTCCTGTCAATTCTTTTGAGTTTCGGTCTTGCGACCATACTCCACAGGTGGAGTTTTTCACGCGTTAGCTAGGCCCTTGATCCTCCTAGACCAAGGGTGAACACTCATAGTTTACGGCATGGACTACCAGGGTATCTAATCCTGTTCACTCTCCATGCTTTCGCCCTAGCATCTGTAGGGACCGATAGAGCTACCTTCAGTTTGGGCGTTCCTTCATTGATCTCCTAATTTCACACCTACACGAAATTCCACTCTCATCTGACTCACTCAAGTGAATCGGTTTCGAGAGTGTTCTGCCACTTTTCGGCGACTTTCACTTTCAACTTGATTCACTGCCTATATTCTCTTTACACATAGTCATTCTGAAGAACACTTGCCTCTGTCTAACCACGACAGCTGACACGGAGATAGTCGAGGCTTCTTCCTTGAGTCCTGTCATGATCACGTACTCGACAAAAGAGCTTGACAAACAGCATTGCCCTTCTTCATTCACAGATATTACTTGATTAAAATCTCGCTCATTGTCCTAGATTTGGCCACACTCCTGATCATTCGAAAAGACAAGCTAAACATCATTGGCTTGGTCATCCTTTACCTTACCAACTACCTAATACTATGCATGCTCATCTAACAACACTTTTAGCTTGATTCAAGATTTGGCCCGGACAGTTCGACAGATTCTTATGCGTTACGCACCCATTCACCATTTTGTTCTCAACTGTCCCCACCTCCTAAGTGAGACAAGCTACATTGAGCTAGGAGCCTATTTTCCTTCTGCCCGGCTCCCCAAAAACAATGTTTGAGTTGCATGTGCTAAGCATATATCTAGCAATCCCTTTAAGCCAGGATCAAGCTTCAATTTTAAGTATTATTGGTCCCCTTTGTGGTAGAATTTGGTGAAACGTATCCTTAGTTGAATTTCTAAGTCTTAGATTGTTCTTTTTTAATTTATTTTTATTTATTTATTACTATAACACCACTAAAAAAAGAAAAAAACGTGCGGAACTACATCAACAACCTCTATTCCTGACTTGAACAACCGCTTTCTTGGAACTAAACTCTAGGGAGGCTTTTGGTCGTAAGGGGGTGGGCACGGTAGCTTACTACAGATGATAGCCTTGGATCATAAACAAAACGAGACCCTAACTGATATGATTTAATGTCGTTGACATGGTGTTTCATTCAATTTTATAAAGCCTGAGTTCCTTCTTGGTGGATCAATCCTCCTAGGGACGACACTTTCAATGATAATCTATGATATTTGCAGCGTGGAAAGTTGATGTCTGTTTTCTCGCTCAAAATGCAAAAGTTGAAGTTGCTTTCTTTGATAGCTGATTGCCGCGGGGGACTTTCTTGAATAACTCATGCTAGTGCCTTGATTGCACTAGACTATCCAATGTAAAATTTTCAAGTCTCATTTAACTCCAAGCCCACCCTTTACTCCACAAGGCCTTCCCTTTCTGGTTCGTTTTCCTGCACTTTGAACGTTCAGCTCAATCGGGTCCCAACCAAGTAGTACTTTATTCTTGACCCGCCTGCTTCTAGGTATGAGACCAAGCCAAGCTTTTCTTCTTATCCCTATAACCTAATACAAACTAAGCTAATAAATAGATAGAGTTCGACCACTCCTGCTATTTCAAAATCTATGAGATATTCTTCCTCTTATGCCTACCTTATACTCCTATTCCTCAAACCTAGGAAGAAGAAAGAAGCCTCATACGAGAATCCATTCCTCGAAGGTAGAGAACTCCTATTATTCCAAAACCTAACTCCCTACCTTAAACACGAGCAATCAAGTAATCATTTTTTTTCAATCCCCTGAACGCTAAGCTCTTTCCGTTTATCTGCTTTCCTGGTTCAAACCCAGGGAAGTAGTCTGAGACTAAGTCCCCCAAATAGTTATTCTTTTTTCCCCTAAGCTGACACCTTACTCGCTAAAAAACTTCTATATCGTAGTTAAAAAAGAAAACCATCCTCCTTAACTTAAAAACTTGGAGGACGAGACGAGGAACTATTCTTCTTGTCCCTTAAGCCCATGTCGTTCAGAAGCGAGGGGGTTGGTTACGGAGTGGATGTTCGTGGGGTCATAGTTTTTCCTTCATCCCCTACCTTTAAATAAATAGCTGCTCTAGGAGGAGGCATCAAAGCATTAAGGAGCCAATCCCTTACTAGATAGGACATCCATATTTTGATAGAAATACTACCATGCGAATTTCCCACTCCGGTCAGGCCATACAGACGGGGAAGCACCGTGCCTCCTTGATCAAAAGATCGAAGAAGTTATGAGGCCGATGGGTAAGGCCTCTAGCTCCTTCTATCGATCCATCGAAAGATGGAAGAGGTTCTCCATTATGAGGCTGGGACATTTAGGGCTAGGGTCGAATCTCAAAGCGCCTGGCCAGTCCAGTCAAGAAAGATTTTGAGAGGAATTGGAAAGGCAATAGAATTATTTTCTTAATGAGGGCCCCAATCATCTTATTTATATTTTCGCTCGCCTCTACAAGATATTTGCAGCTTTTTGATTTTGGAAGGCGGTTTGTTTTTTTTTTTTATCCCTCTTCCCTTATTCCATTATTACGGGGATACCATAGAAAGATGACTATTCTGAAATTAGCTTTCCCTCTCTAACCTTATGAAAAAAATATGAAATTAAGCGCCTTAGATGGATTCATGAAATGAAGGCAATACCATCTTCGTAACACTAGCTTTTTCAGGTTCCCAACCGATGAAGGGATCATGGAGATTAGAGGGGACCAATGCATGGTCTATGTGCCTAAAGATTGAAAAAAGGCCTAGACCACTGCTGGATGATGATATTGAGTCTTTTGAAGCCGACACAGATGAGGGGATCTTATTTTCTTTTCTAAGATTGATCCAAGAAAGAAATAAGAGAATTCTCAAGCAGATGCTACTATTTCTGATACAAGTAAATACGGCCGTGCTCGAAGAGTGTTGAGTGCCTTGAAGGGTGTAATTTGAAACACGATCAGGTGAATCAGTCTCGTACTCGATCGTAGAAGCGTGAAATGCACCTGATCAGGCAATTTATATGCCTATAACTAGAAGGTTAGCAAACATCATATTCTAGGGTTAGTTCTGAGGACCACTCATTATGCTTATGTCGCTGCATTGAGAGACATTAACTCATCATATGAAGGACAAAACACCAACCAAAGAAACCAGCTAAGAGCCGACTCTAATGCTTGATTAATATTCAATGGGGTCCTTCTTTTCAATACTTGCCATTCCAAAGTTGACAACCTAGCTTTCTGCTTAGTTGATGTGAAATGATCGGACTTGGAAGATTAAAGAAAACTGGTTGAATAGAGCATTAACAAGGCAAAATTTATCGATTCCTAGGAAAACATCTAGTTTCTCTTTACCCAAGGAGCAACAAGACGGGTCACGAGTTAAACACTTTAAGGGCAAATTTATGATTCCATGTCTTTGGCCTCTTCTACACCGAGAACAACTACAATTGATGGAACCAGAATAAACATTTTTTGAAGTTGACACCAAAACATAACCTCCGGGTTCTCCCGACGCTCGATAACACATAGGAGGAAGTTACATTGAGGTGAATTTGCATTGTTTAAGTATGGGGACCCTATGCATTTCTAACAGAAGATAACATTGATCTGAAATAAGGCTTTTCAAGCCGAAGAAAGAAGGAAGGGAAAATGGATTGAGTTAGGACATAATCGATTAAGTCCGAAGGGCTAGGGCTATTGAACCATTGACTCACTTATGGTGCTTTAAATGGCAAATGGAAAGGTCAAACTCTCTTTTAGAGCCATCCTCTTGGAGAGGAGACCTCAGTGTCTATGTAAAAAGAGACCAGTTCTTTCCTCTCTTTGAATGCAACATTGAGTGATCCTATTGCTGACGAAAAAGATAAGTTTTTAAGTTCCAGTGCATTATGTACCTATTTCCTTTGAAGGTTGGCTAACCCACAATTATCAATAGTTATAGGATGACTAATAGATTATTTTAGTTCATGTTATGGGACAGGGGTCAAGTTACATAAATGAGAGAGGCTATCTAGTGATCCTGGGCGGAGGCAAAGTGCAAGGTAAGTTATAACACTATTTCCAGTTTGATGTTTGTGGCGAGGCAAGGGTTTACCGAAGATTTGATAACCAATCACTATGAAATTTTAGGGGCACCTAAGTCATTTTGTTCTAGCCTAATTGTATTAGCTCTAGGCTTAGTGCATCATTCGTTTAGGGATCTACTATATATTTATAACGTTTTTTAGATCCCTATCAATTGTTCCTAGTCCTTTAGTCAATTTATCTTAATGGTGAAGCAAGAGGGGAGATCATCAAAACTCTTGTTTCATGTCACGACAACATTGAAGTCGTGGTCACAACCAATGATAAAATACCAACTCATCTAATTAAGAAAAAAAGGGTAAGATTGTCAACTGATGGCATCAGAGTCAACAGTGAAAGGCACAAGCGATAGAAGTTGAATGATTAATGCTATGTTTAGCGGCTTATCGGAACTAATTAACAACTCTGATTTAGCAAGCCAATTCCATGTAGCTGGCTTGAAAATCCAAAATCTTCAACATGATCCTCATCGCGAATACAATCCTTAGTTTCATGACTAAAATCATCATTCTATAAAGCAACAAAGGAATTAGACATAGAAATAACTGGCTTTGAAGTCGAAAGGGTCCAAAAAACAATAGCCATGGAAGAACCTATAAGAGTAGGGTCGGTTGTAAGATAGTAACCATATCATCAATGGGTGGATAGGAGTAAAATCTGAGGAGCTAGTTAAACTACTAGCAATTCCCAACCATAGTTGGTAACACATCAATATCATGGGCCACTCTCATAGTCTGGCAAGAAACTTAGGCTGACTACAACAGAGCTCAACTAAGCTAAGGAACTAGCTTGGACCAACATCCCTAGACTTTTTATAGCTGACTATGAACTCACGCTCGATTTAGTTTTCAACTAATGTATTAATCAAATTGCAGCTTTCATTGGGATTGCTTACTGAAGTACTTTAATCCTTAAAACTAGCATGTTTTCTAAGAGTTCGAATGAGAGTAATAAAGTTTTTATCTCCTTTCCTGCGCTAGCCTTTGACCTAGTTTGCCTTTTAGAATAGAAAAGTCTTATAAGCCTACTAGGCCAGACTCTTATCTCATTTCTCAAAAAGACTCATTTTTTAAACCTTTTCACTTATTTACATAAGAGAGATTAATGGTAGGTTACTCTATTATCAATTAGTCTAAATAGATTATTAATATTCCTTCTTTTTAAATTCTAAAAGATGAAGTACTAACAGCTGGATTTTCTTTCTTTGATCGAATGGCTACATCACATTTGAAAAATGAGAAGTCCAAAGTGCTAACAGGGAGAAAGGATGGGCATTCAAAATCCATAATCATTCACTAAACTACAGTTCCTTTTTAGAGAGCTACAACACCAATAGATATACTAGAAAAATATTATCATAAGATATCCTATCACTTCCAAATATGCTATTGATAGGCCCAGAAAGAGATCTATGAGCTGAGATCAGAGTACAATAATTGGTTTGACTGAATGGATAGAGTTTTTGAGATTGGTACAACATCAAGAGCTACTCTACCTCTATTAAGAAAACTATAACTCCTAATATCTGAAGGAGAACTTCCAATGGTTGGAAAAGACTTTACTCAAATACGAAATTCAGCGAAGCAATCACTTGAATGTAGCGTGTCCTACTTTATGTTAAAAACCAAAAAAGGAAAAATCCACTTTGGTTGTAAGAGATTCAGGGCTAGCCTTAGAAGATAGGCAGGCCTTGCATTGCAGGCAAGTTCTAGAATTTGATCGCTGGTATAAACACTGGAAGGCTCTGTCCCTTGCGGCTAGGAAGAATTCATATAGATGCAGGGAAAAAACCAAAGAAACTCCAACTGTTATTTTTTAACTGGTGCTTCGGCTACTGCTGGTATATTCATTTTTCAGTTTGTATAGAGCCTTGTCTTAATCAGTTTATATCCTGGTCATTTCGTAGACACGCATCTCATCTCAGGTCTCCCTCCATATAGGGATCACCCATACATTTTGCTCATTATGCACATGGTGAATCTATGCCGCAAGACTGAAAGAACGACCGTAGCTACAGGTTCTTTCTTTTAAGGTTCCCACAAATAAAAGAACAAGCTGTTATCTTATACGAACTGGTATATGCCAAACAACAAGAGGAAAAGGCCCATTTAAGTCATAGGACAACTGGAAGTGGGCTCGCACACTTTTAGCCCATTCGATAAGCTTAAGGAGTGTATAGGAAAGAAAGATAAAGAAAGATGCTTTTTATGGGTTACCATGCTAAGACTTTGCACTTGGAAAGCTGCTACTATGATCATCTCTACTATTCGCATATCTTTCGTCACATATATGTTGTGAACCAGAAGAAGAGTTTTCTTTTCTATTTGAATAAAGAGATTCTAGCAATTGTCGAATCAATTAGACTGAGTGTGCTTCTGCTTTAAAAAAAGAAGAATGAGTTTTCCTTCCCTACTATACTATAGAATATTCAGTCTACAATCAAGACTAGTACGATTGAACATTAAAGGTGACTTTCCATGCCTTATGTTTAATCAAAGGATATCGCATGACGAAAGGATATGATATATATTATTAATTAGGTTATATCGATGTTGATATTCATGCTACTTGAGTAGTCATAATGCCTTGCTAGGGACAGCTTGTAACTTGTGTACCAAAATGGCTTTTTGTTCATTGTCAATATCGTATGAATCTATTAGGTCGCACACAAAGAATGGCTTTGCACAATTTCAATTGGTCGAGAGTAATGAATTTCATACGATAAAAGTCATGACATAAAAGCCCTTACGATTTGTTACATGATAACTTATTAATAGGGGAACATGTGTAATTTGCTTTAACTGCCTAAATACAATAGTTGTATTATGAATATGATTTTTAGTGAGGGCTTATCTATACATATAAATAAAGGGTGAAACCCTAAAAATGAAATAAGATATTTATTTTACAATTTTCGAGTTCTCTGGATTTAGGGAGAGAAAGATAAATCGTTTTCAATCTCTCTTGAGGCTAACACTCAAAATTGTGGTCACCATTCGTGTGTGGATTTCAATAGAAGGCGCGCACTTGAACATCTCTGAAATTAAACAATCAAAAAAGGAAATAATGGAATTAGGTATAATTTACTTTCGTAGATTTAGTTTAATGGAATTTATTTTTGATCCTGCTGGGGTTTTTTAAAATTTGTTTTGGATTTTTCACTGCGTATGAACCCCAAAAACCCAATAGTGGTATTAGAGCATTAAGCTCGGTTCTATTAAACACTTGCATGTTTTCTTTGATATATATGATATATGTGTGAAAACATAATCTTGATTAATGTATATATGATATATATATATATATATATATATAGATTTTGTGATAATTGTTATCAAGAATTGATTTTAAAGCATGTTGTTAATTCATTTGTATTTATACATTGCATGATATGATTCAATGATAGTATTCATGTTTAGAATATTTCGATTAACATATATTTTTTATTTTGAAAGATGTAAATTTTGTATGTTCATAGTAGACTTTATGTTTAGGTTAATATGATTCTGATCATGAGCACATATTTCGTTTTGTTCAATAATTATGTATGTCCCCATGATAGAGATCGTGATTAGGTTAATATGATTAATTTATTATGATTCCGATGTTGAATGCATGATTAATATCTCAAAATTGATTTTGATCATATATCTCATTGTAGTAATCCGTTAGTATATTCCTATAAGATAGGAGATAGACTTGTAATTGGATTAGAATTACAAATCCTATAAGATAGGTGAGATATAAAACAAATCCTAATTAGATAAGGATTCAAAGTATTTTAAATTCTAATTGGATTAGGATAAGATATTATGTCAATAGAGGGTTCGAGATAATTAAAAACATTTTAATAAATATTTTTGGAATTAAAATAGAGGATATTTTGGTTGATTGGATTGACTAAAATTATGAGAAATTTTAGGCAATTTTCAATTCTTAGAATTGAAATTCGTTGTCTAAAAAAATTGATACAATAGTCAATATTAGTATGATTTCCTAACTTTTTAGTGGTTATTCATGCATTGTAATATATGTTATTTATCTTATTTAATTATGATCACTAAAACAAATAAAAAATCCCTCTTTCAAATTTTAAGTCAAGTGTCATCCATTGAACACTTGTCAAGGCTTCGATCATATTAATATTGGTCTCCCTCCGCATAATGGATTGTGTTATCTTGGTGAGGCAAGTTGAGTAACGGTTACTGTATTGTTTAAAATGGTTAGACTTGATTAAGCTATCAAAACTTTTTTGGGCTTTAGGAACTAGATGAGATAAAACATGCTAAGACATAAGATGTCATAATCTCATAAAATAACTAAAAGTTACATATAATGTAATTGGTAATTGGTAATTGATACCTACCTAAATAACCTAATTCGTAGTGTCATGCCTTAGCCGTAATGGAATTAGGTGAAACATGGATTTTAGTCCCTTAAATTAACGGAGCATTTTTAAGGAGGGTTGTTAATTTAGTGGGAGTTTCTTCGTCTATACTAAAATGAACTCTTGAATAATATTTATTGTAGATCTATGGCATCTTCAAATCACACTAATACCTTGTCACTATGATCCATCCTTTAGAAGGATAAGTTTTTTGGGACAAACTTTCTTGATTGGTTCAAAAACTTGAGAATTGTTCTTAAATATGAACGCAAGTTATATGTCCTGGATGATCATATTCCTGAGGAACCACCAGCCAATACTTTAAGAGCCATGAAGGATGCACATACTAAGCATGTCAATGACTCAACTGATGTTGCATGCATTATGTTGGCAACCATGGTTCCTGAACTTCAGAAGGACATGAAACACCTGAAAGCTTACGACATGGCTACCAAGTTGAAGGAAATATTCCAACAGCACGCTAGGCAAGAAAGGTTCGAGAACTCAAGAACCTTCATTCTTGCAAAGCGGCTGAGGGTGCGTCAATTAGTCCTCATGTTTTGAAATCAAGGGCTATATTGACCATTTTGACGAACTTGGATTTCCAATAAGCCAAGAGTTGGCTATGCATTTGATCTTGAATTCATTGCCTGATAGTTATTCATAATCCTTGATGAACTATAACATGAATAAAATGGAGAAGTCTATCTTAGAGTTGTATTTAATGCTTAAATTGCTTATCAAAATGTCAGAAACCCATTGCTTGTGTGTTGATGGATTAGAAAGGAAAGGCTTTGAAGAAAAGGGCAAAGGTAAGGCTAAAGTTACCAAGGCTATTGTGACTGTCACAAAGCTTATGGAACAAGTCAAGCCCATGCTTTTTCTACCGCACGATCTTAAAATGAAAAAGAAAAGAAGGAAATTGTAATTTCTGCCATGGACCTGGACATTGGTTCAAAAATTGCAAGCTCTAACTTGAAGATCTTAAGAAGAAGAAAAGTAGTGTGACTACTGCTTCGGGTATTTAGATTATTGAAGTTAAGTTATCTACTAGTGATTCCTAGGTATTCGATACTGGATGTGAGTCTCACATTTGAATGTATGTGCATGGTCTTACTAAAAGTAGAAAGCTAAAGAAAGGAGAAGTCATCCTACGAGTTGGAAATGGAGCTAAGGTTGCTGCATTGGCTATAAGATGCTATAAGTTAATTTTACCTAGTGGACTTATTTTAGTTTTAAATAATTGTTATTATGTCTCTGCCTTGAGCATAAACATCATTTCGGTTTCATGTTTGGATTTAGATGGTTTTAATTTCATTATTTGAGAATAATAAATGCTCCATTTCTCATAAAGAGATTTTCTATGTGAATTCTGATTTATGTGATGGTATTTGTCTTTCGAACATGAAAAAGTCCATAGATACTCCCATTCAAAACGTAAATACAAAGAGATTCAAGTCAAATTATTCGAATCAAACCAACTTTAAGCATTGTTACCTTGGCCACATTAATGAGAAACACATTTCTAAACTCCATAAAGATGGACTTTTAGATTCATTTGATTTTGAATCATATGAAACATGTGTATTTTGTTTACTAGGCAAGATGACAAAGAGTCCTTTTATTGAACACAGTGAAAGGTTAAGCGATTTATTGGGTTTAATACATACTGATGTATGCAGTCCTATAAACACAATGGCTAGAGGTGGTTATGAGTAATTCATTACATCCACTGATGATTTCAGTAGATATGGTTACGTGTATCGTATGAAACATAAAGGTGAATATTTTGAGATGTTTTGAACATTTCAGAACGAAGTGCAAAATCAACTTGGTAAAACTATTAAAGCACTTCGATCAGATCGAGGTGGTGAATATTTAAGCCAAGAGTTTCATATTCATCTTAGATATTATGGGATTGTCTCATATTTAGCTCCCCAGGAACTCCACAATGGAATGGTGTTTCCGATAGGATAAATTGGACTTTATTGGATATGGTTCGATCTATGATGAGTCATGTAGATCTTCCTATTTCCTTTTGCGGTTATACCTTGGAAACTACTGCATTTACACTAAATCGTGTTCCTTCTAAAGAGGTTGATAAAACACCACATGAGATGTGGTTTGGGAAAGAACAAGTTTATCTTTCCTTAAGATTTGGGGTTGTGAGGTTTTCATGTGATGAGAGACTTTAGAAATATTATTGGCAAATCTACTAAGTGCATATTCATTGGTTATCTTAAAGAAACTAGAGGATACTACTTTTATAATCCCGTCGAGAATAAAGTGTTTGTTGCGCAGAATGGTGTCTTTATGGAAAAAGAGTGAATTTCAGAAGACTACAGTGGGAATAAAGTTAGTTTTAAAGAAATTAATGAACCACAAATAAACACTCAACCGCCAATGGGAGATCAACTAAGTCTTGAACTAATTGATCCTCCACGGGTATCACAAGGCCCTCGTAAGTCTAATAGGATAAGACATTAATCTGAGAGATTTGGATTTCTTATTAGTGATAGTAGTGAGGTGTTGCTTAGGGATCAAAATGAACCTACTAATTATCAGGAGGCTGTTTCTAGCCCTAAGGTAGATAAATGTCTTAGTGCCATGAATTCTGAGACGCAATCCATGTATGATAACTAAGTTTGGAACCTGGTTGATTTACATGAAGGTGTTAAAACCATTGGATGTAAATGGATTTTCAAGAAGAAAACTAACATGGATGGTAATGTGCATACTTATAAAGCACGGCTAGTAGCAAAAGGTTCCAAACAAACTTAAGGTGTTGATTATGATGAAACTTTTTCTTGTGTAACCATGCTTAAGTCCATTAGAATTCTAATTGCCATAGCCGCATATTATGACTATGAGATATGGAAAATGGATGTCAAAATAGCTTTTCTAAATAAAAAGTTAGTTGAGGATGTGTATATGATACAACTTGAAGGGTTTGTTCATCTTGAGACTTCTAAGAAGGTAAGCAAGCTTCAAAGACCTATTTATGGATTAAAGCAAGCTTCTCGGAGTTAGAATATTCATTTTGATGAAACAGTTAAGGAATTTTGGTACAATATAAATGAAGATGAGCCTTGTGTATAAAAGAAGGTTAGTAGGAGAATGGTATTTTTCGTGGTGCTGTATGTTGATGATATATTACTCATTGGAAATGACATCCCAACTTTGCAGAGTGTCAAATCTTGGTTAGGGAAGTGTTTCTTAATGAATGACTTAAGAGATGCAGCCTACATCCTTGGAATTAAGATCTATAGGGATAGAAC
This sequence comes from Stephania yunnanensis, assembly GCA_039657365.1. Classification (NCBI taxonomy): domain Eukaryota; kingdom Viridiplantae; phylum Streptophyta; class Magnoliopsida; order Ranunculales; family Menispermaceae; genus Stephania; species Stephania yunnanensis. The sequence goes on from CM077580.1 coordinate 27,366,254, forward strand.
TAAAATGCTGACCGGTCTAAGTTGGAGTGCTTATATAGATAAGGTACTGAATAGGTTCAGTATGCAAGACTCTAAAAGAGGGTCATTGCCAATGATAAGCGAGAGCGCATGAATACGATACCATATGCGAAAGATATTAGATTTATCATGTATGCCATGTTATGCACTCGACCTGATGTATCATATGCTTTGAGCGCAACAAGCAGATATCAGTCCGATCCCGGTGAGAGTCATTTGGTAGTAGTGAAGAACATTTTTAACTACTTAAGAACGACTAAAGAAGTGTTATTGGTATATGGAAGTTTGGAAGACGAGCTTGTTGTAAGTGGTTACACAGATGCAACTTTTCAAACTGATATAGATGGCTTTAGATCGCAGTCTGGATATGTGTTTACTTTGAAAGGAGGCGCAGTGAGCTGGAAAGTTTGAAGTAAGAAACTATTATAGATTCTACAATAGAAGTTGGATATATAGCAGTGTCCAATACATCTAAGGAAATAGTTTGGATCAAAAAGTTCATCTTAAAGCTTGGTGTGGTTCTGAGTATAGCTAACCCCATTTGCTTGTATTATGACAAAAATGGGGCGATAGCACATGCCAAGGGACAAAGATTGCACCACTAATCCAAACATATACTTAGACATTTTAATCTTATTCGAGTAATCATTGAAAGGGGAGACGTGAATATTTTTAGAGTTCCTACAGAAGATAATGTTGCAGATCCTTTGATGAAGGCTTTTCCACAAACGAAACATATTGGTCATGCTATTAGATACATGAATGATTGGCCCTAGTGCAAGTGGGATATGTTAGGGCATGTGACCTAAGTCAATTTAAAAACTTTGTTTTTCTTATAATTTTAGTTAATGTAGAGGTTTTATTTGTTGTTTTATTATAAGTGATTGCATGTTTACCTTATAGTAAGATCCATGAGTATTTTTTGAAATATCCTAAATGTCCCTAATCGGTCATTATACTAGGAACTATAATGAATTAAGACTAGTGTGAGTTTTGATTGATGGTCATGTGAAGATCATGAGTACTTGTTAGAGAATAAGGTACTGGACTGACCCACTATGAGAACACCACATGGATTAAGTCATAGGTGTTACTCATGATAGGTATATCATTTAGTCCTTTGACTTGAGATTACCATAGACTTCAATATTAGGAGCATGGTAATTTGACACAATCAAATGTTGTCTTTAACCAGACAATTATAAAGATTGTGATTGGTTACCTTGTGAATAATATGTGAAGGTATGTAATTAATATAGAATTTGTTACTCTTGTATAAAGAGAGATATCAGTGGACTCCTCGATAAGATAGACTGATAATGGCCAAGTTCATGTGAATTGATATGATCAATGTCATTTTGATGTTTTTTAGTTTACCTAAAAATCAAGACTAGTACTACTGAATATTAAGGGTGACTTTCCATGCCTTATGTTTAATCGAAGGATATCGCATGACAAAGGATATGATATATGTTATTAATTAGGTTGTATCGATGTTGATATTCATGCTACTTGGGTAGTCGTAATGCCTTGCTAGAGACCGCTTATGACTTGTGTACAAAATGGTTTTTGGTTCACTGGCAATGTCGCATGAACCTGTTGGGTTGCATACAAATAATGGCTTTGCACAGTTTCAATTGGTCTAGATTAATGAATTTTATATGATAAAACTCGTGTCATAAAAGCTATTACGATTTGTTGTATGATAACTTATTAATAAGGGCATATGTGTAATTTGCTTAAACTGCATAAATACAATAGTTGTATTACGAATAGGATTTTAAGTGAGGGCTTATCTACTCATATAAATAAAGGTTGAAACCCTAAAAATGAAATAAGATTTTCATTTTACAATTTTCTAGTTCTTTGGATTTAGGAATAGATAGAAAAATTATTTTCAATATCTCTTGGAGCTAGCACTCGAAATTATGGTCACTGTTCATGTGTTGATTTCTCATAGAGGACGCGCAATTGAACATCTTGAAAATCGAACAATCAGAAAAGGAAATCACGGAATAAGGTATGATTTACTTTTGTAGATTTAGTTTAACAGAACTTATTTTCGATCTTATTGGGGTTTTTCAATTTTTTTTTTGAATTTTTCACTGAGTACGAACCCTAAAAACCCAATAGTGTTGATGTGTACTATTAAATCCAACAATTCCCACTTGCATAATGAAATTAACTCCTCTTAAATTTCTTCTATAGAGAACAACATCTCCTATCTCTACAAAACACATTCATACTTGTAAATAGGCCGTGCGACTAATATACATATGAGAGCTCATTGCTATACTGTTGTTAGGTATACATAGCAGCTCAAACTATAAATAGAGTAAGTATGCAACACTATAAATATATCAAGTCACATTTGAATATCTGAATATCTCTTTTTATTTTTTAATTAAAACTCTCATGCTTACATAATTATATTCAACAAATAAATATAACTGGTCGACTGATGGATACAACTTAAGAAAATGAGACAATTTATTGATCTTCATTTTTTCCTTATCTCTTTACATTTTAAATCAACCGTTATCTTGCGATGCCCCATTAGATCGAATAACTTATAATAATTGATAACACTCCATGATAATTAAAATTGAAATAAAACTTCAGGATTAGTCAAAAAGTGTTAACAATACTTAAATACAATTCCATAATCTCCATGGCTCGCACAGCTTGAAAGTAGATATAAAAAACTTTCGTTACTTTTATTGGTCACTAAATGCACATATGATAAGAAACACATGCTACAATATTATTCTCGTTTTGCTATGGAGCGTATGTCTCAAACTAATACTATACATGTGTGATTACGACTGCTAGTATAACTCTAATGACCCTTGGCTTGGTTAAGGAATCATTCAGCCTCAAACACAGATTAAGCCATGACAAACCAACCAGATTTAACCCATGCCAAAAGCTTAACCTTTACTACCAAATAAATATATGTATATCTCAAGAAAATCGATGTAAATAAAATTACATAATAACGGAACACTTAAATATCAAGATTTTTTCAAAATAAGATAAAACCAAAGAGATACATGGTCCCATCTCTATAATAATAATTATAGTATTATATCAAAACCTCAAACATTTTTTAAACAACTAGAGTCTAACCAAATATAAGGAAATGACGACTACACTCGTAAGCTTTCCCTTTTCCTTGTCCTAAGTGCTAGCTGAGGTACCTGAGATTGTTGAAAAGAGGAGTGAGCATTCAACAGGGTTAGCAAATAGAGCTCCATTTAAACCATCCATTATACACTATTACCTCATTCATAATAGCTAAGTGAAAAAATAATAGCTACAAAAGTTAAAAACGAAAATGAATAAACAATAGATAGAATGGGATACATATCAACAATTAAAATTAGCTTATCCACTGGCAATCCTTTGAAAAGAAGTTAGAAAACAAGGATTGGAAATTGACTAACACAAGAATACCAAAACATGACCTAAATAATGGCCGCTGTGTGGTCTCGATAAATAATGTATTCCAGCTTAAGTTAGCTTTCCAATACCCCAAGTCATATATCAATAATTTTGTAAACCCATACAAAGGTGGGTTAACACTAGATCCCGACCATGCTCTTATGAGAGCTTTTTCATGCACTTATCTTGTTGATTCACTTTTAAATGTTACTAAAAAAAGATTCCAGTACAAAGCCCCTAAACCTAGTCCAAATCTCCATGAAACTAAATATAACTATAGACATGACAAAAAAAATATATGATGACTCTTTATTTTTGCACTTTTATATGGGGAGTTTATCATGGAAATGGGTTTAAGCCTTTCTTTTATGGTTTTAAACACTTGCTTTTGAGTTTTAAAGGTCATTTGAAGGAATACGAGTGTTTCAGTAAATTTCAGGGGTAAATTTAAGCTTAAATCAAAACGTGTCAGTTAGAGAAGTGCAAGAAAATACACACACGGTGTCAAAAGTACATACACGTCACTAGATTTTGTATTGAAGATGTGACCCACGACGCTAGATCTGAATTTTGGCAACTTGCTCCACCGACTTGCTATGTTCATTCCACGCCGTCCCTAAAGTCGTCCCTGAGTAACCACAGTGTCAATGATGACGCCATTCTTGAAAAATAAAAGTTTTGAGACTTTTTAGAAGTTTCTTATTTTCGAAAGTTGCTATTATTGTACCCAAGCACACCTATATAAAAAGGTACCTTAATGGATGAAAACACATTGTATTCAGAGTGATTTAGGAGTAGAGCAAGGTAGAGTAGCCATGTCCGACTAGGTCCTTTAATACATAGGGCAGGGATGAAGCTCTCTAGCCAGTAGTAGGTTATTTTCTATGTCTTATTGTGATTTTCTATAATAGTAGTGTTTTGTTTCAGTTCTTTATTTTTGTGTTGTTGTTTTTAATGATGTCTTGATAGTAGTTTAGATTTTGTATATTCATTGCAAATCTCCTGGCTCCATTGACATGCTATCAATTAGGTTGAGTTTGTGATACCCACCAGGTTAAGAAGTGGCAATCACCTAGGGCAAAAAACCTAACACACTTTTTGTTCCAAGTGAGTAACATCAAGAAATTTGTTAAATGTTGAGAGAAGTTGCCCAAGGTTATCTAGAGGTAGGTGTTCCCATAGAGTTGTTAATGCAGCTCACATACTAAATCTTGAGAGCAATTGCCGAAGGTTGTACGGTAGAGTAAAAAAAGTATTTAGAGAGCGATTGCCTTATCTATCGAGAATAAGTGAATAGGGTATTGGTAACCCCAACACCTATAGCCTATCTAGGGGAAAATTGTTTTAAAACCTATTTTTCAAAGTCGATAATACAAGACATGAAAAAAACATAAGACCAGATTGTGCATTCCTAGACTTAGATATATTTTTATTGTCTGATTTACAACTTACTTACTTTCTTGTTTAGTAGGCTTTTAAATAAAACTATTTCAAACCCCCCATATTTACTTTTCTAATTGTTGAACTTAGTTTAATTGAATCCTATGGATTCGACCACATTTTTGCCACTACTACATTCCAGTAGGTTTGGTAATTTATTACGAGTTATATTTGACATGCACGACACGTGATCAAATTTTGGCACTGTTGTTGGAGATTCAGTTCCAAATTGATTTTAACTTATATTTTGTTTTTGTTTTTATTTTTATTTTTGTTTTGTCTTTTTAGTTTACTAGTTTATGCATGGTTAGTTAACTCAATCTAAATTAACAAGTTCATTGTTACATTTCAATTTAGATATCGACATAACCCACTGGATGTTGGGTAGCGAATCTCTAAACAAAGAGTACAGGTTTCCCAAACCTACTATGGTTGAAGAGGCTTGCCATGTTGGTGGTGATCACTAGATTACCATGGGGCGCATTAATGAAGATCTCCAAAATATCCTTGCTCATTAATCCCTCTTCACAAACTTTCTATCGAACGACAGAGCTTTCGAGCTTAAGTTCGACTTTATTCACCTTCTACCCACCTTCCATGGCATGGATAGTGATGACTAGGTGGTATTCTTAAAGTACTTTTAGACGAGTTGCCAGTTTATGAAACCTCATTGAGTAGAGGAGAATGCGGTAAAGCTTAAGGCTTTCCCACTCTGCTTAAAGGATAAGGCCAAATATTGGCTCTTTTATCTCCACCTTAGTTGTATTAACTCATGGCATGACATGATAGATGAGTTGTTCAAAGAGTATTTCCCTAAGGATAAGGTAGCCTAACTCATCTTTGAGATAATCAATATTAAGATAAAGATCGGTGATTGTTTTGGTGATTTTTGGGACCTCTATAAGTGCATAATTGCCAAATGTCTACAAAATGGCCAATTCGATAGGGCCATTGTCCGTTTCTTCTATATTAGCATGTCACTTCCAGAGAGGTGTATCATTAATAATGCTTATAGCGGTCACATTCATGACAAAACCCTTATGTAGATAAAGTAACTCTACAAGGACATACCACAACAGTCCTGATATATGGGGATATTAGTGTTTACGCACGCCGAGGTCCATCAGTAAGAGCTACTACTAGTTCTCTTGATAAGAGAATTAATCAATTGACTTCCTTGGTAGAATGTCTCCTGAGCAATCGCCAAACACATGTTTAAGTATATTGATTTTGCTCATTCACAAGCCATGTGACTGATGAATGTCCTACTCTATTTAATGACCATCAATAAGTCGATATTATAGGTAACCAATTCTGAAAGCAAACCTGAATGCTTTTTGAAAATACCTATATTAAAACAATAAGAAACAACCATAACTTCAGTTATGGGGTAAGTACATCAAATTTTAGACATGAATTTCTTAATTAGCCTTCTATTGAGCAACGAGGTAATGTGGAAGCTTATAGAGATTATACGGATGTCTCTGATCCCAATGATGATCCTAATGATGCTTGTCATTACTAACCAGAATATAAAACTTATCACTAGTAGAGGTATTCATCACCACAACCATCCTTCTATAAATTCATGCCAAGTATACTGATTCATTGACAAGAAGAACGTTCTCTTGAAGAAATCATTAAAAACTTAGCCTTAGTCCATGAATAGTTCGATCAAGATAGTCTATGCTATGTAGAAAATATGGAACAACATTAGCAAAAGGTGAAATCATGTTTTCAAAATATAGGAACTTTAATTAGTCAAACGAATGATAGCTTTGATAATTTGGTTAATGGAGAATAGTTCCATATGCCTATACATCGTGAACAAGAAGAGAACACAGGTGTGATTACATTAGGTTTTAAAGAAGATGAGTATTGATCTGAATCAGAAGAGGAAGTTGAGATTCTACCGTTGGAACTAGAAATTATGTCAGTGATAGCTAATAGAGAAAAGTTTCCTATGCCTGTACATCGTGATCAAGAAAAGAATGCAAGTGCGATTACATTAGGTGTTAAGGAAGAGGAATATTGGTATGAATCAAAGGATGAAGTTGATATTCCTCCATCGAAGCTGGACATTATGTCAGTGGAAGTTCATGAAGAAGAAGCCAATAAGAAAATTGAAGTAAGTTTGGAATGGCTAGACGAACTAGAAGAGGAGAGATAAAAGACTAATACCCGGTACTAATAAAGCCACCAATCTCGCCATAAATATTGGTATATTTTGAAACAGTGATAGTCAAAAAAGGGCTTTTGTAAATCTTATGTGCCACTAACATCCTAAGGTTAAATAGTTATGACAAGGTAGAACCTTTCGTATCGGAGGTCGTAGATGAATCTAAAGCCATAAAGAAAGGAAAGCATGTCTCATTACCTAAGGCAGTGGGGAAGCCGTTTTTCATGACTTATCCAAATTAGTGGGTGTCACATGCCATGGCCTGCCAACCCGGGCCATCGACTTTAAACACCGGTGCTACTGGGAGGCAACCCATATTTTAATTTTGTTTGTCATTTTAATTTTATAGTTTTGTTAGTTTAATAATTCTATATCTCATGCATGTCTTACTGTGTTAATATAGCCATCTATCCCCACATTTTTTTTCTATGCTTTGGTATGCTTAAGCTTAATGAAGAACCTTTAGGACAAGGCTCAAAATACGTTTAAGGGTGTTTAAGTAAGTGAATCGTAGGATATAGTTCTTGGTTGAAGACTTACAGGTATGATCTTAAATTTTTTTAAATTTTTAACGACTTCAGTAGATTCATGGTGATATTTTTTTCCTTTTCTTTGCATTTCTTATCTTCCATCTCATCAATTTCATTTAGAAATTAATACAATGAGGCATACATGATTAGATAATTTAATATATTTACTATTTTATAGAGTCGTATCCATGATTAAAACTTTCCTTTCGATCGAGGAAGAGTAGGAACTTGGTCAAATTGTCTACCATATGACTCAAAGAAGGAGAAGAGTTTTTTTCACCTTCCTTAACATAAATAAAGATTTGGGATAGGAATGAATCATGTTTTGAGTCAAAAGTAGGTACGGTTAAATCATTTTTATGGGAAAGTATAAATCTCTAGGATTATTAAAACTATGAAAAAACCACTTGGAGCATAGTGGTTATTAATTTGACACTTATGAAGGGAAGGAGTAGGCATGTTTGTTTAAATTCGAAAATGCTTTAATGAAACTTGTATTGGGAAACTACTTTACTCATAGTAAAGTGAGAAGTGCGAACAAGAGTTTTCAAAAACAAAAAATAGAAAGTTCTACAGGTTCCGCAAGAAATGGAGCAGGGAACCTAGTGGTTGAAGATTAATGAAAAATCGATATCCGCAAGAAATAGAGTAGGAACCATACAAAATAATAATAAAAGAGAATAAGCGAGGTTATATGTGTAGAAAAAGAAAGGTGGAAGTCTTTATGGAAACTCCTCCGAAAAAAATCTAGCTTGAGTGCTTAAGAGCTAGATTAAAGGAGTTTTTTCGATGTTTGGTTTCATAATAGCCTATCTTTTAAAACAGGCCATATCGACTCTTTTAAGTGCAAAAGTTTAGAAGTGGTGATTAGAAGCCCATTGGAAGAATCCACTCGAATTCATAAAATTTAGAGATCACTTAAACCTACTACTTGAATGAAAAACCAAAAAAAATTATGAGTAGTTAACGAACATGTTTTTGAATTAATTTGAGTCTTCAAAAGTTGTTGTCTTGAAAGGTAACAAAGTTTGAGTATTCAAACCAGTTTCCAAAATTCTACGTCTCTTGTTAATTAGATTAACCAAAGTTTAGTCGAAAGAACTTCATTATTTTGTAAAATGAGTATAAAGTCTTAATATTAAGATCATTCAATTTTAAAATGAATTTTTAATCATTGTAGTCGAGTATCCATTTGCCTAGGACGTGAAAAGTTTGAAGTTTGGGTCTATTTGATGAGTCTTTATTTATGCATTTTTATATAGGGAGTTAATCATGGAAATAAGACTTAAACATTTATTTTATGGTCTTAAACACTTACTTTTGAGTTTTATAGGTTATTCGAAGGAATAAGAGTGTTTTGGACAATTTAGGAGAAAATTCAAACTTTAATAAAAAAAGTCTGCTAGAGAAGTGCAAGAAAATACACACAACTTCAAAAATACACACACAACTACACATTTTGTAACAACGACGTCACCCTCGACGTCAGATCTGAATTTTAGCAACTTTTTTCATCGACTTGCTACTTTCATCCCATGTCATCCTTGAAGCTGTACCGTAATAACCACAATGTCAATGACAGTGACAGACTTGCAAAATAGAAGTTTTGAGACTTTTTAGAAAGTTCTTATTCCTGAGAGTTTCTATTCTTGTACCCAAGCATAACTATATAAAGGAGACACTTCACTGGACGAAAATACATTGTATTTAGAGCGACATAGGGGTAGAGTAAGGTAGAGTAGTGATGTGTGTGCTACAAGTATAACAACTCACTTGTAGTAATAGTGTAATCAACTTACATGGATCACGAATATTTTCCTCAGGAAAAGGTGTTTGCACTCAATTTTGTACCTAGTAAGCCTTAAACTATTGCTATGGAAATCATTTTTTAATTTGTTTTTATAACTAAAGTAGTCTATCTAACAAATCAATGTGAATTTTCTTTAACTTTTATATTAAAAATATCTTAGTTCTCCACTTCACCTAAGTAATGAAATACTATGCTTTTCAACCCACTTTATCATCTTATTGTGTTTTATGCAATGCCTAATTATAATAGATAGATTTCCATTAAGTCTACTTGAACCCACTATCGTGACGAAAAAGATTCTAATGCGCGAACTAGAACTCCACCTATTTGTGTGAATAATGTAAGCTCTACATTGCTTTAATGCTTCAGATATTTAAATTCATAACTAAACAAGTTTACTATATGTGTCTCCCTAATCAACAACTATCTATTGATGTTGTGTATTTTACGGTTGTACCGTCCATATCCGGCTTAAAAGCTTCAATGGTCATGATAAATTCTAAAACCTAATATCAAAAAACATGTGATCAAGATGTCTATAGCGTTACACTTAGAGTCAATACAAAGTCTAACCATTGCACTTTTTTTCTTTAAATTCTACTTATGTTCATGGCATGGTATTCGTACCATAAGATACATTAATCCCTAAGATTAATAGGCAATTCACACTTTATTCAAACAAACATGCACATAATGGTATTCATTGAAATCAGACGTATAATGAAATACTTCAATTAAATCAATAAAAAATACTTGAATGACCACACGTGACTCTTTAATGTCTTCTCTCCACAAATCTTCTTAATACTCAATAATAAAGTAAATCTATGCTAAATTATATTAATGGATGCTAATGGTTGATATGTGTGAGTTTACAACGTTCTAATATCTATTTATACTCACTAAACACTTTAACTTTCTATTTTATTTTGTCCCAGCATTGTCATATAAGCCCCAATGCTGTGTGTGTATTTCCACGACACCGCCACTATGCCACCACTTTTGTGTGCAAATTCCTTGTTCAGTAGACTTAGCATTGTCACTCTCTATCTCTGGCGTCGTCCCTTTAGCCTCCACAGCACCGCCACTGTGCTAGCCTTCTTGTCTTATTTTCTTTTCTTCCTTGCTCTCCCATGCTGTGCCTATGTCTCCCATGCTATCCCTATGTCTCATCAACCATACATTGGTGTATTTTAAATCCGTTTCTTTTCATTTTCACTCATTTCACTCCTTTATGCCTTGTGTATTGGAAAACACATAAACACCATCAATTTTTACTCGTTTAAGGATATTTAAACTAAATATACTATGAAATTAACCAAATATATAAGTCTAAATAAACACTTATCACTTAGGTCGGGGATGAAGCTCTTAGACAGTAGTACATTTTTTCTTTGTATCTTTGAGATTTTCTATAATAATAGTGTTTTGTCTTAGTTCTTATCTTTTTGTTTTTTCTTTTAACAATGTCTCAATGGTAGTTTAGAGTTTGTATATTCATTGCAAATCTTTAGGCATTAACCCATTGACCTGCTATCAATCTGTTTGAGTGTGTCATACCAACTTGGTTGAGAAGTAGCAATCACCTAAAGAAAGAAACTTGACACACTTGTTGTTCTATGTAAGTAACATCGAGAACTAGGTTAAATCTATAGAGTGGTTGCCCAAGGTTATATAGGAGTAGGTGCTCCCACAAAGATGTAAATGCTATTTAAGTGCTAAATCTTGATAGGGTGGCCTAAGGTTGTAAGGTGGAGTAAGAGAAGTATTTAGAGAGCGATTGCGATATCTATCAATAATAAGGGACTAGGATGTTAGCGACCCCAACACCTATAACATGTCTAAATAAAACTATTTTGAAACCCATATTTCAAAGCTGATGATACAATACATAGAAATATCTTAGGGCTAGATTGTGGATTCCTAGACTTAGATATGTTTATGACCTCTGATTTACATCTTATTCATTTTCTTGTTAGTAGGCTTTAGATAAAAATCTTTCAGAAACCTCCCATATTTACTTTTGTGTTTAACTCATTTTAACTAAATCTTGTGAATTCGACCCCGTTCTTGCCTCTACTACATTCTAGTAGGATTGGAAAACCTATTACGGGTTATATTTGACACGTGATTAATAAACTAAGTAAATTCCCACTTATCTCGGTCGCACATCCTAGTTTTTTTTTACTTTATCTAAGTCTCAAATGTCTCGATTTGTTTCCCCCATATTAAGGACTAAAACCAATCAATTTTTTTATATTACTGGATGTTTTAAAGCCCTTAAATATCCCTTAGACTCTTAGCCATGCCTAAGGATCCCAACTGCTAGAGTGTAGTTTTTATATATTTATTTGAGTGTTGTGCTGCATGACTGCATTTTAAGGACATTAGTCCTTGCACCCTTCCAAATACTTCCTAATACCATTATACTATCTAGAATGCCAAATGAGGTCTTTCATCAACACATAACATCCCTTAACACTTTACATCATCAAATCATGGTATTTACATCTAAACCCATCTCATTAATGAACCAAAACATGGCTTGACTATGCTTAAATATTAGACAATAGTGATGGACTAAATAAATAGTACCACATCTATATGCCACGACATCAACCATTTTTTGGTGTATTTTAACTCCGTTTCTTCTCATTTTCACTCATTTCCTTCCTTTATGCATTGTGTACTTGAAAATCCATAAAAACCCATCAATTTGCACTCATTTAGGGTTATTTAAAATAGAATACTAAATTAACCCTATTTATAATTCTAAGTAAACAATCATCAAATACCCATAAACTTAAAAGTTTGCACGTCCTGAAAAAATTGTATTTTACTAAGTATGCTAACTACTCCCACCTAAGTTCATGTTCATTTTATATCGCTCATGGAGTAATATTAAATTCAAATTAGTTTCAAGTTAATAATCTACTCGACTTTTTTCTTTGCAAAAACTTACTTTGTTAAGACATGTAGTTTTAATAACACATAAAATCCACTTTGAAAACTCAAAAGTAGATCACAACCAAAACCATCATTACTCAATAGTTTTTCAACCTCGACACTGAAGTAACAAGTGTACAATCTCATGATTTCTTATTGAACTTAGGATTTCAAAAAATAAACATAAATCTTACCCATTTTTTAGCAGACTTTAATACTTCAAGAGTCTATGACTTCATATAGTTGGAAAGAATACTTAATTAGGTACTAGTACTTGAGTTAAATCTTTTATTTGAAGCGTTTTATTCTTACTTCTGCATTCTTTCTTCTTTTCATATATATTTCTTTTTCTAATTTTTTTTCTTTTCTTCCTCTTATTTTTCTTATTTTCACACGGTCCCTACTCCCTTTCCTATGGATTCTATTTTTCCTCACTTTTTCCAACCATCAAGTTCTCTGCTCCATTTCCCGTAGAACATGTGAGATTATCTAATTTTTCGCTATTTTAAAACTCTTGTTAGCACTTCTTATTTCCACTTTATCAAGCGAGTTTTAACCCCAACTTTTCAATAAATATTGCCTATTTCTTCCCCTTTTTGCACTAAGTCATTTTTTATTGTTTACACATGTAAAACTCATACTTCTTATAGAATCCTTAGAGATCTAACATTTTCTACAAGAAGTGCTTTGGTTTCTTCTTTCTTTTATTTCAAGTTCAAGGTCTTCCCTAACTCTCAATTTATACTCATGAATTCATACCATTGTTTGCTACATTTTTCATTTTCTTCAAGAATTTAAAAAATACTCTATTGAGTTTCTGTAATGACCTAGGACTCACTAATAGTAAATTAGTCCCTAATCAGCGTTACTGACCCTTGATGTGTTCGGGAGCGGGTACACAGTCCTAATACTCAGTGTGAGGACCAAGAAGTATGCTAAATTGATCTGGTGTATGCCTAGTATGATGTTTTTGTGTAGACTTATTAAGTTACTCCTACTTGTATATAGTTTATGAGACGTGAGCTGGGACACGCCTCGAGATGTGTGGCAACATAGGATAGGGGCAGATAGTGATGTGGTAAGATAACTTAATTAGCTTAAATAGTTAAATTTGATTTGGCTACGTTTTGATTTACATTAATGAAGCCTAAAGTTAGAAAAATAAAACAATGGTCATTTGATGCTCCTCGAGATATGTGTGGACACATAAAGAGACCAATTAAGTATGAAATTAGAGTTAGCTAGGGAGTGTTAGTGATTCGCAAGTCATGTTATAAGTCATTAGATTAGTCTCGAGATATATGCTTTCATTAAGATAAATGGCTATAAATCAACCTTATCATATATATAACTTGGTGAAGAAGTAAAGCTGGAGTGGAGGATTAGGGAGAAAATCAATGATTTGTAATGGAGGACTTGATGGATTTGAAGGTGTTGATCAAGTTGAGAGTTTTTTACAACTTGGTAAGCTAATCTACACAAATTTTTGATAAAATATGAGGTTTTAAATTAGTTCTAGTTTTTGTGTCGTTTCAAAAATTAAATGAGATTATTTATGAAATTGGTTTACATATTTAAATTCCTTGCGAAAAACCATTAAATTGGCTATAAAGAAATTTGAAATTTGGAATTAAATTTGCCAAGTTATGATCAATCAAAAAGTTCAACCATCATAGAAATTGAAATTACTAAATTTCTAGGATTTCCTACATTTAGCATGCTAGGCGTGCTATCTATGAGTAACATGCTATCGAGTAATGGATAGCGCATTAGGGTTCTCTAAGGCACTAGACATATTACCCAACGCGCTGGGTACTCTAACTGTACAAGTTTTGCATTTTGTTAAGTTAAAGTTAGACCATAAAAAAATCAAACACCCTAATTGAGAGTCTAAAAACACTCTAAAACATTTTTAATGATACTAGGAATCTAGGGAAGAGTCTCGAAGGTTCGGGTAGGTGTTTAGAGGTGTCGGGAGGCCGGATTAGCTTAAGAAGTTGGCATGGTTTGTAAGTAAATTGATTGAGACATTTAATTACATTTCCAAATATACAAGTAACCAAAAGCATAACAATAGCAAAAAAGTTGAACAAGAATTATGTTATAAGATAATTCTGTTAAAAGATTTTGAAATTGACACTCGACTAAGTAGTAATGATTTAGGGCCGGTTGACTATGAAATTACATCACATTTACTCTATTCCATCATATAGGGCGTAGATATACTCATAATTCCCATTTCACATATATATATATATATATATATATATATATATATATATATTTAGTTGCTAACAACACTAAGTCCCATACCTCATGTGCCGAACAAACTAGTGGTGAGATGCTGACAACCCCATAATCTAGTGACCTTGTATGCCACCCATCTCTACCATATAGTGGCCCTAGAAACAAGAACTACTTTCACATTTCAAAAAATGACATAATTTATAAATCCAACAATGTGATTGCATAACTACACAAAGGAAATGGATTGACAATACCATAGATGTCCTACCTAATAGCATGCTATTCTATTTTATTTACACACTTAACAACCAATAATGACGTATCACATGATTAAGAGTTAATGAATACCATATAAACATCAGCCAATGCCTTAAAAACAAACTCATGAAATGAGAGAGGACAACAGAGTCATGGCATATAGAGTACAGTAGCACATTAGTCCAAATGACGGTAAACGAGAAGCAAAATGGAAAGAAATAGAAATAAATATCTAAATTAGTTTACTTTCAAACTACGCCAAGTTCAAAGCTAATTTGGCCTTTCGACACCTCAAAACTCTTCCCTCGGTTCCTGGTATCATAAAATATGTTTTAAAGTTTTTTTAGACTTTCAATTAAGGTGTTTGATATATTTAATGTGTCTAATTTTAACTTAATAAATTGCAAAAATTGTATTGTCAGAGTATATAGCGTGTTAGGTAATATGTCTATAGCACTAGAGACCCCTAACGTGCTATCCAATACTCATTACCGTGCTACTCATAGGTAGCACGCTAATAAGCACACCTAGCACGCTAAATGCAGGAAATCTCAAAAAATCCACAATTTGAATTTATGGGTTTTCATCCTTCAAATGGCCATCACCAAAGCCTTGGATCTTTGTCACCCTCCATCGGGGACCCTACAAAGCCACCATAGCAACAACCTTACCATACACTTTATATATATTCATTAAACCATTAAAATATAATGTCTCTCACTGTTACATACTACATTACTGTATTCACTATCATTTTATGACAGTGGGTGTAGATACTTCGAGTAGAAAATTAGGAAAGGAGAAGATTGGCGATTAGTTTTGAGCTGATATAGGATAGTTTTTGCTATTTTGATTGGTTGATATGATCGTCTATTTACCTAGTTTCTACAGTTGGAGATTTTATAAATGCTTCTGCTAATTTTATTAAGTGTTCTACTGATAATTAAGATAATGTTAATAAGTTCTTAATGAACTCTAAAAACTATAAGTAACAACTAATGAATATATCTATGTTAATCACGTATAGCAAGGTGACTAAGGTGAAAAGGTTCACTAACACGTTGTTAAGTCCTGCGTGGTGTGGGTTAGGTTTTAGTGACATTATTAGGTCGGGTGGTACCCGATTTGGTGAACTGGGCTATCACAGTTTCATATGAATAAGATGCTTGTATTGTACTTATATTCAATTAAAGGCATGAACTTTACAAATGAATTACTTATTTATTACATAATATTGTATATAACCTAGTCTATACTACCGAAACAAATATTCAAATTATAAATAATTAAAAAATTGATACACTACCATGCTTTCCTCTTTAACTGCTAACAATAATAAAATTTAGACGATCATACATGCCATGTTTATCCTTATTTCTTCCTATCTTAGGATTTCCCATAGTATAATGTTAATGCCCCCAAACTTAAACCAAACCTTGTCCTCAAGGTTTAAAAATAAGCTTGAAAGTGAAAACACTAAAACATAAACATATAATAACAACAAAATACATTATAAACTAAACATAAAACTTACACAACTAAATAAGATGTTCCAAACAACTCCTTGATGTGTTATGACTATTGGCATATATCTTGAGCCTTTTCCATTTCGATTAATCATCACTTGCCAAATGGTCTTCCCAGTACATTTAACACAAATCTTTGAAATTTAAAAAGTGAAATGTTTGAATTGTCCTTAACTATACTAATTAACTAACTACTTAACTAAAATTTAAAAACTTGAAATTTTAAAACCTTTGGGTTGCCTCCCAGTATTGCTTAGTTTAACGTCATTTGCTCCACACTTTTTTAGCTCATTTATTCAGAGTCTATATCGAGATAATTCATTTATAGATAAGAGATTATTAGGCTATTCCCATTTGGATGTGCTTCTTCACCATAAAAGAATATAACCTTCTCAATATCATCATCACCATCGATACTCATTGTGATCTACTTCTTTCTTGTATACAAATTTGTATTGGAAGTGTTTAAGAATGGTCGTCCAAGTATCATAGACACATCATCTTCCAAATTGTAATCCATAACCTCAAAATCTACGATGAATGTGAATCAACCACTTTTATATGAACAGTTAGGACTCTCCCGATAGTTGGTACTAAGTTGCCACCAACTACTTGCAAATTTGTAGTATCGGGAAAGTTAATCTTCAGTTCAACGTGTAACATGTCCATTAGTGGCATGACATTAACTAAGGCTCCCGTATAACGTAAGAGATTTCTAAGTCCTTGCCCATCAATGCTTATTTATTTGCATATTTCTTTAAGATCTCTCTTTTTGATTGGTTGAAGTCTAGGGATGAACTTGAAATTTGGTTCCGGCTTCTTCAGAACCACTTTGATGACATTGCCTTATTGTGCATCTTCAGAAGGTCCATAATCATTTTTTTTGTCTCTCCATTATTTTTTTCCCTTCTTGTTCTTTAAGACATTGATTCTTTGTTGCTTGAATTCATCAAGTTCATCTTGTTGTACTTTTATACTGTGCTCATGCATCTTTTCATACTTCCTCATAGTTAAAGTGTTGGATTTTTTTTGGCTTAAACATCACTTACTCATGTCTTGGCTCATTCGTTGTCATAGTTCACATCATGTTAATAGCACTAACGCTCTCCTTCGGATTGGTGATTGTGTTACTAAGAAACTATCATTCCTTCCTCGAATTCAAGGCAATGGCAAGCTGACCGATTTATCTCTCAAGGTTCTTGATGGATTGTGATCTCTCATCATCAATCCTCTTTAGAGCTTGCTTCAATCCTTCCATCTCTTTCTCATGTTTCTTATGGTGTTCCCTATTACTCATGTCCATGACATGTAAGTACTGCTTAATTGACTTCAATGAACTTATCTCTTCCCTCTGCTTTAGCTTCCCCTTTTTAACTTGTTGATCAAAGCTTTAAGGTAACTTCATTACATTATTATGATTTCCATAAGATAATTTTAGGTTGTTGTTGTTGTATCGTTGATTAAGTCTTTGAGGAGCCATTCCTCTCGGCCCGAAGTTGTTCTCGAAGCCTTAGTTGTTCCCGAAGCCTTGGTTGTTTATGAAGTTGATGTCCTCATACTCCATTCCTTACTGCATGTCTATTTGGTTAACCACCATAGCATCGTGATTATTGGGTTGTTGTACTACTTGTGGACCTTGGTATCCCATTTGAAGTTTTACCATCTGATTGCTCAGATTTGATAGTGTTGCCATAATTGCTGAGTGTGAATCAATCTCGTATGCCCTTACTGGTTTTCTCATTGTGGAATGAGTACCAATTGTAATGTTTAGAGACATAAGATCAAAAAGATTTAATACTCCATCCTTACCCTTAAATAGTAGAGAGCAACCTACTGCAGCATCTATTATTGTTCTCGTGCTATGGTTCATCCAATAGTACAAAATTTGGAGTTATTCCCATTTCACGTATCCATGCCCTAGACATCTCCTCAGCATCTTTTTGAATCTTTCCTAACCCTCAGGAAGAGACTCGGTGTCTTTCTGCTTAAATTGATTGATTTCAAGTTTTTTTTCACTATCCTTTACTGAATGAAAGAACTGGTTTAGAAATCTTTCATTAATTTCCACCTCTAAGTTCATACTCCCTGCATTTAGCCATTTGAACCAGGATTAGGCTTTTCCACCCAATGAGAATGGAAAGATTTTCATCCTAATCACCTTTTTGTAAATTTTGTATTGTGCACGGTGTCGCACTTCTCCATGAAATTCTCAACATGTGCAATTAGATCGTCATGGGCTAGCCCATTAAACAAGATATTTTGCACCACATTTATCAAATACCATCTCAGTTTGGACTCGGTGGTGTTAGCTGAAATCCTCATTACTCCATTATTAGTCTCCTGAACTTCAGGCTTGAAAAAGTCATGAAGACATCTCTGTCCTCGCACTCTATCCTGCTCTAATAGATCACATTCAGTTTGGTTATTCCTTTTTCCCTGCTATTAGTTTCTTAATTGATCCTCCGCCATCTTGATTCTTTTTTTTCTTTTATTGGTTCTGCGAATCTCAGGGTTGTAAGGCGCTAAGTTCTTCTCTCCTTTGCTACGCATGAACTAATTCTCCCTGAAAAGAAAACACAAAAGATCAAGTGTAGTGTTTCAAACTTAAGACTTTTTTATTCTTTAATGTAAATCACTTAAACTAAAATTTAGCTACTTTTCAAACTTACTAAGTCTAAGTGGCGGCTATCTATCCGTGACGATAGCACCAAGAACTTGATGTGCGTGTTGTAAGTATACAACAGCTTCCTTGTTGTAATTGTGTAATCAAATTATGTTGATCATGGATATTTTCCTTAAGGAAAGGTGTTAGCGCTCAGTTTTGTACCTATTCAACTTTAAACTATTGCTAAGGAAATCCCTTTTTAATTTATTTTTATAACTAAACTACTCTATCTAACAAAAAATGTAAATTTACTTTAAATCTTATTTTAAGAATATCATATTTCATAAATTCACCTAGGTAATGAAATACTACGCTTTTCAACCCACTTTATAATCTTATTATATTGTGTGCAATGTCTAATTAGAATATATAGATTTCTTTCAAATCTACTTCAACCTACTGTCACGACGGAAATGATTCTAATGTTCGAAACTGAACTCTACCTATCGGTATGAATAACATAAGCTCCATATTGCTTTAATGCTCCAAATATTTAGATTCATAAGCAATTAACTTTACTATATATGCCTCCCTAATCAACAATTATTTATTGAAGTTGTGTATTTTTCAATTATACCATCCATATATGGCTTAAAAGCCTTAATATCTATGATAACTTGTAAAACCTAATATCAATAAACATATAATCAAAATTTCTATAGCATTACACTCAGAATCAATACAAATTCTTACCATGTACTTTTTATCTTTAAATTATACTTATGTTCATAGCATAGGATTCATAGCATAGGGTCCTCGACACCTAAGATTAATAGATTACTCAAAATTCATTAAAACAAACAAATACATAATGGTATTCATTGAAATAAGAGATATAATGAAATACTTCAATTAAATCAAAATAAACAATACCTCAATCACCACACGTGAGCCTTCAATGTCTTCTCCTGACAAATCTTCTTAATACTCAATAATAAAGTAAATCTATGCAAAACTATATTAATGGCAACTAATGGTTGATATGTGGTGAGTTTGCCAAGTTCTAATATCTATTTATACTCCCTAAACACGTTTAAGAACAATTAGAAACCCTACTAGACTATTTAACTTAAAATAGAACTTTAGCTTTCTATTTTGTTTTGTTCCGACGCTGTCACTTAAGCCCCTAGGCTGTGTGTTTATTGGCATGGGCCACCACAGCGTAACCATTTTTGTCTGCAAATTCCTCGTTCAGCAGACTTGGCGCTATTACTCTTTGTCTCTCATGTTGTCCCTTTAACCTCAACAGCGCTGCAACCACGCCAGCTTTCCTATCTCATTTTTTTCTCTTCCTTGCTTTCCCACACAGTGCCTAGGTCTTCCATGCTCTGCCTATGTCTCCCACAACACCACACCTATATGCTATGGCATAAACCATACTTTGGTGTATTTTAAATCCGTTTCTTCTTATTTTCACTCATTTCATTCGTTTATGCCATGTGCACTGAAAAACACATAAACACCATCAATTTGTACTCATTTATGGTTATTGAAACTAAATATACTATGAACGTAACCAAATATATAAGTCTAAATAAACACTTATCAAGTATACATAAGTCAAGGATGAAGCTTTAAGCCTGTAGTAGGTTGTTTTTTTGTATCTTTGAGATTTTATACAATAATAGTGTTTCGTTTTAGTTATTATCTTTTTGTTGCTGCTTTTAACAATGACTCAATGGTAGTTTAGAGTTTGTATATTCATTGCATATATCTAGGCATAAACCCAATGACCTGCTATCAATCTGGTTGAGTCTGTCATACCAACCAGGTATAGAAGTAGCAATCACTTAGAGCAAGAAAGTTGACACACTTGTTGTTCTACGTAAGTAACATTGAGAACTAGGTTAAATCTTGAGAGTAGTTGCCCAAGGTTATATAGGGGTAGGTGTTCCCACAAAGCTGTAAATGCAGTTTAGGTGCTAAATTTTGAGAAGGGTGGCCCAAGGTTGTAACGTAGAGTAAAAGAAGTATTTAGAGAGTGATTGGTGTATCTATTGATAATAATGGACTAGGATGTTGTGGATCCCAACACCTATAACATGTCGGAATAAAAAAAATTTTAAACTCAAATTTCAAAGTTGATGATACACGTTATGGAAATATCATACGGCTAGATTGTGGATTCCCAGACTTACATATGTTTATGATCTCTAATTTACATCTTATTGACTTTCTTGTTTGGTAGGCTTTTAGATTAAACTCTTTCAAAAAACCCCCATATTTAATTTTCTGTTTAAATTGGTTTAACTAAATCCTATGGATTCGACCCCGTTCTTATGTCTACTACATTCTAGTATGATTGGAAAACCTATTACATGTTATATTTGACATCCATGACATGTGATTAATAAACTAAGTGAATTTCCACTTATCTCGGTCGCACTTCCTAGTTTTTTGACTTTATCTAAGTCTCATAGGTCTCAATTTGTTTCCCCCAGATTAAGGACGTAAAACCAATCAATTTTTCTAAATTACTAGATGTTTTAAAGCCCTTAAATATCCCTTAAACTCTTAGCAAAGTTTAAGGATCCCAACTACTAGAGTGCAGTTTTATTTATTTATTTGAGGGTTGTGCTGCATGACTATAGTTTAAAGACATCAGTCCTTGCACCCTTGTCTTCCCAATACCATCATACTATCTAGAATGCCAAATGAGGTCTTTCATCCACACATAACATCCTTTAACACTTAACATCATTAAATCATGGTATTTTCAACTAATTCATCTCATTAATGTACCAAAACATGACTTCACTATGCTTAAATATTGGACAACAGTGATGGACTAAATAAACATTTGATTTCATCGTTATGAATGAGTTCAAATGAACCTAATAGCACCCTACAATGATCAGCTGGTGTTGTACTTGTCCCTAAACCCTAAACCAATCTTTATCGACCAATTGATCAAAACCCCTAACCTCAACTTTCCTAATTAAAACTCTATTTAAACCATTTGAAAAACTAGAAAGAAAAGTGAAGAAAAAGGGAGAAGAACTCACCTTAAGTGGAAAAGGATGAACTAAAGCTTTAACTTTTTCTCTTTTATTTTTTTTCTCCTTGTTGACTTCTTCTTCTTTGTTGCGTTTCAATTAGGTTGAAAGAATAAGCTAATATCTTGTTTTATTGTTTTGTATGTTTTGATCATCTATGTTTTATTAAACCACCACCACATAATTCATTTGATGAGTTGCTACCGCATGCTTCCATGTACACCTCCTCCTTTACCCGTGCAATCCATTGATCATCATATAGATTTCCATGCACGCATCTTAAGTTTAATCTTGTGTTCATGAGTTTAAAATGACACCTACACTAGAGTGACACTCATCATTCACACAAGCGGATTTCAAGGCCTATTAGGGGTTTATAATTTCCATTTGATTCAAATTTATATACCTTTGGTTTTAATTCATTTTGTCACATGAAATAAACATCAAAATACATAAAACAAAGTATGCATACACTAATCTATACAAGCCAAGCTTAACCAGATGTCCAAAATGGGTTAATTAGCGTTCAAAGTAGTGCTAATCATTAAGAGTCATTACATTCTCCCCAACTTAAGAACTTTCATTCCCAAAATTAAAGGAAACGTAAAAGTTACCTAATATCTCAAAGAGAAAAATGGAAGCGCTTACTCATATTTGATTCATACATCTAGGTTAGCTCCTCATCCCTGTGGAATTGCCATTTAACCTTAACCAATAGAATCTCTCTATTTTTTAGTTTCTAAATATTTTGAAAATGAATTTGCATCAATTGTTCATCGAAGGATAGATTTTCCCTTACATTGAGTTTATTCTAGTTAACTCTGGGCATGAATTCGATCGGCCTTGTAAAGCATCAAGACATGGAAAGAAATTATGTATTTTAGCTAATTGCAGAGGTAGCTCTAAATAGTAAGCAACTGATTTGACATTTTTCTTAATCCTAAAAGGTTTAATAAATCTCGAAGCTAGCTTGCCTCTCTATTTGAATTGGCAAAGCCTTTTCATAGGCAAGACATTTAAAATAGCATAATCATCCTTTAAAAACTCCAGGAACCTATGATGCTTGTTTGCATACCGGTCCTTTCTAAGCTGAGTTGTAGTCATACACTGATGGATTTACTGAATTCTCATTACGTAGTCATGAATCAACTCAGACCCAAGCAAAACTATATCTCCAATCTTTGCCCATCATGTGAATGTTAAGATCAATCATATATAGGTTCAAAAGGTGTGATACTTATACTCGCTTGATTACTATTATTATAAGAGAACTCACATAAAGGAATGTGGTGGGAAAAAGTGAGAAACGCGGTCGACAGGAAATGTAGCAAGGATCGTACTACTTAAAAAAAAAAAAAAAAAAAGAGGTTGATGAAAAATAGAGAAAATAATATTGAATAAAGGTGGAAGTTGTAAAACTCTTCAAATAAAAGATTTAGTTTGAGTGCTTTCACTATATTAAGTAAGATTTTCAACTTGCGTGCTTAATTGTATAGACCAAGAAAACTCTGAGTAGTTGATGGCCTTTCTTTTGACCGAAAGAAATGTAGCAAGGATCCTATTTTTTTGGTTGACTCCAGCGATTTTCGTCCGTGCCATGTCGTGCCACGTGGCGGGATCTCATTTGTCCAGTGCGTCATTAATACGTGGTTCGACCAATCATAAGCATCCACGTGGCGATGACTCACCACACACAAACAAAAGCTACAGAGTTTGGCAAATCAGGCAGCGACACTTCAGCAGCGGTGACAGGACGGTCCAATCCAGAGATGACACGTGGCACGGGCAAAAAAAAATAGCGAATCACGCTGTGACACATGGTAGAGTCCGATTTTTGATGTAAAAATACCCATGCGATGCTCCTCGACACACGAGTCACGTCCTTAACCCCTAAAATTAGTATCCGAGACCAATTTGGGCTATTTTTATATATTAGGAACCTAGGTATTATTACAATACAACCAATTAGTATTTTTTAGAGATCAATTATTATTTTTAGTAGTGATTTTTGAAGATGATGTTCGGCTAATCAATTTCTTGCCTAAGTCGAAGGGGAAGCAAGTCGGGATCATGGATTCAAAGCATATTATATGAGATCTTTTATTTTATTATTTAATTAATTTAATTTTTCCTATTTCATTGTTGTTGATTTTAATTATTATGATTTAGATCTATGGTATGTATGTGGCCAGTGCATGCTTTTAGATTGACAATCTACTATTATTTGAAATATTAGTATCCGTGTAATTGTGTTTTTAGACCAATAAAGTAACAAACATTCACCCGTTTGCCGTAAAACCCTTTCAGTTCTTGAATGTGCAACAATTGAATCTAGGTTAAATCGGTAGCGATTGCGACCCGGCTATTTAGGATTAGTATTCCCACAGATCCATATTACTGCGGTTGGTGTGTTAAACCTGATTGGCGGATGTATAGGGTTATACATTAATTAGGGAAATAGTTAGTAGCGTCCTGACTATCGGAATTAGGGATGTCGATTTTTCATGGCTAATCTAGGAGAATAAAATTAATGATTTATTTGGGAAAGATTGAGGACCATTGAATGCTATCGAATCTTGATTCTGATTTGTGGAACTGGGGATTTAGGTGATTTCTCATCATTGATATTATTTTTGTGAACTTTTTATTTTTGTTAGTTTAATTAATTATTTATTGAATTTTCTGAAAACCCCCCATTTTTAGTTAACTTGGAGTAAACTCAAGTCCTGTGGATTCGACCCCGTATTTACCACTACTACACCCTTGTGGTTGGTAACTCGATTACGGGTTATATTTGGCATGCACGACACGTGATCAGATATTCATAGCTTTTTCAGTCTAGTAGGGCATTACACGAGATTCATGCACGATTTCTCTAAGTTTGTGGCATTGATGATGAGGTTAACTCAGAAAGATGTCAATTTTGAGTGGAGCAGGAAATGTAATCCTACTTTCATGACACAAAAGCAGAGATTAACAACAACTCAAGTGTTAGTACTGTCAGAGGCAGGAAAGGGCATGGTTGTAAATATCGATGCGTCACATGTCAGATTAGGGTCTGTTCTAATGTAGGGGACGGTGTGATTACTTAGCCTTCTCGATAGCTCAAGATTCATAAGATAAACTACTCGGACCATGACTTAGAGTTGGAAGTAGTGGTATTTGCTCTAAAGATTTGGCAGCGCTACCTATATGGCAAGATATTTACTTTATTCACTGAGAATAAGAGTTTAAAGTATCTTTTTATGCAACAAGATCTAAATATGACATAACGCTGATAGCTAGAGTTCCTCAAGGATTTGACTTTTCCTTGGAGTACCAACCAGAGAAGGCGAATGTAGTGACAAATGCATTGATCTATAAGAGATTAAATACATAGGTTTTTATTTATCGGATGACACATGAGTTTGCTCTCCTCGAGGCAGCATATATGATGGGTTCATTTGATATTCCAACTGCAACAGAGGCACGTATTTGTGAACATATGAGGACTCAACTTGTCACTATTTAGAGGGTTTTAAAGGGTTAGTAGGACGATCAATAGTTTCAGAGATTTCATGAGTTGGCAAAAAGTCAAGATCATCCAAAGTGGAGTTTGTTGACGGACTCGTGCTTGAGATATATGGGACGACTATGGATTCCAGCAGTAGCCGAGTTATGTACAAAGATACTTCAAGAGGCTTACTGCTCACGTTATGACGTTCGTTCGGGCTAGACCAAAATGTATCAGGATATGAAATATCTATTTTGGTAGCCGAGATTGAAAACAGAGGTAGGGGATTATGTCAAGAATTGCGGGATTTGCGAGTAGGTTAAGGTAGAGTATCGGAGGCCTAAAGAATTGCCACAACCACTTCCCATTTCTGAATGAAAGTGGGACCAAATTGCCATGGATCTAGTCAGTAGTTTGCCTTGATCTCCACGTAAACGTGATAGTATCTGGGTGATCGTGGAGTGATTAACCAAATCTACACACATCTTGTCGATTTTTACTAAACACAATTTTAAGCAGCTGAACGTCCTTTATGAGAGAGAAATAGTCAAACATCACGGGGTATCATTATCTATTATGCCAAACTATGGATCGTATTTCACGTCCATGTTATGGAGGGGCATGCAATCACAGTTTGGCACGAGGTTATAACATAATACGACATTCCACCTGCAGAGTAATGGATATTTAGAGTAACTGAATCAAGTGTTAGAGGACATGTTTAGAGCTTGTGTGCTTGAGTACGATTGGTCATGGGAGGAGTATCTACCCTTGTTTAAGTTTGCCTACAATTATAGTTATCGGGGTATGTAACGACCCATTACCTTAAGCTGGTGATTAGTGTTAATCCAAATCCTAATTAACCCGAGTTAGGCTCGTGGTTAAGTCTGACGTTCCTCGATTACCATGTGCATGGGTTTGTGTTTGTTTGGAATGAATTTTATAGGTTGTAATATAGAAGAGAGTTTACATACAAGCTTATAATTGGAAAACATGTAGTTAAATAATAAATATCCGGTACACCAAGTGCGACGAGGGAGTTGTGAAATGAATGTGCACAGACGAGAATACTCGTAGGCATTTTCGGTGAATTAGTTGGTGAGAAAATACACAAAAATAATATATACAGCAACAAAAACAATATAGCCTCAGTCCCAAATTAACTGGGGTCGGCTACATGGATCAAACTTTTCTATTGTGCTCGATTAAGTGGAATTAATAGTGAGCTTTGCAAATCATTCAAATCCCTCCTAATTAATGCATCACATGTTAACTTTAGTCTGCCCCTACCTCGTCGAATTTCTACAGTTTCTATTGAGTCAAGTTTTCTAGTTGGAGCATTTGTAGGCCGTCTTTGCAGGTGACCAAACCATCACAATCGCCCTTCCCTAATCTTTGTATCAATTGGTGCTACTCCTACTTGTCATTGAGTTTCTATATTTCTTATTCTATCTTTAAGAGTTTTACCACACATCCACCTAAGCATCCTCATTTCTGCTACGTTCATTTTATGTAATTGTTGTTGCTTTACCGCCCAACATTCACTTCTATAGAGCATAGCTGGCCTAATCGATGTCCTATAAAATTTTCCTTTTAACGTAGAAAGAACATTTCAATCACAAATCACCCCTGTTGCACTCTTTCATTTCTTCCATCCAGCTTGAATTCTATGTGTGACATCATTCTCAATGTTACCATCATTTTGTATGATTAATCCTAGGTATCTAAAGTGGTTTACCTTAAGAACTTCTATTTCCCTTAATTTTACCAATTTGTCATCTCGATGTCTAGTATTTCTAAACTCACAGTGCATGTATTTGGTTTTTGTTCTACTCAACTTAAATCTTTTAGATTCTAATGTATTCCTCCAGAGTTCTAATTTCCTATTCACTCCATCTTTAGTTTCATCCACTAAGACAATATCATCTGCAAATAGCATACACCATGGTATATCATCTTGAATATGTCTAGTTAGTTCATCCATAACTAAAGTAAATAGATATGGGCTTAAAGCCGATCCTTGATGTAGTCATATCGTAATTGGAAATTCTTTTGTAGCTCCTCCAAATGTCTTTATACTCGTTACTACTCCATCATACATATCCTTAATAGTGTCTATATATCTAGCATGCACTCTTTTCTTTCTAGAACCCACCAAAGAACATTTCTAGGGACCCTATCATATGTTTTTTCTAAATCTACGAATATCATATGAAGATTTTTTTTTCTTTTCTCTATGTTTTTCTAACAATCGTCTTACAAGGAAAATCGCCTCTACAGTTGACCTCCCAGGCATGAAACTAAATTGATTCTCTGATATTGTTGTTTCTCTCCTTATCCTATTGTCAATTATCCTCTCCCAAAGTTTCATAGTGTGACTCATAAGTTTAATTCCCCAGTAGTTTGGCAACTTTGAATGTCTCCTTTATTTTTTGAATATCGGCACAAGCATGATTCTTCTCCTATCCATTAGCATCCGTTTTGATTTTAAAATTTTATTGAAAAGTTTTGTTAACCTAGTCAATCCAATTTCTCCTAAGCATTTCCAAACCTCTATGGGTATTTCATTTAGGCCACATGTTTTCCCTATTTTCATTCTTTTCAATGCCTCTTTAACTTCTACAATTCTAATATTGCATGTATAGTTTACATTTCTTTCTTGGAATGGGTTTTCGTCTATTATAATATCAACTTGACCATCGTTAAATAAACTATCGAATTAACTTCTCCATCTTTCCTTAATATCCTCCTCACGCGTTAAAACATTTTGATTTTTGTCCTTAATACATCTTACATGACTTAGGTCTTTTTTTATCTCTTAATTTGGCTAGCCTATATTTTTTTTTTCGTCATCTCTATTACCTAACCTTGTATATATATCTTCCATGAAATTTGTTTTAACTTGACTAACTACTTTTTTAGCTTATTTTCTAGCTTCTCTATATTGATTGTCCACATCGTCTTCTTGACACTTAAGTATTTTCCTATACATCTCTCTTTTAGTCTTAATTCCTCATTGGACAGCCTCGTTCCACCACCATGTATCCTTCTTTGGAAGTCCCAAGCCCTTAGATATACCTAATACGTTTGATATCACTATCCTTATGCTACTACTCATTTTTAGCCACATTGTATTAGCATATAAGTCAAGATTCCAAATATTTTCCTTCAGTAGTTTTTCTCTAAACTCTACTTATTTACTATGTTTTAGGCTCGCTAACTCTTTTATTCATATTATGTCATCGTTACTTGCCCCGACATGCCCATTTAAATCTCTTCCAATAAAAACCTTTTCATCTAATGGTATACTTTGCATAAATCCATCCATATCGTCCCAAAACTTACGTTTGATGCTCTCGTTTAATCCTACTTGTGGTGTATAGGCGCTAAGTATGCTAATTTTTTCATTTCCAATAATTAATTTAACTAGAATCAATCTATCCCCCATTCTTTTAACTCTACAACCTTATCCTTATAATCATTATCCAACACAATTTCTACTCCATTGCATTTTCTATATATACGAGTGTACCACAATTTAAACCCTATGCTTCCTATTTATCTACTCTTTTCTCCTACCCATTTTGTATCTTGGAGGCAAGCAATATTGACTCTCCTTCTAATCATGGTATCTACTAGTTCTATTGACTTCCCCGTAAGTGTTCCTATGTTCCATGTTCCCAAACGAATTTTTTTCTCCCATTTGTATTTGTTTTCCTTTTCTATTTCTATTTTCTAAAAGATCTAGTGTCCGTATCTATGATCTTTTTTTTGTTTTCGTGTTTGTTTTGAACTAGCTTCTTTACCCACACCCGTCTTTTGTGGGAACCCTACACAAAGAATATAGATTTATATATATTTGATATATAAATATATATTAAAACTATAAGTTTGGTTTGAGTTATACAGATTGTTGGGTCGCTTCGAGATGAACGTAAGTGTTGATGGTGTTAAAATTCGTATTACTTTAGGGAGTGTTATTTTAACACATTGATCACTTGATCAGCCTCGAGATAGCATGATACGTATTTCGAGAAAAATTATAAATGTAAATCCAAAACCATTAAGTTTATTCTCACTATCTCATTTTGATTTATCCAGAGAAAGTGAGAAAGAGAGCAACTGAGGGTTTGACTTGGATGGGATCAATCCATGAGTGATCACCAGTGAAGTTAAGGTGATCAAACCATAGTTGGATCAGAGATCATAATCTTGGTAAGTAGGTTTTTGAGTTAAGTTAAATTCAATGGTTGGAGATGATTTCTTTTTGAATTATTGTTGTTGATGATTGTGAATAAGTTGTTACCTCATTAGAGGTCCTCCCTAATATATAAGAGGTTGTTGTGATAGTTTGTGGATGGAATAGTGGTTGTTGCCCTGTTCACTGTCAAGAGCAGTGGAGCGTACTTCCTCCATTATTTGGGATGAACTCAGCTGATGGAGCACACTTTACTAAGTGAAAAACCGCGCTCCCACCCCAGAAAACATCAACTCTGCTATGATTTACTTAGAGTTTCCTGAGGTCTTGGGGACTGACTTATGGGTTCTAAACATAGGGTATTAGACCTATATTAATCACAAATGGTTTGTGATAGGTTTTGGATCATCGAAAAAATGTGAGTCGCTCGAAAACCTAAAAAGTTTGGAAATGAAAACCTGAACTAAGGTAAGTATGGATTCACTTATTTATTCATGTTGTCTGGGTCTGTTGGCATATGTAGTTCATATAGTTTACAGACTAAATGGGAGACTATGTACACTGTGATTTTTTACTAAACAAAAAATGGTGTCTAATGTGATCAATGAGAGTAACTCATGGAACTGAGACCAGGTTATATAAGATGCGGGGTTGATCTCCTAGCCTATATGTAACTCCTATTCAGTTTGATAGGTTGCGTAGGTTATATATTCACTAAAGAGTTTATGATAGAACCGTTGGACATCAATGGATTAACTAGACGACAAATCGGCTAATGTGTTGGTCTAGCAATTGCATTAATGGTGTCAATGACTAATCTACCCTAATTTTACAAATAAAATGGGAATCACAGTGTAATAGCCGTTGACATTTTGACTTGCATTTG
The DNA here is from genome assembly GCA_039657365.1 of Stephania yunnanensis. Lineage (NCBI taxonomy): Eukaryota > Viridiplantae > Streptophyta > Magnoliopsida > Ranunculales > Menispermaceae > Stephania > Stephania yunnanensis. Next base: position 27,396,890 of record CM077580.1, read on the forward strand.
TAACTTATTGGATATTATGTTTTTCATAATCCTGTTAGCTATCCATGGTGCATATCGTTATTGCATATTCTTCTTGATTATTATATGGAATGTTGATATCCCTACTTACTGAGCAAGTTGGATCACTCACCCTAATTAACATTTTAGAAAAATCAACGAGCGCTACAACTACATAATAGATAAGATTCAGGAGTTTTGATCTTCTCTTCAATGTATTGAATCCTCCCTTGTCATATATATATTTGTATTGAATTACAATTTTGTAATATCATAAGGGATAAGAGGTTTTGTATAACCGAAGTTTATTCTGGTTAGATTTGGTTTTGTTTGTCGTATTTAATATTGAGAAAAGTTTTAATTTTATATGCATTTAATATTTGTTTTATATCGATATTCGATATACAATTGTGTTTATTAGGAGATAAGAAAAAAGGTTGGTGACTCTAGTCAAATTTGGCTGGGTTACCGAGGCTTAATTAGGGTTTCAGGCTGAGTATTGCCATGATCGGGTTAAGGAAGCTACAACTTGGTATCAGAGTCTAGGTTTGAGGGCTTTGTTATAGTTAATAACTCTAATATAGTTTGGTATTAGAGATTGGTAAGAGCCTACTCCAAAGTTTAAGGTTATTAACTCTGATATACCTTAGTACCATACCCTAAATTTACTAAATCTGAGAGTTATCTTGAGTTATGAAGTAGCTTAGGACATAATAAACGGTTTTTATCATTATTCTGGGGGTAACTAAAAGATGAAAGACTAAGATATGTTATTTGTTATATTTTATTATATCTACGTGGTAGATATAAGAGTTACGTCTTTCCTTAATGATGATAAGGTGGTTGAAGTCCTTTAATTTCTCATGAAATGAGAAAGCATTGAAGGTATGAATTCAAGAGAATCCTAACCTTGAGAAGTTTGAAAAAGGAAAGATATAAGGAAAACTTACAAAGACAAAATCAAACTCTTCTCCTATTAGCTGTTGTCGATGGTCTTTGTTCTTGCTGATATTGTTAGACAAATAATAGTCAGTGAAGAAATATCTATTGGGTCTAGCCCTTAAGACATGTATTAGGAGAATGGAATTTATGAAGCAATGAAATACTAAATGACTTTAGGTGGAACTCAAAAACGGTAAACCACTTTGAGATCTGATTTAATACTAGTATTGGGACTAGTAAAGAAAATAATGAAACTTATTCAGTAAATAAGTTAGTGGTTAGTGATAAAAGTCTATCTGAGGTTAGCAAACCACTAATGTATTTATATTTCATAAGTTATTATTAAGTAAAAACTCCATATATGGTGTAAATCCATATTGGAATGACAAGCAATTTGTTGGATAATGAAAAGTGAAATTGAGAATTTAGAACTGGTAAAACCAGAAGATGGTCAATCTTGAACATAACAATGAGTTGGTAAGATATCCTAGTCCAATTTTTTAAAAACTAATATAGTCTAAATTGGGGAGAATGAGTTATCAATTAATATGAGAATTTAAAGAATAATGTGTGATAGTGAGAATGAATATTCATTGCCCAAGATTGACAACTCATTCTAACAATAAGGTGAAATCATTTATTCTCAAAGGTTAGTTAAGATCTGGTTGTCACAGTAATATGATCAGAGTAAGATATATTTAAATATGATTTCAGGCGATTGCTGGATCACTTAAAGCGGTGATGGAAACCATAAGAACTTACTAGAGTTCATGCTATGTTCATGAATGAAGGGTGTCGAGTTTTGAAACCTTATTTTTAATCAAGTAGTTATTGTGTTATCAATAATAAATCTTTGAAGTCTTAGAAGATACACAAGCATTATCGTAAAGAGTTGCAAATTGTAACAATAAATTGGTTCATACCAGATTTTGCAAGTGTAAGTACTAAGTTTCAAAGGCAAATTACTTATATGAGTGTTGAATATTAACAACAAATCAAGGGATTTGACTAGGGTTGAGACAATTTGGGATTGTCATATATTCAACATAAATGTAAAAGAGAAAAGTAATCTTAAAACAATTGAATAATAAAAACAATTGATCCAGAGATCTCTGATATTGTTGTCTAATTTGTTCAGTTAACTCAATTATGAGATTGGTGTAAGTTGAAATTAGATAGAAGGAGGCCTTAAAGGATGTTGAAGTATAGTTTGACTATAAGTTTGTTTGATGATACCTAAATTATGGAAGAAGTTAGAGGTTCATCCTAAAACTTCTTATTTAGGTAAATATGCACGTGACACAATAAAACAAAATTGTAACCTATACTTCTAGCTATATATAGTTCAAGATTTGTGAGAAGAGCTATTGGAGATTGATAATCTCGAGCTAAATAATTTGGTAATTGTACCAAATATGAATGGCATCACTTGTAAATAAGAAGAAAGGTTGTTGAGAGTCTTTTAATAATTCTTAGAGATTATTAAAAATCTTAGAAGAATCATCAAAACACAATTTGGAAGTATAAAAACCAGTGAATTGGTTTAAGATTAAAGTAGTAAATTTCAAACTAGTGAAGTTTGAAAAGTGGAATTGTCAAAGTAATAGAAATAGAATGTCAAATTGGTACCTCAGATTTCTCAAAAGTTAGAAATTCACTTTGAAACATAACTCATTAAGGTGATTGTAATGACAATGTCTTCAATAGGAAAGGGACAGGGGTTGTAGTTAAAATAAAAGCTACTTAATAATATGTCTTGAATGAGATGTATATTGATATAAGTGTTGGGTTTTGGGGTTCATACGCAGAGGAAATTACAAAACAATTTTGACAAAAACCCCAACAGGATCCGAATCTAATTCCATTAAAAACGTTTAAACCATGAAAAACTTAATCATACCTCGGTTGCAATATACCTTTCTGAAGGTTGATCAATCTCTAAGGCGCTGCCAACGATGAACGCCCTCCACCAATAGTCCACACATGAACGGCGGGCGAGATTCGAAGTGCTAGCTTCAAGAGAATACCAAATCCTTTTGTTTCTCTCCAAAACGATCCAGAGCATACCAAAAACCCTAAGTCGTTTCTAAAACGAAAATAGAGTTTCGGCCTATTAATCTTTCGTACGTGTGTTCTAACTTAAAGCGTCTATTTATACAACCCTTGTATATAGACGATTAAGTAAATTACACATATACCCTTACTTAAAGAAGTATAAGTGTAATACACCACAAGGACGTTTCTTTCATGAATTTTATCACATAAAATTCATTTTTCTGAATCATCTTATAATCTCGCAAAACCATTCTTAGTGTGCGACCCAATGGGCTCATACAACGTTGGCAGTATACTAAAACACATTTTGGTATACAAGTCATAAGCAGTCTCTAGCAAGACATTATGACTACCCAAGTTGTACTAATATCAAATCGATACAACCTAATCAATAGTGTATATAACATCCTTTTGTCGCACGATATCCTTTTGATCAAACATAAGGCATGGAATTGTCATCCAACATGTTCAATCGTACTAGTCTTGACCTCTAGGTAGACTGAAAACATCCAAGTGACATTGATCAATATCAATTCACTTAGACTAGGCCTTTTAACGAGCCTAACACATCGAGGATCCACTAGATATTTCTCTTTATATGAGAGGGACAAATTCTATCTCGATTACACAACTTCATCACATTGCTCACACAAGTAACCAATCACAACCTTTATAATCGTCCGGTTAAAGACAACGTTTGATTGTGTCAAATTACTGTGTTCCTAATGTTGAAGTCTCTAGCAATCTCAAGTCAGAGGACTGAAAAATATACCTATCATGAGAAACAACTATGACTTAATCCATGTGATGTTCTCATAGAGGGTCGGTCCAGTACTTTGTTCCCTAACAAGTACTCGTGATCTTGATTCGTATCCCTATACGTATAATCATCATATGATCATCAATCAAGACTCACACTAGTCTTAATTCATTATAGTTCCCAGTATAATGATCGACTAGGGACATTTAGGATATTATGTAAATACCCATGGATCTTATTATAATGTAAACATGCAAATTAATTATAATAAACAGCAAATGAAATCCTCTATTTTATTAACTAAAAGTATTCATAAAGACAGTTAATGAATTGACCTAGGGCACATGCCCCATCATCTCCCACTTGCACTAGGGCCAATCATACATGCATCTAATGCCTAATGATCTAACATGACCATCATGTTTTGCTTGTGGAAGAGCTTTTGTCAATGGATCTGCAACGTTGCCTTTAGTAGGTACTCTGCAAATCTTTACGTCTCCTCTCTCAATAATTTCTCTGATGAGATGAAAACGCCTGAGTATATGTTTGGATCTGTGGTGTGATCTAGGCTCCTTGGCCTGTGCTATTGCCCCGCTATTGTCACAATACAAACAAACAGGGTTAGCAATACTTGGAACCACACCTAGTTCAGAAATGAACCTTTTGATCCAAACTACCTTCTTTCTTTGCATCGGACGACGCAATATACTCAACTTCCGTTGTAGAATCGCCACGATCTCTTGCTTCGAACTTTCCAAACTTACCGCACCCCCATTCAAAGTAAACACATATCCAGACTGCGATCTAAAATCATCTATATCAGTTTGAAAACTTGCATCTGTGTAACCATTTACAACTAGATCATTTTCAAAACCTCCATAGACCAAGAACACTTCCTTAGTCCTTCTTAAGTACTTAAGGATGTTCTTTACTACTATCCAGTGACTCTCACCTGGATCTGACTGATATCTGCTTGTAGTGCTCAAAGCATATGATACATTAGGTCAAGTGCATATCATGGCATACATGATAGATCAAATAGCTGATGCATATGGAATCTTATTCATACGATCTCGCTCATCATTTGTCCTAGGACATTGATTCTTGCTGAGACTTATGCCGTGAGACATTGGCAACAATCCTCTTTTAGAGTATTGCAAACTGAACCTATTCAGCACCTTGTCTATGTAAGCACTCTGACTTAGACCGATTAGCCTCTTAGATCTATCCCTATAGATCTTTATCCCTAGGATATAGGCTTCATCTCCTAAGTCTTTCATTGAGAAACACTTCCCTAACCAAGACTTGACATTCTGCAATGTTGGGATGTCATTTCCAATGAGTAATATATCATCAACATATAGTACCAGAAAAACAACTACACTCCCACTGACCTTTTTGTATACACAAGGCTCATCTTCGTTCTTAATAAAACCAAAATCTTTGATCGCTTCATCAAAATGAAGATTCCAACTTCGAGAAGCTTTCTTTAATCCATAAATGGATCTTCGAAGCTTGCATACCTTCCTAGAATTCTCAGGATGTACAAAACCTTCAGGTTGTGTCATATACACGTCCTCAAGCAGTTTTCCATTAAGAAATGTTGTTTTTACATCCATTTGCCATATTTCATAGTCATAATATGCAGCAATGGAAATTAAAATTCTTATGGATTTAAGCATGGCTCTTGCGAAAAAGTTTCATCATAATCAACACTTTGAGTCTGCTGAAACCTTTTGCTACAAGTCTTGCTTTAAAAGTATGCACTTTGCCATCCATGTCAGTTTTCTTCTTGAAAACCCATTTACATCCAATGGTCTTACCACCTTCGGGTAAATCAACCAAGTTCCAAACTTGGTTATCATACATGGATTGCATCTCGAGTTCATGGCACTAAGCCATTTATCCGAGTCCTGGTCCAGACATAGCCTCCCGATAAGTGGTGGGCTCATTTTGGTCTATAAGCAACACATCACGACTATCGTAATGAGAAATCCGAATCTCTCTCGGCTCATGTCTTACCCTACTAGATTTACGTGGGCCTTGTGTCACTTGTAGAGGTTCAACTTGGTTCAAAACGTTGTTGAACTTTTTCGAGCGAGTTGATCTTTACCTGTGATTCTTGAACTTCTTCAAGATTTATTTCTCTCCCACTAGTGTCTTTTGAAATAAACTATTTTTCCATAAAGGCACCATACCGAGCAACAAACGCTTTGTTCTCGGCGGGATTATAAAAGTAATATCCTTTTGTTTCCTTAGGATACCCCACAAATAAACACTTGTCGATTTAGGTGCTAGTTTTTACGAGACTTGTCGCTTTACGTAAGCCTTACAACCCCAAATCTTAAGAAAAGACAAACTAGGTCTCTTCCCGTACCATATCTCATATGGTGTTTTATCCGCTTTAGAAGGAACTCGATTTAGAGTGAAAGCTGCAGATTTGTAATGCATAACCCCAAAAGGATAATGGAAGATCTGCATGACTCATCATAGATCGAACCATATCTAATAAGGTTCGATTTCTCCTTTCGAAACTTCATTCCATTGTGGAGTTCTTTGGTGGAGTCAATTGGGAGACAATCCCACAATTTCTAAGATGATCATCAAATTCTTGGCTTAAATATTCACCACCTCGATCGATCGAAGTGTTTTGATAGTTTTACCAAGTTGATTATGCACTTCATTTTGAAACGTTCGAAACATCTCAAATGATTCAGTTTTATGTTTCATAAGATATACATAACCATATCTGCTTTGAAATCATCGATAAATGTAATGAAGTACCGATAACCTCCTCTAGCCATTGTGTTTATAGGACCGCATACATCGGTATGTATTAGACCCAATAAATCACTTGCCCTTTCACCGTGTCCGAGTAAAGGGACTTTTAGTCATCTTGCCTAGTAAACAAGATACGCGTGTTTCATATGTTTCTAAATCAAATGAATCTAGAAGCCCATCTTTATGGAGCTTCGTTATGCGTTTCTCGTTTATGTGTCCGAGACGACAATGCCAAAGATAGGTTTGATTACAGAAATGATAATTTTCTTCCTTTTCTTTTGGGTGTTTTGAAGCAGGAACAGGCCGGGTCTTGACTTGTTCCATAGGCTTTGCGACACGTGCAGCAACTGCCTTGGCAACTCTAGCCTTGCCTTTACCTTTCTTCTTCATTCCCTTTCCTCTTTAGACCATCAATATATTATTATAGGGTTTCTTGATATTTTGTTCAGCAGTTTTGAGCATCAAATGCGACTCTGAAATTGATTTCTCCATATTATTCATATTGTAGTTCATCACAAATTGTGAGTAACTTTCTGGTAATGAATTCAGGATCAAATCCGTAGCCAACTCTTGGCTTATGGGAAATCTAAGTCTATCAAGCTGGTCAACATAGCTCTTCATCTTCAGAACATGAGGACTAACTGACGCACCCTTAGTCATCTTGCAAGAATGTAGGTTTTTGACTATCTCGAACCTTTTTTGGCTAGCTTGTTGTTGGAACATTTCCTTCAGCGTTATAGCCATGTCGTAGGCTTCCATTAGTTCTATGTCCTTCTGAAGTTCAGGAACCATAGTTGCCGGCATAATACATGCAACATCGGTAGAATCGTTGACATGCATATTATGCGCATCCTTCACAACTTTCGTAGCATTGGTGGTGGGTCCTCGGGGATTGGAGCATCCGGGACATACAACTTACGTTCATGCTTAAGAACAATTCTCAAGTTTCGAACCGATCAAGAAAGTTAGTCCCATATAGCTTATCCTTCTCAAGGATGGATCGCGATGTGAGGGGATTATTGTTACTTGAAGAGGCCATTGATCTACAATAAAGATTATGCAAAGTTTATTTTAGTATAGAGGAATAGACTCCCACTAAATTAACACCCTCCTAAAATGTATTGTTTATTTAGGGGACTAAAATCCATATTTCACCTAATTTCGTGATGCCTATGGCATGAAACACATAACTAGATTATTTAGGTAGGTAACAGTTACCAATTACATCTTATGTAATTTTTAGATCCTTTTATGAGATATGGGACATCTTATGTCTTAGCATGTTTTTATCTCATCATTTGCCTAAAGCTCAAAACTATTTTGATGGCTTTATTAAGTCGGACCATCTTAAACATTAAGGTAACTCTTACCCAACTTGTCTCACCAAGATAACACAATACACCCAACTATAGCTGAAATTATATTAGTGCGATCGAGGCCTTGACAAGTGTTTAAAATGGATGGCACGAGACTTAAAATTTAATAGAGGGATTTTATTCAGTTTTAGTGATTTTATCTAAACAATGAAATATCATATATTTTATTGATTTGTTCAATCACTAAACAATTTCAAAAAAAAATTTATACTTTTCACTAACAAAAGAATTTCCGTACGCTAGGATTAGTTAGACGGCGGTCCCGCTGGCCGGTCAGCGGACAGGGTACAGGGGGTAGCGCCCCCACCCTTTTTTTTTTTTTTTTTTTAGAAGACGAATCTCAAGTTCGAAAATTAAAATTCGCTATAGAAAATCATAATTTTTCGTTGATTTTATTATCATAAATTAACCCCTAAATTTATCTGAAATTAAGTCAATTAAAACATTTTAATTAACCCGGGCCCACATCTAACTAATCATCTTATCCTAATCCAATTAGGATTTAAGATATTTGAATCCTAGTATATCACCAATAACAAGATTCTTGATATTTATCTCCTATTCTAATTTGTTATCTATCTTTATCAAATAGAAACTTCAAAGCAAAATAGATATAACAAGATAAATAATTAATTTCGAAAATTAATTATTTATTTTGAATTTAAGATATTTGAATCCTAGTAAATCACCAATAACAAGATTCTTGATATTTATCTCTTATTCTAATTTGTTATCTATCTTTATCAAATAGAAACTTCATAACAAAATAGATATAACAAGATAAATAAATAATTTCGAAAATTAATTAATTATTTTGGATTTAAGATATTTGAATCCTAGTATATCACCAATAACAAGATTCTTGATATCTATCTCATATTCTAATTTGTTATCTATCTTTATCAAATAGAAACTTCATAACAAAATAGATATAACGAGATAAATAAATAATTTCGAAAATTAATTATTTGCAATTTCGGTCCTCATCCAAATAATCAGAAACATGTAATTGAATCATGAACTACTATCTCAATCGAACCTAATGATGTCATGGATCACAGAACACGGAATTCAATTCATTAAAATTATTTGAATTAACCTAACATGGTTACAAGCATGTACGAAACTGATTTTAATTAAATCATGAATATGTGTATCATATACACAAAACATGATAATAAATCTCAAAGACAACTTATGTATATCACATATACATCAACTATTAACATACTTTCAATCATATATCATGTATATATCAGAAGAAAACATGCAATGAATTTAATGGAATCGAACTCGAAGGCTCTGATACCCCTGTTGGGTTTTGGGGTTCATACGCAGCGAAAATTACAAAACAATTTTGACAAAAACCCCAACAGGATCCGAATATAATTCCATTAAAAACGTTTAAACCATGAAAAACTTAATCATACCTCAGTCGCAATATACCTTTCTGAAGGTTGATCAATCTCTAAGGCGCTGGCAACGACGAACGCCCTCTACCAGTAGTCCACACACGAACGGCGGGCGAGATTCGAAGTGCTAGCTTCGAGAGAATACCGAATCCTTTTATTTCTCTCCAAAAAGTATACCAAAAACCCTAAGTCGTTTCTAAAACGAAAATAGAGTTTCGGCCTATTAATCTTTTGTATGTGTGTTCTAACTTAAAGCGTCTATTTATACAACCCTTGTATATAGACGGTTAAGTAAATTACACATATACCCTTACTTAAAGAAGTATAAGTGTAATACACCACAAGGACGTTTCTGTCATGAATTTTATCACATAAAATTCATTTTTCTGAATCATCTTAAAATCTCGCAAAATCATTCTTAGTGTGCGACCCAATGGGCTCATACAACGTTGGCAGTGTACCAAAACACATTTTGGTATACAAGTCATAAGCAGTCTCTAGCAAGACATTATGACTACCCAAGTTGTACGAATATCAAATCGATACAACCTAATCAATAGTGTATATAACATCCTTTTGTCACGCGATATCCTTTTGATCAAACATAAGGCATGGAATTGTCATCCAACGTGTTCAATCACACTAGTCTCAATCTCTAGGTAGAGTGAAAACATCCAAGTGACATTGACCAATATCAATTCACTTAGACTAGGCCTTTTAACAGTCTAACACATCGAGGGATCCACTATATATTTCTCTTTATATGAGAGGGACAAATTCTATCTCGATTACATAACTTCATCACATTGCTCACACAGTAACCAATCACAACCATTATAATCGTCCGGTTAAAGACAACGTTTGATTGTGTCAAATTATTGTGTTCCTAATGTTGAAGTCTCTGGCAATCTCAAGTCAGAGGACTGAAAAATATACCTATAACGAGAAACAACTATGACTTAATCCATGCGATGTTCTCATAGAGGGTCGGTCCAATACTTTGTTCCCTAACAAGTACTCGTGATCTTGATTCGTATCCCTATACGTATAATCATCATATGATCATCAATCAAGACTCACACTAGTCTTAATTCATTATAGTTCCCAGTATAATGATCGACTAGGGACTTTTAGGATATTTATGTAAATACCCATGGATCTTATTATAATGTAGACATGCAAATTAATTATAATAAACAGCAAATTAAATCCTCTATTTTATTAACTAAAAGTATTCATAAAGACAGTTAATGGATTGACCTAGGGCACATGCCCCATCAATAAGCTCGTCATCAACCGAGTTGTTTGGATTGGTAATTACAAGCCTTTCATTGGAACTCAAATTGGAGCTGTGCTAATGATGATTGATTGAGTGATGAGTTATTGGAGAAATTGATTAAGATTATCTAATAGTTTGAGGTTTGACTACTAGTTGTCGATATTTTGTATGGATAATCTCACATCACAACATTAAGCATAAAAAGAAAGTTCTTGGAACTCGAATTGAAAAATGAGGCAAGAATGTTATGAGAATCTCTTCGATTTCTTTTAAATATTCATTCACGTAAAAATACAAAATCATTGTGATAAGAATGATTTATTGGTGACCTGGAATGAAAGTTGACGGTGTCAATTTTATAAAGAAATATAAGATATATCGATTGTAATTAACTTGGAGGGTTATATTATTCTTGCCTTATACAAATGAGATTTCATGCTCAGAAATTCATGATGGATTCACCTAAGTTGTGATAACAACTGAAGGTTATTATATTGTAATTATAGGACTGATAGAAAGAGTTGAGAGTTATGGAGAACTAGGATTATTATTTCAATGAGGAACCGAAAGTATACTTCCAAGTGGGGAAGAGATGTATAATAGCTGGGATGGACCTTTCTCGATCATAACACAATATATCTACAGCTAAGCTTAGTTCTAGAGAAAATAAAATTTTAGGCTTATGACTTAGAAGGTGATAGTTACTGGGAGAAATAGTTTAATGTGTGAGTTATTTGGTATTGATATTGTTAGGCTATAAACGTTGAGGTGTTTTCCTAAAAAGCTTTTATACTTTACTTCATCGTCAATTGGTGTAGGACGAGAAGTAACGATACAAGTCATTTTGAGCCCGAGTAATTTAGAACTACACATAAAGGTGTTAATGGACTGTTAGTATGCAATTACAACTCAAATGAATGGAAATATATATGAGGAAGTGTAGATGGCTTGAGTTTCTCAAGAACTATGACTTCACTCTAGAGTGTTACCTAGGCAAGGCAAATGGGGTTGCAGATACCTTGAGTAGGAGAATAACAGGCATAGGGAATTATGCTTTACCATAATTTCTCAGTTTAGACTTCTCGAGGAAGCATTTATGATGATGAACATCCTTAAATGAGAAAACTAATTCCAGCTCTACTAATATGTTCTTCTAAGCTCACTTCGAGTTAAAATGGAGATGATTCAATGAGGGATTGGTTGTCAAAAAGTTTATCAGGTTTGTATAGTACGTTAGAGATTAGCAACTCGTGTGGATCATCCTGATTGGTCAGTTTTGATGATAGTGCATTACGGTTCAGGGATAGATTGTGGATTCCAACTCAAGATTAGTTGAGGCATGAGTTGCTATGGGAATCTTATTGATCTCTTTAACCTATTGATCCAGAAAATAATAAGATGTATCGCGATATGAGGCGTGTTAATTATTGGTCTAGGATAAAAACTGATATAGCTCATTCTATAAAGAGATATGAGATATATCAACAAGTTAAGGCTGAGCATAGGAAACCTATAGGGTTATTGCATTCACTGCCTATTTCTGAGTGGAAATGGGAATAGATATTAATGTATTTTGTTTTTGCTCTACCTTTGAGTCGACGTAAGCACAATGTTATATGGGTTGTAGTTAATTGGTTGAAGAAGTCTGCGCATTTCTTACTAATTTCCATGAGAAATCCTTTCGATAAATTATGCGAGGCGTACGTCGTAAGGTATTATGATTTCATGGAGTTTTAATGTTGATTATTTCGGATAGAGATATGAGATTCATGTCCAGAATGTGGAAAGAATTGCAGAGACAGTTGAGAACTATTCTTAACATAAATAGGGTATATTATCTACAGACTGATAAGTAGCCTGAACGGTTGATTTTGGTGTTAGAGGATATGCTTCGAGCTCGTGTCTTGGAGTTTGGTGGTCACAGGAAGAAATATATTCCTCCGTGTGAGTTCTTTAGTAATAATAGCTGTCAGGCTAGTATTGGAATATTCCTTTTAAAGCTCTATATGGTCAGCCTTGTCGTTCACTGAAAAGTTTGGGCAGGGGTTGGAAAACAGTTTTGTTAGAGCTAGAGTTTATTCAAAACTACAGAGAGAGAATTAAGCAGATTCTCCAGTGTTTGACTACAACACAGCTAAGACAAAAAAGATACGTCGATAAACATCATAGATTTTTAGATTTTTCAAAGGACGACTATGTTTTTCGAAAGTTTCACATTTAAAAGGATTATATAGATTTGGATTACAAGGTAAGCTAGCTCTAATGCACATTATGTCATTCATAATACAAGAAAGGATTGGTCATGTTGCTTATAGGTTAAAGTTGCCTCCTCAGTTAACTGGAGTTCATAATGTCTTCCATGTATCTATGTTTCATAAAAACGAAGGCTTGGTACACTCCACATATTGATTAGAATGAATTTGATCTTCAAGAAGACCTATCTTACAACAAGTAATCGATTCAAATACTTGATCGTAAGAGTTAAGAGCTGAGAACCAAAGAGATTTCTTGGTTGAGGTGAAATAGCAATTTCACAAAGATGAGGAACTAACCTGGGAGCGGGAGTCTTCTACAAAGAAGCAATATCCATTTCTCTTCGAAACTACAAGTAATTTTATGTTTACTTTAATTTTGAGGATGAGATTGCTTTAAATTGGAGAGACTGTAACGACCGTTACTTAAGCTATAGATTAGTGTTAATCTTAGGCTCATGGGTAAGTCTAACGTACCTCTATTAGTGTGTGCCTAGTTTTGTGTTTGTTTGGAATGAAATGAATTTTATAGGTTTTAATATAAAAGAGAGTTTATATACAAGTCTATAGTCGAAAAATACGTAATTAAATATTAAATAGTCGGTACACTAAGTGGGACGAGGGGTCGTAAAATGAATGTGCACACGCGAGAATACTCATAGGCTTGTCCGGTGAGTTTATTGGCGAAAAAATACACGAAGAATATATATATTTGATATATAAATAATATATATATATATATATTAAAACTATAAATTTGGTTTGAATTATATGGATCGTTTAATCACTTCGAGATGAGTGTAGGTATTGATGATGTTAAAAATCATTTCACTTTAGGGAATGTCTTTTTAACACATCAATCACTTGATCAGCCTCGAGATAGCGCGATGCATATCTAAAAAATGTTCATATATGTAAATCCAAGACCATCAAGTTTACCCTCACTATTTCATTTCGATTCATCAAGAGAAAGTGAGAAAGGGAGCAGCTGAGGGTTTGATCTGGAGGGGATTAATCCAGGAGCAATCTCCAGTGAAGTTAAGGTGATTAAACTACAGTTAGATCAGAGATCCTCATCTTGGTAAGTTGGTTTTTTAGTTTTAAGTTAAATTCAATGTTGGTGATTATTTCTCAATGAATTGTTGTTATTGATGATTGTTAACGGGTTGTTACCTCATTAAAGGTCCCCCTGATGTATTAGAAGTTGTTGTGATGGTTTGTGGATGGAATAGTTGTTGTTGCATTGTTCACTGTTAAGACAGTGCAGGATGAAGTGCGCTCCACCTAGCAGAGAATCGCACTCCCTTTATCAGTTAGGCTAAACTCAGCCGATGGAACGTACTCCACTAAGTGAAGGAGCGAGCTCTCACCCCAGATTAAAAAAAAATATGTTGTATTTTACTTAGAATTTTATGAGGTATTGGGAGCTAACTTATGGGTTCTAAACATATGGTATTAGACCCATATTAATCATAAATGATTTGTGATAGGTTTTGGATCATCAGGAAAGCGTGAGTCATCCAAAAACTTAGAAAGGTCAGAAACGGGAAATTGAACCAAGGTAAGTATGGATTCACTTATTTATCAACGTTGCATCGATATGTTCGTATATGTATTTCATATAGTTTATGGACTAAATAGGGGACTATGTACACTGTGTTGTTTTTACTAATTGAAAAATGGTGTCTAATGTGATCCACGAGAGTAACTCCTGAAACCGAGACCAGGTTATATCGGATGCGGGGTTGCTCTCCCAGCCTATATGTAACTCCTATTTAGTTTGATAGGTTGCATAGGTTATATATTCACCAAAGGGTTTAAGATAGAACCATTGGAAATTCATGGATTGGCTAGATAGCACATCAACTAACGTGTTGGTCTAGCAATCACATTAATTGTGTAAGTGGGTAATCGACCATATATGTAACTCCTAATCAGTTTGATAGGTTGTATCTGATACTTATCGGATATTATATTGTTCATAATCTCGTTAGCTATCTATGGTGCATATTGTTATTGCATATTGTTCTTGATTTTTATATGGAATGTTGATGGCTTTGTGAATCCCTACTTATTGAGCAAGTTGGAGCACTCACCACAATTAATATTTAAAAAAAATCGATGAGCACTACGACTACGGGATCTAGAGGATTTATGATTCTTGATATTCTCTTCGATGTATTGAATCCTCCCTTGTAATATATATTTGTATTGAATTACAGTTTTGTAATATCACAAAGGATGGGAGGTTTTGTATAATTGAGGTTTATTCTGGTTGGATTTAGTTTTATATATCGTATTTAATATCAAGAAAGTTTTAATTTTCATTGTGTTTAATATTTTTTTTACATCGATATTCAATATACAATTGTGTTTATCAAGAGATAGAAGGAGAGGTTGCTGGCTCTAATTATGTCTGGTTGGGTTATCGAGGCTTAATTAGAGTTTTATGCCAAGTATTGCCCTAATCGGGTTATGGGATGCTATAGGGTAGCATTGAGATGACATTGTTTGAGGCATTCTACAATGGGCCATGCAGATCACTAGCATATTGGGCAAAGCTTGAGGATATAGTGGCACTTGGGCCAAAGATTATTGTAGATCACACAGAGAATATACGACAAATATGTCATCTTTGAGGAGCTCAAGAAAGATAGAAGAAATATGCTTACAAGTACTAAGATGGTGTATAAAGTGGGAAACTATGACTATCTAAAGGTTTCACCATTAAAAGGTCACAAATGGTTCTGAATCAAGGGAAAGCTCACACTGAGGTTTATAAGTCATTTCAAAATTGTAAAGAGAGTTGGTAAGGTTGCATATAAGATTAAGTTACAACCACAGTTGGCAGGCATTCATCTAGTGTTCCATATATCAATGCTGAGATTTGACAGGTTGAGAGAGGGAGATAGACCGATAGTGCGTGGACCTGACTCAAATTGACCTAGCCGAGGATATTACTTACTAGGAGCAGCCCGTGCAGATTTTAGACCGCTAGGTACAGAGTTTGAGGAATAAGGATACCTCGTTAGTCCTCGTCAAGTGGTAACATTATGGAGACGAGGAATTGACATGGGAGCGGGAGTTCTATATGCGCGAGAGATTCCCATTTCGCTTTTAATTTCAGTAAGTATTTTCGTTTTAGATAGTTCAATTTCGATGACAAAATTCTTATTAGTTAGGAAGATTGTAACGACCCTAATAAATATAATCCTAATCATTTGCCTAATAGGACTATGACATGGTGATAAATTCTACGTGTCAACTCGGTCAGAACTTAGGCATCGATACCGAGGTAAATATAATATTTTATTATTGTGTAATGCTTGTATATATGTTATATACATTTGTATATGCAAATTCATATCATTTTATCATCAATTTTGCGAACAAGAACTACCTCGAGATGTGTGCGTATACGGGCATTTAGGTAGGTCAACAATATTGACTTAAGTTAGGTCTAATGGAATTAATTAATTGAAATACCTAAATTAAGTCACTAAGGGTATTTTGGCTATTTTATCAAATGGGGATTTTACAAAAACTGAATTAGAATTATGAGTCACATTTTAGTGGTGTATGGAGAGATGAGAACAAATTTAATAAAATTAAATAAAGAAAAATTATGTGGTGGTGGTTCACCTACCTAATGAGAGTATAGAGAAAGAGAGAGAGAGAGAGAGAGAGAGAGAGAGAGAGAGAGAGAGAGAGAGAGGGTAAAAGTTTTATTTAAGTTAGAGGTTGTATAGAGGTGGTTTTGAGGAAGGAGAAAAATCAATTTCTACTTGGATATTATGATTAAGTCAAATAACTTTTAATTTTGATGTTCTTGAAATGAATGCATGGTAGATTTGGTTAAATTCATGGCATATAGTTTGATTTGAAGGAGTTGATTTTAGCTGAGTTGATTTAAAAGAAAAAAACAAGTATTGTTGTTGATTTTTTTAAAGGAGGAAAAGAAAAAAAAAGGATTGAAGAAAGAAAGAAAGAAAAGAAAAAAAAAAAAAGAAAAGATAAAAAAGGAAAATGGGAATCAGGTGATTCTTTTAAGGAGGAAAAGAAAAAAAGGAACGAAGAAAGAAAGAAAGAAAAGAAAAGAAAAGATAAAATAGGAAAATAGGAATTAGGTGATTCCGCTATCTATTTCGTTTATGGAAACGAAAGAAAGAAGGGAGGGGATCGCACCTGAGTTGTGCGTTGGTCCCCAACTTGTTGGATCAGACCAAGCTCTAGCCCAGCCTAGCGGGTCAGACCGAGCTTAGTCCATCCAACAGGGGCTGAACTGGGCCAAGTTGAATCGCACACTGTTCAGGGGAGACCAAACCCCATTTGAATAAAAAAAATATATTAATATTTTAATTAATAATAATTATAAAAAATAATAGAAAAATCAAAAAATAGGAAAAAATTAAGAAAAGTGAGAAAAATTATAAGAAAGTGAGTTTGGAGATTTTTCAATAATTTTAACACGGAGATTTTCCTCGAAAAATGTGTCACCACTATAACTTCCCTATTTTGAGCTATTTTATAATTTAAAAATATAAATTTTATCAAATAGGCTCAAACGGACCTAATTCATTGCAAATTGAAATCAATGGCCTAAAAGATTACTGCGGGTATTGGGTACGTATTTTGAGGGGTGTGGAAGCCGCAATTTGCCTGGTATTTTGCATTATTGAAGTAAGTAAAATAGTAATAAACTCAATATTAATTCTTTTCATTTTCTTGCTTTATTTGATGAAATAATTGTCATTATAGGACTATATATCCTTACAGAATGACGCAGGGTCTAAGTGGTTTGGTCTAATCGTTGTATACTCGTGAGTTGAGTAGTTGATTAGCTTTCATGGATTCCTTACGGGTCTGATTCCTCTTACTCTGCATCTGTGATGTGTCAAGGCTGATCTCAAGTACTCGAGTTTCGTTGTGGTTGAGCACCCAGTTAAGTTTGTGGCTCCCTTTGAAATCTTCTTGGACTACGGCTTGAGCGAGCCAATAGTGTCAAACGGGTTAGGTGTGGTCGAAGCGGCTTTGACCCGCCGCACCAATTTTAGAAATTTACACGTTTTGAGTGACTGTAAGACCACGTGTAGAATGCTAGGACCACTTACTCACTATCCTTTGCTTTCGGGTTATTCGGTCACTACATTTGATCAGTGTAGCCAGTCTATCATGCGTCTTACTATTTATTTATCAGCTTTATATCTTTCCAACATGTTTTATGGACTTTTTATTGTTTATCTAGAGAAATAATGTTGAACTTCTGGATTTACTTACTGGGATTTTCTCCGCTTTTAGTGACAACTGTAGGTCCCTCTAGTAGCAGGAGTAAGGAGCCCATGAT
Organism: Stephania yunnanensis; assembly: GCA_039657365.1. Lineage (NCBI taxonomy): Eukaryota > Viridiplantae > Streptophyta > Magnoliopsida > Ranunculales > Menispermaceae > Stephania > Stephania yunnanensis. The sequence continues at coordinate 27,415,088 of CM077580.1, forward strand.
TAGTGACTCCCTCTGACCTTCCATCAAAATCCACTCCTTTCTGTTACAACACTAGGTTTATTTTTGATATTTTAGACTGTACATATGATATATATTAAGGTTTTTGGTTACTTTGGGGTTCATTTTGGGTTGTGAGATGTTTGATACATGTATATGATACTTCTTTACACTATTTGTCACTAGATAGATACATGAAACCTACTTTTGCAGGACTCCACATCTATGAATGTCCCGACTACTGTTTACTTTTTTAAGTTGCTTCAAATGTTTTTAAATTTCGATACGTAAACATTAAGACTTGGTAAACCAAATAACAAACCTAATAAGTAACTAATTATTGAATAACTTGATAAGAGGCTAACTAGGCTTGCGTTGACTCTGCGAAAGCTGATCAGGGGGTTTAAGTCGTGCGGGGCCCAATTTGTGGGTCTGGGGTCGTCACAATATACAAGTTTATATATATGTGGGGTTCCGCACATAGGTTGGTCGGCTTTTCTTTTACTTATTGAGTTGTTTAATTTGATAAATTGCTTCCGTTAAATCTTTAAATCTTGCAAAACATTAATAGCTCAACTTAAAATTATGAATTTACATATAATGATGGATCTGAGGCTAACTAAGCTTGCGTTGTCCTCGCGGAGGATGACTTAGGGTCCACGTAGGCTGAGGTCGGGCGAGGCCTAGTTTGGTAAAGAACTGGGGTCGTCACACATTCGCTTTATCTTTGGGTGTTTGTAAATTGAAATGGAAGAATAAAATGCAATGGAAACGGACACGCTACACGAAGAGGTAACTTTTCATGATTTATGTAGTTTTTTTCTATTTCTAGTTGTAAACAATGTACGCGATTGTCTTAGACATACAGGATCGAGATATACGATGTTGTGTCAATTGACGATAATCGATACTACATTTTAGGTCTTGTTGGGGAATGACCGAACATATGGTCTCAGACGTACAGGACCGAAACATAAGATGTTATGTTAGTTAATGTCAACCGAGACATCCACATGTATCTTGGCGCAAGGCCATCGATACTATATATAGTCTTGGTGGTCACCATCGAGTTAGGTGTATGATCGCCTTATTTTGGTATCGCTTGGTATAGACCGACACTTTAATACAGGTCTCAACAAGACATGACTGAGACCATCTCATGGCTCTCGGCCCTATGTAACCAAGCAACACAAGAAATACAAAAAACCATCCTAGTGATGGCTAAATTTCAATGAACCTGTGAATGAGAGGAATTAGTGCGTGCTATGGGGAAAAAAGTAGGGCACAAAAGAGGAGAACAAGGATTTTGAGTTCGGTTTTATATGTGTTGGGTGGTGGGTTGCATTGGTTGACATCAGTGATATTTTGGAGAAAAGCTGCGGTGCATTTAGAAAATCATTTGTCACCTAAACAAATGGAGCGCACCCTTAGTCGACGTTTGGTGCTTAGAGCGCGAATCACTTCAAATTTCTCCTTAAGCTAGTAATTAAGACAAAATTGTCTCTCAATGGAATGGGGGTTGTTCATAGCGAGCTTGTAATTAAAAAAAAAAAAAAAAAAAAAAAAAAAAAAAAAAAAAAAAAAAAAGGTTTGGTTACTCGTTTTAGGACACCCAGAATGGACACCCTGTCATTAGTGTCTATTGATTTCCACATCAATGTTTATATGCACACAAATGATGTATTTTGAATGGACACCTACAACCAAATGTCCATTCCAAATATCCCAAAATGGTCACTTTGCATTGTCTCCATATAAAAAAAACGACACAATTATTTCTTTTTTTTTCTTGAAAAAGAGTCACATTTATTTTTTTGAGAAAAGGGAAAAAGTCACATTTATAATTTCTATAGTTGTATGATACTGACAATTATACTCAATGTCCAAGTCTATTAGAGCATCTCTAATGGTAAATGTGGATAGTGCGCGTGAAATCTTGCCACATCATCGATGTAGAGAGAATGTTTATCCCATGTTGCTTAAATAGACATTAGATTTCAAATTAGGTCTCCATTGGTAAATGGGAATTTTGCTTCTATTAATGAAGTGTCATTTCTTTTTCTAAATCTTGTTTATTTAAAATGTGGAAAATGAAATCTAAAAAAATTAATAAATATATTGGATCGTATCTTGTTGTCAATTGCACCCTCGAGAAATTTACGTTCAAAATGATTACAGTGTATACTAACTGAAACCTTTACAAGTCTTACGATCTATAGCAAACGATAATGTTGGTAATATCACGAACAATTGTACCCGACACTTAAGTTAAAAACTCAAATATCCAATCGGGTGAGGTCCAACTTGCAACTACGTAGGGTATCTACAGTATGTCGGCCAAACAAAACCAACATGCAACTATATGTTTCGGCTCTGTTACTCCGCACAACACGGGGACAACAACCAAAAATGTAAGTTCTTCCTCGATGAAAAAACCCAATAAAAAATCATAAAAATGGCTCGTCATTGTTAAGGAGGCTTCGTTTTGACGACTTCTTTTGACATTTCGTACCAAAAATGTAGAAATCATCAACAAATCAAAAGCCCTAAAAACCAAACAACAACCAACATCAATAATAGCGAAAAATGATGGCAAAAAAACTCAAAAAAACCCACCAAATGAGCGAAAATAATGAGAGAATGGACTTGTCGAGTCTATTCAACCAACATCAATAATAGTGAAAAATGATGGCCAAAAAACTCAAAAAAAAACCCACCAAACGAGCGAAAACAAGGAAAGAATGGACTTGTCGAGTCGATTCCGTGTGGATTCATGCGTTTTTGGTCGGTCAGAGATGAGAGTGTGGAGTCAATTTGGGGATTTCGAATGAGGTCAAGTCGGTAAAGGAGAAGAGAGGGTGGGGTATGAGAAGAAAAGTTATATGAAGGGTAATTTGGTCATTTCTTTAATGGGCAGAATTAAAACTCATACAAAAATTAAAATAAGGTCATTGGGGTCTCTTCAACTGCTCCCTTTTTTATTTGTCACCACATCTCTCCATTTGGAACTCATATTTGCATTGGATAAGTCTTTTTCCTTCCAATGTATATCCAATCTAATGTGGTGCCATTAGCCCCCTGTTTGCATTGGATAAGTCTTTTTCCTTCCAAATATATATCCAATCTTATGCGGTGACATTAGCCTCTGTCTGCATTCCCATTGGAGATGCTCTAAGGTTTGCTTATATGATGTTTTCTTGATTAGTTGGTGCTGTTAGAGTCGGTCTTCTCAAAGACGGGAACTTTATGAAATTTTTTTTTTTTTTTTGGAAACTTTATGAACTTATTGCCTACATCAAACTAATAACAATAACAAAACATTCCAACATAAATTGCCATTCTTACATAACTATTCTAATCCATTATTTTCTTGAGAATTTATGTTGGGACTTGCCAATGTTTATGTCCACTTCTCACACAATAAGCCCAATTATGTACTCACATTCTAATTCAACTGATATTTGACCTTAACATGGTGCACTCCAATCAACTTTTTCATTTTTTTCAGTTGAAAACTCCTGTCGATTTACAGCTTCAGTTAATGTCGTGCACATTTCTTAAGGACATGCATCTGATTGAACACGATATTTCTAGATTTTATTGATTTGCTCTATACGAGCATAATATTTACACACTTTGAAAGCGCCAAAAAAAGCTGTCACAAAAAATTTGTCGTAAAAACTAGAGCATCCAAGACCTTATATTCTTCTGGATAAAACCATGTACATAAATTAAGAATGCTATATGTTCATCCAACAATTAGTCATTTGCATTTATATCTGTAAAATCAGAACCCCCAATAGAACTGATATCCCTTTGATTCTCTGAAAAGCCAAGCCCATTCCATTTAATTTCCTCTTGAATTGGTTAGCTGTATAGTCTGAGGAGTCTGCCGCAAATTTGCTTCAACAAATCTTCATTTTTGTTTAACCATTTTCCACTTTTCCAACTTCAATGGATCGATCATTAACATTGAAAGAGCGAGAGTGCTTCTCTTTTAACCTTAAAGAAGAATGAGAGAAACTGCACTCACAACTGCGGCAGAGATCAAAATCCATTTTTGGTTGTGTTGCGTATAGTTTGTCAAGTTAAACCCTAGATTGACCAACAAGCTTTGGAAAAAATTTCTCCACTTCAAATTTTTCCAGTTACGGATGTTGAAGATTGTGTCATGCCTCCGTCTTACGACAGAGACCTGCTGAAAAGAAATTTTCTGCCTTGTCAACAAAGCTGCTTGAGAATCTATTGTGCAGCATTATTGTTGATGATGGACCTGAACCTATTGGATCGTTCTTGATTTCGGACGTTCTAGTTGTCTTGCCATCCTTATGGTTCCATAACTTGCTGCCTCTTGAACTGCTACCATTAGGACCCAGTTTCGTGATAGAAGGCCGTGCGCTTCTTAAATTTGAACGGCTACATCTCACGGACATGTCAGCTTGTGATTTCCGAGGATCGAGGCCAGACAGATTACATTCAAGCAGATTGCATATGGCGGTATCTTCTTGCTGAGGAGGATTAGATCCAACAGCACTCAATCCTTTTCTACATGATGCAAGCAAGGAAAGCAACATTTCTGTGCTGATTTCTAATTGAACCACAACCCTGTTCTGCTCGCACCCATAGCAGGCAGCCACCAGAGTCGCAGCCAAAGTAGGCATCAACTCTGGATCGCTGAAGAACGCAAATGGAAGATCACACACCTGTTTTCGGCCACCTAAATGTTAAGTTACTCCTTAAAAATAAAGCAGCTAAAAGAATTCAGGAATACTTGACCTTCTGAAGGATAGTAGGGCTCTTGCCCCACCGAAGAACTGCTTGATTTCCAGGATGAAGTAATCCAAAGTAACCAAGAAGCAGTAGAGATTCAAGCAGAAGTTGACCCACCTGTTATATTTGATATTAAACTAAGGTCACATTCTTTGAGCATTATCTGTAAACATTATAGCCGAAATCCAATATAGAAAAGCAAATACGCATTAACCACTGATTCTGGACTCTAGAGCTACTACTTAGCCTAAAAAATGTACAATAGCATGAAAAGAGAATGCACTCGTGAGTATATATTTCATTGAAGTCCAATTTTTTATGGGCCAAATACGTCAAAACATCCTAACCTTTTCACAACTTTTGTTATTATATCCTAATCTTTTGGGAGTTGCTATTATATCATATACTTTCTACATTGTTTGATTTGTATCTTAGGTCACTTTTGAACTCTAATAGGTGGCACCTAAATAATGAATTTAAATGTTAAATTTAGTAATTATGGGTAATGAGGTGGGTTTTAAAATTAATTATTTAGGTGCCACCTCAACAAATTTGGAGTTAAAAAGTGTTCTACGATGCAAATCAAACAATCTAGAAAGGTTAAGATATAATAACAACTCCTAAAAAGTTAGGATAGAATAACAAAACTTGTCAAAGGTCATAATATTTTAACCAATTTTGCCTTTTTTTATGAGGTTATAACATGTTAGAATCACAAATCTGGATACAGATTTGGACAGTTTGCAAAAAATGTGTAATCAGATAGAACCAGTCTTTACTCTATAATCCACACTGATAGAGTTGCAGGGAGAAAATCAAATATAGAATTTTAAGAGTAAAATACATCTCAGACAATACCAGGAGGCATTATTGGAAAGTTCACACGCAAATGCATGCCAGTATCTACTTCTAAAAATTACCCATAAAAAGGACAAACCAGAAAACCCATTGCCTTCTTGACGGGGCCTTCCAGTCCAAAATTCTTGAAAAAACTCCTATCATCATGGTTAAATAAACTATATTGTTGACTACATTTGAGGAGAAAAGGGAGCGGGGAGTTCAAAGTTAGGAACCCTATCTAGAGGGTCAAACCCAATGTTGGGCACCGTCGCAACACCAAGGCAATGTTACCCCACCCACGTGAGCTTGGTAAGGAGACTTTGGCAAATAGTAAATTTATCATACACATACATAGAAACACCCTATTTACGACTTCAAAACAACAACAATAACAACAACATAGCCTCAATCACAAATCAGTTAGGGTCGGCTACATGGATCAAACTCTTGTATTACGCTTGATTTAGTTCAATTGATGGTGGGCTTTCCAAATCATTTAAATTCCTCCTAATTAATGCGTTCCAAATTAGCTTAGATCTACCCCTACCTCGTCGAATTTCTTCAGTTTCTACTGACACTAGTTTTCATGGAGGGGCATTTGTAGGCTATCTTTGGAGGTGTCCAAACCACTGCAGCCACCTTTCCTTAATTTTTGTGTCGATTGGTCCTACTCCTACTTTTTTTTGAATTTCAGTATTTCTTATTCGATCTTTACGAGTTTTACCATACATCAACCTAAGCATCATCATTTCCGCTATGATCATTTTATGTACTTATTGTTTGTTTACCGCCTAACATTCACTTCCATAATGCATAATTGTTCTAATTCCGGTCTTATAAAATTTTCTTTTTAACTTAGTAGGAATATTTCGATCAAAAAAGAAAAAAAATATTTCTAAAGTTACATGCACATTCTCTGTTGTAAAATAGTTCTATGTGGAACCAAAAATCTTTACGTTATATTTTTTAATTCAATGAGCAATAAAAATAAAAAGTTTTAAAAAACGCAAGTCAAAAGAATTACAGTTAGGAAAAGGATATAAAATAAAGAGTCGTGAGTACATTGTACAACGAAAAATCAATCATCGCAGTATCTTAAAATGTGAAAATAGAATAAAATAAAATAAAATTTTGTAGCACAAGTATTATAGTCTTTTTTTTTTCTTCTTGAGAAGAGCGTAAGAAGTTAGAGGCTAATACAACACTTGGGCATACAGCCCACGCAATTTGGGTGTGAATGGCCTAGGTGGCATTCATTACTCGGCCAAATACCTTAGGAACCTTGCCTGTGTCTGAAGACATAAGTACCTAGAAGAGCACTCCTTAAATGCTTTCTAAGATGATGAGTCAGCTACTTTTCGTATTTGACTCACACCTATAAATTAGATTCTCCAACAAAATAATGTGTCATTAAGTCATTGAATTCTACACAATAAAGTTAACAACGCTTTGGACCTCCTCTATAAAAGTTTAGCGAAACTAAAAAATGAATCATAATATAGCCAAATGAAGTCATCCGACTAGCTACCACCTAAACCCAAGCCAGAACCAATTTACGCCCTTCTAATGCATTTTACAGCTCAATACAAACTGCTTTAAATGATAAGAAAAACCCCTTAATGAAGGAATGACCTTAATGGTAACGGCACCTCCAACATGCTATAAAAAAATAGAAAAGGAAATCAAATGCTAAATTGTACCCTCTTTCTATCATTTCGAGCCTTGGCAAAAGCTAACCTATTCTTAAAATAGCTTGACTCTGAAATTGGCATGAATCTGGTGTATGTGTGAATTCTAGAATTTGGTAAGGAGTATTTGTCAACACAAAGTCTTATCCATAACAAATGAGAAACGATACTTGAAAAAAAGGGAAAAAATCACCTGATCAGTAGCTGCTTTCCACTTGCTACAACAGTGTGATAGAAGAAAACTCATCAAGTGAAAGAACTCCATTTTCAGGTCTGGCCTACCCTGGAGAATTTGCAAAAAGAAATACGTAATTACCATGACAGCATCCAAGGAAATTTTAAAATAGAACTTGAATAATTTTAAGCAAAGAAGTAATAACTTACGAGCATCCTCTGTATAAGCATAATATCCAAGAGTGCCAAATTGTTCAAAACCTTCAATACACCGGTCGCTACTTCTTCAAAATTTGATGGAAGAACATACGAGCCCTGAAATTTGTTAAGTGTTGGAATCATGTCATAGACAACAAATGCAAAATGAATTTTACATCAGGAATTTATGTTAATCCACTTTCAAAAATGCAAGTAATGCAGCACACACAAATCTTAGAAGCTAAAATTTGGAACATCGAATGTTGTAATCCGAGAAAAAAAAAATTTGCATTGCTCATACAAATCTCACATGATAAATTGGCTAGGTCAAACACAAACACAAATTTTTTCTTCTTCCACAAATGAGACTGTGCCAAAGCATCTCAATGAGATGGATGACGCATCAGTTGCCAAAGGCAAGGTTCCGGGTCCGACTCTTGTTGGAGTCAAGGTTGCTGTAATTAAGTGGTTTCTAATCAAACAACAACAAAGCCTCAATCCCAAATTAGATAGGTTTGCTACATGGATCAAACATTTCCATTGCGCTCGATTTAGCGCACTTAATGGTGTGATTTTCAAATCCTTTAGATCCTTCCTAATCAATATGTCCCAAATCAACCTAGGTCCACGGTCCACCCCTACATCATCGAGTTTTTTCGGTATCTATTGAGTCGAATTTTCTAACTGGTGCATTAGCAGGCTGACTTTTGGAGGAGTCCAAACCAACCGTCATACCCTAATTTTCGTGCCAACTAAAGTTGTCAAATCAGAATCAAATCGTAAATTGTAAATCGTAAGATCTTTTTCTGATTAAAAAAAAAATACTTCTAAATACCTTTAAATATATGTATAAGCTCATAAAATAGATTTAACAAGCAAAAAAAACTCGTTGAGTTCTCTCTTCTAATATAATATATAATAATACTAAATAGTAAATGTTGTCAAATTTGCTTCTAAGAGAAAACTAACAATTAGATAACAATACTATGAATGTTGTTGTTTCTAGTTTGTTGTTGAATAGTGAATCTATGTGATAAGGTTTGACTCGATTGATGAAGAAAGGGAAACTTGAGCACTTTTATTGATGAATCAACTGAGAAAATAGGTTACAGCACGGAGGGAAGGACAATAGACCCGGAGAAAGAAACAATCCCCTTCTCACTAAGACAATTCTTACTGACTTTACAAAATGACTGAATGGAAAAAAGAGGTTGTACAGTGCCTCATTTAATACTACTAACCCCACCTAACCTTCTCTCACGCACACTTGACTCAAACAGCTCACACACACCAACTTACACCTATTGACTCAAGTAAGCCTAGCTGATGTGGTGATTGCAACAGAACCCTTGTGAACTGCACCATTGGTCCCCACAGCCCTACGTTGGTACACCTTGTGCATAGGAGGCCTATCAACACTCCCCCGGTGAACAACAACCTTGTCATCAAGGTGGAAGGCCGGAACAGACTTCCGAATGTGTCGAACCAACTCCCAAGAAGCTGTCGATGCAAGCAATGAGGTCCACTTTATCAACACTTCTGGACCCGCTGTAAGAGAATAGGCCGACACTGATGTAGGCTCGACACCAACCATGACCAAATCTGAGGCAAAAGGTGGCAGCTCGATTGAAGCTTGAATAGAAGAACTCACAGCAGGGTGAAGCTGTGAAACGTGGAAGACGAGATGAATGGAGGATGAAGCTGGGAGTGCTAGTCGATAAGCAACCGGACCTATGCGTTCCAGAATAGTATAGGGCCCAAAAAATCGAGGGTTGAGCTTCAAATTGGTTCGGCAAGCGACGGAAAGCTTTCAATAAGAACGAAGCTTCAGATAAGCGAGATCCCCAACTGCAAAGGACAACTCGCGACAATGTTTATCAACTTGTTGTTTCATCCGATTTTGGGCGAGCAATAGCTGACCACGAAGTTTCGCCAGGGCCATGTCACGAGAGCAAAGAATCCACATTGAGGACAGAAGATGGTGGCGAGGTGTCATAGCGCACAGCGGGAGGTGGATCTCTACCATAAACAACCCGAAAAGGAGGCATTGAATAGAGGAGTGAAACAAAGTATTATACTAAACTCAGCCCAGTGCAACCATCGCGACCATTCTTTGGGGCATAGATGAATAAAGCATCGAAGGTACGATTCCACTCAACGATTCACAACCTCCGTCTAACCATCCCTTTGAGGGGTGATAGGTCAAGCTACGCCGTAATTGAGTGTGTTGTAAACGAAAAAGTTAGCACCGAAAGTGGCTGAGAAAGACCTAATCGCGATCAGACATGATGTTGTTGGGAAACCCATGAAGGCGAACGACCTTTTTTATGAAGAGTTCAACATCTGATTTGGTAGAGAAAGGGTGGTGCAGCGGCAAAAAGTGTGCATATTTGCTCAAATGATCAACAACTACTAAGATGGAGTTCACTCCATTAGACAAAGGAAGGCCTTCGACAAAATCCATCGACACATCTTCCCACACCTTAGCTGGAATTAGCAATGGTTGGAGCAACCCACCCGGCGAGAGATTCACATACTTATTTCATTGACACACATCACAAGAAGCTACAGAGTTCTTGATATCCAATTTCATGCAACGCCAATAAAATTCAGCAGCCAACCGTTTGTATGTCTTGAAAAAACCCCCGTGCCCACCAATAGGAGAAGAATGAAACTCAGCTAATAATTTGCCTTTCAAGGATGACGAAATAGTGAGCACCACACGCCCGTTATAGAAAAGTTGTCCCTGCCACAGTGACCAACCCCTTTTCACAGCCGACATTGCAACAAGGCAATGACAATGGGGCCTAAAACCAAGTCAACAGCAACAAAAGATACCATGTGGTAGGACAACTCTTGATCGAAAGGAAAGCGTGAGAGAGCATTTGTCGCTTGATTAGACACCCCTGGCTTGTAGTGGATGTCGAATTGAAACCCAAGTAACTTTATAAGCCAACGTTGATATTCAAGAGCCACAACGTGCTATTCAAGGAGAAACTTTAAACTTATTTGATAAGTTCGCACAAGGAACTTGCAACCCAACAAATAAAGATGCCACTTCTAAAAAGCACAATAGCCATGAGCTCGCGCTCATACGCCGACTTAGCTCGAGCCCGTGGGGATAAGGCTTGACTAAAGAAAGCAATGGGCTTGTCAAACTAAAATAGAATGGCCCCCACACCAACCCCGAAAGCATCAGTCTCGATGACAAATAAAGCCTCAAAATCCGGTAAAGACAAAGTGGGCACCTCTTTAACAGCATTTTTGAGCTGTTGAACTGCAAAAGTCGCCTCATTAGACCATAGGAAAGAGCCATTTCTCAACAATTGTGTTAAGGGTGCTGCTATCTTACCAAATCTCCTATAATAGCTAGTAAGGTCTAAGAAACCCCGCAATTGCTTTGGAGAAGTAGGCATCGGCCATCGCTCCACCGCTTGCACCTTCTCGAGATAAGCTCGCACACCATCACTCGATATTATATGGCCCAAATAAACCAAGTTAGAGCGAGCAAAACGACATTTCTTTAAATTAACAAAAGGAGAATGAAGTTGCAAGATAGTAAGGACCTGACGAAGATGATCACAATGGGCGGCCATGGAGGAGCTGTAAACTAAGTTATAATTGAAGAATACAAGAACACAATGGCAAATCAGACCCTTGAAAATGGAATTCATGAGGGATTGAAAGGTGGCTGGAGCATTAGACAAACCAAAAGGCATAAGTAGGAACTCAAAATGGTCGTTATGAGTGCAAAAAGCAGTCTTTGGAACATCCGAAGCTCGCACCCGAATCTGATGGTATCTCGACCGCAAGTCCAACTTTGAAAAAATTGAGGCTCCATGTAGCTCATCAAACAATTCATCAATGTTCGGAATCAGGAATCTGCCTGGGATGGTAGCCTTATTCAAGGCTCAATAATCTATGCAAAAACACCAACTACTTTTTTTTTTCACCAACAGTATTGAACTAGAAAATGGGCTATTACTCAGCTAAATGATACCCGTATACAACTCTCCGCCCGCAGCTTCTCAATGTCTGCCTTATGGATCTATGGATAGCAGTATGAACTCACTTGAATCGATTTGATGCCCTCTTTCAACACAATCGCATGATCACAATCCCGGGATGGAGGTAAGGCAAAGGGTAAGTGAAACAAAGAATTGAATTCGGACAACACCTGCTGGATATAAGAATCGACATCCACTAGTAACACCACTAATTCCGAAACAACCAAAGTACAACATTCCACCAAAAACCAGCCAATAACTAAATCTAGAGAACCTTGTAAGGACTTACAAGAAACCAGTGCACAGTGCAGCGTAAGGTCTCCTTGAATGACGACGCACTTCCCATCAAACAAAAATGATAAAGTGAGCTGCTGCTAATCAATGGTTGTGACTCCAATAGTTTTCAACCATTTCACCCTCAAAATGAGATCGAGGCCTTGCATTCCGATTGGATGAAAATCAGCCACACCCTCAGTCCTTGGAATGAAATCCTGACGCCTTTACACACTTCGAAACCAGGAAATCGAGCGCCCCCTCCAACATACACACCATAATCAGTTGTTGGGGATACTAGAATGTGCAACACATCAACCACCTCCGAGGAAATAAAATTGTGGGAGGCCCCTCCATCAATGAGGATCACCACCTCCTTATTTTGGATTGTGCCTTGTACCTTGATTGTATGAGGGTCGAAACCACCATCGAGAGCATGAGCCGAGAGCTCCATTGTGGTCAACTCCGGGTGGTCATCAGAAACATCAGAAGCTGGATCGACTAAACTCTCCCCTTGATCATTGTCCATTAGCACGACGTTAAGAACTTTCTTCGCACAATGATGCCCCACAAACCATCTATCATCACATATATAACATAACCCTTGCTTCCGTCGTGCTTGAATCTCAAATTCGGTTAGGCGTTTGTGCTTATGCGGAGACATATTGGGTGTAACTGTGTTGGAAGAGGTTGGGCTTGTAGAAGACGACGAAGCAGATGGGGCGCTGAATTTAAAGCTGTTGGGTCGTGGGAGTTGGAGATTTGAACTGAGTTTCCCAAATGGGGCTTGTGATTGTATGGCTCACCCTTTGGGCTCCCCTTTAGTTGTGGGCCCATTAGTTGTGGGCCCAGAAGAAGACGAGGAGTGGACTTTGGTTCCTAAGAGCCCAAGAGACTCACTCTCATTGAACTTCTTCTCGAACTTTCTTGCTCGCACCACCGCCGCCTTGTAAGTCGTCGGTGGATCCACCATCATCTCCGTATACAGGTGATCTTTGAAGCCATTAATCAACACTGCCATCTTTTGTAACTCTGTAAGCCCTACATGGTAGAGCAAAAACTCAAATCGTTCACGATACTCACTCACAGTGGACTCTTGCTTAATTGAAAATAATTGTTGGCATAGACTTAGGGGATCGATTTCGGTGAAACGAAGCACTAGCTGTATCTTGAGTTCCAACCAACTCTCAAACGATCGAACCATCTCCTCCGTTTGTAACCAAATCTGAGCAGGATCAATCAAGCAAATTCGAGCTGCCCAGAGTTTGGAAATTTTCAACGGCTCGTGCAAGGTGAAGTACTGCTCCGCTTGATTCAACCACACCAATAGATCGCTGCCATCACAAGTTGGCATCTAGCCTTGCGTACCACTGGCCCAGGTCTGTACGAGGAGGACCCCCGATCTAAGCTCTCCATCGTCAGATCTACTTCTCCTGGTCGTAGATCTATGACGCCAATCAGCGGATTTGGTGGATCTGGAGTCATGACGTTGCTGGACTTTCCGATCTGAGGAGACTTCCCTGGATCTGGTCGAGGCACCAACAACTCTTCAATTCTACGTTCTAGCACCTGGATCTAACCTTGGATCTTGGAGTGAACTTGGATATGGAACTAGAACTCCAATCTCAAGCCATGAATCGAACCTTCTAGCTCTTCGACTTTGCTAAGCTCCGCTTCAACCTCCTCAATCTGAGGATCCATCTTTGATCCCATGAAGTTTTGCTCTGATACCGCTGAATAGATTCCAACTCTATCGATGAAGAGAGGAAACTTAAGCACCTTTATTGATGAATTAACAGAGAAAATGAGTTACAGCACTGAGAGAAGGACATTAGACCCAGAGAAAAAGACAATCCTCTTCTTACCAAGACAAGTCTTACTGACTTTACAAAATGACTGAATGAAAAAAAGAGGTTGTACAGTGCCTCATTTAATACTCCTAACCCCACCTAACCTTCTCTCATGCACACTTGACTCAAACAACTCACACATACCAACTTACACCTACTGACTCAAGTAAGCCCAGCTGATGTGGTGACTGCAACGGACCCCTTGTGAACTGCAACATTGGTCCCCACACCACTGCGTTGGTACACCTTGTGGATAGGAGGCCTATCACTATGTTACCTGGACTTGGGTGCGGTTGTCGGGTGTGGGTATGAGTCTAAAGGTCGGACCCATTTATTCTCTAATATAAGGATATGGGGACTCGACAAAAAGTGTCTAAAAATTGAGGCACATATACTTAAATATATATATATATATATAATATCTTGTATACCTATATTTTTTCTCATTTTTCATTTCTTATTCTACCTAGAAAGTTCTTGTTAATTTTTTCTTTCTTCTCTTATATTTTGAATCTTTTTATACAAAGAGCTCTACAAATGGAGTATACATATCTTTTTAAGTGTCGGACTCATTTCAAGTATCCGGCACGGGTACTTTGGGTTGAGTGAAGGGTCCGAGTAACATAGTAGTGAATACATAGAAGTTGGAGCGTTGGGCACGTTGCCAGCAATTGTCCTTACTCCCTAACCACTCTCCTACAGATCCCGCCCAACTCTTCACTTAAAAAATGTGTTTCTATGACTGCTTGTGGCCCACTTTATTTGTCTTCTTCTCTTGTTAACTTTTATTGAAACAAATAAAGAAGAGAAATATCGGAAGTACAAGCAACAGTTGTAATTTTCAAGACCAACAACAATCAAATGGCATAGCAATGCATCAAGAAGAAGCTTTGACTTCCTAAGATGGTGACACACTGAGAAGCAGCTCCAAGCTTTCGTTTTTGTCCACCTACATCGAGAAGCTTTGACTTCGTACGATTGCGATGCATTGAGAAGCAACTTTTTGTGAAAAGATGTGGATCTTTCTTCTCTTAAAGGGTTTAGGGTTTCTATCGGGTGAGAAAGAGAGAAAAGCTTTAATCTGGTGAGGGGTTTCTTTGTGTTAAGCGGGTGCATCATGTCTTTTGTATTTGTTTTTGTTATTTCTTTTGTTTTCAAGCGATTCTTGTCGAATCGGAAGTTTAGAGTTGAATGTTCGATTTGACCAAGAATCAACCGATTCTCCCTGTTTGCGATTTTAAGCCCCATTTAAATTGTTTTCCATCCGATCTGATTCAAATCGTATTATTTGAATCGGGAATCGAACGATTTTGACAACATTCAAACCTCATGCGAATATTTAAGTCTCTGTACTCACTAATAATAAATCCAAACAAAAAGATACCCAAAAATTTTAAAAAGTGATAACAATAGCCAACAATCAAAAAAGTGCAGTTAACTCGAGACTCACGAGTCATGAGTGATTTTGAGGAGAAAAGAAGTGAAATTTCATGTACCAAATTTTACTGAGAGTACTTATTTTTAACATTACAAAACTCCTTTCCAAACCAACTTAAGAATAACAAGGTTATATAAGAAGTCAAGGATTGTAAGGTGGTCACCTTGGAGAGCGGCATCCTAGATAGTTTTTAGAAAATAAAAGGTATTAATTAAGTTAGGCAATATGAGTACCTACAACAACATAATAGCCTCAGTCTCAAATTAATTGGGGCCAGGTACATGGATCAAACACTTCCATTAAGCTCGATTTAGTGCAATTGATGGTGAACTTTCCAAACAATTTAAATCCCTCCTAATTAATGTATCCCCAGTTAACTTCGGTCTACCCCTACCTTGTCGAATTTTTTCAATTTCTATTGCATCAAATTTTTTAGTGGGGGCATTGGTAGGTTGTCTATGCAGGTGTCCAAACCACTGAAACCGCCCTTCTTTAATCTTTACGTCAATTGGTATTACTCCTAATTTTCTTTGATTTTATGTTTTTCTTATTCTATCTTTACTAGTTTTACCACAAATCCACCTAAGCATCATCATTTCTGCTACGTTCATTTTATATAATTGTTGTTGTTTTACCGTCCAACACTCACTTTCATAAAGGTAATATGAGTACCTACGTAACAACAAAATCGTTATATAATTAATGTTACATAAGGACCTAAAGGCTTATTATTATCGTTGAAGTATACAATGAAAATATAGGGACCAATAGAAAACTATTGTTACTTAAATACTTATAAATAAATAAATAAATAATTCAAGGATCTCTAAATAATATTTTCTTGGCTATCTATGCATTGCCTCGCCTAGGCAAAAGAAATCATCTCAGAATCACCTTGGTGCCTTGCAATCCTTGTAAGAAATTATGCCCTAGTTGAACAAATGCACTATCCCACAGACACGCGTGTGCGTGAGCGTGCGCACACGCACACATACACACTCCACAAAAAAAAAGAAAATAAATAATAAATAATATGAAGAACATGCAAAGCAATGGTGGTGGACCCGAATAACAACAGAGGTACTCTAAATAATGATACTTCCAAGAAGCATCCATTGTCCTTAACTATTATAGTGTATATACATCAGGGTCGACCCTATAATTTTTTAGGCCTAGGGCGAAACCTTAAAATGAGGTCTTTCATGTAAAAACAAAAAGAATATTTTTGGACATTTTCCCTCCTTTCGGCGGACTTAAGACCAACGATGAAAAATATACATTTATTATTAACGAAGTTGAAAAGGCATTAGTAACCAAAAAAGACATGAATAAACAAAAAAAACAACAAATAATAATATCAAAATAAAAAACACAGTTAAAAACAAAAAAAAAAAACATGAATTAACAAAAAATAGCATAAAAATGAAAAAAAAAATACATAAGCTCAATACTTGTTATTTTATTATTTTAAAATTGACCTACTTGCATTATGTGAAGCAAGTTTTTTTACAATCTCTTAATTGTTAGGGATATTTGATTATAAATCTTCCTTAATCAATGACATAGTGAATTCATTTAATCTTTCTTGTAACATTGTCAACCTTGAATACCATCAAAGTTGTGTGATACATGATGGCTAAAACAATATCTTGATCAATACACCGTATGACAAGTGCATAAGCACAACTCATGTTTGTTTAGAATTTACCATGTAAACTTAATGAAATAAAGAACACAAACATATTATATTTCGATAAAAAAAATTATTGTGTAAACTTAATGAGATAACGAGCATCAACATATCATAGTTCAATTAAAAAAGAACACAACATATATGTATTAAATGAGCTCAAGGAGAGAAGTGAAAAAAGATTTTTTTTTTAAAGTGAGTTCAGGGAGATAAGTGAAAATAGAAAAAGAGAAAAAGTAAAAAATGTGTGTGTGTGTGTGTGTGTGTGTGTGTGTGTGTGTGAGAGAGAGAGAGAGAGAGAGAGAGAGAGAGAGAGTAGGTTATGTGTCAACGTGTCGAATAATGGCAGATGACGAAACTGACGCGGAGACGCTAATAAAAAAAAGAGAAGTCACTCACGGGAGAGAAGGGTTAAAAATAATGTGAAGTTACATATATACCCTCAATTAATAAGCCCAAGTGGAGGCCTGGGCGGTCACCCATTAGGCTGCCCTACAAATCTGGGCCTGTATACATATCCAAAGAGTTTATTCAGACCCAAGTTCTAATAAGTAACGCAGCACTTGTAGTTATTCAAAAAGAAAGACAAAATAAATAGATTTATATAGAATCTTCTAACAGAGCATGGACCTTAAATCTGGAAAATAGGCTCACACATTCCAATAAGCTTGAAGCCTGTTGGGAGTTCTTGAAAAATGAGATAGTAGATTTGCATATTGAGATATTGTAGAAAAAGGATATCAAAGGTAGGGCTAATGGTATATACATTATTTCAGAACCAGCAACCCCAAAAACAAACATGCGAGTTTTTCACCAGGTCATACGCAAGACAGAAATAGCAATCAACTAAAAGCTGGACGCACGAATAAAATTACCTGCTCAGAAGCTGACCTACTATTTGCTTGTAACAGCACAGCTGTCAGCAGAGACGGAAGGCTAACTAGGCTTGTTTCAACTATCACAGAGAGAAGAAATGCCACGGGGTGCTTAGCTTCCTTCGTGTGATCATTCTTCTGCACTACATCAGCATCAAACAAGCCATTCAAGGCCTTCTGATACGAAGAGGACTTTGCTGGTGATTCAATCTTATCATTCGTACGTGAAGACCCTGTCACATGCATTCGCAAGTGATCACCATTCTGTTCAACAGATACATCATCCTGATTTTTAGCAAGACCCGTGATATTTGATGGTGCATCCCTACTTTTCACTCTGTATGTTCCATCCAGTGGTCTGTCCTCCGGCACATCTGACAAAGGCTCATTTTTATCAGCATTTAGCGCAGATAATGAAGAGCTCTCATCTCTTTCATTTTTATTCAAAGAGGAATTCCCAGCATCCATTAAGTCTATAAGTTTAAGATCTTGCTTCACATTAGCTGACATCGCTTCAGACGGTAAATCTCCCCAACTAATGACAGACATGGTTTTGGGCATTGATGTCAAAACCACAAGCAGATTTAAACTAAATACAATGCACGAGGGGAAATTGGACCCTTCCACTTGGGGCCTATCATGGAGTGCAAAAAGATCTCGTAGCCATTGGATAACTTGATATGAAATCACCAGTTCCAATAGACATTCATGCATGTGAACTTGCCATTCATCCAAGGAAACATGCCCCATAACTGTTGTAACAGTCCATAAAAAACCCTCGATCAATTCAGAGACTGACTCAAAATTTTCAATGGACATTCTGCTAGACAAAGAGGTTGTGCTTCCAGGGGCATTTAAAGATGCTGCTATCTTTATATAATTTTCAAGAGCTGCAGAAAGCATAGGGATAATAGGAGGCAACAGATTCTGCGCAAGAAAATAACTCCTATTGGCAGGCAAAAACAGTACTACTCTAAGAAGCCGTACAAGATGTATGGTAACCTGGCAAGTTTCGGACCTAGAGGAGTGAGAAGCCGGTAGTGCTGAAGCAATGAAATCAAGTAAACCTGCTTGACGTGCTGCATGCAGCTCAGGTTCCTTGCCTTCCAAAAACTATTTCAAAACGAATTAAAAAAAAAAAAAAATTAATATACAATCCCAAATGAGTGTATCAAATGCACATCCAAGCAGCCTGACCCCAAGGAAAATCATCATTCAAAGATATATTTCAAAAGAAATTGTATAAAGTGCACATAATACGAGTGAACTATATTGTTTTCTTTTTTTTGGTGCCGTGAACTATATTGTTAACACTTAACAGTGAAAATATTTCCACAATTAAAGGGCTTTGTCATCTCATTTATCATATCCGACCGAACGAAGCTAATGCTGATGGAATACTTATTGCTGTGGCAAAGAAGAATTAGAATCTCAACAGCTTATTTACAATCGATAAATAGTTGTATCAGAAATAGCTCAACTATGGACTCAACAAACAATGCTTGTATTACAATTCTGAAAGATTAGCCAGTAATATAAGGATTGGTCAAGCAAAGAAGATATTGAGATAAGAAATTATGCAAGAAATCTAAGCAAGGGAAGTCCTTTGATTGATAATATTCTATATTTATTAGTATTAGTAAAAAAAAAAACATTTAATAGATGAGGATTCAAGGAGTCTTTCAAGAAAACTAGGCAGCCAGGAAAAAACCGATATATTACTATGATCAGTTTCTTCAAGCAATCAAGGCCAATTCCTTGTGTAACTTGATAAAATCTCTTTGTGAGGGAGGATATGATTGACAAAAGAGAGTTAAGGCAGCAGAAATGAGTATAGGGCCTTATGGGATTCCTGAAAGATTATAGAGAATATTTTTTCAACAGCCTTCTTTATTTGATTCCCGAAATTTATGGGGCTGAGGAAATTTCATTCTTTCAAACATATTATCTTTAAAACAATGCTACATTTAAATTACAGATGCTAAAATTTTTGCAATAATCAAAACCAATGATTAACAAATTATCTTTAAAACATATTGTCCATTTCCCTCGGCAAAACTTAGATGAGCGAAGGTCAATAAGGGCCTGCTAAAACCACAAAAAGTTATTATTTCTCAAAGCACAAGGAAAACAAATGCTCGAATAAGCTGACTAAGATATTGGAAAAAATAACAATAATTAAATAAGCTTTGGTATCAATCAGAATTTTGGTAACATATGTGATTCGGTTCTAAATCAAATTATCAGTAGCTTTGTCCAATTTAGGAGTATTCCTTCTTTTAACTTTAAAACGCACATTCATTTCATTTAAAAAAAATAAAAGGTAAAAGTTCTGGCATTGTTCTTTCTTTTACACCCTAATAAAAACATAGGTTGGGGTCTATTAGCAGTAACACCAATATTATTATAATTGTTCATATCTTTATCAAAATGACTCTAACCACAACATACCGTCACGCTGATTTATAAATATTCCAAAAGAAGTAAAGAACTAAACAATGACTAAGAGATAAATGAAGTCCACCAAAACTAAGCAACACAGGGAGATGAATATGATAATTGCAGATTAGGATAGACAAGAGGCATCATTTTTCCTTTTCTTTTGGTGAGGGGGAGGAGAGGAGGGGTCGTCAAATGAGAGAATTAATAACTCTTATAACCGAGGCCATTCTATGAATAATGTCAAAGTATTCTACAGCCCTAAGATGGGCTTGATATCTAGTCACTTGCTAGTGAAACAGTTAAACTGGGCTGATTGTAATTCTTTTTCACAGTTTTCTCTTAACCTTCACTTGATCTTTTTACTTTTGGATCTTTAATAGGAAAACCTTTAACATTTGAATTCTTCAGTTCTTCTATAAATCATTTTTTAGAAATTGAAAAAAAAAAAAAACATGGTTGACTGGTCAAATGGAGAATGAAGATTTCTGCAGAAAAACTGATAAAGTACCTTGATCATATCACTAATTATTAGCCCAATGCTTGCTGCTCCTTTTCTAGCTTGCCGAAGCCTTTGCAGTTCTTGAATCCATCTACCAATTTTAGCTCTAGCAGTTCCAATAATATTTCTGTGAGCAACACCTGCAGTCTCAGCACTAACTGAAGGCTCCGAGAATTCATATTTCAAAGCCATAAGCCTCTGCCTAATTTTTTTTATCCTTCGCTTCAGTGGTTGCTTCGGGGCATGATCATTAGCTCTAAGTGGAGCATTCACAATACTTGAAATGTGATTTGCTTGACAATCTTCAGCGTTACCAATTGAAGGAGATCTACACAGGCTATCCCTGTGTGATGACCTGCGCAGTGAAGGTGAAGATTGATCTCTAAAATCCATAGAAGCTCTCTCCCTTATCTGCTCCAAATAGAATTTTCGACGCTGTTCACTTTCACTAAGTCTCTCAGCCAATTTCTGAGCAAGCAGTTCGGCTTCCTCTTGTTGAGCTCTGGCCCGATATTCCAGCCGCCGCACTTGTTCTATAGCCCTTGCTTCTCGTGCTGCACTTGAGGCCTTCCGTTCCTCTTCTCTTCTTACTAGAGCCTCTTCTTTCTTTCGCTGTATCTCAGCAAGGCGTCGTAACTTTTCAGCTTGTAGTTGTCTCCTGCGTTCTAATGCAGCTTCCTCCCGCGCCATATCCTCTTTCTGTTTGGTCTTTATCATCTGTCGTTTCTCAGCTCTCCTCAATTCTGAGTCATGAAGCTTCTGGCGCAGAATAAGCTTTTTGTTCTCTTCATTCAGGGAAGTAATGAAACGAACTTCATTAACTTTACTACTTTCGTCACCAGCCCTTCTCACAACTTCAGCAAGGTGAGCCTCATGCCTAGTTTCACTACGCTGGTGCCGAGCATGCATTCCTTCTCGCAGCTTCATAGTACGAACAGCCTGCCACTCATTAACACGGTTTAATTTCTCTGAGGTACGCTGTAGCCTTTGAACTCTCTCATTCTCCAGTTCACTCCTTATCCTCGTTGCCCTCGCATGTTTTTCTTCTGCTTCCTTTTTCAAGTCCAAAGCAGTTTTTTTCTTCTTTTCAGGAGACATGAGCTTATCATGTAAAACGCGTGAGCGTTCTACGCTGCTCCTAAAAATGCCGGGTGAGTGTGAAACCCGAGAAGAAGGACGCGTCGGTGTTGCAAGGACATCCTCCCAATTTCTCTTTTCCTTCCAAGCATCCAAAGACTTCCATGACGCAATATTCCTTTTTTCTTTTTCTTTTTCTTTTTCTTTGTCAAGTGGGATTTTCCTTCTCTGCTGCTCAGTGCATTTAATATTTTTCTCAGCCTTAACTGCTGCTGACATTTTACCCTTTATCGGTCTCATCTGCTTGTCTGAGTCAGAAGCTGATCCAGCCTGTTCTTTCTTGTACCTTCCAGCAACTAAAGCAGGAGGGAGATTTTTTAAGGATACTAGAGGTGAAATACAATCAGAATCACATGATCCAAACTGGACAATATATGTTTCAGTAGATTTACTTCCATCCGCATCCTGCTTCTCCTTTACTAAAGATCCGACACCAAGATCTTTAACGCTACTGCAATGCTTCATCGGTTTCACAACTGATTCAACAGGATTCATCTCTTCATTTTTTTCTCCTGAATTACCCAAAACAAGATTAGAAAGGTCATTTCCAAATGCAGGATCTAAGCTTTTTCCATCACAAGCTAGATAAGATCTAGTTCTCTGTTCTTGAATTTTCTTGAAGGTCTCAAGAGAAGAAGATAAAATCTCTGCTCTGTGAGGTGATGCCACCATTCTCCGAACCTGCAATCAAGATGTAGTGACTATCGACTATTACTTTGACTGCTAGAAATGAAATAAATGAAAAACTAGTCTTCTGCTTTTAAATTTATGGGACCAAAACTGACTAAAAGATCAAAGTTCCCTTCTACATCATTCTGTGAGTAATTTCAGAAAAAATACCCTTTAGCATTTAAATTCGTAGCTCATCACATACATTATTAGGTCAGTTATTTCAGGCTTCAGCAACTGCTTTTCAATATGCTTCAAGATACTAATAATTTTCAGAAAAAACGCATAAGTAATGTAGTTTAGATGATATGTCTTCCCACATCGAACTTAATATCAAAATGAGTACTCCATGATGGTTAAAATAAACACAAAAGGCTTTCATACCCAAATCAAAGTATCTATTTAGTTCATTCCTCCAAGCAACTATAATCTATTTAATTAATTTAGGTTAAACTTTATACAAAATAATAATAATAATAATAATAATAATAAATAATTAGGTGCATGAATAAGAAATTAGGGTTTTTCTACCGTATTAATTTGAATAAGTACATGTATGCACATGCACTAATGCACAAGAAAAGTCGAATCCAAAAAAAAAAAAAAAAAAAAAAAATTCCTCTACCATATTATTCCTTTTGACATTTGTACCAAACAAGCTAGATTCCTGACTTTAACTTCCATATTACACACGGCCATCCCAGCTTTCCACATCAAAGTTAAACTGCATTAATTAATGTATATTTCTTTTTTTTTCTCTCAGTAACCTATAGGGCCACTTAGTAAATGCTAATACACAAGGAAAATAGCAATAAACTGACCTCCCAAGACAGAGAATGAGGCCGACGATGGTCATTTTTTGGATTCATTAGTGCTCCATCAATTGATTGTTGAAAGGAACAGGATTTTGAATGCTCAAAACATTCAACTCTAGATTTCAGTTCTGTGAAATCAGACGCAGCTTCTTCAAGGACAAGAATAGCTTCTTTCATCTGTTCCAAGTCACATTCCAACTCGCAAAGAAGATAAAGTTCATCTACCGCTCTATTAAGATTCTCGAACAGAAAGCACCAAAGCCTTTGCCTGAACCTTTCCTTGCTTTCAGCAGATTCAATTTCTTCAACACCCACAATGTGGGCGTTTGAAGAATTAACCTCCACTTTGCCATTTGGTAAAATGTCATTAGTGACATCTGCAACCAATTCATCACCTGAAGGTTCGGGACAAATTTCCTGAACAGGACGTGAAACTGAAGCTTGTTTGTCCTCACCCTTACTTGAGAACCTGTCTTCGACAAGCACTTCAGGAATGTCAACAGTACCATCATCAGATTTATCATATCCATGAGACGAAATGATTTTTTCAGCCCCTACAACATTAAAGAGACTATTTGCAGTACCAGGAATATTAAAATGTATTGCATCTGTTGCCATATTATTCACAGGCTCGACGGCATGTTCATCACAGACTTTCCTGATATTGGCATCGTTTATAATTGTTGTTTTGTTCTCTGCATCTAACAATCTTACATCTCTCGAAGGAAGCTCATCTAACTCTTTACAGATATCCAGATGATCACTTGAGAACGCCAACGAAGATGTTTCAACAGGAGAATATTCTGCATCAGTTTCCATTTTGTCATCCTGTCTTTCACAGCAAAAGGAATCCCGGATAGCAATCTCACAAGCATTTCCAAACTCTTTATGACACCCCAATTTACCATCACCGAGATTTACAAACTTCACTTCAGGCTTATCTGTATGTTCGGTACATAACACTGTCTCATCGTCAAGATGTCCCCACTTGATCTTGGGAATTCCATCCAAATTTTTATTAAGCACTTTGTCATTTGATTCCATGACACTAGCGGATCTCAGAACAGGAAGCTTTGGAAGTTCAGTAACTTGATTAGCAATGCATTTGTCAAGGGAATGCACGACCTTCTCAGCTTCCTGTAGACAGAAACTAGAATCCTTTCCCTGTACTCGTGGTGGAGTGCCAAAGTCTCCTTTGACTTCGGAATGAGATCTTTGCACACGACAAGTCTTCCCGCTTTTCCCATTAGCTGACGACTGATTCTTTGGAATACCTGAAGTGACTTTGCAGGAGATTTCCCCAACGAAGCCTTGAATAGAAAACTTTGAGCTAGCTCGATGCTTCTAGATAAACAGCAAAAATAACATAGCAATTAGATAACTGCATTAGAAATAACATTGAAGTTTCCCATAAAAATACTAATACTAATTGCAATAACTAACATTATGGAGCTCAACTTAAAACACGAGAACTTTAAGTAACAACACAGTCTTTGTCTTTGTTCTTTCCTTTTTGTTCCTTCTAATAAGTTCCCTCACTTTCTTTCAACTCTCATTCGTACATCGTAAAAATAAAACACCATTTCTTTCTTTCAGAACAAAATTGCGTATCAATACAAAACAAACAAAAAAAAAGGACAAGGACTCAACCCCGAATTAGTTGGGCCGTCTACAAGGCGCAAAAACTTGAGAATTTCATTTCCAATAGCTGTTAGAGAAAGTGGACAACAATGGTGTTGTTTTTGAAAAGTATGCATTTGGGGTTTGGAGCATTTTAGAAAAACTTTTTTCAATCCTCAATGGTTCTTTTAAAAAAAAAAACAAATTATAGCCGAGAGTATCTGAGCCACCACCGCCGACTAATCCCTCAAGGTTTAAGAGGGCGCCTGTACCACTAATCCAGAGAGGTCAAAGGAGAAATAGTGTAATTATTGTGAATCAAACCCATCCCATCTGCCTTAGTTAGAGTAGCTAGGCCCTCATCGAAGCCACTACACCCCCACCCCTTGGGGGGCCATCCTCAATGGTTACAGCGGTGCAATAGCAAATCAAGTAAAATTTAGACACTATTTTATTTCTTCTACAGAGAACAAATCGCCGCGAATTCGTTAAAAGTTGACCTAAGAGATGATCAATGCGGATTTCATAATGGAGAACTGAATGTTAAAAAAAAAAAAAAAAAGGAGAAATAGAACACAAGAGAGAACCTTTTTGACGAGAAACCATCCGGAACCCTGATCATCTTCAGCTTCATAATCGTTCTCCATAGACCCAAAATGAAGTCAAGTCCTCGAATTTACCACAACAAGAAAAAGGGATTTACTGATTCGAGAGACCAAAACCCTGGAAGAAATCCAATGCGAAAAGTCCTCTACAATCTTGGAAATGCGCACAGTATTGGTGATGTGGTTTACAGCAAGAGCGAAGAGTGAGAATGTGAGGAAAGGAGGGGCGCGTACTGAGCCTTCCTGAGCCCAGTCTACCGCGCGAGGCAATCAGTTGCTATCGGTGACGCGGATCCTAGCCCCTTTAAAAAAAAAAATTTATCAAGATATTTTATAGATTGGAGCGTAAAGCAAGGAAAATGAAAGTGACTTGTCAAAAAAAAAAACCCTTTCTTGCATACTCCTCCCACGGGCAAACTCCTCGCGCGGCCCGCAGTCATGGCGCCGACGATCGGCTCTCTCTCAACTGCTGCTATTTTGTTGTCTGATTTTCAGGTTTGTTTGTAGTTTCGCGTCTCTCTCTCTCTCTCTCTCTCTCTCTCTCTCTCTCTCTCTCTGCTCTACTCTTACCTATACCCTTCTTGTCATATTTTGTGTTAAGAAAAAGGGTTTTGAGGGGAAGATCTGAGATCTGCACAGGGAAGCACAGAGAAGAGTGCTTTTGAGGGATCGGGCAGTATAGAGCTTCGCCTTACAAAATCTACCTGAAGTCCAAATTTGGTTCCATGACAGAGCCCGACGGCGGAAGGCGATGGAGGTGCCGTAGGAGGAAGAGAACATATCGAATGTCGATCCTCGCGGCATTTCAACTCTTGGTGTATGCCTCTTACTCTCGACACCATGTGGTCTATCTTATCTAATATTTAAGTTTCAAAAGAGGTGGATGCTACATCTTGTTTAGTTGAGTTTGATGGTGAGGAAGAGGGTTTGTGGGTAGTCTCTCTTCTAACTTTTTGTAAGCATTTGATTAAGGTTAGGGTTTATGTCTGGTCTAGTTGGTCTACATTTCTTTACAGTCATTTTTGCTCCTGCCTGTGTGCAGATGTGCCCACTGTTGAGGTTTATCTCCTCATTGGTGGGGTTATCGTTGTTTAGGACTTATGGTATGTTCGCTTCACATTTTAGGTAGTCATAAGGTCATGGGATTAATTTGTGATGGGACTAACACATGGGTTTAATGGTTTAGTCTCATTTGTGTATCTTGTTTGGTTGGGAGTTTTAAGGATTGGAGTAAATATGGTTGTAATGGTACATTTACTGAAATACCCTTTCATAAGTTACATCTCCTTACCTCATTTTCACATCTTCAACTGTGTTCGACCTTCCATCGCGAGCTCGCCTTCATCCCCTTCTTCCTTCCATCGCGACCTCGCGATTGTGCACTTTACTCAACGAATTGGAAGCCCGTGATGGAAAAGCATTTGCTAGATGAGCAGTCGACTTCCAATTATGTTGAATTAGGACAACCATAGAAGAGATATCATGAGCAGCATAAGTCTGATCATTTATATATAAATCTGATTTCTTTGATTCATTTTGTACTGTAATAATATCTAGGCTGGTCTATTTTCCTGTTCATGTAATGAGTCTTAAATGGGAGAAGATAGAGTAAGATCATAGGAACAAGAAGATAGACGATAAGCCTTCACTGTGATGGGGTAATTTCCTGGCAAGAAAAGATTGTACACTTTTTTAAGCGTACGAGAGAGAGAGAGAGAGAGAGAGAGAGAGAGGAGTGATTCGAGTGTGTTGAAGACACGGGGAAAAGGGTTCAATTGGGGAAGGAGATACATATCTGTTTGATCGAATGGGGAGGGAGAAGGTGAGTTTGTGAAATATGTGAGGGGTAAATTGGTAATCTGTGATAACCAACCATTGGGATTAGTTAATTCCACCAAAATTAGTGGTTTTATTTAGTCCCCTATACTACCCCTTAGCTAATCCCGTGGCCTAGTTAATCCGCGAAGCGAACACCGGCTTAGCCAGTCCAATGGGGTTAATCCACCCTAAGACTGTGAAGCGAACAGGCTATTATTGTTAGTGTTCCCTCTAGAGGGCCGTCTTCCCTTTTGCCAGGGCTTTTATCTGGGTTAGTTTCGGTTTTCTTTCCTAATCAATCAGACCTTAAAGTCCATTCATGGTGGATACAGTAAGGTTTATCACCTCCTTCTTTCTCGTGGAGACCAAGCGTCAATATTGTAACATGAATGTAATAGTTCTCATTATCAATGCAATTTCACTGTGCCTTGACAAAAAAATAAAAGTGACTGGTCCAAGCAAACTTTTTCCTTAATTTGTTAACAATAACAACAAGAACAACAACAAACCTTCAATCCCAATTTTTTCATTCGATGAGAGAATATCAGAGTCAAAGTCATATTGAACATGAGTGATTGTTGAAGTGTCACGTGTTATATGTATTTGTAAACAAATATTTTGTTTAACAGTTGGAGTTGTTAAGTCATTCTGTTAGTGTCACGAGCGACTCATTAGCTCTAACTGATTGTCTACAAATATTATGTGAATAGTGTTGTAATTGTTAGTGTTGAGAAGTATCAGTAAAGATATTTTCTTGTGTTTGCTTCATCTTCAACCTCTCTTTAGGTTTTCTCTCGTTAGGGAAAATGCATACATTCATTTTTTAATTAGGATCCTAGCACTCTAGGTGAAGATTGAGTCTTGTTCTTGAGTTTTTGTGTGGGGTTTATGTTGGAATAAACGCGTGGTTTAAGTTGGTTTCATTAACTGAAACTTTTGGATAACTACCAGGTAGTTATATTTATGGGATAAATTAGTTTTATCTCCCTTAAATCAAAAATAAGATAACAACATAAGTTTCTCTGTAAAAGATTGCAAAGTATCTAGGCAGTGGTTCTTGGACATGTTCCCAATTGGAAAAAAAAAAGTCTTTGTTATGTAGTAGACCCAAATGCTTTGAGAATGAGGTGGTCGTCGTCGTCATTGTTGTTATTGCTGCAATGAAAATAAAAATAAAATGGGCTAGTTTTTTGTGGTGGTTCGATTAGTAGATTGAATTATACCTCAATATGCATGACCGACTACGTACAATCGAGCCAAAATGTTGCATTATATATAAAACGTTATTTTTGTGACATGGAACAAGTAAGCTAATGTTGATGTTATTACTTTCTGTGACTATCTAATCTAATTGCGATAGCATGAGTAACTGCATTATCAAGCTGATTTTCTATAAAGAAAAAAATAATTAATACTAGATACTATTGAAAATGTACTTTAAATATAATAAAATATATATCAGTTAGAGAATTATCTGAGTTAGCGATTATCTAATTGAAATATCTTAAGCATTGCACTAAAACCTTATCCCTCTCATAAGCCTCAACATATTCGACACTTTATTTGATGGTACAAGTATCATTTTATAGGCTTGAGGGATAAACTTTAAGTTTCTCATATTAATACCAGTTTCCATCAAATTAGTAACCTAAAAGAAACTAAAAAGACATAAGGTAGTTCATAAATTAAATAAATTGAACATAAGTTTATGAGACACATAATGGCCACACATTCTCCCACTTGTCTCATACTTCATTTCAATATATGGGTTACATATATCTAAATGGTTCTCCAATTGACACACATAATCAAACATCACATAACTTTTATATTAGCGCGCATGCATGTTTGTTATATTGATGTGTGCTGCAAGTATAACGACTAGTTTGTAATGATAGTGTTGTCAACTTACGTTGACTACGAATATCGTCATCAAGGAAAGGTTTCTGCTCTAGTTAATTACCTATTTAATTTGGACTATTGCTAAGGAATTCTTTTTTAATTGGTTTTATACTAATTAAACTAATCTAACAAATCAATCTAAACTTTACTAGAACTCTTATATTAAGGATATCTTAGTTCACGACTTCACCTAGATAATTTAATACTATGTTGCTCAACAAATTTTACATCTTAATATGTTATGTGCAATGCCTAATTAGAATAAATAAATTTCCTTCAAATCCACTTCAACCCACTATCGTGACGAAAAATATTATAATGTGCAAACTAGAACTTGACATATCGGTGTTAATAACATAAGCTCTACATTTCTTTATGGTTGTATTGTTCACGTCCGGATTAAGAGCTTCAATAGCTATGATAACTCATAAAACCTAACTTCATTAAACATGTGATCAAGATGTCTAAAGCATTACACTTAGAATCAATACAAATTCTAACCATTGCACTTTTGATAATCATTTTTTACTCATGTTCAAAGCATAACATTCATATCATAAGATCCTTGTTGGGGCATGTGCCCTAGGTCAATCTACAAATAATATTTTTCTAATAATTTTAGTTGATAAAATTAAGATTTTCATCTGTTGTTTTATTATAAGTGATTGCATGTTTACCTTATAGTAAGATTCATGAGAATTTGTTGAAATATCCTAAATGTCCCTAGTCGATCATTATATTGAAAACTATAATGAATTAAGACTAGTGTGAATCTTGATTGATGGTCCGGTGATGATCATGCATATAGGGATACGAATCAATATCATGAATACTTGTTAGGAACAAGATACTCGACCGACCCGTTATGAGAACACCGTATGGATTAAGTCATCGGTGTTACTCATGATAGGTATATCATTTAGTCATTCGACTTGAGATTACCATATACTTCAATATTATGAGCATGATAATTTGACACAATCAAACATTGTCTTTAACTGGACGATTATAAAGATTGTGATCGGTTACCATGTGAATAATATGTGAAGGTGTGTAATTAAAATAGAAATTGTCACTTTTGTATAGAGAGAGATATCAGTGGATCCCTCGATATGATAGACTAATAATGGTCAAGTTTATGTGAATTGATATGATCAATGTCACTTGGATGTTTTCAATTTACCTACAGATCGAGCCTAGTACGATTAAACATTAAATGTGATTTTTCATGCCTTATATTTAGTCAAATGATATCGCACGACAAAAGGATATGATATATGTTATTCATTAGGTTATATTAATTTGATATTCATGTTATTTGGGTAGTCATAATACCTTGCTAGAGACCACTTATGACTTTTGTACTAAAATATTTTTGGTTCATTGCCAACGTCGCATGAACATATTAGTTCGCACACAAAGACTGGCTTTACGCAATTTCAATTGGTCCAAACTAATGAATTTTATATGATAAAGTTCATGACATAAAAGTCTTTATGATTTGTTATATGATAACTTATTAATATAGGCGTTTGTGTAATATGCTTAAAATGCCTAAATACAATAGTTGTATTACGAATAAAATTTTAAGTGAGGGCTTATCTACACATATAAATAAAGGGTAAAACCCTAAAAAGAAATAATATTCTCATTTTTTTATTTTCGAGTTCTTTGCGTTTTTAGGAGAGAAAAAACGTTTTTTATATTTCTTGGGGCTAGCATTCCAAATTGTGGTCACCATTCATGTGTGGATTTTTGATAGAGGACAGATTGTCACGGCCCAAATCTCTAACCCTGTTTTAATTCCTTAATCGGGATCACCGACCCTTGACGTGGGACCTACACTGTGATACGTACACCGATCGAGGCACGTGACCGAGGTATATGATATTTTTGTATTGATGTATGCCTAGTGTTATGTATTATGTAGACTTACTAAGTCATTTTGTACGGTTGTAGGCGTCGAGACGATAGCGGGGACATGCCTCTATATGAGTGTCGACGCGGGTACCCGGTAGTTGACGGGACCGAATATTAGGTCGGAAAAATGAAAACACGCAAATTGAATAAAAAATTTGTCAAGTAACTCATATGGAATAGATATCGAGTGACTAACGACGCGATGGTACGCGGATATCACGGTTCGGAAGGGAAACCGGACGTAAAAATGCCCGAAAATACGAGCGAATGTCTTATCTGTGTCACATTTGGTGTCAAGACACAAACCCAACAACACTTGTCTATATAAGCCAAACTCAACAGCAACACTTGTCCAAATTGCACACCAAGTGGCCATCCACCCACCTACACCTACACCCCCCTCCTCCCCCTCCCACACAGACCAAAACAGTGAACCGAGAGAGAGAAGAAGAAGAAGAAGAAGAAGAAGAAGAAGAGAGAGAGAGAGATAGAGATCGGGAGAGAGAGAGAGAGACCGAGCTCGACGTGAACACAAGGTGAGTGGATTTTTCGTTGATGTTGTGGTTGTTCGTGTTGTTGGTGTCGGGTGGCGAACTCGGACGAACTGCCATGGCAGTTCGTTCGAGCTCGAAGAAGGCATGGGAGTAGTCTCCCCTGCATAGGCGACCCAACCTGGGGTTAGGGATGGACGCCAACTCCAGTGACGAGAGAATAAAAAAAATAAAAAATAAAAAAATGAAAGGACTGATTGAACCAGTGAAACTTGTTCGATCAGCTGAGGAAGATGCACACGGGCGCTCGAGTGTGCGCGTGTGCATCCCCCCAGTGGGCCGGGCCCATGGGCCGAGCCTGGACCTGTTCTGGTCCTGGGCTAGGTTGGGTCCGACCCGTTAAGGTCGACCCAGACCCAAACAGAAAAAAAAAAAAAAAAAAAAAAAAGAAAAAGTGAAGAAAAATGAAAGGAAATTCCGAAAAAAAATTGGGAAAAATCGGGGAAAATTATATGTCGATAAAATAAATAGAAATTTATAAAATTATATGAAAAGAACATATGTGGGAATGTCGGTGATGTTTAAATTGAGCTTAAACCAACTATACTTGAATTAATGAGACACCAAACTCAGGAACCTAGGAAAAAGGGTATGGGAGAGCGAATACAAGATTTGGAGTTACGGGAGGCCAGTAAAGCTAGGACTTTACTTTGTTGTATTGAGTATACCAATGACAATTTTACTTAGCATTTCATTTCCATTACTTGTTATCCTTGCGTAGTCCTTTTGACTATTTTGCCTTTGTATTCTTATATCATGTGTTATTTTGTGTCTATGCTCACTTGATGAGTCTAGTTTGCATGATATCCATTCGATTTGGTTCATTGATTTTATCCCGTGCCATGTCTATTCTTGTTGTTTTAAATGTGCATTGAATGATAAATAGCATGCTAGCAGGCTAGTGAATAACTTATAAATGTTTAAGAGGACTTGTATTCCTTATTTGTTTAGGTGTGTAGATGTGCCTATGCCTTGAAAATTCATACTTGGTATTTCTTGAAATTTAAAAAGTAGTTTTTGCATTTAGGTCCCGTACTCGATTGAGGTGTGCGCGACTCACGGGGTTAGAGTCCCTAGGGATGTCGGCACATGTTACTTGACACTATATGACACTCGGGTTTAGAGTCCCTGAGGTGGTCTACACACCGGGGTTAGAGTCCCTGATAACACTTGGGTTAGAGTCCCTTGTGCTATATGATGATGGAGTCGGAGTGACACGTTTCTCTGCCGACCGGACCTAAATCACTACTACTTAGCCTAGTGTCGTATCACTTGTTTAACTCTGGTATTTACTCGCGTATGGTTTATTTTTCAGTTTTCCATTTATATGCTTTTAAATACCATTTGAATGTTTGGAAATGCAACTTAAACTTGTCGTCGGGGATTGCTGTTTTATTCTTGTACTCACCGTCCTTTTTATGACAATGGGTGCAGAGCCATCTACTAGCAGGCCAGGCAAAGAAAATATCGGCTATTATTCCTGAGCCCGCGGCGCGTCACTGCATCGATTGTAGGTCTTATTTTGATATTTTGATTGTATACGTTATATACGTCTTTCAAATACTATTTGGGGTTGTATATTGGGTTGAGCATTAGTTCCCCGACTTGACTTAGACTATTTTGTTGTTTCACCGCATTTCGAGGACTTTATATATGTGATGTCATTTCCTGGTTTTCCACACTTAGGATTTTATAAATGGCTTCCGCATAAGTTACTAATTACTTCCGCATAATCAATAAGACTTCCGCTAATTAATTAATTAACTTTAAATTTTAATTAACTGGTAGGACTAATATATTACTTGTCATGAACACGAGAAAAGAGGCGTTTATGTTGTAAAGGCTGACTAATACGTAATTTAGTCATGCGTGGATATGATTAGGGATTAATTACAGGATTAGGCCGGACGGTGCCCTAGATTAGGAGAGGGGTCGTCACACGGACACTTGAACATCTTGAAAATCGAACGATCAGAGAATGAAATTATAGATTAAGATATGATTTACTTTTTAGATCTAGTTTAATGGAACCTATTTTGTGATCTTGTTGGGGTTTTTTTAAAAATTGTTTTGAATTTTTCGTTGTGTATGAACCCAAAAAAACCCAGCAATCCATTAATCCTTAATATAAATAGAGTACTCACACTTTATTAAAATACACATATCACAATTTATAATGGTAATCACTGCAAATCAAAGATAAATATAAATATTACCTTGAATTAATTAATAAAACTAAACTTGAATTGCAAAAGTGAAGTTTTCAATGTTTTCTTCAAAAAAATCTTAAATACTCAAACTCAAAGTAAACCCTATGTTAAATTACTCTAATGGTGGCTAATAGTTGGTATGTGATGAGTTCACCATATTCTAATACATATTTATACCCCCTAATAACAATTAGAAACCCTACATTACAATTTAACTCGAATTAAAACTCTAATTTTCTATTTTCTGCATGTCCGACGTTCTCATTAAAACTCGACGTCGTGCCTTATAGGCCACTGCGCCACTGAATGCATATATTTTAACTCTCTGGCACCTCTGCGCTGTCACTACCATATCGGCGTTGTCCCCTTTGAACCATAGTTGCGCCACTTTATGCCTTTCCTTCCCACGCTATGCCTTTCCTTCCCACAGCTTCAACATGTGTAGCCACGATGCCAACATGTTTTAAAGGTTTTTGCTCTGTTTCTTCTCATTTTCGATCATTTCCTTCATTTACACCTTAATTTCATAAAGATGCAATAATACCATGAATTAGAGCTCATTTAAGGATATTTATACTAAATATACGATTAAACTAGCCATATATATGTACAATTAATTACTTATCAAATGCCCGAAAACTTAGGATTTTATGTGTCCCAAGCAAATGTGTATTTTATTAAGTCTCCTAATAACTAATTCTCATTCAATTTACGTTGTTCATGGAGTATCCTTTGATTCACTAAGTTTTAAGTTAATATTTCACTCAAAAGTTTTTCTTTGCGAAAACTTGTAATTTTAAGACATGTAGTTTTAAAAATATATATAACTTCGCTTTTGAAACATCAAAATAGATCACAACCAAAAACCGTCACTACTGATAAGTTTGTTTCATCTCAACACTCAAGTAGCAAGTATGCAATTTCATGATTTCTCATTAAGCTTAGGAATTCACAAAAAATCAGAGATCAAACATATTTTTAGTAGATTTTAGTACTTCAAGAGTCCT
Source organism: Stephania yunnanensis (assembly GCA_039657365.1). Lineage (NCBI taxonomy): Eukaryota > Viridiplantae > Streptophyta > Magnoliopsida > Ranunculales > Menispermaceae > Stephania > Stephania yunnanensis. The sequence goes on from CM077580.1 coordinate 27,450,083, forward strand.
TAGGACTTAATATAGCTGGAAATGAAACTTAACTTAATTAGCTACTCGTACTCGAGCTACATCTATTGTTAAAGAGTTTTATTTTACTTCCGATTTCTTTTCTCTATTTTTATTTTTCTCTCCTCCTTCTTCTTTTCATTTTTATTTTTACAATCTCTGCTTCTTTTCCTCTAGACTTCATTATTCTCACTTTTTCCAATCATCAATTTTTTTACTCCATTTCCTGTAGAACTTATGAGATTTTTTTTTCTAAAACTCTCATTAGCACTTTTCACTTTCACTTAATCAAGTAAGTTAACTCCAACTTTTAGTTTACAATGTCTATTTCTTCCCCTACTAAGTCTTTATTTGCTTTGTATTTTTAAGTAAGATTTACACTTATAGAATCCTTAGAGATCTAACGTTTTTAACAAGAAGTGTTCTAATTTCTTGCTTTTGTTTCAAGTTTAAGGTTTTCCCTAAGTATAAGTTTCTAATAATGAAATCACACTATTATTTGCTACATTTCATTATTGTTCTTCTTCAAATTTAAAAACACTCTCTCGAGTTTCATATCAACAAGATACTTGTAATATACTCATACACAATTAAAGGCATGAACATGAAAATGAACTACTTATTCATTACATATTACTATATATAACCTAATTTATACTACTTAAACATTCATATAGTAAATAAAAATGAAAAATTTAGATACTACATGTTTTCCTCCTCAACTGCTTCAGATTAAAAAATTTAAACGATTATAACTGCAGTGTTTTTCCTTATTTTTTAGCCTATCTTATCATTTCCCATAGTATAGTGTAGTGTAGTGTAGTGTCGATGCCTCCAAACATTGTCTTCGAGGTTTAAAAATAAGCCCGAAACATGAAAACACTAAAACATAAAAATATATATAATAACACAAGTTATAATAAACTAAACTAAACATAGAAATTAAATAACTAAATAGTTAATAAAATATCCCAATGTTAAACATAAATGATATCAATGTCACTCTCAACTCCCCAGTCTAAAAGATTCCTATTACACTGACTTCAAGACTGCGTGTCATTATTATCATTTACATCATCAGCTCCAGCGTATGGTGGTATCAAAAGATGTTCCACCATCCTGTTTTGCACCAAATCTGGATTACACATAGTTCGGTTCTGCTGGAAAGCCTAATGATCTACTAGTAGGTCTCACCCATCCACTCCTATCATATCTAATTAAGTCCTTCTGGTGATCAACAAACAACATGAAATTGTCCTGCTCGTTCCTTCTGTGTTGCTCTCTCATATCCATATCTTGCTCGTATCTCAACATAACTGCGTGATAATATGACCTATCCTCTTCGTATTGTCTCCGCATCTCTACTATCCACATTTGTCTGATGATGTGGAGTCAAATTCTCCCATGGTTGTACTGGAGCCTGTGGTGGAGGAAGTGTTGGAAAGACCTCATAACCGTCCAAGTCCTGCTCTCCAATCTCTAGGTCTACAAACTCGTAGCCCTCAACAAATCCCTGTTATTGTCACTCATCTTCTCCATATCCTTTCTTTTCTAACTCTTGGGCTAGTTCTATTGCTGCTGCTGCCTGATCCTCCTACCTTTTGGCCAACAAGTCGATCTCAAGTCTAGCTCCCTCGGCTCTCTCTCTCTCTCTCTCTCTCTCTCTCTCTCTTTCCACCTCGGATTCTTAATAACCAGGTGGCAATTTCAATATGGGCATGAAGGCTTCATCCATGGTTGGTTGGGCCTCTATATCGAGTTCTTCATCATTTCTCAATCTCACTCTCGACTTTAAGCACAACTGAGTAATCAAGATAGGAAACAACAATTTGTTATCTCTTTCAGACACGATTGATTCCCTCAGAATGTTGTAGATGATCTCTTGGATATTGATTTCCCCTCTCTTTGTAATCTCATAAAGATAAGTTGCTTGCGGCTTGTTGATCTCACCTTGCTGAGAAGTGGGATATAACGATGCAATAAGGAAATATTGTCACATTCTGTAAAATCTTCTAACACTCTCCTTCTTAATGTGCTTCACATTCTCAGCTCCTATGACTCATCCTTGTTGTCTTCGAACAACCAATGCATTCTCTACAACTCTAAAAGGGTATAGGTTATAGGGTATTTTATATGACTTATTCGGATTCATACAAGCTTAATTCCTCAAACCCATAGAAAGTATTGATCTCAAGTATATTCAAGGGAACAAAAATCCCTCTCACCTTCATTAGCTCATTCTTAGTCGTGAACTTTGCATTAGCATAAAATTCAAGAATAATCTCATTTACTCCTTTAACATCATTTGTTTTATAATCTTGAGTGAGGTGCTCCCAGTTTTGTCACGTAGTTAAATTATTTACTATTTTATCATACTTGGCCTCTAAATTAATCTTTCTTTCATAAATGAACTCCCTACAAAGGATTTTCTCATATCGGTATTTGGTTTCTCTACTAATGAAAAATCTGGATTTAAAAGGTCTAGCCTCTTCTTCATTGTGATTTCTAGAGGTAGATATCTCAAAATCATTTTCTCTAGTTTGACTAACTTGTTTCCTTGTTCTTGCCATTCCTTCAAATTTAAAACAACTAAGCAATAACAATGCAATGCAATTCGGTCTTCAAATCACTTAAAAAACAACATTTATATCACATGAATTATGCATATGCCAAATAATGCAAAAACATCAACTAAGTCTCCATGGGCAACATTAATGCTAAACATTCATATAATCTTCAAACACCTATCCTACAACCTCAAATCCACAATATCATTCAAAGTCATCAAAATTTTCAAAACTCAAAGCATAACTAGATGAAATTGTACATGTACCCCAATGCATAATTTATTTATGGTATAGAACACTCCTCTAAGTCTTTTTCAATCCAAACCCTCTCATTTTTCTCCCCAACTAGAACCCTACCTCTCTTTGAACTCAAACCAAAAATTCAAGCCCTAGCTCTCCAAATTGTACGAATCCATAATGTACTTGCCTCTTCACTCTCAGTCACTAGGAGCTTACTCATCTCACTTAAAAATGATTAGACTTTGGCTCTAGAGGGATGTATGCTTGGTGGTTAGGGTGAAGTTTTAGTGCAAGTGTGAAGAATGGTGTAAAAAGAGGGTTTAAACTCCTTATATCTACCCCGACGACGCCACTATGTCAACGAAACAGTGGGTTGTTTGTCTATTTTCCTACATACTATCATCTTGGCATTGTGGCCTTCTCCCATGGTTACCCACGACATTGACCTTGGTGCTAACATCCTCGCGTATTTGTTTTGCTAATTCTTCTCCGGCGCTCCTCCGACATTGTGTATAACTCGCACAAGGTGTCGTGACCGCGTAAAATCCATGAAACTATAAAAATAAATAAATTTTACCTTTTATTAGCCCGTATACCTTAACTTTACCACTTTGAACTCCTTTGCTATTTTTCGCTCTTTAATGAGTTCACGAGACATTTCCATTCTGATGAATCATCACCTGGTGAATGGTATTTCCTGCACATTCGACAAATTTTTTTTGAAAGTTAGAATTAAAATTTGATAATTGTAATTATTGAACTAAATAACTAACCACTAACTGAAAATTTAAAAATTTGAAATATAAAACTTAAAATTTAAAATCATGGGTTGCCTCCCAGTAGCGCTTAATTTAACGTCATTAGCCTGATGCCTTTTTGCTTGTTTAGTCTGAGTCTAAATCGAGAAGCTTCTTCTGCAAATCAGAGATTATGATGTCATTCCATTTGGATGTACTTCTTTACCATCGAAAAAGACAACCTTCTTAGCATCATCGTGACCTTTCTCTCTCTCTTGTGTACAAATTAGCTTTAGTAGTGGTCAAGAATGGCTGCCCAAGTATTATAGACACATCATCATCATCCATATTGTGGTTCATGAACTCAAAATTCGTGATGAATGTGAATCTACCTGCTTTCACATGCACATTCAAAACTCTTCTTATAGTAGGTATCAAGTTACCATTAGCTACTAGCAAATTCACTGTATCAGGACAATTGTTCTTTTAGTTGTCGTGCAACATGTCCAGTAGTGGCATGACATTGATTAAGGCTCCCGTATCACATAAAATGTTTCAAACCAGGTGTCTGTCAATGTTTATAAGTATGCTTATCTCTCTAGGATCTCTCCTTTTGATAGGTTGAGGTCATGGGATGAACTTGAGTTTTGGTTCCAGTTTCTTTGGAACCAACTTGATGTCATTACCCATAAACCAACTTGATGTCATTGCCTTATAGGTATTCTTCAGAAGTTCCTTCATCTTTTTGCTTAGCTTTCCATTATTGCTTCCTTTTCTTTTTCTTCAAGGCATTGATTCTTTGTTTCTTAAAACCATCAAGCTCATGTTCCCTCACTTTTGTTTTGTAAAACAACTTAATTTTTTGAGCATTTACTTTAAATGTTTTACTGTTGTTGGTTATTAACTCTACCATTCCATAAGGCAAAGTAGCAACAACCTTGAATGGTCTCGACCATCGTGATCTCAATTTGCTTGGAAACAACTTCAATCTTAAATTGAATAACAATACTAGTTGTCCTGGCTCGAAACATCGATATTCAATAATTTTTTCATGCCATTGCTTGATTTCTTTTTGTATAGCTTGACATTTTCGTATGCGTCCAATATAAACTCTTCTAGTTCCAGTAGTTTAAGTAATCTGGCTTTCCCTGTAGCTTGAAAATCCATGTTGAGCTTTTTTATTGCATAATATGCTTTATGTTCTAACTCTACCGGTAAGTGACATGGTTTTCCATAAACCAACCGATACAAAGATGTGCCAATTGGTGTTTTGAATGCCGTCCCGTATGCCCCCAATGCTTCTTCAAGGTGGAATGCCCAATCATTTCTATTAGTGTTTATAGTTTTTTCCAAGATCAATTTCACTTCTCTGTTACTTACTTTAGCTTGTCTATTTACTTGCGGATGATAAGAAAGTGAGGTCTTATGCCTAACTCCATATTTTTGTCTAGGCATTTCTAATCGACAGAAGATATTTTTCTATATGAACTCTATGACCATTTTTGTGTCATTGGTTGCAGTTGTTACGCATTTCACCCATTTGGATACATAATCCACTATATATTGTTTCTCATTTGAAATAGGGAGTGGTCTCATAAAATCTATTCCCTAAATGTCGAATAGCCCAATTTCTTGAAATGTAGTTTATGGAAACTCTAGCCTTCTAGAAATATTTCCTGTTCATTGGCATTCATTGCAAGTTTTCACAAAAATATATGAATCTTTAAATAGGATTGACCAGTAGAACCCGCAGTGTAATACTTTAGCTGTCGTTCTTTATGCTCCAAAATGTCTCCTATATGGTGGTGAATGACATCCTCTCATAATGCCTACGAATTCATGCTCTGCTACATATCGTCGAATTAGTCCATCGTTACATCTATTAAGTAGATGTAGCTCATCCCAAAAGTATGACTTCACATCACATAGGAGTGTCTTTCATGTTTCATTTGTTAATTATGGAGGAAATACTCTGCATGCCAAATAGTTAACATAGTCTGTGAACCATGGTGCTTCTTTTCTAACCTTAACCATTTGCACTTCTTTTGATTTCTTTGGCTTCTTGATTGCCATTGTATTGACCTTTTTCGGCTTATATATCACTTATTCTTGTATTGGTTCCTTTGTTGTCGTAGTGCTCATCATGCGAGTAGCACTTACGTTCTCTTTGGGATTGGTGATGGTGTTGCTAGGAAACTATCCTTCTTTCCTCTAGTTCACGACTATAACAAGTTGACCAATTTGTCTCTTTAGGTTATTGATGGATTGTGATTGCTCATTATTCATCCTATTCATAGCTTGCTTTATTCCTTCTATCTCTTTCTCGTGCTTCTCATGGCGTTCCCTATTGCTTATGTCCATGGCTTGCAAATACTTCTCAATTGAATTTAAACAAGTCATCTCTTCACTCTGCCCCAGATTCCCCTATTAGACTCGTTTATCGAATCCTTGAGGTGCTTTTATTACATTATCATAATCTCCATATGAGAGTTCAGGTTGTTGCTATTGTATCCTTGATAAAACTATTGATGAGCCATTTTTCTCGGCCTGAAGTTGTTCCCGAAGCCTTGATTGTTCATGAACTTAATGTCCTCGCATTCCATTTCTTACTGTATGTCTATTTGGTTAACCACCATGCCTTAACGATTAATGGGTTGTTATACTACTTGTAGACCTTGATGTCCCATATGAAGTTTTAACATTTGACTACTTAGACTCGATAGTTGTGCCGTAATTGTAGCTTGCAAGTTAATCTTATATACCCCTGCTGGTTTCCTTAGTGTAGAACGAGTACCAACAATAGAATTTTGAGACATAAGATCAATGAGATCCAATGCTCCATCCTCATTCTTGGTAAGTAAAGAGCCACCTGCTGTGACATCAATTAGCGTTTTCGTACTGCGGTTCATTCCATAGTAGAAAATCTAAAGTTGTGCCCATTTCACGTATCCATGTCCCGAACATTTCCTTAGTATCTATTTGAGTATTTCCCAAGCCTCGCCAATAGACTCGGTGTATTCTTGCTTGAATTGGTTAATCTTAAGTTTTCTTTCGTTAACCTTCACTGCGGGAAAAAAAACTTGTCTAAAAATCTTTCATTGATTTCTGCAGTTGAAGTCATACTCTCTGCATTCAGCTATTGAAATAAGGATTTGGCTTTTCCACCCAATGAGAATGAGAAAATTCATATCCTCATCAACACGCTTGTAACTCATGTGATGTGCACGATGTCAAACTTCTCCAAAAAATTCTCAACATATGCAACTAGATCTTCATTGGATAGCCCATTGAACAAGCCATTTGACGCCATGTTTATCAAAGACGGTCTTAATTCGAACTCGATGGTGTTGGCTGAAAGCCTCATCACTTTGTTGTAAGTTTCTTGAACTTATAGCTTGAAGTAATCACGAAGGCATATCTGTCCTCGCGCTCTATCCTACACTATCAGATCACTTGTGGGTTGTTTATTCCCATGACCCTATTATTAGTTTCTAGCTTGCTCCTCAGCCATCTTGATTCATTTGTTGGTTGTCTCTATCTCCGAGTCGTAAGGCACTAAGTCCTTCTTTCCTTTGCTATGCATGCACTAACTATCTCTTAAAAGAAAACACAAAAAAATCAAGTGCAGAAAGTTAAACTTGAAACTTAAGCCTATATTTTTCTTATATACGTTTTATGAACTAAAAAAAAATACCGAAAATAAAACTTAGCGAATTTTCAAACTAAATAACTATTTTTAATGGCTACATACCCCCGATAACGAAGCCAAAAACTTGATGCGTGTCACATGTAAAATGACTAGCTTGTAGTAATAGTGTTCTCAACTTATGTCGACTATGGATTTCGTCATCAGGGAAAGGTTTTTGCACTAGTTAATTACCTATTTAAACTTGAACTATTACTAAGGAAATCCCTTTTAATTGGTTTTATACTAACTAAACTAATCTAACAAATCAATTTAAACTTGACTTGAACTCTTATAGTAAGGATATATCAGTTCACAACTTCACCAAGGTAATTTAATACTAGGCTTTTCAACCACTTTTATATCTTAATATGTTATGTGCAATGCCTAATTAGAATAGGCAGATTTTCTTCAAATCCATTTCAATCCATTGTCGTGATAGAAAAGATTCTAATGTGCAAACTCGAACTCCACATATCGGTGTGAATAACGTAAGCTATACATTCATTTGACTCTCTAATCTTTGGATTCATAACCAACTAAGTTTACTATTCGTGCCTCCCTAATCAACAACTATCACTCGATGATGTGTATTTTACGGCTGTACCGTTCATGACCGGATTAAAAGCTTCAATGTTCATGATAACTCCTAAAACCTAAGTTTATTAAATACATGATCAAGATGTCTTAAGCATTATGCTCAGAATCAATACAAATTCTAACCATTGCACTTTTTATAATCACTTTTTACTCATATTCAAAGCATAACATTTATACCATATGATTCATTGATCCCTAAGATGAATAAACACCTCGCACTTTATTGAAACATACGTATCACAATTTATAATGGAGATTATTGCAAATCAGAGATGAATATAAATATTACCTTGAATTAATCAACGAAACTAAACTGGAATTGCAAACATGAAGTCTTCAATATTTTCTTCACAAAAATTCCTTAATACTTAAATTCAAAGTAAACCCTATGCTAAATTACTCTAATGGTGGCTACTAGTTAGTATGTGTTGCGTTTACCATGTCCTAATGCATATTAATACTCCCTAATAACAATTAGAAACCCTACTTCACAATTTCACTTGAATTAAAACTTCGACTTTCTATTTTTTGCTTGTCTAGTGTTGTCATTAAAGCCTCGGCGCCGTGCCTTATAGGCCATTGTGCTACCACTGCATGCACATATTTTAACTCTCTGGTGCGTCGGCTCTATCACTTCCATCTTAGTCCTGTTTCCTTAGCACTACAGTGTCGTCACTGCGCCAAACCTCTGGACTTGGTTTTCCTTACTTTTTCATCTCTCTACGCCATGTATTTCCTTCCCACACTGTACCTTTCCTTCCCACAGCTTCAACATGTGTAGCCATAATGCTAACCATGTTTTCATTGGTTTTTGCTCTGTTTCTTCTTGTTTTTGCTCATTTCCTTCCTTACATCTTAATTCCTTGTAAATGCAATAATACTATGAATTAGACCTCATTTAAGGATATTTCTACTAAATATACGACTAAACTAACCCTATGTATACATATAATTAATCACCTATCATATCTTTAAATCATTATAAAATAAAATAGCAATGTGGTTATAGTGGTTATACATCAAAATAGGACATATTCCCTTCTATGTACCATGTGCATTGCTAATTCATTTTAAATGATTTATAAAACATTATTTCCATATCAAAGACTAAATTCACTTACAATCATCATTACATATAAATGTGCACATACATTAATAGAATTAACACAGTAAACGAGATCTCATAAACTAAACATAAACTTAAACATAAACAAACCCAAATTATAATTATTTAAGAATTACAACTAAAGCTTATTCCATCGACATGTTCTTTAAATGCCTTTGGTGTAATCTTTTCATTAGAGGATTTGTAACCATAAAATATGTGTTGATATGTTTATTTGACACTCTTTATTTTGGATTTCTTTTTTAACTGCAAGTATTTTACTCCATACATTTTATACCAGTTTAAAATTGGTCATTTTTAGAAAAAAATTATAAATACAGAATTGGTAAATTGAATCGTTATGGCTTGAAAATTGAGTTAATAATATCAAACTATTGGTAAGTCAATAATTAAACATATTTTTTAGTATATTTTAAGATGAGTTTATAAGTAAAAGACTATATTACATGGGCTTTTCTCTTGTTTTTTGATATTTCAGGTGATAATTCAAATATATGAAGAAATGGAGTAAAAAGGGAATATTATAGAGCAATTGACAAAAAGGAAAGAATACACAAAGAATCAGCAACAGGGAATTAAGGAAGAATTGGAAAACAAACCTAGTGATTTTTCAACGATTCCTATAAACCTGAGAATCGCTACATAAGTCGGTGAAAATAGGGACTTTAATTCCACGGATTTCCCTAACAATTCCACTTAAACTAGAATCGTCGAGGAATCACTGGTTATGATTTCAGGGATTTAAATTACAACAAAGATCTTGAGTTGATTTAGGATATATATTACATAATATACTGTAAATATAAACTTAGAATAGGAAATTAGGGCTTTTTGATAGTCTTACACATTTTGCTTTAGTTTGGATGTCATTCATTATTTGCTTTTGAAATTCACGTTATCATTAAGGTATTTTTAATTATATCTTTCAATTCTAATGTTATTGTGTTATTTATTATCATGAGTGAGTAGTTAGTTAATCTAAACAAAACTCCAAACATGAACTATAATCGTTTTGAAATGTAGTCATGATATGATGATTGTGTGTTAAATGCTTTAAACTAATTGTATTCTTTAATTTACTAATTTTATAGATTGTAATTTATGCATTGCAATCATTTTTTTTAAGTGTTATATGCATAGTGGCCAATATGTTTCGAGATATTTTGACTCATTATCTAACTTGAAGTAGTAACTAGGATTCTTTGAAAGGTATGACCATTTAGATGTCCCAGGTGAGTTTGAGATCTAAACCTAATGCTGAAGTGGCTTTCCAAAGATGTTAGGTTTAGTAGTTTGAAGTTTTAATAAAGTGTAATGCAATTTTATCGCATGAAGTTAATGTCTTTATGTATTCAAAGGAGTTAGCTCAATAAAATTAGGACATGACTTTTTCACCGGTATAAAAAATAAATGGCTGGCTAAAGGTTGTTTACTTACTTATAATTAATGTTTAATAATCTAGGATACTCTATAAAGTATGTTCAAAGTATGTTCATGACTATGTAATTGAAGTAGCTTGTTTAGATGCAAAATGGATTGAGATTTCATTGTTGAGGTGGTTTGTTCAGATGTTTATTTGTGATTGTGTTTCATTGAATTGAATTGCTTTGAATTTAGTTATTTAGAATTGTGTTCGTTTAGTTAGTTTAGTTGATTTATATTGAAAAAGTATTAGTTTAAATTCTAGTTTTTATTAAATTAAATTAAAATTAAAAATAATAAATATCTTTTCTTAAGGAATTTGCAAAAATTTCTATGTAGATGATCCCACTTACCACTACTATAAATTTTAATAATATAATAAAGGTGAGAAATCTATTGCGCACGCTCGACATGTGTTATTTTTTTGGCATCGTTGCCGAGGATTTTAAAATAATTTCTTAATAATCTTTCTCATAGTATGTCATATAATATGACACACATCGAGTAAATACTTAATTTTAGACAAGCCAATAAAAATATCGCGGCTTATGAAGCTATGTGTACTGTTTTTCCCATGGATTTTCCTGATTTTGAGTTAAAACCAAGCTTCATTAATTCTTTATCTCCCTTTCAATGTGAAGGTGAATAAGATCCCCAACAATTTATTAGAAAATACACACATAGTAAATGTGATAAAACCCAAAAATATAGAGTTAGAATATGTCAAGCTAAAGGCTTTCCCTTTTTGCTTAAGCGGTCAAGCTCACGATTGGGTACCCTATCTCCCTCAAAACTTCATAACCACATGATCTGAAATGTTATAAACCTTCTCAGATCAATACATTCAGCCATGCAAAATTAGTTTGAATAGGAAACGAATTAACAATGTTAGGATACCGAGGATACTTTTGATGAGTTTTGGGATAAATACCAGATTAATATCATTATGTCCACAATATGGATTTTTAGAAAAAACTTTATTAGAATACTTTTACGAAGGACTAAACAACTTAGAGCAAAGAATCCTAGACATAGAATGTGGAGGATCTTTATTTGACATAACATCCACATTAGCAAAATACACTACTACCAAAACGACAAAACATTCAAAATAATATTGCGAGAAAAACAAATTTATGAAAAACTATTCTTGTGAAATCAATAGGTATATAGTTGTGGCGGCCTGTTTCCTAAAACAAGACACCGCCCGGCCTAATCCCGTCACTAAGCACTAATCCTAATCATGTAGGACTTAACAACATATTAGTCACCATTTTCTCTCATTCATCTCATTATTCTTGTTCAAGATAATTGTTTCTCATTTCTCATTAGTTGTGATTTTTAGAGTTAATTAAAACTTTTTATCATCATAATATTATCAGCGGGAGACTTAATAAAATATACAGAAGTATTGTAAAGACACCTGCTGCGGAAATGGTAAATAGAATATCAAATGAAATCAAACAAAAAAATGCACGCATTAGTCGAGGAGTCTAGTCTCTTAACCTAATAGACAACCCAAGATTATATATAAAGACATAAGTAATAAATATACAAAATGATCACATGCAAAAGTAGCATAAAATACTCGTCGAGGGCTTAGAGGTAGTCGTCGATCTTCTCATTCCCTAGTCTGCTACTTGAAGTATCTGCACCCACTGTCACAAATTAGACAGTGAGTACAGTAAGTAAAAGTATATCCTGAAGGCTATTCATCCACAATTCCAATATATACAAAAACCATAACTGAAAGCATGCAATAGCTAAGAAGAAAGAAAAACTGAAAGAAATGTATGCAAGCAATTACCAAGCTATTACAAAGGATAACAAATTGAGAAGTCATGCAAGTCTACATCAACCAACATCTCGGGTCCCATACCCGTGTGCCGCGCTAGAAACATCAGCTATGTGTAGTGTCGACATCCCTAGGGACCTGTGAGTCACGCTACTCATAAGATTGAAATAAACCAGCTATGTTGAGTGTCGACATCCCTAATGAATCTAACCCCATGAGCTGCGCATATCGTATAATAGGGGCCTAGACTTTTGGAATATCCTAGACCTAGTTGGCACTAAGTCGGATTTGTAGATTACATAAATAAAAGTACTTCACAACAAACATATTGACATATAGGCCTTCAAACACCAATAAGGAATGAACACATCATAGCATGCTTTTTGATAAGTAAATTCATCAATTAAGAATCAACAACAATAAGGGAATCCAACATAGAACGAGATCAAGACAAGGAATTCATATATCAAGTCATAACATGATTAAATGAATCCAATATATATAATTAGGAAACACAAACAAAAATCATGGCATTTGGAATAAGAGAAGGCAACAAAACAGTCCGAGCGATTGTATATCAACTCAAATAATAGAAGTGAATTGTAGATAATTGCCTTAACATGTTTACTTACCTAATCAATTTTGGACTTACTTGATTATTTAAATTTTGGACTAGAGTATTTTAAGTTCATGAGTTTTTTTAAATCAATTTTGGATTTACTTGATTATTTAAATTTTGATAAAAGTCGATGCGAGAAAACCAAAATTTTATTTAAAAACATTTCTCAATTTTAGGGTGTGGTGGCATTGGTGGCACCGTCTGTACAAACTCACGTCGCTACTTACAGTGTTGCCCCATTTAGGGAAGAGAGGGCATGACACTATCATGGTGCCGTCCGTTCATACAACACGACGTTGTGATGGCTCTGTGCCTCTGCACTTTTTCTTGTAGCCACACCATGCTTGGGCGATGTGTGTAAACACACGACGTCAACCATGACGCCAGGCATAAGCTGTACATTGGTTTGTCCATTTTTTATGTTATGGCTGGTCTCCATCGCCTTGGGCCCTCGCTTCCTTTCAACAAGGGTCTAATACACACTACTCATGATCCACAGTTCCAGTAGCTTCTATTTATATCATCAAATTCATCAATTAAACATACATGCATGAAAAATAGTCAAAAACACCCAATAACTTTGATGACCCAAAATCCCTTCAAATCACCACTGATTTTTAAACTCCTATATAGTGAACTAAGTAGAATACCGCAAGGATTTCAAATCTCAAGTTCAAATTTGAAAACAAACTCATTTTCAAATATGAGATTTCGGAATCATGAACAAAAAACCCCATTTTGACCAAAAGTTGTAAATTCGAAAATTGGGGATTAAGAACTCAATTGGTGTGTTTAGATTGATTAAAGACAACTCACAAGATATACTCAATGCTCTGAAATTAAATGCCCCTTGATTCATACCTAAAGAGATTATGAATTGAAACATTAAAGGTATAAGTATCTCATCAAGGGCTTTAGGCTTGATATCTTAGCTTCCTAATAGCTCCAGTTCCTTTCTTGAACTCTAAATCCCTTACGAATTTCTAGCAACACTCAAGAATTCAATTTTGAACTTTCTTTCTCTCTTGTGCATGCAAAATGAAGAACAAAAAAATAGCCAAGCGTTGTATTTATAGTCACTTTGTTCTACGCTTCCATCATCAAGTTATCCTCAAATGTCCATGAAGATCTAATGAGCCTCATTCACTCCTAATTCCATCATTCTAACACTAAATGTATAGTCATCAAGTGTTGGATCATATTGTAGTACTGTAACGGCCTAAAATCTCTAACTGTGTTTAATTCCTTAAGTAATATCAACGACCCGTACTGTGTGACCCACATCTTGATATGTAAATTTACCGAGGCAATGGCCGAGGTATATTTTATATTTGTTGTGATGTATACCTAGTGTATTGTATATGTGTAGACTATTAAGTCAATTTTATACGATTGTATAGGTATCCAGACGAGTGAGGATGTACCTCGAGTCGCGTGTCAACGTGGGACCGAGGTAGCGGCTTATGGGTTAAGATTAATTAATTTGAGGTTAAATGTGAATTAATGTTGGTTTTGTAAGTGGCTTTAGTGGCTTAATGTGGTCACATTTAATCTAAACATTAAGCGCCTAAAGTTAGTGAAATAATATAATGATCACTAGATGTACGTAGAGACAAGTATCAATCCATCAAGAGACAAGGTGTCAACTTGTTGAGTCTCTCAATGGTGACTTGAGGGACAAGTGGGACAAGGTGGTCCATGAGATAAACCTCGAGATACATACAGGAATCAATGGATATAATTCCTACATATCTTAACATTGTCAAATGCACCTATAAGTCAACAATTTCAATTTCTCATCTTCTTTAAATCGATTTGGCAAGGAAAGAAGAGAGAATAGAGAGTTGTTGGTGTGGATTTGGAGGGGGAGAAGTGTGCAAATTAGTGAAGCTTTAGTGAGGATAAAGATCATCATCAAGCTAGGTATCTTCTCCATACCATAAACTTTGTGATTTCATAAAAACTGATATTGTTGTTGTTATTGTGTGTAGGTACGGTGTTAGAGACCTCTTATAATGTATATAAGGCAATAACAAAGCCTATGTGTGGTAAAAACCCAAAATTCGAAGCGCAGAATTCTGGGTTCTGCTGCACATAGCGCGCTAAATGGAAAATCTAGCGTGTTAATGTCAAAAGTTAGCGCCCTAATACTGAGTAGCGCGGTAATGTGGCAGTTAGTGCGCTACTGTTCAAAATTAGCGCGTTAATTTCCCTGCCAGTACTAAAAATTAGCCAAGTCCAAAAATGGTCTAAACATTATAAATGAGCCAAACACACTCCAACACTTGCCAAACAACTCTAGGGGCTAATAGGAGATCCCGAGAGTTTGGGCATGCATTTCAGAGTGTCGAGGGATCGGATAGGCTAGGACATGCGTGTGAATTGGAAGTAAAGTTGTGAGAATTCTATATTCCATTTCATTCACTTTTATTGACTTATTGGTCTATTGGTAGACATTGCTACTTGAAATCTAATATCATGTTGTTCTTGTATCTATTCTTGAGTGAATATAGTGACATGATGCCTTGTGAAATGTTTCATAGACTCTGACTCCTACTCTTGATGTCATTTTTATAGAGAACTGATGAAAAGCATGCTATTGGGATAATTTTGATTTAGTTGGACTTGTATTCGATTTCCCATGGGTTTTGTAGTCTAACTTGTTTTGAAACCCTAAAGATTTGAAGTCATTTGTGTTAAAAACTAAAATAGAGATTATCTACTGTCCATTGCACGAAGGATGCGCGGTTCACGGGGACATGGGTCTACCGAGTTTTTGACACTCACAACTACACTTGCGCGGCAAGAATGAGATAGATGATTTGTATGCATAGAGCGCAACTCTACTTTTGGTGTGGAATATGTTAAGCACAGCTCCATATAGTAGTGGGAAGGGTTAGGTGATAGTTCTCATCGCCGACCGGACGTAGATCATCTCGACTTAGCCTATTTCAGTCTCTACATTGTTAACTGTGGTATTTACTTGCATTATTTGATTTAGCAATTCTTTCGCTATTTATGCTTTTAAATACATGTCTAATATTTTGGAAATTTGGCATAGAACTCTCCAGTTATTACTTAAACATTACTATATTCACCATATAGTTTGTGTCGGGGGGTGTAGGTCCATCGAGCAACAGCAGGCTGGGGAAGGAGAAGATCTGTGACTTTCTCTGAGTAGTTCGGCGACTTTCCTATCTCATTTTGTATGTCTCGACTTTTGTTGTATTATTATTGTTTATGTCATTTTAGGTTGTACATTGGGTTAAGTGACTCGTTCTATATATAAATGCATGTGATGCTGTATTTTTTTGGTTTTCCACATGTAGGAGTTTTGAATATAAGAGCTTCCGCATAATCGTTAAAACATATACTTTTTAATTAACTCTAAAATATAATATGAATAACTGAATGTGTTTTGAGAAATATAGCGAATAAAGGCTGACTAATATGTAATTACGTCTTATGTGGTTAAGATTAAGGCTTGATGATGGGATTAGGCCGGGCGGTGCCCTATTTAGAAGTTAGGGCCGTCATAGTTGGTATCAGAGACAGATTTAGAGAACAATATGAATAACATACAAACTTTAGTTGTGGAAACCATATGATCTTCACTCAGAAACCATTAGTTGGGAAGTGAGTGAAAGTGAGATGGGGATTTCTTATATGTATTTTTTATTTGCTATATGTATATATATACTATGCGCTGTGTCATGTAGAAGCTGATTCGCATTCGCTATCTATTGCAAACCCCAATGGCTCATACACGAGGGGGAGGAGATGTAGAGCCTAGTGGCAGTCAACCTCATACTATTGCGAAGGATGTACAAAGGCTGTCTGATCGAGTGACAACTCAAGGACAGCAGTTGACTGACTTCATCACTATGACGATAGCTCATTTTGTTCCACCGACATCGATATCGACTCCTACGACTATTGCACCAACTGTCCAAGCGCCAAAACTTCCTACTACACCTTTAGCGACGCCGATAACCGTGACTGCACCAGTGGTTGAGATAGCTGAGGCAGTATCGTCTCCTACGCCCGCATCTTCCAACACTTCTGTTAAAGTTCAACTGGGGAAGGACTTCATTAGACTCAAGCCAACCTATTTCGATGGCGTATGAGATTTTCAGAAGATTGAGAAGTGGATTTTTTCTCAAGAGAAGCTCCATCAGATACTGAAGATTAAGGATAAACTTTAGGCAGAGGTATCATCTTACACTCTCGAGAGAGACACCGACGTATGGTGGCATATGATAGTAGCTACTCATGAAGAGTTTGAGACATGGTATGTTTTTAAGTAGAAGTTCTATCAGCAGTATTTTCCACCTTCTGTAATTAAGAGATTGAGACGAGAGTTGGGACAGGGACCAAAGGAGCATGTGATGCAGTACATGGATTGATACTATTATCTGCACTAGTTTGCTAGAGACTTGGAGAGAGATGAGTCCGAGGGTGTGTACCACTTCGGTGATGGACTCAAGGTAGATATTGGTTATTATGTCGTCGGTTTAGGCGCGAGGACACTCACCGAGATCTACGAGTGCGCCCTAGCACCTGAGACCTACTATTTGGGAAGAGTCACTGATGGCATAGCACCTGGTCCAATGTTATCTGTAGAGCAGGCCATCGAGTTTGAGAGATGAAGATAGATGGGTAAGGGAGCAAGGGGATGGAACAGATGTGCTCAGGGTTCGGGGATAGCTACTCACTCACTGGTTGTGCCTCCTGTGTCATCCATTGCTCTAGCACAGAGCACAGTAGGCAGAATTCCCTTACCACCTCCCATCAGACCAGTTGTACCAGCTCTTATTGTTCCTGCACTTCCCGCCCCACAGGCTTTGGGGCCGCAGCCATAGGGTGGTAGAGGCCGATATACTATACAGAGGCCGGAATAGCTGTAGAGACATGGTCAGTATCTGGCACAGGACCAGTCTCAGACTAAGGGTCAATGCAGACAGTTGACATGCTACAGATGTGGACAAATTTTACACATAGTGAGAGAGTGCCCGCATCCTTTAGTAGTGTACGTACAACAGGCGCAAGAGGATGTTCATATGGTAGCCCAGCCAGATGCTGACGCTACTCGAGGTCTTATTGAGGGTACGGTTTTCATTTGCGATAGAGGTTTGTATGTTTTATTTGTTTCTGGATCTACCATATCTTTTATTGTTGGTCGCATGGTAAACATCCTAGGGTTGAAACCTGTTAGGCTTAGCATACATTTGATTGTGAATACTGCAGTCGAGGATAGGGTTTACCCTAATAGTGTTATTGAGGGATGTCAAGTCAAGATAAATGGGGTAGAGGTACCTATCTATTTTAGGGTCCTCGAGTTTTTGGAGTTTGGCGCAATCTCAGGGATGGACTGGTTAGCTGCATGCCATGCTCATATCGACTGTTTCAGTAATATAGTGATATTTGAGATCTCAAGTAGTTAAACATTCACTTATATAGGTTATTTCAGCCTGGACATTAGATAAGAGAGGTCGACCTACGATTAGTGAGGAGATGCAAACGGTGATCTTGCTATACACTTCACTAGAAAGTCGATGACCTAGGCTAGATTACATACTAGTGGTGAGAGATTTTCCTGATGTGTTTCTGAAGGATTTACCTAGTTTACCGCCACCACGAGAGATTGATTTCATTACTGAGTTGGTACCAGGTACTAAATCGATTTCCATAGCACCATACCGGATGGCGCTGCGAGAGTTAGAAGAGTTGAAGACTCAGCTTCAAGATTTGGGATGCAAGGGATTCATCACACCTTCTATGTCACCACGGGGAGCACCAATCCTTTTTGTGAAGGAAAAGGATGATACTTTGAGATTTTGTATCGACTACCACCAGTCGAACAAAGTCACAATTAGGAACAAATATCCACTCCTAAGGATAGATGATTTATTTGATCGGCTAAAAGGAGCACAATTTTTCTCTAAGATAGACCTGTGATTAGGGTAGCATCAGTTTAGGATCAAGGATGAGGATATGTCCATTACAGCTTCTAGTACGAGATATGGACATTTTTAGTTCATGGTCATGCCATTTAGGCTGACTAATGCTTCAGTAGTGTTTATGGATCTGATGTATCGAGTTTTCAGACCGTTTCTTGACCATTTCGTGATAGGCTTCATTGATGATATATTAATATATTCGAAGATGAGGGAGGATCACGAGCAGCACCTCAAAGAGTCGTTGTAGACTTTGAGGGAGTATAGACTGTATGCCAAATTAAATAAATGTGGATTTTGATTGTCATAGGTCAAATTCCTAGGGCATGTTGTCATAGCAGCAGGGATATCAGTGGATCCAGCCAAGATTCAAGCAATTATAGATTGGCCAACACCAACATCAATGACTGAGATTATGAGTTTTCTGGGATTGACATGGTATTATCACCGATTTGTGAAGGATTTCTCAAAAATCGCTTCATCACTTACACTATTGACCCAGAAAGATGTTAAATTTGAGTAGACTGAGGAATATGAGGAGACATTCACTAAGTTGAAGAGATTATTGACTACTGCGTCTGTATTGGTATTACTAAAGGTTGGATAGAGATTTTTAGTGTATACCGATGCTTCTCACAGAGGTCTGGGATGTTTGTTGTTGTAGGGTGTTGGTACAGTAGCTTATGCATCAAGACAGTTGAGGGTAAATTGGAAGAATTATCTGACGCATGACTCGGAGCTGGCAGCAGTAGTATTTTCATTGAAGATATAGAGAGATTACCTGTATGGAAATAAATTTATGCTTTTTTACTGATCATAAGAGTCTTAAGTATCTCATCACACAGAAGGATCTGAATATGAGACAACGCAGATGGTTAGAGTTCTTGAAGGATTAGAACTTTTCCTTAGAGTATCATCTAGGAAAAGCAAACTTAGTCACAGAGTAGAGATTTGCACTCATATGAGAGTAAAAATTGTGTCTACACAAAGAGTGTCAGAGGGTCAAAGAACTGACAGGTTATACTCAAGGTTTAGTGAGTTAGCGTAGAGTACAAATTGTGTTGATTAGATGGAGACGTCTGACCAGCGTTTGAGATTCAGGGGCAGATTGTGGATACCATCATTACCAAAGCTGCAAGAGGAGATTCTTCAGGAGTCACACCGTTCCTGATTCACCATTCATTCTGGTAGGACCAAGATGTACCACGATATGAAGAAGCATTTTTGGTGGCCTGGGATGAAAGCGGATGTGTCGAAGTTTATCGAGAACTGTAGGATTTGTCAGCAAGTGATGGCTGAACATCGCAGACTTGGAGGATTGCTATAACCTCTTCCCATTCCATGATGGAAGTGGGAAGATATTACTATCGATTTTGTGAGAGGATTGCCGAGAATCGCCTAGAGACATGATTCCATCTAGGTTATTGTTCATATAATGATGAAGTATGCTCATTTTCTACCAGTGGTGGCACATTACACGTTTGACTAGCTGAGTATACTGTTCGAGCGTAAGATTATTAGATTGCATGGGGTATCAGTGGCTATTACATCAGATCGAGATGCTATGTATACGTCCAGGATGTGGCGGAGTATGCAGGAGTAGTATAGTATGCGCTTACAGTTTAGTACGGCTTTGCATCCTCAGACTGATGCGCAGACTGAGAGATTGATTCAGGTTCTCGACGATATGTTATAGGCTTGTGTTTTGGAGTTTGAAGGATCATAGGAGGAGTAACTACCATTGTGCGAGTTTTCATATAGTAATAGTTATCAGGCCTGTATTGAGATGACGACTTTTGAGGCTTTATATGGTAGACCGTGTCGCTTGCCATCATGTTGGGCTGAGCCAGAGAACCACAAAACCTTGGGGCTTGAGATTATTGTTGATCACATGGATAGCGGAAGTATGCGGACAGAGTGATCTCACATACACTGAGGGATCCTTTGTATATTTAAAGGGTTCCCCTCGGAAGGTCTTTAGAGGTTCGGTGTGAAATGTAAACTTGCACCTAGATTTATCGAACCTTTCAGGATTAAGAAACGGTCAGGAAGGTTGCTTATGAGCTTGAGCTACCTACACAAATGTCAAGCGTTCATCCATTCTTTTATATATCCATGCTTCGATTAGCTGAGTCGAGAGCAGGTGATCGTCTGACAGTAAAATTTAAGTTAGATAGATCTGAGTGAGGATATTTTATATGAGGAGTAGCCTGTGCAGATTTTAGATCGATTGGTACAGAAGTTGAGAGGCAAGTCTATCCCAAAAGTACTAGTCAAGTGGCAGTTTCATAATGATATGGAACTCATTGGGATCAGGAAGACTACATGCAATATAGGTTTCCGTACCTATTCGAGTCAGGTATAACTCCTAGCTCAAATTTCAAATTTGGAGGACGAGATTTTCATTAGTTGGGAAGAATTGTAACGGCCTAAAATCTCTAACCACGTTTAATTCCTTAAACAGGATCAATGACCCCTACTATGGGACCCAGACCGTGATATGTCCATTTATCGAGGAAAGGGCCAAGGTATATTTATCTTTGTTGTGATGTATGCCTAGTGTATTGTATATGCGTAGACTATTAAATCAAATTTATATGGTTGTATAAGTATCAAGACGAGTTGGGACGTACCTCGAGTTGCGTGTCGACGTGGAATAGAGGTAGTGACTTACGGAGGAAGCTTAATTAATTTGAGGGTAAATGTGAATTATTGTTGGTTTTGTAAGTGGCTTTAGTGGCTTAATGTGTTCACATTTAATATAAACATTAAGAGCCTAAAGTTAGTGAAATAAAACAATGATCACTAGATGTGCATCGAGACACGTATTAATCCATCAAGAGATAAGATGTCAACTTGTTGAGTCTCTAAATGGTGACTTGAGGGATAAGTGGGACAAGGTGGTCCATGAGATAAACCTCGAGATACATATGCACACATTAATCAATGGCTAAAACTCCTACATATCTCAACACAGTCAAATGCACTATAAGTCAACAATTTCAATTTCTCATCTTCATTAAATTGATTTGGCAAGGAAAGAAGAGAGAAGAGAGAGTTGATGGTGTGGATTTAGAGGGGGAGAAGTGTGCAAATTAGTGAGACTTTGGTGAGGAAGAAGATCATCATCAAGCTAGGTAACTTCTCACACCATGAACTTTGTGATTTCATAAAAAGTGATGTTTTTGTTGTTGTTGTGTGTTGGGTATGGTTTTAGGGACCTCTTATAATGTGTATGAGGGAGGCAATAACAAAGCCTATGTGTGGTAAAAACCCATAATTCAAAGTGTAGAATTCTATGTTCTGCTGCACATAGCGCGCTAGATCCGTAAATTAGCGCGCTAATGTCAAAGTTAGCGCGCTAGACAGCTGAGGTAGCGCGCTACCGTTCAAAACTAGCGCTCTAATTTCCCAGCTAGTACTAAAAATCAGCCAAGTCCAAAAATGGTCTAAACACTATAAATGAGTCTAAACACACTCTAACACCTGTCAAACAACTCTAGGGGGCTAAGGGGAGATCCTGAGAGTTTCGACACTCATTTTGGAGGGTCGAGTGATCGGATAGGTTAGGACAAGCATGTGAATTGTAAATAAAGCTATGAGAATTATATCTTTCATTTTATTCGCTTTTATTGACTTATTAGTCTATTGGTAGAAATTGCTACTTGAAATCTCACATCATGTTGTTCTTGTATCTATTTATGAGTGAATATTGTGATGAGATGCCTTGTGAATTGTTTCATAGACTCTGACTCCTACTCTTGATGTCATTTTTTATAAGGAACTGATGAAAAGCATGCTATTTGGATAATTTGGATTTTATTGTACTTGTATTCGATTTCGTTTGGGCTTTATAGCCTAACTTGTTTTGGAATCCTAAAGATTTGGAGTTATTTCTATTAAAAACTAAAGTAGAGATCATCTAATGTCCATTGCACGAGAGATCTACGATTCACGGGAACATGGGTCTATCGAGGTTCCGGCACTTACCACTACACTTACGTGGCACACAAGTTTTAGGACTCGGGGTGATAAGCAAGAATGTGATAGATGATTTGTATGTGTAGAGCGCAGCCCCGCTTTTGTTGTGGAATATGTTGAGCCCGACTACTATATACGACTCCATATAGTAGTCGAAAAGGTTAGGTGATAGTTCTCTCCGCCGACCGGATGTAGATCATCTCGACTTAGCTTGTTTCAGTCTCTATATTATTAACCGTGGTATTTACTTGCATTATTTGATTTAACAATTCTTTCGCTATTTATGCTTTTAAATACCTGCCTTATGTTTTAGAAATGTGGCATAGAACTCTCCAGTTATTACTTAAACATTACTATACTCGCCTTCTAGTTTGTGACGAGGGGTGTAGGTCCGTCGAGCAGCAGCAGGCCAAGAAAGGAGAAGATCGATGACTTTCTCTGAGCATTTCGGCGACTCTCCTATCTCATTTTGTATGTCTCGACTTTTGTTGCATTATTATTGTTTATGTCATTTTGGGTTGTACATTGGGTTGAGTGGCTAGTGCTATATATATATGCATGTGATGTTATATTTTCCTGGTTTTTCACACGTAGGAATTTTGAATATAAAAGCTTTGCATAATCGGTAAAACATGTACTTTTTAATTAACTCTGAAATCTAATATGAATAACTGAATGTGTTTCGAGAAATATGGGGAAGAAAGGCTGACTAATACGTAATTAAGTTTTGTGTGGTTGAATTAAGGCTTGATTACGGGATTAGGCCGATCGGTGCCTTATTTAGAAGTTGGGGCCGTCATATGTACACATTAAGAAGTAGATCTATTGTGTGTGATTTATTTCTGAAACTTAGGTGTTTTGCACACATCTCGAGGCATGATCGCGCTTAAGTCTCGACGCCAATAAATTACAAGTAGAGATGATTTAATAAGTGTACACACATACAACACACTAGGCATCCATCACACCAAAAATAATATATTACTATGTCTTCCCGCCAAGTGTTGGACTGCGTACCCGCTATTGGGCCACGTCACGGGTCGGTGACCCTGATTAGGGACTAATTTGCTATAAGTAAATCTTGGGTCGTTACAATAGTCAAGACATCAGATGATAAGTTTGATGAACTAAAAAGCATGGTTGAATTATTATTGAAAGATTAGTTAGTCCAAAGTAAAACTTGTGCTTTTTGCACTGAGGCCAATCATCAATATGACGAGTGTCCATTGGTGCAACAAAATCAAATTAAAGAGGCTAACACTATGATGAACCATTACAATAATCCTGATCAACGTAGTTACATTTCTAGCAACAATGTTAATTACCTAAGGCCAAATATAGGTAATGGAGTAGAGAATCGAAATTTTCAAAGATATAGAACTCATGTATTAACTAATAGAACAATATTATTAAAAGATTCAAATAAAGCGAAAGACCAGAAAATTCAAGCCTTACAAGTTGATATAGTTGAACTAAAAACTCAATTAAGTCAAATGGCAATGCATATGAGTCGATGGGTTAACCAAGGCAAATTACCATCTTAACCTTACCCTAGTTCATATGCAAAGGCGATAACTTTGATAAATGGTAAACAAATGGAAGAACCAATGATGGCAGAACAGCTAGTTCCTTAAAAAGAATTAGAGGTTGAATTAGAAAAAGAAATAGAAATTAAAGATAGTAAAACTAAAAAAGAAAGCAACAGTGATTTCGAAAAGAATTAAACCAAGTATAGTAAGACCACCATTTCCCTATCATTTGGAAAATAATAAGAACGTCAAGAAATTACAAGAAGAAAAAGAAATCACTGACACTTTAAGGAAAATGGTAGTAAACATATATTTATTCGAAGTCATGCAAAACGTACCTAAATACCAAAAATTTATAAAACTTATGTACTAGTAAAATTAAACCCAATGAAAGAGTAAGCCTTGGAGAGCATATGTCAGCAATACTGCAAAAGAAATTACCCACTAAATGTTCTGATCCTGAAATATTTTTCATTTCATGCATAATAGAAAATATAGGGATATCTAAAGCATTATGCGATCTAGGCACCTCAATTAACATTATGTCTTTATCAATATATTTTGCAAATGACAAATTTACCTTTATAAGAAACTTGTATATTAGTACAATTAGCAGATAGATCTATAGTTCAACATGTAGGAGTATTAGAGGATGTACTAGTAAAGGTTAATGATTTAGTATTTCCCTAGCCAACTTTTATGTCATAGATAAGAAAGAAAACCATTTCTCTAGTAAAACCGCTCTAATCCTGGGACGCCCATTCTTAAAAAACAACAAAACCCAAAATATATGTTTCCCGTGAAACTCTAACAATGGAAGTAGATAATGAAATGGTAAACTTTAATATCTACGATGCCATGAAATACCCTTTAGATGTTTCATCAGTATGCACCATAGATATGTTAGACCCTATAATAGATAATACTTTTAGAAACGATGAGTCAGACAAGCTGGAAAAAGTGATAGAGGGTTTAAATGACATTAATGATATAAATGAAGAGACATGAGAAATAATTTATACCTTAGAATCTTATAATGCACTCCCTGAACTCTCTTACGATATGGATCTAGTGATAAACCATTCTAAACTTTTACCCTATATTCTAAAAGCTTTTGAGCTAGATTTAAAAGTTCTACCAGATCATTTAAAATACTCGTACTTAGAAAGTAACAACGCTTTACTGTTGGGTTTTGGGGTTCATACGCAGTGAAAAATTCAAAACGATTTTTTAAAAACCCCAACAAGATAAAAAAATAAGTTCCATTAAACTAGAACTACAAAAGTAAAGCATACCTTAATTCATGATTTCCTTTTCTGACTTTTCAATTTTCAAGATGTTAAAGTGTGCGTCCTCTATCAGAAATTGATATATGAATGGTGACAACAATTTGTAGTGCTAGCCCAAAGAGATATAGAAAACGTTTTTCTTTCTCTCCCAAAATCCAAAGAAATCGAAATTTACAAAAATAAAATCTCAATTCATTTTTAGAATATTAACCTCTTTTTATATGTGTAGATAAACTCACTTAAAAACCTATTCGTAATACAACTATTGTATTTAGGCAATTCAAGCAAATTACACAAACACCCCTATTAATAAGTTTACATGTAACAAATTGTAAGGGCTTTTATATCATGAGTTTTATCATATAAAATTCATTGCTATAAATCAATTGAAATTGCACAAAGTCATTCTTTGTGTGTGACCCAATATGTTCATGCGACATTGGCAGTGAACCAAAACTATTATAATACACAAGTCCTAAGCAGTCTCTAGCAAGGCATTATGACTACCTAAATAGCATGAATATAAAATCAATACAACCTAATGAATAACATATATCATATCCTTTTTCATGTAATATGTTTGATTAAACATGAAACATGAAAAGTCACTCTTAATGTTCAAATGTACTCGATCTTTAGGTAGACTGAAAACATCCAAGTGACATTGATCATATCAATTCATTTGGACTTGGCCATTTAACAGTCTAACATATCGAGGGATCCACTGATATCTCTATTTCTCTCTCTCTTTCTCTATAATAGGGACAAACTCTATCTTGATTACACACCTTCCCATATTTTTTACATGGTAACTAATCACAATCTTTATAATCGTTTGGTTAAATACAATGTTTAATTGCGTCAAATTACAATGCTCCTAATATTGAAATATATTATAATCTCAAGTCGAAGGATTAAATAAAATACTTATCATAAGTAACACTTATGACTTTATCCATATAATGTTCTCTTAGCGGGTTAGTCCAGTACTTTGTTTCCTAAAAAGTACTCATGATCTCGATTCGTATCCTTATATGCATGATTATCAAATGACCATCAACCAAGAAACACACTAATCTTAATTCAATATAGTTCATAGAATAATTGTTGACTAGGGACATTAAAGATATTTTAACAAATACCTATAAATCTTATTATAAGGTAAACATGCGATCGCTTATAATAGAACAACAAACGAAAACTTCTATTTTATTAACTAAAATTATAAGATAAACAATGTTTGTTGATTGACTTAGGGCACATGCCCTAACATCTCCCACTTGCACTAGGGCCAATCATTCATGTATCTAATACCCAATGACCTAACATGACCATCATATTTCGCTTGCGGAAGAGCCTTTGTCAAAGGATTTGCAACATTGTCTTTTTGTAGGAATTCTACAAATCTTTACGTCTCCTCTCTTAATGATATCTATAATGAGGTGAAAACGTCTAAGTATATGCTTGGGTCGATGGTGTGATCATAGTTCCTGGGCCTGTATTATCGCCCCATCGTTGTCATAATACAAGCAAACGAGTTTAGCTATACTCGAAACCACACCAAGATCAGAGATGAACTTCTTAATCCAAATTGCCTCTTTAGTTGCATCTAATGCTGCAATATACTCAGTTTCTGTTATAGAATCTGCCATAGTTTCTTGCTTCAAACTTTTCTAGCTCGCTGTGCCTCTATTTAAAGTAAGCACATATCCAAATTGCAATCTGAAGTCATCTATATCAGTTTGAAAACTTGCATATGTGTAACCATTTATAATGAGCTCGTCTTCCAAACTTTCATAGACCAAGGACACTTATTTAGTCATTCTCAAGTACTTAAGAATGTTCTTTAGTGCTATCCAGTGACTCTCACCGAGATTAGACTAAGATCTGCTTATTGCACTTAAAGCATATAATACATCAAGTCGGATGCATAACATGGCATACATGATAGATCTAATAGTTGGTGCATAAGGAATTGTATTCATGTGCTCTCGCTCGTCATTAGTCTCCAGACATTGAGTCTTGCCGAGAATTATACCATGAGATATTGGCAACAACTCTCTTTTAGAGTCTTGCATACTAAACCTATTCAATACCTTTTCTATATAAGCACTATGAGTTAGACTTATCTACCTTATATATATATATATATATATATCCCTATAGATCTAAATCCCAATGATGTAGGCTGCATCTCCTAATTCCTTCATTGAGAAATGCTTCCCTAGCCAACACTTGACACTCTGCATGGTTAGGATGCCATTTCCAATAAGTAATATCATCAACATACAGGACCAGGAAAAAAACCACGCGCTTACTAACCTTCTTGTATACACAAAGCTCATTTTTTTTAATGAAACCAAATTCCTTAATTGCTTCATCAAAACAAAGATTTCCACTATGAGAAGCTTGCTTTAATTCATAAATAGATCTTTGAAGTTTGTACACCTTCCTAGAGTTCTCAGGATGAACAATCCCTTTAGACTATATCATATACATATCATCGAGTAACTTCCCATTTAAAAAACCTATTTTGATATCCATTTGTCATATCTCATAGTCATAATATGCGGCTATGGCAATTAGAATTCTAATAAATTTAATCAAGGGTACAGGAGAAAATGCTTCATCATAATCAACACCTTGAGTATGTTTGAAACATTTTGCTACTAGCCGTGCTTTAAAAGTATGCACATTGCCATCCATGCTAGTTTTCTTCTTGAAAACTCATTTACATTCAATGGTCTTACCACCTTCAGTTAAATCAATCAGGTTCCAAACTTGATTATCATACATGGATTGCATATCAGAATTCATGACACTTAGCCATTTATCTGCCTTAGGGCTAGACACAACCTCCTAATAAGTAATAGACTTATTATGATCCATAAGCAACACCTTACTATTATCAGTAATTAGAAATTTAGTCTCTCAGGTTGATTTCTTACCCTATAAGACCTACCAAGACTTTATAAGTTCAAGACTTAATTATTTTCATACTGGTGGTTGAGTATTTATTTGTGGTTCTTGAACTTCTTCAAGACTTACTTTATTCCCATTGTTATCTTTAAAAATAAACTTTTTATCCATAAGGCACCATTTCAAGCAACAAACATTTTGTTCTCAGTAGGATTATAAAAGTAGTATCCTCTAGTTTCTTTAGGATAACCAACAAATACACACTTGGTAGATTTGGTGATAATTTTTTAAGACTTTTCGTTGTACGAAAACCTCGCAGCCCCTAAATCTTAATGAAAGACAAATTTGGTCTTTTCCAAAATCACATCACATTCGGTGTTTTATCAACCGCTTTAGAAGGAACCAGATTCACTTTAAACGCAATAGTTTCTAAGGAATAACCCTTAAAAGAAATAGGAAGATCTTCATGACTCATCATAAATCAAACCATATCTAATAAAGTTCGATTTCTCCTCTCAAAAACACCATTCCATTATGGAGTTGTTGAAGGATTTAACTGTGAGACAATTCTATAGTTTTTAAGATAATCATGAAACTTTCGCCTAAAATATTCACCACTTTGATTTGATCGAAGTGCTTTAATAGTTTTACTAAGTTGATTTTGCACTTCATTTTGAAATATTTGAAACATCACAAAAGACTCACCTTTATGTTTTATAAAATACAAGTAATTATATTAGCCGAAATCATCAGTGAAAGTGATTAAGTACTGATAACCACCTCTAGCCATTATATTTAGAGGACTGCATATATCAGTATGTATTAGACCCAATAAATCACTTGCCATTTCATTGTGTCTGGTAAAGGGACTCTTCGTCATTTTGCCTAGTAAATAAGATACGCATGTTTCATATGATTCAAAATCAAATGAATCTAAAAGTCCATCTTTATGGAGTTTAGAAATATTTCTCTCATTTATGTGGCTAAGATGACAATGCCAAAGGTAAGTTTGATTCAAATCATTTGACTTGAATCTCTTTGTATTACGTTAAGAATAGGAAGATCTGTGGACCTTTTATGTTTAGAATATAACGACCATTACAAAAATCAGCATTCATATAGAAAACGTCTTTACGAGAAATAGAGCATTTATTATTCGCAATAATGAAATTTAAACCATCCAAATCCAAACATGAAACTAAAATGATATTTTTGCTTAAGACAACGACATAGCAACAATTATTTAAAATGAAAACAACTCTACTAGGTAAAATTAACCTATTACATCCTACAACTAACGTAACAACATTTGCTCTATTTCCAACTTGTAGGCTGTTTTTTTTTTTAGCTTTCTACATTTGGTGAGACTCTGCCCATAAATACAAATGTGAGAACCACTTCCAATATCGAATATCCAAGAACCACTAGTAGATAATTTAACTTCAATAACATAAATACTTGAAGCAGTAATCGCACTATTCTTTTTCTTTAGATCTTCGAGATAAAGCTTGCAATTTCTGAACCAATGTCCAGGTGCATGGCAAAAATGACGATTTTTTTCCTTTTCCTTTTGGGGCTATGAAGTTGAAGCAACCTTAAGATTGACTTGTTCTAGAAGCTTTGTAACAGTCACAACAACTTTTGACAATTTTAGCCTTGCGGTTGCCCTTCTTCCGAGCCTTTCTTTTCTGAACCATCATCATATTAGCAATGAGTTTCTTGGCATTTTCTCAGTAGTCTTAAGCATCAAATGCAACTCTGAGATAGACTTCTCCATATTATTCATGTTATAGTTAAACACAAATTGTGAATAAGTATCAGACAATGAATTCAGGATCAAATTCGTACCCAACTCTTGGCTTATAGAAATCCAAGTCTGTCAAGATGGTCAATACATCACTTTGTTTTCAAAACGTGAGGACTAACTCACGCACCCTCTAGCCATTTTGCAAGAATGAAGGTTCTTGAATATCTCTAACCTTTCTTGTCTAGCTTGCTGTTGGAACATTTCCTTCAGCATCGTAGCCATGTCGTAAGCTTCCAAGTGTTCCATGTCCTTTTGAAGTTCAAAACATATAGTTGCCAACATAATACATGCACCATTAGTTGAGTCGTTGACATGCTTAATATGTGCATCCTCACAACTCTTAAAGCATTGGCTTGTGGTTCCTTAGGATTAGGATCATCCAAGACATACAACTTGCGTTCACGCTTAAGAACAGTTCTCAAGTTTCTGAACCAGTCAAAAAACTGTCCCGAACAACTTATCCTTCTCTAGAATGGGTCGTAGCGACAAAGGATTAATGTGATTTGAAGAGGCCATAGATCTACAACAAAGATTATGCAAAAGCTCATTTTAGTATAGATGAATAGACTCACATTAAATTAATAACCCTTCTGAAAACACTATGTTAACTTAAAGGACTAAAATCCACATTTCACCTAATTCCAAAACAGCTAAGGCATGACACTATGGATTAGGTTATTTAGGTAGGTACATATTACCGATTACATCATACGTGACTTTTAGTTTTTTTAAAATGAAATTATGACCTTATGTCTTAGCATGTTTTATCTCATCTTGAACCTAAAGCCTAAAACCATTTCGATAGCTTTATCGAGTCTAACCATTTCAAACAATAGAGTAACCGTTACTCAATTTGCCTCACCAAGATAAATAATACACTTTGTGGAGGTAGACCCATATTAATGTGATCGAAGCCTTGACAAGTGTTTGAAAATGGATGACACTTGACTTAAAATTTAGAAGAGAGATTTTTATTTGTTATAGTGATTATAATTTATGATGACCCTTTCTCAAATTAGGGCGCCGCCCAGCCTGATCCCGTCATTAAGCCTTAATCACGCCACATATGACTTAACAATGAATAAGTAATCCTTTTTATAATATTTTTCTCCTTACTAATTGATTTTCAAATAAACATTATGTTAATTTATAAATCCATTTTAATTAAAATTTATATAATTTACGGTTTATTCAGCAGAAGTCATAACATATTAGTCGAAGCTTTTCACATAAATCCTATACGTGTAGAAAAACCTGAAAATAAAGATCACATGCATATATATATCAAAATGAAACAACGATAATAATATATCATGTATCTGATCAGGGTATTATCTCTCATACCATTGATCTTCTCCTTGCCCGGTTCGCTACTCGATGGATTTACACCCACTGTCATAAAAAAGATGGTGAGTACGGGAAAGTGTAAGTAGCACTGAGAGACATTTATTCACATTTCCAAATATGCAACAAGTATCCGAAAGCATAATAATAAAAACTATACGGAAAAGAAATCATGCTATGAGATGCTCAAGTTAATCAATATGAAACTGACACTCGGCTAAGTAGTATGATCTAGGGCCGATCAGCCGTGAGTTACATCACATCAACCTTATACCACTATTCAGGGAGTAAATAATATCATGAATGCCTTCACATCCTCATAACTTCCCATCTCATATATAAACACTCACAAGTGCCCCTCACAAGTAATGTATACTTGTCAATAACCCCGAGTCTCAAACCCGGTGTGCTGCACAAGTTAGTGGTAACATCACCACAACCCAAAATGTCTAGCGACCCATGTGTCGCACACATATCTATCATATCATGGTCCTACATACAAGAACTACTTTCATAACCCAAGAAATGACATGGCTTGAGAATCCAATAAATGTGATTGCATACTAATGCACAAATGAAATTAGATTTCCAATATCATTAAACACCTACCTAATAGCATGCTATTTCAATTAACTAAGTGTCTCAACAATAAAAAATGGCATATCACATGATTTAGAGTCGATGAAACCATTTAACTAACAAATAATGCCATGATAGCAAACTCATGAAATGAGAGAGGAAATAAGTGATGTGATATAGAATACAATAGGAAAATCAGTCCAAATGACTGCAAATGAATAAAAAAGCAGGAATTAAATGTAAATAAATATCTCGATCAGTTTACTTATAATCCACGTAAACTCCCTAGCTAATCTGACCTCCCAACGCCTTAAAACTCGTATCTGAACCCTGAGACTTTTTCTTAGGTTCATGATATCATTTAACATGTTTTAAAGTGTGTTTTGACCTTTAATTAGGGTATCGAACTTGTTTAAAGTATTTTAAGTCATAATTATGAAATTGCAGATTTTGTGCTATTAGAGCAAATAGCGCACTGGGTTACTTGTCTAGCGCGCTAGTGACCTCATAAACATGTTAGTCAACTTTATTAGTGCACTACTCATATGTAGCGCGCTAGCTAGCACATCTAGTGCGCTATATGTAAGAAAACCCAGAATTTTGCACTTTGAATTATGAGTTCTCTCCACATATAGCCAACTCCAACATATTGGGATCTATTTTCTCTCTTACCATAGACTCCAAAACACCCTCCAAATATATAAGAACAACCATACATCATTTAGTTCATAAATTCATCAAATTAACAAAATTACTAGTGTAAATAGAATTACCAGTTGATGAACACCTATAGCTAAATCAATCCTTCTCTAAACCCACAAGATTTCTCCAACTAATCTTGCTTATCTTTCTTTCCTATCTTCTTCTCCAGTAACTTTTCTTAACTTCTAAGTTTGTAAAATGAAATGAATGGTTAGCGTGAGTTGATCTATCCAATCTTATATATTTAGATAAGATTGTTTAATAGTCATTGATCTTTATGTACACACTTATCTTAAGACTAATCTAATGGCATACAACTTGACATATTTCCACTAACTCTCCATTAATGCCTTCCAAGTAACACCAATATCAAACTCAACTGGTCTTTTGATGTGTCAACACATATCTCTAGAATCATCAAATGGCTATTGTTTTAACTTGCTAACTTAGGCTTCATTCGATATAAAATTAACTATAGCCACATTACTACTGCTACTTAAGCTACACTAAGCTTAAATAACTTACCACATCACTTTCTACCATGGTCCCACCCCACACATATCTCGACACCTATACACAAGTAGAATTGACTTAGTAGTCTACACATATACAATACACTAGGCATACATCACAACAAATCTAAAATATACCTCGGCCACCTTGACCAGGTCAGTGCACGTATCTCGATATGGGTCCCACATGGGCCACTAATCATGAGTAAAGAATTAAACTTACATTAAATATTTGGGTCGTAACATAATTTGAACGAGATAAATATCATATATTACAATACATGTACAATCACTAAACAAGTTAGAAAATTTTACTAATATTGACTATTATACGAATGTCCTTGCGCTACAAACAGTTAGCGACGATCCCACTTGCCGGTTAGCGGGCAGTGGTTCCGACTACTATTTTTAGACAATAAATTCTTATTCAGAAAATTAAAAATTGCCTAAAATTTTTCATTATTTTAGTCAATCCAATTGACCAAAACTGCCCCTTATTTTAATTCCAAAGAATATTAATTAAAACGTTTTTAATTAACTTGGGCCCACTTATAACTTAATATATCATCCTAATCCAATTAGAATTGAAGATACTATGAATCCTTATCCAATAAGAGTTTGTTATAAATCTCAACTATTTTATATAATTTGTAATTCTTATCCTATTAAAAGTCCATCTCATTTCTAATCGGAATATACTAAGAGACAACCACAATGGGATATATGAGCAAAAACCAATTTCGATTCTTATCCATAAAAAATGAGCAATTGAATCAAGAAAAAAAATTTTAATCATGCATTCAACATCTGAATCATATTAAATTAATCATATTAACCTAATCATGATTTCTATCATGGAGACATACATAATTATTGAACAAAAACGAATTATCTATTCAACACCAAAATCACATACACCTAAACATGACTTCTACCATGTGAACGTCCAAAATTCGCATCATTCAATATTAAAACATATGTTAATCGAAATATTCTAAAAATGAATCCTATCATGAATCAAATCATGTGAATGTATCAAATACATAAATTAACAACATACTTTAAAACCAATTCTTGATAACTATTATCAGATAACCAATATGTATATCATATATACATTAACCATGATCATGTTTTCACACATATATTATATATACATAAGAGAAAACATGTAAACGTTTAATAGAATCAAGTCTAAGTCTCTAATACCACTATTGGGTTTTGGGGTTCATACATAGCGAAAAATTCAAAACAATTTTTGAAATACCTTAATAGGATCGAAAATAAGTTACATTAAACTAGAACTAAAAAAGTAAATAATACCTTAATTTGTGATTTCCTTCTCTGATTGTTTGATTTCCAAGACGCTCAAGTATGCGACCTGTATCAAAAATCCACAAGCGACAAGGACCACAATTTGGAGTGCTAGCCCTAAGAGAGATAAAAAATGTTTTTCTTTCTCTCCCAATATCTAAAGAAATAGAAGTTTACAAGAGGAAATCTTAATTCATTTTTAGGGTATCAGCCTTTTCTATATGTGTAGATAAGCTCACTTAAAAACATATTCGTAATACAACTATTGTATTTAGGTAATTTAAGCAATTTATACAAACACCCATATTAATAAGTTAATATATTAAGAATCGTAAGGGCTTTTATGTCATGAATTTATCATATTAAATATATTACTCTGGACCAATTGAAATTGCGCAAAGTCATTCTTTATGTGCGACCCAATAGGATCATATGACATCAACAGTAAACCAAAATCATTTTGGTACATAAGTTATAAGCGATCTCTAGCAAGACATTATGACGACTTAAGTAGCATTAATATCAAAATCGATACAATCTAATGAATGACATATATCATATCATTTTGTTATGTGATATCCTTTAGTTAAACATAAGGCATGGAAACTCACCCTTAATGTTCAATTGTACTAGTCTTTATCTTTAGGTAGACTGAAAATATCCAAGTGACATTAATCATATCAATTCACTTTGACTTGGCCATTTAGCAGTCTAACATATTGAGGACCCATTAATATCTCTCTATATAAGAGGCACATATCCTATCTTGATTACACATGTTCACATATTATTCATATGGAAACCAGGAATCCTTATCAAATACTATAAGAAGCATCTGTATATACCAGAAATCTTTGTATATCTTCTAACAATATCAACACTGGTGTGGTGGTTAACAACCTCTTCAGCTAAGCAAATGCTTCCTCGCATTCTTCAGACCAATCAAATCTTACGTCCTTCTAGGCCAATCTAGTAATCGGTGAAAAGATCTTCGAAAAAAAAATTCATGAACCTACGATAATATCCTGCTAACCTAGAAAACTCTTGATCTTCATAATTGACGTCGGTGCTGGCCAATCCATAATAGCTTGAATCTTGGCTGGATCTACAGTAATACTGGCTACTCCAATAACATGTCCCAAAAACTTAACCTCTGATAGCCAAAACTCACACTTGCTGAACTTAGTGTATAGTTTGTATTCCTTCAAAGTCTGCAACATCTCCCTGAAATGCTGCTCGTGATCCTCTTGAGTCCTCGAATATATCAATATATCATCAACGAAAACTATCGAGAAGAGACCAAGAAATGATCTCATCACTTGATGCATCAAATTCATAAACATGGCAGATACTTTAGTCAAATCAAACAACATGACTGTAAACTGATACTGTCCATATTTTATGCTGAACCCTGTCTTACACCTATCCTCATCCCCGATCCTAAGCTAATGATACCTTGATCTTAGGTCTATCTTGGAGAAAAACCGCGGTCATCTCAGTTGATCAAATAATCGTCAATCCACGGTAATGGATACTCGTTTCTGACTGCGACCTTGTTTAACTCTCTGTAGTCGATATACAGTCTTAAAGGAATCGTCATTTTTCTTCACAAACAATACAGGTGTTCCCCATGACAACATATAAGGTATGATGAATCCTTTCTGTCCCAAATCCTGAAGCTGACTCCTCAACTCCTCCAATTCTCTCGGAGCCATGTAGTACAGTGGTATAGAAATAGATTTGGTGCCTGATACCAACTCAATAATGAAATATGTCTCTCTCGATGGTGGTAAACCTAGTAAGTCCTCTAAAAACACATTTGGAAACTCGCACATAACCGAAATCTCCTCAAGTTTGGGTCTCTGACTCTCTGCTACTGTTTATAATGATTTCAGAGTCTCCATCTATCCACTGGTCGTAAGTTAACCTCTAGTTCCCTCGGCACTTGATGGACTACCACTATATGTAAACATCAGATACCCTGGGATCTAAAATATCATTTTCTTTCTGAAATAGCCGATATGAACGTGATACGCTGCTAGCTAATCCATCTTTAACAACCCGTCGAAGTCTAAAAACTTGAGAACCCTGAAGTTTGCAAGTAACTTTACCCCGCCTTTCTCTACTGGACGTATCTTAATAAGATAGTTAGGGTAAACTTTATCTCCAGCTGCGGTTCTTAAAATCAAATGTACACTAACTCTAATCGGTGTCAATCCTAAAATGCGTATCATGCGACCATGAATGAAAGATATTAAAGAACCTAAATTAAACACAACTTATAAATCTTTATTATAAATGGAAGCCATACCCTCAACAAGTCCTCGTGTGGCGTTGACATCAGGCTGGACTACCATGTGTACTCCCTCTCGACTCTATGCTAGAAGTACTGCTGCTGACTATGAAAAATCTCTAATCATATGCCCAACTTGACCATACATATAATAAGCAACCAACCTACACTGACTATTTACCTGATCTTGGGCCTATACCTATCTCTTTCCCTATCGGGAACTATCTCATCCACTATTTCTACCTCTACCTTGACCTTTACCACCCTTCTACTACTGACATGGTGCTAGTGGTGCTGGAAGAACTGGTAAAGTAAAAGGAGCTGGCAATGCAGGCTTGACTGGTGGTGGCAAGGGAGGTCTACCAACTGCACTCTGCAACAAAATAAAGGATGATACATAGGTTACAACTAATGTGACTATCCTCGATCTTTGAGAACATCTCTCCTATCTCCTCGGTCCCTTGCCCTTTTGTCTCCTCTTTTCAAACTCTACAATCTGGTCAGGTTTGAACACTGGCTCTGACGGTGTCCCATCTGCAACTCTACTCAGATAGTAGGTCTCGCGAAAAAGTGCATGCTCATAGATCTTACCTAAAGTTTGGCATCTGTACTGCAATATAAAACCTTATATCTAGCCTCAGACCATCTCCGAAATAGTACATATCCTAATAATCATCTCTCACTAGATCCTTAGCAAATTGTCTCAGATAGCCATATATGTATATGTAGCTCATCACCGACTCATAAGCTCCATGTCTCGGATTCTTGAACTTCTTTCTCAACCGCTTCGTCACCGCAGGTAGGAAGTACTGCTGATATAACTTCTTCTTGAATGCATCACAAGACTCAAAATCACTATCAAAAGTTATCGCCTCACACCACCAAACATCAGCATCTCTTTGAAATGTATACGATGAAATCTCATCGTGAAGTTTGTCTTCAATCCTTAAGAGTCTATTGAGTCTTTCCTAAGACAATACCCACTTCTCAACCTTCTCAAAGTCTTACTGACCATCAAAGTAATTAAACTGGATTCATCCTGATAAAATCCTTCACCAAATGAACTTCTAATTTCAAGCTAGAAGTTGTAGGATTGAAAGACTATGTATATACTGTCTATATGGTTGGAGATGTCACTATCGGTATAGTCTATACTGTTGGAGTGGCTGGTGTAGTAGTAGTAGTAGTAGTAGTAGTAGTAGTAGTAGTAGTAGTAGTAGTAGTAGTAGTAGTAGTAGTAGTAGTAGTAGTAGTAGTAGTAGTAGTAGTAGTAGTAGTAGTAGTAGCTTGATAGATAGCGATAGCTTGATAGCTTGAGCAGATACTTGATGAGCTTGATAGCGAGCTTGATAGCGAGAGCAGAGATAGTAGTAGTAGTAGTAGTAGTAGTAGTAGCAGTAGTAGTAGTAGTAGTAGTAGTAGTAGTAGTAGTAGTAGTAGTAGTAGTAGTAGTAGTAGTAGTAGTAGTAGTAGTAGTAGTAGTAGGGACATGTCATCATAGCAATGAAATCAACTAACTGCGATCTTTGAGCAACTACTCAGTCAGATAACCTTCGAAAATCATTAGTATATAGAATTGAAGGCTGACTGCCATAAGCACCTGCATCCCCACTATCGCATGAATTAGACATTGGTATCTACAAGTTGATAATCTACGCGAATCGGCTACTATGTAGATAACGCATATATACGTATAGAAACTAACATGTACATATAAGAAATCCCCACTTCACTTTCACTCACATCCCGACCAATTGTTTCTAGGCAAGGATCATCTGGTTTTTTACAACTAAAATTTGTATTTTATTAAAGATTTGTTTGTCTATGATACCGACTATGTCATTGGTATCAAAATTTTGAAAAACTTCATAATCTATCCTAAAGTATCTAGACTATAGGGTCTATAAACCTAGGCTCTGATACCAACTGTGATGACCCATTCTCAAATTAGAACACTGCCCTATCTAATCTTGTCACTAAGCCCTAATCAATCTACGTAGTTATTAACAACAAATTAGTCAGCCTTTTTCGAATACCTTTCTCCTTACTAATTAATGTTTCAAATAAACATTCTTATCTTATATCAATTTGTAAATTAGAGTTAATTAAAACTTATATAATTTACGGTTTATTCAGCGGAAGTCTTAACATATTAGCAGAAGCTTTTAACATAAATATTATATGTGCAGAATAAGGAAACAAAGATCACATGCATATATATATATATATCAAAATGAAATGGCAATATTAATATATGAACATGTATCTGGTCAGGGTACTATCTCCCATCCCATACATACAACCCTAAAAGTATATGAAAGACATATATAGAAGTCATACAATAAAACCAAAAACCTGCAAAATCCGATGTAGTAGCACTCCACTAACTCAGAGGTAGTCACCGATCTTCTTCTTGCCTAGTCTGCTACTTGATGGATCTGCACCCACTATCACAAAAAAGATGGAGAGTACAGGAAAGTGAAAGTAGCATTGAGAAATATTTGTTCACATTTTCAAATATACAATAAGTATTTGAAAGCATAATAATAAAAACTAAGCTGAAAAGAAATCATCCTATGAGATGCTCAAGTTAATCATATGAAACTAAAACTCGACTAAGTAGTAATGATCTAGGGTCGGTCCGCCATGAGTTGCATCACGTCAACGTTATACCACTATTCAGGGCGTAAATAATATCATGAATGCCTTAACATCCTTACAATTGCTCATTTCATATATAAACACTCACAAATGTCCCTCACAAGTAATGTATACTTGTCAACAACCCCGGGTCCCATACCCCATGTGCTGTACAAGCTAGTGGTGAGATCCCGATAACCTCGAAAGTCTAGTGACCCCGTGTGTCGCGCACATTTCTATCATATCGTGGTACTAGATATAAGAACTACTTTCATAACCCAAAATGGCATGGTTTGGGAATCTAATAAATGTAATTGCATACTAATGCATAAAGGAAATTAGATTTGCAATATCATTAAACACCTACCTAATAACATGCAATTTCATTTAACTAAGTGTCTCAACAATCAAAAAGTGACATAGCACATGATTTAGAGTCGATAAAATCATTTAACCAACAAGTAATACCATGATAGAAAACTCATGAAATGAGAGAGGAAATAAGTCATGTGATTTAGAGTACAATAGGCAAATCAGTCTAAATAACTGAAAATGGATAACAAAATATGAATGAAATGTAAATAAGTATCTCAATCAGTTTACTTACAATCCACGAGCTAATCCGACCTCCCATCATCTCAAAACTCGTATCTGAATCCTGTAACTTTTCCTTAGGTTCCTGATATCATTTAATATGTTTTAAAGGAATAAAAGTAGACCCTGCTAAAGTTCGAGTTATAAAAACATTACCTTACCCCACTATTGTGAGGCGGGTAAGATCTTTTCTTAGCCATGCATGATTCTACAAACATTTTGTGAAAGACTTTTTCAAAATAACACAACCTTTGCCTAAAGTTTTGCAAAATGATGTTACATTCAAGTTTACACCAGAATGTAAGATAGCTTTTAATACATTAAAAGATGCCTTAATTACCACACCCAGTGATAAAGTCACCAAAATGGTCACAACCTTTTGAAATAATGTGTAATGCAAGCAACTATGTAGTAGGAGTGGTTTTAGATCAAAAGTTAGGAAATGATTTTCATGTCATATATTATGCATCAAGAACTTTGGATCTTGCCCAACTAAACTATACCACCACAGAAAAAGAACTCCTAGCAGTTGTGTTTGCATTAGAAAAACTTAAACCATATTTACTAAGAATGAAAGTAATTATATACTCAGATCATTCCACATTAAGA
The DNA here is from genome assembly GCA_039657365.1 of Stephania yunnanensis. Lineage (NCBI taxonomy): Eukaryota > Viridiplantae > Streptophyta > Magnoliopsida > Ranunculales > Menispermaceae > Stephania > Stephania yunnanensis. The sequence goes on from CM077580.1 coordinate 27,490,940, forward strand.
TATTTGATGGCAAAGAAAGAAGCAAAACCAAGATTATTAAGATAGCTCTTATTGTTACAAGAATTCGATCTCACTATAAAATACAAGAAAGATGCCAAAATCTTGGAAGCGGACCATCTAAGTAGACAAAAAATTGGAGAACCCCCAATACCATTAAAATTAAATTTCAAGATAAACACTTATATAAGGTTGCTATTACTAACCCATGGTATACCGTTATAGTCAACTATCTCACTACTAATAGGCTATTAGCTCATTTAACAAGTTCCCAAAAGAATAAGATTAAAGACAACTTCTAAACATTGTTTATGGGATGATCTTTGTGAAAATTCTATTCCGACCAAACCATTTAAAAATGTATTCCACAAACAAAAATACAATTTATCATGGCTCATCGCCATACTTACGCTTTTGGATGATATTTCGATCTACGTCGTACAGCCCATGAAATATTAGACTAAAGATTCTTTTGTCCCACTTTATTCCAAGATTGTTATTTTTACACAAAAGCTTGTCCAAATTGTCAAAGAACCGAAAACTTAGGACATAGGAACCAAATGCCCTTTTGTCATATTCTGTTTGCGAAGTATTTGATTTTTGGGGAATAGACTTTATGAGAAATGTTTACATTTTATTAGCCAAGGACTATGTGTCTAAGTGGTTAGAAGCTATATCCACAAAATCTAATGATTCTAAAATAGTATTTAATTTCCTAAAATCAAGTATCTTTACTATTTTTGAAGCACTTGGAGCATCAATTAGCGATCAAGGTTCACACTTTTGAAATAAGATTGTCGCTAATCTACTTTATAAATACAATGTTACATACAGAACATCTACCACATATCATCCAGAGACTAGTGGACAAGCCGATACCTCAAATAGAGAAATTAAATTGATTTTAGAAAAAATGTTATGTCCAACATGTAAAGACTGGAGTCTTCGTTTAGAAGATGCATTATGGGCATATAGATATGCATTTAAGACACCTATAGGTATGACACCTTATATGCTAGTTTTCGGTAAAACATGTCATTTACCATTAGAACTAGAACATAAGGCATACTAGGCGATCAAGACATATAATATGAATTATGATAATGCAAGAAAACAAAGTAAACTTAGTATCCAAGAGTTAAAAGAATTGAGAAATGATGTATACGAAAGTGTTGATATTTATAAAAATAAAACTAAAGCATTTAATGACAATAACTAAATATTAAGATTTTGAAGTAGCACAAAAAGTATTACTCTTTTGTGCACGTCTTAAATTATTTCATGCCAAAATTCATTCAAGATGGAAGAGACCTTTTACAATTACGCATGTATTTCCCCATGGTGTTGTAGAGATAGAAAGTAGAGAAACAGGAAGAGTCTATAAAGTTAATAGTCATAGACTAAAACCTTATCATGAAAATTATGTCTCACATGATATAGAGACCATTAACTTTAACCCAGTTTACAACTCATTAGATAAATTGAACACCATGAAGGAGCATATCATAACCTTTAATTCCAATGAAACATTCAACGTATGGATGGTTAAAACTCTAAGAAGAAAGAATAATATGAAATTACAAAAGGAGAAACAACCCACTAGAGACCCATACGAATGCGATAAAGATAACTTAAACTATAAGGAGTTTGCTAAGAATGACAATCCTGAAACAATTATAGTAGAGGATCCAAGAGACACCTACCTCAACATACAAATCAATGAGGTGTTCTACTACAAAGTTCAACTAGATACAGGAGTCGATATGAATCTTATGCCTGAATATTTGTTTTTTCTAAAAAAATTGATAATTCATTGCAAACTTCCTATTATAAGGTACAAGACAAATGACACTTATACATTCCCATTAGGAGTATTAAAGAATGTGCACATACGAGTAGGAAAGCTCGCCATTACTACAAATTTCCTAGTCATGTCAACAGCTACCTCACATGATTAGATGTTATTGGATAGGCCATTCTTATCAACTGCTGGAGCTATCATTGATATACATGAATGAATAGTTACATTAAGGATGGGTAATGAAATGATATCATTTAAAAATGGGAGAGAACTTTGAAACGATATAAAAGAAGGGAAATTTAATGATGATGATGAGATCAATGACGATGGACATTTTTCCGGCCTAAATGAAGATATTCTCTATGAGGTACCACTTGAAGTAATGATTGATTCGTTCACACTCACCGAAGATTGATTCATCTATCAGTCAAGCAAATGACAACAAGCAACAACACTTTATGGGAGGCAGTTCATATTCCTTATTTCTATAAGTTATTTTAGTTTTTAGTATGAAATCTAGTATTAGTATAGTTTTTTTTATTCTCTCCTTTTGACTCTCTTTTCGAATTACTTTCAGAAGTCACACTCTGGAGTAGCTTCATATAGAGGGGGATGATCGAATTGTTTTTATTTTTATGGCCTTTATGCAAGTTTGCATTATAAATTTGTTTATTTACTTAATCAATAAAATTATTAGTTAGGTACATATCTCGATCAAATTTCATACATTTTTGAGTTTTTTAGTCAATTTTACCTTTAAATCCATCCTATGAAGGGTATATAAGTTATTTATTAAATAAAATCACAAAACAACATAATAAGGCCTAGCGGGTCCTTAGCGATTCTAAAATAACACTTAAAATCGCTAAAAATTTAGTAGCAGAAACTAGTGAATTAATGTAAAATTTAGGTTTAGCAATTGCTAAGCGATTCCACTTGTACATGAATTACTGTTCAGATCGGTGGAAACATGAACTTCATTTCAACTGATTTGCTAAGTGACTTCCCAACGACTCCACTTACACAAGAACCGCTAGGCATGATTTTGGTTTTTAAAATAGAACCTGAATTGCCAACCTCACAAACCTATGTCCACGCCCGAACCGTCACACCTCTTCCTCTCGCAATCGGTCTATTGCCTACACTCAACCCTCAGCCTTTCATTTTGATGAAATTCTAATTTTGTTGGATTTTTGAAAAAGCCTTCACTTGATTTAAAACAATTCTTTTCGAACTCCATTTCGGTACATCGAATGAATTATTGTAGACTGGGTATCACAATAGTAATGATCATCGGTTTACAAATCGTATATTTTTGGAAATCGCAGAGATTTTGGAAGAGCGTTTGAAAGATATTTAAAATTGAGTTTTCCACAAAATAGAGGTGTAATTCACGAGTTTTTAAAAAACCATTTTGATTGATTCGATCACATATTCTAGACTCCCATAATTTCTTAAAACTTTTTGTAAAAACCTACTTTTTACGCATAATCTTTTCAAGTTTCTCAATAACAATTTGATTTTATGTAAACTACCCAACTCAAGTCCGTTTTGAATCAAATACATGATTTTGATTTATCATTCTGTAGTAATGATTTGATCATTATGACGAAACGAGGTGTAGGAAGGGGTAGGAGTAGTGCACACAAAAAGGGAAAAAGGTTTATGATAGAAAAATATAAGAAGAACCACTCAAGTTCACAAATGTATGTTCAACCTACAGGTATTAGTATTAGAGAATAACTGAAAGGTCTGAGTTGAGAACACAAACTCCATCTAGCTCTGATGATGATTCTGACTACATAGACCCAAACACATAAGCCCCTATGACCCCATGAGATTTGTTAGTACCAAAGTATAAAATAGATACTCTCGAGATCTGAAAAAGAGTTATCATACCTTAGAGATGACTCCAAATCCAAAATGCGAACAAATATGAAGACAGAATCGTGAGCATCATATAGAAAAGACAATAGGAACACCTTATTAAAGATTAGAAGGTAGATTAGAGAGGGGATGCTTGGAATTGGTTCGCCAATTTTATGACAATGGATATGTGAGTGAGAATTATAAAGAAGTAATAGTTTAAGGGAAGAAGATTGATATTTCACCCAAAGCCCTGAATATACATATGGAATTTCAAATATAAGAATTAAATAGGATTCTTACTATCCTAACATAAATTACATCCCTAAGAAAATTTACCCATCCTGAACGATTTAAGAAGCCTTAGAGGCAATTCCTAGAAGAGGATTTTCTCTTAATCATATGGTCACACAAAGTTCATCAAAGCCACAAATTTCATGAGAATCACCAAATACTGGAGCTACATCATAAACGTCTGCCTATACCCTACTACACAAAACTATAAAGTGAAAAACCATAGATCCGCTCTGCTCTACCACATTGTTATGAAGACTGGATATATTGACATTGGATACGTAATTCACGATGCAATGAGACAAAAAATGATGACTATGAAGCATGATGACCTACCGTTCCCAATTTTAATCATTCTATTATGTATAAATGCCAAGGTTGGTTTCTTTGAGATGAAATTTGACGTGCTACCTCAGATGACCATTACAGATGCAATGGCTAAATGGATGAGAGCAGTTAATGGATTTAATAATTCAAAAGAAGAGATGGATATCAATGAGATTAGAAGATCTAGATTCAAAGATATGATTGATAAGTAGAAAATCCACAGAAGCACACAAGAAAAAGCAAGACTGGTAGCAAGTCTAATAGCTCACGTACATGTTCCAGGAACAAATGGTAGTTTTTCATCTCCAGCATAGACTAGAAAGAAATGATTTCTCTAATCCTTATTTTCATCTTTAAGGCAGAATGAGAAGCAAATTTTGAAGAATCACGAGATGTTAGACGAGAATGAAAAGACTCTGGCATGCCACCATTCCATGTCGGAGAAGAGGAAGATAAAACGTTTACTAGATCTTAGGAGGAGCATTGATATTCCTTCGATGTAGTAAAGATTACTGACATGCACCGTAAGTATAATGTCTTGCTTGTAGTAATAGTGTAATCAACTTATGTTGATCATGGATATCATCCTCGAGGAAAGGTTCTTGCGCTAATTGTGTGTTACTTACTTAACTTGAATTATTGCTAAAGGAGTCACTTTTAATTTGATTTATACTAATCTAAACTTTCTAACAAATCACTTTTGAACTTTAGTTGACTTCTTATATTAAGGATATCTTAGTTCACAACTCCACATAGGTAATTTAATATTATGTTTTGTACTCATGTTTACATCTTAATATGTTTTGTGCAGTGCCTAATGAGAATAGATAGATTTCCTTCGAATCCACTTCAACCAACTATTTTGACAGAGAAGATTATAATGCGCAAATTTGAACTTCACCTATCGATGTGAATAATGTAAGCTCCACATTGCTTTAAGTCTCAGATCATTGGATTCATAACCAACTAAGTTTACTATATGTGTTTCCCTAATCAACTACTATCTCTCGATGTTGTGTGTTCTACGGTTGCTCCATTCATATCCGGATTAAAAGCTTCAATAGCCATGATCACTCATAAAGCCTAAGTTCATTAAATATGTGATCAAGATGTCTAAAGAATTACACTTAGAATCAATAAAAATCCGAACCAATGCACTTTTTATTATTACTTTTTACTCATATTTCAAAGAATACATTCATACCATAAAATCCATTGATCCTTAAGATAATAGACTACTCGTACTTCATTGAAACATACATCACAATTCAATATATAACTCATTGAAAAATAGAGATGAATATATATTACCTTAAATTAATCAAGGAAACCAAATATTGATTGAAATCGTGAAGTCTTCAATGTTTCTCTTACAAAACTCCTTATTACTCAAACTTAAAGCTAAATTACTCTAATGGAAGCTAATCCACTTCTATTTGGCTGTCTATTTTTATTTACCATGTTCTAATACCTATTTATACTCCCTCATAATAATTAAAACTATAAATTATTATTTAACATCAATTAAAGTTTCACTTTCTAATTTATGCAAAGTTGGCGCTGTCACTTACTGCCAAGTTGCCGTGTGTGTTAAGTCACAGCGCTGCCACAATGCCATAGCTTCATTGTGTGTTTTTTAGCTCTTAGAGCCTCGGTGTTGTCCTTTGTATGTCTCAATGATGTCCTTTGTGTACCACGGTGCCACCATTACGTCGGACCTCCAGAGTTGATTATCTTCATTTCTTCTTCTCTCCTACACCGTGCCTTTCATTCCCACGTCGTGTCTTGTAGTCCCACATCGTCAATACATGCTCCTGTGGTGCCAACTTTAATTTTGTGGGTTTTTACTCTATTTTTGTTTATTCCATGATTTCTTCCAATACACCTTAATTCCTTGAAAATGGAATAATATCATGAATTAGCACTCATTTGAGGATATTTATACTAAATATACTACTGAACAAACCCTATATATACGTATAAATAGTCACTTATCAAATACGCCTAATCTTAAGGTTTTGCGCATCCCAAGCAAAGGTGTATTCTACTATGTCTCATTATAACTAATTCTCATTCAATTTACATTGTTCATGGAGTATCCGTTAATTTACTAAGTTTCAAGTTAACAATCCACTCAAGAGTTTTTCTTTGCAAAAACTTATATTTTTAAGACATATAGCTTTAACAACTCATATAACTTCACTTTCGAAACCTTAAAGTAGATCTCAACCAAAAACCATCACTACTTACAAGTTCGTTTCGTCTCAACACGCAAGTAACAAGTATATATTCTCATGATTTCTCATTTAGCTCAGGAATTCACAAATAAGCATAAATCAAACTCATCTCTAGTTGACTTTAGCACTTCAAAAGTCTATAGGACTTTTACGTAGTTGAAATGAAAACTTAAGTTAACTAGCTACTCGTACTAGAGCTAAATTTTTTATTTGAAGAGTTTTAGTTTACTTCCGCGTTCTTTTCTCTATTTTTTTTTTCGTTTCTTTTCTTCTTCTTTTTATTTTTTATTTAAGTCCCTGCTCCTTTTCCTATGGACTTATTCTTCCTCACTTTTTCCAACCATCAAGTTCTCTACTCCATTTCTTGTAGAACTTTTAGGGTTCTCTCATTTTTTTTCTCTTTATTTTTAAAAATCTTGCTAGCATTTCTCACTTTAACTAAATCAAGTAAGTCAATTCCAACTTTTACTATACAATGCCTATTTCTTCCTCCCTTTGCACTAAGTCTTTATTTGCTTTGTATTTTCAAGTAAGATTCACACTTATTATAAAATCCTTAGAGATCTAACTTTTTCCACAAGAAGTGTTATAGTTTCTTACTTTTGTTTCAAGTTCAAAGTCATCCATAACTCTAGGTTTATAATCATGAAATCACATCGTTGTTTGCTATATTTCATTCTTTCTTTTTCTTCAAAATTTATAACATTAACTTGAGTTTCATATCAAAAAGATACTTATAACCTACTCATCCACAATTAAAGGCATGAACATGCAAATGAACTACATATTCATTACATATCACTATATATAACCTAATCTATACTAAAACATATTCATATGGTAAATAAAAAAACATTATACACTACCATGCTTTCCTCTTTAACTGCTTTAAATTAAATATTAATCGTTCATACCTATAGTGCTTATCCTTATTTCTCACCACTTTCCATTGTGTAGTGTAGTGTCGATTCCCCAAACTTAAGCCAAACCTTGTCTCAAGGTTTAAAAGTAAGTCTGAAATATGAAGGCATTAAAACACACATACATATGTAATAACATAAGTTATAATAAGCTAAACTAAACATTAAAATTGAAATAACTAAGTAGTCGACAAAATATCCCAAATGTTAAACTTATATGAATGGTATTAAAAGCACTCTCAACTCCTCGGGTCTAAAGGAATCCTATTACACTGACTTCAAAATTGTGCGTCATCATCATTATCATCTGCATCAACTTCGGTGTGCGATTATGTCAATAAACACTCCATCGTCCTGCTCTCCACCAAATCTTAATCAAACATGTATGATGGCGGTGCTGGAAAACCTAGTGACCTATTAGTAGGTCTTAACCGTTTGCTCCTCTTATCTACAACTCTGTGATGAACAACAAACAACATGAAATTATGCTGTCCATTCCGTCTGTGCTGCTCACTCCTCTCCATATCCTACTTATATATCGGTATGGTTGCCTAATATTGCGCCCTATACTCCTGGTACTATCTCCTCATCTTTGCTATGCATAGCCTCTGTTGTCGTTGAGTCAAATCCTTAAGTGGTGGTATAAGTGCCACTAGTGGAGGAGGTGGTGGAAAGACTTTAGGACTGTCCAAGTCCTGCTCTCCTATCTTTGGGTCTTGAAACTTATAGCCTTTAGTAAATCATTATTCTTGTTGCTCCTCTTCTTTTTCATTCTCTTCATCTTCTAGCTCATAGGCTCATTTTTGCTACAGCCTGATCCTCCTGCCTCTTGGCTAAGAACTCGGCCTCACGTCTTGCTCCCTTTACCCTCTCTCCTTCTGTCATCCTCTGAGTCTTGGTAACAAGGTGGTGATTTCAATGTGAGCATAAAAGCTTCATCCATGGTTTGTTAGGCATCTCTATCAAATTCTTCATCATCTCTCATTCTCACTCCAGCTATTAAACACATCTAAGTAACCAAAAATAAGAAACACCAAATTGTTGTCCTTTTTTCGGCATGATGGACTCCCTCAGAATGGCATATATGATCTCCCCAATATTAATTTCCCTGAACTTTGTAATCTCATAAAGATAAACCGTTTTCGGCTTATTGATCTCACCCTGTTAAGAGGTAGGGTACAACGATGCGATAAGAAAATATTGTCACAATTATAAACATTTCTAATGCTCTCCTTCTTAATGTGCTTCAGCAACGTTCTCAACTCCCATCACCCATCCATGTTGTCCTGGGACAACCAATGCATCTTCTATGGCTCTAAATGGGTATAGGTTATAAGGTTTCTCATATAACTTATTTGGGAAAGTTTGTTCGGATCCATACCATTCTAAGTGCTCCAACCCATAGAAATCATTAATCTTACGTATCTTAAAGGGAACTAAAACCCCTATTACCTTCGCTAGCTCATCCTTAGCCAAGAACTTCGCATTGACATAGAGTTCAAAGACAATCTCATTCACTATTTTTACTTTATTCTCCCTATAATCTTGAGTGAGTTCCTCCCAAATTTCAGTGCCTGATAAAATTGTTTACTCTTTTATCATATTTGGCTAGTAAATTTATTCCTCATTCATAAATGAACTCCCTACGTAAAATTTTCTTGTATTGATCCTTAGCCTCTTTACAAATAAAACATTTTTGATTTAAAAGGTTTAGGTTCTTCATCGTTGGGATTTCTAGAGGTAGATACCTCAAAGTCATTTGCTTTCATTTAGCTAACTTGTTTCCTCGTTCTTTCCATTTCCTTAAAATTCAAGCAACTAACAAAAACATAACACAACTTGGTCTTCAAATCACCTAAAATCCAAATTTCATATAACATGGATCATACATGCGCCAAATAATGCAAAGATTATAAATTATGTCTCCATGGGTGATATTAATGTTCACATTCACACAATCTTGCAAAACCTATCATATAACCTCGAATTCACAATTTCATAGAATATCATCAAAATTTTCAAAATTCAATGTATAACTAGATGAAATTGTAAATATACCTCAATGTTGGATTAATTCCCAATGTAGATCACTCCTCTAAGTCTTTTCAATCCAAACCCTCTAATGTTTCTCACCGAATAGAACCCTAGCTCTCTTTGGAATCAAGTTCCACAAATCCAAGCCCCAGCTCTCAACTTGCACTAATCCATAATGCACTTGCCTCTTAACTCTAAATCACTAAGAACTCATTAATCTTACATAAAAATGATCAAACTTTGACTCTAGAGTGATGTATGCTTGGTGGTTGGGGTAGGATTTTTTAGCCTTTTGCCACCTCGACGTTGTGGCTTATACTCACAGTAGGGGCATGTACCCTAGGTCAATCTACAAACATTGTTTATCTTATAGTTTTAATTAATAAAATTGAGGTTTTCATTTATTGTTTTATAATAAGTGATTGCATGTCTACCTTATAGTAAGATCTATGAGTATTTATTGAAATATCCTAAATGTCCCTAGTCAATTATTATACTGTGAATTATAATGAATTAAGGCTAGTGTGAATCTTGATTGATGGTCATGTGATAATCATGCGTATGGGGATACTAATTGAGATAATGAGTACTTGTTATGGGAACAAGATATTGGACCAACTCGATATGAGAATGTCACATTAATTAAGTCATAGATGTTACTCATAATAGCTATATCATTAGTCATTCGATTTGAGATTACCATAGACTTCAATATTAGGAGCATGGTAATTTGACACAATCAAATGTTATCTTTAATTGGATGATTATAAAGATTGTGATTGGTTACTATGTAAATAATATGTGAAGGTATGCAATCAAAATAGAATTTGTCATTATCGTATAGAGAGATATCAGTGGATCCCTCGATATGTTAGACTATTAAATGGTCAAGTCCAAGTGAATTAATATGATCAATGTCATTTAGATGTTTACAGTCTAACTAAAGATCGAGACTAGTAAGATTGAACATTAAGGTTGACTTTCCATGCCTTTTGTTTAATTAAAGGATATCGCGCAACAACAGGATATGATATATGTTATTCATTCGGTTGTATCAATTTTGATATTTATGTTACTTGGGTAGTCATAATGTCTTGCTAAAGACTGCTTATGACTTGTGTACCAAAATAGTTTTGGTTCAGTGCCAATGTCGCATGAACCTATTGGGTCGCACGCAAAGAATGACTTTGCGCAATTTCAATTGGTCTAGAGTAATGAATTTTATATGATAAGATTTATGACATAAAAGCCCTTACAATTAGTTATATGATAACTTATTAATAGAGGCGTATGTGTAATTTGCTTAAACTACATAAATACAATAGTTGTATTATAAATAGGATTTTAAGTGAGGGCTTATCTACACCTATAAATAGAGGTTGAAACCCTAAAATGAAATAAGATTTTCATTTTTGTTATTTTTGAGTTCTCTAGAACTTAGAAGAGAAAGAAAAAATATTTTCAATCTCTCTTAGGGCTAGCATTCTAAATTGTGGTCACTATTTGTGTATGAGTTTTTGATAGAAGACGCACACTTAGACATCTAGAAAATCGAACAATCAAATAAGGAAATTACGGATTAAGTTATGGTTTGCTTTTGTAGATCTAGTTTAATGGAACTTACTTTCGATCTTGTTGGGGTTTTCAAAATAATCTTGGATTTTATGTTGCGTATGAACCATAAAACCCAACATCTAGGACGCTGTGGGTAATCGACCACACAGCCCACGTCATCTTGTGTTTTTCTTTGCTAATTCTCCTTCAATTTTTTGTATAACTCACATAAGGTGTCGTGACCACATAAAATCCATGAAATAAGAAAAATTATTAAATTTTACCTTCGATTTGCATATACACCTTATCTTCACCACTTTGAACTCCTTCACTCATTTTCGCTCTTTTAATGAGTTTGCGATACATTTCCATTTTGATGAATCATCACCATTCAAATTTGTTTTCCTGCACATTCAATACAAATTTTCAAAAGTTAGAACTAAAACTTGTTAATTGTGATTATTAAACTAAATGGCTAACTACAAAAACTAAAAATCTTGAAATTTAAAAACCTTAGGCTACCTCCTAATATTGCTTAATTTAACGTCATTAGCCTGATGTATGCACCACGGCTCTCAAATGAGCACCATGAATTACCAAGGTTACTTCAATGATGTATCCTTGCGAAGTTCCTCATATCCTCTAATCCTTTTCTGGCATGTTATCCCATCTTTCGTAAACTTCATGTAATTTGACATACATTGTCATGTCTTTTAAAAAATGATATTCTTTGTAATCTTCTCATATGTCTCTGCAAAGATCCCAGTTTTCTCATCATTCTATTGATCTTGACATTCTTTCTTAAATGGTGTGATTAATACTACAAAATTGATTGTCCCCTGGACAAACTCTGTACTGTGTGATCTCAAGTTTTCCTTAATTTCATCATTCATTATTGTTTCAAACTTCTTTAAATAAACACCACTATCATGTTACTTAATATCCTTGATACGAATCAATTCTCTAATATGGTCAAGTGAATCATCTGGCCCTGAAGTATCAACAATGTCGTAATCCACTTGATTACGCTTCTCCAATTCTTCATATGCTTCATCACATGTTTCCCCGATCGTTAACAACTTCTCGACTTGGTTCTCCTTTGACTCAATCACAACCTTTTGTCTTGAATTTATGAATATTGTAATCTCTTCTAAGCTATTTTTCGATTTCAAGAATGTTTGATCATCTTCTTCCTTTTTACATTAAATGATTGCGCAAACAACTCCTATCTATCTCGTACTACTTGAGATCGTTCTCACGCTACTCAGCCATTTTTTACTAATGGCTCTAAAGACATAAGAGACAATTGTTCATCAATTTCTTGATCTCGTCTTGATTGCTAGTTGTCATGAGAACTCTGTGATGGTTGATAAACATTATGAATGTAGGGGGTTGTAGAAGCTTTAATAATTATGCCATAACTCATTCCCTTGTATGCAGTTGCACTACTATTGACTTCCCATAAATCTTGTAAATCCATATAGGTTGTCGTATGGCTGATGATATCTCGTACATGCCAAACCACTTGCGATTTGTTATGCTTGGTATGTGGTATTGTCTCGAACATATTCACTTTGATAGACCAACCTCGAGATTCGATTTATGATTTCACTTTTTGAATCCTTAACATGATAGCTATACATTCTTTACATCCCTAAAACACCAAAAACTAAAGAAAGTAGATCAAGTGCAGCATGGTCAATCAATTTAAGACTTTTTTTGTTTTATTTTTATTAACTTAAATGGAAAGTACTTAAAATAAAACTTAGAAACTTGTCAAACTAACTAAGTAATACTAATGGCTACCTTTCCCTGACAAAGGCACCAAAAACTTGACATGCTCTGCAAGTATAACGACTCGCTTATAGTAATAGTACAATTAACTTACGTTGATCACGAATATCTTCCTCAGGGAAAGGTTCTTGCACTAGTTGTGCATAACCTACTAAACTTGAATTATTGCTTAGGAATTCACTTTTTATTTATTTTATACAAATCAGAACTAGTTAACAAATCGCTTTTGAACTTTAGTTGACTTCTTATATTATGGAAATATTAGTCCATAACTTCACCTAGGTAGTTTAATAGTATGCTTTGTACTCATGTTTACATCGCAATATGGGTTATGCAATGCCTAATTAGAATAGACATATTTCCTTCAAATCCACTTCAACCCACAGTCGTGGTGGAGAAGTTTTTAATGTGCAAACTAGAACTCTATTTATCAGTGTGAATAACATAAGCATCATATTTCTTTAAGCCTTAAATCATTGGATTCATAACCAACTACTATCCTCGCCTCCCTAATAAACAACTATCTCTTGGTGTTGTGTATTTTAAGGTTGTACCATTCCTATCCGGATGGAAAGCTTCAACGGCCATGATAACTCCTAAAGCCTAAGTTCATTAAACACGTGATCAATATGTCTAAAGTATTACACTTAAAATCAATACAAATTCTAACCATTGTACTTTTTATTATTACTTTTTACTCCTATTTCAAAGCATAGCATTCATACCATAGGATCCAATACAATCAATAAATAGACTACTTGCACATCATTGAAACACACACATCACAATTCAATATAGAATTCATTGAAAAATAGATATAAATATAAATATTACCTTGAATTAATCAATGAAATCAAATATTGATTGCAAACATGGAGTTTTCAACGTCTCCAACAAAATCTCTTTAATACTCTAACGTAAAGCTAAATTACTCTAATGGAGGCTAATACCCTTCTATGTGGTCGTCTCCCCTTTGTTTACCATGCCATAATGTATTTTTATACTCCCTAATAACAATTAAAAACCATAAACCACAATTTAACCCAAATTAAAGCTTCACTTTCTAATTTTTGTGAAGTTGGCACTCTCACTTATTGCCCTGATGCTCTGTGTGTTAAGCCACAGCGTCGCTACTACGCCACAACTTCATTATATGTGCTTAAGCTCCTGGAGCCTCGACACCTTCCTCTGTGTGTCCCAGCATTATCCCTTGTGTGCCACAACACCACCATTGCGCCGAACCATAAGATTTGATTTTCTTCATTTCTTCTCTCCCACAGTGCCAATACATGCGCCCATGGCGCCAACTCTAATTTTGTAGGTTTTTATTCTGTTTCTTATTTTTTTCTTGATTTCTACCAATACACCTTAATTCCTTGAAAATGCAATTATACCATGAATTAGCACTCATTCGAGGATATTTATAGTAAATATACTACTAATCTAACCATATATATATATATATGTATAAATAATCACTTATCAATTACTATTGGGAGTTTATAACCCCGCTGATAGCTACACTTCATAACCTACTGTAACAAGGAATGATGACAAAGCTAAGGAGACAGATGAAGACTTTGCTTCTGCACAAAGTACCTTGTGATATTTTTAATGTTTGCTTGTATGTGTGGAATATGAACTTTGTTTGAACCATTAATGAAAAATGAGTGATTTATCCCATTACACCTTAATATTACATGATTATTTGTTAATTCTGAAAAGCAATTAATATTTCAGATTCAATTCTCTTATGTTTCGAATAACCTGACTTAATTTTTAAACCTTGAGGACAAGATTTGGAATGAGTTTGGAGGTTTGTAGGCGAAGTAAACTATAAAGAAGCCAAGTATGGAAGACTCGAGAGGTAGAATTTATTTGAATGAGATTTTTTAAGATTTTCCACAATTAAGGTAACATCTTCATTTTCATTTATTTAGTCAAAAATGTTAATTGAATATAATTTGGATTTAAATAGAAGTGATATATTTTTATTAACCATGAAAATAATAAGTTTATGATAGAAAGGAATTGTTATACCATATTTGACGTAACCTAGGTTCTGTATGCACTAAAGGAGTTTAAAGGGGATTGATTACATTGTGTTAGACATTATAATGGCTAAAAGATCGAAACAAAAGTGTAAGATAAACAAGACAAATTTCTAAGAATCTTGTTATACAAAGGTTATTGATCAAGTGTTATATATTATGAAAAGTATGTACGCCATAATTGAGGAGAAAATAGGAAATAGCTAATAAATTTTACTTAGTTGGAAAGAATACTACCTTACCTATAGTAGAAGTGAGAAGAGCTAACCAATTTTACTTAGTTGGAAAGAACAAATATATAGACCCACAGATTCCAATGGAAACGGAGCAAGGAAACAGAGCAAGGAACCGAATGAATACAATATGAAGATATATATATATATATATATGAAAAAGAAAGAAATAGCGATATATAAAAATGAAAGGATGTTTATGAAAAACTTTCTAAATAAAAGATTTGGCTCGAGTGTTTATAGCTAAGTTGAGTGAAATATATCTTGTCCTAACATTCCAACAAATGGACATGAAATGATGATTATTGATGGTCAAAGATTTCCTATCGACTTTGATTATTGTGATATTTTAAATATTGTTTGAAAATGAAATTCATTTGTTGATTTTTGTATCTTGAGATTCTATGTTAGTTATCGTAAGCTTGATGCTTATAAGTGGAGATTGAGAAGACCTATGTAGTGGTTTGACCTTGGTGATTGGTTAACTTCGAATTCTGAGGTGTATTGCATAACTAGAGGTTGAACTATCAAATAAAGGGGTTGTTCTATAAATATTTCTATTCTATCGTGACTTTTATTTTATGAAGGTAATATAATTAAGAGTATGATTGAGAGTATTCTTTTGTTTGTGATAACAAAGTGATGAGTTTGATGGTATTTAATAACTTAATAATTAGACATGTTTTATAGTACATTATAGGATGATTTTAGATGTAAAATACTATATTATACAAGTTTTTCTCATGTTTTTGACATTTAAGGTGATAATTCAAATATATGAAGAAATTGAGTAAAAAGAGAATATTATGAAGGGATTGACAAAATGGAAAGAATACACAAAGAATCATATAATGAATTAAGGAAGAATTGAAAAAAAAAGCCCAGTGATTCTCTTGTGATTTTTATAGACCCATAATCACTACACAAATCGGCGAAAACAAGGACTTCGATTCCACTGATTTCCCCAATGACCCACTTCAACTAAAATCACTGAGGAATCGCTAGCTACGATTTAAAGGATTTTAGATTAAAAAAAAAAGGATTTTGAGTTGGTTTAGGATATGTATTACCTAATATACTATAAATATAAACCCTAGACTACGAAGTTGTGGCCTTTTGATAGTTTACACTTTTTGCTTTAGTTTGAAGGCAATTCGATATTCGTTTTCGAAAATTGAAGATTCAAGTTATCATTAAAGTATTTTTAGTTATGTCTTTCAATTCTAATGTTATTGTGTTATTTATTATCATGAGTAAGTAGTTAATTAATCTAAACAAAACTCCAAACACGAACTAGATCCATTTTGCAACGTAGTCATGATATGATGATTATGTGCTTAATGCTTTAAATCAATCATATTTTTTAATTCACTGATTTTATAGATTATTATTTATAGATTGCAATCATGAAGTTAAGTGTTATGTGCATAGTAGCCAATACATATTGTGATATTTTGATTCATTATTTAATTTGAACTAGTAAGTATGATTGTTTGAAAGGTATGATCGTTTAGATGTCCTGGGTAAATTTAAGATCTAAATCTAATGTTGATGTGGCTTTCTAAAAATGTTAGATTTAGTAGTTCGAAGTTTTCATAAAGTGTAATGCGATTTTATTGCATGAAGTTAATTTCTTTGTATATTCAAAGGTTTAGTTCAATAAAATTAGAATGTTCAATAAAATTAGAATGTGGATTGAAGTTTTATTGTTTAGGAGGTTTGTTTAGATATTTATTTACTATCATGTTTCATTGAATTGAATTGCTTTGAATTTAGTTATTTAGAATTGTGTTAGTTTAGTTTATTTATATTTAAAAAGAATTAGTTTAAATTGTGGTTTTTATTAAATTAAATAAAAATAAAAATAAAAAAATATCGTTCTTAAGGAATTTTAAAAATCCATGTGGAGACGATCTCACTTACCACTACTACAAAATTTTAATAGTATAATAAAGGTGGAAAATTTATTCTACACGCTTGACACGTGTCAACCCTTAATTGAAGTTCCTTAACCATAATACATGATTTGTAGCTTTAAACTACAAACTAAGCTTTCATAGTAGAAGTAGTTATAATTGTTTGCTTAACACTCTTTAGAGATTTCTCTATTAATGAAAATAAAAACATCCCAAAAGTAGACTTTGTAGTATCAAAGACAACCAACAAAGCCTATGTCTAAATAACCAATAATGTGTATTATCAGACTTTCTATTAGTGAGCATGTAATCTTTCGTCCATTATAAATATTGTAAAACCTTCTTTGTACTATGAATTACTTTATATTGATTCGTATAGACTTTTTCATCTAAAATCCCACGCAAAATTAGTCTATTACATTCATTTGGTGTGATTCTAAATCTACAAGTCTAGCTTTACATCGTTTGATATTGCCTTTAAAATTATATTTAGTCTTGAAAGCTCATTTACACTCAATGGATTAAAAACTCCGAGGCAATTGAACAATATTCTAGACTTTATTTTGAGCAAATGATTTTAATTCATCTTTCATGAAGACATCAACCCATTTCATAAATTCATTATGGCTTTGATGATTTCATCATAAGAATCTAAGTCTTTAATATTTTTAATCATAACCAGATTTCTATAAGTACACCACAAAATCATCAGGTATAAAAGATTCATCACTTTGATATTTTTGAAATTAATCTTCAATCTCATAAATTATTAATCTCATAAGAGTAACGACTTCATATGAGTTATAAGTAATATGACGTGTCAGTCCCACTAATTTCGCTATTCTTGATGAATCTAACATTTTTAGTTTCGATAATCTATATATAATGGTTATAACAGTAAATTCTATAGCTTTTGGATTTTATAGAGTATCCAATGAAATAACCATTGTCGTTCGAAAACTTAATTTGCTTTTTCATGGAATATACGTTTTAACCGCTGTTGGATAAACCTAAATGTGGAGATCACTTAAGTTTAGTTTCATTTCAGTCCATAACTCAAAAAGAGTTTTAGGAACTAACTTACTAAAAACCATATGTTCAATAAATATGTAGAATTTAAGGACTTTATCCACAATGGCTTAGGCATTATAGAATTACTTAACATACTATTAATCATGCGTCAATGTTTGGTTACACCATTCAGATATATCATTCTGCTTAGGCGTATACCTGACACACTGTATTTGAACGCAAATACCACGTCGTTCAAGGAGTTTAGAAAATGGACTAGATCAATGTTTAATTAATTCAATCATATCTTCCATGATAGTCATCGGATAAAGATCGATAGAGTGTCAAATTATCCATGTATGCATGTCAGGACCCATCTCATAAAGTCCTGACTTAGTCTAATTACCCTAATTATGCACCTAAACCACATAATTAACTTTGCACCTCAAAATGCTTTTCATTTTAATCCTTAATAATGTTCCAAAACTCAATTTATATCCTCAATAGACCTCAGTTCATGATTTGTTTAATTGGAGCAACTTACGAAATCATATAGATTATCCTCTGTATTTCAACAAAATATTCAGCAACACCTCCTCGAGAAATGGCCCCTCGAGAAATTTTCACCTAATAGACAGTAGAATTTAGGAGAGGCCTATAAGGACTCACAACTTCCCGTAGTACACAAAATATATCAAATTCAAACTTTAAACACGAACTTAAAGTCTCTAATACCTTAGTTACAATTTCAAAATCCTAAAATAAACTAAAACTGAATCATAAACCTCTTAACTTCCAACTAATTAAAGAGACTTTCATAACCAATTCAAAAGTATTTTACGACCTACACTCACTCTAATGCCCAAAATAATATATATTAAGAGATTACAACAAGAAATTAAACTTTTAAACTTAAAACATTCACCGAAGATCTTCAAGCTTTTCCCGTTCTGTCTGGTCTTCACATAGATTTTGACATAATCAAAAACAACTCGAAGATGTCAGATAAGTAAACTCATACATTGCTTTGTACTCCAACAAATGTTAGTCTAAATTCATGGAGACATGTAATTGCATTTTTAAATAACAACAAATTTATATAACGTGGATCCCTATATCCCGTTCTAAGCTCATAATAAGTGGGCGCACTCCCGATGAACCTAGAATAATCCTATGGGTTCAATGCATGCTACCTCGGAGTCGGAATTACTCGCCTTAGACATGTTTGTAGTACATAAAGTCTGGAATGGAACATTAAACACTCTTACGAATGAAGCAGGGACAACTCTATCTAGATGTCATGTATGTATGTCCAAGAATGATGCAAAATGCAATACAGACTAAACACAAATGTAGGTACACAGATAAATTTCATAAATAGTAAAGACCACTGTAGGTTTTACTAACAACCAACCAACTTTAAGCTTTATTCTGAGGTTCCCAAAAAATCAGATCATCTTGAAAATGGTTCTAATAGCTTCCTTGAATACCAAATTATATTATGGGTCAAGCTTCAAGCGAAACCAAATCATGAAACCCAATGAACATTGCGGCCAAATTACGTTTGAAAATGGTTTCCAAAAATATTAATTTATATAAATGTTTCAACTGGCTTTTAACTAGCCAATTTAGGGTAACTTTTTAACCTTAAAAACCTCAATATTTTCATGATGACCATAAAGAAACTTGCAGTTCTCATGTCCCACTTGCCATAGACTATAAGAACACTCGAATTGGATCAATGATGGAGAAGTTATGAATTCTTCAATATGGTCGGTCAACTAGGCAAACTTTATGTATTTTGAGCTGAAAAAAGCTTCTCCAAATTAATATTTTTGCAATTAAATCTTCAAAACTCGGCAACAAACACCACAAAACCACTCGATACCAACATCAAAATATTTCCACGGCCCGTGGAGTCAAATTAGATTAAAACCAATAATCAATTCATCCAGAAATCTAATGTAAATCAATATCAACTATAAAAAAAAACATCTCCAAAATAGTTACCAACTGAATCGCATTAGTTCAATTCATCAAAATCCTAACTCACATCAGTGGGATTTATTTCAAATTAGCGCAAATCAATCCAATATACCGATTCACAACAATCCCTATCAAACCCCCACAAAAGAAATTGAAAAATCGCGAGAATTCTAATTGAATTGTAGAAAATACCCTGGATTGAGAATTTCCCAAATTTTGAGTCGAATACCTCGTTTGCACCAGAGAAACTTAGATTAAATTGATTGTTTTATGATGCTCTACAGTTTTGAGGAGAGAAACTGGTGAAAACTATATGTCGGGATATCGTAGAGCGAAAATTTTAGTTGAAGGGATTTGATACGAACGTTCTGTTCGTTTATTATTAATGAAATGACTTTGATTTATTTTAGTTATATATTTATATATAAACCATCAATTGCTTGTTAGCAGCTTAATTTTTTTATTTATTAATTCCTAAAATTCCTATTATGACATGTTTTAGCTTCTTGCGCTCTTTTTTATCCGATGTTTCACCAAATTGAGTAAAACTCTTGACAAAAAATATCATCTTCATAAAACACCAATAACACTGATTTTGGTCACACCATCTCGAAAATCTTAATTTTGTCAACGACATACTGATGTCTACTAGATCAATTATGTTGCCTTAGCCAAACTTACACCAATTTGGACTCGATCTCAACCTCGACCACCACCAACTGATACGAAACTTAAGGCAAGGTCTTGCGCTAACTTTATTCTCATTTTACACTGACACCGATCTCAACTTGCATATAAATCGAGACAAAATCCTTGCGTGATATTTAACACTTATTTACTAGTTTTTGAGTGACCAATAATTTTTTGTTACACTTGTACCCTTCAAACAAACTTACAACGCCAATTATGAAAAATTGAGGATGCATCTCAATACACCTCGACTTTGCGGTAAAATACTATATAATACACACACTAGGCATTGATCATCAAAAAATAGCATTTTACCTTATGATCTCTAGTTCGTAATGCGTGGATTCCACCTCGGATACCTAAACTTCAATTAAAACTCAAAAATACTTAATTAGTCATGTAATCAAGTTTATAAAATTCTCGGATTTCACAATTCTTCCCAACTAATTTAAAATTCTATCCTCAAAATTTAAACATACAGGTTATTAAACCAAAAAAGATATGAGAATATGATCCTTTATATACAACTCTTTTAATTCGAACTAGTAAAAACTATTTCCAAGGTGAAACCATTAAGTGGATCCAATCACTTTCATTGTAATCAACTTGGTGGTAGAGATCATAAATATTTCAACTTTTCATTTCCATTGTCTTGGTCTGATAAAAACTCATAACAACTTCTATGCCAATCTTGGCATTTTGTGAATTTCTAACGAGTTAAACAATCAAATTTGTGAAAGATCCAATTACCATACTTTTCTTCACTATTCATTTCATGTCTTGAATCCCATTCAAGCATTAATATTTAGCAAGATCTAGTCTATGTCATTTTTTATAAAACAATTCTTATCTTTAACTGAGTACTATTCTACAAACCGTTGATAATTCTTTCCATATCCCTCAAACTTTGATATGCATATACCAGTTTGTTTTCTCATCACTAATCATCTTTATTTGAATTGTCGACTGATCAATTCTTAAACTATCATCAATGTAAAATTTCATAATGATGCAAACAATAATTGAGTACAACATTAGATATAAAGTAGAGTTAAGTGTCTATTTGATCCATCACCATTCCAGCGTTTCTCAACAAAAACCTAGAATTACCTCGAATTTCAATCCGATCAGAAAATGTAACCTGACACGTCATGCAACTCTCACTCATTCTCTAAATGTATACTCACAATATCATTTAGATTTATAGACAAGAAAATAATTACTAATTCCAAGTCATCAGCCATTTCACGTAACTTTTCCTTTGACTGGTTAAAAAGTTAATGAATTTTCTACCTTATTCTAATCATTTTCTATTCATAGGTTCATAATAAACCTAATTCTTTCAAATTACCACACACTCACATTTGTTTTCATCATTTCTCCAATTTATGAGATTTTCTATTATCTCGATCTGAATTCCTAATTGTTTACTATACTTCTTTCATTACTTGAATAAAGACAATTATACTTATCTTGAGTAGATATACGCATTTTAACAGAGATCAACATATTCCTTGATTATATTCTCATAGTATACTTTTAACTTGTATCACATAAAATTTTATAAATATGTTATCTTTTTTTCCATCTCTATTCAATACATACTTTTGACTTTTCTTATTTTACAGTGGAAGAATATTGAATTCTTCAAACATATCGTAGCCAAATACACTATACTCTATTCAGTATTTCAAACTAATATGGATAATACTCACTAAATGAGTTGTAAGTTGTGCATATCTTTTCATTTTTTATTTTTATCTTTACCGTCCATAAAAGCATCTTACATCAACTCTAATTTACAATAACCTAGTATGCGAGATTTTTACCACTGACTGATTACGTGGTGTAGCACAAAATTTGAACCAGTATATAACGCATTCACTTATATTAGTTGTAAACTACTTTGGTTCAACATTGTCAACTTTTTGAGTTTGCTTCCTTGTAAGACCCTTGTGAAGATATATTAAGTTTCATCAAACTTATAGTTTCACATCCTAATTTAATCGGGACTCATTGGCCTAAAATTTCTTTTTTCATGCATATGTGAGAATCTTTTGACCATTTAGTTGTTTATACTTCTACTTCCAATTGACTCCAACGAAACATTATAAACTCTTTTATTCCAACTATCATCAATTTATTCGATTATTTAAAGACAGGTGTCGTCATACCAGTCTTTTATCTTGTGCATGAATCATAATTATGATACATAGTTACTTAGACTTTTGATAATGCACAACTACTCTAGTGTTTTACCTTGACTAAAGGAGTCCATTCGTGTCACTTCTAGCAATCACAAGTCATCTCAACGTCTCATTTTATTCTATACACAGAGCCTCTTCCATTCAGTTTTTGTTAATGTTAGCTATTCTCACATCGGTCTTGTTTTTGTCCCTTTATAGACTTATTACACCTCCGTTCAACATTTAGACCACTTACAACTTTTTTACCTTGACTTAGAAAAGCAATTTGTTTCATCTCTTCTCTTTTCAAATTCTAGCAAATGACAATGTGACTTCTTATTATCATTCAATGAATTGGAGTCTTCTTTAGCTAATCTTTGTTCAAAACATAGAGATTTTGCAAACCAAACAGTTCTAATGTTTGTTATCGCCTTAAGTTGTTTCCATTTATCTCAGATTTCTCGATCTTTTTTTCTCAAAAAGAAATTTGGTATTTTTTGAGAGATTGTGTAAGATTTCAAAGTATATTATTGTTCATCAATTCCATTTTTTTAGGAATTCATATTTCCGTTATTATTCATTTGAAGAGATAGAAGAATTAGAATTTCCACAATACTGATCAACTTAATACCCAATTGAACTCTTAAAATATGCTATTTAAATCCTTTAAACTATATTAATGGAAGTTCTCGCTATATAGGAGTTCTTACTAACTTTCTATAAAAATT
The DNA here is from genome assembly GCA_039657365.1 of Stephania yunnanensis. NCBI lineage: Eukaryota > Viridiplantae > Streptophyta > Magnoliopsida > Ranunculales > Menispermaceae > Stephania > Stephania yunnanensis. The sequence goes on from CM077580.1 coordinate 27,514,565, forward strand.
ACTTATTGATATTCTTCCAGTACATCTATTTTTTCCTTTGTTATTTTAAGTCGTAGTGATAGGGATCAAAATTGAATTTGGTTAGAAATGACTGTTAGGTACTTTGAATTTCAAAATACAACTACTTGTGTTTTATTTAATAGCAAATCCTCGTTATTTTCATACCATTTTCTACAAATCTCAACTTCTAACAAGTTGATCTTATCATTACATCTTTCACTTTCAAGTTAGCAATTTCGTTGATTTTGGTTTCATAACAACACTTAATACGTTGTTAACAAATATTACTTCTAACTTGTATATTTTCATTTGTTTTACCATTATTTTGTTTGATTAATAGAAGCATTGTACTTAACGTCGCTTATAATAAAGTAACTTTAGTAAATAATAATAATCCAAAACGTTCAATACTTCTACTTATAAGTCTTTTGATTTGTTTTATACCATGGTTTTATTCTATATTCCACATTATGTTTTGTTTTGAAAAGGAGACAATATTTTACTTCAAAATATTTATATTTTCATAAAAACCGACTTAGGCAATTTAACTGATCATATCACAATCCCATAGTGATTTTTCAAGTCCAAACTTAATTCGTCTAATCAATTTCTATTTTTGAAACTCTTGTAACATTTTTCTTTCATTGAGACTATTTTCATAAGCAACTTTTCAATTGATTATGAATTCAACCAATACTTCAAAGAATAGTTATTCCTTAATTACCCATTCAATCAATACTAACCTCATTCTAAAACTCATGATTATATATATTTTGTGCTTCCCAGAAGCCTCAATTTCATTTTACATTTTCCAAATGCTCAATCATTTTAGACTTCATTTAGGTAAGTTCTAACATTTTCCTTAGAGTTTTACAATTGTAATAGTTCGATACTTTCAATTTCAAAGAAGTCTATGTCCAATACCTACGTTCCTGAATCATTCAAACTTCTTGCTCAACCAAGTTCCTATTGATTTTATAACTAACTATTTCCCTCAATTATATTGGTATCGAAATGCGTACAACATTCCCTTGTGAATTTAGATTTTCCAAGTCTATTTCATCATCATTTACGCTCAGTTTTGTCTCATAAGTTTATTCATTCTTTTAATATATGTTCGAATTTTAACTCATCATCTTACGAGTTAAATATCGAACAGACATAGAGAATACACTTCATATCGCATATATAGTGATAATATAATAATATACAACACACATCACAATAACAAATTATTTCTACTCACAGTCACTTCCTAACTAATCATGCTCAATCACTATTTGGTTTCCAACAAAATTTATCCTCAAATTAAGACAAACCTAAGCTCTGATGCCAAGTCTGTCAATACTAAGTCCTGACTTATCTTAATTAGTCTAATTAGGCCCCTAAACCACACAGTCAACTTTGCACCTCAAAATGTTTTTCATTTTAATCCTTAATAGCGCTCTAAAACTCAATTTATATCCTCAATAGACCTCATTTCATGATTTATTTAATTGGAACAATTTAGGAAATCATATGGATTATCTTCCATATTTTTATAAAATATTCACCATCACCTCCTATAAAAATGACCTCCCAAAAAACTTTCACCAAATAGACAGCTGAATTGGGGAGATGTCTATAAGGACTCGGACCTCTCTGCAGTTCACAAAATATATCAAATTCAAACTTTAAATACGAACTTGGGTTTCTAATACTTAGTTACAACTTTATAATCCCAAAATAAACCAAAACTTAATTATAAAATTCTTAACTTACTCCCAACTAATTAAAGTGACTCTCATAACCTATTCAAAAGTATTTCACAACCTACAATCACCCAAAGCCCAAAACAATATATATTAAGTGATTACATTAAGAAAATTAAACTTTTTGACTTAAAACCTTCACCGAAGATCTTCTGACTTTTCCTGTTTTACATGGTTTTAACAGAAAACCTGACATCATCAAAAATAACTCGAAGATGTCAGGTAAGTAAACTCCTACATTGCTCTGTACTTCTACAACTAACCAACTTTAAGCTTAATTTCGGGGTTTTCGAAACATCGGATCACCTAGAAAATAGTTCCAATAGCTTCCTTGCATATCCAATTATATTATGGGTTAAGCTTCAAGTGAAACCAAATTACAAAACCCAATGAAAACTACTGCCAAAGTACGCTTGCGAATAGTTTCCAAAAATATTAATTTATATAACCATTTCAACTTGCTTTCAACTAGCCAACTTAAGGTATTTATTAACCTTGAAAACCTCAATATTTATCATGATGACCTGAAAGGGACTTGCAATACTCATGTCATACTTTCCATAGACTACAAGAACACTCAAATCGAATCACCGATAGAGAAGTTATGAATTTTACAATATGGCTTGTCAACTAGGCAAACTTTATTTATTTTGAAATGAAGAAACTTCTCCAAATTAATATTATGCAATTAAATCATTAAAACTCGGCAACAAACACAACAAAACCACTCGATATCAACGTCAAAATATTTTCATGGCCCGTGGAGTCAAATTGGATCAAAACCAATAATCAATTCATCCAGAAACCTAATGTAAATCAATATCAACTATAAAAAAAACAACTCCAAAATAATTATCAATTGAATCACATTAGTTCAATTCATCAAAATCCTAACCCACGCCAGTGGGATTTATTTCAAATTGGTGCAAATCAATCTAATAAAACAATTCACAACAATCCCTATTAAAACCCCGCGAAAGAAATTGAAAAATTGCGAGAATTCTCTTTGAATTGTAGAAAATACCCTGAATTGAGAATTTACCAAATTCCGAGTCAAATACCTCGTTTCCTCCGTAGAAACTTAACTCAAACTGACCGCTTGCGATTCTCTATAGTTTTGAGGAGAGAAACTGGGTGAAAACTAGATGTTAGGAGATCGCAGAGCAAAATTTTAGTTGAAGGTATTTGATATGAACGTTCTGTTCGTTCATTAGTAATGAAATGAAACTTTGATTTGTTTTTGTTATATATTTATATATAAAAACTCAACTGCTTGTTAACAGCTTAATTTTTTATTTATTAATTTCTAAAATTCTTATTATGACATATTTTAGCTTCTGGTGCTCGTTTTTTATCCAATTGTCCCCAAATTGAGTCGAACTCTCAACGAAACAGATCATTTTCATAAAACTGATTTTGGTTAAACCAAAATCTCAAGAATCTTTACTTTGTCAACAACATACTAAAGTTTACTAGACCAATTATGTTGTCTTATTTAGCCAAACTTATACCAATTTAGACTCAATCTCAACCTTAACCACCATCAAATGATACGAAACTCGAGACAAGTTCTTGTACCAACTTCATTCTCATTATATACTACCACTGATCCCAACTTGCACGTAAACTGACGCAAAATCCTCGTGTGATACATAACTCTTGTTTTGAGCGACCGATAATTTTTATTGCACGTGTGCCCTTTAAACACACTTACAATCCCAATTGTGACAAATTGAAGATACACCTTAACACACCCCGACTTTGCGACAAAATACCATAAATACACACACTAAGCATTCATCATCGAAAAAATAACATTTTACCTTATAGTCTTCGGTCTGTAATGAGTGGATTCCACCTCGGATATCTAAACTCCAATTAAAATCCTAAAATACTGAATTAGTCGTCTAATCAAGTTTATGAAATTCTCGAATTTCACAATGCCTATACGAGTCATTCATAAGATTGGTAATATTGTGTTTTTCCTTTGGTAAAAACACAATATAGTTTATTATATACGTAAAAAAAATTTAAAATGTATAGTACTTTCGGGTATCCATTCCATTTTCGAATTTATCATAAAATTTACATATATAACTAAAATGTGACGTACCTTTGAGTCAACCATAATATTTAGTAATATGTATTGTTAGGTTTTGGGATTCGAAAACACATCAAAATTTTAAATTTTATTTTCAAAACCCTAATAGGATCAAACGAAATCTATTGATCTTTTTATCATAATTGAAATCATACCTTGAATGTTGATTTCATGTATGTGTTGATGGATCTTCAAGGCATTCACACGAACACCCTCTATCGGCAACCCACACATGAACGGTGACCACGTATTGTAGTGCTAGCTCCGGGAGACCTAGAAAAAGTTTTTTTCTTTTCTCCCTAAAGTCTTGAAAACTTATATTAAACCAAAAATGAAAAAAACAATTTATTTTATGGTTTCAGCCTCTTCTGTATGCGTACTATGCTTTCACATAAATAACTATTTATACAACAATTGTATTTAATGTTTTTCAAGTGAATCACATATATGCCTCTGCTTAAATAAGCAATAATATTGTAAAACATAAAGGCATCTATGATATGAATTTCATCCCATAAAGCTCATTAATCTAGACCACTTGAAGTCATGCAAAAAAGTTCTTTGTGTGCGATCCAATGGTCCATGCAATGCTGAAAGTGAACCAAAAATTCTTTTGGTACACAAATTATAAGCGATCTCTAGCAAGGCATTATAATTACTCAAGTTGCACGAAGATAAAAATCGATACAACCTAATCAATATTGTATATCACATCCCTTTGTCGTATGATATCCTTTGAGTAAATGTAAGGCACGGAAGTGTCATCCTTAAACCATTTATCAATTTATAATATCGAGGAATTCACCAATATCTCTCTTTATTCGATATTGAAAAATTATATCTTGATTAGACATATTTACTCATTATTCACGTAATAGCCAATCATAACTTTTATAATTATCTGGTTAAAGACAACGTTTGATTGCATCAGACCAATATGCTCCTAATGTTGAAGTCTATGGTAATATCAAGTCAAATGATTAAATGATATACCTATATGAGTAACACCTATGACTTAATCCATGTGGTGTTCTCATAGTGGGTCGATTCAATATTCCCTAATAAATATTCATGATCTTGATTTGTATCCACATACATATGATCATTACATGACCATCAATCAAGACTCACACTAGTCTTAATTCATTATAGTTCTCAGTATAATGAATGACTAAAGACATTTAAGAGATTTCAGTAAACATCCATAGATCTTATTAAATTTAAACATGCAAAACCAATCACAATAAATAAAAAATTAATCATCTACTTTATTAACCACAATAGTAATAGAAACAATATTTGGCTAGGGAACATGCCCCAACATATATGTCATAAAATATCAGTTTATATATTAATAAAAAAGGTGGTGCGAACCATAATGTTTTAGTAATCAATCAAGAAGATGAGGTACCTTGAGTATCCTTCATCATTCTTAATTATCATTCGTAGAGCTAAGCATTAAACCATATTAATCATATATTATTAGGAAATGATTCACCTTTGGATTAAACCAAATATCTAATAATTATCATAAAATCATAACAAAATGCAACATAAGTGAAATTCAAATAATTTGTTGTTTAAACTATTAAGTTAGATCACTTTAGTGATTAACACAACTCCATAATAATAATAATAATAATAATAATAATAATAATAATAATAATAATAATAATAATAATAATAATAATAATAATAATAATAATAATAATAATAATAATAAAAAAAATAATAATAATATCGATAATAATACATTTTTAATGCAAGTAAATATATAAGATGTATGCATTTATGACTAATATAATTAAAGAATCTTGACAGTAAAATACTCGTAATCATACCAAAACAGTTAGGTATTTTTGTCACATTACTAGTTTTCGTAAGTTTTATTTCAAGAAAAAATGGGTCAAAACATAATATTTCGTAATCAATTTCTTGTATATATACCGCATGCATTAATTTGAAATAGTTGAGTTATTCGGTCTTTCAAAGTTTTAATGTCATTTCTTGTGGTTGTTCTACAACAACAGTCTTATTAGTAACTATTACATTAGGCGAAACACAATCATGCGAGGCATGTAAGTTACCTATATAAAATCTAATGAACATAATCACAGTAAGATACTTAAATCAAGTTTAAATATGGGTGTAAATAATGGCATTTAAAAAAAATCATTTTAGAAAACATAAAAGATATAAAGTTTTTTTATTTTTCTTTATTTAATCGATTGGCTTATTAGTTATACAAGACATGATTTATGTACATGTTTATATAACATCTCCTTAACTAATTTATAGCATGAATAATGACCAATTAGAAACACCCATTTATAAACTTATATTTATTTTGATTCTTATTTTAGGCTCGTAACTTATTCCTTATTAATTGTATAAAAAAATAATTAAAATTCATTAAGTAGCCTATTCATCTTCTTTAACCTTAAGAGAAACCCATGAGATCTTAAAAAGGATATATATAATTTTATCTATAAATTTGATTTATTTTAAAATTATTATTATTTAATAACAAAAATTGGACTATTATGAGCTGGTGGGACAACCTCTATGTTGAGTGGCGAGACAGTCTATTTAGCAACCATGCCTCTTCGAATAGGATAACACATCGCCCTTTCAATGTTAAGCTGTACCGAGGACAAGGGTTAACCAATATCAACTCAGACTTATACTATAGCTGTGATGACCCTCCCCCGACCTAGGTCGAATCGCCCGGCCCAAACTGCCTCCCAAGCCTAACAACTGAATCGGGTCGAAGCAAGTTGTTTAGCTCGCCTAAACAACTTGCGGAATAATCATAATGACAATATGGAAATAAAAAATGCAGCATAAAATCTGGAACAAATCCATATGTCTACCAAAGAACTATAAATGGGTTTTCATTTTGTACAATCATGTAAGGTTATCCAAAGGCTCCCAAATAACTCAACTACAAGGGAAATAATGTTCATACTACCCAAAAGACCTATTTGAAATATAACCCAAGCTTAATTGTTTCGAAAATGAATATATAAATAATACAATACAAGGCTCACATTAAGAGGGAAAGCTTCAAGCTATTACCTCCCCCTTTTCTCGATCTAGCGCTGACGTGGATACCTGAGATTTAACTGGGGTGGGCTAAAGAACCAACAAAGCTCAATAAGAAAATTTTTATGTTTAACTATGCAAAAATGGAAATATTCAAACAAAGGGCAATCCTGATTCGATCGTGCATTATCGAGTGTTCTACAAAGCCTTTGAACATGATATCTATTAAGGCCCTTATCCGACTTGACGTACCACCTGGACACACGCAAGATGGTCAAAACATAACTCGTGTTCAGGTGTACTTCACGAATAATTCTATCAAAATGCTTGTACATATATCCCTGCAAATAAACCTAAAAAGCCATTCCAAGTAAAAGCGACAAATTTCAAATGAAACTACTAAACAAACATCTAGCAATGGCAAACACCCAGCTATCTAACAAACGCCAACCCGAGTAGCCGATCCAAGTTGTCGATACAAGTACGCCACCGCTGCATACCCTAAACATATGTATAGATCTCATCCAACTTATGTACTAGCTTAAGAAGATGAACGGGGACATGCGTGGAAGTCTTGTCAATAAATAGAGTGCATCCCAACATGTACCATAAGTACGCCCGAGCAGTGCACTCGACATTACGATATACCACTAATACCTTCTTTTGTTTACCTTTTTTGGATGACGTTGGTTTATATCCCCATATAGACTTCAGTCATGCTTTCTTTACTTTCATATCCTTATTCAATTGTTTGTTTGCCTCTGCCTCCCCCACAAATTGCTTCATTCTGGGACAGAGCGACACAATCTACAACTTTTCCCATTACGGGAATACACAACAACCTCCCCGTATCCTCCAGTGTGATTGTCATTCATCGAAAAGAATGTGAAATATGTTGGTCTCCAGCTGTTGCCTTTCCATAAAAGTCGCGATTAGAGTCTTATAGGCCTACTTGTATGAGCACTCACTCAATGAACTTAGACCAAACGCTTGAATTATACTTTAAAATCGACCGAGGTTTCCTTGAAACCTCTGCAATTTCCAATTTGACAGTTGGCTCCCATGATTGATACTTCTAAGCAAAGGTCGATCTTGAAATAGCACAAAACGTATATTTACGAAATAAGAAAAAAAAACTTATAAATGATTTTGAAACAATTCATATCACAATTATCTAAAATAATTGAAAAACGTATTATAATGTAAAGGTCGTAACGTAAATACCTGGTTATTTTATATGGCAGCGACGACATGATTGTAGAAACTCGTCAATAACTCCTTATTTGTGGGCCCACCAGGAAATGGTTCTTTGGAAGTGTAGTCGGCTGCCTCTTTGCCCGATGGTCCCGACTTGGCCTTACTACGACCCTTAACACTGGACCTCGCTTCCAAAACTTCTTCTACATCTTCCTTCTCATTTTCTTCTTCTTTTTCATCTTCTACTTTAGTTTCCTCTTCATCTACAATTTCACCTTCTTCTTCTTCCAAGTTTTCACCATTTTCACCTCCTTCATTTTCTTCTTCATTTCCACCTTCACTTTTACTACCTTCTTCATCTACTTCATCATTTTTTTATTTAATTTCACTTCCTTCAACATCGCCTTCTTCAATCTTTTTCTTCACTTTCTTCTTCGCTTTCATCTTCCCAATCCTTTTCGATTGACTCAGGTTAGGATACTTCAGCTGAACTTACTTGAATCTTTCAAATTGACAATTCCCGCCCTTCCTTGGCCTGTGCTGCGAATGCCTTATCTTGTAATTCACTATCCCCTCAGTCCTTCCCAACTCCTTTGATTTCCTATTAGATGCAGTTTGAGCTCTCCTGCCAATATGTTTGCCCTTTTCCCCAGTCTTCTTCTTGTCTTCCTCACTCTTCTTGGCCTCCTAAGTCTTCTTGACCTCCTCAGCCCTCTTTGTATGAGCCATACCTATAAAAACAAAATAAATATGCATCAAATATTAACACATAATTCATTATATTAAAAATAATCATAAAATTATTCCAATCAGTTGGAAAAAATCAAATAATACTATACTGCTCAGTGAGTGTTGACCGACTTATAACATTCTCATCGGTAAACTGTCACCGAGTGATTCTTTGTCACTCGGTTGGGTTTGACCGAATGAACCTTGAACAAGAACTAACCAAAATTTCTACCCTACAATTCGATTTAACACTATAAAAACTCATACAAAACAACGAAAATTGGTCAATAGCATTTATCAACCCAATAAACAACACACACATAATAAATCTTTATTTTCCGAAATAGTTGTTCAATAAGATTTATCGAATGAATGTATATTGCTCGGCAAGTTGAAATCGAACTATGCTATTTCAATCAGTCATGTGTGACCGATTAAACTCTAAACAATGACAAAACTACAAACCAACATACAAAATTGATCAAAACAATAACCAACACATACACAACAAACGAAATAGATCAAAACAATAACCAACACATAAACAAATTATACACAAAAATATGTTGTTTGATCATCAAAGATCAATTACCATGCACCGTTCGATTACCTACAATCGACTAGTGCATTGTCCATTAGTCCTGTGTCACCGACTGAGCGTCGAACTTCAAAATTCACAAATCGACCAACATATTAGACCATAAACATTTAAAAACTTATACGCAACCACCAAAATTGCTCAAGAACAATCAAGATTTTGAAGATAAAAATACATACAACTGTAAACAACCCTAAGTCGACCTAGTTTTCAAATATATTGACAAAGTTTTGAAATACAAAACATAAAATGACCTTCAAATTCGACCATATACCGTAACCACAAACCTAAGTACAATATCGACAAAAAATCTAAACATCTTACCTTACAAATTCGAGCTGAACCCGGGAAAATATGCAAAAATTTGACCGCACATCCCCTTCAACCACCGGTTGGTAGCAAGACCTAGGGTGACAGCGAAGATGAACAGTGGTGACACAAAGATCAACAAACGGCTAGAGTTCTTTCACCTTCTTCTTCTCCTCGATGTAAAACGAATAGATACAAGCAAGATCAAAATTAGGAGTGCACAAGGCAAAGGGCATTTCGAAAAAGGATTTGTTGATTTGGGGTGTCCACATCCATATGTTGGGTACCCACATTGTTTGGTTTGCCCATAGTAAAAAGTGGTTTGCACATAGTCGGACCTTAAATTAATAGTCTAAGTCTCATCGTCGCACGAACTTGATATAATTTAGTCGAACTATTCGCGATAATATATTGTATTCACGTTCGCACATTATACACAAATAAAATATTAAATTACCGAAAATGCCCTCAAGTTGGGTCGTATAGAATTTGGATTGTTACAATACCATTTTAGTGTTGATTAAAAAACAATAATTTCATATATATATATATATATATATATATATATATAAGATTCAGGAATTTATGTCAAACATTATGTTTCATTCATTATTTATCATTATATAATTTTTTAATTACAATTATATTTTAATCTATTTATTTTTATAATTATATTTTCTTTTTTTAACTATATATAATATTATTTTAATTAATCAATGTTGTTGTCATCAGTTATTTAAAATAATAGTAATAATTTTATAATCGGTGAACTAGCAAGCTACGTAAGAGTTATTAAAATACATCAAGAAGATGAACAGTTCAATCATCTTTTTCTTCATTAAATTAAAAACTCTAACGCCTCTTCAATATTTCACTAATATCATTCCATTATTGTCATAACCGACATCGCCAATAAGCGATATGCATGCCGATAGACAATAATATAGCTACGGGTTGCCAGGCCCCACCTAATTAGGGCATCTAAATGGCCTAAATTACCTTAGTCCCCTGATAATCTAGTAGTCTTAATTCCACCATCAATAAAAATTATTTATTCAATTCCTCATAATCATCAAATACAATACTATATCAACCATAAATGATTCTAAATTAAATCTTAAACCTCAATGTTCTTTTAGATTACTTAAATAATCCTCAAAATTCCATGAAATTTTTTTTGACAGCACCTCTTCAGTTTTTAAGCCTACACTAAAAAATTCGGCCTTCAAAAATCTTTAATTAACAAAGCCTGCTCAGCTTGGTGGAAATGTCGAAGGACTCACAATCCATCCATAACAATATATATTGCATTACCAAAATTATATATTCATTACAACCTTATTTAAAGTATCAAAATTCTTAAACCAACATTACTTTAGCTTCACCATTTTCCTAATCCATCTCAAAACCGTTACATCCATTCTAAAGGAGATCCTAACCACACACGAACCCAAAAACCCATTTATATAATATATTATATTCAAAAATAATACATACATAGTGATAATGTAAATGAACAAATCATAAAAAGTTGGAAAGCTTTCCCTTTCCCTTATTGCTGCTCGAACGTGTCATTACTCAATTATAAAAATTTGATAATGTCATATAAGTAAATCTCATACTATCCATTACACCTGTAATAATCAAATGCATTGTATTCCAAGAATTTAAATGAACAATAATATCGCTAGAAATCATAAATATACAAAAATATGCAATCCATCCCATTTTTGTTGACCGACCACAATAAGATGATGTTTTCCAAAAGTGGTGGGTAAACAGTAATAAAGATTCATGAGTTTGTGATGACGTCCCTTGAGAAGTCACACCTTCGACTGTCCACGGAGTATGATCCTAGTCAGCATCATAAATCCTCTTAAACAAGTGTCAACAATGATCAGTGACTCCAGACGCAAAGCACCACTGTGTTCATCTGACCACACATATAGCCAAGAGACTAATTCCTCTCGTGTCCATGAATGCATGACCAATAAATATGCAATGATAAATCGTGCATGCAATTATATTTAAGAAATACTCATATAATGTAAAGGTTACTATGGGATTTACTTACCCTTTCAAACGTGACATCGTAACTCCTTCTGCTCCGTGTCAGTAAAATAGTCCATACGGGTTTCCAATTGTGGTCCTACAATTCATTTTAAGTCCGGTAAGATTTCACAACAATCTCACAATTTTCTCGATTTAGTATAATTTAAATTGGTCTCGTCGTGACCCGAAAATCCCATAATCGCTCCAAATTAGATTTTTGGATTATCGGATCTCAATTTTGACTGCAAATTGTAGTTCGACATCGAAAATTAACCATGACTAAGCTTTTAAACAATTTTCTTAATTTTGAATATTTCCGATGTCGCGACTCGCATAACGAGGTGAAATCCCTTATATAAATCCTCGAGAAAATCTCAAAATCTAATTTTTATAAAAACTCTCAATTTCCATGAATTTTTCCAAAAATCCTTTTTAAAATTTTTTTTTTTTCCAATTTTTAGGGATTTTATTTAGTTTTTTTTTATTTTCAATATTTTTTTAAAAAAATGAGGGGTTTGACCCCTGAACCGGACCGGTCCGGCTCAGTTGAACCGAGCCCGGTTCGGTCCGATCTGGGGATCAAACCCCCTCATCTTCTTCCTCATGAAACTCTGTTCTGCATCTCTGTTTTACAATTTTTTTTATTATAAGTTTGGGGTCTAAATCAACTGGGTTTGGGAGTCCACCCACCATCGTCGTCCTCAAACCTCAACTTCTTCCTCCCTCCCTCAACGCCTCTGTGTTTTTTTTTAATCTTTGAACCTACTGGGTTTGGGATCCCTCCCCCCCTCATCGTCTTCCTCTAACCCATCCCCGTGGTCATCTCCCTTCCTCAACGATTCTAATGTGTTACGTTTCGTTTTCATTGTTTTTTTTTTTTTTTTTTCTCTTAATTCGATCCTTCTCTTTCTCTCCTCAGTCAATCAACTTAATCCTACATTCAACGTATTCAAACCTAAAACCAGTCCCACAATTTCAAAATCGAAATTTGAATCACCAACTCACTTTCAAACCAATGCACACACCACAGTCACCCACAACACAACTACTCGTGGTCCTCTTCTCAATTGATCTCAAGGACAGTGACGGAAGAGAGGGAGAAGATTTTCACACCAGAGAGAGACGATAGAGAGAGTGAGCAGTGAACATGGAGGTACACAGTGGAGAGGCGATGAAGATAACACGGTCGAACGAAAATTGAAGACGATGGAGCTCTCCCAATTCGATCCAGTGTTTTAGTTTGAGGGACGCTAAGGGCACCCCACCTATTAATGAAGGCACCCAGTTAATGTGGGCACAAATCGATTTACCTGGGGCACCCAAAAATTAAACCCAAAATATCGAAAATACCCCTCGTGCAAAAAACCCTTGCACCCCACCACCCTCGTGCAAACCCCTGGGCACCCCACCACCCCCACCACCACCACCACCACCACCACCACCACCCTCGTTCACCGAACTCCTTGTGGAAGAATTCATTTGTTTTGAACCGACCAGTGAGAGGAATCCCCGAAATCGTGTTCTCCGTCCCTCGCCGTGTGTTTCTCCTTCGTTGTTCTAGTTTTCTGCATTTTGTAGGGTCAGGTGTGTGAGCTGATTTCGTCTCCAAATTAGGGCTCGGTTGAAGATCGTCGAATTAAGTTACATTTAGTAGAGTAGATGTAATGTGTGTGTGGCGATTTTTTCAAATGTAAAAAAATTGGGAAATCGTGGTTCTCGGCCACACAGGCCAGAGACGGTGTCAACCGTCTCGTCCTTGGTCGAGACATAAGCTAATATTTTTGGGAAGTCGCAGTCTCGGCCACGAAGACCGGAAGAGTTAACAGCGTATCGGTTGTCCACTTCCGAGAGGGTCTCAGTAGGCTCGGTCGTCATAGGACGAGAGTCAGGCGAATTGAAATGGTCTATCCATCTCGAGGGTGTACAACCGAGAAATTGAAATAGGACTCGGTTATACAAGGACGATATATAGGAATATTTGTCGGTCATGGGTGACCGAAAATATGGGTTGTTTCACGAACCTGCTTGACCGCGATATCAGGAATGGATGAATTTGAACATTACAGTTTCAAAAAAATCTCCGTAGTCGTCAAACTAACAATACAAGATTGAAAATCCAGCACGACAATTTGCATCGAACCTTAATTAATTATAAATTTCCGTAACATTCAAACTGACTCTAAAAAGGGTCCATCCATTAGTAAACAACAATCAAAACACAACACCAATAAAAACACATCATAACATTTGCATATACATAGAACATTCGGACGAATTGGCAAAATTTCTAAATGTTTAGCCGTCTAGGTACAAGCTTTAACCTACGGTGTATCTAAATCTACAACAGGTATGGTGGCTTCATGATCAGCAGTTGCAATGGGCGCGATGTCTCGAAAAACGAATCCATCTCGCCAACCTTTGGCGCAGTCCTCGATGTACCGATCCCACGATGGATTTAAGGATGGCAGCGGTGCATTCACATGCAACTGCACCTGTCAAAGTGAACATTAGAACATAGAAGATATTGTCACAAACCCGGTTAAGGGGGAAACAAACCAATTCACAAAAAATCATAGAACTTACCCTAACCCAATGTATATTCCTTTCATTCGCCATTACAATGATAAGTCTGTTGTGCAATGACGACGTTGGAATACTACGTAGAGGTAGGAATGTGGAGGCACTCCCATGCGAGAGGTTGACGAGAATGACATTGAATGCGGTGGATACTAACAATCCCATGTCTGGAAGTGTCAACCATTCTTTGAAAGATGCCCCTCTGCTTCTCTCGGGCAATGCACCGCATTCTTGACAGGCTCAAAACTCGAGTCAAGCACTTCCCGCCATAGGTATTCATACCCGATAATCTCATCGTACATCCGTCTACGCACAATCCTCCACCCGTCTACGTCGGCAAGTCCAAGCCTAGAGGCTATACACCTATATCCACAATTCCCATCGGAAACCACATCGATAATGGCATCAACATGTGGCAACCAATCCGGTTCTAAGCAATGACTATAAGCCATGTTAGATCCACTTTGCGTGCGTCGACTGACACGACGCATTTGTGGAACCTTGCATTTCTTCTGCCTAGAAGCTTTTGTGGAGTGGGAAGACTCAAATCCGATTGGAGATTGGGGTGCCTCCGACACTGGGGTGCCTCCGGTTGGAGACCCCGGTGTCCTCACACCCGCATCCTCAACTTCCTGCTCGCACTCCACAAAAGACGAAGGTGGACTAATCTCCCCGAGCTGCTCACTTTCGAGTCCTCCCCCGCATCCTCAACTTCCTCCTCCCCCTTATCCAATCTTCTGCGGTGTCGTGATTGTGCCTCCCACAAATCACAGTGACATACCATAAGGAGTCAGCATTCTCCTTGACGTTAATTTGGAAAGGGCATCCACATTTCTTCGTACTAGTGTGAGTCCTCGCCTTTTCATCATTCCTTGATTTCTTTAAAATTTTTGCCGCTTTCCCCTTCCCAACTCTCTGAGCCAGTCCCCTATATGTCCCAGACCTCTCACAGGCAATTTTCAACCTTCCCCTTCGCTTAATGCCCCCGGCATCCGAGCGCTTCGTTACTAACACAAACTTGTTCTCGCCACCAATCAGTTGAAGCCATGAAATTGCCGCTTCTCGAGAGGGGAATGGCTTGGAAGGTGTAAAAGCGTCCTTGTAGTCTGGAAAATTACTAGATAACGGCATTACCTGCAATACAAACAGTGTAACATTATAATCAACCAAAATGTACAGCACAATCACAAAAAAATCCAAAAAAATAGGTTCTCGGTTGTACAGTTCCGAAACTTTCTTCAGAGTCTCGTTTACGTACGACCGAGAGTTACCGGTAGCACTCTCGGTCGTTCGGGCATCGTGACCTACGTGAAACCTCTCGGTCCTCTATGACCGAGACATTACCATACATCTCGGTCTGCGAGGCCGAAACAATCGCGCACCCGACGAAACTTCGATAACCGCAAAAAAAACACAAAAAATTTGTAAAATTACCTCAAGGACGACCGACCTCTCGGCACCAAAGCATTACAATCCTCCATTATACGGTGGAAACAACTTGGATTTGAAGAAATTACCAAACCCTACGTTGACAAACAAATCATCATTTTCACTGTTATACGCAACTAAACAAGTTCAAAAAAACCCGAATATGGTTGTCAAACATTGTTACTCATTGTCGGACGAGCAAGAATCGCTCAGCTCTTCGCCAAACGCAATGTGGCTGTGGCTTTGTAGTTCAAGCTTGCTGGTGGGGTGCCCTAACTCCTTGTCGAAATGATTTATGGGGTTTGAACCATTATATATATACAGGGGCAAAATGGTCTTTTCCATTTTTGCTGGAATTTTTTACAAATAACTTGGGTGCCCTCATTAATAGGTGGGGTGCCCTTAGCGGCCCTCTTTAATTTCGATCTCAGTTAAGAGGGAACCAAACCAAATGATCAAACTACCCCTCAGTATTTATTTAAACTATGCAATCCAATGTCGCTAATGGTAATTTGGCTTTTTCTATTATTTTCATAATTATCTCTTTAATTTTGAATCAAAATTAAACTCTAAAAATACCCCAATTCCCCTAAAAATTGGAGAATTTATCAACTCCGCTCCGAAACTCCCGAACAATTTGTCTTGAACGTAAATCAAGGTGTAGTGCCCACGTTGTCTAGTTTAGTCTATTTAAAGTTCAAAATGCAAATTTTAAAACTTAATTAAAAATATTTTTTTGCGAAATTCGAAACAAAAGTTCGTGTCAACATTCATCTCGATAAGTATCTCGAGAAAAATTTACTCGATCAACTTGAATTTTACAAAATAATATAATATATAGTACACAACATTAAACACACATCACACAAAAATAAAATTAATTAAAAATCTCAATTTCACCGGTCTTTAACTCTCTACTCACGGCGGAAATCATAATTAGTCTTTGTTAATCCTTGATTAATCAAAATTATCGATTTAAAAATTTTGGAATATGACACATGTAGTCAATCAAAACTACATTATTTCGTGGTAGATCATATATAGATCATAATATATATTACAACATATAATAATATATAAAATCTGGTTTTTAATACCACCGACAACGATAGTACAAGAGAAATCTAGGTGTAGTAGTGCTTTAGTGCATATGGTATATATAGGTGCCTTTTGTTTGTATGGACAAATAGGTGAATAACAATTATCATGGCAAATGACATTTTTACAAAGAATCTATGCTGAAATGATTATGCAATTGTTAATAGAAGTATAACCCACTTCTACTTAATTCACACACACACACACACACACACACACACACACACACATATATATATATATATATCAATATCAATAACCCTTATAAAAGTGGCTTAAACGAGATGGTTTCAACGCTCTAAATTAGGGGTTTTATTTTGTTAAAAAAAGTGTAAATAAAAAAAAAATCAATGCAAGTCTCGTGAACTTAAATGCACTGGCATCCATTCGCCTTCTTATTCCTTGTTTCGGTTATCTCTTCGTCCATCTCTCTCTAATCTCAAACAATATTTCTCGTTCGTCTCTCTCTTCTTAAACACTTTTTCATGGCTCGTGTCGCTACCCATTCTTGAAATAACTTAAGTTACTTCATGGTTTTTCATTAACTTTCTTTTTCTGTTATTAATTTGTCGGTTTAGGTGTTGAGGATTTCCCAATGAGATCAAAATAACTTGAGAATTTCAGACTCATCGAGCCATGTTCAACTTTTTGTGGTGTTGTGAGTTGTTTAGGCAGAGAATTTGAAAAGTTTATATCTATGGTTATTTTTCATTGTTATTTTCATGTAACTTTTGCCCTTAATTAACTCAATATCATGTATGCACAGTCGTAAAAAAATTTCGAAGATATGTAACTGTCCGAGGAAAAGGAGTGTCCGAGGAAAAGGAAGTTGCATTCCACAACCACGCTGCAAAAGTGAATAGATATAATATATATCATTGGTTTATACACTCCTATGAGAAATTTGTTGTTTATGCACCATTTTCATCTTTTACATGACAAAAATGATCCTGACCTGAACGTGCCGAGAATAAACCTACAAATTTATCTACATCAAAACCAAACACGATAATGTTTGGTAACAAGTTTTTTTTTCTTATAAAAATATTTGGTAACAAGTTATATGCTATCATCCATTGAATAAGATTCTCTTGAGTTGGTTTGCTTTTTGAAATCTATGATTTTTTGGGTCGGTGATGGAAAAGCTTTTATCAGTCATGGAAAAGCTTATGTTAGCAAAATGTAGATTCAATATATATCTTTTTGAAATGTCAATTTTCCTACTTTCTTTTTTGTTCGATCTGATTTTTAAATGTGTACTTTTTCTTATGGTTGCCTTTTATAGATAAGTATGTTTGTAAAATTCAAGTACTCTCTCTATTGCAAAATTTGCTCACTTTTCACATGATGACCTCTTACTTTCGTTTTACTTGTATTACTTAATTATTTCTAAAGTAGAACTCTTACATATTTGCTTGGCTTGTAGCTTTTAAAGATTTCATATGGAGTGGTTTTAGAAAGAGAAAACATTTGGAGCTAAAGAAAAAAAACACGTCTTTAATTGGCATTTCTTTTTTCTTTTTTCTTTTTTTTTTCAATTCTTTCTATTACTTTGGAAATTCCTTTTGTTAGTTTGTTGTAGGCTTAAAAGTTTTATCCTTGTTTCTTATGGAGTAAAGGTTCTTCAAAAGTGTGATTTTTTCTACTTAGTTTTATGATTACATAGGCTATTATACTTGGCATCACTTGACACATTGACGGGACCGAATTATATTCCCTATGCTAAGAAGTGATTTGAGATTCAAGTGGCACAATCATAGACTCCATAGAATACAAATGGACAGTGTGAACAAGGCTGACATACTGCTACAAGTTGTACGTCAGTTATTTAATGAAATGTCCACAAAGTAATTATCATATACGCTGATAATCACATATTTGTTAGTACAACTTAAGCTTGCTGCTCTATTCTTAGTCATTTCTCTTCTTGGTCAACGTTGTTAACACACTATGGTTTTTCAAGATCTGACCTAAGGCTTCCAACTTTTTTTGGAATGATATGTTCCTTTTATTGGTTTTTGTTTGATAGAAATGAATGAAATAGGGTTAAAACTTGCTTACAAAACTTTCTAAGGTAGTATGCAATGCCACCTAATGGCACAGACATAAGCCCCCAAGTTAGTATGTGGCCTAACCGCACTAGTGCATACCTTAGTTTCCTTAAAGAAAATGAAGCCTTGGAAGTTTGTTGTGACTTTTTGTGAATAATAAAATAGAGGAATAGGGTCCTTTGAACATTTAAAAGTGTTAATTGCTTCTATGTATCTTTCTAATTAGTACTAAGTACTTAATGGTGGGTCAACGTTGCATATGAGATGCTTTGCATAGTGCTAGAGAATTGGTTTTTATCTCAATTTTTCATTACTGTGAAGTTTAATATTGTAGTTCCTTGATGCATATATCTTTTCCATGTTCTAATTAGTTTATAAATTAACCATCAAGAATGAAGCATTGTCCATAATATTATATTTATTTATGTGTTCCATGATTTTCTTCTTATGGTTAGTTATCTTCATAGTCGTCTAATCATTGATGATCCTTTTACATATTTAAGATCTCTGATGAATGCCATTACAAGTTACAATTTACCTGAATTTTCCTTACAAAACCCAAAACAATGAGGTCGCCTCTCTTCACCCATTTCTTGGTCATCATGGGGGATCGGGTTTTTAACAAAGTTAATATTGTATAAGCTTTTATAAGTTTTGATATTTTCTAAATATAGTATAAACCTCATACTTCTAATTGAAAGCTTAGGTGAATAATTGATTCATTGCCTTCAATTGAAAGAAATTAATTATAGTGAGGGTCACTTGTCATTGATAGCAATGTAACCAATGAAGATATTAGGTTATCAGCATTTGTCATGTAATTGGAATAGATTGATATATGTTCGGCACAATTTGTCTCGTTTCTACCATTATGTTTGTTTGTTTTTCTTTAACTTCTCTTTTAGATTGCGGTATTCTATATGATCTAATTACGAGAACTTTTTGAATGAGATGGATGTTGGTTTCTTTTAAGAAAAAAAAAATGTTGTGGTTTCATTTTGAGTTTGGTATGTTGAATATTGTTGTGGTTGTTTTGTTTACTATTAGTGTCCATTTTTTGGCTTGCTTTCTTTAATAAAGTTGAATAATACTTGAACCATGTACAAATTCGTAGTAATTAAGGATTGCGTTTTTTTTGTAGTGTTTTTCCATTTCGATTGACTATAATTGTTGTTAACAATTCTTAGAAAGAAATAAAATTTGACTAGCATATGTAGATGATATAGTTGATTGACATGTATAAGTTGTATTTTTTTCTTATTTTTTAAGAATATAAATTGTACAATCAATTACATCTGCCTAGCATGGACACAAAACTAATATATATATATATATATGCTATCTATACTTATTTTCTTACCCATGGCTTATAAGCAAAATCATAAACGACATTTAATTGATATTAATTAACAACGAATCAGTTAATCAAGTATGAGATCAATCTAATTGACCTCAAAGTTGATCAAAAACATATCTTACAATTAACATTGCATAGATCAATTCAAAGGAGCAGAAAATGATAGAACCAAAGTTGCAGCTGATCAGATTGTATTTGAATCAAGACTTGAACCTATAAAATTGTGAAAATCAAATACTAACACTAGAACAAATTCTACTTTTCATAGATGTTTTGAACCTCTATGAGAGACTTTTCTTAGAGGTTTTTGACCTCTATGAAAAGTGTTATCTTTTAAGGCGTTATCGTATCTTCAAAGCTTACATAGGGGTTTCAAACCTCTATCAAATCTTGGCTATTTCATAGGGGTTTGAAACCTCTATAATATCTTCAAAGGATTACATAGGGGTTTCAAACCCCTATCAATTGTAGTGATTTCATAGGGGTTTGAAACCTCTATATTATCGTCAAAGGCTTACATAGGGGTTTAAACCCCTATCAAATGTAATCTAAAAAAAATAGCCGAAAATGCCCAGAATTAATTTCCATTTCCATTTTCAATTGAAAATATACAAATCTACATTCCACTCGCAATATTATTATTCCATCAAGAAACTCGCAGTGTTCTACAACCAATCAACAAAACAACAAATCGATAGCCACACATTTTACGAAACCCACTAAAATTATCGAAAATCAAACAAATATTGAATCTTGAATAACAACGATTCCTTCAACAAAAGGGAAGCATGAACCTTAAGAACATCAATGATTCTTTCAACGGTAACAACATCAACATATCTGGAAACAGGCACAATGGAAGCACTACCCAGTTCTCACTGATCTCAAACCTAACTTGTTCCCAATAGAGACAAGAAGATTCACTGCAAAAAAAAATCACATGTTGCTAATAATAATATAAAAAATAAAAAAGATAAGAGCAAACTTAACAAGATATCATATTATTTCATTCTTAGAAATGATCTTGTAAAAAAAAGCACATGTTGCTAAGAATAATATAAAAAAATCACATGTCGCGATTACCTTTAATGTGCATTGTACCATAGTGATCACAATATATCTTGCCTAATATAAGGTTGTAAATAGAACTTGTGACCTGAAATATATATCTGAGTCACTAAAGATGCTCAATATACGACACTTTTTTTTTGAGATCTGCTCAATAGATGACTTGATTTAATGAATGTTGATGATTTTGTTTACCCTACTCCACTGAAAAATCTCGCCACCATCAAACTCAAGAGTCGGAACACCAACAGGATCAAGTTGGATTGAACGGTCCCAAAACTTGCTATTCAGATTACTATCTTCCCAAAACTTCCATCCCCCGCCTTCACAGTGGCATGCAACAATCATTGGATGATGACTAACCTGTCTCACAGGGCAACAAATCTCAATACATAAAGTACAAGTAAATACAGACTGACACTACTGTTTATCCACTTACAAAAGTAAATAGTAAAAGCACACTGATAGATGCTACTGTACTTGATGAAGCAAAAGCATTGCTTTAGAAAAAGGAAGATCACGATCTTTGAAGATAAGATTCCTTTAGGCAGGCAATAATGGTCTAGAAGCACGAGCTTGAAAAGACAAACGGCATGGGCCTGATGGCTGGACAAGTCTAGGAAGCGTGGGCTTGAAAACCTTATGGCATGGGCCAGCTAGATCGATGAACGATGATAAAAAATACAATGAGAAGATAATGGATAAGTGCTGAGAAGTCGCCCTAATGGGAGATGCACATAATTCGGATATCTTAAAATGTCAGGATAATTGATGATGACACAAACAAAGGGACATCCCAAGAGATACCATAATGTCATAGGTAGACTAGTATCTTCAGTAGTCCAAGCAAAGCTTACTTGTCCGGTAAAATAGAGAGCTCGTAACGAGATGTTGAAGAAATCCAAAGAATTTCAATTCCATTAGGAAAGATTTCTTGATAAAAATACTCAATAACTGGATTCTGGATTGCTGGATTCATGAGAGCTTGAGTAAAATCTTGACTACTAGTCATAAGTCTTCTATATCAGATAAATTTTGAATGTTATCATCAGAATAAGGTCTTGTTGATGATGAACATTTTGATTCAACTTGTTGAAGATGATTATGCATACGATTCTGCGTCTCTTGCATTTGCTTTAATTGATCAAGAATTATTTGAGCAATATCAGTATTGAGGGATGGGGAAGCCTCAATAGGTTTAGGTTTAGTAATAACATCTTTATAGCTTTCAGAGAGAGAAGGAAATTCAGTTAATTTGATGGGTGTTGCGGGTTTGATGAAGGAACAATTAAATTTGTCCCACCATTTGCAGGAGATTTCTTGAACAAGATAATCATATGTGATATTTTCCTTAATAACTTGATGGTAGGCATATTGCCATTTGAGGATCCAAGGAATGGAATGTTTTTGAAGAAATTGAAAAAGAGATAATTTTTCAATCTTGTAATACTTGAGGGCTTCAGGGGCAAGAAAATCTAGATGAGGACCAAATTTAATCAACCAGTCGGTCATAAACCATGTTGGCAAAGGTGTCTTCATATATTTCTTAAAGGTAACATACCATGAATGGTTTGTTTTTGGGTCTTGATAAAACATCACATTTCGCCAAACGTCAATGTAATCTTTATAATTTACGAAAACTGCAGGTTTGTCTTTGTTGATAGTCATAGACTGATAAACAAAAGGACAAAATGTCATGGTAGAGGACAGAGCGCACCATTCAACACTAGATAAAACCTTTTGAATTTTGAATTTTGAATAAGCAATTTCATCTGAATTTGGTCTTGTAAAATGTTCAATATGAACAGATTATGTTGAAATAAGGAGACTTTCAATGAACTTGATGTTTATGTGAGGTCTAGATGGAATAAAATGAAGGCCAAGAGGCATGACAAGATTGACTTGAGCATCAAGAGATTTATCAATTAAATGGCTATCAAGCAGGAGAAGGAGAAACCTATTTGTAAATTTATAAGCTGAATGGATTTCGGGGTTAGCTAATGGAGTAAAGCGATTCTTCGCAGGAGTTTTGCCTTTATTCATGATCTGTATGCAATTGATAGAAGAAGAAGAAGTGAGAAATTCTTGAGATAAGAAATCAGGGATAGAATTTTTAGATCCCTTAATATATTCAATGTCAAAATAAAAAATACTTAATATTGCTTGCCAGCGAGCGAAAATCTGTTTGGAAACCAAATTTTTAACATCTTTTAAAAGAATTTCTTTTGCAGCTTTGCAATCAACACGAATAAAAAACTTATGATTTAAAACATTTGATTGAAACTTTTGAACACATAAAACAATGGCTAAAACCTCTTTTTTGATAGTCGCATAATTGCGTTGAGCGTTATTCCAAAGTTTGGATGTAAAACAAACTAATTGCTCTTGCTGAGAATTAGGTTTCTGTAAAAGAATTCCACCATAACCTGTATCAGAAGCATTTGTTTGAATAATTTTTGGATAAGCAGGATTGGCCAAATGTAGGCATGGTAAATTTTTTACATGTTGTTTGATCTTTTGAATGGCCGATGTATGACTTGCTGTCCATATAAATTTTGCATATTTTTTAAGGAGTTCCTGCAAAGGTTTGCGATCTAATGCCGCATTTTGATGAAAATCAGATAAATAATTTAGACAACCGAGAAATCGTTGCAATTGATTTTTATCAGAGAGGTTAACAGGAAATTTATCAGCAAAATTGATGACTCTATTAACAGGAGTAATGGTTTGATTTGAAATTTTGAAACCTAAAAAAGTAACAGATGTTTGGAATAAATGCATTGTCTTTTGTGATTGCACAAGGCCATTTTTGATAATGAGTGCCTGAAAGGTATAGGGATGCTTCCAATGTTGATCAATTGATTTAGAAAAAATCAAAATATCATCAATGTAAACAAGGATGAATTCATGATAAGGATTGAATATATCATTCATAATTTTTTGAAATTTAGACGGAGCATTCTTGAGGCCGAAAGGCATGACATTCCATTGGTATTGACCAAAGGGAGTGTTGAATGTTGTTTTATATCTATCAGCAGGATGAATCTGAATCTGCCAAAATCCAAATTTGAGATCAATTTGGAGAATACTACGGCAGAAGTAGTAGCTTTAATGAGATCATTTTTATTAGGTAATGGATAACGAATAGTTTTGAGAATTTTATTCAAGGGTTTATAATTGATAACAAGACGAGGAGCACCTCGTTTAAGTTCAGGAGCATTTTCCACATAGAATGCAGTACAACTCCAGGGGGTTTTGGAAGGAGTGATGAGTTTTTTGTCAACTAAATCTTTGATTTCAGTTTGACAAAGAGTTCGTAGGCGAGAATTCATTTGAGAGGGATTTGCTTTTGTAGGAATGTTAAATTCATTAAATTCGGAGCAATATGGGAGAGTAACAATATGATTCTTACAATCCCAAAATAAAGAAGGAATGTCATAACAACATTTTTGTTGTAAAGTAGTTTGAAATGTTTGAATTTTATGTTGAAAAACAGACGTTTATAAATATTGATCAGTTTTGAGAAAATTAATTTCAGAACGTAAAAAGTTTATATGATTTTGTTTGAAATCAATTTGATGAAAAAGCTGATTTAGAGATTTTTCTTTGGGAGGTTGAATAAATGAAAACATGATTTGTTTATTTTGCAGAGTGGTAGAAATACCTTTCGAAGAAACCGAAAATGGTTGGATATGCTGTAAAAAGGGCGTTCCTAATAAAATATCATGTTGAAGTCCTTTAACAACAATAAAAGATGTAGGAATACAAATAGATTGATGACATATATGAGCTAGAGGAATTTTATATTTTATGGAGGATTTGGTTCCATTGGCAGTAGATATTCGACTTTCTGTAGTTTCACAAAATCGTATTGGAACAATTCTTTCACGAATGCAACTTAAGTCAGCATCTGAATCAATTAATGTAGAGCATTTGTAGGAGAAGTCTTTTATGGAAATAGTTATAGGAGTAAACCATCTTTGATGAGTATAACGAGTTATGGTTTCAATGAAAACATTGTTAGGATCAAATTCAGAATTATTGTCTGTATAATTTATGGTTTCGAGGGTGATAACCCGATCAGATAAATTTTTTATTTCAGTTTTTAGATTATTGATTCCAGCTTGCATAGATTGGATTGTAGATTGATGAGGTTTCTTATTAGCAACTTGCATAAGACTAGCAAAAGTATATTTTTCAGGATTAATGTTTAACTGTTGCTGAAATTTTTGTTGTTTTTTGGTAAAACCAGATGAAATGGTTGGATGGGGTTCACAAGGAAAACTAGATGATTGAGGATCAGATTGAGTATGAGGAAGAAGTTCAGTGAAATATTTATATTTAAGGGAAGGGTCTGTAATTTGTTCACCAATGGCGAAGATTAATTCTTCATGAGCAGTGAGAACATTAATCTCATGGTCGGAAGCAGATGAGGAGGTATGAAGCATATTGGAGGGACAATGACAGTTTTTATCTGAGGATGAAGACTCTGTATCATAATGTTGAACATGTTGAATCTTTCGATTCTTATAACATTTCTTAGCATAATGACCAGGTTTTCCACATGAAAAACAAACATTTTTCTTTGTATTGCGAAAATCAGAGTTAGGTTTAGAAGCTTTATTAAAATATTTTCACTGTTTACAAGGCTTAGATGAATTGTATTGATGTTTCGGGTAATGAGAGTGTCGCATAATGCGATGATGTCTTTTGGTATGAGAAACTAATGGAAGAGGATCAATTTCATAACCAAATTCATAACTGAAGTTACATAGATCATTTCTTAATGAAGTTTTTTCTTTATTTAATTGACGTTGAATACGCATGTCATTGCAGATGAAAATTCCACAAGTATGAACATATTGGAGAGGATCTCCATAAGACATGGCTGTTTAGTTCATAGAACCTTCATTTTGATCGTTAATGTATTCTTTGACTTTAGCAGCAAAGACAGGAGGTAAACCGACAATAAATCATTCTTTCCAGAAAGATTTATCGTGATCGGTTAATTGATAAAGTTTGGAAAAGAAGGTATCTTTGTACCATCAATAATCATTTAGGGTTTTACACCTTAGAGTCTGCAATTGATCCGTAATTTTATCTTTAAGATGAGATATATGTCCAATAAAATACCAAATAATATGGTAAGTATCGTGTCAACAACATTAGGTTGTAACTGTCCATTAATATCAAGGATAGGTTGTTGATTGTCATCTTTAACTACAGAGTTAAGAATTCGGTCACGATTTTCCTGGTTGAATAGATAATTCCACCATTTGTATAATTGACCATTGAAGCCAGAAAAAATAGCAATGGCTATAGTTCTATCGGAATGATTTTGAATAGCACAGGCTTTTGCATAAATTTGGATGCGTAATATGAATTTCATAATTTGATATTCAGCTAATCCATCGAGATTCCATTCATAGATGGCATTACCATCAAACTTTTGATTTTTTGAATGCTTTTCTTCGAGAACTAGATCTGTAGGATATTGTTTTTTTAATGAAAAATGAGATGAGTTAAAACTCTTTTGTCGAATAACTTTATTAATATTGATTGAGTTAGAATCATCAATATCAGATTCTTTCGAAGAACTTTTAGCTAATGATAATTGAGCCAATTGAGTCGTTAGTTCATCCATAAAATCTTTAGAATATTTAGGAGCAAATGATGCCAACTGTGTATGAGTTGAAGATGAGGAAACTGAAGGGAAGAAAGATTTTGTAATTATAGGAGATGTTGTATGTATTGATTGTGAAGGAGATGATGTAGAAGCTTTAGAAGCTTTAGAATTAATTAGTGTAGATAAGTAAATATTAGTATAATTGTTTTGCTCAATCAAATGATTGATATCCTACCGAGAGGCAATACCTTCACCTTCAATGGTTGTTTTAAAAGGAGAGGCTTTAATATTTTTTGATTTTGATAGGAGCAAGAGGAGGATGTGATTGCACATATTTTGCTCCAGAGGTGCTTTCCCAAACAGTATTAATTTGATGAGAAAGATGAGGGAACTGGGAGGTAAGCCAGTCAAAAAACGAGATATTTTGCTGATGTGTTTTGGCATAGTCAAAATATTTTTCACGATAAATCGCTTGTTTTTGAAAGTTAATTAATTTACAAAATATAGGTTTAAAAGGATGAGATAAAAATTGTTGCTTTAATAAAGCATAATCAAGAATAAATTCATTTGCATCATTTTCAAGTTCTTATTCAAGAGAAACAACATTAATATGATATTCTTCAAAATCATTGATACTGACCTTATCAGTTTGAGGTGAAGATGAATAAACAGGATATGCAACACCAGTTGCTTGAGGTGGGGGAGAAGGCTCCTTATCAGGAATTGTAGCGGGAATGGATGAAGAAGAGTAACGTCTAGATTGAGATCTAAAAGACGTTGTGGTTGACGATGAAGTTGATGCTCGCGGAGCTAATATAATATCAACTTTACCATCATCATGCGTGATTATTTGATGAATTTCTTGAGAAGTTTGTCGTTTCTGACATTCTTCTTTATCGGTATCTTTTATGGTCCATTGACGAGGGATTTGAATATCTTTCCAATTTATCAATTGAGTTCGATCAATTGTTCGATTGGTAATATTGGTTAGAAAAAGAGTTGATGTTCCTGTATGCAAATTAGTATATGCAACATTAGGAATAATTGTTTGCATTAATTTATAATAAATGCGACACACAACCGCAACATCAGAGGTTGTACCTCTCAATTTGAAGCCTTGATTATAAATACCTAAAACTGCTGCTTCATAAGGGATAGTGTCATGTAGACTTATGGTGAAGTTTGAAAAACAATTGAAATGGATAGGTCCTTCGACAAGACTGCCTTCAATCATGCCTAATAAGGAATCATTAAATTTTTCATGGCGTTTATCTCTAACAGAGACTAACACTGAGGCATTGAGACCTAAAGTTACAAGGGGCTTAAAAGCAACCTGTATAAGGCCTATATGTAAATATTTATGAGTTTCTTTATATTTATTGATTTTCTCGGGAGAAATGAGATGAAATTCTTTTCCTTCTTCATCGATAGAGATAATATCTTCTTCAAGTTTGATTATAAAATCTTGTTTTTTAGAAAAAGATCATTTTTCATAAATATAGGAAGGAGCGATTTCAGGAAGATTCCAATTACGAAGTGACTGATCAATTTGAGAATAAGAAATTTCGTGAATATTTCAAATCTAATTTTAGTACTTGTTTAGGAATAGGAGCTTTTCTAGAAGGTTCAGAGTCCAAATTCAAAATTTATAGGATTAGATTTTCGAGATAAGGTTCTAGGTAAAGTTTTAACAAGAGACTTCATAGGTTCACAAAAACATGTCAATACTTCGGTCAACGATTTGGCTGCTAGACTTACGCACTTCTGCTAGACTTACGACGTGACGAAGAAGCAGATAACACCGGCAAAAGTAAAACCAGAAAACTTGGTAAAACTCGATCAAGAATGTTAGCAAGACAACTAAATCGATAAAACAAGCACATAACCAAATAAACCACGAGGCAAAGCAAGCTAAGTAGATTTGATAAATAATATATGAAATAATTAAGAGTCCCATTTGTTTCAATTTCAATAACCCTTATAAAATTGGCTTAAACGAGATGGTTTCAACGCTCTAAATTAGGGGTTTTATTTTGCTAAAAAAAGTGTAAATTAAAAAAAATCAATGCAAGTCTCGTGAACTTAAATGCATCAGCATCCCTTCGCCTTCTTATTCCTTGTTTCAGTTATCTCTTCGTCCATCTCTCTCTAATCTCAAACAATATTTCTCGTTCGCCTCTCTCTTCTTAAACACTTTTTCGTGGCTCGTGTCGCTACCCATTCTTGAAATAACTTAAGTTACTTCATGGTTTTTCATTAACTTTCTTTTTCTGTTATTAATTTGTCGATTTAGGTGTCGAGGATTTCCCAATGAGATCAAAATAACTTGAGAATTTCTGACTCATCGAGCCATGTTCAACTTTTTGTGGTGTTGTGAGTTGTTTAGGTAGAGAATTTGAAAAGTTTATATCTATGGTTATTGTTCATTGTTATTTTCATGTAACTTTTGCCCTTAATTAACTCAATATCATGTATGCATAGTCATAAAATTTTTTTGAAGATATGTAACTGTCCGAGGAAAAGGAAGTTGCATTCCACAACTACGCTGCGAAAGTGAATAGATATAATACATATCATTGGTTTATACACTTCTATGAGAAATTTGTTGTTTATGCACCATTTTCATCTTTTACATGACAAAAATGATCCTAACCTGAACGTGCTGAGAATAAACGTACAAATTTATCTACATCAAAACTAAACGCGATAATGTTTGGTAACGAGTTTTTTTTCTTATAAAATTATTTGGTAACAAGTTATATGCTATCATCCATTAAATAAGATTCTCTTGAGTTGGTTTGCTTTTTGAAATCTATGATTTTTTGGGTCGATGATGGAGTAGCTTTTATCAGTCATTGAAAAGCTTATGTTAGCAAAATGTAGATTCAATATATATCTTTTTGAACTGTCAATTTTCCTACTTTCTTTTTTGTTCGATCTGATTTTTAAATGTGTACTTTTTCTTATGGTTGCCTTTTATAGATAAGTATGTTTGTAAAATTCAAGTACTCTCTCTATTGCAAAATTTGCTCACTTTTCACATGATGACCTCTTACTTTCATTTTACTTGTATTACTTAATTATCTCCAAAATAGAACTCTTACATATTTGCTTGGCTTGTAGCTTTTAAAGAGTTCATATGGAGTGGTTTTAGAAAGAGAAAACATTTGGAGCTAAAGAAAAAAAACACGTCTTTAATTGGCATTTCTTTTTTCTTTTTTCTTTTTTTTTTCAATTCTTTCTATTGCGTTGGAAATTCCTTTTGTTAGTTTGTTGTAGGCTTAAAAGTTTTATCCTTGTTTCTTATGGAGTAAAGGTTCTTCAAAAGTGTGATTTTTTCTACTTAGTTTTATGATTACATAGGCTATTATACTTGGCATCACTTGACACGTTGACAGGACCGAATTATATTCCCTATGCTAAGAAGTGATTTGAGATTCAAGTGGCACAATCATAGACTCCATAGAATACAAATGGACAGTGTGAACAAGGCTGACATACTGCTACAAGTTGTACGTCAGTTATTTAATGAAATGTCCACAAAGTAATTATCATATACGCTGATAATCACATATTTGTTAGTACAACTTAAGCTTGCAGCTCTATTCTTAGTCATGGCTCTTCTTGGTCAACGTTGTTAACACACTATGGTTTTTCAAGATCTGACCTAAGGCTTCCAACTTTTTTTGGAATGATATGTTCCTTTTATTGGTTTGTGTTTGATAGAAATGAATGAAATAGGGTTAAAACTTGCTTACAAAACTTTCTAAGGTAGTATGCAATGCCACCTAATGGCACATACATAAGCCCCCAAGTTAGTATGTGGCCTAACCGCAATAGTGCATACCTTAGTTTCCTTAAAGAAAATGAAGCCTTGGAAGTTTGTTGCGACTTTTTGTGCATAATCAAATAGAGGAATAGGGTCCTTTTAACATTTAAAAGTGTTAATTGCTTCTATGTATCTTTCTAATTAGTACTAAGTACTTAATGGTGGGTTAACGTTGCATAAGAGATGCTTTGGATTGTGCTAGAGAATTGGTTTTTATCTCAATTTTTCATTACTGTGAAGTTTAATATTGTAGTTCCTTGATGCATATATCTTTTCCATGTTCTAATTAGTTTATAAATTAACCATCAAGAATGAAGCATTGTCCATAATATTATATTTGTTTATGTGTTCCATGACTTTCTTCTTATGGTTAGTTATCTTCATAGTCTTCTAATCATTGATGATCCTTTTACATATTTAAGATCTCTGATGAATGCCATTACAAGTTACAATTTACCTGAATTTTCCTTACAAAACCCAATACAATGAGGTCGCCTCTCTTCACCCATTTCTTGGTCATCATGGGGGAGCGGGTTTTTCACAAAGTTAATATTGTATAAGCTTTGATAAGTTTATTTATTTTCTAAATATAGTATAAACCTCATACTTCTAATTGAAAGCTTAGGCGAATAATTGATTCATTGCCTTCAATTGAAAGAAATTAATTATCGTGAGGGTCACTTGTCATTGATAGCAATGTCACCAATGAAGATATTAGGTTATCATCATTTGTCATGTAATTGGAATAGGTTGATATATGTTCGGCACAATTTGTCTTGTTTCTACCATTATCTTTGTTTGTTTTTCTTTAACTTCTCTTTTAGATTGCGGTATTCTATATGATCTTATTACGAGAACTTTTCGAATGAGATGGATGTTGGTTTCTTTTCAGA
The DNA here is from genome assembly GCA_039657365.1 of Stephania yunnanensis. NCBI lineage: Eukaryota > Viridiplantae > Streptophyta > Magnoliopsida > Ranunculales > Menispermaceae > Stephania > Stephania yunnanensis. The sequence goes on from CM077580.1 coordinate 27,546,274, forward strand.
AAAAACAAATGTTGTAGTTTCATTTTGAGTTTGGTATGATGAATATTGTTGTGGTTGTTGTGTTTACTATTAGTGTCCATTTTTTGGCTTGCTTTCTTTAATAGAGTTGAATAATACTTGAACCATGTACAGATTCGTAGTAATTAAGGATTGAGTTTTTTTTGTAGACTCTGTTTTTCCATTACGATTGACTATAATTGTTGTTAACAATTCTTAGAAAACAATTCAAAGGAGAGTGAAAATGATAGAACAAATTCTACGATTGTATTTGAATCAAGACTTGAACCTATAAAACTATGAAAATCAAATACTAACACTAGAACAAATTCTACTTTTCATAGAGGTTTTGAACCTCTATGAGAGACTTTTCATAGAGGTTTTTGACCTCTATGAAAAGTGTTATCTTTTAAGGCGTTATCGTATCTTCAAAGCTTACATAGGGGTTTCAAACCTCTATCAAATCTTGGCTATTTCATAGGGGTTTGAAACCTCTATAATATCTTCAAAGGCTTACATTAGGGTTTCAAACCCCTATCAATTGTAGTGATTTCATAGGGGTTTGAAACCTCTATATTATCATCAAAGGCTTACAAAAGGGTTTTAAACCCCTATCAAATGTAATCTAAAAAAAACTAGTCGAAAATGCCCAGAATTAATTTCCATTTCCATTTTCAATTGAAAATATACAAATCTACATTCCACTCGCTATATTATTATTCCATCAAGAAATTCGCAATGTTCTACAACCAATCAACAAAACAACAAATCGATAGCCACACATTTTACGAAACCCACTAAAATGATCGAAAATCAAACAAATATTGAATCTTGAATAACAGCGATTCCTTCAACAAAAGGGAAGCATGAACCTTAAGAACATCAATGATTCTTTCAACAGTAAGAACATCATCATATCTGGAAACAAGCACAATGGAAGCACTACCCAGTTCTCATTGATCTAAACCTAACTTGTTCCTAATAGAGACAAGAAGATTCACTGCAAAAAAAAATCACATGTTGCTAAGAATAATATAAATAATAAAAAAGATAAGAGCAAACTTAACAAGATATCATATTATTTCATTCTTAGAAATGATCTTGTAAAAAAAATCACATGTTGCTAAGAATAATATAAAAAAATCACATGTCGCGATTACCTTTAATGTGCATTGTACCATAGTGATCACAATATATTTTGCCTAATTTAAGGTTGTAAATAGAACTTGTGACCTGAAATATATATCTGAGTCACTAAACATGCTCAATATATGACACTTTTTTTTTTAGGTTTGCTCAATAGATGACTTGATTTAATGAATGTTGATGATTTTGTTTACCTTACTCCACTGAAAAATATCGCCATCATCAAACTCAAAAGTCAGAACACCAACAGGATCAAGTTGGATTGAACGGCCCTAAAACTTGCTTTTCATATTACTATCTCCCCAAAACTTCCATCCCCTGTCTTCACAGTGGCATGCAACAATCATTGGATGATGACTAACCTGTCTCAAAGGGCAACAAATCTCAAATTAGTCCAGTCCTTTATACACTTATAATTTCAAACAAAAATATGCATTCATAGAATGTAAGATATAAAACATAGTTGCGGAAGGGGAAATAACAATTTGTTATAAAAATCAAAACAAAGAAATTTGCAACCTATCATACGAGAAAAATTAAAATAAAAGGAAAAGAGACATCACAAAGAAAAAATTTAAAAAATAAATTTGTTGATTAGAAAATTGGGTAACAAAGAAAGAAAGAAGAGAGATTGAAGAGAATTAAAGAAGAAGATCTGGAGAGCAATTCAGGGAGAAGAGAAAGAGAAAAGAAGAGACATAATGAAGAAGCAGAAACTGAGAAAGACAGGGCGAGAAAAAATGACAGACTTCTTAAACTTCCTCTTTCTAAAAGAGTACAATAAACAACAAATAGAAAATAGATGCATTTTTTCTATACAAAAAGAAAAAAGAAAAAGAAAACAAATGCAGTATATTGGATAAAAAGATCCACTTGGAATTTTACCTCATTCAATAAGGAGTTCGAATCATATTGGCCTGATAAAGCATAGTATGTTTGTATCTCTAGATTCTGAACTGAGAGGAAGTAGTTTAAGTTAAAAACTGAATTGGAATACAACAATCTAGAAAGGTTAGAATAAAATAATAAGCTTTAAAATGTTTTCTTATGCGATTGTTATAGTTTAACAAAGTAAAGGTGTAAATTGGCATTTTACAGCCTCATTTGTGATATAATACTAAAAAGAAAAAAGAAAAAAGAAAAAAGAAGCATATAATCGATCATAAAACTTTGTAAACTTCGCATATGCTTTAACACAAACAATTTTTTCAAATGTTGTACATAATATAATGACTTATGAAAACAACATCTTGAATATTACCTTCATATAATGAGCAAGCAATCCAGGCTTTCCCTTATTAAGACTTGCATATCATCCTTCCGTGTTACTTCATTAGAGCAAGAAACTATAAAATTTAAATTTTTGTGTGTGTGTAAATAAAGTTCCCATGACATGGGTATTATTGTTGTTGCCCTATACATACATATAATGTGCCACCTATACATACGTATAATGTGTCGAATGGAATGGAAGGCGACTTCAAAGTACCTTTATCGATTCGAGAATTTGACGAAGGGACTTTTATGCATGGAAAAAGATCAACTCGATCATCTTCCGTCCTCAAAAAGTCAAAAATTATCAAAGCAACGAAAGCAAGTGACTGCAAAAGAAAGTCCAGAAAATAGCCAATGCTGCAAAATAATAAATGCAAGTTAAGAATGCTGAAAAACTTCAAAGTTACAGAAAAAAGTCAACCTTCTAAAAAGAACTTCTGACCTGCAAACATAATTAATACTTGGCATGTTGGAATAGTAATATAACTTCCAACTGTAAATGCTAAAATCCGAGATAAGCTAGCTAAGGTAATAGATGGCCCGACTTTAACTAAAGCATTGCTTATTCGTCCTTCTAAAGGCATGTCTGATAGTTGCCTCTTTACAGCATGGACCAAGATACACATGTTATCAACTCCAACCTGGTAGCAAGATGTCTAATTTAATAGACTGCTTGACCAAAAAGAATTTTTCAATTTAAAAGAGCATGTAATCCATTCTTGATTAGTTTCTGCAGGATCAATTCAGTATTAAAAGGACAAATGAAACTTTTTAGGTTATTCGAGACTCATAATGACATTCAATAATATTATCTTATAATCTACAATAAATGGAGGTAACAAAAAAAAGGGTCTTGAAAAAAGCTTTAATCCAATATCATATAATAAATGCTTTTAGACAATATGCCGTCATTTGGACAAGAAAAAACAGTCATACTCATATCCACCTACCTGTGAATCCAAATATTTGCATATCATTTCTAAGTGTAAGATTGTTTGTTCAAGCCCTTTTTGTTGTTGCTCAGGAACCACTTTGACATTCTATTCCAATTGTGGACAAGAGATAGACGAAGAAACCTTCCAGCTCGAATATCGATCAATTTGACTAAAAGCATATAATGCAAGCCCAGAGCCATCTGTCTGCAAAAGACCCATATACATCTATCGATACAAATGTCACAACGAAAAAGAAAAGTGAAAGAGAAACACTCAGATAAATATTTATGACAAGTGAAAGAGAAACACTCAGGTAAATAATATAGTGAACATCAAAAATTGTTCAAACAAGTGCATTCCCACTACAAGAAAATCACCAAATCAAGTCAAATAGAAGACAAAAACAAAAACCCATATGAGAAAAACAAGGAACAGTACCTCCGATCGTCTTCTCGTGCTATGCTTCATTGGTGTTAAAGAGATCAAAGAGAGGAGGACTAGTGCCTAGTGGGACCATTCGCCATTGGCATAGATGATAGAAAATGACTGAGATTCCTTTTCTGGTTGACGCTGCCTAAGAAAATTTACCTACAGTTAATGCATTGACATTGAAAATGATTAGGCAAAGCGGATTCAAAAATTAGAAGAATAAAAAATAAAAAAGGAAAAATCCAAGCATCATGTCTGATTAATTTCCATTGACATACAGTTCAGGAATTATTTTTGTAACCGAATTGAGTCTCAATTGTTTTCGCTATAAAATAATGTTGTTGTCGGATTAAACCAGAAAAATGTTAGCAATAGAAGCCAAGTCCATCCAGGACACTTTCCCTGACTTACCGCAGATAGCCTGAAAGGGCAGAACTTAGGCATGTTACAAGCATCAACCATATGTTAGAGACACATGCATGTATGTATGGAGAAGTGAGAGCAAAGCAGAATGTATTTAAAGAAACACAAAAGTAACAAAGATTAGTCTCATACAAAGCACTTAAAACTAGACAAAATAATCTCATTTTCTACATACGAGCAAAAGTAATAGAAAAGAAGATATTGAAACAAATACGAAACATTGAAACTCATCAAATTTCTAGCACCATCTATTCGCTCTTCCCATCATCTGCAAGCATAAAAAAATTAAATTCAGAGACACAAGATGAGTAAAAAAATAAAACTAAATATTTGAAACGTACTTTCCTCAAGTGTTAGGTATGAAGACATGTTGTTTGGGCCATGTAATCGATTCCCCTAAAGCTTTCTCTATTGTCCTCATATTAGCTTGAGTCCTTTACTTTTCTTGCTCTCTTTTTTGCAGCTTTTAAACTCTATTCATTTAAGGAAAGAAAATATCATAATTAGTAAATGAGCACAAATAAATTCATCAACCTATAAAGTGATTAACTAAATCAATTTTTTACCTCTCCCTTATACATTTTTTTTCCTCGAATCTACACACACTATGTCAACAACAAAATAGATGGTTGTAAAAAATACCTGCAAATGCTCCAGTTAGAACATGTGAAAAGACAAAGAAAAGCAAAAGAGAAATTATTAGCACAAGAATAAAAGAAGATAATAATATTGCTACAACTTAATCAGCCATAAAGTGATTAATATAAGCATTTGATCAGTCATTCGTGAATAAGTCCTTCATCCCTAACAACTCCATCACCTTCATCCCTAGCAACTTCATCTCTTTCATCCCTATCAACTCCATCCCCATCATCCATTTCATCATCTTCATCCGTAGCAACTCCATCCCCATCATCCCTAACAACTCCATCTCCTTCATCCCCTTCATCCGTAGCAACTTCATCCCCATCATCCCCTTCATCCGTAGCAACTCTATCCCCTTCATCATTTGTGACTTCATTCCTTACAATGGGGCTACTCTCTCCATGATGGAACCAAATTGTATACATGAGATCCAGTCCATATATGATTAGATGGTTGTATGCAATATCACACTTCACACGAGACATGTTTCGATAGTTTTGACAAGGACACCTAATTCCTTCTGGATGTCCTTCTCTAGCTTGAGCTTGAAGAACGAATGCATTTGCTCCTTTACAATATTCTTTTGAAACTCTAATACAAACAAAAAAAACTTTAAATAGTAAGTTTCAACCTTATATAAAATATGAATGCTTCTATTACTATAAAAAGATAATATTAACCTCGAATGTCTGGCCCAACCTTTATCCATCCTGAGATTGTAATCTTTGCTCTGTTAAATTTGAAGAACGTTAATATCTATTACCTCCTTTTTGTTTAAAATTCTTTGTACATATTTTAAAATTCTTGCATTTAAAATTAATAAGAAGTAATTCAATTATTGCAACTGATGGAAAATTAATGTTAATCATATATGTACATCTAGCAAAACTCATATTGCATCTTAGTTACTTCAACTGTAAATTATATCTATCCACTGTAACTTTTAGGTCTACCTGTGATCTGTCTACCTGTGATCTAACACAATGCCTTAACTTCATTTCGTGGGAGGTATAAGGTTCAACCGTTCAAGCTTTATCATTAAATCTTAATCTTTCTTAAACATGTGCATACTTGGCATTAGCATTTTTTCGAACATCTAACAATACTCTCTTAACACAATCATCATTACAGGCATGGAGGCTATGGAGTGATAGGAGAGGATTGGAATTGGTGGATCCACTATTAGAGAAGTGAAGTATCAATTCATATGAAAATGTTGAGATGCATTCACATAGGATTGTTGTGTGTTCAAGCAAACCCAAATGATAGGCCAACCATTTGCACAGTAATATTAATGTTGGGAAGTGAAATGGAACCACTTCCTCGACCCAAAGAGCCTACTTTTTATGTAGCTGATTCTGTCAGCATTGAATTAGATGATCAATCTTCATCAACAGGCAGGCCTAATTCAACCAACAAGTTGAAAATTACCAACTTAACACCAAGATGAGGGCTACGAAAGACGGCTCGTCGGATGTAAATTGTATGATTGGTTTTGTATATCTTAAACATCATTTAATTTTAGCTAGGTAGCTCTAAGTAGACATCAAAAATTTGTTTTGGGATGATTTAACATTCTACAATAAGTAACCGAAAAATCAAATAAGAAGCAACGAAATTCCTTAATGAATTCAAAGATGTAAATTGTATGATTGCTTTTCATTCAAAGATGGCCAAACTAAGTTTGAACTTTAATGAATGCTCAAAAGTGCAACCAAGGGTTTAATTCGGGGGGTAACATAACAAACTAAATTTATTTTTGTGCTCTGGTATTCACTAGAACAAATTCTACTTTTCATAGAGGTTTTGAACCTCTATGAAAGACTTTTCATTGAATAGGATATAAAACCTCACATTAGTTCATAAACCAAGCAAAGAAGACATTAATAAAAAGAGTAAAATTTAAAGAAGTATTGACCTTGATTTCTAAAAATAAAAAAGAATGAATTGAAAAACAAAATATAATGTAAACATAATTTTTTTGGTAAAGAAAGAGCAGTTGGAAACAAGTATACCTCTTGAATCAATTTACCAGCCGAACTGCCTCAAACCTCAAGAGTTCATCGATTTTATTAGAAGAAGATGTTCTTCCTGGACGTTCCCCGCCATGAAGCACGTCTCGGATCCATAACGATGTTCTGCAAAGCTTATCGCCAAAGCCAATTCAACATAGAACCTATAAAATCAACTACATTCATCTCTAATTCAAGTCACAAAACCATTAAAAACAAAATTTAGTTAACCGAATCAATAACGCAGAACCAAATGAACCATAGAAACAATCTCATCTAACCTAATCAACACAGCGAGACTGTAATTCAGTCTAGATGATCAAAATTAAACAACAGAACCAAAGATTCACAGCTTCATCAAATCGAATCGTCAGGGTTTGAGATCGATCGAGTCTAACCTTGTAGATTGGACAACTGGTCTTGAGATCGAAGAAGGTCCGAGAGCGGTGAAGAAGAGGCAAGGTGGAGGCGGACCAAACCCTATATGAAGAAGGTCCGATTGCGAGTGCAAAATTCTCTAATTCAGAGTTGACGGACGCGAGTGCGAGAGTGTTGGGCAAGACGTGCGAGAGTGTTGGGAGAAAGTGAGCGAGTGAGAGTGTTGAGGGCTGTTGGGCGAGAGTGAGCGAGTGAGGGCTGTTGGGCGAGAGTGAGCGAGGCGAGAGTGAGCGAGTGAGAGTGTTGAGTGAGAGTGTTGAGGGCATTTGTTGTTCTTGGCTAAGAGTTTCCATAGGGTTTTTTTAACCTCCATGAATTAGTGCTATTAAAAGCCTAATTGTCTAATTCATAGGGGTTAATTAAAACTTCTATCTATTAAGTGCCATTAAAAGCTCAAATTGTCTAATTCATGGGGGTTAATTAAAACCTCTATCTATTAAGTGCTATCAAAAGTTAAATTTGTTCTAGTGTAATAAATTAATATAATCAGAATTTTCCATTAAGACTAAGATTTCAAACACATATCTTTCAATAATCATTATCTAGGTTGTTAAGATCATCAATTCAACATCAAATTAGATCATGATAGAACACAAATCTTAAGTGGAAAAACTATATTGATCTAATTAATTTCTGATAACACATGTATATTTACTTTACACATAATAAAATATAGATTAGTTAGAGAATTACGTGGGGAAGTGATTATTTATTTGAAATACCTTAAGCATTACACCAAAAAACTTTATCGCCCTCATGAGCCTCAACACATTCGACACTTTGTTTGACAGTACAAGTGCCATTTTATAGGCTTGTGGGGGAACATTTAATCTTTCCACATTAATATCAATTTTCATCAAATTAATAATCTAAAGGAAGCTCAAAAGACTTAAGATAATTCATAAATTATGTAAAATAAATATAAGTTTATGAGACACATAATGGTCTTACAACTATGAATATATGATTTTTTATTTAAATAAAAAATATGTGTTAGTTATTTGAGGCTAGCCGAGTGCTTTTGAATATCTCGGGTACGCCCATGTGCACTGCGCACGTATCATGATCTCGTTGGTTGGGCTATGCTTCACATTTGTAAAGTCGATTGCAAAACGTGTGCATTTTGTTACATAAAGTGGCAATTAATTTGATTGCCCTTTTTTTTTTGAAAAGTTTGCCTTAATTTGAATCATAATAATGATTTTATTACAAACCAAACAACCAATTTGAGGGTATTTGCTGGTGTAATTATGTTAGTATTTGTACACAGCGAGCACCTAAATTTTTCTCTGATGTAATTATATGTTGTGTCCAATTATAAAATACAGTTTTGTATATTTATCCATAAAATGGACCGCGCATATTACGAACATATGATATTTAGTCCATGTATGTATGCCATATCCATTTGGGAGAACGGATGAGGATTAAAATATTCAAATTTTTTATGGAATGCCTGCAGTGTTCTCATTAGCCAAGAGAATGACTAAGCGCATTAATTGTATGGCTACATACAAAACTTGAGCCGCATTTATGTGCCGATTGAAGGCTAACAAAGGACTTTGATGGATCTTTAATTAAAATAGCCTATAATTTTGGTTTTTCCATTTCGATTTCGAGTGCTTATCACTATTTACGACAAATATGTGATTTTCAATTTGGTATTAAATTGGAAAAAGTAATTTTAAATTTCGGCTTTCGGCAATGGACTTCCTATAAAAAACGCAATCCCATTTAAATTTTAAATTTAATTGTTTCATTGGAATCTAAAATTAATTTTGGGTTGGCGTAGCTAATTGTATTTATGTAGTCGGTCTTTTTTTTTCCTTGATCTAGTCGATTAATTATTTATGACAAGTCCACACACATTATGCCACGATAAAACCGTGATAATTGCACGTTTAAATCATTGATTTAATTTGTGCCATAGATATGAAATTATGGTGTTGCTCATGTACTTTGTTCACATCTTCTGCCAAGTGGATTTTGAAAACACATAAAATAATGTATTGTATGTATTAAGTGGATATGGTTGGTTAATTACTTACTGTCACGCTCAATATATTTTTGATCTACATGCATATAGAATGTGCTGGTGCATGCATTAAAATAATCAATTCAATATATATAAAGTAGTTCTACCATGATAATTAAAAAAAATCACTATAAATGATGATTTTAAATTTTGACAATTCTAACGATGAATAAGCATTCTTGGAACTTGTTCACCACTGTAGAATTTCATATATATATATATATATATATAGTGCTTTTTGTCACAGGGCTATTAAGTGAGGGGTTTACCTTAAGGAAAATTTTCTCGCTCAAACTAACCCGTAGTGCTAAGGGCCACATTAGTTCAACACTACCAATACTCAAAGTGAATAAACAACAAACAATGACACCAAGAAAAAGTTTTACTAAACTCTCAATGGGAATACAACACTGGTACTATATGTTTCCCCAAGCCTAGAGTCCATGGCTTTACAAACCAGCCAACAAGTAGTTACATAACCGTCAAGGACACCTGTCTTGATTTCATTCATTCGTAGACTAAGTAAAACCCCACTCCTAGTGGTCCAGGTAGTTACCCAACTGCCTTGTTCCCTTGCTGTCACCGGGTTCCACAACCGCCACAATTGCTTGGTCAATTACCACATGTTTCATGTATTTGGGACATTCTCGGACGTGTCGTGGTCATGTCAGGGGCCATGACCAAGGTAGCTACTCAACCGTCTGGAACCACCTTGACTTGTTCCATCCGTGCCTCAAGGTGACTTGGTCCATGTTTCGCTTAAGGATAGGGACTGCTCGGTGGTGCCTAGTTGAGCCTAGGCACCCTGGGTGCTAGCCGGGGCTCGGTCGAGTCCCACCGGCTTGGGGTGGCTCCGACCATGGGTCTGTGGGTCTTGCCTTGACATGGTTGCCCAAGGCATGCTCTAGGGTCTTCCTTGCGTCTATGCTCATGCCATCCCTAGAGAGAACACACCTCTCCTTATAGTAGATGTTAAGTCGTTCCCTGAACTCCAATAGGAAACATCAAGAAATGAGACCAATCGTACTTTGACTTGGTCAATACCCAAGTCAAGCTTTGTCAACCCTTGTTAAGGTATGTCTTACCCATGCCAAGACGTTGCCTTGTTCGTGCCAGGGCTCGACCTTGCACGTGCCCAAGGAACCTGCCAAGGCGTGACCTTGCTCGTGTCAAAGGAATCTGCCAAGGTGTGATCTTGCCCATGTCAATGGAATCTGCTAAGGCGTGGCCTTGCTCGTGTTAAGGCGCGACCTTACTCGTGCCCAAGGAACCTGCCAATGCGTGACCTTGCCCGTGCAAAAGGAATCTGCCAAGGCGCGGTCTTGCTCATGCCAAAGGAACTTGCTAATACACGACCTTACTTGTGCCAAGACGCAGCCTTGCTCGTGCCAAGGGAATCTACCAAGGCTTGCTCGTGCTTGTGCCAAGGGATGCGCCAAGGCATGTGCCAAGGCGCAACCTCGTCCGCGCCCAGGCACCAAGCCTAGGCACGCGCGACCTCGTCCACGCCTATGCACTGCCTCATCCGTCCTGCATGTTGTCCTGCAACCAAACCTTATAGAACCATTCGAGTCCTCCAAAACTCGACTACTTGCTAGTTTCTCACTTCCCAGCCCAGCCTACTCGGGTCACGCTATTGAGGGGCTGACAAACATCCCCCCGCCAAAATGTTCGATGCCCTCATCGAACTGCTCGGTTGCAGCCGCTTCTGGTAGTCTGTTATCTCCTTCTCAAACTGCCATAAATTAGTGTCTCATTCCTAAATAGGTTCATCAACATCAACCCACTTGATCAAGTAAAAACTTCACCTATTTTTCTTGCTCTGACCACGCGTCTCGTGGCTTAGAATTTGCTCAATTTCACCCGCAAACTCCTTTCGTACTAAGGGCGGAGCCCGTCTTGTTGTGTTCCTCCCTGGATCTGCCTCATTAGAGTGGAAAGGTATAAGGTAGCTGACATGGATTGTAGGATGTATCTTCAACCTTTTTGGTAGCTTAAGGTGATAAGCCACCCTCCCAACTCGCTTGACCACCTCAAATGGTCATTCGTATAGCTGAACCAGGCCCTTGTGCGTCTCCTTCTTGTTGAACATCTTTAAAATTCGAGGAGCGAGCTTCAACAAAACTAGGGCTCCTTCCTAGAACTCCAAGGGTCTTCTGTTTTGGTCAGCATACTTTTTCATCCTTCGGAAAGCTTTGGGCAAACTGTCTTGAGCTGCCTCCCTCAGCTTCTGCTTGTTCCTTGCAAAGCGATAAGTCGTTGTACTCAACCCCATTGACTTTGATTTGGCTACCTCATGTGGAGTAGCCAATTGTTGTCCCGTCGCCACCTCAAATGGACTCAGCTCCGTAGCCGAGCTTTTGTGAAGATTGTAGCGGAATTAGTCTGCATCAAGTAAATCCACCCAGTTAAAATGACTTGCATTCACATAGTGTCTGAGGTAGTCCCTAGCAATGCATTGATCCTCTCTGTCTACCAATCCGTTTGAGGATGGTTTAATTTGTTATCAGAAATTTTAACTCCAAACCCATTAGATTGAATAGGGCAATCTAAAACCTTCCAGTGAACTGAGCGTCACGATCACTAATAATGTCCTCCGGTATCCCCCAATATTTTGCCACATGCTTTACGAACGGCTCCACAGTCATGTTTGCATCACACTTTAGGAAGACCAGTGATGAACTGGTCGTCCATCCATGTCGAATTTGCAAATCGTGAACGTCCGTATCAGCCTCGTATACGCATATATACTATTACACATCAAAATATATAACGTATAAGCCTTGGCACTTCCCGTCCCATGTTTGCTTCCCAACTAAAGTTCTAAGGCAAGTACATCGGGTTTCTACATCTAAATATATTTTTTTAAGTCTTATGCTCTTTAAGTTAATTTTTCGAGGTTCCTCGAACTCTCGCTCTGATACCAACTATGACGGCCCCAAATTCCGAGACAAACCGGGCACCGTCACGTCGCCGGACACATCACCAAGCCATGCCACGTCACTTGCACACCTGTCTGTGACGGCCCGCGAACTCACCATCTAATACTCCAACTTAGTAAATTTTGATATTTAAATGATTATTTTAGCAAAATATACTAAGTTATAAAGTTTTTATAACTTAATTCATTTGTTTTGATTTATTTAAGTTATTTTAGTAGCGGACATATAATTAATGTAAACAAGTTATGCAATATTTAACAACCAATGGGGTGGAAACCCGGTAAAATGATATTATGTATATCATTTAAGGCGACAAGATGTATAATAAGTGTCGATATACATGTATTAGGTAAAAGTCTCTCAAAAAGATCCCAAGAAAATATATATACGTAAATATAAACACCTACGAGTAAGCTAGTGGAGGCGCTCCAAATAGAGGTAGTCGCCGATCACCGTTTTCCCCCGGCTCGTCGTTGGATCTGCAACTCGCCACCAACAGGCAATGACAAGTTTCAGGTGAGTAAATCCCCGAGAAATTCAGTTAGTATTCACAAGAAATCCAAGAAAACGGCTACAATTCATGCATAAAAAATAAATGAACATAAATGTAAAGCATGAATATAAGTCGTGAGATAATCAAGAATACGGAACGCCAGTGTGGTGTACAACTGTCGAGCCCTGGGACATAAATACCAAACCAAGAAGGCCCTGAAGGTGAGGAAATCTGCACCCCCTCTTCACGGTCGAAATGAGGAACTCTGTTGGTCGGAAGGTAGACTTCTGCCCAACGCCTCAAAAGAGAGGAAATCTGTGACGGAGGTGGGCCTTACGTCAACTCGCTCTCGAGATCATCGACTCGCTGAGAGAAATCTCACGCGTAGTCTAGGGTATGACCAACACCGTAGCAACAATCGGATCGAGGTCACACCGTCCCTTCGACCATACACAGACAGATGCGGGAATAGAGTAAACATGCAAACTGAACTGGCGAAAAGTATTGTGAAATAAATAATTTGCAAGGAAAAAATATTTAAATTATGAACTGACTTTCTTGTGGGTTTACTTACCTCAAGCAATCGCAATTGCCTTTAAAACGCCCCGCACTCGCCTCGAGATACGAACCCGACACCCGACTCCTAAGACCCTGGTGTCCATTTGTACCATTTAGTACTAATTTACTAAGTCATTTAATCATGGCCAAATTCCTTACATAAAACTCATCATGGCCTTCAAAATCATTGAATCCACCGCATCGTCGAGCTTCGTCGAATTCGTGCCTCTCGTCGAGGATCAATCGGTTCGACGACGCGCCACCGCGCAGTTGCTCCGCGTCGTTCATCGTGTCATTGTCGCTGTCGATCCAACGCCGCTGCCTTGCCGACCCCGGTGTCGCCGCCACTGTCTCGCCGGTGTCGCTGTCGCGCACTGCCAAGCCGCGCCGAAGCTCGCTGCTGCGCGTGCCGCCTTGCGGTGCTCGCCGGCATCGCTGCTCATCGGCGCTGCTTTGCTAGCGACGTCACTACCGCGTCGTCGTGCGCCGCTGCTTTCTCGCTCTGCTCGCTCGCTCGCGCCGCCGCATTGGAGCAACCGTCTCCGCACGAGCCATTGTCGCGACCGGCTGCTGCTGCCCCTGGCGCTCTCTCTCGCGCCATCTTTGGATCTTTCTCCGTCGCATCGCTGCTCCTCCGCGCCGCTGCTGTCCGTCCGCCGTTGGGGAGCTCTGCTGTCGCTCGCGCCACTCGCTTTCACGCGCCTGGGATCGTCCGTCGCTGCCACCGGGGAGCTCCGCCTCTACCGCCATATCTCTTCTCTTCTATCTCTCATCTCCTTCTTCGTCTCCTTTCCTATCTCTCCCACCTCTTTCTCTCTCTTCCAGTTGCTCTCTCTCTCTCTCTTCTTTTCTCTTTTCTTTCTCTTTCCTATCCGTTTTAACAAAAAGTTTTTTTTTGGAGAAAAAGACAAAATAGCATGATGAGGGATGGGTTTGATGTGACGTGTGAGATGATGTGTGATGTGATGTGACACTCAACCCCATACTACCCGGTACAGCCGCGTTACGTGCACACCGCGACGTGCACAGTCTCGTCACTACCCGCGCACAACGCGACCAAGCGAAATTCTCGATTAACGCGGCACGAGTTATTAAATAATAATAAAGTAATTAAATACTTGCCACACAAAAATAACATATTCCCGATTAGACGTGCCATAGACTTTTTCACGACGTCCACGTGGGTCTGAGCTTATGTTATTAATTTGTAATTAGCCGGTTAATCGGGATTAATTAAAGCGAGCCGTTACAATCTTCCCAACTAAAAGAAATTTCGTCCCGAAATTCAAACTTAATCCAATCTCTACCTTGGAACCAGTGGGGTATCGTATTCGCATGGTAGACTCTCTTTCCTCAATGAGGTCCTTCAAGGGAGAAACCTTCAAATAAACTAAATCATCCGCTCGTGTGACCCCGTGCATCGAGGCACTATCCCGACTCAACTTGTCGATATTATATAATATCGTATAAGACCTCAATCTGGTCTTTACTTGAAACCTTAATTTAATTTTAAATTTTTAACCAATCAACAACTATTAGATATCATTTTAAGTGCTCACACAAATCATGTTCTTTTCACATGTCGCTTGACTACAATTGGGCACCCTAGACATATACGCTAACCTTTATACCAAAATCTAGAGGTTATCGTGTTTCATCGAGATGAAGGTGCTTGCTAATCTGACACACAAATAAAGCTTCAATGGCGATACCTTCGCTCTTTTGTCATTTCTGTTGACAACCCTGGAACCCACCATCTCTGATTATGTCCTACCCAAAAATATATCAAGTTACTCGATCGTAGTGAAAATATTTTTAGGCACTTCTTCATCGTTTTGCTTTATTATCATATTTAAGGTGTTCAAAGATTTTCTGCGATGCTAAACAAGTACAATTTTCCAATTGAACTACGCTCGAAACTCCAAATATTTAACTTCATATTAAGCCGTGTTTTAGGTTCTCGAATGCAGTTGAAACGTGCGTCCTCATGCATTAGTTGTAGCGTATGCCTAGCTAGGTCATACCTCTCATATACAAGGATCTAAAAAGTGTAATAACTCAAATGGTAAGGTTGACCTTTGCTTCTCTTGATTCTCTAAAGAGTCGTGCATGGATAGATTTTAGATCTGCAGACACTCCGCTTCTTCTATTTCCTACCAGGATGTCAGAGCTAATATTTACGACAATAATTAATCTACTAACTCCAACTTCGTCTCTTGGACTTCCAGAGTTAAAACTTAACTCTCCATCTTTAACGCGTACCTAGAATCTTCTGTTTCCCTGTTTAAGAATCTAGTCATAATACATCACCTAAATCTTTCTTGTTTCGCCACACAACTATTTTTTCCTCGAAACTAATGACTCACACGCGCTTAGTTCGATTTAAATCACTAAGCCTTCAAGGCTTTCCATGTCCCTTTAGGGCATTATCCCTAATGTTCAGCGGGTTGGGTCGGACTAATCAGAATTGCAAAATCTATTACGATTGACTAAATTTTGGATTCGTGAGAACTTCGGAACAACTCATTCCTTAGGTTGGCTCGAGGTCATTTCGACCTTAAATATATTTGCAAACTCTATTTCGGCTCGCGTTCCTGATTTGTTTTCAGTCCAATAAGTTGTAGTGTGGCCCCACTGACCTCACGGACCACGAACAAGTCATGGCACAATAGTGGAGTTACTCAAACTGCTATTTCTGCAAAACTACTCCAACGCTCTCGCCAAAGCTAAAGGAGTCTGTACTTGCTTCCATGTAGTTCTGAGTCATCTCAACACTATCTGCTTACATAGAGTCTACTAAAAACCTATTTGTCCCACGTCTTACACATGTTCCTAATCGTCAATCTGACGATCACTAGAGTGGACTGTGTAGCATAAGCTAGACATTTATTTTTATAGCTATCGTGAATGATTTTATATAAGCTATACCTCACTCACAATGTCAACTATCGTACTACACACCTTATACGTGTCAACTCAGAAAGAGGTCATTCCTATCTTGCATATATCATTTCCCTAAAGTGTTCAAACTAATAGGGTGTTTTGACTCACAACCTACGGTATGCATGAAGTAATCGTCAAAATCTTAATCTCGACAAGACACCAAGGTGTGATAATATTTGTTTCTATTAATTATTTAACTTCGCATTAGACCGCCTTTCCTTACTTGTTGCAATATTCAAACTGGTGGTGCACTGACCTAGAAAGTCATGGCTTACGTAAACATTCTCGGCAATTATCATTTGCCAACCTAAAATAGGCATCCTATGCCAATTTGGTTATGGTAGCATCTTACCTTCGGCTTCCATGCCGAGAATAACGTATGTGTTGGCTCAACTCACCTATCATGTGGCTAGGTTTAAAATGATATAACGTCACCCTCTCCAAACATTTATTATTTGAACTAATAATTAAATTTTGTGAAGGCCCGGTCCTACCTCGTCGGTCTCCTACCTCGTGGGTCTAATCCCACCTCGTAGGTCTCACTCCGACCTCGCAGGTCGCTGGAACCCTCAGGTAGAGTGGGTCAAGACCACCCACTCCATCCACTCTCTCCACGCGCATGGTTTTCCGCCCCCAATCTCTGGTCAGAGTCCTCGAATAAAATATTGGACCTGAAGTCGCTCGGTCTCAGCTACATCCATCGCAAAAGTAAGCAAGTATGTGAACCTCTCCATGTATTGCGACACCGTCCGGTCACCCTGCCTCAACGTCAAGAACTCCTCCCTCGGTATCAGCTGAATCTCGATCGGGATATACTGATCATAAAAGAATTTCTTGAACTCTGCCTAAGTACTCGGCTCTCCGTGAGCGGCTGTGTGGGCGGTCCACTATACTGCAACATCTCCCCTAAGCATAAATCCGGAAATCCTAGCTCGTATGCCGTCGTAAATCCTCAAAAGTCCTTGAAGTTCCTCGCGTGAAATGATCCACTTCCCAGCTACCTCTGGGTCACCGCCTCCATAATAGTTGCCTGGCTGAAAATGAACGAACTCCTTAATCAAATTCGCCTCAGCTAGTACGGAGGTCTCGAATGTGATCTCTTGTGATGGAGTCAGTGTCTGTGCCATGGCCGGCATAGTCGATGGTGTAGTGACTGCTGGTAGTGTCTTGATAGTAGTGGTCGTGAGCGAGGTCACCGGAACAGTCGGAGCGACAACTGTCTGCTCTATAGTAGTGGCGGCGGCGAGTGCGGCAGAGGTCGGTATTACTGTTGCATGCGCTCGAAGCAATCGAACATCTCCTCGAGCTGCAAACTATGGAGTGCAACCGTGTCGCACAATATCTGATCCGAGTTGACAGGTGTCGAGCCGCTCGGCCGACCTCTATCGTCCGTATGAAGAACGGGTCGTCCATCCATGTCGAATTTGCAAATCGTAAACGTTCGTATCAGCCTCGTATCAGCATATATACTATTACACATCAAAATATATAATGTATAAGCCTTGGCACTTCTCGTCCCATGTTCGCTTCCCAACTAAAGTCTTAAGGCAAGTACATTGGGTTTCAACATCTAAATATTTTTTTTAAGTCTTATGCTCTTTCAGTTAATTTTCTGAGGTTCCTCGAACTCTCGCTCTGATACCAACTGTGACGGCCCCAAATTTCGAGACAAACCGAGCACCACCACGTCGCCGGATATGTCACCAAGCCATGCCACGTCACCTGCACACCTGTCTGTGACGGCCCGCGAACTCACCATCTAATACTCCAACTTAGTAAATTTTGGTATTTAAATGATTATTTTAGCAAACTATACTAAGTCATAAAGTTTTTATAACTTAATTCATTTGTTTTGATTTATTTAAGTTATTTTAGTAGCGGAAGTCTTAATAACATGCATATAATTAATGTAAACAAGTTATGCAATATTTAACAACTTATGGGGTGGAAACCCGGTCAAATGATACCATGTATATCATTTAAGGTGACAAGATGTATAATAAGTGTCGATATACATGTATCAGGTAAAAGTCTCTCAAAAAAATCCCAATAAAATATATATACGTAAATACAAACACCTACGAGTAAGCTAGTGGAGGCACTCGAATCAAAGGTAGTCGCCAATCACCGTCTTTCCCCGGCTCGTCGTAGGATCTGCAACTCGCCACCAACAGGAAATGACAAGTTTCAGGTAAGTAAATCCCCGAGAAATTCAGTTAGTATTCACTAGAAATCCAAGAAAACGGCTACAATTCATGCATATAAAATAAATGAACAGAAATGTAAAGCATGAATATAAGTCGTGAGATGATCAAAAATACGGAATGCGAGTGTGGTGTACAACTGTCGAGCCCTTTGACATAAATACCAAACCGAGAAGGCCCTGGAGGTGAGGAAATCTGCACCCCCTCTTCACGGTCGAAATGAGGAACTCTGTTGGTCGGAAAGTAGACTTCCGCCCAATGCCTCAAAAGAGAGGAAATCTGTGACGAGAGGTGGGCCTCACGTCAACTCATTCTTGAGATCATCAACTCGCTGAGAGAAATCTCACGCGTAGTCTAGGGTGTGACCAACACCGTAGCTACAATCGGATCGAGGTCACACCGTCCCTTCACCCATACACAGACACACGCGGGAATAGAGTAAACATGCAAACTGAACTGGCGAAAAGTAATGTGAAATAAATAATTTACAGGAAAAAATAAGTAAATTCTGTACTGACTTTCTCGTGGGTTTACTTAGCTCAAGCAATCGCAATTGCCTTTAAAACGCCCCGCACTCGCCTCGACATACGAACCCGACACCCGACTCCTAAGTCCCTGGTGCCCATTTGTACCATTAAGTACTAATTTACTAAGTCATTTAATCATGGCCAAATTCCTTACATAAAACTCATCATGGCCTTCAAAATCATTGAATCCATCGCATCGTCGAGCTTCGTCGAAGTCGTGCCTCTTGTCGAGGATCGATCGGTTCGACGACGCGCCACCGCGTAGTTGCTCTGCGCCGTTCACCGTGTCGTTGTCGTTGGGGAGCTGCGCCGTCCGCTCGCGCCACCTGCTCACGGCGCCGCGTCGTCCGTCGCTGCCGCTGGGGAGCTTCACCTCTACCGCCATATCTCTTCTCTTCTATCTCTCATCTCCCTCTTCCTCTCCTTTCCTATCTCTCCCACATTTTTCTCTCTTCCAGTTGCTCTCTCTCTCTTCTTTTCTCTTTTCTTTCTCTCTCCTACTCTTATCCGTTTTGAGAAAAAGACAAAATAACATGATGAGGGATGGGTTTGATGTGACGTCTGAGATGATGTGTGATGTGATGTGACACTCAACCCCGTACTACCCGGTACAGCCGCGTTACGTGCACACCGCGACGTGCACAGTCTCGTCACTACCCGCGCACAACGCGACCAAGCGAAATTCTCGATTAACGCGGCATGAGTTATTAAATAATAATAAAGTAATTAAATACTTGCCACACAAAAATAACATATTCCCGATTAGACGTGCCATAGACTTTTTCACGACGTCCACGTGGGTCTGAGCTTATGTTATTAATTTGTAATTAGCCGGTTAATCGGGATTAATTAAAGCGGGCCGTTTACATCCATGCCCGGATGTCCAGCCCACCGAGCATCATGTGCCTCCCTTAGAAGTTGTCTTCTCAGTCTGCCAGTACTAGGGACATATGGACGTCCTCCTTTAGCATAGAGGACCCCATCTTCGCACCAAAACCTCTGAGTGACTCCCTCAGCCACTAGCTTTAAGAACTTGGTACAAATATTGCTTGTCTCATCTTTGATGCTAGGCAGGAACTCACTTTTGAGCCTTACCACTATTGACACCATTTTGCGACTAAGAGCGTCCAGAATTGAGTTAAACTTTCCAGGGTTATGTTCGAACTGAACATAGAACTCTGCTAGGAAATCCAACCACCTTGCCTGCTTCTGATTGAGCTTCTTCTGACTCATGAAGTAAGTGATAACAACATTGTTTGTCCGCACCACGAAGCTTGTTCCGAACAGGTAATACCTCCAAAGATGGAGAGCATGAAACACAGCCAACTTTTTTTTTCTCATGAGTCGGGTACCTTTGCTCCGCTTCCTTCAATTTTCTACTTTCGAAGGCAATAAGGTGTCCTTCCTGGATAAGTACCACCTCAATGCTCGATCTGATGCGTCAGTATGCACTTCGAAAGGTATGTCAAAATTAGGCAGTCCCAATACTGACCTGCCTCAGTTCTGTCATGGCTTGGTTGCATCGATTCGTCCGTGCCCAAGCCCGATCCTTCTTCAATAGGTCTGCCAGCGGTGCCACTCTCCTTGAGTAACCTTCTATGAACCGCCGGTAGTAATTAACCAAACACTAGAATGATCGCAACTTCTGGACCTTTGTGGGGTTTGGCCACTCCATGATCACCCGCACCTTCTCTTGGTCCATTTGTAATTTACCCTGGCCTACAACATGACAAGGGAAAGTGATCGTTTGCACAACAAACTCACATTTTTCCCTCTTTACATACAAATGGTTAGCCCTCAATGTAGTCAAAACCATCCATAAGTGATCCACACGATCTTGGAGGTTTTGACAATAAATTAAAATATCATCAAGATAAACAACATCAAACCGATCGATGAACTCCCTTAGCACATCGTTCGTCAAATTAGAGAATGTAGCAGGGGCATTTTTCAAGCAAAATGGCACGACTAAGTATTCAAATGATCCATACCTAGTCACCATAGCCGTCTTAGGGACATCACTAGCCGCAATTCGTACTTGATAGTTGTTGGGTTGTGGGGTTCATACGCAGCGGAGATTACAAAACAATTTTGACAAAAACCCCAACAGGATCCGAATCTAATTCCATTAAAAACGTTTAAATCATGAAAAACTTAATCATACCTCAGTCGCAATATACCTTTCTAAAGGTTGATCGATCTCTAAGGCGCTGCCAACGACGAATGCCCTCTACCAGTAGTTCACACATGAACGGCGGCCGAGATTCGAAGTGCTAGCTTCGAGAGAATACCAAACCTTTGTTTCTCTCCAAAACGATCCAGAGCATACCAGAAACCCTAAGTCGTTTCTAAAACGAAAATAGAGTTTCGGCCTTTTGATCTTTCGTACGTGTGTTCTAACTTAAAGCGTCTATTTATACAACCCTTGTATATAAATGATTAAGTAAATTACACATATACCCCTACTTAAAGAAGTATAAGTGTAATGTAAGGACGTTTCCGTCATGAATTTTATCACATAAAATTCATTTTTCTGAACCATCTTAAAATCTCGCAAAACCATTCTTAGTGTGCGACCCAATAGGCTCATACAACGTTGGCAGTGTACTAAAACACATTTTGGTATACAAGTCATAAGCGGCCTCTAGCAAGACATTATGACTACCCACGTTGTACGAATATCAAATCGATACAACCTAATTAATAGTGTATATAACATCCTTTTATCACACGATATCCTTTTGACCAAACATAAGGCATGGAAATGTCATCCAACATGTTCAATCGTACTAGTCTCGATCTTTAGGTAGACTGAAAACATCCAAGTGACATTGATTAATATCAATTCACTTAGACTAGGCCTTTTAACAGTCTAACACATCGAGGGATCCACTGGATATCTTTCTTTATATTAGAGGGACAAATTCTATCTTGATTACACAACTTCATCACATTGCTCACACAGTAACCAATCACAACCTTTATAATCGTCTGGTTCAAGACAACGTTTGATAGCGTCAAATCACTGTGTTCCTAATGTTGAAGTCTCTGGTAATCTCAAGTCAGATGACTGAAAAATATACCTATCATGAGAAACAACTATGACTTAATCCATGTGATGTTCTCATAGAGGGTCGGTCCAGTACTTTGTTCCCTAACAAGTACTCGTGATCTTGATTCATATCCCTATACGTATAATCATCATATAATCATCAATCAAGACTCACACTAGTCTTAATTCAATATAGTTCCCAGTATAATGATCGACTAGGGACATTTAAGATATTTATGTAAATACCCATGGATCTTATTATAATGTAAACATGCAAATTAATTATAATAAACAGCAAATGAAATCCTCTAGTTTATTAACTAAAAGTATTCATAAAGACGGTTAATGGATTGACCTAGGGCACATGCCCCAACAATAGTACCCCGACCTCAAGTCCAACTTCGTGAAGTAGGCTGCGCTGGATAGCCGATCGAACAAGTCTGCCACCAACGGGATAAGGTACTTATTCTATCAGCTTATTCAGTGCC
Source organism: Stephania yunnanensis (assembly GCA_039657365.1). Lineage (NCBI taxonomy): Eukaryota > Viridiplantae > Streptophyta > Magnoliopsida > Ranunculales > Menispermaceae > Stephania > Stephania yunnanensis. Next base: position 27,568,816 of record CM077580.1, read on the forward strand.
CTGTAGTCCATGCTGTCATAGCCTAAATAATTAATACACATTTAATTCATTAATCAGGACCAAATGACCCGTGACGTGGGACCTGCAGCGAGATACGTGTCACTACTGAGGCATTGTGGCCGAGGTAAATGTTATATTTATGTATTGTATGCCTAGTGTACTGTACATGTGTAAACTACTAAGTCAATTCTACGGGTGTGCAGATACCGAGACGAGCGGGAACGCGCCTCGAGTTGCATGCCCACGTGGGCCCGAGGTAGCAGCTCGTGGGGTAAACGTAACTAGGTCAATTATGTTGCATAAAAAAATGAAATATGAAATATGATTAGTGGTTTATATGTGGCCACCTCTACTAAAAATATATATGTAAAAGAGCCTAAAGTAAAGCATTAAAAAATACACCACTGATAGGCCCCTAGATTCACACACACACACACATCTCAACACAAGGGTGTCGAGTATTGGTGTCACTTGAGAGTGACACAAGGGACGAGTGGTGTGAGCAAGACCACATGATGTGCCTCGAGATACATGTGTGGTTTGAGATGTGTGGCTCACAAACACACCAACCCATATCATATAGATATATATTGGTCAAATGGAATTAAAGTCCAAACTTATCTCAATATTTTATCAAAGTCGGTGGAGAAGAAATCGAAAAAAAAAAATGAAACACAGAGAAGTCGAGAAGGAGGAAGAAGAATGTGAGAGAGAGAGAGACCGAAAGCTCGAGGAAGGTGAGTTAATTTGTTGTTCTTATTGAGTGTTGTTGTTGAATGTTGAATTTGGTTGTTGTTGTTGCAGTGGCTATGGAGGATAGGCCTCCATGCCCGAGAGGTGCGCTGGGGAGATGACAAGGGTGTCTCCCTACCATCAAAACCAGTTAGGGTTGGGGTTGGGAGCCAACCCCAACGCCTCAAGAAAAAAATAGAGCGGAGGCTTTCTCGGTACGAAAGGAAAAAGATTGGGAGGGGGGATAGCCAGGTCCGGCTACCCCATGTGAGTTGGGTCGGGCCGACCCTGACCCGAGGGGAGCGGGTAAGACCGCCCCGGGTCCTGCTGGACCGGGTCGGGTTAACCCGGACCCACCCCAATAAAAAAATTCATATTTAATTATTTAATTAAATTAAACTGATTTTTAATAAAATAAATTTCATAAAATAGATAAAAGTATGGAAAAAATTCAGGAAAATCCCAAAAAAATAGGGAAAAATATGTTTATGACCCAAATCAACAGAAGTTCAATATTTTCATAAAAAGTGAAGAATTCGGAAGTCGATTGAGACGTTATACCAGGGGTTTTACCTCGAAAAAATGCGAAATCGCCAAATTGGTTTCGAAATCGATTTCGACCAATTTAGGAATTTTAAATAATTAATTGTGAATCTAAATTGATAAATTGTCAAATGTTAGGACCGTAAAAGAGATAATACGGGGTGTAGGGTACATATATCGACGCGCCGAAAAGCCAGATAGCTTAGGAATTGTTGTGGTATGTAAGTAAACTGATTGAGAAATTTATTTACATTTCATTCCATTTATTTATTTATTCTCAGTTTTTCGAACTGAATTGCCTTTGAAATCCATATGCTATGACTTGTTTGTTTCTCATTTTATGATGTTGCTCATAGCATACTCTATTGTGTATATACTATCATTGATTCCAATTCAAATACATTGTCATTTTGATTGTTGTGATTGGAAATCAGTGATATAGCATGCTATTTGGTTAGTTTGTTTATTTTGACTTTAATCCTTTATGCATTAGTATGCAGTTACATATTTTGGATTATATTACCGAGTCATTATTGAAAGTGAAAGTGCTTCTTGTGGTTATGGTCATTTGATGATAAAAATTATGCTTTCATACAGGGGTTACTAGACTTTCCGTGATGTTAGGGAATTTCTCCACTACCTTGCATGACACACGGGTTAACGTGCCTTGAACGGGGTAACAGACCTCGGGGTTAGTTGGCACAAGAATAACTTGGATGAGCATGACGAGTATCAAAACTCGGGCATGTTAGCAAGTATACATTCCGATGTCGACTAATTCACTTGGAATAGAAAAAGTGTAATCGTAGGTACGACCTTTTGAAATTATGATATAGAGCTTAATTTGTACTAAAATGCTATAGAGCAGAGCTCAAATTGTAGTGGAAAAGGTGATGTGAAAAGATCACGGCCGACTGACCCTAATCTATTACTACTTAGCCTTGAGTCAGTTTCATATTTGGTTAACTCAAGTATCTCTTTGCATGATGTTCTTTCAGCATAGTTGCTAATTAAATTATGCCATTTGATAATTGTTGCCTATTTGGGAATGTGGACCAATGTCTCTCTATATTACTTAAATAATTTCATGTCTCATCGTCTAGTTTGTGACGGTAAGTGTAGATCGGTCGAGTAGCAGGCCAGGCAAAGAGCAGATTTGTGACTACCCTTGAGCCAGTAAATGACTGCTACGACATAGTTTTGTACATTTTGCATCATTTGATATATACATGATATTTTTATTTTTGGGTTGAGTGATAGGAACATCTGACCAGATACATGTTGTATATATAACCACTTTTGTTTATATATGCATGTGACGACTTAGGATATGTAGATACATGTTGTATATATAACCACTTTTGTTTATATATGCATGTGATCTTTATTTCCTGGTTTTTCCATAATAGGTTGGGCCTTAGGATATGATTTCCACTAGTAACAAAATAAGGCTTCCGTTGAATAATTTGTTAGATAGAAAATTTAGATTAACTCTGATTTATAGACAACCATAGGTTAGTCACTAGAACTATTTAATGAATTGTAAGTGGTATCATAATTGGTAGGTGTTTAGGTGTGCCGCCATAAAACTTCATGGGATCATGTCTCTTAAATTCCCTCCATCGCTTCGCTCGGCGATGGCTCCCGGACTCTTCGATGGAGTCGTAAAGCGGAGTGACCTCTGCATTAGTTGCGGCGCAGTGGTGCCTCGTCGCTTCGAGCTATCACATTTGTCACTAAAGGGTGTGCCTCGCCTCGTTTCGCGTGAAACGGCGCAACAACGACTCCTCAGCACGCTCTAACGAGAGTCGGAGCGTGGATGCCGCAGCAATCGGGTCTCTGCCCCTCGAGTAGTAGTATGTGGCAATGGTGTAGTCGGAGTCGATGGTGTAGCTGGTAGCATTTACGAGTGTCCCTCAACAATCGTAACATTTCGTAGTCGCGAATCCCTGCATCGCAACTCTCGAGTCAAGGCATGCACATCGTCGCACGCGGCATATCGTGTGCGATGATGCCGCTATCGTCACCATTGACCGGTCTCGATCCGTCATCGTCGTGTCGAATCAAGAAAAAACGAACTTCTCGAATCGCCTATAGCTACCGTATACTACAATAATATACATAGCAATCATAATATGTATTAAAATAATTTGACTCGCCCAATTACTTCCCCGACTAAGTTTTTACGGGATCCTAGGGTTTCCACTTTTCGGTTTGACCTTTCCTAACTTCCGCTGGTTTCAATGGCTTGTGTTTTATGAATTCACAACATGAGTCAGGTCTATATATCCAAACCTGTAGGCTCTGATACCAACTGTGACGTTGGTATCACAATGTTTTTAAGTCGTGAGATCCACAAAACTAGCTCGAACCATGGCTCGATACATTTAACCGACGACGCCCCAAATTCCCAATGCATTTGGGTACGCCCGCCTAGACCCGTGCAGTCCCGAGTCGGTTCTCAATGACTCGGACGAGCCTAGTCGGCCTCAACTTATCAACATTTTAAGGTTTTTAAGGTTTATGAAAGAGTTATTGCGGTTATAATACAACGTGAAGCAAAAATCATATTCTAATCAAATAATGGGAAATAACTCAATCAAGTGGAAATTAGGAATCTATATAAATGTGGAAACCCCCAAGACAGTCATATCCAAGTCAACAAAATGAAATTATGGAAATCACCTCAAACCTAGTTCCTGTTCCAAAACAACCATATATGTATATACAAAAACGTCATACAAAAAGGATAGGTACGAGCCTACATCGGTACCTCACGTCCAGCCTTTGCTCACATAAAGTCTCCTAGACACGGTCCCTTGCCCCTCGCTCTCCGTCTTATTCGCACCCACCGTCACAAACTAGACGGTGAGCAATCGAGAGAAATTGAAAGTAAAGCCGTAAGAATATAACAGTAATTCATGAAACGACAAACAAGACAAGGTCTAAATATCATGCGTGTACCTGAAATGCAGGAATATAAATAAGCAAGAATGCATGATAGACAGATGGAAATGATAGCAATCGAAACATGCGTGTTCTACGAGTCAAGAGAGGCAATAAGTAGTCCATATTCCACAACAATACCACAACAATCCACAACCATCCACAACAATCCAGTACATGGTATCACACAATCACTAAGGGTGGTCAAACACTCGTGCGCTCAAGTGTCCGCGTTTTATCCCTCTAGTGCAGGCCGCATGTACCTTCGAGACGTACTTATGCCAAGAACACACATACAAGAACATAGAATGGAATGCCAATGATGGGATAATAACGAACACAAGAAAAGTGAAAATGAATCACATGATATCTTCTTACTTGGCTGGCTTACTAACGTACAAATGCTTTTTAAGGCAAGTGTACTTACCCGAGATTATCGTAATCCACGTAAAACTCCCGCGACTCCTAACGCGTATCCTCAAGTTTCCCCGTTACTCCCGACAAGGTCCAGGAAACTCGTGTTATTAGGTCGAGTCATTCACTAACACTTAGGTTTAAACATATCATTATTCCCAACGTACACCTTACATTAGCGCGCTAATAATGTTTGTTAGCGCGCTAATTCCTCTCTCGGGAATTTTTTGGTCGCAGTGGTCGTTAGCGCGCTAATTTGCGCTATTAGCGCGCTAATTCCATGAAATATCGATTCCTTTGCACCTATAAAACTGTTTTTGGCCACTTTTAGGGTGTGGGACCCACATACGAGTTTTGGTGGGGTCCCCGACACGTTCCGGTCCCGGTGGTCCGGCGGTGGCGCCGCCGGTGAGGGCCTTCTCCGGCGAGAGGGCCAACACTTAGCAAACCGAGTTTGTTGTATGTATACAACAAGTACTTTGCATGGGCCATGCGGGGGTTGTTCCGGACGTCTTGGACTCCGAGTGAGTCTCCTGAGGTCGCCCACGCCGGTCTTTGTCACGGCAACCACATGCACACGTAACAAGTGTGACAAACAAACAACAAAAACAAAGAGACAATGAAGAGAAACCGTGAGCCGAGGAGAGCAAACCGTGAGGAGAGGAGAATGTCCGAGTGCTCACGGGAGAGAGAGAGAGTGTGAGACCTCCGGCGACCTTCCTCGCCACCACGGGACCTCCGACGACGGCTTGGTCTCGGCCAAGCGAATGGTGAGCGAACCAGAGAGAGAGCCCGTGAGAGAAGTGAAACGCGAGAGAGAGAAAACCGAGGTGAGAGTGTTACCTCGGTTGGCGGCTTCCTCCGGCGTCCCTGGTCCGGTCACTCCGGCGAGAGCAGAAGCGGCGGTGAGGCGAGGGAGAGAGAGGCCGTGAGTGAGAGAGATGAGCCGAGAGGAGTGATTGAGAGTGGAGAGAAAAGAAAAACATTGGGAGGAGAGAGAATGAGTGGTGGGAGTGTGATGTGGAGAGAAGAAAAATCGGGAGGAGAGAGAATGAGTGGTGGTGTTAGGTGTGAGTGGTGGGATGAGTGGGGTAGTTGGTTTTTTTGTTTGAAATTTAAACCAATATGGGGAGGTGTGCCTTACCCACCCACAAGTCCCCAACCTAAACCCCTGGGTTCCCGGACTCACCTTACCTCATCGACCCGTATTTTTCTCCGTCACGTGCACACTTTTACTGTATTTTCTCCCCCGGTTACCTTGGCGAGAACTCACGCATAAACAAAAAGGAAATCGCTCAAGTGGCTCGTGACACTTATTCAATCCATAATGCTATTACTTCGGTGTCGACTCCCAAGGTTCGAAATACCGTCCAGTATTGCGTGGCCGGGTCACGATCCTGACACGTGTCACATAAGTCGTGTTAGAAATCGAGAGATGTTACAGCTCTCCCCACTTATTAGAATTTCGACCCCGAAATTTACTAATAAGTAAACTAAACTTTGACTCACGGAATCAAATAGATAGGGGAAGTGCTCTCGCATGTATGACTCTAGTTCCTGTTAACTCCTCGTCCCCGTGGAATTGCCATTTCACGAGAACGGAAGGGATTTCCTTGTTCCTCAATATCTTGACTTTTACGGTCGACAATTTGAATTGGTTGTTCCTCGTACGTGGCATCGTCTTGCAATTCGATCGACTCGGGTCCACGGTAGGTCGTCGCTCTCGCCTCGACTTATCTAGTCGAAGCATTGAAATGTGAAATATCGGGTGAACACCGACGAGCGGCCGGCGGTAGCTCTAACAGGTAAGCAACCTTACCGACCCTCTTCACAACTTTGAAGGGACCGATAAATCTAGGAGCAAGCTTCCCTTTGATTCCGAATCGTTTGTGACCCTTAGAGGCGAAACTTTCGGGTATACATAGTCCCCCACGTCGTATTGAAGCTCATCGTGATACGATCATAGTATTTCTTTGCCGCTCTTGAGCACTCTTAAGCCTCGACGTATCTCCGTACTTTCTCGGTGTGAGTTTAAATATGGGTTAGCTTTCCCGGATGATACTCTAACGAGAAATCATAGTCCTTCAAGAACTCAGCCAACGTCTCTGTCTCGAGGTTCGGTTCCCTCTCGAGTGAATAAGTACTTCAAGCTCTTGTGGTCTGTGAATAACTCGAAACGTACGCCATACAAGTGGTGCCTCCATATTTTTAATGCGAACACTATTGCGAGCCAACTCTAAGTCGTGTGTCGGGTAGTTCCTCTCGTGCACTTTCATTTGTCGAGATGCATAGGCGATAACTTTGCCCTCTTGCATCAATACACAACCCAAGCCAACCTTCGACGCGTCGGTGTACACCACTAAGTCTTTCCGGTCTCGGGCAACGCTAACACGTAGCGCGGTAGTCAATTTACGCTTCAAAGTGTTGAATGCATGTTCACACTCCTCATCCCAATCAAACTTTGCATTCTTCTTAGTCAATTTTGTCATCGGAGCAAAGCAATCTTGGAGAAGTCTTGCACAAATCGGCGATAGTATCCCGCCAATCCCGTAAAACTGCGAATTTGCGTAACGGTAGTCGGCGTAGGCCACTCAATCACTTTCGCTCTAACCTTCTCTCGGGTCAACAAGAAACCGGTAGCTCCAACAACATGCCCAAGAAATCGGACTCCGACAACCAAAACTCGCACTTCTTGAACTTGGCAAACGATCGATGATCTCTCAAAGTGCTGCAACTTGTTTGTAGATGCCCCTCGTGCTCCTCACGAGTCCCTGGAATAGATGAGGATATCGTCTATGAACACAATCACGAACCGATCAAGGTATTCCCTCATCACACGGTGCATGAGATCCATGAACATTGCCTTAGGTGCATTAGTCAAACCGAACAGCATGATCAGAACCGAAAATGACCGTATCTCGTGCCGAACGCCGTCTTTTCTCGATCTTCATCCCTAATCCTGAGTGGTGATAGCACGATCGTAGATCTATTTTCGAGAACCATCTGCGCTCTGTCAATCGATCAAACAAATCATCAATGCACGGCAACGGATATTTGTTCTTCAGCTGTAATCTCGGTTCGGTCATTGGTGACGATAATCTATGCATAGCCTCAAACTTCCATCCTTCTTCTTCACAAATAGAAGCTGGTGCTCCCCAAGGCGACATACTCGGACTGATGAAGCCCAGCTCTAACAAGTCATCTAGCTGACTCCTCAGGATGAGTAAGTAGGTAACTCTCTCGAGCTAAACTCCGCTAGTATGCAATCTGTAAAGTCTCCGTCTGTGTAGTGACTACAGAACCACCGATCGTAAGTAATAGACCTCGGTGAAATAATACACTCGGTCGGTCTCGGTGTCGCCGATCCTCCAAAGATAAGGCAACAATGATGAGAATCTACCCATATACTCCGTAGCCCGACTCATTAGCGCCTGCCGCCTCAACGCCATGAACTCATTCCTCTTTGCTCGAAGTACAGTCGGTGGAAAGTATTTCTGATTAAACTGGGTCTTGAAGTCGATCCAGTCTCTCGGAACACCCCTGGTAGTAATGATCGTCGTCCACCAATCATCTGCCTCTCCATGTAACATCGACGAAGAGATAGTCGCTCGCATGTGGTCCTCCGTGGCGATGGTCGAGTGAATCTTCTCATGATTCTTCAGAAACAACTCTGCTGCCTTAACATCCGTGCCGCCATAAAACTTCATGGGATCATGTCTCTTAAATTCCCTCCACTGCTTCGCCTCGGCGGTGGCTCCGGACTCTTCGATGGAGTCGTAAGCTTGGAGTGACTCTCGCATTAGTTCTTGGCGCGGTGGTGCCTCTGTCGCTCGAGCTATCACCGTCACTAAAGGGTGTGCCTGCGCTCGTTTCGCGTGTACGGCGCAACAACGGCTCCCTCAGTGCGCTCTAGCGGAGTCGGAGCCGTGGATGCGCGCAATCGGGGTCTCGCCCCTCGAGTAGTAGTATGTGGCAATGGTGTAGTCGGAGTCGATGGTGTAGCGGTAGGTGAATGTACGAGTGTCCTCAACGGTCGTAACATTTCTGTAGGCTGCGAATCTGCATCGCAACCTCTCGAGTCAAGGCATGCACATCGTCCGCACTTTGGCATATCGTGTGCCGATGTGCCGCTATCGTCACCCCCGACCAGGTCGATCCGTCATCGTCGTCGAATCAAGAAAACGAACTTCTCGAATCGTCTATAGCTACCGTATACTACAATAATATACATAGCAATCATAATATGTATTAAAATAATTTGACTCGCCCAATTACTTCCCGACTAAGTTTTTACGGGATCCTAGGGTTTCCACTTTTCGGTTTGACCTTTCCTAACTTCCATTTGGTTTCAATGGCTTGTGTTTTATGAATTCACAACATGAGTCAGGTCTATATATCCAAACCTGTAGGCTCTGATACCAACTGTGACGTTGGTATCACAATGTTTTTAAGTCGTGAGATCCACAAAACTAGCTCTGAACCATGGCTCTGATACCAACTGTGACGGCCCCAAATTCCCAATGCATTTGGGTACGCCCGGCCTAGACCCGTGCAGGTCCCGAGTCAGTTTCTCAGCGAACTGGACGAGCCTAGTCGGCCTCAACTTATCAACATTTTAAGGTTTTTAAGGTTTATGAAAGAGTTATTGCGGTTATAATACAAGCGGAAGCAAAAATCATATTCTAATCAAATAATGGGAAATAACTCAATCAAGGGAAATTAGGAATCTATATAAATGTGGAAACCCCAAGACAGTCATATCCAAGTCAACAAAATGAAATTATGGAAATCACCTCAAACCTAGTTCCGGTTCCAAAACAACCATATATGTATATACAAAAACGTCATACAAAAAGGATAGGTACGAGCCTACATCTCGGTACCTCACGTCCACGTCCATTGCTCACATAAAGTCTCCTAGACACGGTCCCTTGCCCCTCGCTCTCCGTCTTATCTCGCACCCACCGTCACAAACTAGACGGTGAGCAATGAGAGAAATTGAAAGTAAAGCGAGAAGAATATAACGATAATTCATGAAATGACAAACAAGACAGTCTAAATATCATGCGTGCTGTAATGAAATGCGGGAATATAAATAAGCAAGAATGCATGATAGACATTTGGAAATGATAGCAATCGAAACATGCGTGTTCTACGAGTCAAGAGAGGCAATAAGTAGTCCATATTCCACAACAATACCACAACAATCCACAACCATCCACAACAATCCAGTACATGGTATCACACAATCACTAAGGGTGGTCAAACACTCGTGCGCTCAAGTGTCCGCGTTTTATCCCTCTAGTGCAGGCCGCATGTACCTTCGAGACGTACTTATGCCAAGAACACACATACAAGAACATAGAATGGAATGCCAATGATGGGATAATAACGAACACAAGAAAAGTGAAAATGAATCACATGATATCTTCTTAGTGGCTTACTAACGTACAAATGCTTTTAAGGCAAGTGTACTTACCCGAGATTATCGTAATCCACGTAAAACTCCCGCGACTCCTAACGCGTATCCTCAAGTTTCCCGTTGCCTGACAAGGTCGGAAACTCGTGTTATTAGGTCGAGTCATTCACTAACACTTAGGTTTAAACATATCATTATTCCCAACGTACACGACATTAGCGCGCTAATAATGTTTGTTAGCGCGCTAATTCCTCTCTGGAATTTTTGGTCGCAGGGCTGTTAGCGCGCTAATTTGCGCTATTAGCGCGCTAATTCCATGAAATATCGATTCCTTTGCACCTATAAAACTGTTTTTGGCCACTTTTAGGGTTGTGGGACCCACATACGAGTTTTGGTGGGGTCCCCGACACGTTCCGGTCCTGGTGGTCCGGCGGTGGCGCCGCCAGTGAGGGCCTTCTCCGGCGAGAGGGCCAACACTTAGCAAAAACCGAGTTTGTTGTATGTATACAACAAGTACTTTGCATGGGCCATGCGGGGGGTTGTTCCGGGACGTCTTGGACTCCGGTGAGTCTCCGGAGGTCGCCCACGGCCGGTCTTTGTCACGGCAACCACATGCACACGTAACAAGTGTGACAAACAAACAACAAAAACAAAGAGACAATGAAGAGAAACCGTGAGCCGAGGGAGAGCAAACCGTGAGGAGAGGGAGAATGTCCGAGTGCTCACGGGAGAGAGAGAGAGTGTGAGACCTCCGGCGACCTTCCTCGCCACCACGGGACCTCCGACGACGGCTTGGTCTCGGCCAAGCGAATGGTGAGCGAACCTAGAGAGAGAGCCCGTGAGAGAAGTGAAACGCGAGAGAGAGAGAAAACCGAGGTGAGAGTGTTACCTCCGGTTGGCGGCTTCCTCCGGCGTCCCTGGTCCGGTCACCGGCGAGAGCAGAGGCGGCGGTGAGTGAGCTGAGGGAGAGAGAGGCCGTGAGTGAGAGAGATGAGCCGAGAGGAGTGATTGAGAGTGGGAGAGAAAAGAAAAACATTGGGAGGAGAGAGAATGAGTGGTGGGAGTGTGATGTGGAGAGAAGAAAAATCGGGAGAGAGAGAGAATGAGTGGTGGTGTTAGGTGTGAGTGGTGGGGATGAGTGGGGTAGTTGGTTTTTTTGTTTGCCTGACTAGTTCCTTGTCACGTATTTTTCTATCACGGGAGATTGGGGAACTTAAAAAAGGGATTAGGCAGATGGTGCCATTATTTGGAGAAAGGGTCATCACATTGCGTGGCGGGTGTCGAGCGAGTCGTGTTTCGAGAGAGACTTATATGGCGTAAGACAACATGATACCAACACAGTTGGTATCAAAGCCAAATTTAGAGAAGTATATGGCGTAAGTCGATATGATACCAACACAGTTGGTATCAAAGCTATGGTTTTGAGAATTCATAGCTTACCACCGAAGCTTGATAATTTTAAGATTGTAGAAACTGAAGATTCTACAATATGATACCATAACTACAATATGTAGTGAATGGCCTACCTTGTTCAACTAGAAACAATTAAAAGATTTAAGGGTTGTAGAAGCTAGAAAACCTTAGTTAGTGGTGGAAAACAAGATGATCCTTGCCTAGCGGATTCACGTAGTAGCTAATTCGAGCTCGTTATCCATTTGCAGTCAGAGATGGCAGATTCACGCGATAGCGGTGATGCCGGTGTGAGCCTTCGATACTAAAAGCAGAGGATTTCTATAGGCTTTCAGATCGAGTAGCTACTCAGGGTCAGCAGTTGGCGGATCTAATTGCATTGATGACTTCCCGATTTGCTCCACCAGCACATCCAACTCAGACATCATGTCCTACTGCGATTACAGTACCGACCGTAGTGTCGGTTGTACCTGCGACACCAATGATAGCAGCTCCAATAGTAGAGACAATGTCAACGCCATCTTCCACACCCCTATTAGCTAGTTCGACTGCAGTTGTTCAACTAGTCAAAGATTTCATTAGACCGAAATTGGTATAGTTCGACGGTCAGAGAGATTTTAAGAAGATCGAGAAGTGGGTCATGTCGCAGGTGAAGTTACATAGAATCTTGCAGATTGATGATAGACTCAGAGCAGATATGTCATCGTACATCTTACAACGAGATGTCGATGTGTGGTGGCGTGCGATGATAGCTGCTGAGGGAGAATTTGAGTCTTGGGATGCCTTCAAGACTAAGTTTTATTAGCAACAATTCCCACCTGCAGTAATGAAGAGGTTGAAGAAGGAATTCATGAATCTGAGACAGGGAGCTGACGAGATGGTGATGAGCTATCGAGACGGATACAGCTATCTGAGGCAGTTTGCCGGATATCATGTAAAGGAGGATGCAGATGATGTACATCATTTTGGCGACAGACTGATGCCAGATATTGGTTTTTAAGTGGTCAGTTCAGGTGCCAGGACACTGGGAGAGATTGTCGAGCGTGCACTTGCTCAGGAGATGTTATACTTGGGTCGAGTTATTGATGGGCCACCCTTAGTACCCGTACCGACACCTGATCAGATTCCTGAGAATGAGCGGATGAGACATAAGGGGCAAAGGACCAAGGAGATGGGATAGAGGTGTTAAGGGGGAAATTGTGCCTTATGTATCATCTCCTACACTTTTGCAGACGATTGTGGGTAGACCTCCCGTACCACCACCAGTCAAACCTGCATTGCTAGCTCCTGATACGTCTACTTTACTCGCTTTACCAGCACCACCAGCCCAACGATAGCAACACGGTGGTAGAGGCAGAAGTAGAAGTAGAGGATGAGAATGAGATAGTTCCAAACCAGCGCACAAACAGGCACAAACATCTGCACAGGCCCAGGATCAGACACACGGTCAGCCTAGAGCAATCATTTGTTTTTGATGTGGTCAGGTTCGACATGTGATTCGAGACTATCCACAGCCAGCGATAGTGATTCCACCACAGTGTCGAGAGGTTGTTCATGTGGATGCACAGCCTGATGCAGACATTACATGGAAACTCATTGAGGGTATGGTTTTCATTTGGGGTCGACAGTCTTATATCTTATTTGATTCGAATTCTACTGTTTCTTTTAGGGGTGGGCAGCGATTTTTGAAAAACCGCCCAAACCGCCTAAACCGACCAAACCGCGCGGTTTGGTCTGGATTTTAAAACTCGCAGTTTGGTCGCGATTTGAAAAATGTAAAAACCGCAGAATCGCGGTTTGTTCACAGTTTTCATTTTGGGAAAACTGCGGTTTAACCAAACCGAGGGCATTTTGGTAAATACAAACCAAAAACCCTAAAAGGTAACCAAAAAAACAATCCTCTTCCTCTTCCTCTCATTCACTCCCTTAGTCACCTCTCACTCCCGCCGTTACCTCCCTCTAACTCCCGCCGCTCCTCACTCCCGTCACTCCCCGCCAGCTCCTCTATTCTCTCTCAATCGCTTATCTGTGTTTATTCATTCGATCTGAAAGAATTCGAACTTGTGAATCATCTTCGTCTTCGTCGTTGTAGCTTTTTGTTGGTGACAATCTCTTCATCTGTTTTCAATTGTTTGCGTTTTTCGTCGCGAGAGACGAAGAGATCGATTGACGGATTGGTGGTTGGTGGAGAATCGGAGTTGTTGGAACCGAATCAAAGCTTTCCGGGTCACATCTGAGCGAGTCGCAGAGCCAGCAGAGCTTCCAAACTTAGAATTAGAAACGAACGTCCACCGCGTGACCGTTCACCGCCATCGTCATCGCCTCCACCGCGCGAACGTCCACCGCCGCCTCTCACATCTGGCTCGCACCAAAACCGCAACCAAACCGACCAAACTGCGCAAACCGCGGTTTGGTTTGGTTGCGGCTTTGGTGGTTCGCGGTTTGGTGGTGGTTTGGAAAATCACTAAATCGTAGACCCTCGGTTTGGACACGGTTTGGTGGTTTTCACCACCAAACTGCGGTTTACCCAACCCTAGTTTATTTCATTTATGGTCGCATGGTCGGCATATTAGGGTTGAAACTGGTTAGTGTCGAAGTACATTTGATCTCGAATACTACAGCTGGAGATATAATGTACCCTAATTCTCTGGTGGAGAAATGTCCAGTAGAGATTGACGGGGTAGAGTTACCCGCAGAGTTTAGGGTGCTGGAATTTCTAGAATTCGACGCGTTGCTAGGAATGGATTAGTTAGCATCATATCATGCTCATATCGATTATTTTACGAAAATAGTGATATTTGAGATTCTACGGCATCCAGTATTCATGTATAGTGGTAGTACACCGAGAGCCAAGGACACTCGTGGTCGGCTTGCGACTAGTGGGGAGATGGAAACTATGGTATCGATATATATCATTGGAGAGAGTCAATGACAAAAACTTGAAGAGATTCTGGTTGTGTGTGAGTTTCCGGACGTGTTTCCAAAAGACTTACCTAGATTACCGCTACCGAGGGGATCGATTTCACTATTGAGTTGGTGCCCAGTACAAAATCGATATCCATACCACCATACCGCATGACTCCACGAGAGCTAGAAGAATTGAGGAAACAGTTGCAAGAATCGAGCGAGAAGGGATTCATTACACCTTCGATATCCCCATAGGGAGCACCGGTCCTGTTTGTGAAGAAGAAGGACGAGACTTTGAGGCTGTGTATTGATTATAGACAATTGAGCAAGGTCACAATCAAGAACAAGTATCCATTACCGCGTATTGACGATTTATTTGATCAACTGAGAGGAGCGCAATTTTTTTATAAGATAGATTTACGATCAGGGTATCATCAGTAGAAGATCAAAAGGATGATAGATACATAACAACGTTTAGTACGAGGTATGGACACTATCAGTTCATAGCCATGCTGTTCGTTTTAACTAATTCTCCTGCCATGTTTATGGATTTGAAGCACCGAGTGATGAGACCATTTCTTGACCGCTTTGTGATCATGTTTATTGATGATATATTGGTGTACTTGAAGACTCGAGAAGATCATAAACAGCACATCAAGGAGACGTTGCAGACTTTGAGGGCACACAGACTATATGCCAAATTCAGTAAGTGTGAATTTTGGTTGTTTGAGTTCAAATTTTTGGGTCAAGTTGTTGAAGCAGCAGGTATTGATGTAGATCCATCAAAGATTCAGGCGGTTTTGGATTGGCTAGCGACGACGTCAGTGATTGAGATTCGGAGTTTTCTAGGGTTAGTATGCTATTACCGAATATTCGTGAAGGGTTTTTCGAAGATCACTTCACCTATGGCTAAGTTGACCCAGAAAAACATTAAGTTTCATTGGTTCGAGGAATGAGAGGAGGCATTTGCTCGACTGAAGAAATTGTTGACTACCGCACTAGTGTTGATATTGCCAAATGCTAGAAAGGGTTTCATGGTGTGCACAGATGCTTCTCATATGGGTTTAGGTTGTGTGTTGATGCAAAAGAAGGGTACGGTGGCTTATGCATCAAGACAACTAAAGGTATATGAGAAGAACTACCCAACTCAAGACTTAGAGTTGGTGGTGGTAATGTTTGCTCTAAAGATATTGAGACATTATATGTAGGAAGAGAAGTTCATACTCTATACTAACCATAAGAGTTTGAAATATCTTTTCAAACAGAAAGAGCTAAACATGAGACAAAGCAGATGGTTAGAATTTTCGAAAGACTATAACTTTTCTTTGGAATATCATCAAGGAAAAGCTAATGTCGTTGCCAATGCGCTGAGTAGGATTTCGATTGGAGATGCTGAGACTATTAGGTGTCATATGACATACGAGTATGGTTTACTCGAGGCGGCGGCGAGGCTGAGTCGGTCAGACATGTCTAACGACATGGAGGTACTGATTATTGCTCAAGTGAGACTTCAGGCAGTGTCGACTCAAAGAGTGTCAGAGGATTAGAAAACTGACATTCTATATCCGAGATTCAGTGAGTTAGCTCAGAGTCCTGAGTGTACCGACCGGACTAAGACAGTTGATCAGTGTCTCAGATTTCGAAGCGGATTATGGATACCGGTAATGGCAAAGCCGAGAGATGAGATTCTTCAGGATTCATATCGTTCTCGGTTCACTATTCATCCAGGAAGTACCAAAATGTACCATGATATGAAGAGACATTTTTGGTGGCCTGAGATGAAAGCGGACATATCATAGTTTGTCAGGAACTGTGGGATCTGCCAGCAGATGAAGGCAAAGCATCGTAGAACTGGAGGATTACTACAACTGCTTCCCATTCCACGATGGAAGTGGGAAGACATAGCCTTGGATTTCGTACGAGGACTACCATTGTGTGAATTTGCATACAACAATAGCTATCAGGCAAACATTGAAATGGCGTCATTTAAGGCGTTATATGGCAAACCGGGTCACTCACTATCTTGTTGGGCTAAACCAGAAGACCGAGATTTGTTTGGGCCTGAAATTGTTATCGATCACATAGAAAAGGTAAGACAGATTCGCCAGAAGCTTAAGGGAGCCCGTGAGAGGCAAAAGAAGTATGCAGACACGTATCGCATCGATCTCACGTACGATGAGGGAGATTTAGCGTATTTAAAGGTTTCTCCTCAAAAGGGTCATCATCGATTTGGTTTGAAAGGCAAATTAGCATCGAGATTCATCGGGCCTTTCGAAATTAAGAAACGGGTTGAAAATGTTGCATATGAGTTAGAGTTACCTCCACAGATGTCAGGAATTCATCCAGTGTTTCATATATCGATGCTTCAACTAGCTAAGTCAAAGGCAGGCGAAAGACCGACAATGGGTTTGAGTCATATTGATTTGAGTAAAGCTATCTCATATGAAGAGCAACCAGTTCAGATCCTTGACCGAATGGTACAGCAGTTGAGAAGCAAGTTTATCCTGAAAGGTATTAGTCAAGTGGCAGTTTCATGGAGATTCAGAACTCACTTGGGAACGGGAAGACTATATGCGAGATAGAGTTCCATACCTCTTCGAGACAAGTATATTTTAAAATTCGTCTAGTTTAAGTTCAAGAATGAACTTCCTATTAGTTAGGAAGTGTTGTCACAGCCCAAATAATTAAAACACGTTTAATTCGTTAATCAAGACCAAATGACCCTTGCTGTGGGACCCGCAGTGAGATACGTGTCACTACCGAGGCACAGTGGCCGAGGTAAATGTTATATTTGTGTGTTGTATGCCTAGTGTACTGTACATGTGTAGACTACTAAGTCAATTCTACAGGTATGCAGATACCGAGTCTAGCGGGGACGCGCCTCGAGTCGCATGCCGACATGGGCCCGAGGTAGCAGCTCGTGGGGTAAGCGTAACTAGGTCAAGTATATTGCATAAAAAATGAAAAATGATATATGATTAGTAGTTTATATGTGGCCACCTCTACTAAAAATATATATGTAAAAAGGGCCTAAAGTAAAGTATTAAAAAATACACCACTAGATAGGCCCTTAGATTCACACACACACACATCTCAACATAAGGGTGTCAAGTATTTATATCACTTGAGAGTGACACAAGGGACAAGCGGTATGACCAAGACCATATGATGTGCCTCGAGATACATGTTTGGTTTGAGATATGCGACTCACAAACACACCAACCCAAATTATATAGATATATATTGGTCAAATGGAATTAATGTCCAAACTTATCTCAATTTGGTTTCATCAAAGTCGATGGAGAAGAAATCGAAAAAAAAAAGAAACAGAGAGAAGCCGAGAAGGAGGAAGAAGAAGGAGAAAGAGGAGAGAGAGAGAAACCGAGAGCTCGAGGCAGGTGAGTTGATTTTTTGTTCTTATTGATTGTCGTTATTGTTGTTGAATTTGGTTATTGTTGTTGCAGTCGATTTTTGTTGTTGCAGTGGCTATGGAGGTTCGGCCTCCATGGCCGAGAGGTGCCGGGGGAAATGGTGGGGTTTCTCTCCTGCCATCAAAACCAGTTGGGGTTAGGAGCCAACCCCAGCGCCTCAAGAAAAAAAAAATAGTGTCAAGGCTTTATTGCGACAAAAGGAAGAAGATGGGGGGGGGGGGGGTAGCCAGGTCGGGCTACCCCATCTGAGTCGGGTGGGGCCGACCCTGACTCAATGGGAAGTGGTCAGACTGACCCTGGTCCGCTTGGACTGGGTCGGGTCAACCCGGGTCCAGCTGGACCGGGTCGGGTTAACCCGGATCCCACCCCGATAAAAATAAATATATATTTAATTATTTAATTTAATTTAATTGTTTTTTAATAAAATAAATTCCAGAAAATAGATAAAAGTATGGAGAAAATTCAGGAAAATTCCAGAAAAATAGGGAAATATATATTTGTGACCTAAATCAATAGAATTTCGTTATTTCCATAAAAAGTGAAGAATTCGAAAGTCGGTTGAGACGTTATACCGGGGTTATTACCTCAAAAAATGCGAAATCAGCAAATTGGTCTCGAATTCAATTTCGACCAATTTTGGAATTTTAAATAATTAATCATGAATCTAAATTGATAAATTGTCAAATGTTAGGACCCTAAAGGAGATAGTACGGGGTGTTGGGTGTGTACATCGACCTGATGAAAAGTCAAATATCTTAGGAATTGTTGTGCTATGTAAGTAAACTGATTGAGACATTTATTTACATTTCATTCCATTTATTTATTTATTCTCGATTTTTTGAATTGAATTGCCTTTGAAATCCATATGCTATGACTTGTTTGTTTCTCATTTTATAATGTTGCTCATAGCATACTCTGTTGTGTATATACTATCATTGATTCCAATTCCTATACTTTTTCATTTTGATTGTTGTGTTTGGAAATCAGTGATATAGCATGCTATTAGGTTAGTTTGTTTATTTTGACTCTAATCATTTATGCATTAGTATGCAATTACATCTCTTGGATTATATTACTGAGTCATTATTGAAAGTGAAAGTGGTTCTTGTGGTTATGGTCATTCAATTATAGAAATTCAGCTTTCATACGGGGGTCGCTAGAATTTCCATGATGTTAAGGAATTTATCCACTACCTTGCATGACACATGGGGTAATGTGCCTCGAACGGGGTAACCGGATCTCGGGGTTTGTTGGCACAAGAATAACTTGGTTGAGCATGACGAGTTTTAAAACTCGTTCATGTTAGCAAGTATATATTTCGATGACGACTAATTCACTTGGAATAGAAAATGCATAATCGTAAGTACGACCTTTTGAAATTATGATATAGAGCTCAATTTGTACTAAAATGCTACAAAGTGTAGCTCAAATTGTAGTGGAAAGGGTGATGTGATAAAGATCACGGCCGACCGACCCTAATCTATTACTATTTAGCCTTGAGTCAGTTTCATATTTGGTTAACTCAAGTATCTCTTTGCGTTACGTTCTTTCAGCATAGTTGCTAATTAAATTATGTCATTTGATACTTGTTGCCTGTTTGGGAATGTGGATCAATGTCTCTCAATATTACTTAAATAATTTCATGTACTCATCGTCTAATTTGTGACGATGAGTGTAGATCAGTCGAGTAGCAGGCCAGGCAAAGAGAAGATTTGTGACTACCCCTGAGCCAGTAAATGACTGCTACGACATAGTTTTGTACATTTTGCATCATTTGATATATACTTGATATTTTTATTTTTGGATTGAGTGACTGGAACATTTGACCAGATACATGTTGTATATATAACCACTTTTGTTTATATATGCATGTGATCTCTATTTCCTAGTTTTTCCATAATAGGTTAGGCCTTAGGATATAATTTCCACTAGTAACAAAATAAGGCTTCCGTTGAATAATTTGTTAGATAGAAAATTTAAATTAACTCTGATTTATAGACAACCATAGGTTAGTCACTAGAACTAATTAATGAATTGTAAGTGGTATCATAATTAGTAGGTATTTAGGTGTTTAAATATGGCTGACTAGTTCCTTGTCAGGTTCTATTTGGGAGATTAGGCCTAGCGGTGCCCTTATTTGGAGAAGAGGTTGTCACACACGCATATCCAAAGGGACCCATCATGCTTTCGCTGGAACATGACTGGTGCTCCATAGGGTGTCTTGGATGGCTGAATGAATCTAACATCCAACATCTAACAACTCTTGCAACTGCTTCCTCAGCTCCTCCAACTCCTTTAGAGGCATTCTGTAAGGGGCCTGTGCTGGGGGCTTTGAGTCAGGGATCAGCTCAATCTCGTGGTCAATCACCCTTTTCGGGGGTAATTACTTCGACAATTCTGCAGGCATCACGTCACTAAAGTCTTCCAATACCTCAGCAACTACATCAGGGACATTCGCTGTCATGCCTGCCTTAGTCTCCACCAAAGCCATCAGGTATGTTGGTTCGCCCTTCCATAGTCAATCTTTCTTTTGAATGATTGAAAGGTGGGATAGCTTTGTACTCTCTTTCCCTGAAATCATGTTAACCGCAGGAACAAAGTAAGGATGGGACTTGTGCATCACAAACAATCCCCTCAAGAATGTCATCAAGGCAATGTTACCCAAACGTAGAAAGTCATTCCCTAAGATGACATCAAAGTCATCCAAGGGAATTGTCACAAGGTTGGTCTTCCCTTCCCAAGACTCAACATTAAGATTCACATTAGATGTCATACCTTGAATTCGTTTGCTTTAGAATTTACAGCTTTCATTCGGCTAGAATTGTCAACAAGAGCAAGTCCCAGCTTTTCCACCATGTGTTCTGCCACGAACGAATGTGTTGTTCCCGAATCCACCATTGCCAAAACTCATTTTTAATTCACCTTTGCATCAACATACATATGCCCCTTCGAAGGTCCTGCCTTAGCTTGTTGAATAGCATTTAACAATTGCAGTGAGTTCATCCGAGGCTGGCCTTCATCTTCCGCGATCAAGGCCGAAATTTTCTCCTTTTTTAGGCAGTCCCGTGCCCTATGAGGGCTGTTGCAAATGAAGCAGCCCTTGTGCAAAGAACTTTTTGACGACTTTGCGTCTGCTTTCAGGGCTAGCTTTGAGCTCGCTTGCTTAGAAAAGAAGGGCTTCTTCTCGCCCTTCTTATGGTGGTCCTTGAACGTCTTCTTCTCCTTGTTCTTCATATCGCTCATGGAAGAACTAGTGTTGAAGTTCACAAAACTATCAGCCGCAGCAATTGCTCCAGGCAAGTCCTTCACCCCTTGCCTACTTAACTTGGATTGAGCCCATTACTACAATCGGTAGTGAAGTTAAAGAGTTTGTCCTCATTAACATGTTTTTGATGTCCAACAAAAGAGAGGAAAACTTTTTAACGTAATCTCGAACTGACCCTGTTTATTTGAGCTTGAGCAAGGCTTCCCGCGCTTGCCAAACAACATTAGTAGGAAGGAATTGATCCTTCAACACCTTCTTTAGCACCTCATAATCCACGATCTTGGGTCTACCCGAAGCCGCATCATCGTCTACTCTGGTTCTCCACCAAAGTTTTGCGTCACCTTCCAGGTACATAGAGGTCAAGATGACCTTTTGGTACTCCTCCTTCCTGATAGTAGCAAAGTATTGCTCCATGTCCCAAAGAAAATTCTCAAATTCCTTCGCGTTTCGCTTGCCTGATGATTTCTTTGGCTCCTGCACCTTGGTTTTAGGCTTTACCGCACATACAACCTCTGAGGATCTACCCCGGCTCGCTTAAACAGACTAACCTCCAAATCCATTATCGTGGCTATTTCGGTGGTAAGTTATCCCACAGAACGCACATCTGCTACAAGCTCCTCAAATCTGAATTCTCATATAGCTATCATGGCCTCTTGTGACTTTCCTCTAGTCACTAAATAAGCCACCAACATTTCCAAGCCTTCAATGTATTGTGCCAACATTGAGGACTCCGTTGACTCTGTCGAGACACTCATCGTTGCCATCAGGTGTTCTAAATGAGCCACCATCTCACTTATGTCACTTGCTGCTCAGGTCGCGATCATCTCCAAAACGGAGCTCTGATACCAATTGTCACGGGGCTATTAAGTGAGGAGTTTACCTTAAGAGAGTTTTTCTTGCTCAAACCCAACCCGTGGTGCCTAAGGGTTACCTTAATTCAGCACTAACAATATTCGAACTGAATGAACAACAAACAATGGCACCAAGAAAACGTTTTACTAAGCTCTCAATGGGAATAAAATACTGGTACTCTATGCTTCCCCAAGCCTAGAGTCCATGGCTTTATAGACCATCCAATAAGCAGTTACATAACCGTTAAGGACACCTGTCCTGATTACATTGATTTGTAGACTAACTAAAACCGCATTCCTTGTGGTCAAGGCAGTTACCCAACTGTCTTGTTCCCTTGCTACCACCTGGTTCTACAACCACCACAACTGCTTGGTCAATTACCATATGCTTCATGTATTTGGGACACTCTCGGACGTGCCTTGGTCATGCTAGGGGTCATGACCAAGGTAGTTAATCAACCGCTTGGAACCACCTTGACTTGGTCCATCTGTGCCTCAAGGTGAGTTGGTCCATGTTTCGCTTAGGGCCAGGGACTGCTCGGTGGTGCCTAGTTGAGCCTAGGCACCTTGGGTGCTAGCCGGGGCTCGGTCGAGTCCCACCGGCTCGCGGTGGCTTGGATTATTGGTCCGTGGGTCTTGCCTTGGCATGGTTGCCTAAGGCATGCTCGAGGGTCTTGCGTATATGCCCATGCCGCCCCTAAGAGAGAACACACCTCTCCTTATAGTAGATGTTAAGTCGTTCCCTGAACTCCAATAGGAAACATCAAGAATTGTGACCAATCGTACTTTGACTTGGTCAACGCCCAAGTCAAGCTTTGTCAACCCTTGCCAAAGTATGCCTTGCCCATGCCAAGGTGCGACCTTGCTCGTTCCAAGGCGCGGCCTTTCTCGTGCCA
Organism: Stephania yunnanensis; assembly: GCA_039657365.1. Classification (NCBI taxonomy): domain Eukaryota; kingdom Viridiplantae; phylum Streptophyta; class Magnoliopsida; order Ranunculales; family Menispermaceae; genus Stephania; species Stephania yunnanensis. Next base: position 27,591,630 of record CM077580.1, read on the forward strand.
AGGCGCGACCCTGCTCGTGCCCAAGGAACCTGCCAACGCGTGGCCTTGCTCGTGTCAAAGAAATCTGCCAAGGCGTGACCTTGCCCATGCCAAAGGGATCTGCCAAGGCGCGACCTTGCTCGTGCTAAAGGAATCTGCCAAGGTGCGGTCTTGCTGGTGCCAAGACGCAACCTTGCTTGTGCCCAAGGAACCTGTCAAGGCGTGGCCTCGCTCGTGCCAAAATAATCTGCCAAGGCTCGGCCTTGCTCATGCCAAAGGAATCTGCCAAGGCGTGGCCTTGCTCATGCCAAAGGAACCTGCCAAGGCACGACCTTGCTCGTGTCAATGAAATCTGTCAAGGCTTGCTCGTGCATGTGCCAAAGGATGCGTCAAGTCACGTGCCAATGTGTAACCTCGTCTGCTCTCATGCACCCTACCTTGGCGCGCGCAAAGGCGCAACTTCGTCCACGCCTTTGCCCACCTCATCCGTCCCACATACTATCCCGCAACAAAACTTCATGGAACCATCTGAATCCTCCGAAACTCGGCTACTTGCAAGGTTTCTCGCTGCCCAGCCCAGCCTACTCGGGTCACGCTATTGAGGGGCTGACATTTTCTATCATGGATATCAAAAAGATACTCATAGTATAAGTACTTAATTTAAATCATTGGATCAAAAGATCAAGATAGAGAAATGATTAAACCATTTAAAGCATTAATATAGCCATTTTTAACTTTCTCTCTCCATAAATTAATATATGGCTCACTCTCAAAAAAAAAAAAAAAAAAAAAAAAGAATTATTCAACGTGACACACTTAAGTCACGTAACTTTTTCTCTTAAACAAGGAATAAATATATACAATGACACACTTGACTAAATGAATAATAAGAATATAATATTAAATGTGAGTGCAATATTGCATTACGTGTAATTTGTTTGACTCGTGAACTTTGTTTTATTTTTGTAATCAAATGTTATTCATTTAATTATTTTTTTAGAAAATAAAAAATAAATTGAAAAGACCGCCTTCCATATGGAGCCCGACAATACCCGATCGTGAATTAATCGGTGTGGTTGGCTTCAAACTCCATGTGAGAAATCCAAGAAAAAAAAAAACAAATAAGTTATCATCACATAAATTTTATTTAAGTTTAATTATACATATGAAACCCAAGAAAGCTCTTAAAAATTCTAAAGTTCTTTGATAAATCAATGTCCCATGTGTGTTTGTCACGCGACACAATCTCATATTACTTTATATTATATTTTAAAATTTTAAACCAACAACATACAGAGAAGTCCTATTTTTGTTGCACTAAATTAAACTAGCATGTATAAACTGTTTTTTGTTGCAATAAATTAAACTAGCATCGTAAAAATATTAAAAAAAAGAAAAATTGTATTTTGAGTTCACATTGCCAACTAGGTGTTCTTTTTTGTCAAATTAAACCATGTGTATTTTTCAATATATAGTAAGTCAAGATTTATGAACCTAGTGCTCGTATGACACACTAAATAAATTATGCACACTGTATGTATAAAATTAAATTTATAAATAAATAATAATTTCAAATAATCATATTATATGATACTATGCGAAAATCATAAACAACCAGCTTACATGATAATATTATAAAAAAAAAAAATTATCTAAAAATAAAATTTATTATTTTCAATTTATTTTTTATTATTATGCATAATAAAAATTAAAAATACTATAATTTATGGAATTAAAGAATAATTATTATTTTTATATTGTTTCAAATTAAATTCTTATTTTAAATATGAAACTTTTATGCTAAATATTCATAAAATTAATTATTTTTTAATTCAAAAAACTACATATTTAATGTATACTATTTTCATTTAAGAAGCAAACTAAAAGGTACGTGGCATTTTTAGCCAAGACACATAAATTTGTTCTTCTATGATATGCTCCTGAAAACCAATGCAACATTCAATCGATCTAATAAATTTATTAGTTATGGAAATGACTTAATTATTTAAATATTTAAATAACCCATTAATAAACAAATTTAATATTATAATGAATTAATTTGAGATACTATAAAAATAAATATTTTCTATTGTATATTGTATGGTGGCCTAATGGAGAAAAAAAAGTTAGAAAGAAAATGAAAACAACACCGTCAAGGCCACTATGTCTTACTTTGGTCAATTAGACTAAGTTAAAAACCAATAAAGCTACTTTGGTCAAGGCCACTATGTCTTAACTCAAGCATGAGATCATCTCGGTTACAGTAAGTTGCATATGATCATATCATAAAAAACTTGGTCTCTATTTTCGATACGCTTTATTTAAAGAAAATTTATTTTCATTATTATTTTACTTAATTAAGTGAAATTTAAACTCAATACCTCTCTTAAACCGTGCCTTTTGACAAGTGATGTCTATAATATCTCACCGGAGATGCTTTGTCATTTATTTTTTTATTATTAATTATAGACAAATTATATTCTTTTGTTTGTTTTTGTTATGTTTTCATTACATGATTACAAAATTTTATTTGTATTATGCATGATATCTAAAAATAAATTCAAACTAAATCAATCATTTTAATAATTTATTTATTTCAAAATATTATTCTAAAATATAGACAATATCATTTTCACCCATTGTCATATAATATGTTTATTATGAAATACTATTTTTTTAGTCAATAGAAAAAGAATTTATTTTTATGATATAACTTTTAGACATACCACCTAGCTAAATGCATGACTTTAACATGCCATACTAAAACTTGTTTTATGACTTAAAGTGTGTCGTCAAATGCTTCTTTTTTTTAAGAAATATCGTAAATATTAGCATTTAAATAGAGAACCGCAATTTTTATGGAGAGAGAAAGTCAAAAGTGGATAAATTATTACTTCAACCCTTCTCCTACAATGCATGATACGCTTTTAAGAATCCATGTAATAGCCGGTCATCATAAAAAAAATTGTGAATTATAGATGTAAAGTTGATTTAACAATTAGCAAAGCCCATCTGTTCATGAGATGGATGAGGCATCATTTGACGAAAGACAAGATTGAGAGAGATCGTGAGTTCGACTCATGCAAAAGTTATATATATATATATATATGACCCAAAAATCACTATTTAGCTCCACAAAATAAGTAAAAGTACCTTATAATGAGAATAAATATGGGTACTCAATAAATAGTATGCATAAATAATTAATTTATCTAATTATTAAATTAACCTATTAATTATTAATAAAATAAATTTGATAAAATAATAACTTAATTTGATATAAAATAAAAATAAGTATTTTCCACTATATATTGCATGATGACCTATAGAAAACATAGACAACGCCATTAAGGCTACCATGTCTTACCTTCATTGATCTACTATGGAAAAATCAATATAAGGTTGCACACAAACCAACTTTAGTTAGCTTAGCTTTAATCGGGCACGAGTTTGTTAATTTCAATTATGTTTTTTTTACTACGTGAATTGCAATAATTTTTATTTGTATTATACATGATATCTAAAAATAAATTAACACTAAATAAATCTTGTTTTTAATTAAGTAATTTTAAAAATATTATTATATAATATAGTTGTTTATAATGTAATTTTCGCACATGATTTTCGTATCATTTAGTTGTTTAAAAATTAATTTTATAATGTAATTTTCATGCATATGGCAATGGCATGTCATAATAGCACTAGATTTGTGACTTAAAAGTGTGTCGTCTAGTACTTCATTTTTTTTCCAAGAGAAAACCTAGGCGTGTGACGTAAGCGTGTCGCTATAGCCCTTTCCTTTGTGTGCATGTGTATGAGAGAGAGAGAGAGAGAGAGAGAGAGAGAGAGAGAGAGAAAGAAAGAAAGAAAGTCTATGTGTGACTTAAGTGTGTCAATATTAACATTCTTTTAAGAGAGAGAGAGAGAGAGAGAGCCACGGTTTTTATGGAGAGAGAGAGAAAGTCAAAAGTGGCTACATTAACGTTTTAAATGCTTCAATCATTTTCCTCTATTAATCTTTTGATTTAATGGTTCAAATTAAGTACCCATATCATGAGTATCTTTTTGATACCCATGGTAGAAGCACTTATAAAAAAATACCCATGTTATGAGAAATCATCTATAACCATTGAATTTTAATCATGTTGGGTTTTTGGGTTCATACGCAACGAAAAATTCAAAACAATTTCGAAAAGATGTATGTTTTAATTGTTCAGCCATCCATTCTCTTGTAGAAATGATATTCGTCATTATTTCTTCTTCTTCTTCTTTTTCTTCTTCTTCTTCTTTTTCTTCTTCTTCAATAGTATTTCGAACCTTCTTTTTCTTACTTTTTTTAGGTGTCTTATCAATTATAATTGTATCTTTCTTATCACTGAATATAGCATTAATTTGTGCTTGATTAGTAGAAGTAATGTTAGTCGGAGTAGGTGCTTTAGCTTGACTACTCTGTCGAGTACTTAACCTATTTATTTGCAAATTCGTTTGACTTAACTAATATTTTAGTTCATTAATGGTAGTACCAGTCTTAATTTGATTTGAGAAATCACTGTAAAATTTTGATGACTTTGACTCATAAAGTTATGCGGTATTTGCTCTAAATTTGGATTCATAGGTTGAGTGTTTTATTGAGGCTACTGATTAGGTGCAGATTGTATCTGAGCTTTTGGTCTATAAGTGTTGTAATTCTGATTTTGAAGACCATAACTAAGATTTTGATTTAGTCTTCCAAGATAATAAATGTTATTACTATATTAATTTCTTGGGGGACTAGAAAATTGATTCATCATTACATTAACCTCTTCGGTGTTTTCTTCCTATAGAGTAGGACATGCATCCAAAGGATGTGTAGCTTCAGTACAAATCCGCAAGCCTTAACTTGATTAGATTTATGATTAACTAACAGCTTAACCATCTTAGATAATTCATTAAATTTATCGTTAGTTGCATTATTTTTTGTTAAAGTTTTCATTATCTTTCATCTTACCATTTCATTTTAGCAACTGTTATTTGCTTTCTATAGGAATTAATTTTTCTAGCAGGCATATACTCATCTAAGAAAGCTTCTAACATTTGAGTCCATGTAGTTATCGAATCTCGTGGGAGATAAAATAACTAATCTTGCGCTCGATCTTTTAATGCAAAAGGAAAATCCTTAAGTTTGACTTGTTCTAAAGTTCTTTATTTCGATTTAATCCCATTAATTTTATATTGATACCCCCTTATGGATTTATGTGGGTCTTCATTGTTTTTACCGTAGAAGTTATGTAAAGCACTAATAAATCTAGATATAAGTTCAAATTTAGGAAATTCATCGAGGTATGCTATGCATATAGGCTCATATGCTTTAACATTTTGATTTACTTGTCGAAAAGTGAGTTCTCTATTATTATTGATAACTCTGTTATCATTGTCATTATCAATGACATTGTCATTAATGTCATTATCAATGACATTGTCATTAATATCATTATTGTTGTTTTTATTCCATTAACTAAAATTTCCCTAAGTTTTTGTTGTCTTAAACTCCGATTAAAAGTTTTATCAATTTTAGGATCAAAGGGATTTAAAGATCCTGTTGAATTAACACGACGAAGTGTGTAGACCATACAACGTCTATAATCTTTTGAAAATTATCCAAAAATCTCCAGCAACGATGCCAAAAATTGACACGTGTCGAGCATGCACAATTATTTCTCTTATTTTACTATTAACTTGTAGTAATGGTAAATATAATATCGTCTCCACAAGGATTTTCAAAATTTTAAAGGAAAGTAATTTTTTCTTGTTTTTATTAATTTAATTAATCTAGTTAAACGAGAATTGAAATACTGACTAACTAATAATTATGATTACTAACTTAAATAACCAAACTAACTAAATTAATCTAAACAAATCAAATTCAAACTAAATTAAACAATATTCAAATGCAATTCAATAAAAATAAACAAACATCTAAACAAACCCCCACTAAGTAATATTATATATTCGGATTACTTTCAAACACTAGAACATAATATTACTTCACTCCATAGTTGTAATGATAAAACATAGAATCTTCACATCATTAAACCTCGCTTCATAATAGGTTGATAGCCTTTAGCCAGCTACCGATTCTCCTTAATTCAGTGAAAATGCCACATGCTTATCATTATAAATCTACATATTGGATAAAATGCAACACCATAGAAATACGATAGCATTAAGTTCAATGAAAATCATGTCTAATCAAAGCTTATATTACCGAAGCTGCATAATAAACAACTTATAACACAATTACCTAGAACATACACTCGGCAAATGCCCTATAGATTAATCCTAGTTACTGTGACGGCCCCAATTTTCCACAAATTGGGCCCCGCCCGGCCTAAGCCTACGTGGACCCCCGAACCAGTCTCGAAAGGTCAACGCAGGCCTAGTCAGCCTTCCAATCAATCATTATCAGTACATTCAACATTTATAGTTGAGTTATTAATATTTTCAAAACTTAAAATTTTAGCGGAAGCAACTAATAAATTAAATAACTCAACAAAAAGATCAGGGAGTTAGGCAACCTAATTGTCGAACCCAGTAATTATTATCAGAGGAGAGTAAATACAAAATATACAAAACAAAATCACCTAGCTATGAAGCCTTCCCTCAGCTACGCGTCTGCGGCTCTGCACTCAGTCAAAATAAAAATGACGAGCCCAGGTAAGTAAATCCAGTAGGACATATACACAACATTTCACAATATCCAAAACAACAGTTCACGATATCCAAAGCAAGACGAATTCATGCAAATATATCGAAAGGAATACGAACGCATGAATATAACATACTGTAAACAATCCATCGATGAGTGATGCCAAATAACAAGGAGTCCCGACCAAAAAGTCGTTGAGTCGCGGCAAAAGCCAGCAGACTCGGGTTTAGGGCGAGCCCCATGCCTCCCAACCCTAACCCCTGCCGACTATGAGATATCTACGGACCCGGATAAGTGCCCCCAACGTACACTCAATTGGGAGATATCTACGGACCCGCGCTACCGAGCCGTTCACCGCGTCGTCGCCGCTACCCCGGCGTCGCCGCCCGCTGGCCGCCGTTCCTCGCCATAATCGCGTCTCGTCGCTGCTGATCTCCGCTGGCCGCCGTTCTCGCCGCCAATCTGCCACACGCCGCTGCCATGCTCTCGCCACCACTCGCAGAGCGCTGCCGATCCGCCGGTCCGCAAACCCGTCGCCGCCGCCGTCCAGCTACGGACGAGCTCGCCGGCGTCCGCATCCAGCTCCCGGAGTCGCGCCGACCCGTTGCTGCACCACCGCCAGCTTCTAGCGTAGCCCCCGCCACCTGCTGGTCCGCCATCTGCCACCGCGCCTGCAGCGCTCTCCGCGCCAGCCGCAACCCTGCTCGATCGTCGCCATCGTTCATATCCCTCGGCCTCCTCATGGTCGCCTTTTTTTTTTTCCTTTTCTTTTCCAATCCTTATCCCTTCTTTATATATATAATATATATCTATATATATTTTTCTTTTCTCCTCGATCCTTATCCTTTTCAATTTCAAATCAAAGTGTTCTCGATATTCGTGCAACGCGCATCTCGAGGCACCAACCCGCCTCATGTCAAAATCTCGATACTCGCGCTACACGCATCACAAGGCATATCAAATGTACATTTTAAAACCACATAAATCTATTATATCTCAATCCAACGTCGGCACGCGACTCAAGGCGTGTCCCTTTTCGTGTTTCGGCTCACCGAATTCCTCGCATAGTTAGCATATCATTTTAAATTGAATTCGGATATACGTATTTCGACGAGTGGGTCCCACTTACGACCTTGACTGGACACGTGGTACAAGTCAAATTTTTGGGCCGTTACAGTCTTCCCAATGAATTAAAAATTTCGTCCTCGAAATTGAAACAAATCTCACAAGACAATGGTGTTTTACGAATAATTACACAAGGCCATACCCGCCCAAGACCATATTCGCCCAAGGCCATACCCCCATCTTACTCTGTAGGGCTGGGCTCCTCCGTGACGAGCTGGGCTCCTCCGAGACCTCCAAGCAAAGAACACACCATCTGTCTCCTCCCATCAATATATGTCAGGGCAACATCCTCGCAACATATATTGGAATACAATTTAATACAATGAATATTTTACTTTCGTAATCCACCGTCACTAACACACAAGTATCCGTTGTATATCTGCGAGAATGTAAATCAATCTCTCTCATCGAGTGAATTTAAACCCAACTCGTACCCTCTATCAGGTTTCGATGGATAGTAATCGGGCATGACTTGACAATAGCATGCATATGTTTCTTACTTTGCTATACCTGGCTGTCCATACGCCCATGCAGATACGTTGAAATCTCGCTCCAACTGGAACATGTCCATTTCCTTTCCCATGTGCATGACTAGATCGTTGTCCCTATCGTGCACTCGATTGGATCTCGACCCTGTCTCTCAGCCCTTCGCCTCGCCATCAACCCTCGATGGTACTTATGCTAAAGATCTAACGGTGCTAGTTGATGTACTACACTAGCGTACTCTACGATGAACCAACTAACTTTGGCGTCGTATACGCCTCATATGGCGGAAACACAATACGTTATGAGGTTGCTCTCGTGTGCTCCCACGCTCTCACTCATCATAACATTAAATGCACTCCAAAACGTCCACATCGATGCCACCGTAGTGCACAACTAGACATCGGCCTCGCCGAACAACGAAACTGATACGATGCTCGACCTTACATGATTTGGTGTGGCCAAGACGTCATGAATATTTGTTGCTCGAGATTCGTACCACCGTGAAACTTTTCGAGTGATGCCGCTAAAACGCGCGTGAAACCGCCTTGCTGAGTCGTCACTCTAATTCTCATATCGTATCAATAGGCGCGCTCAGCAGCTCCTCATGTAAGCATGAGTTCAACACGTTTACTCCAACGCGTTCACTTTTTAACATTCAAAGTAAATGTGTCCTCGAGATTCGTGTGACACGAATCTCGAGGCACCACCTCTATGTGTGACCACAATTGTATTGAATCTCGCAAATTACGTATTTCAAGACACCTCCCAAGTTTCGAACCCTATAACACTGAGCTGGACCTAATCCAAATCTAATGTATCATCGAGATTCGTGCGGCACGAAACTCGAGACACATTAAAAAAAAAACGCACGGGTTTACTTGCACGAAAATTCCTTTCCCTACGTTTACTAACGCATCTGAAAACAGTCTTAAGATTTACAATCTCATAAGATTTATACTTAGATGACCATTAATTGTTAGAACGATTCGCGGACTCTACCTCAGATCGTAACACTTCATTCATTTATAAATCCCTAAAGGTGGTGGTCGACTTCACCAACCCTGAGACTATAAATGTATAGTGTCACTAAAGTGGAGTTACTTGGGCTTCTGATCCAACAGTACTACTCCAAAGCTTTCGTCAAAGCTAAAGGAGTCCATACATGATGTAATCGTTAGCTCTCAAGTCATCTCAACACTTTGCTCATTTTGAGTCTGCTCTTCGTTTCTTTTTTTCTTTTTAACTTTACGTTCTCGAATGTTCCCTACATTCGATGTTCCTTACTCGAATGTTCCTTACATTCGAATATTCATTCATTTCACGAATGAGCCTTTCTCGAATGTTCCTTACCTTAATTGTTCCATTCGTTGTATATTATCCAACAACATCAATTTCCTTTATCAATTCCACACCATGTAGAGACTTGAACTTCCGTTTCAAGTCTCACTACTTATAGGAAATTCTCAATTTCAGTACTAACTGAACCACGTGAAATGAATTTAATGAACTTTTTTGAGTCTTAAATAAGATCAAAATTCCTCTAAATAGCTTGAAAATCAATTCACAAGTTTGTTTGAGTCATACATGGCCTGTTAAGTTTCAATTTGAAACCATACTATTCGTAATACCAAAGTTCTCATTTTCCATTGGCTTCACCAAACCATCCAAGCTATTTACCTCAATTGATCAATTGAACTAACTTATTCTTAAGCCAATCCGCAAAGCTGAATTAATTTTAAACAACTCCCGCATTTCCAAAGCACGAGTACTTATTCATGCAGCTCCACTATTCCCAAATACGCCACCATCACCAACATTGTCACATCGATCCGTGCATGAAGGCAATGTCACACGACCTCATATCAGATGGAAATATAACTTTTAAACATTTTCCTTCTTTGGGTTTGTACCTTCAATTTACCCCACCAATACTCATGCTGATTATTACGGACCAAATTGAACATATAACCAAAGAATTCCATCAAAAATTCTGAATAGAAAAAAAATCATTTGGTCGCTCGTAATTGATCCCCCACTCGGCTCAAATGAAAACAAGGACTATACCAAATTTAACTCCAACTCGGCTCAAATTTAACTCCAAACCATTTAAATATAGTTTAAGCGTCCCTGCGGTACTATACCAAATTTACATGAAATCCTCTCACCTTTACCACGGATTTGATTCCCGTATCACAATCCAATTTCATTAATTATTTCGAGCGGATCCTCTAGAAATACGTGCCGGGTGTTTTCCTCAAGAAGAAATCAAATGTGTCATCGAGATACGTGCAACACGAATCTCGAGGCACCCATTTGTCCACAATGTTGAAAACAACTGGAAAAACTGTTGATTTACTAATAATGAAATCACGTATGCCAATGAAACATTAATCACTAACTGATTCCATTTAATTTATATCCAATTAATCATTTCCATAGTCACGATTCCTCGAATCAATCCATCTATGGTCCACATATAAGCCAGGGGTACCAGCCCACCTCGAAACGTATATGAGATAAAAACATTTTCCATTTGCCATTTTCCATTTTCCAACTCTCCTTTCTTCCCAACGAAGACTCAAGTACGAAGACTCAAGTCAGGATCATAGGGTTCCACTCTAAGTTCAACCATTCCTAACTTCCGCTTGTTTTGTGTCTTATTTCGCCCATTAAACTTTTCCCTAGGTTCGCCTGAACCTAGGCTCTGATACCAACTGTGACGTTGGTATCACAATGTCTTAAGCCCCAATTTTCAAAATTGGCTTGACGGCCCAATTTTTCCCGGCCTAAGCCTACGTGGACCCCCGAACCGGTCTCGCAAGGTCAACGCAGCCTAGTCGACCTTCCAATCCATCATTATCAAGTACATTCACACATTTATAGTTGAGTTATTAATATTTTCAAGTTTTAAAATTTTAGCGGAAGCAACTAATAAATTAAATAACTCAACAAAAAGATCGGGGAGTTAGGCAACCTAATTGTGGAACCCGGTAATATATCAAAGGAGAGTAAATACAAAATTATACAAAAAAAATCCTAGCTATGAAGCCTTCCCTCTACTACGCGTCTGCGGCTCTGCACTCAGTCAAAATAAAAATGACGAGCCCAGGTAAGTAAATCCAGTAGGACATATACACAACATTTCACAATATTCAAAACAACAGTTCACGATATCCAAAGCAGACGAATTCATGCAAATATATCGAAAGGAATAAAGAACGCATGAATATAACATACCGTAAACAATCCATCGATGAGTGATGCCAAATAACAAGGAGTCCCGACCAAAAAGTCGTTGAGTCGCGACAAAAGCCAGCAGACTCGGGTTTAGGGCGAGCCCCATGCCTCCCAACCCTAACCCCTACCGACTATGAAATATCTACGGACCCGGATAAGTGCCTCCAACGTACACTCAATAGGGAGATATCGACAGCGTCCGGATAAGAGCTCAGCTCATATCGCGAGATACATAGTAACCATGACTCGCTTGCCAATGGACCCCCTCAATCGACAACAATCTAACGATAGCTATCATCACAAGCAGTGAACAACAATAAAGCTATCACAACAATAAACAATAGTCAATGGAGAAACATGAAATACTGTATAAGTTCCTAACTAGTTTACTTACCTCGAGAAATCGCGAATTCTCTCGCGTCTCGATTTGCGAACCCGACACCCGACTCCTAAGTCCCTGGTGTCCATTTCTACCAATTAAATAATTTTATTTCAAATTATTCACATCAAACTGAAATTTGGTGAAACAAATCTCACCTCCACCGCGTCGTCGCGATTTCGTCGAAATCGCGCATTCGACTCGGTCGATACACCGTGCTCGCGCGCAACCGTTCCATCGCCGCCGCGCGCCTTCACCGCGCGCCGCCGCTCGCCGTCACCGGCGCCGCTTCGCCGAAATCGCGCTTGCCCGCTCGCCGGTGCAGCCGCCGTTCCGCCCCTGCACCGCCGGCGTCGCGCGCACTGGCCGTCGTCGCTCACCGGAATCACATCGCGTCTCGTCGCGTCATCCGTCGCCGCTGCCGATCTTTGTTGGCTACGGACGTTCTCGCGCCGACCCGAGCCGCCGCGTCCGCAACCTGCCGCCGCCGCACCCGTCCAGCTACTGACGAGCTCGCCGGCGTCCGCGTTCGCTCCCGCCAGCCGCCGCCGAGCTTCCCGCGTAGCCACCGCCACCTGCGCGATCGCCGCCTCGTTCATCTCCTCGCGGCCTCCGCGTGGACCTGCACCGTGACTACGCCGATCTCGCCGCGCCGGGGCCGCCGTCGCCGATCTCCTCCTCTCACCGCTCCGCCCTCTCTCCTTTCTTCTCTCTCTCCCGAGCTCTCTGATTTTTTTTTTTTCCTTTTCTTTTCCAATCCTTATCCCTTCTTTATATATATATATATATATATATATATATATATTTTTTTTTCTCCCGATCTTTATCCTTTTCAATTTCAAATCAAAGTGTTCTCGATATTCGTGCAACGCGCATCTCGAGGCACCTACCCGCCTCATGTCAAAATCTCGATACTCGCGCTACACGCATCGCAAGGCATATCTAATGTACATTTTAAAACCACATAAATCTACTTTATCTCGATCCAACGTCGGTACGCGACTCGAGGCGCGTCCCCGTTCGTGTTTCGGCTCACTGAATTCCTCGCATAGTTAGCATATCATTTTAAATTGAATTCGGATATACGTATTTCGACGAGTGGGTCCCACTTACGACCTTGACTTGACACGTGGTACAAGTCAAATTTTCGAGCTGTTACAGTTACTACTTCTATACTTATTGTCAATAACTGTAGACAGAGATTCAGAATCATAATACCACATAACATATTTGCAACTATGCATGCAATTCTAATCTTCTTTAGTTATAATAAGCAAAACAACTTGTTAATTCTGTGACTGGCATGCATCAATAGATTTAAAGAATTAAGTTCACGATTCTTTAATTATAACTATCTAGCAATTTAAAATATACTGCATTATCTAGGGTTTGTTTAAAATGATAGACTGCTCACTAATGCTGAAAATTAATAACGCATAAATATATTTAAAAGACATAATAAATGAATAAATACCTTAATATAAATCAAAGCTCTAAAGTACCTTCAAACATAGACAATAAAAATAATCTAAAGCAAAAGTTGAAAACAAAAGGAGAGAAGAAGAAAGAGTTATTTCGAAGTTCTCTGCCCTTTTTTATAGTCTATTTACGTATATATATCATAGATAAACTCAAATTATTCATACTAATATAAAAAAACCCGTAACCGACCTCAATAATTTCTCAGCAATTCCTAACTTATATACAAACCGTTAAGCGAATCACTGAGAATTGCTCTCAGTGCTCCACCGATTTAGCCGACAATTTATAGTTCATTCTCAAATTCAATGTGAATTTGCTAGCCTTCTTCTACTGCTGATTTATATGGTAATTCCTAGTGTTATTCCAAATCGTTGTAGATTCGCTGATGTATTTTTTCAGTTGATTGTTTTGCTTTTCTTTATCTTTTCTTCCATTTTTTCATTTTCCTAATTAAAACCTAAAATCATAAAAATAAGAGAATAGCTAGTGTAACATCCTCATTAATGCCTAAAATCAACCTAAATTACACTATAAAATGTGTCTAATTATCGACTTGTCAGCTTGCGAGTCAATCTCATACACCCTAATTGGTTTTCTTACAATGGAACGAGTACTAGCCGTAGAATTTTGAGACATAAAATCAAGGAGGTCCAATGCTCCATCCTCATCCTTGGTTAGTAAAAAGCCACTTGTTATGGCATCTACTGGTGTTCTTATGTCGTGGCTCGTCCCATAGTAGAAAATCAAGAGTTGTGCCCATTTCAAGTATCCGTGTCCCAGACATCTCATCAGCATCTCTTTGAATCTTTCTCAAGCCTCGCCCAAGAGACTTGGTTTCTTCTTGTTTGAACTTATTAATTTCTAGTTTCCTTTTACTGACCTTCACTAGGGGAAAGAACTTGTCCAGAAATCTTTCATTAATTTTTGCCCATGAGATCATACTCCTTGCATTCAGCCTTTGGAACCAAGATTTGGCTTTTTAACCCAATGAGAATGGAAAGAGTCTCATCCAGATCACCACCTTTATAACTCCGGTAATGTGCACGGTGTTTCGCTTATCCAAAAATTCTCAACATGTGCTATTGAATCTTCATTGGATATCTCATTAAACAAGCTATTTTACATCATGTTTTATCAAAAATAGTCTCAGTTCGAACTTGGTGGTGTTGGCTGAAAGTCTCATCACTCCGTTATAGGTCTCCTGAACTTTTGGTTTGAAGTAGTCACGAAGGCATCTCTGTTCTTGCACTCTATCCTCTACTACCAGATCACAAGCGGGTTGGTAATTTATGTAGTGCTATTGTTGGTTTCTTGCTTGCTCCTCTGCTATCTTGATTCCTTTCTTTTTCTTTCCCTTGTTCGTTCTTCCAATCTCAAGGTCGTAAGGCACTAGGTCATTCTCCCTTTGCCACACATGTACTAGTTATCTTTGAAAAGAAAACACAAAAGATTAAGTGGGAAAAGTCAAACTTGAAACTTAAGGTTTTATTTTTTTTATTTTTTTTTTATGAACTTGAAAGTAAAGTACTTAAATTAAACTTAGCAACTTTTCAAAACTAAGTAATACTAAGTGGCTACCTATCCCCAGCAACGATGCCAAAAACTTTATGGGTGTGCCATAAATATAATGACTCGCTTGTAGTAATAGTGTAATCAACGATATCATCCTCAAAGAAAGGTTTTGCATTAGTTGAACACTTATTTAACTTTGAACTCTTGCTAAAGAAATTCCTATATTAAATGGATTTATACTAAACTACTCTATCTAACAAAATAATATAAACTTTACTTTAACTCTTATATTAAGAATATCTTAGTTCACAACTTAACCTAGGTAATGAAATATTATGCTTTCAACCACTTTTACATCTTAATATGTTATGTGCAATGCCTAATTAGAATAGACAGATTTCCTTCAAATCCATTTTAACTCACTGTCGTGACAAAAAAAACTCTAATATGCAAACTTGAACTCCATCTATCGATGTGAATAACGTAAGCTCCATAATGCTTTAATGCTCCAAATATTTTGATTCATAACCAATTAATTTTATTATCTGTGTCTCCCTAATCAATAACTATCGCTCGATATTGTATATTTTACAGTTGTACAATTCATGTCCGGCTTAAAATCTTCAATGGTCATGATAACTTCTAAAACCTAATATCAATAAAATGTGATCAAAATGTATAAAGCATTATGCTCAGAATCAATACAAATTCTAACAATTGCACTTTTTATATTCATTTTTTACTCATATTTGTAGCATAGCATTCATACCATATGATCCATTGATCCCTACAATTAATAGACTACTCACACTTCATTGGAACACACATATCACAATTCATAATGGAAATAATTCAAAATCATATGTGAATATAAATATATTACCTTCAATTAAACCAATGAATCCAAACTTGATTTGCAAAAATGGAGTCTTCAATGTTTTCTCCACATAAATCTTCTTAATACTCAAAATCAAAGTAAACCTATACTAAATTACTCTAATGGTGGCTAATGGTTGATATGTGGTGAGTTTATGATGTCTTAATACCTATTTATACTTCCTAATAATAATCAGAAACTCTACTTTACAATTTAACTTAAAATAAAACTCTAACTTTCTTATTTCTACCAATATGGTGCTGCCACTTATGATCCGGTGTTGTGTATATATTCCCATAGCACCGCCATTGTGTGCTATTTTTTCATCTTTTGTCTACTTGTCGTTGTCACCATGATGTCCTAGCGACGTCCCTCAGGCTCCACGGCGCTGCCATTGCGCCAAGTCTCTAGTCTTGATTTCTTCACTTTCTTTATTATTCCACTTCATGCCTTTCCTTACCAAGCTGTGCCTTAGCACTCCACAATGCCACCATGTGTAGCCATGACACCAAACCTAATTTGGTGTGTTTTAGCTTCACTTTTTCTCATTTTTGCTTGTTCCCTTCATTTACATTTTAATTACCTAAAAATGCACTAATACAATTAATTAGAGCTTATTTATGGATATTTATACTAAATATATTACTAAACTAATCATATATATAAGTCTAAATAATCACTTATCATTAGTTTCTACTAAAATAAAACACATTTAAGCAAAATATTTTCATATTTGCAAAATAAAACACAATGTGGAATATGGAATAGAACAATAGTTTGAAACAATCAAATGAATTCCAAAATAAGTATCGAGTATTTTTTTATTATTTATTACTCAAGTTGCTTATTTATAAGTGACAATGAGTATAATGGTTCTAAGAGTTAACTAAAATGATGATAAAATAAATAGAAATACATGAGTTAGAAGTGATCTTTGTCAACATCGGTTTAGGCATTGCTATGAAACAAAGATCAATGAAATTTATAACTTAAAATGAAAAGGCGCAATGATTAGATCAACTTGTTAGAAATTGAGATTGGGGGAAAACGATATGAAAATAGCTAGGATTAGCTATTAAATGATCACAAATGGTTGTGTTTTGAAATTTAAAGTACCTAATAGTCACTTCTAACAAATTAAAGTTTTGTTGCCTATCACTATGACCTTAAATATAGCAAATGAAAGGATAGATATACTGATTGAAAACCAGTAAGTGATTTGTATAGGATGCCAATATGAGCTCCTATATTGTGACAATTTCCATTGATAAAACTTAAAGGATTGAAGTATCATCCTTTAAGTGTTTGATTAGTCGTTAACATAATCTGAGTTTGGAAACTCAAATTCTTTTATCTCTTCAGTTGAACGATAACGGATAAGTGAAATCATCAAAAAGTAAATATATGATTAGTAAGACATTTTGATATTTTACATAGTCTCTTGAGAAATACCGAATTTCAATTTGAGAAAAAAAAAACTTAAGAAATCTGAGACTAAAGGAAATAACTTAAGGTAATAATAAATAACTCAACTTTTTAAGTTGCAAAATTTCTCTACTTAGAATAAAGATTAGTTAGGGAAGAACTCAAAGTTATCAAAAGTTATAAGAAATCACATTTTCTTTAGCAATATTTTTGAAAAGAGAAGAGATATAAATTGTATTTTCAAGTAAGAACTAAAGAGCTGTAAGTGGCCTAGGTGTTGAGTGGAAGTCATTATAAGTTTGAAAAGAGGCTAAAAAGTGATATTAATGTGAAAATAACTAAAATTGACAAAAATGAAACCGAGTAAGTTTGTATCGTAATCGTGATTCATTCATAGCGTGGAAGACTAGTGAATCACAGCACTAGTCTTTGAACAATCGAATGAGTTGGTGAGGTTTAGTGTAAAAGATTCTATGAAGTTTCGTTGAAGTCAATTAGAAGTTTAAGTATATGCAAACAAATGGTTAAGACATTCTCACATACGCATGAAAATGGAAATTTCAAGTGAACGAATCTCGATAAGACTTAGGATATCAAACTATAAGTTTGATAAAATTTAATATATCTTCACAAAGATCTTAGAAAGAATCAAACTTTAGAAGTTGAAAGTTTTGAACCAAAGTAGTATACGACTGATTTCATTGAATATGGTGTATATTGGTTCAAATGTCGTGTTACACCATGTGATTAGACGGTAGTAAAATTTTAAGCACAAGATTATTTTAAATTGGAGTTGATGTAAGATACATGTATGATAGTGAAGATACAAATAAAATGAGAAAAGACACATGACTTACAACTTAGTTAGTCAGTAATATTCCTTTTGGTCAAAAATACTGAATAGAGTACAATGTATCTGGTTTAATAAGTTTGAGAAATTGAATATTCTTCCATTGTAATTAAGTAGAGATGAAAAAAATATAACATATTTATAAACTTATATGAAATACAAGTTAAAGTTTATACTGTGAGATTATAATCACGAAATAAGTCGATATCTTTGTTTAAAAGCTTATATCTACTTCAAGAGAAGGATAAGTGTCTTTATTTAGGTAATGAGAGAAGTTTAGTGAATAGTAATGATCGAAATGATGAGAAATATCATAAATTGGATAAATGATAGAAACTAATGTGAGAATGTTGATAATGTAAAAATTAGAGTAATTATCAAGGCAATCTTAAAGAGAGTTGTGGCTAAGTGAATGGAATGAGGATCTTGGTGAACTCATGAATAGAGAATGATTTGACAAAGTTAGAAAATTTTTAACTTTTGAACTAGTCAAAGGAAAGTTAAGTGAATTAGATGATGAGTCGAAATTATTAATTTCTTTCTAGTCCACAAATTTAAATGATTTTGTAAGTAGACATTTAGATAATAAGCGAGAGTTACATGATGTGTCAAGTTTTTATTTCTAATCAGATTAGGATTTGAGATCTATTGCCATGGGATGGCAGATGGAATATGAGAACTATAGTCATGAGATGACTTGTATGATTCTAGGTTTTTATTGATAAATGCTAGAATTGTAATGGATCAGATAGACATGTAGCTCTACTTAATATCTAATGTTGTGTTGAAATATTATTTGAGTCACTATGTAATTTTAGACTGATAATAGTCTAAGAACTGGTTAGCCAACAATTCAAATAAAAAGATGATCAGTGATGAGAAAGCAAACTGGGATTTATATGCCAGAATTTGGTGGATAGAATTATCGTCGATTTATAGAATTGTATTCAATAAGAATTAAAATGGTCTTATTGAAAAGTAAGATAAGCTAGATCTTGATAAGTATTAATCTTGAATAGGATTCAAGATATGAAATGTGAAATACAACAAGGTTTATCAGATATTCCATAAAGTTGATTGTTTTAACTCATCATAAATTCACAAAATGCCAGGATTTGCAAAGTAACAGATGTAACTTTTCATTAAACCAAGAAGTTGGAAATGAAAAGTTAAAACATTTTTTATCTCTACCACGAGTAGTTGATTACAATGAAAGTGGTTGGGTCCGCTTAACAATTTTACCTTGGAAATGATTTTTATAGGTTTGGATTAAAAGCGTTGTACATGAAGGACTGTTTTTTTTTTTTTTTTGGTTCAATAATCTGTAAGTTTAACTTTTGAGGAAGATATTCTTAATTAGTTTGGAAGAATTGTGAAATCTGAGAATTTAATAAACTTTATTAAGAAGTTAATTAAATAGTTTTGGATTTATATTGGGATTTAAGTATCCGAAGTGGGACCAACATGTTTTGAATCATAGTTCATAAGTCTAAAATATTATTTTTGTGTGTTGTATGACTAATTATTGTATATAATTTATTCGGCGTGTAATAGAATCAAGTTAAGGATTAGATGCAGTGCTTGTATGTTTCGAAGTGCATTGGTATTTACGCCAATTTGAAATAAATCCCATTGACGTAAGTTAGGGCTTTGGTGAATTGACTTGATGCAATTCAGTTGGTAATTGTTTTGAAGATGTTTTATAATCAAAATTCATTTACATTGGGATTCTGGATGGATTGGATTACTGGTTTCTATCAAAATTAACTTCACGGGCTGTGGAGATATTTTGAACGTAGAAAAAGAGCTATTTCTTTGTGTTTGGTGTCGAATTTTGATGATATAATTGCGAAAATATTGATTTGGAGAAGTTTTGTTAGTTCAAAATTAATAAAGTTTGCTTAGTCAATAGGTAGCATTGAAAAAATCATAACTACTCCATTTGTTCTCCGATTTGAGCATTTTGGAGTCTGTGAAAAGTATAAAGTGAGCTAAACAAGTTACTTTTTGGTCAATATGAAGAATATTGAGGTTTTTAAGGTTAAAAAGTTACCCCAAGTTAGCTAGTTGAAATTGTTATCAGTAGTTACTTTTAGAAATTGTTATCCAACATACATTGGCCCATGTTTTCATGGGGTTTCATGATTTTGCTTCACTTGAACATTGACCCATATTATAATTGAGTATGTATGGAAGCTATTGTAGCAACTTTGAAGGTGATCTAACACTTCGAGAACCCCAAAAATTAAGATTAAAGTTGATTGTAAGTAAACCATATAGTAATCTTTACTATTTATGAAATTTATCTTTGTACCTGCATTTGTGTTTAGTCTACATTGCATTTCACATCATTCTTAGTCATGCATTCATATCATTCTGGACGATGGTTTGTTAGCGGTGCGGTTCTCGAGCAAAACTCGAAGCTAGGTTTCTTGACTAGATAGATTGTAACACGAAAAATCCAAGGCACACAAGTTTTCGAGGTAGCATGCATTCGACTTTTATTATTGTTTTAGGTTCATTCTTAGGTCGGCTAACCTATTTGTGAACCTTGAATAGTAATCAAAGGGTTTCATGTTGTTATATACATTTGTTGTTATTTGGAAATGCAATTACATGTCTCCATGTATTCATACTAACATTTGGAGGAGTACAGAGCAATGTAGGAGTGTACTTACCTGACATCTTCGAGTTGTTTTTGATGATGTTAGGTTCTTTGTGAAGACAAGAAAGAATGGGCATGACTCGAAGATCTTGGTGATTATTTTCAAAAGTTTAAAATTAATTCTCTATGTAAATTGTTCATATATATTATTTTGTGGTTCTTGGGGTAAGTGTAGGGCGTGAAACACCAGTGAAAGATTACGAGAGTCTCCTAAATTAGTTTAAAGCAAGTTGAGAAATTTATGTTTCAAGTTTTGTTTATTTTGGAATTGTAAGATGTAACTAAAGTATTGGAGACTTCAGGTTAGTTATTTGATATATGTTATGAACTGCAGAGAGTTGTCAGTCCTTCTAGGCCTCTACTTATTTTGTTGTCTATTAGGTGAATTTTTTGGCTTGCTACTTTTAGGGAGGTGCCGCAAAGAAATTTATAAAATACAAAAAATAATCCGTATGATTTCCTAATTTGCTCCAATTAAGTAAAACAAGAATAGAGTTTCATTAAGGATCTAAAATTAATTTTGGAACACTATAGGGACTGAATTGAAATGTACCAAATAGGCTAAAACTTTATCACATACATATTGCCTTGTAACTTTTATAGTTCTTTTTATGAAAAAAAGTTTTATATGTTGTAAACTAAGTTGTAAGCCAACTAGAACTTAAGTTGGACTTGATAGAGACTTAAGCATAGAAGGCATAAACTAAGAACTACTAGAACAAGTAGAGAATAGGAGAAAAAAGAGAAGAGAGCTAGAGTTGAGAAATGTAGAGACTTCCATTGCAACCACTACAAAAAAACAACAAATCAGAAACGGAAATTTCCGTCTCTGATTTGCATAAATTTCGTCTCTAATTGAAATCAACAACGGAATAGAGACGAAATTTATTCCGTCTCTAAAATCGTAGTTGCTAATTCAATAAGAAACGAAATGTGATTCCGTTTCTGATTTAGAGACGGATCAGAGACGGAATAAATTCCGTCTCTAATTCCGTTTCTGATTAGAGACGGAATAAATTTCGTTTCTGATTCTTTCCGTCTCTGATCCGTTGCTAATCAGAGACGGATCAGAGACGAAATTTGATCCGTTTCTGATTCATGTATCTATTCCTTAAAAATTAGAGACGAAAATAGCAACGGAATCTCTGGATTCCGTTGCTATTTCTGTCTCTAATTTTCATTTTTGTTTAGTTTTTAAAGTCTCTGATTAGCAACGGATCATATAGGTCTCAATCCAAGCACATTTAACCTGCCAATCACTACAAAAAATAGCAAATCAAAAACGGGATTTTTCGTCTCTAATTTGCATAAATTCCGTCTCTAATTGAAATCATAAACTGAACAGAAACGGAATCAATTTCGTCTCTAAAATCGTCGTCGCTGATTCAATCAGAAACGGAAATTTGATTCCGTTTTTGATTAGAGACGGATTAGAGACGGAAAAATTCCGTTTCTGATTAGAGACGGATTTAGAGACGGAAATTAGAAACGGAATAGAAATGAAATTTTTTTCAAAATGGTACATTTTTAATTGCATTCCGTCTCTGATTCCGTTTCTAATCAGAAACGGAATCAGAGACGGAAATAATAAATTCATGAATTCCGTCTCTGATTCCGTTGCCGATTCATGATATATTCCTAAAAAATTAGAGATGGAATAGTAACGAAATGTCTGAATTCCGTTGCTAATTCTGTCTCTGAATTCAAATCCATCTGAATTATATATATATATATATATATATGTCTCAATTCAAGCACATTTAACCTGCCAATATATAATAAAAATTATAGCTAAATAATATATTGATATTGCACAATTTATATAAACTTAACATATCCTTAACATTAACTTTTCTCAATGTACTGTACACGAAACAACAAAAACAATCTACAAAGTTTCTATATCGTATCTTTCTACAAAAGTAAAAGCAAAAATTGATGTAAATGAAAAATAAAAATAAAAAAAAACGAAGTATTCCGAGATTATGTAAAGTTGATTGTGCTTCAAATAATACTTGACTTCGTACAAAACACCTGAAAAAAGATCAAAAAGAAAAAAATCACTAAATTATACAAACAATAATAAGAATATAAACAATATTATGGGAGAACTACGTATCATCGCAAGCACAAGTGTATGAGCCAAACACATCACAAATAAAGTAATAAAGAAAAAGAAATTCATCATTATCTAGAAGGAATATGGTGTTAATTAGCAAATTATCTCTCGCTCCAAACAGACTAATGGAAAAAGGAAAATGGCATTCTCATCATCTCAAACTAAGTCTACGTCCCCGATATATCTTTAGAAATGCTTCATATGGCTATGCTCAGAAATGCCATCCTGTTCATTACTTAGTTGATGCACTACTATTGAATAGCAAAACTCAGTTAAGAAGAAAAAAATCTATAAGCACCAATCATTAGCATTTTCAATTGCTACTAAAAAGAAAGGCAACTTTAAACATGAACGAGCATTTTGCATTCTCATCTAGATAGTACTTGTTATATTGAGCAATGCCAGAACAAAAGATATGCAATCACAAGAATCAAATACATATAACCAAATATTGAATCCCCACCTCAGTGCACAAAACATCAGTTATGCAAGAAAAAGCGAAAGCGCATCTCACAGTGCAACCTTCTGCAAATATGCAGAAAGAAATTTACAAGAATACATCGGTCAAGGCACTCAATTGAATCCTGAAGTAAAAGAAATACTTACACTCAATCTCTCAGCATAACTTTTTTTTTTTGAGCAAACCTCAGAATAACTAATGCATCAGAAAATGATGACTCACATCCAAGTATGCAACAACTTGTTCCATCAAAGTTACAGCAAGAAGTACAAACAAAAATATTCTAATACAGAAACGCAAAGAAAAATGTCTTTGAGTAAGCATTTACAGTAAGTAGTAAAGGATTATGATAAGAAAAAGTTTATGAATAAGCGACATAGTTTTGTTTATTTATTTATTTATTTTTATGAGAGTTTTTTTTAATTTCTACTTTACTGGATTGCCAAACAATTAAATCAAGAATCTAAACAGACAAATTATCATCCTATGAATGTTTACTATCTTCATCAAACACGATGATATCCCATGATATGTAGAATAGCTACTCCCACGTGTGACTAAATCATACCTAATGATTTAAGTTACAAGCCTATAGGCCGAGCATTGATAAATGAGCAAAAAAATGCAGAAGAAAATAGAGTAAACCAGCAAAGAAAATGCAGAAAAAAGAAAAAGGAAAAAGAAACGTGGGCAATGGCAATAATTCGTACAAACGCAAAGAAAATGCAGGTAAAAGAAAAAAGGAAACAAAAGTGACCTGGGAAGGATGATAAGGAACAATGCATAATTGAGAAGAACCTTCTATATTTCACTCGTCTCCGAACTTCACTAAATTACCAGACCTCCACACAAACTGAAAAAAGCACAAACAAAACAGCTTACATTACTTAAGCAAAGAAAAATGAAG
This sequence comes from Stephania yunnanensis, assembly GCA_039657365.1. NCBI lineage: Eukaryota > Viridiplantae > Streptophyta > Magnoliopsida > Ranunculales > Menispermaceae > Stephania > Stephania yunnanensis. The sequence continues at coordinate 27,615,818 of CM077580.1, forward strand.
AAGAAAATAGAGTAAACCAGCAGCACATTTTAAAAATGTTTACATCACAATGTAGTTAGGTAACATCTTCCTCGCAAAGATAGAAAAGGACTAATGAAAATTGATTTTCCAATTCCCCAAGTGAAGCCACAAGTGCACTGCATTGATGAAATTTGCTTCTACAAAGACACATTCGCGACCACATATTCACTATTACAAGTTAAACCCTGGAAGTAAATACCTATATAACATTCTAGAGCCCTGGTTACGGAACCATCTGCACTTAATCCAGAAGTAACTCTCCCCCAAAAGTTCTTTCCTTGCTGAGTAAGTTCCAACTTAGACGTAACAATCTTGTTGCAGTAGTAAAATAGAAGAAAAAAAAACCAAAAAACTAATTAAAGGATGAAATAAAATAAGATTCAATAAAATATATATTGACTTGAGAAGGAATAGCATGTCATTAACCATCCAAGTAATCCATCTTTTTTCTGGTTCATAAATCAATCTATATTTAAGACAATGCATTACTCATAGGATGTGCGTTGAGCAATATAAATTAATAAACATACCAACGGATTGTGGTACTTCAAAATTTAATAGTTTCCAAATTGTAGTATCTAATTGTGCTTATTTTAGAGAATCTTGAAAGAAACATGACATGAAAGCTTTGTTTGAATAAATAATCACATTAAAGTTATATCAGCATGTTATTATACTTCCAAAACATTTAAATTCTGAAATTACAATCTCGAATGTCAATAACCAATGTTTTCCAAACAAAACCTGTTCCAAGTAAATGATTTGTTTCTACAATAAGTATTGTATGTCAGTGCTATCATGTAGTCCAAAAAGTTTTTACTATTAAGTACACAAGAAGAGAGTTGTTTACTTCATCAAAGAGGTCTCAAGAATCCTAATTTGATTGGACTGCCTCAAAAAAAAATCTTTGAATAACAAAGAGTCTTTGTGTACAATGTACGAGCTATCCTTCTATATAATTTACCACACCTACTAGAAATGTGTCAACTAGAATGAAAATATCAGACTGAGATACAATAGAAACAATGTGTAAGTTTTATACATGTATTTGCAAGCGATTTATAACATGCTTGTTAGTTGTTAGTTCAGATTAATATACATGATTGTCATCAGAACATAATAGTAATAGGGAGAAACCTAGAAGGAAATGACATACCTTCGACCAGAGATGTCCATGAGTCTTATTGCAATAGCTATATGGGGAAGCATCAACAAGGTCGTAACAGCGCTAATAAGGATCGACGTGGAATCCGAACTAAGACCAATGTTTGTACAAACCCCAGCATCAACAAAACCCTAGCATCAACAAAACCTCTAACAAATTTCAAGGTTCGACATTCAACCTAACATCTATCCAAACAACCTAATCGCATTAACAATCAAACAACACAGACGATCGGAAACGCTAGAAATTGAAACCCAAAAAAAGGCACAAACAACTAGCTAGGGCATCGATAGCAATCTCAATAGAAACATCGATTGAAGATGCTTACCATAAATTTCATCAACTCGAAGGTTCGAGACGAATCGGAAACTGAATCCCTGGACGAAGAGAGGAATTTGAGACGGAGAGAGTGAGAGCCAAGTTAAGCGAGGCGCGGCTGAATGAGAGCACAATGAAAGAGTAGAGAGGTCGAAGAGGGGACTGAATGAGAGCACGATGTGAGAGCCGAGAGGAGCAGAGGCGCGGACTGAAAAAGTGCAAGACTGGAGCGGATCAACGCGTTGACGACCAAAGCAGGGCAGCGCTACTAGGGAGTAATGGAGTGCGAGGACGACTTGTTGGGGGTTGGGGATTCGGGGGGCGGTGACCGGAGAGAGACGGAGAGACAGAGAGACCAGAGACACCGGAGTGACTAGTTGAGCAAGAGACGGAAAGACCAGAGAGAGAGAGTTGAGAGCAAGAGACCGAAACGAGAGATTTGTTGGGGGTTGGAGATTTGGGAGGCGGTGACCGGAGAGACTGAGAGACCAGAGTCTAGAGGAGAGACGAGAGTATAGAGGAGAGACGACGAAGGACGCTATGGGATTTAGGGATTTCGGTCGGTGGGGAGGACGAGGAGGGGTGTTGGAGGGGGCTCATCAAAATCTCGAGATTTGATGCACAAATCTCGAGATTTGATGAACGGGTATAACAAAATAAAGTTTTGGTGGGAATGTTGGCGCCATTTTTTAGAGACGGAATTTAATTCCGTCTCTAATTCCGTCTCTGATCCGTCTCAATCTCGTCTCTGAATTTGTCCGTCTCAATTTCGTCTCTAACTTCTTTTTTTAGCAACGGAACTTACTTCCGTTTCTAATTCCGTTTCTAAATTTCATTTTTATTGTACTGAATATATAATAAAAATCATAGCTAAATAATATATTGACATTGCACAATTTATATAAACTTAACATATCCTTAACATTATCTTTTCTCAATGTACTGTACACGAAACAACAAAAACGATCTAAAAAATTTCTTTATCGTATCTTTCTACAAAAGTAACAGCGAAAATTGTTCTAAATGAAAAAAAATGAAGTGTTCCGAGATAATATAAAGTTGATTGTGCTTCAAATAATACTTGACTTCGTACAAAACACCTGAAAAAAGATCAAAAAGAAAAAAATGAAGTGTTCAGGCAAAGATTTAGGGTTGGGGGAGAGATTTCGGTGAGAGAGAGTTGGGAGATTTCGGTGAGAGAGCGGTGAGAGAGAGAGAGAGAGCAGAGAGCGGTGAGAGAGAGGGTGAGAGAATGAGAGCGAGAGAGAGCTGCGAGAGAGAGAGAAAGAGAGAGCGGCGATGGTGAGAGAGAGAAAGCGGTGGATTGTGAAAGAGATAGCAGAGAGCGGTAACGGTGAGAGAGAGAGGAGAGGGCGGTGACTGTGAAAGGGAGTGGCGGTGACGGTGAGAGGGAGCGGCGTTGACGGTGAGAGAGAGCGGTGAGGGAAAGAGGTTTCGTTGAGTGAGAGAGCGGTGAAGGTGAGGGAGAGAGGTTTCGTTGAGAGAGAGAGAGAGAGCGGTGAGGGAGAGAGATTTTAGGGAGAGAGATTTTGGTCCCCATTTTTGAATCATCGAGATCGAAGCACGCACAAATCTCGAGACGTAACGGACTGTTGTAATAAATGAAAATTTTGGTGGGAATGTTGGCGCCGTTTTTTAGAGACGGAATTAATTCCGTATCTATTTCTGTCTCTATTTCGTCTCTGATTCGTCTCAATTCCGTCTCTGAATTAGTCCGTCTCAATTCCGTCTCTAACTAATTTTTTTAGCAACGGAACTTATTTCCGTTGCTAATTCCGTTTCTAAATTTCATTTTTCTTGTAGTGAACATTGGTGTGTGAATTACAATGGGGTTGGCACCCTTTATATAGGTCATTTGGTGATGATGATAATTGTACTAATACAATGTGTATAAGTTATACATACACCACAAGTCATACAACACATCACAAGCAAAATAAACAATACATGAAAGAGTTGGTGTACATTGGAGAGGATTACAAGTTACATGAAGTGTGAGAGTCATTCTTGATGTTACAATTCAATGTGAGAACCATGCTTCATAATGTAGCACATACATGCACAAGTGTCCATCCATTTCATAACACTCCCCCTTAGATGACACTTGTTGAAAGAATTTTTCTCGTTAAACTTCTACTAGAAAAAATCCTGTGGGAAAAAATCTAGTACAAGAAAAAGAGTATAATATTTGTAACGACCCGTAAAGTATACGTGTCACATGTCATGTGATTCACGTAGGTTTAGGCCGGGTGGGGCCCAGTGTCGTGGGGAGCTGAGGTAGTCACAATATTGCTTTATAGTATAATATTTGTTGATTGCCTCAGTAAAAACCTTGCTAGGAAAACCCAAAAGGACAAAACCATAGCTAAGGAAAAGAGTGCAACACATTGATACACTTAGAGATAGCATAAATGTCTCATTAAAACCTCTACTAGAAAAACCCCATGGGAAAATCTAGTATAGAAAAAAGTACATTAATTGCTCTCATAATTTATTTATTTTTTATATGAAGTATAATAATGTTAGGATTGCTTCATTAAAAAACTTTGCTAGGAAAAATCAGTGGAATAAAACCATAGCAAAAGGAAAAGAGTGCAATACACTAATCAATCTAGATACAGAGTTTTAATATTGTTAGAATTGCCTCATTAAAAACCTTTGCAAAGAAAATCCAGTGGGATAAAACCATAGCAAAAGGAAAAAGAGTGTAATACATTAACCAATAACTCATTTTGGTTCTCCCCCTCATGTTCACATGAGTGAGACATCTTGTGCATTTTGTTGCACAAGGACATCGTTTTCTATATGAACCATTTAATGTTGAAGCATATGATTGCCACTCTTTTGTATATAGTACTTGATTCATAACTTGTTGCTACTGAATGATCCTTTGAACTTCGAGTTCGTATTAATTTATACATGGATCATAATACAAAAAATTTAATGCAATTTGATGTGTTTCAAGTAATTTCACGTCATTCCTTTTGAATTGGCTTATATCTCCCCCTAATGGTGGTAAAACTGCTTCATCAATGTGACGATTAGCAAAACTTGCTATAAATAAATTTCCTATTAGGGATCCAATGCATTTTATAATATGATAAATAGAGAGTTAAGTCAATATAAGTCTCCTATTAATTTACCTTGAGATAATCTTCAGCTGATAAAAAAAATCCAGTTCGATAAAGGATGTCCGTGCGAATTTACGATATTTTCGCATTATGGATGATTATGGATAATCAAATAGATCTTTCCACATTATGAATGTCATTTGATTTATGATGACATTCGTTTTAATGTGTCTTATATATTCTAGAAGTTAAAGTTGAAAATATTATACTCAGATTAAATCATATTCATATTAATGAATTTTCTATTATTCTGAGTAGACTTCTTCTGAACAAGACATTAACAATAAGATTATTATACCAGATATTGCATGAACATTAGCCTCCACTAAGTTTGAACTCGAGAAATATTCACTTTAATATTATAATGTACATGCATGTAGCACGATACACAAGATATAAACTCATCGCTCATATTTAGGTCGCGATTTAAACACATCTCGATGTGCCTGTTTTATCGAGCTATTTTTAATGATAAAATTCATAATATTTTGCCTTTGATTTTGAAGGCATGGTAAATGTCACAAAAATACTCGAGTATATAAATGACAATATTTATGCAAAATAGCCTTTCATATATGACCAAAAAATGTCACAATTATGAGCGTTCATTGTCAATAATTATTTGCCCTTTGTAATGGTGCATCACTTTTGTTCCAATTTTTGGTGGAATTGTCAATACGACTTTTACCTGATATTTTCACATTTTCCATGTCCATAAATTTATTATTGCGATCATGATCATTATATGTAACATGTGTCTTTTAATTTGAAGTTGAACTAATTGGACGTGAGCGATATTATATTTATAATATCTCATTATTTTACTCAGCTACCATGAGACAAGAAATCAATCCTTAATATTTATTGGATTGACGTGCGCACTCGATATTTGTTGAAGCAATAAATCGAGGTGGACCACGTGACCTTATTTTTATTGTCTCATCAGTCATTTTTTCACATAGCCTCAACATAGAGGTAATTAAAATTGTTGAATTATAATTAATATTTGATTGATTAAATTTTGTAGCTTGAGACTCAATTGCTCATTTTGAGCTTTTGGAACATTACCTTTTTTGGTATTTATATATTTATAACTCCGTATGGTGAAAAGATATATAAAGTGAAATATTCACTTTTCAATTCTCTAAAGAGATATTGGCAAATGATTTAAATTTTGTATAATACAACATAGTCTTACATAGAAGTTTTATTGACAAATAATAGTATATAATTGTCATGACAAGTAATTCTTGTCGGTAATATAATAAGACAAGAAGTTCAACTATGGTTAAATAATATTTTGAAAATAAATTTAATATAAAATAGTTTTCCTCTTTTTATGTAAAAACATAACGTATGATTAAATATATGTTCACAACTTGATTCATTAATAAACAAAATGTACTACTCGTATGAGTTGGTGGGACAACCACCTGGTTAGGAGGCGATACATAGTCTACTTAAAACCATGTGTCACAACCCAATAATTAATGCACGTTCAATGCGTTAATCAGGACAAAATGACCCGTGACGTGGGACCCGCAGCGAGATACGTGTCACTACCGAGGCACGGTGGCCGAGGTAAATTTTATATTTGTTTTGTTGTATTGCCTAGTGTAATGTATATGTGTAGACTATTAGGTCATTTACGGGTATGCAGATACCAAGATATGTGGGAACGCGCCTCGAGTCGCGTGCCGACGTGGGCCCGAGGCAGCAACTCGTGAGGTAAGCATAACTAGTTAAATTTCATTTGCAAAAAAAAAATTTAAGTCAGTGGTGGTAAAGTGGCCACATCACTCACAATATATATAGGACTCTCCAAACGAAAAAAAAAAACAAAAAAATAAAACAACAGCAACAAAGAGGAAGAAAAATGAAACCGAGAGGAAGAAGAGAAAAAGAATGAGAGAAGGAGAAAGAAATAGAGAGAGAGAGAGAGACCAAGCTCGAGGTGGAAGGTGAGTTGATTTCCATTGTTGTTGATTTGGTGTAAATTGTTGCTGAAATGGGTGGTCGTGGCCATGGAGGATCGGCCTCCATGGCCGAGAGAGAGTGTGGGGGAGATGGCAGGGGTGTCTCCCCTGCCATCAAAATCCATTTGGGTTGGGGTTGGGGTTGGGAGCCAACCCCAACGCCTCAAAGAAAAAAAAAAGTTTCTTAGCTAAAGCTCTGTTTAACGCGTTGAGGAAGAAGATAGGAGTCGGGTCTGGTCGACCCAAACCCATGTGGGTCGGGTCGGGCCGACCCTGACCCGATGGGGACCGGGGTCGGGTTGACCCGGACCCACCTCAATATATATATATATATATATTTAATTATATATATTAAATTATTTAATTAAATTAAACAAATTTTCATATATATAATAAATTCCAGAAAATAGATAAAATTATGGAAAAATTCAGGAAAACTCCAATAAATAGGGAAAATATATTTAAGACCCAAATCAATATTTTTATAACAAGTGAAGAATTCGGGAGTCGGTCGATGCGTTATATTGTGGTTTTACCTCGAAAAACACGAAATCGGCAAATTAGTGTCGAACTCGATTTTGACTAATGTTGACCAATTTAGGAATGTTAAATCATTAAACTTGAATCTAAATTTATACATTTTCAGCTGTTAGGACAATAAAGGAGCTATTTCAGGGTTTTGGGGTGCACATCGACGCGACGGAAACCGGATAGCTTAGGAATTGTTGTGTGTATGTAAGTAAACTGATTTGAGACATTTATTTACATTTCATTCTTTTTATTTATTTCTTCTCAGTTATTCGAACTGAATTGCCTTTGAGATCCATATGCTATGACTTGTTCAGTTGCTTATTTTATGATGTTCATAGCATACTTTGTTTTGTATATCATTGATTCCAATTCCTATACTATGTCATGTTGATTGTTGTGTGTGGGAGTCAGTGATATAGCATGCTATTAGGATAGTCTGTTTATTTTGACTCAAATCATTTGTGCATTAGTATGCTAAAACATCTCTTGGATTCCAATGTCGTGTCATTTTTTAATATGAAAGTGGTTCTTGTGGATAGGTCATTTGATGATAGAAATTCAGCTTTCATACGGGGGTCACTAGACTTGTCGGGATGTTAGGAAATTTCTCCACTACCTTACATGACACACGGGGTAACGTGCCTCGAAAGGGGTAACCGGACCTCGGGGTTTGTTGGTGCAAGAATAACTTGGGTAAACATGACGAGTTTTAAAACTCGGGTATGTTAGCAAGTATACATTCCGGTGACGACTAATTCACTTGGAATAGAAAAGGCGTAATCGTAAGTACGACCTTTTGACATTATGATATAGAGCGCAAATTGTACTCAAATGTTATGGAGTAGAGCTCACATTGTAATGAAAAGGCTGATGTGATGAAAACCACGGCCAACCGACCCTAATCCATTACTACATAGCCTTGAGTCAGTTTCATATTTGGTTAACACAAGTATCTCTTTGCATGATGTTTCTTTCAGCATAGTTGCTATGTAAATTATGTCATTTGATACTTATTGCATGTTTGGGAAAGTGGATCAATATCTCTCAGTATTACTTAAATAATTTCATGTACTCACCGTCTAGTTTGTGATGGTAGGTGCAGATCAGCCAAGTAGCAGACCAGACAAAGAGAAGATTGGTGACTATCTCTGAGCCAAAGAAGGACTGCTACGACACATTTTTTTACGTTTTTGCATTGTTTTGTATTACATTTGTATGTACATGATGTTGTTACTGTTGGGTTGAGTGATAAGAACTTCTGATTTGACACATATGATATATATATCGCCATTTTTGTTTATATATGCATGTGATCTTTATTTCATGGTTTTTCCACAATAGGTTAGGCCTTATGATCTCATTTCCACTAGTAATTTAATAAGACTTCCGCTAAATAATTTGTTAGATAAAAAAAATTAAGTAACTCTGATTTATAGACAACCATAGGTCAGTCGCTAGAACAATTAAGTTAACTGTAGTGGTATCATAACTGGTAGGTGTTTAATAAAGGCTGACTAGTTCATTGTTAGGTCATATAGGGGAGATTATGGCTTAATTAAAGGATTAGGCAGGGCGGTGCCCTTATTTGTAGCTGGGGCCGTCACACCATGCCTCCTCGAACGAGATAACCCATCTCCCTTTCAATATTTAGCTTTACCGAGGACAAGACTTACCCACTATCAACTCAAACTTATAGCATTATTTGTATTATAAAATCAAGAATAGAACAATAACTAATCGTTTGTAGTTTTAAGAGAAAAACTATATGTCACACATTGACTTTTGATTTCTAATGTAGAAGATCGTACAAGACGCAGCTACAGAGCATACTTTCATAGTCGGTGACGTTACACTGCATAATGTATGAATGAATTACATTTACATAATTAAATATGCATGTAACAAAAAAAAAATTAACCATAACAACATGGAAATAAATTGAACTTATTTAAATTAATAAAAATTATACCTTCTTAGCTTTATATCTTTGAAAAGCTTCTTGATCGTCAAGACCTCCTCTTGTAGAGCAACTTCGTGCTGATAACGTGTTGTAAACTAAGTTGTAAGTCAACTAGAACTTAAGTTGGACTTGCTAGAGACTTAAGCATATTAGGCATAAACTAAGAACTGCTAGAACAAGTAGAGATGAGGAGACAAGAGAGAAGAGAGTTAGAGTTGAGATATGTAGAGATTTTCATTCCAACATTGGTGTGTGAATTACAATGGGGTTGGCACCCTTTATATAGGACATTTGGTGATGATGATAATTGTACTAATACAATGTGTACAAGTTATACATACACCACAAGTTATACAACACATCACAAGCAATATAGACAACACATGGAAGAGTTGGTGTACATTGGAGAGGATTACAAGTTACATGAAGTGTGAGAGTCATGCTTGATGTTACGATTCAATTTGAGAACCATGCTTCACAATGTGGTCACATATATGCACAAGTGTCCATCCATTTCATAACACTATACATACAATATATTTATAATTACTTGTAAGTGAGCACGTGCTTTGCACATGGCGTAAAGTTGATTATTTTCAGTGACAAAAAATTGATAAAAGTCCATGTAATGAGGAAGAAAAATAATTAGTTCAAATAAAAAGGAGTTATTTCAAAGTTTTATAATATATTCGTATCACATTTTATCTTAATTCCTTTATTTAAACTTGACAAAGTATAACAAAAAAAATTAAAATAAAATTCTTAATTTGGCTATAAATGAAAATTAAGAATTTAGAAGAAAAAAGAAACTATGGGTTTCGACCTAATTATCACCAATATCTTTCTTTCTTAAAATCATAATCAATCATTCCTCAACAAAAATCAAAATCAACTCGAGGCGCGCACACATGACTTCGGCCCATTGATGCAGGCCTTACGTGCCGGGTGTGATTTTGGAGAATCTACCGAATGACACTAAAGTCACATCAAATTTTCTGTGCGCCCTACATGCATGCACGTCACAGGGGTGTCATTTGGGCTGTGGTTTTGAGGCATCATTCTAATATTTTCTATAATTTATAAAACAAATTTATGTTCTATGGTTTATATATTCAACCCACTTTTTAATTATTTTTAAAAAAAAATTATAATAGCACTAACCTTTATTGAAAAAAAGAGAAATATATGAATTTTTAGAAAAGGCATAACTAAGAAAGTAAAGCTATGAATTAGAAATCTAAGAATACATGGGATTTTATTTTTGATATCAATGTGTATCTTGTAACAAAACAATTAAAAACGTCAACCATGTCAGTAGCTTGGTGGAAAATGTATGAATCTTCTTACCGTATAAAAAATAAAAAATAAAAAAATTATAAATTGTTTTAAAAAAACAAATAATTACATAACTTTTGGGAATCGTGTCCCGTATATTCATCGATGTAAAAGCAAATTTTAAAGGGAGAACTTGTCTGAGAGAAAAAAAAAAAAAAAAAAAAAAAAAAAAAAAAAAAAAAAAGGTGCCAGTTGACCTCCCATTACAATGAGGAAGATGAAAAAATGAAATGGTTTAATCCCTCTAAAACCAAAAAAAAAAAAAAAAGATCAAATGGTTTCTAAGTAGATAGTGCAAATCTAAGCACAACCAAATACTATGGTTTTAGGCATTCAAATTGAATGGTTAATTAGCACTCATGGAAAGGAGCAATGCAGGGATAACAAGAGGAAAAAAAAAATCTTAGTACTGTCTCAATTTCTTCCATGAACATCCCCAAACACGCCTCCCTCTTTCGCCACTGCAGAATGCTCAAGTACTGACAGATCTTCTTTGCTATTGGGAGTTTGACAGTAGATTAACATGAACTTCAAACACTGGTGATTCACAATGATGCGTCTTTGAGACAATCCCCCTTAAATGGCCATACCTTATGTACCAAAAAAAAAAGATTTATAAGAACTTTTTAGTTATTCATGCAATATTTAAATATTAATGCTCTACCAAATAAAAATATTTAATTAACAATTTTTTTTTCGATGATCCTATGAAACTTTTGTGTAATATGATTGAACTATATCAGATGATCATACAATAGAACTTTTCCAAAAAAGTAACAATATTATCATAGGGTCATTGAAAAAAAATTGTTAAACTAAACATTAAACTAAGAAAAATGTAAGAACAACAAATAAACGAAGATCTTTTAAATAAGAAAAATAAGCACTCCATGACTATTTTTCAAATGCCTACTGGTATACGTACACACTGATTAGAATTGGCACCGCACCTAAAATTAGTAGGAGTCAAAACACCAAGTAGTCGAACATATCCTAAATGCGGCTAGCATATCAAAGGTATCCCCATTAGATCTTCCACTACAAAACATTATGTGTTTAACGACATTAATTTACTCATTTAACGATATTAATTAGTGTCTCTAAAAATTTTACCGACACATTATAAAGTGTTGCCACTTGTGTTGGTAAAAGTGATGTCGCCCCATTTTTTTACGACACAAAATGTATGCGTTGGTAACATTTATTTAGGACACTTTTGCTATAAGCGTCGTTAAACTAGGGACGCTTGTTGTTTATGTGTATTTAATTTTAGGACATTTATTTCTTATGTGTCTCTAATTTAGAAACACTATTTATATATGCATCCCTAAATTAAGGGACACTTGTAAGTTTAGCGTCCTTAAATTGACAACACTTGTGCATTTAATGTCTCTAAGTTGACAACTCATGCACACTTAGTGTCTCTAAATTGACAACGCATGTACACTTAGTGTCTCCAAATTAACAACGCTTGTGCGCATAGTGTCTCTAAATTAACAACGCTTGTGCGCATAGTGTCTCTAAGTTGACAACACATTTATACTTAGTGTCTTTAAATTGGCAACGTATGTAAACTTAGTGTCTCTAAGTTGACAACGCATTCATATTTAGCGTCGTCATATATATATATATATATATATATATATATATATATTAATTAATATTAATATTATTGGAAAGAAAATTTTATATATAAATTAAAGAAATTTCTACTTCTACTTACAGGAATATGATTTATTTATCAATAGAAAAAAAAATTATTTATTTCATTTGAACAAAAATTTAACTAACAAATGTACAAATTCAAGGTGAAAGGAAAAAAAATACATACAATTGAATTTACTTGTTAAAACAAGGCTTTAAAAACTCTATTTTTGATGTTTCAATCAACACATGGGCAAATCTTACTTCTACTTACAAAAACTCTTGAACTTCTCATTCAATACTTTTCATTGTTGGATGATGACTCCACCACATCATCTGCAAATATTACTTTATTCTTCATTTGGCACCTCCCCGAACCTTCAATCAATCAATACAAGAAATAAAAAACCCCCCAAAGAATGTAGCAAAAGAAAAAAAAAATTACCGAGTACCATGTATGTGTCAACCGTGTTCACGTTGCTGGAAGAGCAAATGAGTAGATAGCCAGACTTTGATGCCAAAGGAAACGGGCGACCAGAGAAATCCATAGAAAGTATTGATATTGGAGCGCTTAACTTCATTAACTCAATAGATCATATTCAACATTATAAGATGAGAAATTAATAAAGCTCGCCGATGATGATTCAGCGAGCTCAGAATTTTGGCCAACAAGCTCGGCTAGTGGATGGATCCCTGGCAACAAAAGAGCTCATAATAAGCTTTGTATGATCATTGAGATTCGAGTGACAAGTCTAATTGTATTGAAAAGAGCGGCTCAAGCTTCACTCCATTGAGAAAATTATCATTGCATTAACAAACATTGTAAGAAACAAGTTTTCAGAACAATACGAGTTAGCTCTGCAATGCATTTGTTGAACCCAAGAAACTACCAAGGCTATCTAGCAAACCGAAAGAAAAAGAAGTTCGGGAATCGATCCATTGTTGATGCCAACTCTGCTAGGAATGTTTACTCGAAATTCAATCTCGATATATTTATGTTACTCTCTACATTGCCTTGAATTTGGACTATGAGCTAGCCAAAATATAATCTGGTTGTTTCGATGCACTTTTTTCAATTTTATTTTTTTGACGACTCGAAGCACATGTTATTTGGAATTTATTTTTTCAACCAAATTTATGTTGTAGTTTCCTCAGTTTTTAAAATCATTAGTTTAACTTCAAGGATTCAGATCTTTAAGAAGTTTTTCACAAGAAGTAAACATAAATCAAATAGAAGTTGCCAATAGCATTTCTTTGTTTGTCAAACAGAAGAAACTAGTGATTGAAATCAATTGCTTTCAAATTACTAAAGCACCAGAAGTAATTCTAAATGAGTATTCAGAAAGAAAAAAATTAAATTGAGAGCGACAAACATGAAAGATGGTCTATACACTTACGGATTTGAATAATTTGACGGAGTAAACCATTCCAGAATAAATAAGAGGAAATTGCTTGCATAGATTTCAAGGGAAGACATGGTACAGTTAAAAATGTGAAGTTATAATAGTTGCATCATATTTGTGCTTATACCTTTGAAGGCAATTATATCGAGAGAAATTGAAGCCCTTCGTACTGTAGACATTTGGCGGCGATGTTTGAATGCGGGGGATGTGAGCAATTTTGTGCCAGTCCTCACCAATTTTCTCCCTGCATCGCCTCTCTAATATAGGGCAACGAATAATCTTCAACGTCTTAAGTGTTGTGAGAAGTTGAAGCTGATCTAGCAAAGAACTCACGTTAGGGCAGCCAAAAATTGATAAATATTGTAGACATGGAAAAGTTACATAATTGATCTGCATCGCCTTTTCTTTTGGGTCATCTCCTATGGCAACATGAAACAAAAAGATTAATTAATTTCAAGACTAAATATGTATATATATATATTAATAGTAGAGAACTTACATAATCGTGTCTAACTCTAGCAAAGCTTTTGGATCCAGCCGTATGTGGCGTCTTATAGTATGTTCGTGCTGCTTTACCCCTTTCAGAGAGATGCTTTAAGAAAATATAAAAAAATGATGTATAACATTTATGATCCAAATCCATTAAAACACATGTTACCACATGAATATTGTAAATTGATAAATATTGTAGACATGGAAAAGTTATATGGATCATACATTTGTCTTATAGTGGGTTATTTTCTGTTCTTCAGTTAGTAGTTTGTATTTAAGCTATTCAATCTCAATGAAATCAGCGGACTACTGCATAAATTTCAGTGGCAAAATGATTATTTAACAAGCTTCAGCTGTTGAAAAGCAATGAAAAATAATTGCTAAGCAAGAAAAATAGTACCTCAATAAAACTATAAAGAAATCACATTACTAATAGCTATCCAACTTATATTTTTAGCAAGCTAAACTTCTATTTGACATGTAGTAGAACCTGAAGTAGCATCTCAAGTAACTAGTTAGAGTTTTGGAAAACAGTCTGCACATGATATATGGAAATCAATTGAAGAACAATGTGGTGCATATGACAAAGCATAAATTCAATTTTATAAGACAACCATTAGGACCAATCGTAAAGGATCTATGAAGATGATTTAGTTCTTGAAGAAAATGAAAGAAATTTCTGAAAATCTTGCAACAGTTGGTTCAACAATTTCAGTTGCGGAGTTAATTTCTTGCACTTTGACTGGACTAGATGGTGATTATCTTCCAATAACAACAGTGCTTATACACAAGGAGATTTTAACTTGGCAAGATCTTTAGTCCACTCTTTGGATCAGCTGCAAACAGTTGCAGGCATGAATTCTTTGAACTTGCAGACACCTACTCAAGTTAATTCTGCAGAGGTCAAACATGGAGGTCATCATCAAACTTGGAATAATTCTAAATAACTTGGTGTTTCTGCTTAGATTTGGTGGAAAAAACAACAGTAACAGAGGTTAAGGAGGCAAGTTTGGTACTAGAGGTCGACGAGGATTCAAAATCCAAAATAACAATAGGCCTATATGTCAAATATGCAATAAGGTGGGAAATACTGCACAACATAGGTCATGAAAATTTTTGCCTTGGTATTGAACTCATCTCTACATCATACTAAACATTATTTTTCTTTTCCACGAATGCGGCAAATTAATTCAAAGCAACACGTCACTTACAACATCTAAAAATAAAAATGAAAAATAAAAATTTCAATGCAATGTAAACATGTATCAATAAACAAAAGGATCTATTAAGAGTTGCATCGATATCATATAATTTCAAAACATCAAAGTGAAAAGCATCTGCATCAACGTAAAAGTTTAACGACCTATAAGAGAGCTAGCTATAACATGAGTTTATTATAATCCATAAATTAACAAATGAAAAAAAACCCTCAAAAAGCTAGATAGAATCAGGTCAAGATTATAGCATTATATTTTTTAAAAAAATGGAAGTTTTTTTACCCTTAATTGTTAAAAAAAGTTTTGATGACCGTGATTGCAAAATTTTTAAAAGTTTCTAACTTTTGTATTACAAAAATAATTTTTGTACGTAAAATGTTATAATTCATAAAGCTGCGGGAATCATAAAGCTGCGGGAAGTCGAGAGAAACTAACCCTAGTCACTCCAAAAAAAACAAAGAGAAAAAAGTATTAGGATGCAAAAATTATGATCTATTGTAATACAAAAGCCGATATTTTATAGATCTATCACATTTCATAGATGATTCAAAGACTTCACTTTTGGTTGGTTGTGTTTGGGGGGTCCAAACTGCACATAAGTACAGATGGCGGCTTCAGAATGGTTACACGTGGCAAGTGTTATACAAATATTTGTTAATAGAACAAAAATGAAACAAATGAAATAGATTTAAAGCATTGTAGAGAAAACCCAAAAAAACAAAAAAACATTTTAGTAGCTGTTACCATTAGAGAGCTTGAATGAAGCTTTTCTGTAAGACTTAGGCAGGAAAAGTTTTTAGCCAAGATGTCTATGTACTATAACAGACTACAGAGTACTAAAAGCTCTAAATAAATGAATTATGTTCATACATTGTTTTTTTTCGTGATAAGTAAGCTCATGCACGTCTTCAATGGTTATGATATCTGCTAAAAATAGTTCAAATAAGTTGGATCGTGCATCAATGCGCGCACGCAGGTGCATCTCTATGCATATACAGTAGATACCATCTAGCAACTAACTGTGCAGCAACTATGTGCCGCAATGGCATGTTAACTATCAGTTTCAATTTCATTAAAAAAAGGACCAGACAAGGTGCAAGAAAGCTTGTTATTATGATCTATCACATTTCATAGATGATGAAAGACAGATGACAATGAAAAGCATTTCGAAACCGATACATATTCGTGCGAGACGAAATGTGAATTGAACATTTTAGTGTAAAATGAACTAAACAGCTAGTGCAACATATAATATATATGTGGTTGGACAAGAAGATAACATTTAATAAGAGCATTGACATATTCTCAATGTCAAGTACTATATGGATGGATAGAGCTGTAGTTGCATATACAAAGTAAATATGTCTTGTTCATATGTGCAGATATCATAATCACATTGTTTGTTAATGGGAACAAAAAGGGTGTTATTTGAAAAAGAAAATTTCTTATGAATCTATGGGCATGCATGGCTTTATAGCCATGTCTACAATATTTATCAATTTACAATATTTATCAATTCCATTAAAACGCTAATTAAAAGAAAGAAAACTTATCTCTCGAATTTAAAGGCATAATTGTTACCTTTGATTTTTCAGAAAACCAATAGTGTACCATAGCTTTCCACTGATTAGGAAAGAATCCAATCGGAATTGATTTTTCAATCTCCTCTCTAGTCTTGTCAGCCTTAAAATACTTAGACTTTAGTTCAAACTCGTGCTCCTTCCATTTGTGCGCAACAGACTGAAGGATCCACTTCTCTACTCCAATCCGTCCATTCAAGTAAGCCTTAACTTCGGGTATACCTGAACCAGCCATCGCAGGGGATATAATCGCCGAGAACAAAGTCAGACCTAAGTTAATTGTCGCAAAACTCCCTAATGCATACATAAACCTGCTCAAAATCAAGCCTTTCAAGTTTCAACCATCACAATTTGGGGAAGAACAGATTTTCAAACAATTGAAGCAAACTATTCTTTTTAGAGACCACAATATACATTAAGCTTACTTTATGTCCAGCATCAAATTCGAAGTGATCACGAACTTCGTTCCGGCGACGTTCTCCACAGCAAGGTTGATGAAAAACCCTACCAATCCTCCCATCACTCGACCAGAAAACACAGCATCCACTTCATGAAGATGTAATTGAAAATCTCAACTTTCTCGCCACTTCTCTAGTCCTGCTTGAAGAAATCGCTCTCGATTATCCTGAAATTCGAACACGAATCCACCAAAACCACACCAAATCAGTCAAAACCGGACACCAAATCAGTCAAACAACAAGAACAACGCCTCCAAAACCACTCGTTCACTCGTAATCTAAGGACTCGATGGGGCAGACTTTGGCGCCAACGAGAGCGACCTGAGAAGTGTTGTTAATGGCGGATCTCCGGAGCTGCGCCGATTCGCAACTCATCATCTGATCGCAATCGATGAGAGGCTCGATCATCAGGAGCTGCTGCTGCTCTTCGTGTATATCGCTCTCCATGATTTGCTAGCTAGGGCACACACTCAACAATGGAGAATTGGAGATTTGAGAGTCTTTGTGAGTCCACACAGTTTCAACTCTCTTTTAATCACTATTTCTGTTGTCTTTCCATTATATATATGTGTTGTCGTTCGGGTTCACTGTCAGAGAGATGAGAAGAGTTGTTAGTGATTCAGTGGTGGTGGGCGTACGTAGGGCAGAGATGGTGGCCGTTGATTAGAGTTTTTGACCGATGTGGGACCAGATTAGACTTTGGAATCATCTTTTTCGTATCCCCATGAGACAGAGGAGTTTGAGTTTTGAGATTTAACAACACTTTGTAAATTATGTCTCTTGAGATTTAAAACTTAACAACATTTGTAAATTATGTGTCTTTAGATTTAAAATCTAACAATACTTGTAAGTTATGTGTCTTTAGATTTAAAGTCTAACAACACTTGTAAGTTATTTGTCTTTAGATTTAAAGTTTAACAACACTTGTAAATTATGTGTCTTTAATTTTAAAATCTAACAACACTTATAAATTATGTGTCTTTAAATTTAAAACTTAACAACACTAGTAAATTATATGTTTTTAGATTTAAAGTCTAACGACACTTCTAAATTATGTGTCTTTATATTTAAAGTCTAACAACACTTATAAATTATGTGTCATTAAATTTGAAATTTAACAACACTTGTAAATTATGTGTCTTTAAATTTAAAACTTAACAACACTAGTAAATTATATGTCCTTAAATTTAAAGTCTAACAACACTTCTAAATTACGTGTCTTTATATTTAAAGTCTAACAACACTTGTAAATTATGTGTCCTTAGATTTGAGATTTAACAACACTTGTAAATTATGTGTCTTTAAATTTAAAACTTAACAAACACATGTAAATTATGTGTCCTTAAATTTGAAATTTAACTACACTTGTAAATTATGTGTCTTTAAATTTAAAACTTAACAACACTAGTAAATTATATGTCCTTAAATTTAAAGTCTAACAACACTTCTAAATTATGTGTCTTTATATTTAAAGTCTAACAACACTTGTAAATTATGTGTTCTTAGATTTGAAATTTAACAACACTTGTAAATTATGTGTCTTTAAATTTAAAATTTAACAACACATGTAAATTAGGGTCCCCAAATTTTAAATTTGGTGTCACTAATTTACCAAGTGTCTCTAGTATAGGAGACACTTATAAATTATGTGTCTTTAAATATTGAAATTGACAACACTTATTGTTTGTGTCCTCATTTTTAATTTTAGCAACACTTATAAACTATGTGTCTTTAGAATTAAAACTTGACAACACTTTTAAATTAGTGTCTCCAAATTTTAAATTTGGCAACACTTTTTTAACAAGTGTTTTTAATTTTGAGACACTTGTACGTTATATGTCTCGAGATTTTGAATTTGACGACGTTTTAATATCAAGTGTCATTAATTTGGAGACACTTGTATGTTAAGCGTCTCAAAATTTTAAACTTGACAACATTTATATATCATGTGTCTCTAAAATTAAAATTTGAAGACATTTTTATTAGTGTCGGCAAAAAAGTGTTGCTATAGACCCACTTTGTTGTAGTGCCATCAGGCAAAGCAATACATCAAATTAGCCCCCAAATCCACTTGGGCTTCCTTCATTAGAGACTATTGCGTCACAATACAATTTAAGGCTAACAAATATAAGTACGAACCAAAACTCTGGATAAATGAAATAAAAATAAATGAATTGCACTGAATTAACTCCCATTAAATTAGTAAAATCATAGTAAAAAAGGCTAAAAAACGATTTGAACATCCATGGTTATAAAAAAATACAAATAGAGTGGTCCAAACACTCCATCATATACTCTAGTTGATGGAGGCCTAGATCCACCCACATTTTCACTTAGGGTAATGCTAAGGTGGCCCACCGTGGAAACTCACTACGAGCACGCAACTTAATTTAAAAAAAAAAAAAATTTACAATTTTGTGGTTAAGGAGGGTGATGGTTTGTGTAGACAGATAAAAGGTGGTGTATGGAAGGTGCGTGCTCGTAGTTAGTGACCGTAATAGATCACCTTAGCATTATCCTTTCGTTTAATATATCAAGTCGGTCTCGGTTGGTTGAGTTCGATCGCGACTAAATCTCTGGCACCCCCTATTCAAGTGGGGAGGCGATTCAGGTGATGGTGTGTGTAAACAAAAAAAAGGTGGTATGCGGGAGATGTGTGCTCGTAGTGAGTTTCTGTAGTGGGTCATCTTAGAATTATCCTATCGCTTAATATATAACATCCCAAAAACTCCCATTTGGCGATCGATCTTCATGCACACCTTCTCGACACTAGAGTATTAGATATGGCTTATTTTAATTAAAAACTTATAATTATCTAAGATATAATTAAGAGATATTGAGGGGCTTTTGGTTTTTTAAGTAGAGTTGGTTATTGACGGTTGATGGAACCGTCTATAACCAACTCCACCCATCTCTTGGAAGTCCTAGCCTTCGAAGTGAAAATAAGTGTTTTTGGACAAAAGGGTATCCATGTGACTTTACACCATTAGGATTGTAAAAGGTTGAAGTTCTTCTAATGAGAATAACTTGTAAGCTTTTTTGTTTATAATCTATATGAGATTTATGGGATCTAGGGTGTGTTTAGTTTTATCCAACAACTAGTCGGCATCTCACGCTTCGCGTGCGGACAAGACTAAGCATCAAAATATTATATAAAAAATGTTGAAAAAAATGTAAAAATAATTATTATGTAATTTCTTATATGAACTCAAAGTCGTTCCTTTTAGGTCTCCCAACAATTAATAAAAAATACTTGCAAACACTAGGCATATTTTTAAATCAACACAAAATATTTTGATTTCCTAAGGATACACTTGAAAATAATAATAATAATGATTTTAAACAATTAATTGAAACAAAAAAAATTATACAAATAGTATCTAATAAAAGACACGAAAATCTTAGTATAAAAATTAAAAACATAACCTAAAAAAATAGCAAAAAAATCTTTTAAAAAATAAAATTTTAAAACCAAAAATCATATTTGTATAGCAATTAAAAACATAACCTAAAAATAACAAAAAAAAGAAAATTAAAAAATCAAAATTTAAAAACCAAAAATCATGTTTGTATAGCAATTAAAAACATAACCTAAAAATAGCAAAAAAAGGAAAATTTAAAAATTAAAATTTAAAAACCAAAAACCCTATTTGTATAACAATTAAAAACATAACTTAAAAAGTAGCAAAAAAAAACTATAAAATCAAAATTTAAAAATAAAAAAATCCTATATAACAATTAAAAACATAACCTAAAAATAACAAAAAGAAAACGAAAATTAAAAATTACTAAGAAAAACTTAAAACCAAAAATTTCTATTTGTATAACAATTTAAAAACATAACCTAAAAAAATAGCAAGAAAAAGGAAAATAAAAATTATACTTTAATTAATGAAGTGACCATGTCACAATCAAAATCTTATTTTGTGTTTTACCATCATATCCTAATTAATAGGAGATCTCATGTAGATAATCCATCAATTACGATATGTGAGATAAACAACTTACTAATTCTAATTATTATAAATTTAATTATGTCTTTATCTATTAAGATTGATTCTAATTTTGCTAGAAAAAGGAAATCGAATATAATTAAAACTATTATTAGGTAAGGGTAAACTTGTACATTCAAGTAAGAAGGAAAATTTTAAGATCCATGCTTTTAATATATATATATATACTAGTTTTAGGACGTGCTACGCACGAATTGACCCGCTCGCTTCGCTCGAGGGAATTAATTTCTAAGAATTTATTAATAAAATTTAAAATTGTAATTAAAATTTAAAATTTAGAAATACAAGCACTTTTTTTAACTCATCAATATTCTTTAATGTAATTTATATAAATGAGATGAGTTTATGATTTAATTTGGGGTTAGGTATAGAAAGTGAAAATTAAGTACAAGAGGAGAAAGTGAGTGTAGTGAGTGGGATAGATACTTGTCAAAATCGTGAATTGGTAACGAATCGTTGAGGGCTCGCGTGAATGAAATCGGGATTACTAAAAAACTATTTTTACATTTAACTTTTCCAATAATATAAATTATAATAAATATGAACTTGCCATACATATTATAATCCCATTCAGTACTCATTATAGTTTAAAAAGTGATGTACAAATAAAAATCATTCTAATGAGAAATTTGAGTCATCTCAAAAACAAAGATATCATATATGTTGGAGTAGTGTATAGCTATATATAGTGGGTATCCATAGTCTAATAATTCAGACCAAATTATAATATGTGTTTAAATAATAGCAAGGGTCCAGAGTCCAGAGTCCAGACCAAGAGGGTCATATCCAAAACTTAACTCAAACCCTATTTAATCAAGGCTGAACAAAAATGGGCCTATAAGTCCAGATAATTTTTTTGCCACACCAAGGTTAGAGTTAGTTACCTTCAATTAGTAGTCTATAGTCATTATTGAATGTATAATAAAAATTAAAATAATATTTATGAGTTTGAACAAACTATGTAATATAAATATTAAATATTAAATTTAATATACAATGGTAAATAAATTGAAAATATGATATTGAAAATATAAAATGCATACTGCTAAAAATTAAATATAAAAACTCTTTTGTATTTTGTAGCATTTTCAAGATGATGTTGATTATACTTCATCTTCGTCATCACTGCATAAGAAACACATTATATTAGTTTATTTATAAATACATAAGTAACTAATTAATAATATGTAACTTCAAATAACTTACTCAACATAAAAATATTTTTTTGGACGTTTATTTATTCCAAATTCATTATCAATACTTTTTCTCTTCATGTTGACTTCTTTGTTGTTGTCGACTTCATCTTTATGTGTTGAAATATCATTTGACAACTTGCCCTATTATTTTCAAAAATAAGAGAATATGTAAAATTAAATTATATAATGTGATCTTGTAAGTTATTGTAAAATAAAATAAATACCTAATCATGATGAAAATTATCTCTATATTCTTCATGACATATACTCGAAACGGTGAAATTTTCATTTCCACTGGCTAAATTGTAATTAGTGAGTTTTAGTTTAAAAGTAAAACTTCTTCCTACAATCTCAGAAAGTTCTATTGGGACAATCTTTTCGTTTGTCTAACAATATAAGGAAAAAATAAGTTAGAACAAAAGGACCATAAAAATGAAGAAGACATAGATTATATAAAATATTGCATTTGCATTCAATTAGTTTTGTATTCTAAATTAGAAAAAGATGTACCGAAGATGCCTCATTCAAGATTCTTTCGCCATTGTCTTTTTCAATAATATTTTTCACTATGCTATCGAATAGAACAAAAGTTGTGGACCCTGTATTGTCTTCGATGCGCACGTGAACTTTGAATCTAAAAACAAATCCAATTGTCATGAATTAGATTTTTGACAAGATACATGTATATACAGTACAACAACAAAAATATTAGAAAATTGAAAATTAATAATAAATAGTTTAAAGGTATGGCTAATAAGACTCAAAGATGAATGTTAAAATTATATACGTAATTTATAAAAGTGACATTGATTTGTATTATATAATTTTAACTTACCTCCGATATGGCGTTGTAACAAATTCTTTGCACCTTTCGCAATAATATTGTGTTCCCGATTTTTCTGACTTGACGTAATGTGAATAGCAAGTATTGTAATGCCAAGAACCACTTGAATTTATTGACATGATTTTCACTTTGCAAACAACATACAATTCCTGTGTAAAAAAATTAACAATTACTTTTATATCGTGAAGAAGTTATATAATATTATTTTGTATATAATAATGTCTTACCGTAGCTTTCGATCTTTGGCGCTTCACTTCCTCTATAGTCATAGTTTCTGCCTTCATATTAAAATTTTCATTTTCTCCTCGAATCAACTGAACTTCTTTACTCAATTGTTCTCTGCAATTGAAAAAAATAAGGAAAATAATGTCATGGAATGTAATTTACGCATTACATATGAAAAAACGCATATGTTTAAAGAAAATTTTATACCCTTTCATGAATGATGCGATTTCTTCAATATCTGGACTTGTGTAAATCTTTGTTGCACTTGTTGATGAAAGTGTTGGCTCACCTGTCGATAAAAATTAAATATTTATGTGGATTGAAAAGTATAAATAAATTCAGCATTAATGTTACAACGTATGTAGAAATGAAGCAACCTTGTACATGTATTTTAATAAATAAACCTGCATTAATTACCTCTATAAGTCTTCACATTATTTGAGGTAATTATAATTACCATTGAGTCTGATGATTTGCAATTGCTAAACTCACTGCTTGTTTCAATCGCTTTTTGGCCCCAAAAAGTTGCGTTCACTTGCTTGTTTCTTTAGATGAAACGTAGGATTAAATTGCAAAACACAATGAATTATTTATTTTTTATAAAAATTAACTTCGACCAAAAAATATATATACCTGTTCATTTGAATACGTAAAACAAGTTTTTCGATCGTTTTTTGTTTTCCTTTAACTTCTTGATCTACAAGTTCGCCTATTCGAACAAGACGTCCTAGTACATCTGTAAAGAACAAAATAATTAGTAATATTTAAAGTTATATAAAAAATTAGAATTTATGTATTTTTGCTAAAGATGGTTTTTTTTCTTGTCTGATGATTGAATGAAACTGTCTTGCTGTTTTATCAATTCTTCGAATTGAACTATTTCAAATTTGTGGTTTCGAATTTGCACGCTGCTCATGTTTCCTTGTATAGAGGTATCACCTGTTAAGTGTATCATGTAGTCGTGACTTACAACCTTATGCAATTTTTTTCTTTCCACTTTGAAGTTCGAAATGTTGTAGACCTTGCCTTCTGTGAGGTACTCAAAATCAGAAGCCAAATAGATGGGTATGGTTGCATGTATATGGTCGTCCTACAAAAAAATTATGTTATATGATTGTTAATGCAAGACATAGTTTACAATAAATAATCAAATTTAAAAGAATGTAAAATTGAACTCACATGCTCATCGAGCAAAATGATATCCATTGATATGAACGCATCTGTTTTTAGATTCGTCGAATACCACTTCCTTGTTATTTTCGCTATTACCTCAAGTGTATGTTATGTTGTGCAGATATCTCTTATTGGAGTCATTGATGTTGACATTATCAAGAATCTTTATTAAGTAAGTAAAAGGATTTATCAATAAAAGTGAAAGGAAAAAAATGTTAGGTAGAATTAAGGAGATGTTATTAGTAATAGAAAACAAAATAATATACACTGTAATTGTTAACAACAAAATGAGATTTATGGAAGTAAATGGAAGCAAAACATGTAAGAATCAAAAACTCTAAAAAACTTTAAGAAATTTACTTAATCATCAAGCAAGCACTTGTACATTCATAATTAAGAGACCTTCTAAAGAAAGCAAACAACCACTATATATTCCATACTCAACAAAACTAAGGAATAGTTAACTTAATCATCAAAATAAAGCAATGTGATGCAGTTATACAAGCAATTGTTATATAATCTTGCATGTTTGGCATGAGTAATCAATTGATTATAAGGAATTTGAATGGTTTGAAAAGCTCACCATCAATTGCACTTAATCGAGCACAATGAAAAAGTTTGATCCATGTAGCCGACCCCAGTTAATTTGGGACTGAGGCTATGTTGTGTAAAGGGTCTTGAAGCAAAACATGTAAGAATCAAAAGCAAGCAAAACATAATGCAAACTCATGGCAGGGCCACTCCTATTTCATGATGGATCGTCTGCAGCTTGGTCTGCATAATAGAAGTCCCTGTTTGATTTGTCTAGTTGGATTTGCCCAATATATAGAAATATAAGAAAAATTATGTCATCAAGCTCAGACTTTCTTTTTCCAAGAAGATTTCTAACTTAAAATTGAAAACTTTTCAAACACATTATGGGCATAAACGGACTAAGTGGGAGAACTTGAATGCAACCTTGAGAGTGCAGCAGAGATGAAATTGGCATAGAGAAGAGGCGATGGAAAGGCTGAGAGAATTTCAAAACAGGCCTTATTGAGCTTCAAGCGAATCGTCGATCAGATTTGTTTGTTGGAGGCTTGAAGGAGCACTGACACTGGCTCAATCAGTGTGTTTACATAATAACAAAATGAAAGGCATAAGCATGAGCTTAGCTGACAATGCTTCACCTCCTATGACATCCAAAAATTAATATTTTAATTTACAAAACCAAAAAAAAGTGGTGATCGGGATTGAACTAACGTAACAAGTCTCAAAGCAAATTGACAAACAACCAAGCAAAAAAACAAATCCTCAATCACAATAGTTGAGCTTATGGTTTGTTTTAAAGCAATCACCATAAAAAATCGAAAATATAAAATAGAGATAAATCACAATAGTTGA
This sequence comes from Stephania yunnanensis, assembly GCA_039657365.1. Lineage (NCBI taxonomy): Eukaryota > Viridiplantae > Streptophyta > Magnoliopsida > Ranunculales > Menispermaceae > Stephania > Stephania yunnanensis. The sequence goes on from CM077580.1 coordinate 27,641,904, forward strand.
GCTTAGGGTTAACATCTGTAAAGGGTCTTGAAGCAAAACATGTAAGAATCAAAAGCAAGCAAAACATATAACAATCTACTACGATTATTTGCACCCACATTTATGACATCTGCCCCTAGTCGACCAATTTACAATCTTATATGATGTATGAGCTTGACATCGAAGACATTGATGTGCATACATAGTGAACCATAAGCAATGGAGATCAGTAGCTGAAATAACAACAAACATACCGTCGCGGAACAACACACATGGTATACAATAATCTCTTCTATCTAACACTTCACATAGATGCTCAACTTATTGTTTGGTGTAAATCAGTCTCTTGGGGTTCAACTTCCATATTCAATACTCGCGACTTGGTTTTATAACAATAATACTCGCGGATAAATAAAAAATAAAATTTCAATCAAGAGGATGATTCAAGTATAACTTACTCTGGAGTCTGGAATACAGTGGCTTAAATTCACTCCCTACAAGCTAGACAAGAAATTGTACATGCTGGTATGCTACGCACTAAGCTTCGTAGCTACAACTTAAATCATGCATAATGTTAGGGATTCGCTCGTAGGTTTCCATAAATTATCCAAAATATCGAAACTTTTTTGTGGAGAAAGGGGTTGAAATTCATGAAAATGTTATTGAAATAGTGGTCGCTGATGCAGGTGATGGTGAAGAACAACTTATGGAGATCTACAAATGAAGATATTTTAGAAATGGTTATTTGGAGTTTTTGTTGCCTAGTGTACTTGAAAAAGTTTTTGTTATTTGTTTAGCAGCAGATCTGTGTAGGTAATTGAGATAAAAATAAAAGGTATTTTATCATTTTTTCATGTTGTAAGTTATAAATGCAAAGAGAAGTTTGGAGGATCTGAAAAATGACTACAGTAGATACCATATTCGTTGACCTCAATTCATCCATTTATCTATCAACAAAAGTAATAACAAAGCTTTCATTAATGATTCAAGTCACGTTTTTCTTACCATGCAATTCTAGTCTCAGTTCAACTGGCAATGTCAACTAAATCAACAGAAACCTTCGATAACTCCATGTTTTCAGAATGCTAATGTTTAAGAGAATGGTAACATTTAATAGTCAATCCCTTTCAAATGCGCTTGGAAGATCAGAAAGAATATCAAGTGCATGGATACGTGTTTAAGATAAAGATACAGAGATGATTTTCTTAGAAGCAGCACCCATTATCATTAGATATTAGAATAAGCTTCTTCAGTCAAAACCAATCATTCAATCAAAGACTATAAAAGTGACAGTGAAATTTCAAAAGCAAACACTGGTAAGAATGGATTTTAAACTCATTGCATCTCTCAACACTGCAAGTAATCAAACTTTTTTGCTACTTAGCTTCTAAGGAACAAAAGCCACCAAAGAAGGTGAAGAAGAAGAGCAACACCACCAAACAAGGTGAGCAGTGAAAGTGTGTGAGTGGTGGCATTCACAGAAGCCAGAATTTTAATTAAGAAATTTTGTTTGGCATGATCATCGCATCACTTGTATTAGAACGCATGCTATGCAAAAACACGATTTCATTGATGAAATCATAGGCGTGCATTGCTCAAACCAACTCTCTCACTAAACTCATTAAGAAACTTCATCAAACACTTGGCCGATATAAATTGTAGAATGTGGATATGAATAAGCTAGGTGATTGGAAAGGTCAATTAACAAATATGGATATCGATCACTAATACAATTATTTTTCAAGGTAAAACATATTAAAAATCGAGACTGAAATTATATAATTATATACATTATACACTAACACAAACTTTTAATCGATTGGTCTAATGGGGATGTCTAAAAGAATCAAACCAATTTGCAACTAACAGTACCAAAATCACCTAATGAAATAACACAACATTATAATAGTTTTACCAATTAAAGTAACAATAAAAGGAAATTTATGAAAAAATAACATGTAAGAATCAGAAACCGTAAACAAGTTTAAGAAATTAAACAATACAACTGATTCAGAACATATAATTGAATCTCTTACATTACCCGCAATGGAGATCAAATAATTTCGATGAGAGAAAACAGTAGGAGAACGTGATTGTAATTTAGAATTGAGAGTGCCTTGATAGAGATAAAATAAAAAAGTGATCTCATATTTATAGAGAGATTAGAGTAGTTGGAATTATTGTCGAAGAGTGATACGAGTCGGATTGGGAGAACACAGAGTCAAAATCTCTGAATGAGTGTGTTGTAGTTGTTATCCAATTCTGATGCTACAGCATTCAACCACGATTCGCAACAATTCAGACATACAAACTAACGCAGAGAATCACGGAGAGAATCACTGATTAACACACAGCGAGAGATGCGAAGAATCGATTCTTCTCTGTCAATGCAATTTCGTCTCTCTCTTGCTCTAACTGTCCGTGATGTTGTTTCTGCGATTTAAATGCTTCTTCGTCTCTCTCTCTCTACAGTTTCTCACTCTAAACCGGTAGATAGAGAGAACAGCTAGCGATTGTGTAAGACAGTAATAAACTAAGATCTTGTGACTGGGATTTAATAGAGTGTGGGTTTAATTGTGAGTGAGGATAATTGTGCAATTTTAATCGGTTGTGTTTTGTGACTGAGATTTAACAGTAAGGGTTTAAGATCTTGTTTAAGGAAATTTACTAATAAACTAAAAATTGGTATATGTGTTGTTTTTATGTCGGATATTATGCTAAGATTGAAGAATTCGATGTAAGGGTTGTTACAGTAATAGTTGAATTGGGAGAAGTTTGATTTGAGAGTTCCTTATGAGTGTGTTGTTCGATTTGTTTTCAATTCGAATGCGAAGCCATTCAAAACTCAAAGTCAAGTGAGTGTAGAGAACATTACTGAAGCTTTCCTAGCAATGCCATGATTATAGGATCAGAAGAAGCTCTCGCAATCTACCTCATAAGAGAATCTTAAAAGTCCACGCAAAAAGATCTAAATATCATGTTAAGTGATAACCTATCATGAATAGAGAGAAGGAAAAAAAACTGCATGAATTACAACATGAAGAACCATTGCAGTAAACAAAATTGAGATTATTATTTGAAATATAAGCTATGTACAATTGCACTGTTCCCTCATTCACAAACTCAGCAATAAGGAACCAATGCTTGTGATTTTACAACGGGGGCTCACTTCACATCAAACCAAACCATTGATTTAAAAAGTTGTAAATCGCATCTCTATTGAACTACTATACATGTTCTCCTGGTCCTTCAAATTATTGAACACTTTTCACATACTTTCTACTTGGTGGTCAGTTTGAGCCTCCAACTAATGTTGTTAAAGCTGGATGTTGTAAAGAGCATCTTCCAACTTTGCTATATGCTCCAACAAGTGATTCATGTGCTCTGCGAACATATAGAAACAAACAAAAGTGAAAGCTCGTTATATTGACTCTTAGGCTGCTAGAAAGAGAAGATGACAGAAGAAAAGGTTCCTACCATCTTTTGCATGTTGGTCTTTGTCTTGAAACAGGCATAGAAAGTTCAAGTATATGTTTAGTTTCATTGTATCAAGAACTTACAGCTCATGGTATCGAGATGGTTTTGATGCATGCTTCAGGTTAACTGATCCAGGAGACGCCTTGTCAAGCACTTCCAAAAAAAACCAACCTGGAAGTAATTTTAAAAACATCAAGAAAAGATAGGTAGATGCTAGAGGTGAAGAAGTGCAAGAGTTATAGAAGATGTTTTACAATATGAAGCATGCGCTGCTAAAATAACTAATGTAAGTCAATTTCACAAGATCAAACAAATGATCTGAATTAGAAGGAATTAGCATGTCATCTCTATTAATAGACCAAGAGAGATCTATACTTGACGAAGAAGGAAGTACTTACAACAATGAGTTTTCTTTCATTTTTTGGCCTCTTTGCGACTTTGATTGCGGCAGTAGCATCACCATAAGGTATATTGCAACCTGTATAATCAAATGTTAAGCAATAGAACATTTTTTTAACTTACATGCGGATATAAGATAATTTTATCAGCTTGACAACTTACCAGCAAACCCTTTTTCAGGGCAATAAGCTTTGCGGTTTCAATTGCCTCATCACTTGATACCTAGGCAGGCGGTACATAAAAATTAAAGTTAATGCTTGGCCAAAACTCTAAAGTAAGAGCCAGTGCTTGGGTATAAGCCAATCAGTCAAATAATCATGAAAGAAGTATGAAGCCAGTTAAAGAAGCATTTTTCCTTTCCACATATTTCCCAAACAAATTAGCGCCTTTTTAGGGAAAGAAAAAAATTGATTAAGATCATTGGACCTTACTAACAATTTCATCAATAATATCCACTTCTAAAACCAAATAAAAATGGAATGGACAGACAAGGTTGAAAGCAACAAGTTTCTCCTTTTATGCAATGGTCCATCTCAATGCAATATGGAGTTTGTTCCAGCAAATACTTAACAAGGGATCTCAAAAGTTTCCAAGTATTGTATATGCATTAGATGCTAAACAGGAAGAGATTATTCTCTGATACGAATATATATTATTCTCATGTAATCATGTAACAGGACATTACATTTGAGCTATGATAATGAAAAGAAACTCAGAGAAAATAAAAAATTAAAATTAAATAGATTTGATAGAGGTGAATGAATCCATAGTCGTGTCAATTGTCAAGCAAAACGAGGTTTGGTTCTTCTCTGGCTAGGTTGTATTCAGAAACTCTCAAGATGCTTGTTCCAGCAAATACTTAACAAGGGATCTCAAACAGTATATCAAATCTTCATGGAACTCAATCATGTTTAACACAATTCGATTTCCATAACACTTGAAGTTCAATTTTATCTAACATGCATTAATTTTTCCCTTTTGCTAGTCGATTGTTCATTATAAAGCAGAAATTGCACAAAAGCGATGAAAACCAGTACCTGACTACTACCGCAGAAAACAAAAATGAGGTTAATCCAATGAAACCAACTCGATAGACATGACAACCACCTTCGAAGTTGTGCTCAGATGTACCCCTTAGCCTTGAGAAATTAAGTTTAAGGGTTTCAGGTAGAGTTCTTTGAGTTAGACCTTCTATCGCAGTCACTAAATCGATCAAACCAAGCCGCACAAGCACATCAACCTTTTCTCCGGTGCATTCCAATAACAGATTTCATGAAGAATAGAAGAAAATCGAATTTGATTTAAACAAAGAACAATGCAGAGAGCATTTTGACATGAAAAAGAATTATTTATATTCGAATCAAGACATTTTCTATAGAGAAGAAATATAAAAGAATCGCAGGTACATGTTAATCAAATAAAAGCTGTAGTAGTAGAGCTAGATATTCCATGGCTATGGTTTGATGCCATGGAAACAATGCCTCCGGCTCGAAGGGTGGTTAGAGGAAAACCATGAATAGAACTTCCATGCGTTGTTGTTTGTACAGAGAGAGAATCAAGGTAGTATTTCCACTCCTGCTCAGCTGTATGCCACACAAGTGGTAACCAACTTCTGGTTAGTGGAAGAGAAGTTGATGTTGATTCGAGTTGTCCATAATGATCAGTAAATGCCTTCCCCAAATAATCCAGCCCTGCAGGACCTTTTATGAATGGTTCTAACATTTTTATGCGTGCTTTGCTTATTTCCCTCTTAAGATCCTGATAAAACATTAGAGACATATTATCAACAAAAAGAACAAATCTATCTTTTAAAACCAGACAGAGAAATGCCAAACACGAACTTTGCTTTGACAAGCTGTCGAGGCCGAATTAAATTTTCAAACTTTCTTTTGAGGAATAATTTCATTTTTTAGTTGTTATTGAACATCATATCATCAGAGAAGACCATGCATATGAATAAATTTAATTTGCAAAATAATTTTTTTAAAACACTAAAAATGTGGCTCATAGGCACATCATAAAAGTGACCACAAGAGGCACAAGCTGGTATTCTTGAGATTTGGCAAATAATGGCAGAAGAATACCTTAGCATAAGAAGCTTCTTCTGCCAACTTCTGCTTTTCTAAATGCAACCCGTTGTTCTCTTCTACGAGCTTAATGTGTTCCAGCCTTAGCTCCTCAATCTCAATTTCATGTTAGCATATGCAATAAAGCGATATGAAACAGCCCAAAAGTCAGTTCGTCAGTACAAGAACGGAAGCAACACATATTTAATCTGAGATGAATGTTAAAGGTATCAACAGTATATCAAATCTTCATGGAACTCAATCATGTTTAACACAATTCAATTTTCATAACACTTGAAGTTCAATTTTATCTAACATGCATTACTTTTTCCCTTTTGCTAGTCTTTTATTTTATCTTCCTCAATGTGCGCTCTTTCAACTAGCTTCTTGAGAGATCTTCTTTCAGTGAGATCTGCTCTAGAGGTAGTTATGACAAGCCTTGAAGCAGCTTGATGAAAAATCTAAAGCTCACTGTTGTCGCCACCGTCGTTAAAATTTCTATCTTGTTGGAGTAATGCAATCACATTGGACGAATGAACTAATACCGTAAATCAAAAAACAAAAATCCAAAATTAAGCATTCTCGAATTAATCATTATACAACTTTAACTATTGCGCATGCTCTAGTTATCCAAGGCCAATCATATATGAAGCATTCTCGTTTTGGTTTAATCAATCAATGTTAAATTATGATCAAGAAAATTGAAATGAATTTGAGGATCCCAATAAGACACACCCTAAACAAAACCCTAAAATTTAAATGAAAAAAAAGCATAGAAAAGAAGGGGTTCACACTTCCTTCGCGAACCGCTAAATTCAGAAAATGCACCAGAATCAGAAACCTTAAATGATTTTTATAAATTAAAGAACTAAAACTCATGAAGTTACTTGTAATGGAGATCGACCAATTTGAATGAGATAGAACAGTAAGAAAAGTCGATTGTGATGGAGAATAGATAAAGCTTTGAGAGATACAGAGTTTGGAGAAACATCAAACATATTTATACACTTCAATGAGAGTCCAGCGAGTTGTTGACCAAGAATGAAATTAAAAGATTAAAATTTTTAAAGGAAATTATTAAAAGAATGAGAAACATATAAAACATATTAATTATAAAATGGTCGAAAACTTACATTTCAATTAAAGTGATTCTGCAATAGAAGCATCCACGAGTGACAACAACTCTTTGTAAACAATGTTATTTGTCGTGTTTGGTTGATTATTGTAATTAGAAGGTTTAATAAGAACTTTGATGGAAGTCGCAGTGGTAGCACGTGAAAGCGCAACATAAAGTTGCCGCATAGAATATAGATGGTGCCAATTGCCAAGCTTTGATCATTAAAGCTACTAAATAGTTCTAACACCCATAAATTTACAACATGATGACTGATACCCAAACTTTCTTATTAGTCTTCTGCTTTAATACCAATTTTTCTATCTTCTTTTTTATGTTTGTTTAAATTGCAAGACAAGTGTTGCAACAAGTTTTCGCAGGACATTACAGTTTGCAGCACGGGTGCATTGAATGCTCATATTTGCTTACTTGTTGATGCTTTAAACAGAGCCAGATGTACTTAATTGATATAGAAAGAATACAGCATACTTGTTGAAAACATAGTTCCAAAGAAGAATGCAATCTCCCGTGATGCAGATTTATGAGAATCAGAACCATGAACACAATTAAGAGTTATATCCGTCCCACACAGAGCTCGAATGCTGGTATGAACAGGAGGAACCACGTTTAAGCAAAGCACCTTTAGATAATTCATCAAACACATAGAAGGCATAGAATCAAAACAATTCAAGACTCATGATTGATTCCTCTCCCCTAACAACCCGTCCAACCCTTGCAACAAAATCAGTAACTAACAACAATGATTCAACACCCCCATTATTGGGAATCCCTAAAATTTGAGAATCGGAATAGGGTTCATTATGTTAAAGTAGGACACTCGTTCCTGTTGAGTTTCCATTGTTATGTGAGAATCGGAATCAGAGAGAGAAAAAATAGGGCGATGATTGACTTACCTTTATGGGTGCTGTTGTGGTAATTATTGATGGAGAGAGAGACGTGAGAGAAGAGGAAGGAGTATAAATCAATTGTTATGTGAGAGAGAGATGTGAGAGAGAGACGTGAGAGAAAAGAAAGGGGACGTGAGAGAGAGAGACGTGAGAGAAGAGGAAGAAGGAGTATATTGTTATGCGAGAGAGAGACGTGAGAGAAAATAAAGGGACGCACGAGATTTAGATTTGGTGGGAGAGGGACAACGCACAAGAAAAAATTGTGTGGAAGAGGGACAAAAAAGCAAATTTGATTACGACTCAAAAATTTGTGATTCGTGCTTTTATATATATGATAGATATATATAGTATAGTTGAACTAAATATCAACTAAAGATCTAATTATTTTTATTGTATAAACTATAAGACTCACTTTCTAACTCTACTAATTTATTCGGCAAATAAGTATAATACATGCAATATATTTGGATGCAGTTGTTGACATGTTGTTATCCTTTAGATATACATCAATATAAAGGATATTTAGTTCAACTATACTAAATATAGATTTGTTGTGACAATAATTCAAGTACGAACTTACTTGTACACACACATATATATATAAGTCTATGCGTGTATATATACTAGTTGTTTTCATGCACTATGCGCGGGTGTTATTTTTTTCTTTTTTGACGAAATAGTCGTACCAATTTCATTGAGCTCACTACGTAGAATTACAACTATGAAAACATTACATAGGAGCTACGCACAGGTGTTATACTAAAAGTATAAAATTAGAAGATTTATTAAATTATTTTTTCGTCTTTAAGTAAGTGTCGACATCGAGATATTTGAACGAATTAGGAAAAAATCTAAAGGTAATTTATAAGGAAAATGTGTAAAGAATATTTGATCGTGGTAAATTAAATAAGAATTATCATTATGGTAGAAGTGTCCTTTTTAAATACTTGAGTCTCGTCCTGAAGTATAATAATAAAATAAAGATTTGCGAGATAAGAGCTATTTGTGTACTTACCTATGTTTACGTTTTAGAGCACACACTGTGGGTGTTGTATAGCAGACTTGTTTGGTAAGCTAAGTCTGTGATTAGCGATTATTTAAGCTTTTGTATAAATACGTAAGTTGTATTTATTTTTTCAGTTAATGAAAAACTTTGTTTAGGAAAGCATTAATAGATGTTGTCATTTTGTTAAAGGGTTTAAAAAGTTTTTCTCATTATTTGAAAAAAAAAAAAATTTCTCATTCAACTTAGGTTCGTTAAACCGAAGAGTTTATTTGTGTGACAAAAAAGTTTGAAGCTGCCTTTTCCAAGTTGGGGGTCTACTTATGAAAACAAAAAAAGAAGATTAATGATTTGTATAAATAATGTTGCAGTAACCAAACGGATGGTGTACGACTTGAAACGTAGATTAAATACATTGAATTTCGTTAATCAAGAAAAGAATTTAAATGTACTTAATTGTTATTTCGATCAAATACAAACTAAAAATAAATTCAATAAATGGGGGAATGAATATATTCTTTGAAATAATCAATAACACATAAATAAATACCTTAAAATAGAAAAAATTAGAAAATTAGAAAATTATATTGGTGAAAGGAGAATGCATGTCAACTTTTTCTCAGCTCCAACTTATATATATACAATATAGGTTTATTAAATTATTTTACATCCTAAATTAAGTGTCCACATCGATATTTTTAGATGATATTATGACTATATCAATATCATTTGCCTAATACTAAAAATTACACCAGTAAATATAAATATTTGGGCCTTCTGTTCAAGTACTGAATTCAAAACAACACCATTTTTATGAATGGGATGCGATACTACTGTAAAGTATATATTAATTTGAAAAATATTATGTACATGATCATGGGTTAAAAAAATAGTATGAGCTGTAAAATTAAGTAGACAAAATGAGTCAGTTGACTCCCTTACAATATGTATACACATAGCCCCTCCTAAAATAACAAAAAAACACTAAAAATTTAACTCCTTATGCTAGACATGCATCCCCAGTGTGACAGCCAAGCCATAAACAATAACGTCCACAATAAGGTATTCATTTTACAAACATACCCTCATTCGCGATGCAAACACTGCATCATTCCATCAACCTCCCATGGCTTCTTAAAACACAAAAAACTCCCCCGCATCAGTTAAACTCACAAATAGATGACACAACCCAACAACAACCGAATCATGCTAGATTACTCCACAAGTGGATTGCAAGAGAAGAATGGATGGAATGTGAAATTTATAGGGGGAATAGAACTTGTACTACACTCCATTCCATGTATTTGCCCATGATTTTAAAAACCTTGTACAACACTTCATTCCATGTATCTACCCATGATTTCGAGTTGAACGTACTCATTTTAGGAATCCATTTGTTGATAATATAACCATTATTAATTATTAATAGATGCACACTTAATATATAATTATATCTCTTGGGACAATCGATAATAGAAATAAATAAATAGCAAGAATTAAAAAATCGAGAAAATTAGAAAATTACAATAGTGAGAGGAGGTAGCTTCTTAACTTTCTCTCTCATCCAACTTTTATATATATATATAATATATATATAGATTGGTATTAGAGCATACCATAAATCTCTGAATTTGTTTTGATTCCCACTTTCCATTAGTGTGTTTATTTCGAAATAGTTTACAATTTAAGTTTTCCCTATTTCAATTGCAATTTATTTGAAATCAGTATATTAATTTATTTGCTGCATTCACATATCACTAATTGATTAACAAAATCGCAAATAATTTTAGGGGATTAGTTTTTCAGTTAAATTACAATTTTGGATAAACTTGTCATCCATTATTTTTGAGATTTGGGAATTAGTTGCCTAAATAAAAGGATATTGAATGATGTATAATACCGCGTTTTTACTCTAAAACTGTAATTGGTGTCTAAGGATAAGCATGCATAACCACGTGCTATCAAACAAATGAGACCTACAACGTCAATTATCTTTATTCATCTTATATAATATAATATTTATTTGATAAATCTATGTGCAAATCTTTATATATGGATATTATGTACTGGCATATACATGCATAGGTTATTATAAATGCATGTTATTAATAATTTAATTAAATATGAATTTAGAAAGCATGCTATGCACCAGCATGGATATATGTTTTTGTTTGCCAACATTTTTCTTATTATAATTTTAATTAATACATTAGTGTATTAGTGTGCATATATATATATATATATATATATTATGCGACCATATCTTTGTCGGCCTCGTCAATTTATGCTTCAATTACATTTTTATTTAAATAATATATGATACATATTATATATGCATGATTAAATTTATATGATTCATTTGAGGATTGAATCATCATAATCTAAGGCATATATATCATTAAAATTGATTGATTAGTGTCATCAAAGTGGCTTGATTAATTGTATTTTAATAATAATTGAGTTGCAACCAAATTTATTTTGATCAAGATTATGTGTGTGTTTAGATAGATGAATGATACGATTACCTAAAGGTAGCATATCAAGTTGTCTAGCTAAACAGTTTGAGATAATTGATGTAAATGAAATTAATTATTATTTTTCTCTCAAAGGAGATGATATTAATAGTTTTACTTATGATTAATTAGTCTCGTGAGGTGAACATTGGTTTTCCTAGTGAGAGACTTACATACGAGATTTATTGCCAAAAAAAAATTTATATGTGATGTATGTCTCATTCAAAATTGATTGTTTTATTTTGAGGCATGTTAATCAAATCTGAAAAATTTAATGTATTTCCCCGTCAATTAAATTGCTTAAATTATGTGGCTTATTATTTATGTGAGCATATTCATTAATATTGTTTTACATGCAACAACTAGTTCTATTCCGTGTGCTAAGGCGCTTACAAAGTCAAATTTTTCGGACTGGAAAAATGAAGTGATATCTAACTTAGGCTTCGGGGACTTGGACTTTGCCTTTAGGTGTGCTGAACCACTCAAGCCAACTGCAAAGAGTAGCCTTAAGGTTAAGAGAGAATGGGAACGGTGGGAGAGATCCAACTGTTTAATCTTAATGTACATAAAGAATTATATTCTTAAGTACATTAAAGGAGCCGCTCCTCACGCACCATTGGCTAAAAACTATCTGAATGTCTGTGAGGAACATCTCAATGTTTCCAAAAAGTCCTTAGCTAGTACTCTTATGACTAAATTAGTGACTATAACCTATGATGGACAAAGTGGTGTTAGAGCCTACATCATGAAAATGACTTACATTGCAAGTCAGTTAAAGAATCTGGATATGGAAGTTAATGACTCATTTCTGATTCATTTCATTACACTTGTCTTCCTGCGCAATATGATGTTTTCAAAACTACTTATAATGAACAGAAAGAGAAGTGAAAGTTGACTGAGTTGATCAGCATGCAAATCATATCATGTAAGCTTAAAGAAGCACATTATGTGAATCAAAAATATATCAATGACAAAAAGGGAAAGGAAAAAAAATTGGGGAAAATGGTAACACCAACACTGTTGCTAGTTCCAGTCGTGAGTACAAACCTAGTAAGAAAAAGTATGTTGCTTGTTTTTTTTGCAAGAAATGTGGCCATGTAAAAAAAGGATTGCTTTGGCTACAAAAATTGGCTTGTTGTACCATTCATTGTCTTGTATGTTCAGAGTGTAATTTGGCCACTGTTTCACCAAATACTTGGTGGATTGATTCAGGGGCCACTATTCACATTTCTAACTCCATACAAGCCTTCATAAGGAGTCAGAAGGTCAACCTAAACTAAAGGATGCTCACAATGGGTAATGGAGTTCAAGCTCTGGTTTGTACTATTAGAGTTGTTTGATTGGTTCTTTCTAGTAGAATTCCTTTAATCGTATAAGATGTATTATTTGTACCATCAATGTCTAGAAATCTTATTTCTATTTCCAACCTGACAAACAAAATTATAAGTTCCGCTTCAACAATAACTCCCATTGTATTGGTTCTGGTTTATTAGTTGATGATTTATATCTATTACCTCTGGATCCTTCATTTTCTTAATCTTTTTTATCTTTGAATGTGAGTGTCAAAAGTGGCTCAATCAATAATTCTTCATCTATGTTATGACATCATCGGTTAGGCCATATTTCTAGGCATAGACTAGAAAGATTGGTCAAAGAGGGAGTTTGAACACATTGAGTTTTTCAAACTTTGGTTTTTGCACTAATTGTGCTATAGGAAAAATGACCAAGTCTAGGAAAAAAGGTGCTACCAGAAATGATGAGCTTTTATCTCTTATTCACACTAACATTTGTGGCCCTTTTCCTACTACCTCTTTAAGTGGTAAAAGGTAGTTTATATCATTCATTGATGATTTTTTGCTATGGTTATATATATTTGATTGTAGAAAAAGCAGAGGCATTAGGTGTTTTAAAGTTTATAAAACTGAAGTTGAGCGTCAGCTTAATAAGAAAATATAAGTTGAACAATTTGATCGTGGTGGTGAATACAACAGAAGACATGATCAAAAGGGTCGTAATCCAGGGCCATTTGCTAGATATCTACAAGAGTGTGGTATTATTGCTCAATATACCATGCCAGGAACATCTGAGCAAAAATAGTGTATCTGAAATAAGCAACCGCACTCTTATGGATATGGTAAGGTCTATGGTAAGTCATTCTAACTTACCTGAAAACTTGTGGAGTGAGGCTTTAAAGACTGTTGCATATATTCTCAATCATGTGCCTTCTAAGGCTGCAAGTAATATACCATTTGAGCTATGGACAGGAAGAAAACCTAGTCTAAATCACTTGCATGTTTAGGGTTGTGCAACATAAGCAAAATTATACAACCCACATGAAAGAAAACTTGATCCCGAGACAGTTTCTTTTTCATTTGTTGGATATATAGAAAGGATCGAGGGTTATAGGTTTTATTGCTCATCTAATAGTACCAAATTGGTTGAAACTATGCATGCAAGGTTTATTGAGGATGATGACAATCATAGTGATAGTAAAAAATCAAGACACTTGGTATTTGAGAAACATGACCAATCTTTGGATCATATTTCTCAAAGTCGGTTTAATATGCCAATTAGTACCATGCAAGAAAGTGATGATAATCACATATAGCATGATGTGCATGTACCTCATATGAATGTCAACATACAGAATATTTCCATAGAACAACCTGCAAATGTGCCATTAAGGAGATTGGAGATAGTAAAAAAAATGTTATGCCAAATGACTTTGTAGTTTATATACAAGAATGTGACTTCGACATTGGTGAAGAAAATAAATCGGTATCATTTTCTGAAGCACAAGATAGCATTTTTGCATGTCAATGATTAAATGCTATGAAAGTTAAGTTAGACTTTATGCATAAAAAACAAGTCTAGAGTTTAGTTAACTTACCGGAAGGAGTCAAACCCATTGGTTGCAAATGGGTATTCAAAACTAAAGGGGACTTTAATGGTAAAGTTGAGAGACATAAAGCCAAATTGGTTGCTAAGGGTTTTACTCAACAAAAGAACATTGACTATAAAGAAACATTCTCTCGCGTATCTAAGAAAGACTCCTTAAGGATAATAATGTCATTGGTAGCTCACTTCAACTTTGAGTTACATCAAATGGATGTTACTAGTGTATTTCTAAATGGTTCCTTATTTGAAGACGTCTTTATGGTACGACCATAAGGTTTTAAGGCAGAGGGTAAGGAACATTTAGTTTACAAGTTAAAGAAGTCTATTTATGGGTTGAAACAAGTTTCTAGGCAATGTTACTTAAAATTTGATGAGGTCATTAAGTCTTATGGCTTGGAGAAAAATGCAATTAATGAATGTATCTATCTCAAAATCCGTAGAGTACATACATTTTTCGGATGTTATATGTTGATGATATACTACTAGTAAGTAACAATCTAAGTATATTAAATGAGACCAAATAATTCTTATCTCAAAGTTTTGAGATGAAAGATCTTGGTGAAGCATCATTTGTGCTTGGAATTAAAATTCGCCGAGATAGGTCTCTTGGTGTACTTGGTTTATCTCAGAGAACCTACATTGAAAATGTTCTTAAAAGGTTCAACATGGAACATTGTAAATATGGAAGTGCACCCATTGTTAAGGGTGATAAATTTGAAAAATTTCAATGTCCGAGAAATGACCTAAAACGTGAACAAATGAAAGACATTCTATATGCCTCAGTTGTGATAAGTCTTATATATGCTTAGGTCTACACACATCCAAACATTTCATTTGCAGTCGGAATACTTTGCAGTTATCGAAGTGATGTCATATTAGATCATTAGGTAGCGGCAAAAACGTTCTTAAGATATCTGTAAAAGACAAAGGACTACATGCTCACATATAAATAGACAAACAAACTTGAAGTAGTTGGTTATTCAAATTCGGACTTTACCGGTTGTCCACATACCAAAAAGTCTATTTCAGGTTTCATTTTTCTGATGGTTGGAGGAGCAGTGTCATGGAAGAGTGCTAAATAAACCTTGACAGCTTCATCCACTATGGAAGTAGAGTTTGTAGCTTGTTGTGAGGCCACTTCATTAGCTCTATGGCTACATAATTTCATATCAGATCTAAGAATCATTGATTCCATTTCATACCTATTGTTGATATTATGTGACAACTCTACTGCAATTATATTTTCAAATAACAATAACAGTTCAAGTAATTCAAAACATATTGACATAAAGTATCTTGTTGTTAGAAACAGGATTCAAAATCAGCTTGTGTCAGTAGATCACATGACTTGGGGTTTGCTCATATTGGTCTTATTGAGATTTTTGATATGGTTTAGTTAGTAGGAGTTTTATATGGCTCGAATCAAACAAGTACATACATTTTGATCACATTTCTTACAATGAATATCCTCTATGCATTTATTTTCCATATTAGTGAACATGTGTATGGAAAATGGAATTCAATGTCTTGTTTAAGGATGTGGTGTCCGTAATTGAGACATTGTAGGACTAAAACATGGCATATATAATTTAAGCTGGCAATGCACATGTTGTTTCGAATGAGGTTCCTATTTGGACAAATTATTTGACAATTTATAAAGGCCAAATGGGATAATATACTAGATATTGACCTTTATAAATGATAAACTTATTAATTAAGTTAAATCAAGTGGAAGAATGTTAGATATGGTTTATTTTAATTAAAAACTTATAATTATCTAAGATATAATTAAGATATATTTAGGGGGCCTTTTGGTCTTTTAATTAGAGTTGGTTATTGACGGTTGACGGAACCGTCTATAACCAACTCCACCAATTTGTTGAAAGTCCTAGCCTTCGCAGTGAAAAATAGTTTTTTTTAGGCCAAAGGATATCCATCTGACTCTACACCATCATCACTGTAGAAGGTTGAAGATCTTCTAATGAGATTAGAATGACTTGTAAGTTTTTTTTGTTTATAATATATATGAGATTTATGGGATATAGGATTTTTTTCCAAAAGTACAACAGATTTTACTTTTTTTTCCCGAAATGAGGGCCGGTTTTTTTTTCTCAATCTAGGCAATAACGCCTAATGAGAAGGCGCTATCACCATGGGTACATTTATTTGATGACGTGGCCACGTGCCACGTGGCCGAGAAACACCAATAGCGCCTTCGGAGAAGGCGCTATTGGTGTCCACGTGGACATGCCTAGTCTGGCAAGTTCACGTGGAGGACCAAATGCAATAGTGCCTTCGGAGAAGGCGCTATTGCATTTGGAACCTGTCCACGTGGACAGGTTTGGGGATGTGGATGGGGATGCGCTGATAGCGCCTTTTGAGAAGGCGCTATCAGCGCATCCCCATCATCTCCTTCCCGAAACCGACGCAGAGAATATTCTCTGCGTCGGTTTCGGTAGGGATGCAGGGGTAAGGGCGGTAGGGGTCACGGGATTACTATCCCGTGACCAAGAAGGTAAGGAGGTTGGTGTATATAAGGAGGGGTGGGGGAGGAGCTCGGTGGAGAGAGACCAGAACGGGAGGAAGGAGTGACGACCACACCCCAGCCGCGACGGCACCAGACGCGGGAACGCAAAGGAGGTAGCAGCGGCGGAGGAAGGAGGACGAGCAGCTGAGCAGGGAGGAGAGCGAACTGCGGCAGGGGAGCGCGGAGCAGAGCTGGGAGGTCCGCGGCAGGGGAGCACGGAGGCGTGACGGCTGATCAGGGAGGAGGCGTTACTGTGGCAGGGGAGCGAGGAGCAGCGGCGGGGGGCACCAGACGTCTCAGCGGAGGAGAAGGGAGGTCCGGTGAAGGAGGAGGTGGTATTTCTAATTTGGTTTAGGTATGTTTATTAATCGTTTTTAGGTAGTTAGTTAAGTTAGTTTAGTTTTGTTAGTTTGTTTAGTTAGCTTAAGTTAGGTTAGTGTAGTTAGTTTGTTTAGTTTAGGTATGTAGGTTAGTTAAGGTTCGGTAATTTAGTTTGGTTAGTTTGGTTAGTTTAGTTTAGTTTGTTTGTTTAGTGAGTTCGGTCAATTAAGTTAGTTTATATTTGGTCTTTATGTTAGATAGTTAGTTAATTAAAGTATTTGTTTATTTTATTAAGATGGTTAAGTTTGTTGAGGTTCGTTTGTTTATTAATTGTTTTTAGCTAAGTTTGTTTAGTTAGTTATGTTTGTTTAATTTAGTTAGTTTGATTAGTTTAGGTATTTAGGTTAGTTAATGTTACTTAGGTAGTTGAGGTATTTAGGTTAGTTTAAGTTTATGTATTAGTTTGTTTAAGTTACATAGGTATGTCTAAGTTAGTTTAGTTACTTTGTTTAAGTTAGTTTAGTTAGTTTGTTTTGGTTAGTTTAAGTTTATGTATTAGTTTGGTTAGTTTAGTTTAGGTAGTCGAGGTATTTAGGTTTATTTAGGTAAGTTAGTTTAGTTAATGTAGTTTGTTCGGATTCAGTTAGTTTTTTTAAGTTAGTTTAATTACTTTGCTTAAGTTAGTTTAAGTTTATGTATTAGTTTGGTTAGCCTAGTTTAGGTAGTTGAGGTATTTACTTAATGTAGTTTGTTTAGTTATATGCGCACGTTTCAAGATATGTTGCGAGAGAGTAGCCTAGTTTGGGTAGTTTAAGTTTGGGTAGCCTAGTTTAGACTTTGAATTCGTTGCGATCCACTAAACTTTCATGAACACATCTATAATTTTTTTTTTTTTTTTTTGGATATGTTTACGTTTTATTAGGTTATTTTAGGTTGCATTTGGTTCACATAGTTTGGTCAATTTATTTTAGATTAGGTTATGTTAGTTAATTATCTTACTTGAGGTTAGTTTTCATTTATTATTTGGGTACATGTTTACTTATAGTCGATTTATTATACTCATTTTCTTTTTCTAACCTTCTTTTTAGTTGTACCGCAATGGATCCAGGACCTTCAGATCCATCACTATTGCAACTTCAATCTACACACAGATCAACACGAACCTGGAGGGCCGAGGTAACATGTTTTTCCTCAATACGTCAAATTTACACCTATACTGTATCAAAAACATATTTTAATACATTTTCCATTTCAAGGTGTACGAAACAATGCGCGTACGTCGAAGACGTGGGGTCGTTGATCGAACGATGCAGTATCATTCTAGGATGATCCCATATCTTCGTTCCAGTGGGTTTTATGGGATATCTCGGGTAGCATCGACTTAGGCGTGTGTTTATTGAGGATGGGTACGAGCAAGGTCTTGCTGCCCTTGATGAAGGGATTAAAATTTTGGACGAAGATGAAAGACAAAGGTCTAATCTTTCGCATGACGGAATTGACGTCCAACAAGACATTGATGAGGATAACGAACAAGAAGATGAAGAAAACGATCAGGGCGAACCAAACATAGAGGTGAGAAGAAGACGAACACGACCAGAGACTGTGCGGGAACGCACCAGACGTCCTCGCCCACCACGTCCATCTACTCGACCGAGATTTGCGAGAGAGTAGCGCGGACGTTCTCCTCCAAAGCACGTTCATCTCGTTCGAGAGTGAGTAGAAGAGAGAATGTTGGCGAGAGTAGTCATTCTTCTCATGGGTACATTCCTGCATCTTCCACAACCCAACCAGAACCTCGAATGTTTGTACCAAAGCCGCCGAGCGTGAATCTTCCTCCTTACCATTTTGATCCTTACACACCTGGGCCTTCGACTTCATATGTGGACCATGGAATGCCTCATCATCAAACGTATCCATCACTCCCTCCATACATGCCTAGTCCATATACTCCTACTCCGTACAATTACAATATGGCGTATAGTGGAGACCCTTCATTCATGAACTTATTGACCATGCCGCAGCCTCATGTTTCATTCCCCCAACCCCATGCAGGAAGCCACTATTTCGGGATGGTTCCACCTCCTATTTTTGGTAGCATCAGTAGCAGAGGTGAGTGGAGTCAAGAACCAGAGGAAACGCATCAATCTACTCGACGTGATTCATCGCAAGACCAGCGGAGTCAACAACCTCAACCGGATGTACAAACACATCGTCCAACTAGACAAAGAGTACGTCCGGTTTGCTTCACCGAGGAACAACGTCAAAGGAACTGCCGAAATAGACCCGCATGATGAGTTTACTTGATGTCATGGTGATTTGTAAATAACTTATATTTTGGGTTCATGAAGTACGTGTATTCAACCTTCTCATTGAATAATCTTATTTCTCATGTTTTCCATATTATTATAATGTCGTAGATTTGATTACTCTTCAATAGTTAGTTTAGTTTGTTAAGTTAGTTTAGGTTATATGTATAATTTAACTTAAGTGGTTAGCTTAGTTAGTTAGGTGTCGGTGGTTAGGTTATATTAGTTTAGTTTGGTTAGGTTAATTAAGTTACTTACTTAATGTAGTTTAGTTTAGGTGTTGAGGTTATGTTTGTTTAGTTTCGTTTGGTGGTTAACGTGGATCATTTTTTGGTTGTTTGTTTAGTTAGTTAAGTTAGTTATTTTACTTTACTAAGTATGTATTGTTTAGGTGGTTATGTTAGTTAAGGTTAGTTATGTTAGTTCATGTTAGTTAGTTTAGTCTGGTTAGTTCCATTTAGTTAGTATGTTTAGTTTGCAATTAAGCTAGTTAAGTTAGTTATTTTAGTTTACTTAGTTTGTATTGTTAGGTGGTTTGGTTAGTTAGGGTTAGTTAGTTTAGTTTGTTAGTTAGTTTAGTTTCGTTATGTTGGTTAGTTAGTTAGTTAGTTTAGTTGAGGTTAGTTAGTTACTTAGTTTAGTTTGGTTTTGTTAGGTTAGTTTTGGTTACTTAGTTTTGGTTATTTTAGTTAGTTTGTTAGTTAGTTACTTTGTTAGTTAATTAGTTTAGTTAGTTAAGGTTACTTACTTTAATTTGTTAGTTACTTTAGTTTGGTTATGTTAGTTAAGGTTAGTTAGTTTACTTTGGTTAAGGTTAGTTATTTAGTTTAGTTTGGTTTGGTTTGGTTAGTTTAGTTAGGTTAGTTAGTTTAGTTTAGTTTAGTTATTTACTTAGTTTAGTTTGGTTTGGTTAGGTTACTTAAGGTTACTTAGTTTAGTTTAGTTAGTTAGTTAGTTAGTTAGTTAGTTAGTTAGTTAGTTAGTTAGTTAGTTAGTTAGTTAGTTAGTTAGTTAGTTAGTTAGTTTAGTTTGGTTAGGTTACTTAAGGTTAGTTAGATTAGTTTAGTTTGCTTAGTTAAGGTTAGTTAGTTAAGGTTAGTTAATGTTAGTTATTTTAGTTTGTTAATAAGTTTAGTTTGGTTAGGTTAGTTAATATTAGTTAGTTTAGTTTACTTTGGTTAGTTAGTTAGTTAGTTAGTTAGGTACTTACTTAAGTTAAGTTAGTTACTTAGTTATTTAGTTAGTTCAGGTTAGTTGGTTATTTAGTTTAGTTTACTTTGGTTTGATTAGTTAAGGTTTGTTAGTTTAGTTTAGTTTAGTTTAGTTAGTTAGTTAGTTAGTTAGTTAGTTAGTTATTAGGTTAATTGGTTAGGTTAGTTAATGTTAGTTAGTTTAGAAAATAGAGTTGAAGGTTGAAACCAATGTATATATATGCCTATTCATAATTGGTTTCATTTTTCTACAAATGTAAACTCCTCATATGCATATTCAAATTTGGTTGTAATCGTCGATATCGCTCGACTACGACGACGACGGCTAGTGGCGACGGACGAAGCGGCCGAGGACGACGCGGTCCAGCAGCTCGCGGTGACGGCAAGCGGCGGTGGCGGACGGTTTATTAAGTCCATTTGGTGACGTAGCAGTGACGGTGCGGTGACGTGGCATTGACATGGCGGTTGCGGAAAGTTTGTTAAGCCCAGTTTTATTAAGTCCAGTTGGTCTGCCACGTGGACGCCACGTCAATGCCTCGTCAAATACACATTTAACTGATAACGCCTTTTCAAAAGGCGTTATCAGTTAAATGTGAGTTGGAGGCGACGCGTCGTCCACGTGTCTGCCACATGTACAGATAGCGCCTTTTGAAAAGGCGCTATCTGTACAAACCCAAGCCACGTGGACGCCACGTCACCTCCAACCAAATCACCCTACACCCAATAACGCCTTCCCAAAGGGCGTTATTGCCTACTCTCGTAATAAAAAAAAACACTCCCTATTTTGTGAATTAAATTGTAAAGATAGCCTAGTTTTGGAAAAACCCATAATGTCTATCTTATGTGGCATGGAATCAAAATGGATGGTGTTTACTAAAATGTATACTTCTAGACATTGTGGTAGACTGTCACTTCAGCATTATTAATTTTTTAAACGCTTTTATTTTTTTCAAGCATTTATTAATATTATGAAAATTAAAAATAAAAGTGTCAACTCATCAATTCATGGTCTAAATTCACATTATAATTGGAGATCATTTTAAGAGGTGAATGTCTATCTAATGCCACATAAGATAGACAACCTCTTCACATCCATAATGTGATACTAATCCATGGTCTAAATCCATGTTACCATTGGAGATGCTCTAAGGAATGTCAAAAATGGAAGTGAATGTGGATTTTGAATAAGATAGATATAGAGAAAACATGTGAAATGCTAACTTGAAATGTGTAAACGTTTGTGCTCGTGTACAAACAAACAAACCGATAAGGTAAAATATTTAGAAAATGCTAGAATGACACTCCAAATTACACCTTAAGTGACACCCATGTAGCGTGCGGGCCCCGCGCAGAAATAAGTGTGCGCAAAATAGTTTTCGGTGCATAACACGCATGGTGTGTATCTCGAAGTGCGGACGACGAGTCTCATGGATGTAGGCCCCCTGCGTCATATCATAAGGGTGTCACTTAGGGTGTCATTTGGGGTGTTATTCTAGCATATTCCAAAATATTTATTGTCATTATTTGTTCAACCAATACTCAAGTATGAAAAATGACATGATTTAAACCTTGTGAGTTTATGCAAGAACACTTGGTCTTGTACAAAACACGTTTCAAAATTTTACCCAATATTCTCAATAGATTCACTTACGGTTGGACAAGATGTTTTTGCCAACCCATACATATAAGTCCAGCTAGGAGAATATATTTGATTGTCATCTCGCAAGATAATCAAGGCATGTTTTCTTTGATCAACAGAGAAAGAAGGAAACAATATATTTACCGCCTCATTTGATTTAAGACATACAAGGAAGTTTCTACAAGAAAGTCATTGTATGATCTTATTATATATTGATGTAATCACAATAGAAAATTCATCTCCAATGCTAGAATTTTCAATGTCACTATGAAACAAAAGCTTTCGAGAGATTGTTCTTTTTTTATTTACACACATAGCCGAGGGGATCTCGGTTGTTGTCCTAGGGGAACTTGGGACTATTGTGTAGGATCGGGTGTAAAGGAAGTGGGTAGTGTAGCAAAGTTTAGTGAGGGATTCACTAGCTAGATGAGGGGTCACTAGTTATGAACTTTGCATAAATATGTGCATCACTTTCTCTTAGTGGATTCTACACCTGAACGTGGCCCCGCAGACGTAGGACGAGAGGTTTGAACTACTATAACAATTTTATGTGTTCATATATTATTGCTTTATTGTTGTTTTTCTTAATTGTAGTGAATTAAGCGTTTTCAATTGATATCAGAGCCAACACTTAGGCTCCTTGTTGTTTCAAGGAAGGCGAGTCAAAGGCAACACTTAGGCTCTTTGTTGTTTCAAGGAAGGTGAGGTCCTGACAAGATAAATGTCTCAAGTATTGCAATCAAATCAGCCGAAAGGAGCATCTACAACAAAACCACCATTGCTCACTAGTACAAATTATATATATTAGAAATCAAGAATGAAAGCATTCATTTTATCACTTGATGTGAAGGCAAAGAGAGCAATAGAAAATGGATATGCGCCAAAGGATCCCGACATTTGGACAGAGGCCGAGGAGAGATTACTTCTTGCTAATGCAAAATCGTTGAATGTGATATTCAATGCGGTAAATCATAATCATCTCAAGCTAATTTCTGCATGCGAAGAAGCTAAAACTGCTTAGAAAATCCTTCAAGATATTTTCGAAGGAAACGATAATGTCAAAAGTGAAAATGGACATCACAACAACTATGTTGCTTTTGCTTTTGCTTATGCAATATCCAAAGAGTCCGATGATTTCTTTGTTGTATCTACAACGCCTTCTGTACCTACAACTTCGGCTATAGACATAATGCATGTTGTACCTACAACACTTGTTGTATCCACAGACTCCAATACAACGGATCAGGTAAGTTCTTCAACTTATGATTCAGATTCAGATTCTAATAATTTTGTTGATACTGTAGATTTGAATGAAGTGTATGTGGAGATCTATATGAAATGTCAGATGCAGTTAACAAAAATATCAAAATGTCAAGAGAAATCACTGCCTTGTAACACCAGCTTAATGCCAAAAAGGAGTTGTTAAAAGTCAAAAAAGCCCTTGAACTTTTCGAATCAACTCTTAAATAATTGAATAATGGAAAAGTGAAGCTTGATGACATCTTGAAAATAGGGAAAGACGCTTGTGACCACAAGAGTCTTGGCTATACGAGTAAAGGGTCAACTTCAAAGAAACGTGAATCAATTCCATTTGTTAAGGAAAATGAAGCCATCACTACCGTTGAAAATGAAGTTGTTCAACCGCGTTTCAAGCCGACGTGTTTTTATTGCGGTATCAAGGGTCATATCCGACCTCAATGCTACGAAATGTATTGAGATATAGGTAGGCGGCAAAGAGTCGTCACCAGCAAGCATGATAGGTCCCGCAATGCAGCTAAACATATTCCAAAAGAGAAGCAAAATAGGCACCCAAAAAGAGCTTGCAATGCAACTTAGCTCACATGATTGATGTACGTGATCTGCCTCAATTTCAATGCAATGAAACAAATGTTCCATTAAGTTCGTTCTTATCTTCATCCATATATCAAGATAACACCATATAGACTACGGTCAAGTATTAATTGAGATTATGTGATGATTAAAACTCTGGAATACAATTTTTTATTTTTATTTTATTGTTTTTATATTTTTTGACGGATTTTTATTTTTGTTTTTTAAAAAGAGATTCATAACCGTTTTGAGCCGGCTATGAACACTATAGCACATTCTTGGGAAAAAAAATCTATATTACATCATCATTAATAATTGTAGATAACTGTAGAGGACATAGGTTGAGCACGTGATACCCCACCGTAGGGCTGGCAAAAATATGGGAACGGACATAAACGGGACCGGACACCCATTTTTTAAATTATTGAATTTGGTGCCCGGACCCGGTCCCGTTTTTGAAACGGGCAATTTTTTTTGTCCAGTCCCGTACGTTAACATACGGGACCCGTTTTGTCCGCTTTTATGATTAAATATTTTATTTATCAAATATAAAATATTTAATAAATATTTAAAAATACTAAAAACTATCAACAATGATAGAGGCGGCGTAGAGGAGCTCGCGGCGGAGGTCGGCGGAGCGTGGGTTGGGTTCGGGGAGCCAGATCTTGGATTTCTGGCCGAGGTAGGAGCACCAGGAGGAGTAGTTGGAGAGGAGGCCGCGGCGGAAACGGATGAGGACGGAGGGGTTGAGGGAGTCGATGGGGTCTGGAGGGGTCTAGAGGCGCATCTGGGCGTTGGCGAGGTGGAGGACGAGGTGCTCCCGCTGGTTGCGAACGTTGTCGCGCTGGGAGAGAGAAAGCGGTGTGCAGGAGGCGCAGTGTTGAGGAGGCGGTGTTGAGGAGGCAGAGGCGGTGTTGAGGAGCAGAGAGGCGGAGAGAGGAGTGTTGAGGAGGCGGAGAGGAGTGTTGAGGAGGCAGAGAGAGGCAGAGAGGCGAAGAAAGCGGTGCGAGGCGCGGTGTTGAGGAGCGAGAGGCGGTGCGAGAGGCGGTGTTGAGGAGCAGAGAGGCGGAGAGGCGGTGTGCAGAGAGGCGAGAGGCGGTGTGCGAAGAAAGCGCGGTGTTGAGGGATCGAGACGGTGGTGTTGAGGGATCGAGGCGGAGAGGTAGAGTTGGGGGAGAGGAATGGCGGTGTTGACCGTTGAGGGAGGCAGAGAGGTAGAGTTGAGGGAGAGGAATGGTGAGTGTGAGACGGTGAGAGGGTGAGAATTAGGTTATGGAGTGTAAATTTACTTATATGCCCTTCAAATTAATCACAAACGGGTACCCGTTTTTTTTTAATTTTTGCCCAGACTCGATCCCGTATTTTTAAATGGACATAAAACATTGTCCAGACCCGTATGTTTGTCGAAAAAAATTTGCCCGGTCCCGTTTTAAACGGGACAGGACAAAATGGGCGAAACGGGACCGGGCACATTTTGCCAGCCCTACCCCACCGCATGCTATTAGTAGCCTTTAATACAACAACAACATAGCCTCAATCCCAAATTAACTGGGGTCGGCTACATAGATCAAACTTTTCCATTGTGCTCGATTAGTAGCCTTTAATAGTGGTTTAAAAATTAGAACCGCTATTAGTGAAGCTGATAAGCTCCTATGATGCAAGTCAGCAATTTTTTGTATCTTTTACAATTAGAACATGGATTATGAGAAGTAAAAAAAATTAAAAAAATTAAAAAAATAAGCATCGTACAATAGCTCATACAACAGTAGTCGCCTAACCAGTTAGAATATCATTAGCATTACACATGAGTCAATGATGTAAGCTTAAATTAACATCCTTCAAGACATGAGGAAAGCGGATTTTTTTTTACTAGAACAAGAACGTTAGATTTATACCAAACATTCGCATCAAAAATATAAACATCCCCTCTCAGAAGCTTCTTCTGGGCAATCAAATCAATGATATTCCAACCAGAACCAAACCATTAGTCTGGACTCAACACAATTGAACTTTAATTATCGATTACAGTCTCATCTTTAGAGTCAGCCCCTCCACTGCATCAATTCTGTCGAACAGTGACTGCAGCAATAACTTGAATCAACATTTTGATGGATGACTGCCCCGTTCCCTAAAACTTAGGCAGTTACATATTAGTATACTTTTCAAATTAACCTCAAACTAGTATCGAGTGTAAACTTGGGGGCATTTCTAAACTGTATCCGGTATTCTTGGTCATCGCTTGTCAGACTTCACCTCTTTGGGATTTATTGTTTTCTTAGCAAATGTTTCCGAGACAAGTAATGGAAAAGCAATAGTTGCATCACAGTGTACCTGCTCAGGCCAAAGCCAAAGGGAAAAAAAGGCAAAAAAGAAGTTATAAATAAAACATCTTGTCTATCGACCAAAAAGAAAAGAGGAAAAAGAGTCATCGGTGAATACAAAATAAGCTCCAAAGTATTGAAAACTGAATAACGTAAACAAGTAATGGTATTGGTCCTGCAAATTTTTTTTAGGTGAACAAGCAAACTAACTTAAAAAATAAAAAATAAAACAATAAAGCTGCAGGCCCTTTATGCAAGACTAGGATGTATATACAGAAATGAAAACAAATATGAAGATGACAAGGACAAAGGTTTCAAAAGAGAACCACAGAAAGAGCAGGAATTATACTTTAACCATCTTTGCAGATCCACGTATCTTTCCCCACGATACAGCTTCATCAGGACGAGCTCCAGAGTCACTGCCATCAAACTCTTGGGCAGTATTGATGAAAACCGCGTAATCTGCACCATTACGCATCATGTTTGCATTACATATATGATGTTTGGGCATACCACCTCCAAGAATTATCATGCCTGTTTTCCTTGGAGCTGCACGGACAGCTTCCCCATTCATGGCCCTTACATCTGTTCAAAGGGTCAAATTAGCCCAGGGCGCACATTTAATGATAACAATTACAATAGGAGCCTCAAAGACCAGCACCAACCTTGCACAAGATCAATAACCAGACCAGGATTACGAAAGGAATGGAAGTATAGCATATCTCCAAGAGAGCCATCAGTTAAACTGGGACAAAAGACTGGAATATCATTCTGAAGAAAAGCAGTCATCAGCGTAAAGCACACATTAAAGCGTTCACAAGATAGATTTTGTGATAGAACACAGAATATTCAGTTCTCTCCTGTATAATTACATCACAAATTATCTAAATATAAAATATATTAGGGGCAACAATTTTTTTTGAAAAATGTGGCTAATCATCCAGCTCATCATTAAAGGCACCACACTTGACACATAGGGAACAGACAATGGAAACAGTCAAGAACCTGCTTGATGCAAACTTCTAAAACTGCGCTATGGAAAATTGACTTGTAATATGTGAAAGGTTTAAGGAGAGAGATTGATAAGGGATGTGGCGAAAGAGAGAAATCAGGTGAGCATCTCTCCGTTACTTTTTGCAGAGTAAAATCCTTTTTTCATAGGAAACAGGCAAGTGTAAAATCCTTTTTCATCTACAATACATATACAGGTAATGTGTAAAACATTTTGTAGAGTATCATTTGGTGCATAAGTGCAGCAGTCACAAATTTCCAATTTGTACAAAGGAACAAATACTCGATGTTAGTGCACAATCTCCCTTAAACTTTCTTTTCATTCACATTCATTTATTCGTCTTTCTCCAAATCTTCACTATCAATAATGTTCATACTGCAATTGATATAAATTTCCACTTCATGCCGTGGTTGACTATCTACAGGTCTGCTATCAATTTATCTTAATATTGTAAGACTTGCCTGCTTGTACCACGTGCCACATTAATATATTTATCCAAATGACAAGGATGTCCTACTAACTCTTCCTGTGTTCATTGTTTAGCAATAGCATCAAATATGAAAAAGAGGTCCACGTGGGTACTTTCGAAATAATGTAAGACATTTTATTTTATTTTTTGAGTAACCATGGGTATCCGGACACTTTGTCCGAATAGTCCTATCGGCCTTGGGATTGTGCAACGAGACCACCAGTGACCCAACGTTTGGCTATAATAGGGAATCGAAACTGAGGTCATGCGCCTAACCCACACAACCCCGTCTTCACCCTTACCACTAGGCCAAACCCATCCGGGTTAATTTTAGAATCACGAGGAGAATGAATTTGTAACCCGAACAAAACTAATACGATTACAAAAGGTTAATAAATAAATACAAGGGGGGTGTAGGAAAAAAAAATAAAGAGTATATACATTACAGGATATACAATCAAATTAGAAGAGTTTATCTGAACTGTTGACGCTTAGAACACTTATCTAGTCTTCTAAAGTATATAACATATATGCTTCCATATCCTTGCACATTCTGAGATCTTTTCAGTCAGATTGCTAGGCATAAGTCATCACACCAAACCCAAGTTGGTAGAAACTTTGATCAACAATTTTTTTTTCACATTTTATATAAATTATATGAATTATTTATCTTGAATCTCAAATGCTAAGATCTGGATGGTGAATTTTGAAGGCCCATGAAATTTCAATGCTTTGTAATGAAGTTCACATGCATTAAGATTGACTTACAGTTTACGTTGACTCTCCTTGATTCACATAGTAAATAGAAGACTCTTGATAATGGGATTCTTCAGGACATCATCAAATAAGGTTCACACATCAAGATTGGTGAGTATAGACATCTTTAAAAAGAAATTATTGCACTAGTGGAATTGGGGTAGCTAACTAGATGAGTTGTTCTATAATCAACAATGCAAAAATTAGATTTGCAGTAGGAAACAGAAACAATTTCCAGCAACTAG
Organism: Stephania yunnanensis; assembly: GCA_039657365.1. Classification (NCBI taxonomy): domain Eukaryota; kingdom Viridiplantae; phylum Streptophyta; class Magnoliopsida; order Ranunculales; family Menispermaceae; genus Stephania; species Stephania yunnanensis. The sequence continues at coordinate 27,670,898 of CM077580.1, forward strand.
TTTGACAGTTACCTTGAAGGCCCAGTAGAGGTATGAACTTTGGTCATTTATCTCTTTACCCAACCGAGCGATGACCTTGGATGGTGTCCATAGTTTATTCTGGGCAAAATGAGAAGCAGCAACAACAACAACTTAGCCTCAAACCCAAATTAAAAACTACACAACAGTACAAACGTAAATATAATATTTGACCAGATGAGCACAATCAAAAACTCTAATGCCCTTTTGTGTTTTTTCAAAGCATCAGTACAATGGTATTCATAATATTCATAAATCAACAATAATGGCATTATGGCAATACAAAAATCAACAATCATGAGCCAATTAACTATAGTAAGAATAGCATACATTTTGACAGAGGCGTGTTTGGGGTTGGGCAAGAAAGAAAGGAGAAGACCTGATTCAAATCTGAGTTTGTGTAAGATTAGGATTTCTTATTTATTAAATAAGATTGTTAGCGTTTTATGTCGTTGAAGTCATAATTAGACTAACTTGGATTTGTTTTCAGTATAGAAATTCATAGGAGTTGGAGTTTATGTTGGAGTCTATGTTAGTCCATAATAAAGCCTATATAAAGGTTGGTCGTATTTTATTAATGGGGGTTGACTATTTGATGAATAAAATTAGGTTTTGAGAGAGAGTATCTCTTTGTTTGTTTTGATTTTTTGAACTTCATGTGTTCAATCACAAGTTAGAAACGTGTTTCTTCAATTTGGTGCTCAGGGGAATCAACGAATTGGTAGAAAAGCTATTTTTTTCTTTGTAGCGAGCAATGGGTAAATTCCTCGCTACATCAGTTGGTATCAAAGCGTCAAGGTCCTATAGTCTTCCGCAATGCCGCCAAAAAGACAAGCTCGATGTGAAGACCATGTAGATGAGGTTCCTTCAAGAGATACTACGACACATGTCGATCAAATGATGAATCAACTAATGAATTTCATTGAAAATCTAGCACTTCAAGTACAACAGTTGCATCAGAATCAAGTCCAACAATTGCAGCAGCAGAGACAGCCGCAACTTTGTCAACAGCGTTAACAATGGTTTGAGGATGAAGTGCCTACTTATGGGTTTGAGCCAGAAGAGAAGTATTCTAGTTCCGACTACGAGTTTGTTGCCGAGAAAGAAATACTTTTTCTTTACAATGACGGCGAAGTAGATCTGATCTTCTTGAGGACTCCGACAACTTTGACGATTGGCACGACTTCGTGGAAGACAAGCTAGTCTTTGGAGACAACAGCTTTGTCATCGAGGTGATTTCTGATTCTAAAAGCCCTCGGGTGCTTAAAAAGGTGGTTGCAGATGGTGTCGACAACTACTCAATCAAAAAAGTCGCGGAGACAAAAGTGAAGTTCGTAGCGACCAAACATTTTTGCTCAATAACTGATGACACGAATGATGAGTTAGTTGACATTCTTCAAGATTCTCACGGTGGTGTGTTTGTTCATAACATGGATTTGTCGGTTGAAGTTTTTAATATTGTTCATCAAAAACATGTTCCAACAAGTGGTGATGACTTCTGTTGTCAAACTCATACGGTTTAACTTTTATGAGTTGACTCGGTACAAGAGAAAAACAAGTCGAGATGGCTATTAAATCGCAAACCTACAAGAATCACACGATTCATGAATCGAATCGTGCGATTCAATTCGATTTAACTCGTATGAGTTAACCCCTTTAACTCGATATAGGGGTCATTGGACTATCAAGCAACCCCAAGTTTCTTTTTTAACTCTCGAAAAGGAGGGCGAGAGAGAGAGAGAGAGAGAAGTCAGCAAAATGGGAGAGGAGATATAGAAATCGAGGTAAGGAAAGAAAGGATAAATTTGGAGAAGATCTAAGAACAAAATCAAAACGAGAAAGATTGAATCCACTAAATACACACCCTGTCAGACACATTTGTATATAAAATAAGAAGTGTTCCACACGTTAGTAAAAAACACCTTTTCTTATACAAAATAAAGCTTTTCTTATTTAATTTTCTATTAAAACTATTATATTATATGTCATTTAAAATTAAAAGAAAATCAATGAATATACAAATTAAAAGTGTTTAGAAGCATTTTAAAAGAATCGGAAAAAATCTTACAACTTACAATTCGATTCGCAATTCACCCTTACCGATTTTACAATTCAATTCTGATTTGACAACTTTGGTGATGACCAATGTTTTCAATGCAGCGAGGTGGTGCTAGGCAGTTTAGCCCCGCCTAGTTGAGGCGGGGCCCAGGTGAGCGAAAAGTATTTAGTTAGACCTCCCTAAGAAATAATTTAATTTATTTAGATACCCCTCATTGCACTTAATCGAGCACAATGGAAAAGTTTGATCCATGTAGCCGACCCCAATTAATTTGGGATTGAGGCTATGTTGTTGTTATTGTTGTATTTAGATACCCCTCAACGGTAAGGGGCATACTTTCTCGCCTACACATTCTCACCACCATATCTTCAACTCCACACTTTTCCACATTTTGAAATAAAAAATATTTTTAAAAAAAAAATATGTATTTTCAAGAAAATAAATAAATAAATAATATTTTCAATAAAAAAATATTTTTCAATAATTATTTTCAGGACCCCCAAAGGCCTAAGACGGTGCCTAGGCACCTTGAAAACACTGGTGATGACTACATTCAAATTGTGTTCAAGTAAGAATTGGCGGCGTTTGAAGACTTTATGGCTCAACATCGCAAGTCATGAAAGGAATAAAATTCGTGGACGAGTTTTTTCAAACCGAGAGAGAATGAAGATGAAGACCACATAATGATTCAGGCATCAAATCCGATATTAAGGATTTTTCTCAACCAGGAGAGAATAATGCAAATTAGAGTGTGTTAGATTAGGCTTTCTTTTTTTATTTAGATAAGATTGTTAAAGTTTGTGTCAAAGTTGAAGTCATAGTTAAATTAACTTGGATTTGTTTTTAGTAAATGAATTTATAGGAGTTGGAGTCTATGTTAGTCCATAATAAAGCCTATATATAAAGGTTGGTCGTATTTTATTAGTGGGAGTTGATTATTTGATGAATAAAATTGGATTTTGAGAGAGAGTATCTCTTCGTTTGTTTTGGTTTCTTGAACTTCGTGTGTTTGATCACAAGTTATAAACATGTTTCTTCAATTCGATGTTCACAGAATCAACGAATTGTTAGAAAATTTTATCCTTCTTCTTTGTAGCGAGTAATTTGCCAATTCCTCACTGCATCAAGACCCCTATGTTGTAACCTAATAAATTGAGGCATAATCATCTCCTCACATAAAAAATCTAGTTTATTTAGGGAATTGTAAAAGAACTTTTCATTTCTATAAAATCTCATTTGATCTATGCAATCTTGTAAGTGAGATACGTTGTTTCGACTTCCTCTAATTTCTCGCCTCTCACCCTTCACGTACTCCCTCATTCCTTTAACCTCTTCGTAACTCAACCGATGACAAGTAAATTCTTACACTGTCCACTGTCGCCTGTCAGTCTCAAGTCCAGAGAAAGGAAGATGGAAAAGGTCTTAAAATAATTTTTAAAGTATAATTGTGGTATAAGATAAAAAAAAAAAAGAAGTAATTTTATTGAAGGCCCTCATTTTTAAGGTTTCGTCCAAGGCCCCCAAAATGCCAAGACTGACCTTATATTTTGAGTCAAGATATACAAGCTGGGAAAAAGAAATTTTCAAGCTTCTTCAAGCAAAGGAATTATTGATAAGGAAAATCTCAATCAATATCCATACTTCCATAACCAAAAGTTCAGAAGACTTGTTTCTGACACAAACTTCATAAAGAAGTTGTAGAGGGGTGCAAACAAGGTTTTCTGCATCCAACTCAATGCATTTGAATCTAATGATTCCTCCACAAAGCAAGTAGTGATGCCTCCATCGTCCAAAGATATCAAGAAAAGGATAATTAAAAACAAAAGAAAGAGGGTATAAAGAAAAATAATGCAAAATTTTACATCAGAATTTTCCGTATATATGGAGTCTTTAGAGGGTAATAGTGTTTTCTTTAATGACTAAAACATCAAGAGCGCCTCGTCCTTGTGTGCGCCGAAAATCGTAGAGTGGGCAGGTTATGACTTGACGATTACATGACAGCAAGAAGTGAATGCATGAAGATAAAGCAATTATTACCTGGTATTCCAGGAAATGAAACTAGAAAATATTAAAGGAGTTTGACAGTGACTAGGAGCTCTTTTCTCAAGTTGAATTGACGATTACATCATCATAATCTTACATCCTTTAAACGAAATTGCAGTAGAAGTTTATATGAGTACTATTTTCATTTCATGCTCTCCCAGGAAATAAACTTCATTGTTGGATGCCATTGCAGTCAATATGGGGTTTTTTACTCAATGTGTAAGCCTATGGAGAATCAACAATTTTACCTGCAGATTCATTAGGAGTATCCTTAAGGATAATCAACCAGTTGTCAGCATATTTATTGTAAGTGAGCCCAGGGAGAGTCATTCATTTACCTGCATATTCATTTTCCTTTGCCAAAAAGTATATGTTGAAAAAATAGTCAATCTCAGAGTTGGAAGCTTAAGGGGGCCCTTTCTAATAGGTGAAAGCACACACAAAAAATAAGCAAATAATATTGGCCTTACGATCAAGGTTTAAAACTTCGACTTCGCATATGACTTCGCTCACTTAAAATTCGGAATTAATTCGAGGAAGTTAACTTCGACGATGGAAGTTTGACAAAAAATCGTCAATGTACGGAAGTTTATGGAATTTTACTTTAAATGCTAGAAAACTACAGTTTCTTCGTAGAGATGTTAAAATTATGTTTTATTCGAATTTAGTCGAAGTTTATGTATATTTCTAGCATAGTCGAACTTTCAGTCGAAGTTTGCTCAACTTCCACGAAACGTAACAATTTTACTTCATGTTTTATTAACTTCCATCGATGTTTTCGAAGTTTGGTCGAAGTGCCGAAATTGAGTCGAAGTTTTGCAATTTTTCTACTGCCTATGAACTTCGCTCACCTCAAAATCGACAAACTTTGCCCGAACTTCGCCGAAATTTGTCGACTTTTTAAGTCTTGCTTACGATAGGAAATAATTAAAATAATATTTGGAGAAAAAATGATTGTTATAAGGAGATGAATGGACGCATGGGGTTCAAGCAGTTTCTTATGGTATCAATTAAGTGTTTCAATAATAAATTCATAATAAAGACCGGAGAAGGTTCCAAGACAAAGTAAAGAACTCAAAAGATTAGAATTCTTTTGTCTTTTAAGGAAAGAATTTTATAATTCTTGACTAGGCATTTTAATGCAAGAACCTACAAGCTATGCCATAAAGCGAATTGAACACGTTGACATAATAGAAAAGAAGGGAAATAAATAAAACATACCTCTGAAGATTGTTCTTCCAGCATTTTATCAAAAATCGGTAAAATCCAATCCTCAAATTTGCAGTAGTTATCATTTGGCACCAACAAATTACCGATGCGATTCAATCCTTTTGAGCGTAAATAAGCTCCAGGTAATGAAAAATCACCCTTATAAGTGGGTGCGAGACACTTGATGAGATCCTCCTCTATGCCACCAGCCGTAGTCACAACTACATCCACCTACAATCAATTCAAAATGGAAGTGGTATAGCCAAGTATTTATTTTTTTAAGAAAGGAAACAAAAACTGCATCGGAGAAAAAATATTAGGTCATATCAAATAGCCCAAATATATTTACCGTAAGCTTAATAGCAAACCAATTTGGCAAAATTAAAATACCAACATAAACCTGAACTGTCATATCACTCTTGCTCAAGTTAAACAGGTGCAATGCAACTGCAATCATGGGCATCGAAGCCTACAGATGTAGATCAAATGGAAAGACAAGTTGATTCCGTAACACTGGCAGAAATTTGCAGCCTAATTCATTCCTTATAGGAAGATGATTCAGATTTGGAAAATTGTTAATTGCTTCAACTTATGAATTCCTTTTCATTCTACTTACTCCTCCAACTTTTTCTATTCCAAAATCTCAGAATCAGAAAGTTTCTTGAACATAAACTAAATAGAATTTTGATTGTTGGTAATGAAGTTTTTTGGTTCATTCTAATAATAATTAGGATATCGTGAAGCAGTCTAAAAACCTTTTGTTTATTCAATCACAATAAATAGGTGTCACATCGCCAAAGCATCACTAGTGAGATGGATGTGACATCACTTCCCAAAAGCAAGGTTGGGGGGTTCGATTCATGTTGGAATCAAGGGAGTTGCAATTAAGTTAGTTTCTTATAAAAAAAAAAGAAAGAATAAATAGGTGTTACATTAGCTACAAGAAACCATAAAGAAAGGTCAAATTGCCACGTCGAATAAAGAAGAACACTTTCTTCATGTTGATATCAAGAAGAATCATATACTTCAACACTTCTAAATTAAGACAATAAGTCAACGAACTCAAATAGCTCAAAGAACTCGCTATTTAAAATTGACTTCATGAAAGTGAAATTGTGAAAAGTCAGTAAGGAAGATGTGGCGATTCAATTAGAGACTACACATGAGATGAAAGCAGCATAAATGTCAGGTTAGGATGACTTTCATGAACTACATTGAAAGTTAAAGGCCATTTTCAGACGATGCAAATGCAGAATCTTTGGACAACAGAGAGTCGTATGCCGTGTCTTGACATTCCAAGAATTAGCATGAATTGTTCTTACTTCCAATTTTACGACTGAGGGAAGCAACTAAAACATAAATTCACTTTTTTGGCACCAACTACAGAGAGGAATCTATATTGTTGCGAAACTAGAGATTTCAATTAAATGTGCGCTTTCTAGGAACCCATCAAGAAATAAATAATCCGCATCTCATCACATTAAGCAAACAATTCCTCATCTTCGACTCTATGCAAAACTCTAATGGCCTGTTCGCTTCATGGTTTTAAGTCGGATTAGCCACACTGGATTGGCTAATCCGGTGTTCGCTTGGTGGATTAACTAGGCCATGGGACTATTTAAGACCCAATAGAGGTGACTAAATTAAGCCATCCTTTTTGGGCTCCTTAGCTAATCCGGATGGTGGAGTTTGCTTGTGACAAAAATACCCCTCACTTAACTCAATACATACAAAAGATCATTCTTTTTGGCCTACGAATCCTTCTTCGCCTACATCTTCTTCCTCGCCATGGCCAGCAACCCATTCAACTCTAATGGCTAAGAACGCGAAGATTGAACGGATATGTGCTATGTTTTTGCAAAATTTCACTAAAAAACAATTGATTCTATGTATGGATATTCTAGATTTGATTTCGATGTATCGATTTCACTCAACATAACAAGAGCGAATTCTTCGAGAATCACTATTGTTTGATTGAGAGAATTGGTGGCGGAGCAAGAGTAAGACTATGCCCTCATCGTCATCGTAGACAGATTCATCGAGAGATATCGAGATTGCTAGCTCGAGGGGGAGTAAAAGTAATGGTGGGTGGCTAGATTTCTATGAATACAGAGGTCTTCATATGGGGAGATCACTCACAGAGCTCGTGTACTTGATGCAGTTGGGACTTTCGTGCAGGCACAATCGATGGCAAAGTGTTCTGTGTGTTGGTAATTTTGTTGATTTGGGTGTATAGAAGAAAGGGTAAGTTTGTCATTTCACCATCACAAAAACATGTTATCTCAATGTTAAGACACCCAACCGAACAAGTGACCAACTTGGGACTAACTAATTAATCCAAGTCACAATCCTCCGTATAAGTTAATCCCATGAACTTGGGATAGTTGGATTTGTGACCCGAACATGCCATAAGAACCTAACAAAACTGATTTTTAGAACTCGTTTGATGCTAAAAAGTAACTTTTTAAGCACAGAAACATCACAAAAAAAAAATGCTTAGACAGAAAACAACAATGAACTAATAAAGGTGGAATAATGCTTTTTGGACTTCAATCTCACATGCCATTTTGACACGCAGTTGATTGTGACTTCGTTTTTGCTTCGATGCGAAATTGAAGTCAGATTAGCAGGACTCATAAAGGTGATAGCTTTACCATACAACAACAAAGCCTGAATCCCAAATTTAGTTGTGATCGGCTACATGGATCAAACTCTTCCATTGCGCTCAATTTAGTGCAATTGATGGAGCTTTAACATTTCCTCAAACAAAAAAAAAAGTGATAGCTTTACCATGTGGTGTTGGACAAGATATCGGATGGTGTCGCGAACGCCTGAAGAGACAAGATTGGAAGTGAACCCCAAGAACACTTTGCACCGAACAGAATCCCTAAACTTGAAATCCTTCTCCTCCTCATTACAATCTTCCGTCAAAGGCTCATTAGAGAGCTTCCAATCTAGCTTCAGTCAATCAAATTGAACAAATTAGTAGGAACAAACTTGAAAATCAAGATTGGAAGATTTGGATTGATTGATTCCGTGATTCACCATCTGATTAACAGCTTGAATTGCATCGCCAAGATTGGATGCTTGGAACCCAGTGGTGATAAGGGATTTGAGGAGTTCGGAGTAGTTCAAGCCTCGATTGAAGTCGTAACCCTCGATCTTGGTGCAGGTTCCTTCTAGGGTTTCGGATTCTTTGAACACTGTAGCGTGGACGGATTCCATGATTCGCTCTTCCTCCACTGCTTCGCCCATCTTCGTCAAGGAAGTGACCAATTCGTTTCGTTGCACTCAACTAAACGCTGATGCGCAGGTTTGCTACTCTCGGGAGTCCGTTGGCTACACCTATTCCTATTCGGATGGCCATCGCGCCCTTCTAGGGATAGGCAAAAGCTAGGATGACCCAGGTGCCAAGTACCCGAGTCCACTCACGAAATATGTGTGCACACACATCGATTGGTGAATCGATAGACATCTTCATCAAGTGTCCATTTTCGCTTGCTTGGCATCGGATCTCCCGGCATTTATCATAAAGATATTGTTGTCATTTGATTCGTTGAAATAACAACCCTCGTTACATGTTTTAGTGAAACGTTAGAGTAAGCAAAGCATTTGGTTGATGTAGTCGTTTAGATACACTTCGAGACATGTACACACATACTTAAATGCGAACAAATCTTTTGGACATCAATTGGGTGTCAAAAATAGTCAACCAAATCGTCAGATTTATTTGAATAGATTGTTCCTTGCAACCCTTTGTACGTGAACAAAGGCTATGAAGACTGAAAAAAATAAAATAAACTAAAGAACAAGGTTTTTTCGCAAAGAGAAATGATAGGGTTACGCGCATTTGCAAATCATTAATAACTTCAAGAGATAGATTTAAAAGATTAGAATAAGCTCCTAAAATCGATATATGTCTTTGGTTCGAGCATTATACTTTCGTTGGATATTTTCCTACCTAAACTTTTTTGGATATTTGAAAATATAATAAATTATTAAGATTGTTTTCAAAAAAAAAAAAAAAAATTATTAAGATTAACACTATTTAGATTTCAAAAAAAAGGAAAACCTATAACACTCTTTAAAAATATTTAAATTTAATTATATCTATAGGATATATTTGCCAAGAAAAGTTCTAAGAAAATGAAATTTCTTTGGTCCCCCAATGCAAATGGAGTTTGAGATGTAGGTTGGTACCTCAAAATTGCAAATTAATTGACCGCAAAAAGTATAAAATACAAATTGGTCTTTGAAATTTACCATTATATGCATTTTAGTGCGTGTAATTTTCAAAAATATGCACTTGATCCTTGCAGTTTACTTCTAGTTAATCAAAAGCATCTTTTATGTTAGTGTCACATAAAAATATTATTATTATATTACTTTTTGATGACGTGCCATATTTGATTTACAAACATTACCCTTTAAGTTTTTTAAAATTATCTTTCCTAACCAATAATTATGTCTCTTATGTTTTAAAAAATTAATTATCAACTTTATCCTCTAAACTATATGTACATATGTATTTTTATTATTTATCTATTTGTTTAAGAATTATTCATGTATTTAAAATTAATAAATCATCAACAACAACAACAACAACATAGCCTCAGTCCCAAATTAACTGGGGTCGGCTACATGGATCAAACTTTTCCATTGTGCTCGATTCGGTGCAATTGATGGTGAGCTTTGCAAACCATTCAAATCTCTCTTAATTAATGCATCCCATGTTAACTTTGGTCTACCCCTACCTCGTCGAATTTCTACAGTTTCTATTGAGTCAAGTTTTCTAGTTGGGGCATTTGTAGGCCGTCTTTGCAGGTGAAAAATTAATAAATCATCATTTTCAATAAATAAATAAATAACAATCAAAGTGTAAGTATATTTATTATTTAATAATAATAAAAAAAAGAAAATCATATATATAATGACACTTCAAAGTCACATCGGGTGATGTGACATGCAGACTCACGATACACACCTCATATGTTATTCATCGGGAACTATTTGCGCACTCATTTTCACGTGGGGTTCACACGCTTCATCACCCCTAGTGTGAATTTGGGGTGTCATTGTAACATCTTCCAATAAAAAATTGTCAATTCATATCTTGCTTGTAAAAGAGATTGGGTACTTCACAACCAAAATAGTAAAGTCACGTGTCAGTTTTTACATTAAAATAAAAAAAAATATACAAAAGGTGTGTAAGTTTATGCATACAAAAAATAATAATAAATTATTAAGTAAATTCTCACCTTTTGATCCCGATTTACATTTTTTTATAATTTGTAAAAATAAATACGCAAAATATAATTGAAGACTATAAAAATAGTAGATCAACATTGAAGTCAATATTAAATAATCACAAAAAAATCAAATACTAATTAATGAGAAATTAAAGTTTATATATATATAAGTGCTTCTACAATTAAGTTCAAATATATATCTATGTCATGGAAACTATATATCTCACCATTGGATTACTATGAAATTTTAATCTAATGGTAATTGATGTAGTGCATTTAATGTAAAACACATTAAATGCGCAATAAAATGTTATGTAATTGTGTTTCATGGTAGAAGCACCCATGAAAAAAGCTCATAAAGAATTACATTAAAAAATTAAAGTTTATAAAAAAAAAGTTATGATTTAAAAGTATTGAGTCTTTATTTTTTGTGTTTGTCACTTTTGTAGTGTTAGAGCATCTCCAATGGGACCATGGATTGAGGTGAAAATGGATTCACTTAAGACACAATTCACATTCAACCCAGAAAATGCTTTCCAATATGATCATGGATTGATAATGTCTAGGTGATATGCCATAGAATCAAAATAAATGGTGTTTACCTCAATGTCTACTTCTAGACATTAGAGCATCTCCAATAGTAATGTGAATTTAGAGCATGGATTCGTGTCAAATTATGAATATGGGGAGAATGTCTATCCTATATAGCAGTGGATAGACATTCAAATTTCAAAATGATCTTCAATGTTAATGTGAATTTAGACCATGGATTGTGACTTTTCTTTTGTCTTTACATGGATAATGTCATTTATTTTGTCTTTTTGTTTTTTCTTTAAGAGCTATCATGTCTTTTTCTTTATTTCTTTAACTAAAAGTGATGACGTGGTTGTAGATAGGACGTCTACCATAATGTCTATAAGTAAACATTAGGGGTAGACACCCTCTCTTTAGAGCATCTCCAATGGTAATGTGGATTTAGATCATAGATTGGTGTCACATCATGGATGGGATGAGGATGTCAATCATACGTGGCACTAGATAGACATTCACCTCTTAAAATGGTCTCCAATGGACAATGAATTTAGACCATGGATTGATGAGTTGACGCTTTTATTTTCAATTTTTATAATATTAATAAAGGCTGAGAAAATAAAAAACTTAAAATTGTTGTAAATTGGATGACCCTTTAACCAAGCTTATGAATGATCACATTGTCAAGCACAACTCTCACATTGAATTGTAACATTAAGCATGACTTCTACATTGATTGTAACTTGTACACTCTACATAACTTGTATTCAACTCTAATGTATAATCACTTATCCATGTATTGTCATGTAACTTGTAATCCTCTCCAATGTACACCAACTCTTCCATGTATTGTCTATGTTGCTTGTAATGTGTTGTATGACTTGTGGTGTATGTATAACTTGTACACATTGTATAAGTACAATTATCATCATCGCCAAATGGCCTATATAAAGGGTGACAACTCCATTGTAATTCACACATCAAGTTGAATGAAAATTTCTCATTCTAACTATCTTATTTCTTCTCTTCTCCTTTGTAGTAGTAGTTTGTAGTAGTAGAAGTTCTTAGTCTTCTATTTTTCTTCTCTAGTTCTTAGCAAGTTCCAATTCAATTTACAACACGTTATCAGCACGAGCTTTCTCTAGCATTAAGGAGATCTTGAAGTTCAAGAAGGCTTGTTAAGGAGACAAAGCTAGGAAGGTATAACTTTTGTTATTTAAATAAGTTCAATTTATTTATATATTATCATGGTTGCTTCCTTTTATTACATGCATCACTTCTATATGCGTACTTTATTCGTATACTATGCATTATAACGTCACCGATTGCGAAAGTATGCTCTGTAGTTGCGTCTTGTACGATCTTCTACATCAGAATCAAAAGTCAATGTGTGACATATAGTTTTTCTCTTAAAACTACAAACGATTAGTTATTGTTCTATTCTCGATTTTATAATACAAATAATGCTATAAGTTTGAGTTGATAGTGGGTAAGCCTTGTCCCCGGTAAAGCTAAACATTGAAAGGGAGACGGGTTATCCCATTCAATGAGGCATGGTATAAATTAGACTATGTCTCGCCACCCAACCTGGAGGTTGTCCCACCAACTCATACGAATAGTACATTTTGTTTATTAATGAATCAAGTTGTGAACATATATTTAATCATATATTATGTTTTTACATAAAAAGGGGAAAGCTATTTTATATTAAATTTATTTTCAAAATTTATTCAACCATAGTTTAATTTGTTGCATTATTATATTACTGACAAGAATTACTTGTCATGGCAATTAGATACTACAATTTGTGAATAAAGCATATATGCAATACTGTGTGTTATACACAATCATTGGCCAATTTCTCTTTAGAGATTTGAAAAGCGAATATTTCACCTTATATATATTTTCGCCTTATGGAGTTATATATACATACCAAAACGGTAATGCTCCAAAAGCTCAAAATGAGCGGTTGAGTCTCAAGCTACAAAATTTAATCAGTCAAATATTAATTATAATTCCGCAATTTTAATTACCTCTATGTTGAGGCTATGTGGAAATATGACTGATGAGACAATAAAATAAGGTCACGTGGCCCGCCTCGATTTATTGCTGCAACAAATATCGAGTGCGCAAGTTAATCCAATAAATATTAAGGATTGATTTCTTGTCTCATGGTAGCTGAGTAAAATAATGAGATATTATAAATATAATATCGCTCCCGTCCAATTAGTTCAGCTTCAAATTAAGAAGCATATGTTGCATATAATGATCATGATCGCAATAACAAATTTATCGACGTGGAAAAGGTGAAAATATCAGGTAAAGGTCGTATTGACAATTCCACAAAAAAATTGGAACAAAAGTGGTGCACCACTACAAATGACAAATAATTATTGACAATGAGCGCTCATAATTGTGACATTTTTTGTCACATATGAAAGGCTATTTTGCCTAAATATTGTCATATATATATATATACCCGAATATTTTTGTGACCTTTACCATGCCTTCAAAATCAAAGGCAAAATATTATGAATTTTATCATTGAAAATGGCTCGATAAAACATGCACATCGACATGTGTTTAAATCGTGACCTAAATATGGGCGATGAGTTTATGTCTTGTGTATCGTGCTACATGCCTGTACATTATAATATAAAAATGAGTATTTCTCGAATTCGAACTTAGCCGAGGCTAATGTTCAGGAAATATCGGGTACAACAATTTTATTGTTAATGTCTTGTCCAGAAGAAGTCTACTCAGAATAATTAAAAAATTATCTATATGAATATGATTTAATCTGAGTATAATATTTTCGGCTTTAACTTCTGGAATATATAAGACACATTAAAACGAATGTCTTCATAAATCAAATGACATTCATAATGTGGAAAGATCTATTTGATTATTCATAATCATCAATAATGCGAAAATATCATAAATTCACACGGACATCTTTTATCGAATTGAATTTTTTTTATCAGCTGGAGATTATCTCAAGGCAAATCAATAGGAGACTTATATTGATTTAACTCTCCATTAATCATATTATAAGATGTCTTGGATCCCTGATAGGGAATTTATTTATAGCAAGCTTTGCTAATTGTCACTTTGATGAAACAATTTTCCCACCATTAAGGGGAGATATAAGCCAATTCAAAAGGAATGGCGTAAAATTGCTTGAAACACATCAAATTGCATGAAATTTGTTGTATTATGATTCATGTATAAATTAATATGAACTCGAAGTTCAAATGATCATTCAGTAGCAACAAATTATGAATCAATTACTTAATGCAAGTATTATATACAAAAGAGTGACAATCATATGCTTCAGCATTAAATGGTTCATATAGAAAATGATGTCCATGTGCAACAAAATGCACAAGATGTCTCACCCATGTGAACATGAGGGGAAGAATCAAAATGAGTTATTGGTTAGTGTATTGCATTTTTTTTCCATTTTCTAAGGTTTTATCCCACTGGGTTTTCCTTGCAAGGTTTTTAATAAGGCAATTCTAATGATATTAAAACTCTTTATCAAGGTTGATTAGTGTATTGCACTATTTTCCTTTCGCTATGGTTTTATCCCACTGGGTTTTCCTAACAAGGTTTTTAAAGAGGCAATCCTAACATTATTATACTCCGTATAAGAAATTTATGAGAGCAATGTACTCTTTTTCCTATACTAGATTTTTTCCACAAGGTTTTTCTAGTAAAGGTTTTAATGAGGCATATATATTCTCTCAAAGTGTATCAATGTGTTGCACTTTTTTCCTTAGCTTTGGTTTTGTCCCATTGGGTTTTTCAAGCAAGGTTTTTAATGAGGCAATCAATAATATTATACTACAAATCAAGATTGACGAGAACATTGTACTCTTTTTCCTATACTAGATTTTTTCCCACTGGGTTTTTCTAGTACAGGTTTTAACGAGGCATATTCTCTCAGCAAGTGTCATCCAAGGGGGAGTGTTGTAAATTAGATGACCCTTTAACCAAGCTTATGAATGATCAAATTGTCAAACATGACTCTCACATTGAATTGTAACATTAAGCATGACTTCTACATTGATTGTAACTTGTACACTCTACATAACTTGTATTCAACTCCAATGTATAATCACTTATCCATGTATTGTCATGTAACTTGTAATCCTCTCCAATGTACACCAACTCTTCCATGTATTGTCTATGTTGCTTGTAATGTGTTGTATAACTTGTGGTGTATGTATAACTTGTACACATTGTATAAGTACAATTATCATCATCACCAAATGGCATATATAAAGGGTGCCAACTCCACTGTAATTCACACATCAAGTTGAATGAAAATTTCTCATTCCAACTATCTTATTTCTTCTCTTCTCCTTTGTAGTAGTAGTTTGTAGTAGTAGAAGTTCTTAGTCTTCTATTTTTCTTCTCTAGTTCTTAGCAAGTTCCAATTCAATTTACAACAAAATAAAAATAAAAAAAGAGTTCATTTGTAAGACGTGACAGTCTACCACAATATCTAGAAGTAAACATTATAGTAGACACAATTTACTTTGATTCCATGCCACATAAGATAGACATTATCAATTCATGGTCCCATTGGAGAATATTTTTTGGGGTTGGATGTGGATTGTATCATAGGTGGATCCATTTACACCAGAATTCATGGTTCCATTGGAGATGCTCTAGACATTGTAGTAGACTGTCATGTCAACTTTATTAATTCTTTTAAAGTTTTTATTTTTTGAAGTCTTTATTTATATTATGAAAATTGAAAATAAAAGTGCCGACTCATCAATCCATGGTCGAAATCCACATTACGAGATTATTTTAAGAGGTGAATGTCTATCTAGTGCCACATAAGATATACATCATCTCCACATCCATGATGTGCCACCAATTTATGGTCTAAATTCATATTACCATTGGAGATGCTCTTAGATTCTATGCCACATCACTTAGACATTGTCAATCCATAGTCTCATTAGAGAGCATTTTTTTGGTTGGATGTGGATTATGTCTTACGTGGATCCATTTTCACCTCAATTCATGGCCCCATTGGAGATGCTCTTATGGTAGACATTTCTCCACTACTAGGGGTATTTTAAAAAGTAATTGGGTATAGCTTTCTTTTTTCATCAAATAGGGAAGTTTACTTTAAAATTACAAAACTAATGTGTATCTCTTTTTCAAAAGGTGCTATTGATAATGAGGTGGATGAGTCCGTGGTGTGATGTGGTGTGGTTTGATGAGGTGGAACTTTGTATGAATAACTTCTTTTGAAAATGAGTAATTCATACAAAATATTAAGTGTATGAATTATTCATTCTCAAAAGGAATTATTTGTTTAACTCATCCATTATAACGTCACCCACGCACGTATCGAGGTGGACAATCCATGCAAATGACACGCACGTGTCTCGAGATGGACAACCCGCGTCACGTACATATCTCGAGGTTGAAACCCACGTAAACGATACACATGTATCTTGACGTAAACAACCCATGCAAACGTCATCTCGAGGTGGACAACTCATGCAAACACCACGCACGTATGTTGAGGTGGGCGACCCATGTAACCTCGTGCAATTCATGCAAATGTCACGTACGTATCTTGAGGTGGACAACTCATATAACCTCGTCCAATCAATGCAAACCATGAAAACGTCACACACGTATTTAGAGGTGGACAACCCATTTATACTCGTGCAATCCAAGTAAAACCATGCAAACGCATGCACGTTTCTCGATGTGGACAACCCATGAAAACGTCATACATGTATCTCGATGTGGACAACGAATGCAAATGCCATGCACGTATGTCGAAGTGAGCGACCCATGCAATCTCGTGCAAACCATGCAAACATCACACACGTATCTCGAAGTGGACAACTCATGCAACCTCGTGCAATCCATGCAAATTATGCAAACTTCATGCACGTATCTCGAGGTGGATAACTCATGCAACTTAGTGCAATCCGTGCAAACCAAGCAAATGTCATCTCAAGGTGGTTAAACCATGTAACCTTGTGTAATCTATACAAACCATTTAAATGTCACAGACGTATCTCAAGGTAGACAACCCATGCAACTTCGCGCAATCAATGCAAACCATGCAAACTTCACGTACGTATCTCGAGGTGGACAACCCATGCAAACAATACACACGTATCTCGAGGTAAACAACCCGTGCAAAACATCCCACCCATATCTCAAGGTGGACAACTCATGCAAACGTCATGCACTTATGTCGAGGTGGGCAACCCATGCAACATCGTGCAAACCATGCAAACGTCGCCTACGTATCTCAAGGTGGACAACTCATACAGCCTTGTGTAATCCATGCCAACGTTACACACTATCTTGAGGTGGATAACCCGTGCAACCTCGTGCGAACCATGCAAACGTCACACACATATCTCGAGGTGGACAACTCATTCAAACACCATGAACATATCTCGAGGTGGGCGATCCGTGCAACCTCGTGCAATTCATGAAAACATCACACACGTATCTCGAGGTGAGTAACTCATGCAACCTCGTGCAATTCAAGCAAACTATATAAATGTCACTCACGTATCTCGAGGTGGACAACTCATGTAAATGACATGCACATATGTCGAGGTGAGTGACTCATGCAACATCGTGCAATTTATGCAAACGTCACGTCCGTATCTCGAGGTGAGCAACTCATGTAACTCGTGCAATTCATGCAAACCATGCAAATGTCACACACATATCTGGAGGTGGACAACCCCATGCAACCTCATACAATTCATGCAAACCATGCAAACAACACAAACGTATCTCGAAGTGGATAACTCATGCAACCCGTGCAATCCATACAAACCATGCAAACTTCATGCACGTATCTCGAGGTGGAAAACTAATGCAAATGTCACACACGTATGTCGAGGTGGGTGACTCATGCAAACGCCATGCACGTATGTTGAGGTGGAAAACTCATGCAACCTCATGCAATCCATACAAAATATGCAAACGTCATGCATATATTTCAAGGTGGACAACTCATTCATATCCACCGCAAACCATGCAACCCATGCAAACGTCATGCACATATCTCGAGGTGAACAACTCGTGCATACCTACTGCAAACCATGTAACCCATGCAAACGTTACGTATATAACTCGACATAGACAATCCATGCAAACCCATGCAACACAAACAAACGTCACGCATATATCTTAAGGTCGATATGGACGACTCACATACCAATTGTAATTGTAAACTCATGCAACCCCATGTAAACCACAGCTGATCAAGCTAGTTTGTCGCACCCCACCACCCATCTTGCCTTAACTAGTCTTGCGTGTCAATAAAACTCTACATGGTGCATCTACAAATGAAAGGTACTTTCTGCACCTTTTAAAGTTTTAACTTACTTCTATCTCGTGATCATAAAAAGGGATATGAAGATGAAAAAAATCTTAAGCCACGTTATTTCTTTGTCTAAAATTTAAAAATTAAAACAATAATGAACTTTTAAAAAATAATTTCATTCCATGAAAAATAAACTATACAATTTTATTCACCTAAGATATAAATTGAAAAAAAAAATCACTACGACATCAAAATAACTCATACAGGTCTATCGACGGTTATGTTGACATTGCTCATCTGTGATGCAAACCAGACGTACTCTATGTCGAGTTGGACATTGTGTTTGTACATTTGGTTGAGTTTGTTGAAGTTGTTGATCTTGCATTGAATTTCATTGAGTCGATTGATCTTCTTCCTCTGGTTCACTTGACTCACCTCTAGTACTAATGCTACCAAAAATATAAGGTTGAACCGTTTCAAAATATTGACTTCCTATATATGGTCGGCCAAAAAAAGCATGAGGTTGCGGCATGTTTAACAGGTTCACGAATGAGTCATCTTCACTATATGACATAGTGTAATTATAACGTGGCGGAGTAAATGGACTCGGCATGTACTGAGGTAATGAAACATACATTGTATGTCTAGGCATTTTATGATCCATATATGAAGACGACGACATGAGTGCATAAAGATCAAAATGGTAAAGAGGAAGATTCATGATCGGCGACCTGGGTACAAACATTTGAGGTTTTGGTTGCATTGGGGACAATGTAGGAATGTACCCATGAGAAGAAGGTTATAGCGGGGATGAGCGTTGGCTACTCTCACTAACAGTCTCTATTCTTCTCGCTCTCATATGAGATGAATGTGGTAGAAGAGAACGTCTGCTACTCTCAGCAGGTGTTAGGGCATGTGCCCTACGTCAATCTACAAACATTGTTTATCTTATAATTTTAGTTAATAAAATAGAGGTTTTATTTGTTGTTTTATTATAAGTGATTTCATGTTTACCTTATTTTAAGATCCATGGGTATTTGTTGAAATATCCTAAATGTCCTTAGTCGGTCATTATACTGGGAACCATAATGAATTAAGACTAGTGTGAATCTTGATTGATGGTAATGTGATGATCATGCGTATAAGGATACGAATCAAGATCATGAGTACTTATTATGGAATAAGATACTAGACTGGCCCACTATAAGAACACCGCGTGTATTAAGTCATGGGTGTTACTCATGATATGTATATCATTTAGTCCTTCGACTTGAGATTACCATAGACTTCAATATTATGAGCATGATAATTTGACACAATCAAATGTTTTCTTTCACCGAAAAATTATAAAGATTGTGATTGGTTACCGTGTGAATAATATGTGAAGGTGTGTAATCAAGATATAATTTGTCACTCTCGTATAGAGAGATATCAATGGATCCCTTGATAAGATAGACTGATAATGGCCAAGTCCATGTGAATTGATATGATTAATGTTACTTGGATGTTTTTTTAGTTTAGCTAAAGATTGAGATTAGTATGATTGAACATTAAGGGTGACTTTCCATGTCTTATGTTTAATCAAATGATATCGCACGATAAAAGGATATGATATACGTTATTAATTAGGTTGTATCGATGTTGATATTCATACTACTTGGGTAGTCATAATGTATTGCTAGAGACTGCTTATGACTTGTGTACCAAAATAATTTTTGGTTCACTGCCAACGTCGCATGAACCTATTTGGTCACACACAAAGAATAACTTTGCATAATTTCAACTGGTCAAGAGTAATGAATTTTACATGATAAAATTCATGACATAAAAGCTCTTACGATTTGTTATATGATAACTTATTACTAAAGGCAAATGTGTAATTTGCTTAAACTTCGTAAATACAATAGTTGTGTTACAAATAGGATTTTAAGTGAGGGCTTATCTACACATATAAATAAAGGGTAGATTCCTAAAAGTGAAATAAGATTTCGTTTTACAATTTTTCGAGTTCTCCGGATTTAGGGAGAGAAAGAAAAATCGTTTTTCAATCTCTCTTGGGGCTAGCACTCCAAATTGTGGTCACTATTCGTATGTGGATTTCTGATAGATGAAGTGCACTTAAACATCTTGAAAATTGAACATTCAAAAGGAAATCACGGAATAAAGTAAGATTTACTTTCATGGATTTAGTTTAATGGAACTTATTTTTCGATCCTGTTGGGTTTTTTCAGATTTTGTTTTGAATTTTCCATAGGAGTCTCTATCTGACAAGATGAACATGGTGGACGAGGACGTCGACTGCTTCTCACCCACAGCCTCTGTTTGTGTTGTTCTTCTTCTCACCTCTCTATTTGATATTCTCCTTGATCCTCTTTTTCATCATCTACTTCAAATGTCTCATCATTTATTTTCGGTTCGACAACAATTCCATCATTCCACAGAATGTCTTTCATCTTCATCTAAAATTTTAATGCCTTCATTAAGCGGAGCAAGACCTTAGTCTACCCATCCTCAATGAACACTCGTTGTAGTCGATTCACCAAGTTACACTGATAGAAAAAATAGATGTTTAATACACGCAATTTAAGACGTAACTCATGAGGAAAACAAAATAATAGTTTCAAGCTTACCGAATAGTCATGTAGAGCGCCATCGTGTCCAATTAATCGTCTAGTGACTGATCAATACCACGTCATGTAGTCTTATTGATTGTGTCATCCTTCTTGTTTCGTTGTGACTATGCTATCACCACAATTCTCTTATATTTATTTAAATTTTGCATGAAAAATCACCCAATTTTGTTGACTGTGTCCTTGCAATTCAATGTGGTGCAGTCAGGTGTCGTAATCACAGTTTGGTAGCACAATTTGTATCATTTTGAATTGTTTCATAACCCTTTCTGGTCGATGCCACTCAACTATGTAGAAACAAATTAGAGGACACGTCGATAGCTAACTTTCGTGACCTTCAGTACAATATTCAGGAAAAGACCCGATGACATCAACATAAAGTTGTCACACCACGACATCCTCCTTCTGTAAGTCGAGTGCATCACGGTAAGCTGATAATGCACGTGTCGCACTCCGAGTAACTGAAAATGCATCGATCTATCTGTATACAAAACAATAAATTAGTGAAAAATAAAATGGAGTTAATATTATAAAAATTACGAAAAATAATTTTATTTCCTGTGTCCCAATGGAACGTCAACAGGCATGTGTTCTCCATCCATTGTTCGAGCTTGAATTCTAGAAAAACCCAAATGCCTTGGTGCTATAAATGGAAACCTATCCATGCCTATACATGTACAAGAATTGACACGCCTGCAACCTCATATGCACCCGAGCGAGATCCGCGACATAACTCCCTATACAAATAAGCCAACACAAACACTCCCCTAACTATATTGTCTAGCTGTATGAAGATCCTCGAGCAATGGTAGAAACATCAAATGTACAAATCAGTTTGAGTTGTCGGCGAATAAACAACCACCGATAAGTTACAGTATGTACGATCGAACATAACGTTGCATCGTTTTCTCATCGTTGTTGTCATGTATAGCTGGTACATTACTTTCAAGTCATTCAACTTTAGGTTTATTTCCAATAATGTCATCTCCAATAGGAATTCCATCAAGTAGCTTCTCACATACCTCAACATAGTCTGTATCGGTGGTTCCTATTACAAGCATACCTTCGATAGGTAAGTCGAGCTGTACCTGCACGTCCTGGAGTGTAATTATGCACTCGAAACATTACATGTGAAATGTATGTGTCTCTAGGCGCCATCTCTCAACGAATGCAGTAATCAAAGCCCAATCAAGGCTAAAAAATGATATGCGTGAAATTTCATAGAACCTACTGGAACGTAGATATGGGATCATTCGATAATGGTACTGCACCGCTTGATCAATGACACCACGTCTTTGATGCACACGCAATGTTTCGTACACCTTATAATTGGAAATATTTTAGTCGATATATATTATACGTTTGCACATGAACATTAGACGTATACATTTAAAAAATTTACTTGACCCCTCCAGGCTTGCGAGGATCAGTGCGTAGATTGGAGATGTAAAAGTGAAGGATCTGATGGATCAAGATTCATTGGTGTACAAACCACAATTGAGTGATTTAAGAAAATTAGTCATGTTGTTCAAAAAGTCACAAAAAATCATTAATATGGATTAAAAAAAATAACGAATACATAAACATTTCATGTTGTAACATTTCCGGATACTTCAAAAGTATCAATGTAGTTAAATTACCAACTCACGTCAATTACAAACAAAATACAAAATCGACTATTGGTTTGGATTGGAAGGTTGAGCTCTGGTTGGATAATTTTTTTATTATGACCCTCTGCATGACAAATACCGCATTTGTTCAATTCCTAGTATGGACTTGATCACGGTCTCTATTAGGACATGTTGTTCGTCTATGTCCTTCTTGATGACATATGCCACATTGCAAGACCTTCGAAACATTAAGAAGATCCATCTCGTTTTGCCTTCGCGTTCCCTTGGGTCTCCGTCGGCTACATCAGCACCTTGGGTACTGTAGGATCTTTGTCGTAAAAGTTGGTCGATACTTCTCATATGGGATGGCTTTGAAATTAGAGGAGAAACATTGCGCGTACACATATATCCTGTAGTATGACTCAATGAATTATGAGTAGTTCACTCGAATAAGGGCACATACAGCTAACACGTGTGAGCAAGGGAGACCAAACAATTGTCATTTATTGCAACTGCACATTCGGTCCTCAGTACTACAACTTCGGTATTGTTGTCTTTATGCATGCAATTTTCATGTCGTCCAGTCAGCACCTCAAACTCACCTATGTCACAATTTATAAAATTAACTTGATGCCTCCTTGCGGATTGGTCATAATGTGAGTTTATTCGTGACATATTTTATTTAGGAGAGGCCGTTAGAGATTGCTTCATTGATCTCCTGTCTGTGTTGATCGTGGTATGTCACCAATCTGTAGTAAATCATTTGAGCTATCACTGTTATTGGCATGAATCGTGCCCCCTTCATTACACTACTAAAACACTCTATAATTGAAAATTAAATTCGTGTAAGTAATATTAGGTCAACTAAATCGTCTAATGTGAATCGGAACTTGCATTTCATACATACCAACACTATTAGAAGTCATCCATCTGTACCACATGCATTCGTCATGCGATTGAGTGCATAATTCTTTGGGGATAACATTGACATATTGCACACATTAAGGAGTTCGCGATGATAAATATGCAATACGCTCCATGCACGGATTAAATTTTTGTTTTTGATGTTGAGCAGCAGCTCTAGAAAGAAGGTTTTTTAAAGGTTCACTTTTGAAACGGGTGTTGAAATTACTGACCAAGTAACGCAAGCAGTAACGATGATATCTTTTTAGAGGACAAAAATCATTGGTCAGTGTGTTGACCACCTCCAGAATGCCAGGGCGATGATAAGAAATAAGGCAAATACCATCTCTATCCATTACGTGTTTGTGCACATCCTCAAAAACTATCCCCACAAATTCGTAGATTCGGTTTCTGTAACGGCAAACGCAATTGGTAGTATGTATCCATTACCATCAACAGAGATGTCATTCATTAACTTACCACTATATTTGTCATACAAGAAAGTCGCATTAATTTGTAGTAGATGTCTGCAATACTTAAAAGCTTCGATTGATGCTTCAAATGCAAAAAACAAACAATGAAATTGAGGATGCTTTGTTCTTATCTCATCAGCAGCCCACCGTCTACGTGACTACTCGATTTTTGTCCCTGGACTTTTATTCTTTATAGTTGCCAACCATATTGACAATCTAGCGTATAACGCGTCCCAATCTCCAAATGCATTTGCAATTTCCTTCCATTTAGCATCTCATATTCTCTTGTAGTTTACTTCGTGTCTATATTTTCACTTGATTATATGTACTAATGCCTTTATAACTAATGATTGATCTATCTGTACAATGCTTTGGATCTCTCGTGCAAGCATGTTGACGTTGAGTTGGGCATGACCGCATTTTACGTCAGGATTTATACAGTTGTGCGACACGTCTAATTATGTGATCTTTCATAATTATGTTTTTTTGCAAACAAGCACACAGACACCACATGCACTCGTTTTGCGCATTTCTGCACTTGATCGCCAACAGAGTTGTAGTCGATTCCATCACATGATATTGATAATGTTTGTTAACATGCCACATACTTTAATGACATATTCTAAGTCTTTTTTGTTGTCAAAGCACATTCCTCTTTTCAACTCAAAATTAGACATATTATGCCCTGTCTGTTAATGAGAATGTTAGGTCCTAGTGGAGTTAGCCACCTCCCAATGAATTTCATTATGCATCGGCAACGGTTGGTGAACTTCATCATCATTTACTTCCTCCATGAAATTCTTTTCATCAATAGCAAATTGTTCTTCATCTTGCACATTTTTCGCCTTTGAAGATTCATGCCTTGGGTCATCCATAACAACATTGAGGTTTTCCCAATCGATAGATAGGGCAGTATCATCGGAGGAACATACGTCATCGTCTGTGTCATTGTTGTCGTCCTCATTGGGGTCATTGTCACTAGAGTCATTAATGTCATCATGTACTGGACTAACATGTCCATCTTGCGTGACATCACCTTGTGGTGATTGCATATTCAGTTTTTCCATCATCGATTTAGTGTCTGACGTGTCGACATTTTCATCTACCAGGTACGAATGAACTGTTGGATTTTGAAAAGAGTCAATTGACTTAAATGTTAAATAAATATCTACCTTTGCAGTTAATGGTAGATTGGTCACTGTCGCCCATATCAAGTCGAAATGCATCGTGTCTTGCAGCAACACGGGGACGAAATACTGCAAACCTCCGGGGAGGATTATCACGTGACGATAAATCATCATAACCAGAGTATCCGTAGATGAGATATTGAACGCATTACACATGTGATCCATCAGCTGTTGTCTACTCGTCCTAAACTTAAGCATCAACACAGCTGATGGGTCTGCGTTGTACGCGATGCCATTCATAGCGTTTACAATTTCACTGTATGCATAAAATAAAAATGAAATGTTCCTATATTCCATGATCTACATAATTCATTCGACAATGATGATGTAAAAGGATATTACGTATATATCAAACCAAAAATGTTGATCAAATTAGGGATTTAAAGTGCAATCGAACTTTCTAACGTAGAAGATCGCCTTAATAGGACAACTATAGAGCATACTAATTCGTTTACATGAAGTACCAATTAATAACTCATATTTACATCCTATACGATGAATACCACTAAATCAATTAAAAAGAAGCATGTATTTCATCAAAACAAGATCAAGTTGAAAACAATATAAAAAATTGAAGACCCAACATGCATGCAATTACATTTTCCTTCCTCCTTGCCTCCTTGATAATGTAACGTGATTACATATATATCAAGCCAAAAATGTTGATCAAATTAGAGATTTAAAACGCAATCGAACTTTCTGATGTAGAGGATCGCCTTAATAGCGCAACTACAGAGCATACTCATTCGTTTGCATGAAGTACAAATTAATAGCTCATATTTACATCTCAAACGATCAGTACTACTAAATCAATTAAAAAGGAGCATGTATTTTATCAAAACAAGATCATACTAATTTCTTCCCAAAGACTAACATATATACTACTAACATATATATTTTATTTCTCATCACTAGTAGTTGTACTTATTCAAGTTTTTTTTTTCCTTCATTTTTTCAATTATCATACCTAATTAAATATATAAAGTTAATACCCGTTATGATTTTTTCAATTTGACCTTCATTCCTCCAGTTTCATTAAAGCATATATTTGTTTAAAAAAATTTATTCTAAAACATTTTTTTGCCAAAACTTTTGTGTACATCCTCCGATTGTTTTATAATATTTTCTTAACTAAGTAAAACAACTAAATTTACTCCAATTGTTTTATAATATTTTCTTAACTAAGTAAAACAACTAAATTTACTAACTTAAATATTGAATATAAAAAAGCTTTATTAAAGCAATCCATTATTGACATAAAATCAAATCTATAACAACAATTGAACATATAAGTTAAGGCTTAACCTATTTCTTATTAAAAAAAAGTACCTAACAATAAAAAAATCAAGTCAAACATAATGAAATTTAAATAAATAAAATAACTCATACAGGGAATGTAACACTACTTTTTATTTAAATAAAAATTACTAACTACAATGCTATTCTTCAAAAATAAAAAAAAATAAAAAAACCTAAACTGTTAACAACCTATACAAACACAAAAATTCCCAACCATTTGTTTAAAAAGATTTATTGTAAAAAAAATTTCGTGCGTGTCATCCTTACACAGGGGCCATGCTAATCTTCTCTGTATTGTTCCAATTTTATCGGATGTCACCGAAGAGACGAAGTACACTAGCTAGAGTAATACACTTTTCATACCTACATTTAACACCTAATTGATATAGTCCTTTGTAGACTCATATTATTAGTTAATAAGGCTTGCAATCTGATTAGTTTCTTATAAGAGTTTGAACAATGGTGAGCTGCAAATTAATTACAATTAATGAATTATACTTGAATAAATAAATTATTGTACTTGCTAGTTTCCTAACAATAAAAAATCAAGTCAAACATAACAAAACTTAAATAAATAAATCTTGATACTTACTAGTTTCCTCATCTTTTGATCTTTAGCTTAATATTCCCCGGAAAAAAAAAGTTAGCTTTTATGTAAATAAAAATTACTAACTACAATGTTATTCCTAAGAAATTAAAAAAAAATAATCATAACCTTTTAACAACCTCTACAACCATAAAAAAACCCAACAAAAATTGAACTAATCCAACTTTCTCACAACCTAACTCTCTCACAACCCAACCCACAACCCAACCCTTCAAATCCAACTCTCTCTCTTTCGTTTCTCTATCTCTATCTCTCTCTCTCTCTCTCTCTCTCTCTCTCTCTCTCTTGCTCGCACGGTCTACTCCTTTCCCCCTCTTGGTTTCTTGATATCCTCTCCCTCTTGGCCATGTTTGCCTACTCCCTTCCCTCATCCAAGGAGGGTCTCTCTCTCTTTCTCTCCCCCCCGATGAGTTTCTTTTGCAACGGTTTTGGGGTCCCAAGTAGTGTTTCTCTCCTTCTCTCACACTGTCGATCCCTCCATACTCACACCTCTACCTGCCTTCCCGAGTCTCCCTCTTATCACTACACGCACACAAAAAAAAACACGCACCCTTCTCTCTCTCGAGATCTGTTGTGCAACTCTATCTCTCTTTGCTTCTAAATTTCACCAACCAACACCATAAAATAAACAACCACCTCATTCAAACCTTCTGACCACCTAGCTATACGCCCCACCCTAACCCATATCCTACAGAACGCAGGGAATATATTCCCTGCGTTCTCGAGGACACCCCGGTCCGTGACGATGGGAAGTCACGGGACAGATAAATATAACACGAATGGCGCATTCAGAGAATGTGCCATTCGTGTTATGGAACAATCCACGTGTTTGCCACGTGGAGTGTTCAGAAAATTTGAATGTAACATGAATGGCACATTCTTCGAATGCGCCATTCATGTTTTTTGTACACTCCACGTGGACTGTCCCTAGAAACGTAAATGGCATATTGCTCGAATGCGCCATTCGGTGCATCTACAACAAGACAGTCCATGTTTCTTCCACGTGAACTGTCCATATGAATAACTCGAACGGCCGTTCATGTGACCACGTGGCAATGACACATTTTCAAAAGGTGTTTTACATTAGTTAAGGAATAAAAAGAAATCGTAACTTATTTTACTCATTTAAACCAATTTTTACTATACGGCTATAATTTTTCCTACTACATCATCACTTTTAGTTAGAGAAAAAAAAAAAAACACGATAGCCCTCAAAGAAAAAATAAAAAGACAAAGTAAAGGGTATTATCCATATGAAGATAAAAAAAAGTCACAATCCATGATCTAAATCCACATTATCATTGAAGATCATTTTGGAATTTAAATGTATATCTAGTGCCACATAGGATAGATATCATCTCCACATCTATGATTTAACACCAATCCATGTTCTAAATCCACATTACCATTGGAGATGCTCTTAGATTAGTCATTTCGCATTAACTTAATGATGGTTTAAAAAAAGATTAGTAGGAATGATCAAAATGCATATTTTTGAAACCACATGAACTACAATGCATATTATGGCAAGACCTAAAAAAAAAATGCAAATCAAACAAGGGAAATTACAATCTTGCTAAAAAAAATTAAATGAATTTGCCTCCCGAGCTCTCCAACTTACCAGAATCAAATCTCGTCCAAGTCCAACTAATGCAAATAAATTAAAAAGTTATCGATTGTACTATTGTAGACATTTAGTATGAATTACATAGAAAACGCGTTTAACCAATTGTGAGAACTGGAATATTACAAGAAACGATTTATGGACAAACTCCTTCAAGTTCGTAGAGGCTTTTTTTGTTCATCCATTATCAAGATCATCTTACAAAAAATGGAGGCATCACACCCGGCCCCCAACAAAGCAGCTGTGGAAAGAAATGCATAGGACATATTTTGCAGTTAGAGGACAGAATCTCTGGAGGCTAAACAAAAATTGGCACATTTCGCAACATTAAATCTTAGTGAAGTGGAATGAGGTCTTCAGATTATTGTTGTTTATGTGGGAGAAGAAGTGTCACTAACGATGAAGATGACAAAGTGACGTGGGAATGGGGCATCAGAGATGCAGCAAAGACAAGTAACAAAAAAGGGGCCCCAACTTGTTGCTACGCCTATAAAACCCCTTCTCCACCTCACTTTTTCATCTTCATCATTAGCAACATTTTCCTTTCCAGGAAGCAACAAAACAAGATCTTTTTTCCGATCCCAGAGGATTAATGCCGCGCAACATTCCCATTTCCCTTCCACCTTAGCTTCCCTGCCTTCTCTTCCACGAGTGTTTTTGTTGCAGTGTGACGCTTTTGTAAGAGAGTTTTGCTAGTGGAAGAACAATGAAGAATTCTATTGGCAGTAAATTTTTTATTTATCAAATTGGCAGTGAATTTATCAATCGAAAACTTTGTAATAATATGAAAGATGAGTTTATGAAGCAAAGCCAAAGCATATTTGGTATATTTGGTGAGATGAAGAGACATCCCATGCCACAAAAAATAAGGTTTAATTAGGAAGGTTGTGAGTTCGACTGTTGCTAAAGTTAAAATTAAAAAAAAAAGAAAAGAAAATAAGACAAGTACATGAAGCAATAGGACATCCCTAAGCGTTCACAATTTACCGACTGGATATAAAAAGTGGTTTATCTCAATCTTCAACCCAAAGCAATTTTGATCACCGTGAATGCCAATAAATAATTCAACAACCTGTTTCAAATGAGGACTATATGATAAGTTCAACAACTTGCCATGGTTCAATAAGATCATTGGTCAAGAGATAGAAACTTTACCAACCAAGTGGACAGCCCATTGGTGTGGAGCCCATTGGTGTGGTATGGTTTTATGGGGCCTCTTGTATAAGAGGTAAGACAAGTTGTGAATTCTTTCTTATAAAAAAAAAAAAAAAAAGCTACTTTGATATCATAAACTAACAACATAATATTGTACATATTTCTCATAAACTAACCTTTTTCATAAATTTCTTTATAATTCAGCTCCTGCAAATGATGATTAAGAAAAAAGGGGCAAGTACAAAAAACTAACACAGAATGAAATAAACCAGTCTTCAATTTGTTTTGTTTACACAAAAAAAGAACTCAAATAACTTGAGAACCATGTTACATGAGTATATTTGAATTCTAGTGACGCTCTTCATCCAATCAAACATTAAAATCTTACACAATACCTACAACAAAATGAACAAGAAGTGCTGCATTGCAAACTGCATAAAATTGTATTCAAAAACACCTCCTAGAACTCTTCCATACCTCAACATATTGCTGGTCCTTCCTAGTAACAATCATCTTATTCCCTCCAAACTCCAAGTTTGTAATCTTCCCTCCACTCCCATCTTTCTCTCTACCCATCAAATTCTTCCTAAGCACTCTATCACCCACCTCATCTTCACGACTCTTCGACACGCCCATCAACACCTCTGACCACAACTCCACTCCACTTCCTTTACTGCAAAACACTTGATTTCCATAACTCTTGATCTTACAACCAAACCCTTCTCTCTTCCCTTTCAACAAAACCCCTTTTCTACTATCTCCAAGACAAACCCATGAATCCCCATTACTACCAAGCTTCCTCAAATCAGCCCAATAAACCTCACCAGAGTTCACCCCAACTTTGAAAATGGAACAAAGACTATCAGACACTGTAATGTCAGCGAAACAATCAGTCTTCTCTTCCGATTCCCAATACACATTGCCTGATCTCACATCCCATAATCTCACTGTGCCCATCACTCCAGAAGGTCCCCTGTGAGACCCAGACGCCATTAGAAGGTTATAGCTAGAAACCCACTCAAGTTTCGTTGCCGGAATAACAGCGGAATCAATCTCAGCACCATAGATTTCGTGGCGCCCAATTTCAGAAACCGGCCTGAAACTTCCCTGAGCATCAAACACCATGATAGTATTCGAGTTTCTCCGGCTCGACTCGAAACTCGTAAACAAGTACTGATCAGAACACCCAACTGCCAGCACAGTAGAGCTCGACCTAGTCGGATTCTCCCACTCCAAACTTTCCCTCACAAGCCCATTTTCAAGATCAAGAATCTGCAGCCCAGAAAAGTCAGTGGCGCCGGCCGCGGCGACATCCGGGGAAATGGCGAGAATAGAATCAATGGCGGAGAAATTGGTGAGAATTGTGGACTTGTGGTTAAGGGATCGATCGAAAGACGTGATCTTGCTACCGTGGGCGACGTGGATTGATCCATGAGAAGTGGTGGAGACCGAATTGGCCTCATCTCGGCCGTTGAGAGGCAAAAGGAGCGATCTTTGAAGCGTGAAAGGGTCGAACTGAGAGGGGTTTGTGAGGGAAGAGAAGAGGAGAGAATCGAGACCGTAGAACTGGGCCTCGAAGATCAAGTCTCGGAGATCGAAAGGCAGAGATTGGGCTTTGGAAGGGAGAGTGCCTGTGCGAAGGAAGGAGAGGAGGAGAGAGAACATGTGAGGGTCTCTGTCAATGAAGGGAACAAGGCTATCACATGGAACCCTAACCCTAGAAGAGAGGGTGGAGAGGAGGGAGTTTGGGCCGGCTAGGGTTAGGGTTTGGTGGGTGGTCTGGAAGAGTTGGCCTCCTACGTTGATGGTCACGATGTTGTTGTTATGTTCGGATTTCTTGGAGGTTTGTTGTGTTGAGAGGAAGTCCATTGTAGGACATATCTGATCAGTAGTCCCTGTGTGAGGAGGAGACATTGTTGGGAATCTTTTTAGTCCGAGAAAACACTATATGGTTTTAAAACAAGCAAGATTTGGGTATTTAAGAGAGGGGGGGGAGAGGACGAAAAGTTGGATCGAGAGGTCAGAGACTCAAGAGGAGGAGAGAGAAAGTCAAAGAGGGGGAAAGGAAGGTTCGATGAGGGAGACTAGACCATTCAAAGAAATACAGAACACCAAAGAAGAAAGTGTGAGCTTGTGTGGTGCGCTTGTCTTGTGTTGACCTGTACTTGGTTGTCTTTCTTTCCTTATTTTATTGCGGGGTATGGGTAGTTGAATGCTACCTTTGGCCTCATGTCAGCGCACGTGTTGTCAAGTCTTATTTTAGATGAATCAATCCAAACTAAAGAACTTTTGTGGAAAAATTACAAAAGTAATGTTAATAATAAAATAAATTAGTAAAATAAGTTAAGTTTACTTTTTATTACAAAAATAAGGTAAATCGCGTATGAAAATGCGTTATTAGTGGGGCAAATATTTAACACTAATGGCGCATTCTTTGAATGCGCCATTAGTGTTCTCGGGCTAGGATATACGGCTATGGGGTAGGGGTTAGGGTTGGGTTTTATAAGGTGGTTGTTGGTGGGGTGGAGCAACCGAGAGAGTTGCGAGAGAGAGGCTGGTGCAGGAGAGAGCAAGCAGCGAGAGAGGATCCAGAGAGGCAGCAGGGAGAGAGGAGCCGGTGCGGAGTGACCAGCAGAGGGGGAGAGGAGAGAGTAGCGACCAAGAGCACGTGGACGAACCAGCGGGAGGAAAGAGCGAGGGAAGAGAAGAGACGGAGAGGAGGGGACCGCGAGACGAGAGAGAGAGAGAGAGAGAGAGAGAGAGAGAGAGAGAGAGAGAGAGAGAGAGAGAGAGTTCGGTGACGGAGGGAGAGACATAGTTAGGGGACCAATAGAGAGTGTGGGAGACCGAGAGAGACAAGAGAGAGAGAGAGTACGGTGACGGAGAGAGGGAGAGGGTTGGGGTAGCGCGCGCGAGAGAGAGAGAGAGAGTTGGTGATAGTTTGAGAGAGGTCGCGGGGGGACCTTGACATCCGAGTGGGGGGGGGGGACCTTGACACCGATCGAAAGACCAGAGAGTGAGAGAGAAAGAGAGTTGGGGGTTGCTTGGGTTGGGTTGTGGGGTGGGTCATTTTGTTGGTGTGATAGAGTTGGGTGAGTTGTGGGTCTGGGTTGTGAGGTGGGACTATATTTTGTGTTTTTGCAGGGAATATCAAACATAGAACACACACACCAGTGGGTTTGATCTGAGTTGAAGGTTGGGAAAATGATCGGAATATTTTATTTATTTTTTATGTAATTTCGTTGAAGTTCGTAATATTAATATAAGTAAAAGCTAATATTTTATGTGTTGTTTCAGGGATAATCCAATTGAAGACGGAAAAGGAAAAAAGAGGAAAATTAGTAAGTTAAGAAATTTATTTATTTAAGTTTGAGTTGGTATTTTAGTTAAATTAAATAAATTTATATGCAGTTTGTTTGTTTACAAAAATTAGTATGTAGAGTTTGTTTGTTCCAAGAAGGCCCTAATTTGCTTAGTATAATTTTACAAAAATATGTCATAATTTGAGATAGATGATATAAATATGAGTTTTAAATTGATGTCATGTAAACGAAAGAGTATGCTCTGTAGTTGCGCTATGATGGCGAGCCTCTACATCAGAAATTTTGCTTACGATATATATAACCTCAACTTCATGAATAAGCATCAATACACATAGGCTTTTCAAATTAAACACTGTAGATGAAAAAGTAAACATTGATTACATAAGGGGTATAATAACTTTAAAATATATGAATGTATGTCATCAAATCAATAACCAGCTTGGAAGAACCGCAAATGAGGTTTAATATATGAAAGTTGGCAATTTTAATTTGTGTATGAATTTGTGGTCTTTTATGGGATTTCAGTACTTGTACTACTACTATTGCTTTTCTTCACTTCTTTATTAGTCTGCTTGATTAATAATTAATATATAACACATGTCAATATCAAACGAACCCTAATTATAAAACCCTAATAATTTGATGAACGAAGTTGTGATGGTCATCTGAACACATAAATAATAATTTGGTTATATGCTCTGTAGTTGCGCTATTAAAGCGATCCTATACATCAGGAAATTTAATTGCAATAAATGGCTCAATTTGATGAACGAATGACATTTGATATATATATGCAATTTTTTTACATCATCGTTGTTCAATAAATTATGTAGGTCATGGAAAATAGGGACATCCCATTTCTCTTTTATGCGAACGGTGAAATTGTAAATGGTAAAAATGACATTAGGTACAACGCACCCCCATCAGCAGTGTTGACGTTTAGGTTTTGGACGAGTAGACAACAATTGATGGATCACGTGTGTAACACATTCAATGTCTCATCTACGGAAACTAGGGTAAGGATGACTTATCATCGTCACGCTATAACCCTCCCAAAGGGTTCACAGTATTATGTCCCCGTATTGCTGGAAGATGCGACGCACCATGAATTGATGTGGGCGACCGTGGCCAATCTACCATTAAATTCAAGGGTAGATATTTACTTAACATTTGAGCAAATCGACTATTGTCAAAGTCGTACTGTTCATTCGCAACTCGTAGATAAAGATGTCAGCATGTCAGACATTAGATCGATGATGGAAAGATTGCAGATGCAATCTCCACATGGTGATGATGAACCCGATGATGATGATGACATTAATGAGGCGGACGAGGATGTGCGTCCCCCCGTGGAGGCTGCACCAGCTGTCGATTGGGAAAACCTAAATATTGTGGGGGATGACCCAATGTACGAACCTCCAGGA
Source organism: Stephania yunnanensis (assembly GCA_039657365.1). Lineage (NCBI taxonomy): Eukaryota > Viridiplantae > Streptophyta > Magnoliopsida > Ranunculales > Menispermaceae > Stephania > Stephania yunnanensis. Next base: position 27,705,575 of record CM077580.1, read on the forward strand.
GCAGAAAACATACAAGATGATGTGTCGTTTGCTATCGATGAAGAGAATTTCATGGAGGAAGCAAGAGATGCTGAATGTCACCAACCATTGCCGGTGTACAACGATATCGATTGGGAGGTGGCTAACTCCATTGCGACCACATATTCTCATCAACGGACGGGGGGGGACTTCTCTAATTTTGATTTGGAATTAGGGATGTGCTTTGACAACAAAGAAGACTTACAACATGTCGTCAAAGTGTGGCATATTAACAGACATTGTCAATATCATGTGATGGAATCCACTACAACTTTTTGGGCGATCAAGTGCAGAAGTGCGCAAGTCGGGTGCATGTGGCGTCTTCGTGCTTGTTTGCGAAAGAGAACATAAATATGGGAGATCACACAATTAGACGCGTCACACATCTATATTAATCCCGACGTGGAACGCGGTCATGCCCAACTCGATGCCAACATGCTTGCGAGAGAGATCCAAAGCATTGTATAGATAGATCAAGCAATAACTATCAAGGCATTAATACAAATAATTAAGGGAAAATACGGACACGAAGTAAACTACAAGCGAATGTGGGATGCCAAAAGGAAGGCAATTGCAAATGCATTTGGAGACTGGGATGAGTCATACGCTAGATTGTCAAGCTGGTTGGCGGCCGTGAAGATTAAGAGTCTGAGGACCGCAATTGAGTGGTCACATGGACAATGGGCTTCTGATGAGATAAGGACTGAGTATCCTAAATTTCGTCGTGTTTTTCTCGCATTCGAAGCATCAATACAAGCTTTCAAGTTTTGTAGGCCTCTGCTTCAAATTGACGCGACTTTCTTATATGGAAAATATAGTGGTAAGCTACTTATTGCCATATCTGTTGATGGTAATGGACACATACTACCGGTAGCTTTTGCTATTGTAGAAACCGAGTCTACGGATTCGTGAGGATGGTTTTTGAGGATGTTGCGCAAACACGTGACGGATAGAGATGGTATTTGCATTATTTCTGATTGTCACCCTAGCATTCTGGAGGCGGTTAACACACCGACCAACGATTTTTGTCCTCTAAAAGGATATCACCGTTATTGTTTGCGACACTTGGCTGGTAATTTCAACACTCAATTCAAAAATGAGCCATTGAAAAACCTAATTTCTCGAGCTTCTGAGCAACATCAAGTGCGAAAGTTTAATGCGTGCATAGAGCGATTTGCATATTTATCATCGCGAACCCTTCAATGTTTGCAATATGTCAATGCCATCTCCGAAGAACTATGGACTCGACGGAGGCATGCGGTACGGATGGATGATTTCTAATGGTGTTGGTACGTATGAAATGCAAGTTATGTATTGCACTCAACTATATAGTTATCGCAGAAGTAATATTACTTACATGAGTTTTATCGTCACTTGTAGAGTATTTCAACGGGGTATTGAAGGGGGCTCGATTCATGCTAATAAGAGCAATGACTCAGATGATCTACTATAGATTAGTGACATACCATGATCAACGCAACCAGGAAATCACTGAAGCAATCTCAAATAGGCAATCGTACACGAAATATGTCACGGATCAACTCACACTTTACGAACAAGCTGCAAGGAGGCATCAAGTCAATATGATAAATCGTGACATAGGTGAGTTTGAAGTCCTTACCGGACGACATGGAGATCGCATGCATAAAGGCAACAATACACAAGTCGTTATCCTAAAGGATCGCATGTGCACTTGCAATAAATGGCAATCGTTTGGGTTCCCTTGCTCACACGTGTTAGCTGCATGTTCATTTATTCAGGCGAGGTACTCACAATTTATTGAACCATACTACCGGATAGATGTCTACGCGCAATGTTACTCATTTAAATTCAAAGTCATTCCAGATGAGAAATATTGGCCGACTTTTGTGATGAAGATCATACCAGACCCAAGGTGCAGACGTGGTCAAGGGAGACCAAAGGGAACGCTAAGGCCAAACGAGATGGATCTACCTAATGTTACAAGAGCCTTGCGATGTGGCATATGTCATCAAGAAGGCCATAAAAGAACAACATGTCCCAATAAAGATCGTGTTCGAGTCCCTACTAGGAAGAACCGATGTGGCATTTGTCATGCAGAGGGACATAACAAAAAAAATTGTCCATCCAAAGCTGAATCTTCCAACCAAAACCAATAGTCCAATTTCTATAGTGTTTACTAATGGCTTAAGTACGCATCTAATTAGATTATATTGAACCTTTTGTAATATCCAGAAAGTGTATGTCATGAAATGTTTAGGTATTCGTTATTGTTTGAACATTTAACACTCGATTAGTGGCGACTTATCGAACACCACGACTAACTTTTAAAACTCCTTAAATTGTAGTTTGTACACAAATGGATCCAGGTCCGTCAGATCCTTCACTATTACATCTACAATCTACACATAGGTCTTCACGAGCGTGGATGGGTCAGGTAAACCATTTAAGATTTGTACATCCGATGTTCGTGACTGAACGTATAATATACATATATGTGACACCTTATTTTCAATTCTAAGGTGTACGAGACATTGCGCATGCGTCGACGACGGGCTGCCGTTGATCTAACGGTGGAGTATCATTCTCGAATGATCCCATATCTACGTTCTAGTGGCTTCTATGGGATTTCGCGCGTATCATTTTTCAGTCTTGATTGGGCTTTGATTACTGCATTCGATGAGAGATGGCACCCAGAGACACATACATTTCACATGCAATGTGGCGAGTGCACTATTTCACTACAAGACGTACAGGTACAGCTCGGCTTACCAATCGAAGGTATGCCTGTGACAGGAACCACCAATACAAACTTTATTGAGGTTTGTGAGAGGCTACTTGGTCGAATTCCTGTTGGAGATGACTTTCATGGAAATAAACTAAAAGTCGTATGGCTTGAGCGCAACGTACCAGCTATACATGACGACATCGACGAGGAGTCGGTGCGGCGGTATGTTCTATCGTACATTCTCCAACTAATCGGTGTTGTCTATTCGCCGATAAGTCAAATCGATATGTACATTTGATGTTTCTACCTTTGCTCGAGGATTTTGACATAGCTGGCCAGTATAGTTGGGGGAGTACATGTTTGGCTTTTTCGTACAGGGAGTTATGCCGCGGATCTCGCGCGGGTGCACACGAGGTTGCAGGGGAGTCTATTCTTGTACAACTGTGGGCAAGGGATAGATTTTCATTCATAGCACCGAGGTGGCTGGGTGTTCCTAGAGTTCAACCTCGAACAATGGATGGAGAAAAGATGTTGAATGACGTCCCTTTAGGACACGGGTAAGTGAAAATGTTATATCGTAATTTTTATAATATTAACTACATTTTGATTTTACTAATTATGAGTTTTCTATAGAGATGGATCGATGCATTCTCGGTTACTCATAGTGCAACACACGTTTTATCAGCTTACCGTGATGCACTCGATTCACATAATGAGGATGACGTGGTGTGGCAACCTTATTCTGAAGTCATAGGGTCTCTTCCTGAATACTGTACTGATGGTCACGGTTGTTGGCTATCGACGTGTCCCCTTATTTGTTTCTACATAGTCGAGTGGCATAGACCTGAAAGAGTTTTGAGACAATTCGGAATGATACAGGCCGTGCCACCAAACTGTGATTATGACACCTGACTGCACCGCATCGAGATGCGAGGACGAGTTCAAGAAAATTGGGCGGATTTTCACGCAAACTATATACAGATGTGGGAAAATCGTGGTGACAACATTGTCACAATGGAACAAGAAGAAGGTCACGATCAACAAGACTACATGAGGTGGTATCGATCAGTCACTAGAAGATTCATCGGACATGACGGGGCTTTACGTGACTCTTCGGTAAGCTTTAAACTATTATTCTTCTTTCCACACGTTTTACTCTAAAATTGTGTGTACTAACCTCCTATTTTTTCTCAGTGTAACTTGGTGCGTCGACTGCAGCGAGTTTTCATTGACGATGGGTACGAGCAAGGTCTTGTTGCGCTTGATGAAGGCATAAAAATCTTAGATGAAGATCATAGGCAAAGGTCAACTCTATGGAATAGTGGAATTGATGTCGGACAGGGCATAGATGAGGAGAATGAAGATGAAGATGAAGAAGATGATCAGGGCGAATCCAATCGAGAGGTGAGAAGAAGAATAATACAAACACAAACTGTGGATGGGAGCACTAGACGTCCTCGTCCACCACGTCCTTCTCGTCGGACAAAGACTGCTGCTGAGACCAGCAGACGTTCCCCTACGCCACGTTCATCTCGTCCGAGAGGGAGAATAATAAAGAATATTGGTGACGGTAGCCAACACTCATCCCCACCACGTCATTCTTCTCATGGGTACATTCCTACATTGTCCCCAATGGCACCAGAGCCTCAAATGTTTGTACCTACCGCGCCGATCATGAATTTTCCTTATTACCATTTTAATCCTTATGCACCCGGGCCGTCGTCTTCATATATGGACCACGGCATGCCTATACATCCAATGTATCCGTCATTGCCTCAACACGTGCCGAGCCCATTTACTCCACCATGTTATAATTATAATATGTCATATAATGGAGATGGCTCATTCATGAACATGTTAAGCATGCCCCCTGCGCCTCATGTTCCTATCGGCCAACCGCATACAGGAAGCCAGTTTTTTGGGACGGTTCAACCTCCTATTTTTGGGAGCATTAGTAACAGAGGTGAGTCAAGTGAAGCACCAAAGGATGAACATTAATCGACTCGACGACATTCCATGCAAGATCATCAACCTCGACAAATTCAACTGGAAGTACAAACACAACGTCCAACTCGACATAGCGTACGTCCGGTTTGCATCACGGAGCAACAACGTCAACGTAACCGCCGCTAAACCTGTATGATAAGGTTTTTTATGGATTGAAATCATACTTTCAAAACTTCTTTATTGCTATATTTTTCAATTGTAAAAAATATATAACGTGGTTTTGGCCTTTATAGTTTTGTCTACAAATTTATCCTCATGATCACGATTGTGTTGCATGGTTTATAGTAGATATGCATGGGTTGCCCCCTTGAGATACGTGCGTAACGTTTGCATGGATTACATACATTTGTGTTGTTTGCACGGGTTGCCCTCTGCCAGATACGTGTGTGTCATTTGCATGGATTGTCCCCTTGAGATACGTACGTAATGGTACGCATGGATTGTCAATCTCGACATACGCGCATTTTGTTGGCAATGGTTGTCCACAGCCAGATACGTGAGTGTCGTTTGCATGAGTTCCTCCACATACGTGCATACCGTTTGCTTGAATTGCACGAGGTTGCATGGGTCGGCCACCTCGACATGCGCGTCGTTTGCGTGACTTGTCTACGTCCATATACGTGCGTGTCCTTTACATCAGTTGTCTACCTCGAATACGTGTGTGATGCAGGTTGTCCATCTCAATATACGTACGTGATGTGGCATGTCCATCTCGATACCTTCATGATCACGATTGTGTTGCATGGTTTATAGTAGATATGCATGGGTTGCCCCCTTGAGATACGTGCGTAATGGTTGCAAGGATTATCAATCTCGACATACGTGCATTTTGTTGGCAATGGTTGTCTACAGCCAGATACGTGAGTGTCGTTTGCATGAGTTCCTCCAGATACGTGTTTACCGTTTGCATGAATTGCACGAGGTTGCATGGGTCGGCCACCTCGACATGCGCGTCGTTTGCGTGACGTTTGCATGAGTTGTCCACGTCCATATATGTGTGTATACTTTACATCAGTTGTCTACCTCGAGATACGTGAGTGATGCAGGTTATGCATCTCGATATACATACGTGATGCGACATGTCCATCTCGATACATAATTGACGTTTGCATGGGTTCACCGTGTCACGGCCCAATAATTAATACACGTTTAATACGTTATCCATAACAAAATGACCCGTGACGTGCGACCCGCAACGAGATACGTGTCACTACCGAGGCACGGTCGCCGAAGTAAATGTTATATTTGTGTGTGTCGTGTAATTTGTAGTTGTTTTTGTAGTCGGTTGTGGTTGTTGGTTCGAGGTAGGAGACTCAGACGAATTGCCATAAGCTCAAGGGACGGCAGGGGAGTCGTCTCCCCTGCACGAACCCAACTTGGGGTTGGGGATGGACGCCCAACAGCAGTACAAATGAAAAAAAAAAGTTTACGAGAGGAAGAAGATGGGTATCCCGGGTCGGGCTACCTCATATGGGTCGGGTCGGGCCGACTTGGCCCCGGGTGGGCTGGGTCGGCCGACCCTAACCCTTGAGAGAAGGGGTCGTCACACACCGCTTCGAGTTGAACAAAGTACTCCTTTTGAGGAGTAAAGTAGAGGGTGTGTATTTTGTATAGATGACTCCTTTTCAAAATGAGTCATTCACTCCACCTCATCAACACACACACCACATGGAGCCACATCATCACCAATGACTCTTTTTCAAAAGGAGACATACCTTAGTTTTGTAAATTAAAAGTAACCAACCTTATTTTTGGAATAAAATACTATACCCACCTTATTTAAAAAAAAAACTCCGAACTTTTGTTGTTTTTTTTTGTTTGTTTTTGTTTTTGTTTTTTTTTTTTGCCATAAAATTTTGTTGTTTTCTTGGATGCATATGGTTACTTATTCTACTTTCTCAAATACTCATTCTTCTTCACAAATCCAAGATAAAGAACAACTATCAATGATTGAACACTTCTCCAAAGGTTGGGATCGCATTCGTAGGTAGGAAAAATGGTAGAGTAGTTCCTTAAACTAAATTAAGTTAGATTATTATTAGGAAGCCCCTAAACCAACTTCAAAACTTGCTCAACATACCTCATTACTCAAACATATCTCGATTTTTGAATTCCAATTGCTACAAGTACTCCACTTTTTAAAAAAAAAATCTCCAAAATACCCTTGCTCAATCCATCACCCTCACCCTCACTCCAACACCCATCAATCCTCTTCATTTCTCAATATTGTCCATTGTAAATCACTTGTATTAGGTCGGAATTGTCGTAGGAATATTTTTTTTGTCAAAAAAGGTTGGATCTAGTTTCATCGTGCCCTAGAAGTAAGGAAATGTCGCCTGAGGGTTTTGGACGCAAATGGCTAAGACCTCTTTAGACGTTTCAGTTGACTCCAACCATAATTGTGAAGAGGTCTCGGTCTTGGTCTCGGTGGGAGACGAAAAGAGCCAACCGAGACCTTTAAAGAGGTCTCGGCCATGTGTGTTTGAAACTCATGGACAACAAGAACGAACAAAAAAACTTCAAAACTCGTAAAAAATACATGAAAATGACCAAAAAAATAGTGGATTTTGTTTGGAATCGCTATATATTCTCAATTTCATTGGCATTTCGCGCCCTATATATGAGATTTAAGCCCCAAACAGAAGCCATAAACCCAACAAAAACACCAAAATTTGACTCAAAACAACAAAAAACTTTGAAAAATCTAAAAATCAACATGAAAAGATATAGGAAATGCACTCATGGCATTGGATAGATGTGGTTTCACTCGAATTTCGTCAGAGTTTGGTCGGAGATGTGGGGCGATTAGAAAAAGGAGAGTCAGTTGAGTGACCGAGGTATGGGTGAGCGGGGTATGCGTGAGCAAAAGCCCTTTTATATTTAGTGGCAAAAATATCATTTCGCACATAAGCAAAAACGAGAATTTGCATTGGAGTCCTTAGAGTAAGCTTTGGGGTTATTATTATTATTATTATTATTATTATTATTATTATTATTATTATTATTATTATTATTATTATTATTATTATTATTATCATCATCATCATCATCATCATCATCATCATCATCATCCTCCTCCTCTCAACTTCCTCCCTTTCCTATCAATGTAGGCATGCTCTCTTCAAAACTCATTACCTTTCTTTTCCCTTAAGCAAAAGTTAAATTGCTCAAAGGCCTTGCTTGGTTCATTTTGTCAAACTTCCTTAGAAATTGATTTTTTTTTGTTTGGTTCAATTTCAAACTTTCTTGAAAAGTTACATATTTTAAAAATAATAAAACACTTTCTTAACTTATCTCGGCCACTATAAATTTAAAATCTTTTTGTTTAGCTCTCTCTGACTCAAGATCTTGAACCACCGTCGATCTTCTCTTTTGATCGACGGCGGTTCCAATCAGTACATTTTTTTTGTTCAATAAATTGTATATATTTTTAGACTTGTGAAGATTGGGTCCATTTTTATTGCAGTACTTTTTCCTCAATGACCGTTCATAGATTTATACGGTTGTTGGGTTAGTTATCTTATTTAGTTTTTATTTTTAAGTAGTATGTCTTCCCTTATTAGAAGTCTTAATTTTGTCTTCCCTTGCTGGAAGTCTTAGGTCTTATTCCTTTATTGGAAGTTTTATTATTCGTTATGTGATTTTAATGGTGTTCGTGTATTGTCATGTGTTCCATATATTATAGAGAGCAATCCATGATTGTCAAACTATTTTAATTTCACAATCACATTCACGGCAAAATTAGTGACAATTCTTTTGAACAAATATGATTAGTGAATCAATGTACTTCTTGATTCTATGTCTGGCCATGTATTGATAAGTTAATAATTACACAATATTTTATAGTATATTTTAGGGTAATTTTAGATGTAAAAGGCTATATTACACTGGGTTTTCTCTTGTTTTTGTGATTTCATGTTATAGTAAGGTTATATGAAGAAATGAAAAAAGGAAGAATAGTAAAGAATCTAGTCAATTAAAGAAAACAAACAACGATTCCACAACGATTCAAGAAGTACACTACGATTCGCTACATAAAACGATAGCAGAGAAGTTCAATGTTCATTAGTGATTTTAGAAATGAACTATGATTCACTACACAAATCGATAAACCATTGATTCATTATTTCATCGATTTTCCCAGTGATTTAGCAGAGAAGGAGGATTCAGTTAGGATTCGCTTATGTCAGCCACGAGAATATTGGATTACAATAAGAAATTTGAGTTCGATTGGGACATGTACACTATATGATACTATATATATGACCATAGGGCTTCGGAATTAAGTGCCATGGATTAATTTTAGACTATTTTCAATTGAGTTTAGTTTAGTTTTATTGTTCTTGCTTTTGAAGACTCTAGCTTTAGAGACTCAAGTATCCAATAAGAGATATTTTCATTAGTGTCTTTTATTTATTTTGTTGCAATGCTTATTTCGAATATGTGTGAGTAGTTTATTAATTTAAACAAAGTCCAAACATGAACTTAAACCATTTTGCAATGTAGTTATAATGAAGAAGAATTTGTACTTAATGCTTTAAACTTAATCGTATACGTCAATTCGCGGTTTCAATAGATTTATGTTTGCACATTACAATCAAGAAACTTTGCGTTGAATGCATAATGGACAATGTGTATTTAATATTTAGGTTATAAATCTAATGAAAAATAGTAACTAGGATTAATTTAAAAATTCTTTTACCATTTAGATGTTTTAAGTAAATTGTGTTTTAAGTTTGATATTGATATGACTAATTTCAATAATCTTGGCTTAGTAGCAAGAAGTTTTCATAGAGTGTAATACTTTTTTGTTCATATTAGTTATCTTTGAGCTTTTGAAGAAGTAATGATGATAAGATTAGAATAGGACTTTTCCATTGATATAAGGAAAATTGATGGCTTGATAAAGGGCTATCAATCATGCTTATGATTTAGTTTTAATGATTCAAGAATACTTCATAATATGATGAAAGTATGATTATGGCTATACTTTAATTAATATGTTCGGACTCAAAATGGTTTATGTTTCATTGCTCTGGATATTTGTTTAGATATTTATTTTATATTGTTTTGATTCGAATTGAATTTAGAATATTTAGTATTAGCGAGTTTTAATTGTGTTAGTTTAATTATTTTAATTAGTTGTTTTAACTGTTTTAGTTTGATTAGATAAATTTTATTCCCATTTAAATTAAGTTAGAGTAAAATAATAAAACCTTTGGAAACCCTTTTCTTAGGAAGTCTGCAAAATCTCCGTGGAGACGATCCCACTTACCAATACTAAAAATAATAAGAATATACGGAAAACTTATTGTACATGCTCGACACGTGTCAATTTTTGGCGCTATTGCCAGAGATTTTAAAAATAATTTGTTTGGAATATTTATCGTTTTATGGCATACAATATGGCAGAAGGCAAACAAGATCTTACTTTTAGGCAAGCCAATCAAAATGTCACAACTTACAAACCTATGTGTATTACCTTTCCTGTAGAGATTCCCAATTTTGAATTAAAATCAAGATTTATCAATTCTTTATTTCACTTTCACGGTGAAGATGATGAAGATTCTCAACAATTTATTAAGAAATACACACGTAAAGTAAGTGTGATAAAACCAAAGGATATAGAGTTAGAATATATTAAGCTAAAAGCTTTCCTTTCTTCTTTAAAATGTCAAGCTCAAGATTGACTATTCTATCTTCCTCAAAATTCCATAACCACATGGTCTGAAATGTTACAAGCCTTTTTAGATCAATACGTTCCATCATACAAGATTAGTTTAGATAGAAAGCAAATTAGTAATGTAAAGATGGAAACTAAAGAGACTTTTAGTGAGTTTTGGATATGACGGCCCCAGTTCCCACAAACTGAGCCCTGCTTGGCTTAGACGTACGTGGACCCTTAGCCATCTCTCGCAAGACTAACGTAAGCCTAGTTAGCCTTTTTATGTCATTTCATCATTAGTTTGATGTTTTAATATTGAGTTATTAATTTTTCAAGATTTAAATTAGTAAGCACCAGAAAGAAAATAAATGAAGCAATTTAAATAACTCTAAAATATGTAAAATGAGGAAATCTATGTGTGGAACCCTGTAATATATACCATGTATACATACGGTGGCAAAATGAGCATATACATTTACCAAAAAGTCGCTCAATCCCAATATCCTAAAGTTTTACAAAAAAATCAAAATGTATATATGTATATAATGCAAAAATCTACGGTATCGCAAAAGCGTGAGCCGCTCCATGAGCCCTCAGAGGTTGCCAATCATTAGCTCTTTGCCCTTGCTAGACGAGGGGCCTCCAATTGTCGCAGCAAAATGAGACAATTCCCACGAGTAAATCTATATGAGTCTTAATAGTACTTCAAGAATTAAATAAATAGTCGATAAATCATGCAGAAACATAAAAGAACAAGAAATAAAATTAGTGCATGTTAAATAGACTGAAAATAAATGCAACGAAATGAGAGTATCATGGAAATAAAAGAAAGAAGTCAAATGGTCTCAATCTATCGAGTTGTGATTATATCGCCATAAGCTCGACTTCCTAGAATCATGGCAGCACCAACAAATTCAAAATTTTCATGAACGTAGGGGTATCAACAACGCCTTGAATAACTCACCTCCCGACCACGACCCAAATCCAGTAACTCGGGGTATGGTTCCAGTTGCGAGTCGATCAACATACCCTGGAGATTACCTTCCTGACTCACGTAGCCTCAGACACTCTAACTAGGAGTGGAATTCCATAAATAGGCAGAATTAAAGAAATGAAGTTCAAAATGTAAAAGAGAACTACTTATAATGCTCCTATAGGTTTACTTACAAATAACCACATAAATCGCCAGGTCACGTAGACCGCTTGATGCCTTTAAAGTTCGTACTATCGTTTCGCGTTCAGCGCGTCTGAGTTCCCTAGATTGTTTCATAGTCTTTATTAGGCTAAATTCTTAATTTTTTTCATAATTTTCAAATTACACATGCATTACAAAGTTGATCTATAAGAGAATTACCTTAGAAGCACTTTTTAATTGTTGCACGCATCTCGAGACAAAGCTTTATTATAGTATCCATGATTGGACCTAACCCGAGTCAATGAACGTCTCATCGGTAGTTTAGGTCAGTAATTTTGGTCTGATAATTGATTTAAATACTAATTTATTAGTTTTATCTTCTATCCATTTACCTAGATATATGCGACTACATTGGCCGCGTCTTGGATCAAACCATGTTGATAGAATTTTAGCTCGGTTTACTCTCTCAAATTAGGCTGCTATTCTTTTTCTTACTAACCAATTGATTATTATATTATATTATTTTATTAATTATATCAAACATAAAGTATACTATATATATAAATTTACATAATATAAATCTTATATTCACTATATATAACACGTTGCACATTATATATTATTTTTAAAATTAGTGCATCTCGAGGAAAATCTCGAGATACGTGTGCATATCTCGAGGTGATGTTTAAGCCCTTAAACCTTGCACAAATGCGGAGACATTCATTAACACCATCAAATCGCAATGTAGATCTTGAGACAATCTCGCCTTCGTCTCCAAATCACGCACAAATTTTGAGGTACACCCATGCACAACACACATACACTAAGCCTACCCCTATTATTATGCATACACAAAACCATCTTCTCCAAATAAACTCACACTATAATGGCGCTTACTTTGGTCAAAGTGGTCGCCGTTAAGTGGCGGTGGTCACCTGAATTGAAAGAGGAGTTGAGAGTGGTGGCGTGGAGTCGTTGGCGATGGTGACCACTAGAGTTGCAAGGAGGCCGAGAAGATGGTGCTAAGGTCGAGGGTGTTGAGAGAGATGATGACGGTCGTAAGGGAGTCGCCAAGAGTGATGAAAGAAGACTCGGTATGTGAGAGAGAGAGAGAGAGAGAGAGAGAGAGAGAGAGAGAGAGAGAGAGAGATGAGAGTGACCGAATAAGAGGGGGATTCTCGGGTAGATAGAGGGAGAGATTTGTTTGGGAAGAAAGAAAGAGTGACGTGAGGGGATGAGGTAAGGTGGGTGGGGGGAGATGGGATAGGGAAGTTAGGTTTAGGTGTCACAAAATGGGTGGATAAATATTGTATTTTTATTTTTTTTATTGACTATTTTTTTTTGTAAATCAATCAATTTATCTAAATAATATGACACATTTAAACCTAATTAAAACTATATCTTAACACCTATCATATACATTAATAAAATTTCTACTATATATTTTTCAACTATGTAGGTATTTAAATGTGTTACTTTAATATTCATTCAATACGACCAATAGACATACATCAATGAAAATTAATTATCTTGGCCTTGATGCTCGTGGTTTGATTGAGTATTCTATGTGAGGATTAAATTAAAGGTCGAAACTTCAAATTAGTGTGTAATTAGGATTTTAAATTTTCGGGTCGTTACATTCTTCTCAACCAATAAGAATTTTGTCCTCGAAATTGAGTAAACTAAGATGTAAATTTATTAGGATCGAAAAGGTTAGGGAAACGATTGTCATTTGGTCTCTCCTCGTGTACTCATCCAAACGTGACCAAATGGACTTATATATACTCTCCAAATTATGGGCTCGCAACAACTTCAAGATAGCTTAGAGCTTTCTTTATTGATTTAAGAACTCAACAAAGTCATTTTAGATAGTTTGGCTTCCTAAATAAACTGCGAACTCACACAGAGTTACTTCATATGGTTTAACTTCTTATTCTATCAAACTGCTGGTCTTGGTTATAGTTTGAATTTCAAATTGAGCTATGGATTTAGCCAAGTTACTTCAAATATAATGAGAATAGGTCCATCAACTGTAGCAGGTTGCAGACACCTCTAACAGTGAAACTACTAAATCATGAACACTGACTTGACTAAACTGACACTAACAGTTCAAAGTAATGCCTCACACGAGTATAAAAACGTTTTGAACTATCGTCACATGCATAATACGTAAGTAAATCAAAATCGTACCTTGTGTACGGTAGTACGTTGCCTTCAGATTTAGCTCTGCAATAGTATGAACTCTCTCTAGCCCGTAACTGAGCCCTACCTAATAGAGGACACTTGTCCCTGAAATGCCATATTTGTCTGTAATTGAAATAAGCCCTCTGCAGCCCTGGTCTTGGAGGAATTGATCTCCGTGCTTGTCCTTGCCCGTATCTATATCCTCGTTGTCCACTATTTATACCCTTGTCTTTGCCCTCGGTACCATGATGCTGGTGTGGTACTGAATGTGTCGATAGAGGGGGTTAACTAGCATAACTTAATGCTGAAGGAGGTGGAACTGTGGTACATGCTAGCTATGTAAGTGGTGCCACAGACCTTACACTCTGAGTCTTGAATTTACTCGGCACAAAATGGTTGTTCCTCTTCCTTTTCTCATCTGACTCAGATATGCGCCTCAAGTGTACATCTATTGGTGCAACACTGTCATTTTCTGGGTGCGTAATAAGATAATCCTCTCTAGTCAAGCTGCGCTCGTAAGCCCTATCTAGGTTTCTCGGCTTGGTCATAACAACTGTTCCTCCGATAGCAGGAAACAACTCCTCGTAGAAGAAGTGAACTGGTCTCTATCTGTCTCGTCCACTCCATCAGTAAACGACAATAACTGCTGAAATATCCCCATATACCGAATTACAGACTCTCCATGCTCTGTTCAATATGCATGAATTCCAACCTTTTGGCGATTATCACCGAGGGTGGAAAGAACTTCTGGTTGAACAATCTCTTGAAATCCTTCCATGTTTATGGCTCTCCTTGGGTAGCTATCAGGTTAGTCCACCAAGTGTCTGTGTCCCTTGAGAAGGAAAAAGTTGCTAATCCAGGCTTCTTGCTATCATCTAATCTCATATGTTTTTGGATCTTCTCATGAATCCTAATGAGTTTCTCTACCTCCAACACATCGGAATCTCCACTGAACTTCATCGATCTGCACCTCTCGTATTCCTTAATCAGTTTGGCCTCTTAGGTCAAATCAAAGCCACTGTCCCTCTTAGTCAATGTCGTAATTGTTGGTGATGCTATCTCGAGTAGGGCGGGGACTATAACGGTAACTCGTGCTGCATGTACCGCAGATTATGGTGGAGTCGCTTGAGGTGTGGAGGCATTCACGTCCTGTATGGAAGCTACTATATGTGTCGATGGTGATGGTAACTATCCCTTGAGAAGAGTGAAAATCTCATCTAGACGTCTATACTGTCTAGCAACCCTCTGGGTCAAGGCCTGAAAGTCTGTTGGATCAATAGGGTATGGACCTGTAGCTCCACTCCGATCACCGGTGTCCTACTGATTGGCCCTCGTGGTCTGCAATGTAGATCATGAGTCTTGATATACTTTATACCTATCGGTTTATAATATAATACAATCAACAATTAACGAGTATATCAAATTAATCATTTCCTAACTTATCTCACTTCCCAATTAAGACTATACGTCAAGATCGTATGGTCTTCAGACTAAGTTCATTATCGTCCTAACTTTAAAGTCTTGTTTGTACCTTAGTTGAATTATAGGCTTATAGAGAATTGATGTATTAACCTGCTCCAATACGAACTGTGACACCCCCAGTTCTCTCAAATTGGGCCCCGCTCAGCTTAGACCTACGTGGACCCCTAGTCAACTCTCGCAAGGCCAACACAACCTTAGTCAGCCTTCTTTTGCCATTTCATCGTTAGTTTTATGTTTTAATATTGAGTTATTAATTTTGCAAGATTTAAATTAGTAAGCAGCGGAAAGAAAACAAATGAAGCAATTTAAATAACTCTAAAATGCATAAAATGGGGAAACTAATGTGTGGAGCTCTGTAATATATACCATGTATACATACGGTGGAAAAATAAGTATATACATGTATCCAAGTGTCGCTCAATCTCAATATCCCAAAGTTTTACAAAAAACATCAAAATGTACATATAATACAAAAACCTACATTATCGTAAAAGTGTAAGCCGCTCTGTGAGCCCTCAGAGGTAGTTACCAATCGCTGGCTCTTTGCCCTTGCTAGATGATGCGCGCCGAACACGTCAATAAAGTAAAGTTTCGTAAATCACTATTTTGTAGAATAGTGGCAAAGGGTCGATCCCACAGAGACTGGTTGTCTTTCTTAGGTTAAAACAACAAAAAAGGAAAATCGGGGTTTTAAAATAAATATTAATTAAAGTAACTAATTTAACTAAACTAAATAAATAAATTAACTAAACTAATTTCTAAAACAATTAATTAATAATTAATTAACACCTAAATAACACCTAAATCTCTAGTTCCACAAATCAGAATATAGATTCAATAGCAATCATGGTCTTCAATCTTTCCCAAAAAGTTATTAATTTAAATTATCCTAGATTAGCTATAGAAAATCGACATCCCCCAAAAATCCCTAGTTCCCCTAATTTCGGTAGCCAGGACGTCCGCCACTAATAATTTTCCTAATTAATGTATAACCCTAGACATCAGCCATTCAAGTTTAACACGCTAACCGCAGTAATATAGATCTGTGGGAACACTAATCCTAGATAACCAGATCGCAACTGCTTCCGATTTAACTTAGATTCAATCGTTGTACATTCAAGAACCGAAAGGGTTTTATGGCAAATGGGTGAATGTTTGTTACTTTATTGGTCTAAATTCTAAAAGCACAATTACACGGATACTAATATTCCAAATAACAGTAGATTATCCATCTAAAAGCATGCACATGCCTCATACATACCATAGATCTAAATCATAATCATTAAAATCAACAACAATGAAATAGGAGAAATTAAATTAATTAATTAATTAAATAAAAGATCTCACATAATACGCTTTGAATCTATGATCCCGACTTGCTTCCCCTTTGACTTAGGCAAGAAATTAATTAGCCGAACATCATCGTAGAAAATATATACTAAAAATTAATAATAGATCTCTAAAAATATTAATTGATTGTTCTTCTAATAATACCTAGGTTCCTAATATATAAAAGTACTCCAAAGTGGTATCGGATACTAATTTTAGGGGTTAAAGATGTGACTCGTGCGTCGAGGAGCATCGTAGGGGTATTTTTACATCAAAAATCGGACTCTGCCATGTGTCACAGCGTGATTCGTTATTTTTCTGTTGCCGCGCCACGTGTCTCAACTTGATTGGTCCACTGCTGCACCGCCTCTGATGTGTCGCCGCATCATTCGCCAAACTCCTGGCGTGTTCGGTTGTGTGTGCTGACTCAGTGCCACGTGGCGCTTCCAAATTGACTGTAACACGTATTAATGAGCGCTGGACAAGTACGAGAGTGCCACGTGTTATGATGTGGCAAGGAGAAAAATTGCGCAACTCTGAGCAAAAATCTAGGAGTTTGTGCGGGCACGGATCTCGAGGCAAATCGCCAAGTCACGTAGAGTGCTTGATGTGTTCAAAGTTCATAGTATTGTCTCACATTCAGCGTGTCTGAATTCCCTAAATTGTTTCATAGTCTTTATTAGGCTAAATTCTTAATTTTATTTGTAATTTTCAAATTACACAGGCATTACAAAGTTGATCTCAAAGCGAAGTACCTTAAAAGCATTTTTTGATTGTTGCATGCATTTCGAGACAAGTCTCAATTATAGTATCCATGATTCGACCCCAACCTCTATTCAACGAATGCCTCATCAGTAGTTTAGGTTCATAATCTTGGTTTGATAACTGACTCAAATACTAATTTATTAATTTTATATTCTGTCCATTTACCTAGATTTATGCGACCACATTGGCCGCGTCTTGGATCGAACCGTGTTGATAAAGTTTTTGCTCGGCCTGTTCTCTCAAATTTGGTTTTATTCTTTTTCTTACTAACCAATTGATTGTTATATTATATTATTTTATTAATTATATCATACATAAAGTATACTATATATATAAATTTACATAATGTAAATCTTATATTCAATATATCTAACACGTTGCATATATATATATATATATATATTATTTTTAAAATTAACACGCATCTCGAGGAAAATCTTGAGATATGTGTGCATATCTCGAGGTGATGTTTACGCTCCTAAACCTTGCACAAATCTAGAGACATTTGTTAACACCATCATATCGCAGTGCGAATCTCGATGCAATCTTATCTTTGTGTCCAAATCATGATACAAATTTTGAGGTACACACCATGCACACATTCTGAGGCATACAACCATGCACAACACACATAAACTAACCCCATCATCATTATGCACACACACATACACATGCACACCATCTTCTCCAAATAAACTCACTCCATAATTGTACTTACCTCGATTAAAGAGGTCACCGTCGAATGGGGGTGGTCACTCAAATTGAAATAGGAGCCGAGAGTGGTAGAGGGAGACATTGGTGACGGTGACCGCCAGAGTCGCAAGGGGGCCGAGAGGGTGGTAGTGAGGTCGAGGGTACCGAGAGAGATGATGAGGGTCATGAGGGAGTCGCCAAGAGTGAGGAGAGAATACTCAGTGAAATAGATATATGAGAAGGATCGAATGAGGTGGGAATTCTTGGGTAGAGAGAGAGGGAGAGCATTGTTTGGGAAGAAAGAAAGAGTGACGTGAGGGGATGAGGTAAGGTGGGTGGGGGTGATGGGATAGGGTAGTTAGGCTTGGGTGTCACAAAATGGGTGGATATGTATTGTATTTTTATTTTTTTGTTTTTATTGACTATTTGTTTTGTAAATCAATCGATTTATCTAAACAATATGACACATTTAAACCTAATTAAAACTATATCTTAACACCTATAGTATACATTAATAAAATTTCTTCTATATAATTTTTCAGTAATGTAGCTATTTAAATGTGTTAATTTAATATATATACAATACGACCAATACACATACATCAACAAAAATTAATTATCTCGGCCTTGATGCTCATGGTTTGACTGAGTATTCTACGTGGGGATTAAATCAAGGGTCAAAACTTCAAATTATTGTGTGATTAGAATTTTTATTTTCCGAGTCGTTACATTAGAATACATACCAAAGACTGATTTCATTATGTCCATAACTTAGATATATGGAAAGAGATTTATTAGAATATACATATGAATGATTAAGCCATTTAGAACAAAGATTCCTAGACACTGTATGTGGAGGATCTTTATTCAGTTATAACACCAACATTAGCAAAAGTCACTATTATTAAAATGACAAAACAATCAAAGCAATATGGTGAAAAAATAAATTCATAGAAAGAAATCTTGTGAAATTAATAAAAAAACAATTAAGACATTAGACGATAAATTTGATGAGTTAAAAAGCATGGTTGAGTTGTTATTGAAAGATAGATCAATTTAAGTTAAATCTTGTGCTTTTTGCCATCAAACTAATCATATAATGTCCTTTGATACAACAAAACAAAATTGAAGAAGCTTATGCTATAGTGAGTCATTATGATGGACTTATTGAACCTAATTATATCTCTAATGACTGCACAAATTATCTATGATCGAATATAGGCAATGGTACAGACAACTAGGTTTATTGATCGCGACCACAAGTATAATGACACAATTGTATTGATAGTGTGACTAACTTATGTTGTATAAGGAGAATTGATCTTCAAATCAGTTTGTAACATGTCCTTTATTGGCATGAAATTGACTGAGGCTCCTGTGTCACATAAGATGTTTATAAACTAATGCCTATCAATGCTCAATAGTATGCATATGTATCTAGGATCTCTCCTTTTGATTGGTTGAAGTTTGTTGTGAATTTAACTTTGGTTGTGGCTTCTTTGGAACCAACTTGATATTATTTTCTTTCGGTGTTTCTTCATAAGGTCCTTCTTTTTGTTTTTTAGCTCTCAATTGCTTCTTCCCCTTCTTGTTATTTTCCAAAGCATTGATCTATTGTTGCTTGAATTATTCAAGTTCATCTTGCCTTACTTTTGTTCTGTAAAACAACTTAACCCTTTTACGCATTTACTTTTAATGTCTTACCATTATTGGTTATTAACTCTACCACGCCATAAGTCCAAGTAGCAACAACCTTGAATGGTTTTGACCACCAAAAACAGTTTCAGTCTTGAGTTATATAACAAGACTAGTTGTCCTAGCTCAAAAGATCGATGTAAAATCTTTTTGTCATGCCATTGCCTTGATTTATCTTTATACAACTTGGCATTTTTATACACATCCAATCTAAATTCATCTAGTTTCATCAATTGAAGCAATCTAGTCTTTCCTATAGCTTGAATATACATGTTGAGCTTTTTGATTTCCTAATATGTTTTATGCTTTAACTCTACTAGTAAGTGACTTGCTTTTTCATACATCAACCGATACGGAGATGTGCCAATTGGTGTTTTGAATGTCATCCTGTATACCCACAATGTTTCTTCAAAATGGAATGCCCAATCTTTTTTTTTGGTGTTAATTTTTTTTTTTTCTAAAATTTGTTTCACCTACCTATTGCTTACTTCAGCTTGTCCATTTGTTTGAGGATGGTATGAAGTCAATTTTTATGCCTATCCCATTACATTTTTAGCAATGTATCCAAGGCTCTATTATATAAATGCGATCCCTCGTCATTGGCTAATGCTCTAAGTGTTTCGAACCAACAAAAGATGTTTTTCTTTATGAATTTAATGTCCACTTTTGAATCATTAGTTGCGGTTGCTATGGCTTCCATTCATTTGGAGAAATAATCCACTGCTAACAATATATATTATTTTCCATTTAAGGTCGGGAATGGTCCCATGAAATCTATTCCTTATACGTCAAAGAGCTCAATTTCTTCAAAAGTGGTCTGTGAAAACTCCTGCCTTCAAGAAATATTTCATGTTCTTTGGCATTCATTGCAAGTTTGCAAAAAAATAAATGAATCCTTAAATAGATTTGGCTAATAGAATATGCATTGTAACACTTTAGCTGTCATTCTTTGTGCTCCAAAGTATCCCCCATATGGTGATGAGTGGTATCCTTCCAGAATGCCTACAAAATCCTCCTCTGCTGCACATTGTCGAATTAACCCATCATTACATCTTTTAAATAGACTCATCCCAAAAGTATGACCATCAATAAAAAATTTCTTTCTTGCAGCATTTGTTAAGTCTAGAGGAAACACATCGCACGCCAAATAGTTAACATAGTTTGCGGACCATGGAGCATCTTTTTTAACCTCTACCTTGTGCACTTTTTCTAATTTCTTTGTCTTCTTGACTACCATCGTATTAACCTTTTCTAGCTTGTACATCATTTGCTCTTGTCTTGGCTCATTCGTTGTTGTAATGCTCATCATGTAGATGATACTAACATTTTTTTGGGTTTCGTAATAGTGTCACTCAAAAATTGTCCTTCCTTCCTTGAATTTAAGGTAATGGCTAGCTGACCAATATGCCTCTCCAAGTTCTTGATGGATTATGATCTTTCATTATCCATCATTTTCATAGCTTGCTTCGTGTTATCCATTTCGGTCTCACGCTTCACATGGTGTTCCCGTTGCTTATATACATGTTGTACAAGAATTTCTCTATTAACTTTAACGAAGTCATCTCTTTGTTCTGCCTTAACTTCCCTTACTGGACTTGTTGATCAAAGCCTGGAGGTAATTTTAGTACATTATCAAGATTTCCAGATGAGATGTTGGGGTTATTGTTGTATCCTTGATAAAGCCTTTAAGGAGTCATTCCTCTCAGCCTAAAGTTATTTCCATAGCTCCGGTCGTTCATGAAGTTGATCTCCTCGAGTTTCATTCCTTGTTGTATGCCCATTTGATTTACCACCATGGCTTCGTGATTAACAAGTCACTATATCGCTTGCACTTGCGGACTTTGCTATCCCATTTGAAGTTTCGCCACTTGACTGCTCAGGTTGGGTAATTGTGCCATGATCGCAGCTTGCGAATCAATCTCATATAAGCCTTCTAGTTTCCCCACTGTGGAAGAAGTATCAGCTATAGAGTTCAGGGACATATGATCTTAGAGATCCAATGTTCCATCCTTATCTTTGGTTAGTAGAGAATCATCTGTTGTAATGGCTTCATGCCCCGAGGCCACCATTTGTGGTGCTACGCAGGTCCTACAACCCCGCTGACATTAAAGTCATGTCAACGGTCCTCGATATCCATGCTAACTTATTAATCAGCGATTATATCAATCAATTATTCGATTATTAGTTAGCATGTCGTTTGTCATTTATAGAGTTGCAAGTGAATAATCTATAATTTACAGTGGAAGTCTTAACATAACATAACCATAGATTTTTAACAACTTTCAAGTCATATAGAACATCAGTCATATTGTGGAAAACCTGAAATAAAATACATTGTATATCAGGCAAAAACATGCTGTGAAAAGTAAATATATATACATGTACAACGTCTATCAAGTCTTCCATAACCCCAAAAGTAAAACAAAATATCAAAATGAATATGTACTAGTAAGTCTTGGATTGTAAGCAATCAGAGATAGTCGCTTAGTACCTCATTGCCCTTACTAGTACTAGGATCTGCACTCAACCATCATAATAAAATAGATGACGAGTCCAATGAGTAGGATCCTAAAAGAAAACCACCGAGCATTCAATAATAAAGAAGCCAAGAATAATGTCAAAAAATAAGTGAAAATAAATAGGCAATTGTAAGATAATCGCATGCATAACTAACACCAATAGAAACCAAATAATTCTGTCATACGCAGACTAGACCGTACTTCGTCAATTTGGATGACCCCAGTGGTCACCATACTGGCTCACATCTGGACTACTAACAGGATATCGTTCTGTATCACAAATCGCCAAACACATGCACAAATGAGGTTAGCAACTCGAGTTACCATTCATCGAGGGTGCGAGTGGCAGGTGCTATGGTGTGGGGTACTAGAGCCTGTATAACATAACAACCTAATAAATCACGGCGGTGAACAAAACTACCGACTGTTATGCCAAATCAAAGCATTGATAAAATATGGATAATGAACAATAAAGAATACTATATATTAGAATTGAAACAATTAAATACTTAAGTGTATTTCTTAACATATTTACACACCTCAAATCGTACCATAAAGCCTCGAAAACACCCCAGTCCGACCTCGCTACAGTCCCGACTACCGTACCATAGCCCCCGAGCCCCCTAAGATCTATTTTGAGTGTTTTAGAGTGACTTATGGTGTTTAAGTTAAGTTTAAAGTTCTATTTCCCAAAACATCCCCTTAAGGACTTAATAAAGTTTCGATTTTCAATTTGGGATCATATGTTGCAGCGCAAATTAGATCATTATAAATTACAAATCATCGAGGACACTTGGAAGAAAAAATTTTGATTTATATCTTAGCTTTCTAAAAAGGTTTGGTTTGCAAAATTTTGATTTAACATGAAAGAGATATCGAATTTCAACCAAAAAGACTCAAATAGGAATCAAATCCGACCATAATTCTTGTAAAAATAATTTCTCCAAATTTATAGCTCCAAAAACTATAATTTTTTGTCACAAGGCTGTTAACATACTAACAACAACATACTAAAAGATGAGCTCAATCCGATTAGAATTGAAAGATTTATGCCTTGTCAAAATTCATTTTAAAAATCTCGTAATAAACTTTTAATTGCCTACTTGCAGAGCATTTTAGAGCTAGTACGAGTTTGAATTTCAAAATTTCTCTGACATAAAAGTTGTAGATATCTGAGCAACCTTTCCAACGACATATGATCCACTTAATTTGGAGTTTGTATGAGAAAGGTGTGCTAAATTTACAGAGGTTAGGTCATGAAATTTGCTAAGAACTAACATACATGCATCGAGAACTCATGAAACCCTAATTTATTGAAAAAACTAGTTTGAAACCATTATTGATCATCAAAATTAGTTTAAAACACTACGTTAGATAATAAAAATAGTAGCTTAATCTTTTAAATTCCTTGTTGCATAAAACCCTCCAAACTTGAGTTTCCATGTACACATTTTTCATAAATTTAAGCAAGTAAAGAGTGAGTTTTTGTACCTTATAATGAACACATGGATTTGATCTCCCTAGCTTGATTCCTCTAGTTGATGGCCTTCATTCCTCCTAGTTCTTGCTGAATTTTTCAGAACTCCAGCCCAAGAACAAACTTTGTTATTATTGCATGAAGAGATTTCCCACTAACTTAGTTATATATAGGTTATGTTAGAATTAATTGTGTTCACATATCTCGAGGTCAATCTAATGGTCCTTGTTAACTCCTACTCCACTAACTTCCATCTTTTTGATACCAATTCCCAACTCAAATCTCTTAGGATTCCATTCTTGTGCGAATCTCGTGGCAAATATATGAAATCAATTTCTCCATATAACTATTGTGACATCCGATAATTTTATAAACTTAATTAGTTACCTAATTAAGTATTTTCAAATTTAATTAGGGATTTAAGTATTTGGGGTGGGACCCAAGTATTATGAACCGGAGATCATAAATTTCGATATTATTTTTGCGTGCCTTGTGCATATTTGATGTATTATACACTATTTCGATGTAAAATAAGGTCAAGTGGAGTGCATACACGGTGTTCGTGAGTTTCAAAGTGTGTTGGAGATTTTTTCTCAATTTTGGTGAAATTGAGGTGCTTTCAGAAATTAACTTGGAGTTAAAAACAAGAGATAATCATGAAATTGAATAAAATAATGAATAAATTGGTGAGTGCCTAGTGACATGCGGGGTCGAGGGTGACATGTGTGGGATGTACAATAGTGTGCACACCCGATGGTGGTTATTGGTACACGTGACAAATTTATAATCGCGAAAATATATAGGTATTTATATATTTTATATATACAATATAGTATATATATATATAAATATATATAAACCAATCCTATAGTTTAAATAAAAAAAACTAAGCATTGGATTTGCTTCGAGATACGCATAGCGTGATCATCAAGGAAGTGAAATGGTTGAACGTGCTGTTAGTGATGTGTATACCTATTTTGAGATGCGCGTTGTCCAATCTCATGGAGAATAAAATGGTGCATGTTTATAAACATAAGATCTACTTCAACATACGTGATACGTATATCAAGGAGAACAATACAATTGATCTAACTTAAGGCGGTTAGGTGATGATTATCTTGCTTATAGCCACCAAGATTGACCTTGAGATACACAACACGTACCTTGAGGAAGATCATCATATATAAGGAGATTAACAAATGGTTGTTAATCTTTAGATTTACCTCGAGATTCGTGCAGTACAAATATTGAGAAAATCTTATATTTATCCAAGCAATACATCACCTCATTCAACGTTGGTTTAGAGACAACGATTGACCTTGAGATACATGGTACATATCTCAAGGAAGATCAAATTGTTTTATGATTATGGAACCATTAGATTTGTTTCGAGATTCTAGTGATGCAAATCCCGAGGAAATCTAATATATATTTTGCAAACGAAACATAAGCTCCTTACCACTAATTCGATGATTTCAACAGTGAGAGAGAGATCGATTAAGACTGAGAGGGAGGAAGAGAGAACGAGTGAGGGAGACTGATAGAGAGACCAAGGGACCGAGGCCTATGGTGAGTGATGGTTGTTATTGTTGTTGTTGTGTGGAGTTGGTGTGGTAGACTCGAACGAACTGCCATGACAGTTTGTCCTAAGAAGATGATGGCTGGGGATAGTCTCCCCTGCTCGATCCAAACCCAGCCCCAATGAAATCGAATAAAATGTTTTTAGTGAAACAGAGGAACTGGAGATATGAAGAAGATACGGGGGGTTTGATCCCTAATCGAATCGAATTGAGTCTGGTTCGGGGATTAAACCCCAAATTAAAAAAAAAAAGCTAATAAATTGAGAAAGAATTCAAAAAATAAGAAAAAACTCAAAAAAATTATATTTTTGGAAAAATAAATTGAAATTGTGGATTTTTATGAAAAATGAGAAATTTGAGATTTTTTAAGGATTTTTATCGAGGTTTTGCCTTATAGTGTGTGCTACGATACTCGAAAAATGTCCAAAATTTTTTAAAAAATTAACGCATAGTCTAGGTTAACTTTTGATTCCAAACCACAATTTGGAATCAAAATTAAGATCTGGACATCCGAGTAGTTGATTGGGTTTTTGAGTCGAGGAAGACCAAATAAAATATAATAAATTGAAAAAATATATTTAAGCCTAGACAATGTAATTCTCGATGCTAAACAATAATCTTGAGTAAAAAATGAATTTCGGCCATCGAAAAATTTATTTTGGAAGTATTTTAGGGGTTTCGAGACGCGATTGAATTAATTAAACTAGAACTAATAGGAAAAAGATAGTGGAATTGTTATGGAAACTTATCGAACTTATAAATGAATTGTAGGACTGCAATTCGAGCCCCGTGTAGACTATTTTACTAACTCGAAGCACAAAGGAGTTGTGATATTGTGTTTGTAAGGTTAAGTAAATTCCATAATAACCTTTACATTTTATGATTATAATTTCATATAAATTGCATCAATTCTTGATATTGCATTTTTGTTGTACATGCATACACAAATAGAGAGGATAAGGGAAATTTGAGTCTCCTTATAGCGTATACTATATCGTGGTTATAGAACATTATATTGTGCTTGAGGGACTGGAGTCAGTGATACTTTGAGTCTTGCGATTATCATGAAATCACGTTGAACCAGATTATACCCTCATAGTCTAGAGGAACGAGACTTGTTTAGTTATCCTTTCCGGGTATGAGTCCTTATTATTATTTACTTACTACTTTTTCGAGAATGTTGTTTGATTGTGCTCGGATAACAAATACGAGATGGGTTCATGATTTTATTTAAATTCTTTGGATTATATTCTTCATTTAATCTCTCAGATTATTATGCATTTGATTATTACAAGGGTACTAGATAGTGTAAGATTTACTTATCTGACATTATCATATTTTTATAATTGGATAATGAAAGGTTCTAGCGATGACAAAGGAAAGGGAAAGCTTTTCGACTGTTGGTGATTTTCTTAGTTCTTTTCTCTATGTATGTATTGGTTTTTGAATATATTATATTGTATAAATGGGTTTATGGGTTCGAGTATGATTAGGATCTCCTTTGGGATGACGAGAATGGTTTTAGGACTAATTGAGTTAATTTTTGAGTTAAGGTAATGTTAGCTTAAAGTTTTTAATACTTCAGATCTGGTTATAATAAATATATAATATCGTAAATGCAAATTTATATTGTTATGAGGTGGGTTGTGAGTCCTTCGGCATTTCCACCAAAGCTGAGCATGTTTTATTGAAGATTCTTGAAGGTCGAGTTTTTCAGTGTAGGCTTAAAAATATAGGAGGTGCAATCGAAAAAGCTTTTACGGAACTTTTAGGACTATCTAATTAATGTAAACAAACTTTAAGGTTTAAGATTCACTTAGAGTCCTTAGTTGTTGATAATATTTTATAATTGGTGAATACAAGATCTTAATCTTAATTATTTAATGATGGACAGGTGAAGGTTGCTAGATTATCAAGGGATTAAAGTAACCTAGGTCGGTCAGACACCGTAACTAGGTGGGGTATGACAATATTGGTATTAGAGCCTCAATTTGACTCAATTGAGGATAAAACTTTGGTTTAGAAGCAAAAGGTGGTTGATCGCCATTAGTTGGGAAGTAACACGATGGTACAGGGTTGAAAAGTTTAAAATTTTTATTATTATGTTATATTTGTGTTGTATGTATGTATTATTGCTAGATATGCGATAGGAAGTTTATTCATTTTTTTATGTTCGAAACGTAACTCATAAGATACGACGAGTAAGATTAGAAAATGATAATTAAAGAGAGAATAAGCTTGTAAAATGAAATTGAGCATAAATGGATGTGAAATAGACTTGTGAAGTTTGAATTCACAAAGGGGTTGTGAGTAGTACGGTACTGATATAATTGACGAAAGTGTCAGTTATGAAACCAATATGAAACTGGTTGAAAGGGAAGTCCGAATGATTCATGTACGTAAGTATTGAACATGGATTCCTTTAAAATTAAAAGTATCGAACCATTATAATTTTTAAACACTTAAGAAAACATTAAAATAGACTTAAATTAAGTCTCAAGCAATTGAGAATCGTTTGGAAAACATAATATGAAATTGAGACTTTTGGGAAACATAAGATATGGATATCTTTGATTTTAAAATAAAGTTATTGTCGGTTGCATGGTTAAATCGGGAAGACTATTCTATAAAATATTGGTTTGATTCATAATCAACTAAGAGTTGTTTTCGAATGAATCTCAAATGAAAAGAAAAAGGAAACATGTAGTTATTGAAAATGTAAAATGGAAACTGATTAGACTAACTTAATCTAGACTTAGAAATCACAATGAGATTGTGATTGGATTAGTCAAGTTGTTTAAGTCAGTTTCTAAGAAAATAAAATACTTTGAAGTAAATTATTGTCTTCTTTTCGACACAAAGTTTCAAGTGAAAAAAATGAAATAGAACCATATTTTAAAACAATAAAACGACTTCTTTATAGAAATAATGAAAACTTTGATTGTTTATTACTCAAGATACTTATCCTTAAGTGACATTGAGTATAGTTGTTCTATAAATCGAATAAAGTATTGATAAAATGAATGAAAATACACGAGTTAGAAGTATTCTTTATTAACACTAGATTAGGTGTTGTTATGAAGCAAAGATCAGTGAAAATTCTAACTCGAAAAAAATAATGATAGGATCAACATGTTAGAAGTTAAGGTGTTGGGGAAGTAGTCTAATAATAGCTTGGATTAGCTATTTAACATCAATACAAGTGATTATTTTTTGAGATTCGAAGTACCTAATAATCACTTCAAACGACATTAAGTCATGCCACTTATCACTACCACATAAAATATAATAAAAGAATAAATAGACATACTGATTAAGAATTAATAAGTGAGTAGTATAAGACGTTAGTATTAGCTCCTATATTATGAGAATTTTTATTTATAAGACTTAAAAGATTGAAATAGCATTCTTTAAAAGTGTAAGTAGTCGTTAATATAATCAGAGTTTGGAAATTCAAATTCTTCTACTCTTCAGTTGAATAATAATGGAAAGGTAAATTCATCAACAATAATTTGTTGAATAATAAGATATAAAGTTATCTTATATAGTTTCTTAAAAAGTATCGAATTTCTTTTTGAGAAAAAAAAGTCGAGATATTTGAGACTAATAGAAATAACGTAAGGCAAAAACAAATAGTTTAACTGTTTGAGTAGTGAAGTTTCTCTTTTTCGAATTAAGATTAGCTAAGGAAGACTTCGATTCATTAGATAATAATAAGAAGTCACACCATCCTTTGTTATATTCTTGAAAAGAAGAGATATAAATTGCATTTCTAAGTCAAGATTAAGGAGCTGTAACTGGCCTGGTTATTGAGTGAAAATCATGGTAAGTTTATAAAGGGACTAAGAGCAAGATTAATGTGATAATAGCTTAGATTGATAAAAACTGAACGGAATAGATTCAATGTATAGAATCAAATGAAATGTTGAGATGACTTGTAACTGCTGGAAGTGATACGAACGGACTCTTTAGTTAAGCTAAGTGACACACGTCGAACACGTCAATAAAGTAAAGTTTCCTAAACCAACTATTTTGTAGAATAGCGGCAAATGGTCGATCTCAAAGAGACTGGTTGTCTTTCTTAGGTTAAAACAACAAAAAAGAAAATCGGAGGTTTTAAAATAAATATTAATTTAACTAACTAATCTAACTAAATTAAATAAATAAAATAACTAAACTAATTTCTAAAACAATTAATTAATAATTAAATAACACCTAAATCTCAAGTTCTACAAATCAAAATCAAAATTCAATAGCAATTATGGTCTTCAATCTTTCCCAAAAAGTTATTAATTTAAATTCTCCTAGATTAGCTATAGAAAATCGACATCCGCCAGAAATTCTTAATTTCCCTAATTTTGATAGTCAGGACATCCGCCACTAACTACTTGTGACGGCCCCAATTTCTCACAAATCGGGCACCGCCCGACTTAAGCTCACGTGGACCCCCGAGCCAGTCTCGTAAGGTCAATGAGAGCCTAGTAAGCCTTCAAATCCATCATTATCAGTAAATTCAAAAGTTTTAAGTTGAGTTATTAGTATTTTTCGATGTTTTACAATTTAGCGGAAGCAACTAATACATTTAATAACTCAACAAAAAGATCAGGAAGTTAGGCAACCTAATTGTGGAACCCAGCATAAATGTATCATATATCCAATGTACATTTTAAAACCACATATAGTCACTATCTCGGTCCCACATCGGCACGCGACTCGAGGCGCGTCCTCGTTCGTGTTTCGGCTCGCCGAATTCCTTGCATAGTTAGCATTATCATCTCAAATTGGATTCAGACATACGTATTTCGACGAATGGGTCCCACATACGACCTTGACTTGACACGTGGCATAAGTCAAATTTTTCGAGCCGTTACACTACTTACCTAATTAATGTATAACCCTAGACATCCGTCAATCAGGTTTAACACACTAACCGCAGTAATATAGATATATGTGAACACTAATCCTAAATAACCGGGTCGCAACAGCTACCGATTTAACCTAGATTCAATTGTTGTACATTCAAACACCGAAAGGGTTTTACAGCAAACAGGTGAATGTTTGTTACTTTATTGGTCTAAAAGCACAATTACACGGATACTAATATTCCAAATAACAATAGATTGTCAATCTAAAAGCATGCACTGGCCTCCTACATACCCTAGATCTAAATCATAATAATTAAATCAACAATGAAATAGGAGAAATTAAATTAATTAAATAATAAAATAAAAGATCTCACATAATATGCTTTGAATCCATAATTCTGACTTGCTTCCCCTTCGACTTAGGCAAGAAATTAATTACCCGAACATCATATTCAAAAATCTATACTAAAAACTAATAATTAATCTCTAAAAAAATACTAATTAATTGTTCTCTAATAATACCTAGGTTCTTAATATATAAAAATACTCCAAATTGTACTCTGATACTAATTTTAGGGGTTAGGGAAGGTGACTCATGCGTCCAGGAGCATCGTAGGGGTGTTTTTAGATAAAAAATCGAAGTCTGCCATGTGTCTGCACATGATTCGCTGATTTTAACTGTCGCGCCACGTGTCCGTGTCTGATTGGCCACCGCCTTTTACCGCCGCATTATTCACGAAATCTGTTGTGTTTGTTGTATGTGAGGTGAATCAGCGCCACGTGTCCGCGTCTGATTGGCCAGAACACGTATTAATGACGCGCTGGACGAATGGGAGAATGCCACGTGGCAACGCAAGGTGGCGTGGCAATGCGTGGCGGTCTCTCATTGGTCGCCGAAACTATAGTCTGCTGACGTGGCATATCCTCATTGGTCGCGAATCGGTGTATTGACGTGCTATTTGCTTTAAATTTCCACGTGATATCATCCGATTGGTCCAGTGGCTTTTCACGCTGATGTGGCATCACCTTATTGGCTGTAATATCATGTCTGCTATTCGACACACCGCACAACACGTATTTCGAGGCAACTGTCCGGCCTCCGATCACTGCAAGTAAATACTCCATTTTGAGTATTTTTCCACCACGAATTCAACCGCGCACTCTGTTTTACCTAAAAATGACCAAAAAATATAATTAAATATATATTTTAAATACTTTTAATAATTAAATATACTAAAATAGACTATTAAATACTTATAAATACCGACTTATCAGTAAGACAGTGGAGTAGTTGTGCATGACCAAAAGTCTAAGTAACTCCATTTCATAATCACGATTCATTCACAACATATAAGATCGGTGTGACACATCCACCCATTTTTGAATAATCAAATGAATTAATGACAGTCGGTATAAAAGAGTCTATGAAGTTTTGTTGGAGTCAATTGGAGGCCGAAGTATAGGCAACTTAATGGTTAATATATTCTCACATTAGTATAAAAATGAAAATTTCAGGTTAACGAGTCTCGATCAAATTAGAATATCAAACTATAAGTTTGATGGAACTTAATATATCTTCACAAAGATCTTACAAAGAGTCAAACTCCAAATGTTGAAATTTTTGAATCAAATTAGTGTACAACTAATATTATTGAATATATATTATACATTGGTTCAATTGTGGTGCTACACCATCTGATTAGTCGGTGGTGAAGTTTAAAGAACTAGTTATTGTAAATTGGAGATGATGTAAGATACTAGTATGTTGGTGAAGTTATAAACGAAATGAAGAGAAATGCATGAATTACATCTCAGTTAGTTTTTTTTATTTGTATTGGTTAAGAATATTGAATAGATGAGAATATGTCTGACTGGATATGTTGGAAGAATTGAGTAGGCTTCCATTGTAATTAAGGGAAGTCATAAATGAATTGGGCATAGGCACAAATAGATATCATATTTATAACTTGCGTGAAATACAAGTTAAAAGTTATAATATAAGTGTATAATCATCGAATATGTTGATATCTCTATTTAGAAACATATGTTTGCTCAAATTAAGGATAACTGTCTCTATTTAGATAATGAGAGAAGTTGATGAACAGTAAGTGATTAAGATATGAGTTTGTGGGAGATCTCAGTAAAGTGAAAAGAATAAGGTTTTTGATGAACTCATCATTAGAGAATAATTTGATGAAGTTAGAAAAGTCGATAATTTACTAACCAATCAAAGAAGAAGTTAAATGAATTAGCTGACGGGTTGGAATTGCTAATCACTTTCTAGTCCATAATATAAATAATATTGCAAGTAGACATTTAGAGAATGAGTGAGAGTTGCACAATGTGTCAGGTTTCTTTTTTTGATAAGATTAAAATTTGAGATCTCTTGTCATGGGGTGGCAAATGTATTATGGGATCTAAAGTCATGGGATGGCTTATGCAATTTCTGATTTCTGGTGGAGAACGTTGGAATGGTGATGGATCAGATAGACATGCAACTCTACTTACTATCTAATGTTGTGCTCAAATATTATTTGTATCGATATGTAATTTTAGACTGATGGTTGTCCAAGAATTAATCTGTCGATAACTCAAATAAAAAGGGATGATTAGTGATGTGAAAATAACTGGGATGTGTACCAGAGTTTGGGTGGATATGTAAAGAATTATCAATGGATTATGGAATAGTATTTAGATTAGAATGACAACTGTGTTATGAAAAGTAAGATAGGTTAGGTTTTGCTATGTTCTAATACTTGAATGAGACTTAAGGTATGAGATGAGAAATGAAGTAAGGTTTTCGAATATTCTACAAATTTAATTGTTTAACTCGTCAAAAATTACCAAGGTTGGCAAGGTAATGGAGATAAATTTTCATCAAATTAAGGATTTGAAAATGAAAAGTTAAAATGATTATGATATTTACCACTGTGTTGTTGAGTACAACGAAAGTGATTGGGTCCACTTAATGGTTCACTTTGGAATGATTTTACAGGTTTGGAATAAAATAATTATATATGAAGATTCAGTTTCTCACATCTCTTTTGGTTCAGTAACCTGTAAGTTTAAATTTCGAGGACAAAATTTTTAATTAGTTGGGAAGATTGTGACATCCGAGAATTTTATAAACTTAATTAGGAAGCTAATTAAGTATTTTCAGATTTAATTAGAGATTTAGGTATCTGAGGTGGGACCCACTTGTTACAGATCAAATATCATAAATTTTAATATTATTTTTATGTGTCGTGTGCCTATTTGATGTATTATACCAAGTGGAGTGTATACGTGTTGTCCGTAAGTTTCAGAGTACGTTGGAGAGTTTTCTCCGATTTTGGTGAAATTGAGGTATTTTTCGAAAATTAATTTTGAGTTAAAAATAAGAGATAGTCATGAAATTGAATGAAATAATAAATAAATTGGTGGGCGCCTAGTGACATACGGGGTCGAGGGTGACACGCGTGGGAAGTACAATAGTGTTCACACCCAAGGGTGGTCGTTGGTGTGCGTGGCGAATTTATAGCTGCGAGAATACATAGGTGTTTATATACTTTTATTTATACAATATATTTTATATATAAATATGTATATAAACCAATCCTATAGTTTAAATCAAATAAAAGTAAGCATTGGATTTGCCTCTAAATACGCGTAGTATAATCATCGAGGAGGTGAAATGGTTGAACGTGTTGTTGGTGAGATATATATTCGTCTCGAGATACGTGTTGTCCAATCTCAAAGAGAATCAAGTAGTGTATATTTATAAACATAAGATCTACCTCAAAATATGCAATACGTATCTCGAGGAGAACAATCAATTGATCTAACTTAAGGCGGTTAGTTGATGATGATCTTGTTTATATCCACCTAGATCGACCTCAATATACGTGCCTCAAGATTTGTAAATGGTTGTTATTTATACCCCAATGTAGTGTGTAAATATCATATTTTGATGCGCCAAAGTCTCCAATTTTAGTTAATAAATACTTATTATTGTTTGTTTTGTGTTTTAGACTATGTTCGATGAAAAAGAATAAAAGCAGAGAATGTTGGAGTTATTTTGATGATATGTCTCGAAGAATGTGCTAGCACGCGTTACAGGGCAGTCGTGTGGGACCCGCGTCAGGCCATGGCGATGGTCGGATGATGGACAAGTGTGTTAGAGCTTCAAAGTTGAATAAAATCATCAAATTTGGTTTTTATACAAAGCAAATCAAATGTGGTTCAACAACCATAAGATCAGCCTCCAAACATGTACTTCTATCTGATTAGAAGTAATGAAGCAAGCTGAGCGACGTAGACAACGGAGCACATAGGCAACACGAGTTCTAACAGCCGTCCAGACTCTCCTCGAGATGCATATCAATGCAATGATCGAATGAAGCTATTGAAAATGTCCCCACGCATGTCCGTTATCACTCCTATGTGCGTCTTTACCAGCTAATACTCTCCTCAACTGATGCGTAAACACTATTTTAACCATAGCCATGGATCGGCCTAGGCGCACGAGTAGTCTCCGTTTCACTCCCCAATGCTCTCTCACTAACCATCAACGATGCGTCTCTCACAGCTGATAAGTTGATTATTATATATTTTTATTAGTTTAATTTACTATATTTAATTATGTAAAATCTCTAAAATATATATTTAATTATATTTATTAGTCATTTTCAGGTGAAACAGAGGGCGCGGTTGAATTCGTGGCGAGAAATACTCAAAATGAAATATTTACATGCATTGATTGGACGTCGCACTATTTGCCTCGAATTACATAGGTAGAATAAGAGACAACAGCAGAAGGCCGCCACATGTCACTTTGCCATTGGATAAGCATGTCATTTCCAACGTTTTCCACCAACCACCGCTTGACATATGGCAGTCAACGGCTTTAAGCACGTCATTGCACATTGCTCCTCCAATAGGAAGCCGCCAAGTGGCGTCTCACATCATCACATCACAGATAAACCATTTCTCCTCGTTTAGTTGCTTTTCAATTTCCTCAGGATGCGCGTAGCACTATCTCCCAGATTTTCGCCGGGTTTCTGCACAAGTTTCTTCACTGCCTCTTGTCGCCACCTGTTGGTCTCCCACTACACCAGCACGTCATTATACAGTTTCTTCACCAATCACATAGCGCAACATAAGCACACGGTAGCAGATGAACCAATCAGCCAAGGACACGTGGACAAAACGTCATTTACACCCCAAAACAGCCATACGATGTGCCTTGACGCATGTGTCAATAAAGATTCCACAAAATTAGTTATTCTCACCTCCCGGGACCAATTTTTAGTAGTTTATATATTAGGAACCTTAGAGTATTATTAGATAATACCGATTATTATATTTTTAGCATCACTTCTCTCGATGATTGCCTAGGTCAGCGGGGAAACAAGTCGGGATTATGGATTCATGACATATTATGTGAAATCTTTTATTTTATTATTTAATTTAGTTTAATTTCTCCTATTTCATTGTTGTTGGTTTTAAGATTTATGGTTTAGATTTAGGGTATGTATGTGGTCAGTGCATGCTTTTAGGGGGGACAACCTATAGTTATTTGGACCATTAGTATCCGTGTAATTGTGCTTTTGGACCAAGAAAATGACGAACACTCACCTATTTGCTGTCAAGCCCTTTCGGTTCTTGAGTGTGCAACAATTGAATCTAGGTTAAACCGAGAGCGGATGCGATCCGGTTATTTAGGGTTCGTGTTCCTACAAATTCATATTACCGCAGTTAGTGTGTTAAACCCGATTGGTGGATGCCTAGGGTTATACATTATTAGGGAAGTAGTTAGTGGCGGATGTCCTGACTATCGAGATTAAGGGAATGAGGAATTTCTGGCAGATGTCGATTTTCTATAGCTAATCTAGGAGAATATAAATTAATGACTTTTTGGAAAAAATCGAAGACCATGATTGCTATTGAATTCTGATTCTGATTTGTGGAACTGTAGACCTAGGTGTTTTCTTAAAACTATTTGAAAGTTATTCTTATTATTTTATTTATTTAGTTTAGTTAGTTAAATTATTTATATAAAACCCCTTATTTTCTCTTTTTGTTATTTTTTACTTAAAAAAGACTACTAATTTTTGTGGGATTAACCATTTGTTATCATTCTACAAAATAGTTGGTTTATAAACATTATTTTATTGATATGTTCGGTGCGCATCAATAGCCGTGAGAATAGGCCTCAAACTGCACGTCGTCCTTATCTCTAGCATCTATAGCTGTCGATAATCCTAGGCAGACTCATAATGATCGCACTTCAACTCTCGTGCGTCTCTCATAGCCTCTTAATCATCCACGAATGACGTGCAGGTCTCTATTCCCACGATAACCTATCGTAGATGATCCTTGGTACATGTGCACGGCTTGATTTCTTCACAGAACATATGGTTTCACCCCTCCATTCGATACCTGGTAAACTGTTCTTTCACAATTATGCAAGAATTGATATAACTAGGGACTTTATTGAGCAACACGTGGAGACAGACCAGAGACGCCAAAAAACAAAACTCTCAACCTCATTATTTTCACTATTCCCTCGCCAACTTTTTCTTTTATCATTATTTTTGTAATTTGATTTGGCAAGACAAGACTTAAATCTCTAAGCCATGAAAGGCTAAAAAACTCTTCTAACCTGGGTGGAGGAGGAGTAATGGAGACTCAAATTTGACAAAGCAATGTGAGATTTTCTTTTTTTATACAAATTTTCAGTTATTTCTTTTATTCTTCTTGTTATTGTGTTAATTCATATGATTTGAACTAGGGTTTTTATAGTCATGAATACACTTACCTTGGTTAGAACCTATTGCTAGTTCATCGATTTGCATCCGTAATTATGTAGATCATTGGGCAAATGTAGCAAGCAAATAGCCCAATTGGTTCACTCCTTTTTTGTCTATCTCGCATGACAAGAAAATCTAGATTGAATCAAACATGCTCATTATTTTGATTGTTTAGGGCTAGTGATTCCATCAAGCTTAATGCGGCTAGTTTGGTAAATTTTTGGTTGCTTTACTTAGGTTTACATGTTTGATAGGGAGTCTTTTAATAAATTTAGGGAATCTATGAGTGTTAGGTGCTTTTCAAAGATTTATAGCTAGCCTAAGAAATGCATTTGGAATATATTTTTATGCGAAAATTGATGATCGTTTCTTGTTCATTTCTAGTTGATCTCGTGAATCTCCACGACCTAGGTTAGTCTTTTATAATTAATTTCATCACTCTGTTTACATTCCTTTGTTGGCATACTTACTTGTTTTTGTTGCCTATATGTGTTTAATGTGCATACCTTAGTTCAGGTTTATACGTCCTTCATCGAAATCAGATTTTTCTTATTTTTGTCCCCTAAAGTACCATAATTCCTTGAGGTTTAACCCCTTGACTTGCCACTACTACAAAATAATATGAAAAATGGTTACCTAATAAGGGTTGTATTGCTTTTGTTGCTCTCGACAAGCATCAAAGACTACATTGCAAATGTTTAAGTTCATGTTCAAACTTTGTTTAGATTGATAAACTACTCAAATATATTCAAAATAAACATTGTAATAAAATAAATAAAAGACATTAATGAAAAACACCTCTTATTGAATACTTGAATCTTCAAAGTGTCTTTAAAAGCATGAACTATAAAACTAAACTAAACTCAACTGAAAATAGTCTAAAACTAATAAATGACACTTAATTTTGAAACCTGAGGGTCACATATATATAGTA
The DNA here is from genome assembly GCA_039657365.1 of Stephania yunnanensis. NCBI lineage: Eukaryota > Viridiplantae > Streptophyta > Magnoliopsida > Ranunculales > Menispermaceae > Stephania > Stephania yunnanensis. The sequence continues at coordinate 27,743,421 of CM077580.1, forward strand.
TTTTATAGTGTACATATCCCAATCGAACTTAAATTCCTTAGTTTAATCAATATTCTCGTGGCTGACATCAGCGAATCCTAACCGAATCCTCATTCTTTGGAACATCGTTGGAAAAATATGTGGAATGATGACTCTGCAGTTCACCGATTTGTGTAACGAATCCTAGTTCATTTTTTGGATCGTTGATGAATTGCTGGACTTCTCTACTGCCAATTTATGTAGCGAATCCTAGTTTATTTCTTTACTCTTATTCCATTTTTCTTTAATTTCTTCATCTAACCTTAATATAACCCGAAATCACAAAAATAAGAGAAAATCCAGTGTAACATAGCCTTTTACGTCTAAAATCACCCTAAAATATACTATAAATTACAGTATAATTATTGACTTATCATATAACTTCAAACTCATCACTTTTATGTACGAAGCAAAGGCATACTCTCAATTATATTCTTTTTTCATTCTTCATTTTGATTTCATAATTACTTACTCTTATTCTAAAACATAAGTGATCATTAAATAGAATAGAAAAATTAAAAGAACAACCTCTTAAATGACAATTGAACCCTCGTTATGCAACACACCTCAGAACTTAAAGTTCAATCAATACCAAGCCATACCATTATATAGGCTTTCTCGATTCCCACTGACAAGCATCAAGCTTACGATGAATAATCTAGAATCTCAAGATACAAAAATTACTAAATCAATCTCAATTTCAAATAATATTTAAAAATGTTACAACAATCAAAGTCGATAAGAATTTTTTTAAGATACCAATAAATATTATCATCCTATTCAATTATTGGAATGTTGGAAAAAGATGTACTTCATTCGACTTAGCTATAAGCGCTCGAGCTAAATCTTTTATTTAAGAGTTTTTATAAACATTATTCCATTTTTCTATATATATTTTTTTTCTCCCATATTTTTTCTTTTTCATTCCTATGGCTCATAGCTCCATTTCCTTTGGATATCGTTATTATTTTTTATAGGAGTTCTTTCTTACATTTTTCCAGGCTGCGCTCAGTGATTTCCATCTCAGCTATCTGCAGGAGTTCTATAGAAACGATGTTCTCGAATGCTCCTTTGTCAATAATAGTTGAATGCACCATCAGAGCTACTTTCCCAAAAATGCACGAGATATGGATGTATGTTGGTGGCTCTTCCTTATGTCTTGAACTGCATATCACCTTTAATCGATAATTCTGTGTCAACTCTCTACCTTCAGGCACCCTGTTCCTCTTTTCCTGCCTCTTTCTCTTCTTCTCTTGTTCTGTCTCGCCCGTCATCTTCAAATGTTCTACAAAGAGTTCCATACTATTCTGCAAACCATCATCAGTAGAGGACAAAATTGTATGTATAGTGGAAACATTAGAAGGTAAGTCCATATAGTCGGGAACAACAAAGTGAACTACCTTATCATCATGCTCGAGTGAAATCTTACCACTAAACACATCAATTTTAGCTTTCGTTGTTTTCATAAAAGGCCTCCCTAACAAACTAAAATAAGTTTGGACACTGAAGTGTCCTCCATGTCAATAACATGAAAACCAACAAGAAAGATTAGGTCCTCGATGTGAATAGTCACGTATTCCGACGTACCAATTGGTTGGATTGAATATTCGTCTGCTAAATGGATGGTTATGTCAGAACGCTTTAAAGCATGATCATGCATGGATAAGAAAACAAACCATGACATGATATTTATAGATGCACCTAAGTCAAACATCGCCTTTTCTACAAGCAAACCTCCTACTGTGCAAGTAATAATAAATATACCTGGATCAACACATTTATGTTGTGTATATGTGTTGCCTGCTAGGATATTCTCCTCTTCCTGTTCAAAAAGTCTGGCGATGTCAAACGGTTCGCAAGACTCTTCGACCTCTAGCTTAATTCTCTCCTTTTTTTTTCAAATATGTCTTGGCTTTCACATATTCCTCGAATTGTTTCTTGGTAATGAATGGATACCTTTTCGAATACAATCTGTAACGGCCTGAAAATTTGACTTGTGCCACGTGTCAAGTCAAGGTCGTATGTGGGACCCACTCGTCGAAATACGTATGTCCGAATCCAATTTGAGATGAAAATGTTAATTATGCGAGGAATTCGGTGAGCCGAAACACGAAGTGGGACGCGCCTCGAGTCGCGTGCCGACGTTGGATCGAGATATAGTAGATTTATGTGGTTTTAAAATGTACATTGGATATGCCTTGTGATGCGTGTAGCGCGAGTATCGAGATTTTGACATGAGGCGGGTTGGTGCCTCGAGATGCGCATTGCACGAATATCGAGAACACTTTGATTTGAAATTGAAAAGGATAAGGATTAGGAGAAAAGAAAAATATATATGACGGTGGATCGTGAAATTAAAATGTTCGTTTGTATTCCAATATATGTTGCGAGGGTTGCCCTGACATATATTGATTGGAGGGACAGATTGGTGCGTTCTTTGCTTAAAGGTTGCGGAGGAGCCTAGCTTGTCGCGGAGGAGCCCAGCCCTACAGAGTAAGATGGGGGTATGGCCTTGGACGAGTATGCCCTTGGGCGGGTATGGCCTTGGGTCTTCTTTCATAAAACACCATTGTCCTTTGAGACTTGTTTCAATTTCGAAGACGAAATTCTAATTCGTTGGGAAGACTGTAACGGTCTGAAAATTTGACTTGTGCCACGTGTCAAGTCAAGGTCGTATGTGGGACCCACTCGTCGAAATACGTATGTCCGAATCCAATTTGAGATGAAAATGCTAATTATGCGAGGAATTCGGTGAGCCGAAACACGAATTAGGACGCGCCTCGAGTCGCATCCCGACGTTGGATCGAGATATAGTAGATTTATGTGGTTTTAAAATGTACATTGGATATGCCTTGTGACGCGTGTAGCGCGAGTATCGAGATTTTGACATGAGGCGGGTTGGTGCCTCGAGATGTGCATTGCACGAATATCGAGAACACTTTGATTTGAAATTTAAAAGGATTAGGATCAGGAGAAAAAAAAAATATATATATATTATATATATATATATAAAGAAGGGATAAGGATTGGAAAAGAAAAGGAAAAAAAAAAAAAAAAAGATCAGAGAGCTCGGAAGAGAGGAAGAAAGGAGAGAGGGCGGAGCGGTGAGAGGAGGAGATCGGCGACGGCGGCTCCCGGCGCGGCGAGATCGGCGTAGTCACGGTGGTGGTCCACACGGAAGCCGCGAGAGATGAGCAGGGGCGGACCAGCAGGTGGCGGTGGCTACGCGGGAAGCTCGGCGGCGGCTCCGGGAGTTGGACGCGGACGCCGGCGAGCTCTTCAGTAGCTGGACGGCGGCGGCGGCAGCTTGCGGACCGGCGGATCGGTTGCGAGAACGGCGGCCAGCAAAGATCGGCAGCGACGACACGACGCGACGAGACGCGAAGCGATTCCGGTGAGGGACGACGGCCAGCGGGTGGCGGCGCCGGCGACCGGAGAGCGGCGGCGCGCCGGTAAGCGGGCAGCGGCGCCGGCGAGGCAACGGCAGCGACGCGGTAGCGGCGACGACACGGTGAACGGCGCGGGTCGACCGGTCGAATGCGCGATTTCGACGAAATCGCGACGACGCGGTGGAGGTGAGATTTGTTTCACAAAATTTCAGTTTGATGTGAATAATTTGAAATAAAATTATTTAATTGGTAGAAATGGACACTAGGGACTTATGAGTCGGGTGTCGGGTGCGCAAATCGAGACGCGAGAGAATTCGCGATTTCTCGAGGTAAGTAAACCAGTTAGGAATTTATACAATATTTCATGTTTCTCCATTGACTATTGTTTATTGTTGTTCACTGCTTGTGATGATAGCTATCGTTTAACTGTTGTCGATTGAGGGGGTCCAATGGCAAGCGAGTCATGGTTACTGTTTATCTGCGAATATGAGCTCTTATCCGTACGCCGTCGATATCTCCCAATTGAGTGTACGTTGGGGGCACTTATCCGGGTCCGTAGATATCTCATAGTCGGCAGGGGTTAGGGTTGGGAGGCAAGGGGGCTCGCCCTAACCCGAGTCTTCGGCTTTTGCCACGACTCAACGACTTTTTGGTCGGGACTCCTTGTTATTTGGCATCACTCATCGATGGATTGTTTACAGTCTGGTATATTCATGCGTTCTTTATTCCTTTCGATATATTTGCATGAATTCGACTGCTTTGGATATCGTGAACTGTTGTTTTGGATATTGTGAAATGTTGTGTATATGTCCTACTGGATTTACTTACCTGGGCTCGTCATTTTTATATTTGACTGAGTGCAGAGCCGCAGACGCGTAGCAGAGGGAAGACTTCATAGCTAGGTGACATTTTTGTATATTTCGTATTTACTCTCCTCTGATGATATTACTGGGTTCCACAATTAGGTTGCCTAACTCCCTGATTTGTTTGTTGAGTTATTGAATGTGTTAGTTGCTTCCGCTAAAATTGTAAATCTCGAAAAATATTAATAACTCAACTGTAAAATGTTGAATTTGAGAAAAATGATGGATTGGAAGGCTGACTAGGTCTGCGTTGACCTTGCGAGACGGGCTCGGGGGTCCACGTGGGCTTAGGCCGGGCGGAGCCCAATTCGTGAAAAACTGGGGCCGTCACACAATCTCTGAGGAAATGGTGCCTTGTGTTGGATGATATCAATCCATCTTCCTTTCTTAGTACTCTTCTCGGCTTCTTAGGTCATATATGATGCATCGATATGTGAAATAACATTCACATGCACGTTAGGGTTTGAGACTGGCTGGGACGACAAATTTCCTTGGTTACTTGCTTGGCCCATCTAAGCTAACATGTCAAATAACCTAGCTTGCAATTCCTTGACAAAAGCTTTAGTCCTAGCCTCATACTACTGTTGTAATAGATCGACTACTTAATTATCCCCTTTAAAGTGGGTCCCTGTGGCTGTGGTGGTTGGCTTTATAGTGCTACCAATAATGGTTGTCCCCTGGGCACAAAATTCTGGCAGTACTAATCTTTAGCAGCATAGTTAAAGTTATGATTTCTATCATTCCCCTATAGAAATTACTTTACTACCCAAATTGCCCTGCTGGTGCTCATGGGAACTGCCCTGGTGCCTTTACCTTCATAGTATCCTCGAGGAGTTGAGGAAATTCGTCTGTAAAGTGACTCGGCTCAAAACAAATCCCGCAAGCTTTCGCTTTGCCCTTATCTACCATCATCTATTTGACCATATACTTGAGCTCCGATAAATCGTTCTCAAGTCTACTTTTCCCTGAGAATTTCATAGCCCCTCGTCTCTTACTAGTCATTCCATACTACTTAGCTTGGTCGGTTACTTTTTCAATGTATCCTCTAACCATAATCGGTATGATATCGGATAGACTATTGTTGCACACTGGATCGAGAAGACTTTTTTTCATTGTATGTGAGCCCTTCATTAAAGCTTTTCATCAGAGATTTCTCGTTGAGACCATACTGAGGACATGCCCTGCATAATCTTTTAAATCTCCTCAATACTATGACAATGACTCATCATCCTTCAAAATAATATGGGATATCTCCCTCCTAAGCTGAGTGATCCTCCTAGCTGGCATATAGTCATCCTAGAACTTCTAATGTAGCTCATTCTAGTTTCTAATGGAACCGATCGGTGAGAAGAATAACCAGTCTTATGTAGCATCTTTGAGACAGAAAGGAAACGCATTCAGTCTCATTAGATAAATATCAATTGTAGCATGTTTCATGCCTGCCACAACTATCTCAAACTATGTGAGGAACTTTTTAGGATCATCATTCTCTTTCTCGTGAAAGTTAGGCAGCTTATGTATCAATCCTAATTTTAGCTCGAACCAACTAATGGCAGACAGATAGTCAATACATAGTCGTAACGAGCCTCTTTGGTGTTAGTTTGCTTCCTTGAAAGTGAGCTCCTTTCCTGCCTCAATTCTTGCCTTGCATTATTCTGGTTGTTCTGCCTAGTAGCCTGCACAACTAGAAGATCATGATTTATCACATTGTCCTTAATAGTCACTCTTGACTGTTCTCTCCTTCAATTAGTTTTGTTCCTTCTTCAGCAAGTCAAATCAATTTCTAGATCGTAGGGAACCAATGAATTTGCGCAAAGTAAATGTCGGTGACTTGCAACCATATAATAAAAACAAAAAACCTAAAAGAAAACAATTAGCACCAATCCCCGACAACGACGCCAAAATTGATGTCACGTTGTACTACACTAAAAATAGTCTTGATTTACCGACTACTCGGATATGTAGAGAGGAAAGTATGAGGTCGAATCTATAAAGATTGGGATTTTTTTTAGGTTATGGAGAAAAATAGGGGTATTCGAAAACAAAAACTAAATCATGCTAGGAAATTGAATGCAAGCAAAATAAAGCACCAAAAAATGAAATCGATAAAAAAAAACTCTCGACCAAGGCACGATTTGAGATTCTAGGGAACATATTCGATCATTGGTTTATCAAATGTTTATCCTCGTACTGATTCTCATAGATAGGTTTATAGTGACTCTTGTCACCTTGTTCTCCTTATGTTAGTGGAAGGAATGTGAGACACAACCACATACTAACTAGACTTGCAAAGTCATTGGATATGCCATAGGCTTTCAATAAACTAGTAGCATTAACGAACCGTAAGACCACCTATTATGAGTGATAACTATTGTTGAGTTATCCACCTGTCACGTGTGGAAATTACAAACCATTACCATCCATCTCATATCCTAACAACATAGAGGCACATCGATTGCCAACAGATAAGGCCTAATATGCCACCTAACGTGATCCCCCTTATCGAGCGGCAGTAGGATCACCGGCGATAGTTTCTAACTGTAATTGTCGCGCACGTGCACTTACACAACAAAAAGGGAAACTAAAGTATAAAATCATATTTAATAAACTCGGTACTATGATGCAATTAAGAATACAAAAACCAACGACAAACAAATTAATAATTGAAGTGCATAAACCTCCCGAATCCTATAAATCCCTAAAACTCAAACACTTTAGCTTAGATGGTGGAGCTTGGCCACTCATATCATGAAGAGAATTCTAGAATTCATTCAATCAATAAATTAGAATGAAAAATATAAAAACAAAAAAAAAACTTGCAAAGATCAAACAATTAAATCCCAATAAGACGGCTCTACAGAAGAATTCGAAAGTAAAATCTAATACAATAGTCTTCCTCTCTAGAATTCTATATATTTTTCATCATTCTGAAGTCTCCTATTTATAAAAGGAATATGATAGAATAAGATCTAAATGAAAATCTTAAGAAACGACTGAATTAGAAATTAACATTATCTGGACTTTTCTAACGACGTACGTTCACCTGGCCATATCGCTGAGAGATCGCTGCAACATCACTACGATACTCTATTTATGCCCAATTTTGTTTCGAGTCAAAGCCCACAATTAGCCAGTATCATATGTACAAATGAGATTTTTGTGAAGGCCTTGGGTTTTCCTCGAGATATGAGCTCCGTTTGTCTCTTAGATCTTCATAAGGCTTTTCCCGCAACGTTTCCATCAAGCTTCCTTCAATCCATCCAAGTTTGACCTAGTGATTCGTTAGCGATTTGGCTTTATACTGAGGTCACTGCCAAAGCACTGGACCTATTTTTAGTTTTTTGACTGAGTTTTTGTGGAAATCACTCCTTTTATATAAAAGCCTATTTTTGAGCTGATAACAGAAAAACAATGATTTTAATAGCATAAATGATGATAAAAGTCATAAAATCAGTGGTAAAATCACCCTAAAATATTGCAAAAATGACGACTTATTAAAAATCATACCAGCGAAACGCTTTTCGAAGAGCATTTTCGGTGTAAAAATCCCAAAAAAACCTCAAAACTAGCTTTCTAATATTTTTTCTCAAATTTTCATGTTTTTCCTAATTTTTTCATTTTTCCTGAATATTTCCTAAATTTTTTGTTATTTTTATAAAATTTTACTAATCAAAATATATAAAAATATAAAAATTATATTTTTAATTCGAGGCCTTTGTGTTGGGGAATGTGCCCTACGCAAATTTTGTAAACATTGTTTAACTATTATAAGTAGATGCATGTTTCTTTTATAATAATATTCATGAATAATAATTGTATTATTCTAAATGTTCCTAGTGAGTTATTACTATGGGAACAATAATATATTAAGACTAGTATGAGTCTTGATTAATAGTCATGGAATAATTATGCGTATAGAGATATGAATCAAGATCATGGGTATCTGTTGGGAACAGATGTTTGACTGACCCCCTATGAGAACGCTACATGGTAGATGTCATAAGTGCTTCTAATGATAGTTATATCATTTAGTCATTTGACTTGAGATCACCAGAGAACATAAAGAGTAAAATGATTTTGACACAATTAAATGTTGTCTTTAACCAGATGATTGTAAAAATTGTGTTGGTCATTGTCCGACTAACGTGTGGATGCTGTGTGATCAAGATGAAATTTGTCCCTTTTTTTTAAAGACATATATCTATTGGGCCCCTCAATATATTAGTCTGATAAATGGTCATGTCTAATGAATTAATTAGATCAATGTCACTTGACAATTTTAGTCTACTAAGATGTCGAGACTATAAAATAGAACTATAAGGATGACATTTCATGTCTTATATTCAATCAAAAGATATCGTGTGACAAAATTATATGATATACACTGTCTATTAGGTTGTGTCCATTTATTGATCTTCGTGCAATCCAGGTAGTTATAATGTCTTGCTAGAGGTCGCTTATTATTTGTGTGCCGAAAAAAGGGTTTTGGTTTACTGCCAACGTTGTATGAACCTATCGGGTCGCACACAAAGAATGTATTTGCACTATTTAATATTTTTTAGGTTGATGAATTTTATTTGATAAAACCCATTTTGAAGACTCTCATCATGTGTCCTAGTTTGACTAGAATCCAAAACTCTCCTATATTTCTAGTATGACAATAAATTGTCCTTAGTAAATCTTATTTTGAATAAGATCCTAATTAAAATTATAGTATGAATTTAATTATTATTTGAGTTTTAGATAAATTACAACTCTTGTTGGATAAGTAATCGTAGATTATATATGACTATATCCTTTTTAGAGTTTGACTTAATCTAAGACTCTATATGGAGTGTGACTAGGAGATTGAGTTTTTTTACAGCTTGACCTGTTGTATATAAATAAGGCATTATGGTCACAGTTGTCATAGAGATTTTTTTTAGTGAGTTTTCATGAGGAATTTTGTCGTAGGATTTTTTGGGCAAGCGCTCTAGATTGTGATCATCCGTTCGTTTGTGGATTTCTGACAGAGGACGTTAGTCTCTGGCAGCTTCTTAAAGGAATCGATCATCACCAAACAAGGCAAAAATGGAGTTGTTCTTGTTAAAGTATGTTTTTTTCTCTATTAGTGCATCAGTTTAATAGAATTGATAGGATCTTGGTTTGGGGATATTCGAAAAGGTTTTCGAAAACTTCCGCTGAGCTTGATCCCCGAAACCCACCAGCGGTATCAGAGCGTTGTTTTCTTGACATATATTCGATATTAGTATAAGCATGTTATTGAATAGAGTATATGTTAGAGATCACAGTACTACAGGTTCTTCAGCTCAAGTTCACAGTGGTACAACTCACTCAGCTCATGTTAATGAGACAGGGCAGTTTGATCACAGTGGCACTGTTCACTCAGCTCATGTTAATGAGACAGAGCAGTTTTGATCGGTTGTATGTGTGTTTGTTAAGTTCAAGTAAGTCTCGTTAATTAGTTAGGACAGTTAGGAGGTTATGACAGTTGTGAAGTTGTTGTAAAGCTGTTGTAAATTAGTTAGGACAGTTAGGAGGTTGTTGTAAGGTTGTTATATCAGTTAGTTTATATATATGACATTCCTTGTAACCATTTTATTCATTCAATACAATTTCGTTTTTCTTTTTTTTTTTATTGTTGTTCTTGCTGTTCTTCTTTGTGTGATTAGTGTATTCACTCGTTAGTGGATACTTCACATGGTATTAGAGCTGGATCGACCTACAATGGCGGAAGGAAGCTCATCTGAAGGAGACTCTGGCAGTCTAAGCACCTTCGCTGATGTTACAGCCATAGCCAAATATCTCAATTTCAACTTACCGACGAAGCTTGATGAAGGTAACTATATATATTGGAAAGTGCAAGTTAAAGCTGCCATTAGAGCTCTAGGATTGGAGTTTTTCATTGAAAACAAAAGAGCTTCAGTTACAACAGACTCATCTATAATAGATGAAGTTCTAAGTAGGTGTGACAATCTGCTTATGGTTTGGTTGTTTTCAAACATTAGCAAAGATGTTATTGGACATGTCACAGAATGTGAGTCCTCTTTTGAGATTTGGAAAACATTGGAAAGTTTGTTTGCTCAGTCATCTATGGCACGAGTTCTTCAACTCAAAAAGAAGATGAACAATATCAAGAAAGGTTCATCTTCAATTTCAGAGTTTGTTCTTAAAGTTAAAACCATAGCTGCTGAATTGAGGTCAATAAATCAAGTGATTACTGAATCTGATATGATTCAATCAATATTAAGTGGTCTTGGTCATGAATTTGATCCTGTTGTTGTGTTAGTTGCTTCTCAAAAAGCAAATATGTCATTACAAGATGCACAATACATGTTGATTATGCATGAGCGGAGAATAGAAGACTTAAATCAAGGTTCACAAACTGATATGAACAATTTCTCAGCAAATTTTGTTGACAGTAGTGACAAGAAGTCACAAGGTATGAAATGCAGATCTATACATTTTCAAAATAGATCTAACAATGGTTTTCGAGGTGGTTTCTAGAATCGTGGAGGAAGGACTGGAAATAGAGGAAACGCTTTTTGTCAGTTGTGCTATAAACATTGACATATGGCTCTTCAATGTTATCACATATTTGATCAATCATTTTTTGGTCCTCAAGGCCAGAATTCTACTCAAACTAGACGTCCTGTTACACAGTCTCACTATTAAATGCCTCAGAATGCTCAAGCAATGATCAACCAACAAATGATCCATCAACAACCAGCACCTCAAGCAATGATCAATCATTTTCAAGGCATGATGGTGACTCCCGAGAATGTTGTTGATCAAACTGGTACATGGACAGTGGAGCTTCTAGTCACATGACATCGATAAATCAGCTCTACACAATAAAACTGAATACAAAGGTAATCAGTTAGTTACTGTTGGTAATGGTGAGTTGTTAAATATTTCTCATACTGGTAATGCTGTGATTCATTCAAATTCAGTTCCTTCTCTTCCTTCTCTTCGACTAAATGATGTTCTTCTTGTTCCAAAAATAGCCAAGAATCTTATAAGTGTTTCAAAGCTTACTTGTGATAATAATGTCATTACTGAATTTACTCCTTCTTCTTTCTCTGTTAAGGACAAGAATTTGAAGACAACATTGCTTCAAGGAGTGCTTCATAATGGCTTATATTATCTTCCAAAGGCTGGTTCTTTTCCATCGATTCTGTTTCTTCTGTTTCACCTGCTTATTCATCTAAGTCTTGTACTACTTCACTTGTGAGTTCTGTTACTACTGATGTATGGCATGCCAGACTAGGACATCCATCTAGTTCAGTGTACACAAAGTTTTATCTTCATTAGACAATACTATAAATAAATCTTGCATATCCTTTTGTAACTATTGTAAAATAGCAAAGATGCACGAACTTCCTTTTTAGTCTTGCAATATAACTGCTACTAAACCACTTGAGTTGGTTTACTCTGATCTTTGGGGTCCTTCTCCATTGCCGTCCTCTCAAGGTTTAAGGTATTACATAGTTTTTGTTGATGCCTTTAGTCGTTTTACATGGTTCTATCCTCTCAAGTTAAAATCAGATGCATATGCTGCTTTTCTACATTTTATCAAACAAGGCTGAATTACAACTTAACTCTAAGTTAAAAATTTTTCAATCGGTATGGGCCTTGAATATAAACCAATTGAGAAATTTTGCAATGCATCTTGGTATTATTCATCGTTACTCTTGTCCATATACACATCAACAAAATGGAGTTCCTGAAAGAAAACATAGATCTATTGTTGAGATGGGACTTACTCTTCTTGCTCATTCAAAACTGCCCTTTTCATTCTGGGAAGAGGCATTCATAACTGTTGTTTTTCTTATTAATAGCTTACCATCTGTTGTTCTTGGTTTTAAGTCTCCATATGAGGTATGTTTTTGTAAACTACCTGATTATTCTTACTTCAAATCTTTTGGTTGTGCTTGTTATCCAAATCTTACTGCCTACTCTCATCATAAGTTCAATTTTCGATCTTCTAAATGTGTCTTTATTGGTTACAGTCCTAGGCATCATGGTTACAAGTGCTTACATTCAAATGGCAAGATTTATATCTCACGAGATGTTATATTCAATGAAGAAGACTTTCCTTACTCTAGCATTTTTTCGTCTAATCAAACTTCATCCTCTTCTTATTCTAGTCTTCCTTTATCTGTTACGCAATATTGTCATGTTTCTTCATCTTCACAACATTCTGTTTCACATTCTTCTTCATTAGACACTTCAAATTCTCCTATTTCTAGTCTACCACCAGCCTCTACTCCTGTTGTTTCCTCAGCTCCTACTGATCCTCTTTTATCTTTTGTTCCTACTGAATTACCTACTGCTCCACAGCCTTCTATTACCAGAACTAATATTAACACTCACCATATGCTAACTAGAAGTAAAACTGGTGTTTCTAAATCAAAGACACTAGTTGTTACTTCTCCATATGCCTTGATACATTCTCTAAATGAACCTACATCTGTTAAAGTTGCTCTTACTGATCCAAAGTGGTATTCAGCTATGACTGATGAATTAAAAGCATTGGACAATAACAATACTTGGACATTGGTTCCTCCATCATCTGATATGAGTATTGTTGGTTGTAAGTTGGTTTTTCGAGTTAAAACTACACCTACTGGTGCTATTCAGAGATATAAGGCAAGACTGGTTGCTAAGAGGTTTCATCAGATACCTGGACTAGATTTTGGAGATACTTTTTCTCCTGTCATTAAACCTTCCTCTCTTCGTATTATGTTTACTCTTGCTGTTACTTATCAGTGGCCTATCAAGCAGATTGATGTGAATAATGCTTTTCTTAATGGTGATCTTGATGAAGAAGTATTCATAAGTCAACCTGAAGGCTTTGTTAGCAAACAATATCCACATTATGTTTGTAAACTAAACAAAGCTTTATATGGTCTCAAGTAGGCTCCTCGAGCATGGTTTTCTAAGCTGAAAACAGCTTTGCTCGATTGGGGATTTACTAATAGTTCAGCTGATGTTAGCTTCTTTTTTCAAAGGACTCAATCTTCTGTTCTCATGCTTCTAATATACGTTGATGATATTCTCATTATTGGTTCCAATCCAGCAACTTATTACATGGTTGAATTCCAAATTTTCTCTCAAATCATTGGGTAATGTGGATTTCTTTCTTGGTTTTGAAGTTCACAGAGACTCTACTGGATTATATTTGTCTCAACATAAGTACATTCTTGATCTTCTCAAGAGGACTAACTTATTGGATTCTAAACCAATGTCTTCACCTTATTCTGTTGGAGTTAAACTCAGTGCTACTGAAGGCATTCCTTTCTCTGATCCTACATTGTATAGAGTACATTGGGTGCTCTGCAGTATCTTACCTACACTCGTCCTGATCTAAGTTTCATTGTTAATAAACTTAGTCAGTTTCAACAACATCCTACTGATCTTCATTGGGCTGCTGTCAAACGAGTTCTTAAATTTTTGAAATCTTCTCTTGGAACTGGCATTGTTTTTCGTCCTGCTTCTTCTTTGTCAATTGAAGTTTTTATTGATTCTGATTGGGCTGGTGATGTTGATGATCGACGTTCTACAAGTGGAGTTTGTGTTCTTCTTGGTGGCAATCTTATTACTTGGTATTCTAAGAAGAAATCAGTTGTAGCACGATCTAGTACCGAGGCTGAATATCGTGCATTGGCTTTGGGTGTTACTGATATTTTATGGACATCATCTCTACTTCGTGAACTTGGTTTTCATTGTTCTACCAAGCCTATCCTTTGGTGTGACAATACTAGTGCTCGGGCATTGGCTTTGAATCTTGTTTTTCATGCTAGAACTAAACACATTGAGATTGATGTTCATTTCTTAAGGGAAAAACTTGCAGCTGGTCTTGTTGAGCTTCGTTATATACCAACTGATCATCGATCAGCTGATTTGTTCACCAAGGTTTTGTCTACTCCTCGTTTTCATTTTCTTTCATCCAAACTGAATCTAGTTTGTTCTCCTAGGTTCAGTTTGAGGGGGCATGTTAGAGATCACAGTACTACAGGTTCTTCAGCTCAAGTTCACAGTGGTACAGCTCACTCAGCTAATGTTAACGAGACATGGCAGTTTGATCACAGTGGCACAGTTCACTCAGCTCATATTAATGAGACAGAGCAGTTTTGATCAGTTGTAACAGATGCTCGTTAAGTTCAGTAAGTCTGTTAATTAGTTAGGACAGTTAGGAGGTTATGACAGTTGCGAAGTTGTTTTAAAGCTGTTGTAAATTAGTTAGGACAGTTAGGAGGTTGTTGTAAGGTTGTTATATCAGTTAGTTTGTTTGTAAGAATGTCTATATATATGACATTCCTTGTAACCATTTTATTTATTCAATACAATTTCGTTTTTCTCTTTTTTTTTATTGTTGTTCTTGCTGTTCTTCTTTGTGTGATTAGTGTATTCACACTACAAAAAAATCGCAAATCAGAAACGGAATTTTCCGTTTCTGATTTGCGAAAATTCCGTCTCTGAATCAAATCAGAAATGGAACAGAGACGGAACGCGTTCCGTCTCTGAAAACGTCGTCGCTGATACGATCAGAAACGGAAAATGGATTCCGTTTCTGATTAGAGACGGAATAGAGACGGAAATTATCCGTTTCTGATTAGAGGCGGATTTAGAGACGGAAATTAGAAACGGAACAGAGACGGAACATAAATGGATTTTATTTCGAAATGGTACATTTGTAATTGCATTCGTCTCTGATTCCGTTGCTGATTAGCAACGGAATCAGAGACGGAATTAATAAATTTATGAATTCCGTCTCTAATTCCGTTTCTAATCAGCAACGGAATCAGAGACGGAATCAGAGACGGAATGCAAAGAGTCCGTCTCTGATTCCGTCTCTAATTAGAAACGGAATCAGAGACGGATTATTCCATTTCTGATTCCGTCTCTGATTCCGTTGCTAATTAGAGACGGAATCAGAGACGGAATTAATATTTCCGTATCTGATCCGTTTGTGATTGATAGCAATATTTCTGGAAAATTAGAGACGGAATAGCAACGGAAAATTTGAATTCCGTTGCTAATCCGTCTCTAATTTTCTGTTTTGTTTAAATATGGCACGGATAAATAAGCCAATCGATTCTCCAACCTAAAAAATCAAAATACAACCCGATATGACATACTCCATCGCCGCACCCTCCAACAACTCCTTGAGGGTGCTAACATCCCCCAAAGAAGCCAAATTGCGCATCCATACATGAAAAATATATATCAACAAAAATTCAAAAGAGAAAGAAAAAATGTGAAACTCAAAATTAGCCCAAAAATTTATATATCCACGGAAAGTTGTCATGTATTACAAAAGCTCCAAAATTTGGAAGTATACACAAAAACCAACCAATCCTATCGTTCAACAAGCAAAAAAAAAAAGAACACTCACAAACGGTCCAAAATTAGAGATGCATACACAAAAAGGACTTCATCTAATAAGTAAAACGCAGCTTTGAAGCATTTCTGAATCTCCATCTGAGGGCAACAACCAGTGAGTATGCACCTGAAAGAAGTAGGCAAAGGAGAGATTAATTAGTTTGAGGTCCCTGCAGTTAGCGCTAATTCCAAAGATTAGCGCTAATTAGCCACGCGAGATATTTTTGACTTTTGGAAATCAAGCTTTAAATTTGAATTTTTGATTTCTTGGATTCCTAGAACGGCTATAAACGGTCATATTGGAATTCCTATCACTATAAAACCACCACAAACTTGGTTTTAACATAAGGAAGACGAAACACATTCAAAAATGCAAGATCTACAAAGAGAAGAATGGCATAAGTGCAAGAATGCTAAAAAGGAAAAACTAAAAGTTAAGCACAAACCTATCATGTAAGTATGATTCTAGAACTCATCCTCTCACCCAATCTAAACTCTTGTGTGCTCCAAAGGCGACAAGCCATGTGTTCCTACTCAAAAAATAAAAAAAAAAACCAACCAGTGGGATTCAAGAAAAGCAAGATGAAGAACAGAAAAAAACCATACAATGTTGAATAAGAATGCTTCCAAAAAAAACATGATCATCAAGCAAATGCGATCACAGAGGTCGAAGTTGGTGTCAATGTTGCTATTTTCCTACGCATAGGAGATGGCGAACAATGTTTCTATAAGATGGACCTATCATGTAAGTTGAGTTGTAAAACATGTATAACATGTTTTATAAGGGATGGTTAGGTCTGGACGAGTTTAAGGGTCGCTAACACAAAGGGATAAATTAATTAGTTTGAGGTCCCTGCAGTTAGCGCGCTAATTCCAGTATTAGCGCGCTAATTGGCACACGCCAGGCTTTTTGACTTTTGGAAATCAAGCTTTAAATTTGAATTTTTGATTTCCTGGATTCCTAGAACGGCTATAACCGGTCATATTGGAATTCTTATCACTATAAAACCACCAATAACTTGGTTTTAACATAAGGAAGAAGAAACACATTCCAAAATTCAAGATCTACAAAAATAAGAAATTTGATTTTTTAGAAGGAGCAATAGGAGATCACTATAAAACCACCAAAAACTTGGTTTTAACTATAATATACTAGTGTTTGAAACAAAGTAAACCACCAACAATATGTAAATCAAGTAACTTAAAAAGTCTACACGACAAACTATTGAAAGGAAGTGATTCGTCGCTAATTAAAATAGAATAGCCAAGAGAAGATTCACCTCGATAAGCACCTAAGCCACCGCCCCCAAAGCCTCCATAACCCCCACCAAGCTCACCGCCTCCACTATACCCACACGCCTACCTCCGAGACACGGAGTCCTATAAGGACCAAAATCACCACCACCAAAAAAAGAATGAGTTTAACATGCAAATGAAACAAATCGTCTACAACATGCTCATCGTCAAAAGCAATGAACCCATTCCCTCGAGAACGATAGGAAAAACTAAAACCCGCCTTTCCGAAAACAGGAAAAATAAAAATAAAGGAACTTCATCATCGAACCTTCTACTACATCGAGGCTTCAACAAACCACCATCGTCGCGTGAGTAAATTCATTGTCCATTTATCCTCTCGTATATCTTAGTTGGCTTGGACGCCTTGATTGATGCATAAGTTATCATGGATTTTATTTTTAATACATTATCCTCCCCAAAATAAATTTTTTAACCTCGGTTTAAGTAAAATATACTATAAGTACCGTATGTTTGCAGAATTAATCCATGGGAGAAGAAAACATCTTGCATGTTTGTTGTTGTGTGCAAATCTTATGCGTTGCGGGTTCTCTCGAGTGCTATGATGAAGAAAGTGGTAGAATCGACGGGGAGCAACATCTTCATGCCATAGCAAATGAATTTGGGAAATCGATAAAGGGTCGTTTTCCGGTCATCTGTGTTGAGAACATGTAGGCTATTCTTCTACGGACATGCCATAATAGAAGAAGAAGAGCCTACATGTGCGAATCACGTATGACCGAAAAACGACCCTTTATCGACTTCCCAAATTCATTTGCTATTGCATGAAGATGTCGCTCTCCCGTCGATTCTACCACTTTCTTCATCATAGCACTCGAGAGAACCCGCAACGCATAAGATTTGCACACACAAAACAAAGATGTTTTCTTCTCCCATGGATTAATTTCGCAAAACATTCGTACTTATAATATATTTTACTTAAAAACAAAAAAAAGAATTGGGGGAGCAAAAGGGAAAAAAATAAAATCCACGATAAAATATGGAACATCGACCTAAAAATGCACAAAAAGAAGTGTGAATCATAAAGTAATTCGATGAATTTCTAAAGTTGTCTACACTATAAAACGTTTAATCTAAGCATTTGAAACAAACAACAAGTGAAGTACCTATGTATCACCAACCCGCTCATCTCTCGAGAGCCACGCTTACGTCTCACGCCCAACATTGTCCCCTTGTTGGGGTGGATCGACCGGATCTATTTGCGGCGCGTTGTTGCTGGTCATGAGGTGGCGGTGGTGGTGGCGGTGGTGGTGGTTGGTGCCGAGCTAGGTCTATTTCGTCCATGTCCATCCCAAGACGTTGTTGCATGAAGTTCATAACCTTTCGTAGTTGCTCGCAACGACATCGAACTCGCCCGCGGTACCACATCCGGCGTCTCGCGACGTGCTAGCACCAGGAGTTCCGTATCTCCTCTTCTTTCTCCCTACGGACCCGAGTCCGTAGACACGTCCTTTGGAAGACTCACCCGCCACATTGAGGTACACCGCCTCATCATCCACCGATTGCTCCGTGTAGCTCGGGTCGCCTCCGACGTCCGCTCTGGAGCCTATCCCGCATATATGCACAACAAACAAAGTACATGATATGGGGTAAGTGAAAGACTTACTAATATTTTACATTTCATTTCTATACTTACATAGAACCGCTCCGATCTAGTATCGATGAATGTCGTCTGTCGTGATTAACGGTGTGGAGATGCAAGTACAAATCATTCACCGACGGTGGCGTCTCGGATGAATCGGCTGCGTGCAGACCAAGCATAGTGAACAAGAGTATAAATGTACAAAATATCCTAGATGTTAAAAAAAACTAACCAATCTTTCTTGGGTAGTCGCAAATGACACGGAACCACCACCGTGCTTCGAGGGTCCGGTCCCGGGGCCTTCGACCTCGGTGTTCCTATTCTCCGTCGCTTGCCTAGACCTAGCACGGAAGTCCTCGCTCTCCCGATCGCAAGTATCTCCTCCATGCCTCATCTCGTAACATAAACCGTCGCACCCGATTCTTCTTCAACTTGTGCATCAACGCGGTGTACCTCGTGCTCGCAAGCTGTCGTACGCCGCTCGCACGAGATCCTCGGGAAGCGCATCATCCCATCTAAAATATATCTACAAATTGGCGATTGCTACTTTGTTAGCACTTATTTGAGAAAATAGTATAAATCATAAGGCACATGGTAGTCTTGTTTACCTTCCATTGTCGCCGTATTGGTCTTTATGATGAGGCGGTACGGACTTCCAACAATACCCTTCAGAATCATCCATCGTTTAAAAACTTTTGTCATCCTCCGTGCACAAAGTGCGAAGGATGCAACTCCCTGTGTTTCATGAACATGCATATCACCTTAACTACTTCTTCAATATTTGACATCCATATTGAAATTGACATATAAAAGTCAAACGCAAACTTACGTATCATTGGCAATCGAGTGATAGGGATCCCCGCGCACGCGAGGGGCCTCCATCCCCGGCCTCCGAGGTGGCCGCGGAGGGCTGTCACCTCCAACCCCGCTTCTTACGTCTTCCTCTCGGGATCTTTGCGGTGATGCTTGTGGTGGGGGTGCAGCCTCGTGGTAAAGGAGTCATTGATGTCGGAGAAGGTGTGGGAAGTGTGTAGTAGGCATAGTCCTTGATGACGACGAAGATGGTACATACGACCCCGACGGTATGGAAGGGGAAGGTGACGCGCGCGGCCGTATCTTGCTCGAGAGACCGAGCGGTCGGAATCGATACTACGGGTATCGAACCACGACCTCGACCGCCACGACCTAGATGGACCCCTCGTGTGGCTCCGACCACGAGGGCCCGTGTGGTATGTCGCCGCCGGATGTCGGTGCCGCATCTATGCCTCCCGGACGACGGCCTCCTAATGGCAAACCTCGACATCCCCTACGACCACGTCCGCCATGATACCTAACAATATTCACGAGTAAAACATCATAAAAGAAGGGCATACAATAAGTAGAAATTCAGTCTATATTATTGGACTAAATAAGAACAAAATCCATGCAAATAAAAGTAACTACATTATTGGTCGTTGACATATCATATACAAACTTTATTCGCTATCATCCGTTTCAAATTCACTCTCATGAGTAGAAGGTGATGATTCTTCTTCTGATTCATCTCCACTATAAACTTCATCGCTTGGACCCGCTTCAACAATGAATCGAGTCCCAGTCGGAACATCCAGATTGTTGATATCGGCGTCTGCATCATCGACTACGCACGTGGTGGGCATCCCATCTTGAAAGCAATCTCTCCGAGCCCTGGTCATTATCGTCTTTGCTAGTTTCCTCGTCGGTAATTTTGGTGGCGACAAAGCAACAAACTGCTAGCCATTCTTGTCGATCGTTCCGCATAGAAGGGTACGAAAGGTAATAGACTTGAGTGGCTTGCATTGCCAGTACAAATGGCTCGTAGTTGTTATATCGTCGACTTCGTTGAACCTCTACCAATTGAAGTGTTGGGTGAGTCCTCACACCATGATTCGGTGTAGGGTCATACCAATCGCACTTAAACAAGACCACACGTTTGAGGCCGGTATACTCAATCTCCACAACCTCTTGCAGTACTCCATAATAGTTATGGGAAACATCAGCGTAGTTTGAACCCTTCACCAAAACACCGCCGCGCTCTGCGTTGATCTATTAACGTCATATGTTGCGGAGTGGAACTTATACCCATTAACAAGGTAACCAGGGGGTAGACAGTACATGATCGACTAGGACCAACAGAAAGATCAACGAGCGTCTCGTCAACTATAGAATTCCGAGCCTATTCGTCAAAATTAGAGATGCAATATGACACATTAGTTATGGGAGAAACATTTGAATCTATAACGTACAACAAGTAATGCCCTTACATATTGTTGAAACCAAATGGGGAAGTTGTGCTCTAGACTACTATCAACTTGCGACTCCCCCATTGCTTGAGTGATTTCATCGACGAATATCCTAGAAGAAACGAACGTGTAAGTCGGATGTATTTATAATGTATGAACAATGAATGTACTTGCATTAATGAAAGAAAGTGATGGACATCGAACGTATGGAGCGATCTCTCGGACAATTGAGCAAAGTATGTACGAATGAGCGGCATTATACTCTGCTCTCGTTAAGTACCGCGCCTTCGACTTGCCCATGGGTCGACCGGGATAAGTGAAAATTGAGAAATTGCCAACGAAGTTCGGTGTGGGCCCGAGACCGCCATCGTCGTTATGTGGCACTTTGTCATGCAACGTAAAGACGTGATCTTCGAAGTAGTAAGAACAAAAGGATGTGACCTCTTCGACCAAATAAGCATTACACATGGAGCCCTCAACCTTCGCTTTGTTTCGCACATTGTTCTTCAAATGTTTAAGGTACCTATATATGAATGTTATAGGAAATGTTGATATAAAACCTATTGAATGGGAAAATAATATCAAGGGCTCAAGATAGTACCTCTCAAATGGATACATCCATCGAAATTGAACGGGGACCGGCTAGACGGGCCTCGTAGGCCAAGTGGATTGGTAGGTGTTCCATAGAGTCAAATAAGCTTGGAGGAAAATTTTTTCCAACTTGCAAATGATTTTTGGAATTTCAGACTCTAAGACCTCCATATCTTGGATCCGACACATTTCGCAGATAGGGCCGGAAAAATAGGCTTAATTCGCTAATTGCAACCCAAACCGGGTTTGGGAGAAGTTCTCGAATGCAATTGGTATCAACCGTTGCATGAATATATGACAATCATGGCTCTTCATGCCGAACATTCGCAGATTTCTTTGGATCTACACATCGACCAAGATTCGATGCGTAACCATCAGAAAACGCAACTTTTCAACCCACTCGCACAATTTTTGTCTTCTTGATGTATCAAGAGCATAGCACCCAAGGACGTAAGTATTTGTCGCCGAATCAATGTGTAGAGAAGGTCGGTGACAATATTCACGAATATCTTGCCTCGATTTTGCATTGTCCTTACTCTTGCCCGGTACACACATAATAGTGTTGAAAATGTTGTCAAACACATTTTTTTCGATGTGCATGACATCTAAGTTATGGCGGATCAAGTTTGTCTTCCAATACGGCAAGTCCCGAATATGCTTTTCTTCCTCCATCCCGAATTCTTAGCTATCCGCCCATTCACGATTCGGCGCCGATTTCTGTCACCTTCATCAAGCCAAACGATTCAATTTCGCCAAAATTTCTTCACCAGGACCGCAAAGCGAAGCGGATCATCGATTATGACCATTTTGCCTCTAATGAAATTTTTTTTGTCTTTCCTTAATGGTGATGACTTATCCAAGAAACGACGATGACAATCAAACCACGATGTCTTACCTCCATTTCGCAATTGAAATGCATTTGTATCCTCCATACAATATGGACAAGCGTACTTACGTAAGTGTGTGCTCCAATAGGACAACATGCTATATGCGGGAAATCACTAACAAAGTCCATAAAAGGGCAACTCGCATGACAAAATTTGTCTTGGTGGAAACGTCGTATGTAACCACCCCATTGTTCCATAAATCTTGCAACTCTTTCACAAGCGGTGAAGGAACACGTCGATTTTCGCTTTGGGTGGTCGGTCCAGGAACGATAACCGTTAAGAACATAAACTCAGATTTCATGCACATCGACGGTGGAAGGTTGTAAGGAGTCAAAATCACGGGCCACGAAGAGTACGATTTCCGGAAATCCCAAATACTTGAAAACCATCGTGCACAATCCTAAACGAACATTCCGAACCTCGGAGGCAAAGTCTTTATTGACGTCATTAAAATGTCTCCAAGCAATCGAATCGGAAACGTGTTGCATAACATCTTGAGCGATGAATGATCTCCATGCCATCGCATATGTTTTGCGGTTGACTCGACGCATACAATCGTTGCAACCGAGGGCCCAAAGGGAAGTAGTACATTCTTTTGCAAGGGCGGTTTTTTGTGTTCCGACCACGACCTCGTCGATGTGCAAGGTATCGTGATTTCCCACAAAATTTACATGACGTCAACTTAGAGTCCACTCCCCAATAAATCATACATTGGTCCTCACAACAATCTATTTTCTCAACCGGTAGACCTAGACCTCGCATTAGTCTTTTAGTGGCATAAAAATTCTCAACCATTGAGTTGTCATTTGGCAAACAATCCTTCATGAGTTTAATGATTTCATTATACCCTCGTTCAGATATATGATGTTCAGACTTGATCGCAAGTAATCTTGCCATTGCGGACAACGTTGTCATGGTTTCGCAACCAGGCCACAATTGTTCCCTACTTGCATCAATCATGTCATATAGTTGGCGTGCTTGGGGGTTTGGTGATTCTTCCATGACATTCCAATTGAAACTTGGACCTGCCACGTTGTGTAGCATCTCGCGGTAAGGTGTCGGATCGTAGCCTCGAACATCAGCATCATCAATATGGCAATCCATTGCGTGAAAATTTTGCGGCCCTTCATCTCCGTTCTCACCATGTTCGTACCAAGCTGTGATATCCCGGACAAATCCATACCTACATAGGTGGTGCTCAACCGTTTCGACGTCAGTACGGAACAAGTCGACATTTCTTAAAATTGCACGGACATCTAATCTTCCGTTCACTTTGGTATGTAGGACAATGTTGTTTTGCAAATGATATGAATTCTTTAACCTTCGCCGCGAATTCAATTCGAACATAACCGTTGTCGAGCCGGTTGTACATCCAGTCTCTGTTTGTAGACGACATTCCTAGTCGAACGTAACCCTTGTCGAGGTTGTCTATTCAAGTAATGAAATAATAATGATTAAGATGATAAGAAGCCTCCAAAATGGAGAATATTGTAAATCGGAAATGCGATCTACACCATCTAAAGAGAAGAAATTGATAGCTAAGTGAAAGAACGAGGTTCGCACATTAAACTCATGAATAGAGAATAAATTGACAAAGTTAGGAAGTCATTAATGAGTCATCACAATCTAAAGAGAAGGAATTGATTGAGTTATGTTGTTTATGTAAGAAGCTTGGGCATTATCAAAAGGATTGTTGTAAATGACTCATAATAAACATGTATAACATGTATTATAAGGGTTGGTTAGGTCCTGGACGAGTTTAAGGGTCGCTAACACAAAGGGATAAAATAAATTTTTTGAGTTCCCTGAGTTAGCGCGCTAATTCCGATATTAGCGCGCTAATTAGCCACCGCCATATATTTTTGACTTTTGGAAATCAATTTGTAAATTAGAATTTTTGATTTCTGGATTCCTAACACGGCTATAAACGGTCATATTGGAATTCCTATCATGATAAAACCACCACAAACTTGGTTGTAACATAAGGGAGAAGAAACACATTTCAAAATTCAAGATCTACAAAGAGAAGAAATTTGATTTTTTAGAAGGAGCAATAGGAGATCTTTGTAGGTTTGTTCTTAAGTCCTCAAATCCAAAGACCTTTGAGGCTTGTAAATCGGAAATGCGATCTACACCATCTAAAGAGAAGAAATTGATAGCTAAGTGAAAGAACGAGGTTCGCACATTAAACTCATGAATAGAGAATAAATTGACAAAGTTAGGAAGTCATTAATGAGTCATCACAATCTAAAGAGAAGGAATTGATTGAGTTATGTTGTTTATGTAAGAAGCTTGGGCATTATCAAAAGGGTTGTTGTAAATGACTCATAATAAACATGCTTCAAACATGTATTATAAGGGTTGGTTAGGTCCTGGACGAGTTTAAGGGTCGCTAACACAAGGGGACACTACAAGAAATTTGAGCTTTTACTACAAATTTGACGAATCATTTGTCACGGTTTAAAATAAGCGTATCCAATAGGCGTTTTAGTGACGGTACATTAATCGTAAACAAAGGTTTTATACATTAACACTTATTTTTGTCACGACTTAGATTTTGCGTGATGAAAAGAAGCTTTAGAGACGAACATGTTTCCATCACAAATAGGTACAAATTTTTCGTCACGTAAAATGCGTTTACTCACAATCATTATTAAGTAACAAAAGAAAACACAATTTTTGATACACGCGCGAAACCGAAACCCCCAGCAACCTCATTCCCATTTTTTTCCCATATTTTCAAGCGAAATCGCCGCCCTTCTCGTCCCACCCCAGCAACCGCATTCCATATTTTCAAGCGAAATCGCTGCCCTTCTCGTCCCACCCCAGCAACCTCATTCCCATTTTTTTCCCATATTTTCAAGCGAAATCGCCGCCCTTCTCGTCCCACTCCACCCTACTGTTCGCGCGAAACCACCTCCACTTCGTCGTCGTCATCGCGCCTCCACTTCGTTGTCGTCGTCGCTGGTCGTCCCCTTCCCTCGTCCTCCCCTTCCCTAGTCCTCGCGTCTCCTCTCTGTTCATCCCCCTGGTCGTCCTGCATCTCCCTGGTCATCGTCCTGCATCGCACCTCCTCCCTTTGCATCTCGCCGACTCGCTGGTCATCCTGCATCGCGCCTCCTCCCTCTGCATCGCGCCTCCTCGCTGGTCGTCCTGCATCGCGCCTCCTCGCTGGTCGTCCCGCATCGCGCCTCCTCGTGGTCGTCCTGCATCGCGCCTCCTCCTCTGCATCTCCTGGTCGCTGGTCGGGCGCGCATCGCGCCTCCTCCCTCTGCATCTCCTTGGTCATTCGTGGCCGGCGCCGGGTCCCCAGTCGCGCCATTGCTGGCCTCCCAGTCGGCGCCATTGCTCTCTCTGGTCGGCAAAAAAGGTAGACCCGAATCCTCATCTCACCCCTGGTTTCTTATGTACTTGAACATATTATTTAGATCCCAATAGCCCTTGAACAAGAAGAACAAAGACCCTAAGTGGGAAGAACACCACAAGGACTTGTCAATTCCTTCATAAGTTTGGAGACATTTCAATGAAGAACCTAAGAAAAGAAACCAATTTGCGAGTAAACTCACAAATTTCATTCAAGATTGGATGATCTCACTCGAACTCTTGCTCGCCATGAACAAGAACCCGAAGTGCAAGAATGCCACAAGGATTGATTAGTTCCTTGATAAGTTCAAAAAGTTCAATAAAGAACTAAGGAGAGAAGGAGCTCTCAAACTAGAGATAAACTCTCATTTCATAGTTCCATGATTCAAACGTCTTACATTGGTGACTTTATATTGATAGTTACAAACTTTGATAAACAATAACAAAAAGACTCCCATTTATAAACTTAGAAAATGTAAATCTAGGGAGTACACCACAATAGGTAGACCTAGAAACATGCAAGGACACTTTGACTTGTAGGGCTTGACCAAACACATAAGATAACTAAAAATTAGCAAAATTGATCTACTACTCCCAGTTCTGACTTCCTTTCCTATATACAATTCTCTGCAATTCTCAATGTTTTCTTGCACTAAAACTCTATTTCATTTCCTCAAATGAATTAAATTTGACATTATTAGGTCCATTTCAAACAAGTACTAGGAAAATCCAAACACATGAATACATAGATCATCTTTGAAAAACTTAAAAAAAAAAAAGTTGTAAAAACAAGGATGTGGACTTGTTTAAAGAGACAAGTAATCAAAGGCATAGTTTATTATGAAAAGGATAGGAACATAATAATTTTAAATAGGGGGGGTATTGTATTAACAAATCGAGCTCATTTGTCTGCTTATAAGATACAAAGAACATAGAAATGCAAATCAATATATTTCCAACTCAACAACCTAGGCGGTTAGCACTATTCATCTCTTGCGGTCAACTTGCGCCATACATCTAAACACATAAAAAACCCCCAAATGATAGAACTAGGCCAAATTGGTTGGCCCATGTATGCACTTTAGCCCAAATTTAATTTGGATTGTCTTGGCCAAAAAGGTCTTCTAAATCCCAAATGAAATGCCTCTGACTTTTCTCTTGCGTTGGATTGCATCATATACTATGTTCACTAAAATGCACTAGTTCGGAATCGTTTGTGAGATTTTTAAGCATTTTGCTTGTCTATTAAAAAATGTGCCCATGTCCCTAATGCACTGAATATTAATATTAAATTCAAATCTAGATCATTTACAAACAATGGCCAAGTAATGGATGGTGTATTAAATATTAATAGGGGTCTTTTATCCAATAGTGAAAACAAACTCACCAAATCCCTAGATTAATAAGTGATAAAACTCGAATGGCATAGATTTTTAGGTGACAAATTCTAGGCACCAAGTTCAAACGCCCAATAGAGAGCTAGGTCAAGCTCTATATATTGAGCATTGCATTAGTATGGACAATGCCCTAGATGTATAGCTTTCCTACCACGGTGGTGAAGAAAACAAGTTTATGTAAGTCTATCTAAACTAATATTTATATATTTTACGACATGCAAATTAATAGAAAAATATGTCGTTCTTGAATATATTTTTAGATTAATTAAAAATGTTTCTGGTACATCCAAAACTTTAAGCACAATTAATTGAAGCACCTAAAGCTACGTGAATTCCATTCAAACAAACTCCTTAAAAAGGAATCAAAACTTCTTTCTTTTAAAAAGGTAAGCAAACCTTTGCAAAACATAAAAGTCATCATAGTGAAAACTAAATAGGTTTTCTTCCATAACCTTTATGCTTTTGATCTCTAAAATTTTTATTAGTGTACATTTGATCACTAAACTTTTATTGTTATACATTTGATCCTTGAACTTTTGAGTTTTTGTGATTTTGATCCCCAAAGTTTAAATTTTTTATGTTTTTTAGGGAAGTTAATTTGTTTTATTTTTTTTTACTTTTGTTGGCCAATGTTAGTTGTTCGATTTACGAATATAAACTACTTTGCTTTTTTTGACTAGTCACACAACACTCTTATTACCCACATCGTTGAAATTTGATACTTTAAATGATGGAAAAACTAAATGTATATCTTTGTTCGATTTAGTAATAGATATTAATACAAATTTAGAAACCAATAGCATGAAGTATACAAAGTTTAGAGATGAATGAAATGATGAATTTTGCTTTATTAATATTATGATAATTAAAAATAAAATTTCTATTTAAAAGTGAATACTGTCAAATGGAGATGGCCTCGATACAAGGTTGTGAATTTTCTTACATTCCTACAATGTGTGTATTTGGTATGATATTTCATATTTATTTTACTAGTAAAGCATGTCATGATCAACATTATAATGCATTAGAATCATGTATTGAAGTAATTATTTAATCTTTGATGTTATAGTTGTTTGTGATTTCATGTTCGTACACTTGCTTGGATGATAAATATATTCTATTGTAATAATCTTCATTTAATTGTGTTAATGTCATGTTTCATATTCCTAGTGCGAAATAATGGATAAGAGTTGGATATCTTTAGTTGATCGAAATTCTCAAGAATGTATGGATGGGTATGAACAATTTTTAGATTTCGCTTATGCCAATAATGGGACAAAGGAAAAAATTTATTGCCCATGCAAGGAGTGTTGCAATAGATTTCTAAAGTCAAGAGAAAAGGTTAAAGGACATCTTATTTTAAATGGATTCTTAAATCATTACAAAAATTGGATTTATCATGGAGAATCTAATACTCATTCAGATTGTTATGAAGATAATGAAGAAAGACATAAATCGTTTCATGATGATATGGTTGGAATGGTACATGATGCATTTGGGATTCCTAATATTGATGATGCAGAGACTGGAAACTCGAGTGAATCTACACAAGTGTTTGGACCTAATGAAGAAACTAAATCCTTTTTAACCTTATAAAAGATGCTGAGAACAACCATTATATCCAGGATGTGAAAAATTCACTCAACTTTCATTCATTGTACGGATGTTGAGCTTGAAAGTAATGAGTGGTTGGATGAGATAAGTCGTTTACTTTGTTGCTTGAGTTGTTGATAGAAGCATTTCTGAAGGCGTCCAGATTACCTAATTCATATTACAAAGCAAACAAAATGACCACGAGATTTGGATTTTACTTATGAAACATGGGATGCATGTCCTAATCATTGTATGTTGTTCAAAGATGAAAATAAGGATATTGGTGAATGTGTTATTTGTCATACATCAAGGTATAAGGAAGATGATTATAATGACCCAAATACAAGTAAAAATACAATTGCAAATAAAAATGGGGGAAAGCGAGTTGCTGACCAAACAAGTGAGATATTTTCCATTGAAAGCTAGATTGAAAAGATTATTTATGTCATCGAAAACATCTTCACTTATGACATGGCATGCAAAAGAGCGAATTGATGATGGTGTATTGAGGCATCCTGCAGATTCTCAAGCGTGGAAGACTTTTGATACAAAAAATTCTTCATTTGCTAGTGAAATACGAAATGTAAGACTTGGACTAGCAACAGATGGATTTAACCCATTCAGGAATATGTCGTTAGTTCATAGCACTTGGCTGTTGTATTGATGTGTTACAATTTGCCACCTTGGTTGTGCATGAAACAACCATTTTTGATTTTATCAACACTCATTGATGGGAAATATGGACCAGGGGATAAGCTAGATGTATTCATGCAACCACTTATTGAAGAGTTGAAAGAACTATGGAACGAAGGTGTACTCACATATGATGCATCCACAAATGAAATGTTCAAACTTCATCTTTGCATTGTTGTGGACCATTAGTGATTTCCCCGCTTATGCTTATCTCTCGGGATGGAGCACCAAAGGAAAGTTTGCATGTCCTTGTTGCAATATAGAAACAAAATCTCAATGGTTGAAGTATGGTGGTAAATATTGCTTTACGAGGACAGAAGATTTTTACCTGTGGATCATAAGTTTTGGAGGGATAAATTTTTTGATGGGAAATGGGAGTGGGATAACGTGCCTAACTATTTGACAGGTAGTGGGGTGTTACATCAGCTAGATAAGTATGAGATACTTACTGAGTATAGAAAAGAAGATCTTATGAAAAAAATTAAAGTAAGCAGTGTTAAAAGACGAAGAGAAGAAGATGTGAACCCCGTCATCGTCAAGAATAAGGTGCATAGTTGGAAAAAAAGAGTATATTTTTCGAACTTCCGTATTGGGAGTATAATTTGATACGCCACAATGCGGATGTGATGCATATTGAGAAGAATGTTTGCGACAATGTGCTTTTTACATTATTAGGTGTGGATGGAAAATCTAAGGACGGTTTGAATGCAAGACGTGATTTGCGGGAAATGGGTATTAGAAAACCTTTACATGTTCGAGAAAAAGGGTTCTAATAAATTTTATATACCTCCAACACGATTTTCAATGAATAAGAAAGAAATAACTATCTTTTTAGAGAGATTGAAGAGTGTGAAAGTGCCAGATGGGTATTCTTCAAATATTTCACGATGCGTCAATGTTAAAGAACGTGTTATTCGAGGTCTCAAAAGCCATGACAACCATATTCTCTTACAACAATTACTTCCTTTGGCTATTCGAGGAGTGTTGCCAAACGATGTTGTTGCACCAATTATTGAGTTAAGTCATTTCTTCAAGCAAGCTGTGGTCTAAAGTTAATAGACTTTTCG
Organism: Stephania yunnanensis; assembly: GCA_039657365.1. Lineage (NCBI taxonomy): Eukaryota > Viridiplantae > Streptophyta > Magnoliopsida > Ranunculales > Menispermaceae > Stephania > Stephania yunnanensis. Next base: position 27,773,827 of record CM077580.1, read on the forward strand.
ATTTAAAGGTTATTGATGAACGTATTTCACTTACGTTATGTCATTTAGAAAAAATATTCCCCCATCTTTTTTTGATGTCATGGAACACTTGCAGTGCATTTAGCTCAAGAAGCAATGGTTGCGGGAAATGTTCAATTTCGATCAATGTATCCGATTGAGAGGTTTTTACTCACACGTAAAAAATATGTGCGGAATAGAGCTCATCCAGAAGGTTCTATTGCAAAAGGTTATTTGATGGATGAGTGTATGAGTTTTTGCTCAAGATACATTGACGAAAATGTGGAGACAAAAATGAATAAAGCACTTCGAAATTATGATGGTGGAAACGACGGTGGACAACCATTTGGAAAAGAAGAAGTAGTATTGCTCGACAATATCACATGGGTCCAAGCCCATAGATGTGTGCTTGTTAATACCGATGAGGTTTTACCATTTCAAAGGTAAATAAATATCTTAAGTTTTTTTTAATATTATTATAGTTACTATAATAACTAATTTTATCTATTATTATGTTAAGTATGCACCTTGAGGAGCTTGCAAGAGAAATGTCAAGTGCATCAGAACGCACTATTAGAAAAAAACACAACGAAACATTCCATACATGGCTTATGAATCATGTAAGTAATATTTATTCATTTTTTGCTACTCAAATAATATGCTTTCAATGTATATTAATGCAAATATGAATCAATTTAATTTATAGGTCCACAATTCTACGAACGTCGTCAGATGGAACACTTTCAGAGGAAGTTGAAAAGCTTGCAAATGGCCCTAGTAAATATGCTCGGAGATTTAAGGGGTATATAATAAATGGTATGCGTTTTCGCATAAAAGAAATCGACAATAGAAGAGCAACCCAAAATAGTGGTATATATATGGACGCAGGTACCATGAGTTATGCCAGTATTAATGATAAGAATCCACGTTGGGGAGAAGTCACTTACTATGGAGTGCTTACTGATATTTTAGAGATAGTTTACCCTACCAACCTCAAGTTTGTTTTGTTCAAAGGTGATTGGATTGACTATAAGACTGGGAGGAAAACAGATGATTATAAATTCACCTTAGTGAATTTTAATCGTCTTCTATATCGGAATAATCAAATTGGAGATGAACCTTTTATTTTGGCGGCTCAAGCGAAACAAGCTTTCTATGTGAGAGATCCTCTAGATCTGATTGGTATGTTGTTGTCAAAGTGACAAGCGAGAGATGTTTTTGATAATATTTCACAAATAGAAGATTGCGAACATCAACAATTAAGCTGGAAAGAAAAGTGGAGATGATAGTAATTTCGTATGCATGAGACATGATGTCGATGGAACTACAATAGAAGTAAATGAAGATTGAGAAGAATGGATTGTGCATGAGTATTCATAAAATTCTTATGTACCATATTATGAAAGTTAGTGAGTCATTATTTTGCTAACTTTGATTATTGTCACTCAATTTATTATTTTTCATTTGCATGATGATTTGTTCAACATTATAATTATCATCATTTCAGGTCCATGGCTCGTGGAAAGTCTTCGAAGAGAACTATGGAGGATTATCTCAATTCAAAAGAACAAGCACAAGTTGAACAATCACATGAAAGTGATAGAACAAGTGAAACATTGATGCATTCATCCGATGAAGGTAAAATTTTGAATTTTGATATCGAATATTTATTATATTACAAACACTATTTCTAATTAATTCTGCGCATACGAGGAACAATCAATTACAACAACGAAGAAAGGTAGAGGTCCGGCTTTCGTCCAATTCGTATTTGGGGGTCTGGAAATAAGTTGAAGTTTGCAATTTAATGACTTTATGCAACCTATTGGAAAAACCTCAATTAAATTCTCAACGCAATTAGGCATCATGGCTAGAAATGGGTCTTTAGTACCATTAACGTATGAATCATGGAATGATGTGCACGAAGAAAATAAGAATGTCATTTGGCGTGAGGTACGAGGTAAGAAGATAACTATATAAATGAAAATAATATATTATTTGTATAATTGGTTTGAGTTTGAGTTTCATAATGTTTAATTACATGATAATACTGATGCCCCACTTGAGTTTCACGAAAAATGTTTAGAGAAAGTTGCCAATACCTGGAGATCGTGGAAGCATACATTAAAAGTGCATTACGAGAAGCACAAAGATGATGAAGATATTCTTACTCGAGTGCCTGATGAGCGTGTACAAGATGAACAATGGCCAATACTTGTGAGGTATTGGAACGAAGATGAAGTTAAGGTACAAATCAAAATTCTTAGTCTTGCATTTGATTTCAACTCATTTAAATAATTTCATCACATTGGATACAATGCTTCCTTTTATTCGATTACCTTAAAACTTTGTAGATCTTTGAGTTAGTTTTTTAGAAATGAATAATAAGTTGGATTTCAATTTAATTCATTTTTATATGTGTAATAAGTATTTTAATATTGATGCAGAAAATTGCTAAAGCAAATGCTGAAAATAGAAAACAAAAGACTATTTGCCATCGAGCAAGTCGCAAGTCTTTCGCGAACGTACGTCATAAGGTAATCGAGTAGGTTCTTACAAAAATTTTGAGTGTTCTCTATTTTTAAAGATAATCATTTCTCACTTGACAATTTTACCTTTAAGAGAGAAAATAAGGGTCTACCACATGACAGCGCTTGTATATGGTTGATGACTTATTATAAAAAGGGCGGGAGCTAGATCGAATGAAGATGAGAAGAATTCGCGGTAAGAAAAGATTTATTTCTTCATAACTAGTAATACATATTTAGTTTAAATCATAACAATTCATTTCTATGTTAATATTAAATTTTATGTTCAGTTGCAATTGCAAAATGAACTTTCACAAATTCCTGAGTCAGAGCAAACGGCGGAAGTTCGAGAGAAAATTTTCAAAAAGGTAATAGGAGATGAAAAACGCGGGCGTGTGCTAACTTATGGTCATGGACCCTCATTTAAAGATGTGTTTGGGAAAGATTCGAATGTCCGGGAGATATTGCAATACGGAGAGCACAAGAAAAGGCAAATGCTACAAATGAGCTCCTTCGCGAGGAACTTGGCTGCGACGAAAGTAAATATTTCATCAATTTTGGTTTTTTTTTATCATTTCTTTCATGAATCTAATACGACAATCTATTACAAATTTATTGTTTATAGACAAACATGCAGTCACAAATAGATAACATACATGCATGTTTGGAGAAAGCTGGAATTCAACTGCCTATCAATGTCAATCAAGTAATTCATCGACATTATTGTTGATACTTGAAGTTTATTAATTATGTTCTAATTACAAATGAGACAATTAATTGATTTTTTTGATTACATGTCAGAGTTCAGATGTTGGAAGCTCACATAGGCCTCATGTTCAAACATCTTCTCATGATGGATGTTCTGCTGCTCGTTGATTATTCAAAAGTGAACGATCAAAAAGGTAATAATTTAAGTTTTGATAGAATATCTTAAGTTACCTCCATGTTACCAACTTAAGAACATCCACGTCATGATTGTTATTTTGCTAGAATAATTTTTTATTTATATAAGTGTTTAAGTGCAATTACTTTTATATGCACATTGTTTATGGATTGATGACAAGATTGGCGATATAAATTCAAAAGTGATTGGTTTGTCATAAGATAGACAAGACCTTATGTAAATTTTAGTTGATTATTCAAAAGTGCAATTACTTTTATATGCACATTGTTTATGGATTGATGACAAGATTGGCGATATAAATTCAATACCTTATTCTCTTTTCCATTCCATCTCTTTCGCTTTTTCTTGTTTTGAGCCTAATTGAATGCCCAATTCTAGCTTAGATATAATGGTGGAAAAGTAAGAATTGAAATGTTATTTAATGTTGTCATAAGATAGACAAGACCTTAGGTAGAGTTTAGTTGAAAAATTATTCTCGTGATTGGTTTGTCATAAGATAGACAAGACCTTATGTAAATTTTAGTTGATTATTCAAAAGTGAACGATCAAATTGGTAATAATTTAAGTTTTGCTAGAATATCTTAAGTTACCTCCATGTGACCAACTTAAGAGCATCCACCTTCATGATTGTTATTTTGCTAGAATAATTTTTTATTTATATAAGTGTTTAAGTGCAATTACTTTTATATGCACATTGTTTATGGATTGATGACAAGATTGGCGATATAAATTCAATACCTTATTCTCTTTTCCATTCCATCTCTTTCGCTTTTTCTTGTTTTGAGCCTAATTGAATGCCCAATTCTAGCTTAGATATAATGGTGGAAAAGTAAGAATTGAAATGTAATTTAATGTTGTCATAAGATAGACAAGACCTTAGGTAGAGTTTAGTTGAAAAATTATTCTCGTGATTGGTTTGTCATAAGATAGACAAGACCTTATGTAAAGTTTAGTTGATTATTCAAAAGTGAACGATCAAATTGGTAATAATTTAAGTTTTGCTAGAATATCTTAAGTTACCTCTATGTGACCAACTTAAGAGCATCCACCTTCATGATTGTTATTTTGAACATTTACTCATCTCCTAAACTTGACAATTTATTCTATCATTGAGTTGAATGACATTTGCTAGCTAAACTACTATTTCAAGAATTGTTAATGCTTTTAGTATATATATGTTGACCCTCTAACTTTTGATGATTTTTTGAGCTTTTTGCTAGTTTATGTTCTATACAAATGAAACTCATAAATGTGCACCAATAATTTAAGCACTATGCATGTTTGAATATATTTGAGTTAGATGATTATTTGATGCATGTCGAAGTTTGCGCAATGTTTAAAATTTTTTGTGAATCTTTAATTTAAAGGCATGTTATATATGCTAAAACTTTGGTAATACATTATGGTTCACTAAAGAAGAATGTATTTGACTTGTAGAATTATTTGATGCAAGTGGAATTTTTAAGAATCTTAAATTTAAAGGGTGGTTTTCTTTGGAATTTATGTAATACATTATGATTCATGAAGGTGATTATATTTGACTTGTAGAATTATTTGATGCATGCGGAAGTTTGCAAAATGTTTAAATTTTTTTGCTAATCTTTAATTTAAGTGAAGGTTCTGTTGAAATTTTATTACTACGTTATGATTTATTAAAGATTTTTTTATTTATGTAAGTGTTTAAGTGCAATTACTTATATTTATAACTTTGATATTTTAGATGCGCAATTGGATGAGACTTCAAAGGGTAAAGATGATGAATTGGAAGAAAGCTTCACGTGAAGAAGAAATAGAAGAAGCATGGAGTGAAAACATTGAAGAAAACATGGATTTATTTTATTTTACTATGTTAGACTTAAGCCATGAAGAAACTTGTCAAAGTTTAATTTTATTTTGCTATGTTTGACTTCTAAATTAATTATTATCATTTTTTTGGTACTTTGGATTCAAAATCACAAAAATCAAACTTTGAGTTGATTGATAATGTTGGCCTTGTAATGCAAGTAAAGTAACTTCTAAATATTTTAATAGATGCAATATTTTTATATTGACAGATGCAAGATAGTTACAACAACTTTTATATAAATACTTTTTTTTGTGACGGAGCAATGTATATATAAAATATTATTATTTTTTGTCACCGAGAGAAAGTCGTAGCTACATGTATTTGTGACGGACAAAGTCTTGTGACGTAAAACATTTTTCTTCATTGTTTAATTAAACATTTGTGACGCACATATAGTCGTAACAAAAATATATTTTTTATGACGTGCAAAACTTCCGTAATAAATATGTCATAGATCCGTCATAAAAGGTATTTGCCACGCTCATTTCCGTGACAAAAAAGCTTTTGCAACGGAGTATACGCAACTTTAACTTTTAAAGTGACAATACCGTGACAAAAACTATAGGTGACGGAAAAACAACTTGTCCCTACGGAATCGAAGCCGTGACAAAAACTATAATTTCTTGTAGTGGGATAAAATAAATTTTTTGAGTTCCCTGCAGTTAGCGCGCTAATTCCAGTATTAGCGCGCTAATTAGCCACTGCCATATATTTTTGACTTTTGGAAATCAAATTTGTAAATTAGAATTTTTGATTTCTGGATTCCTAACACGGCTATAAACGGTCATATTGGAATTCCTATCATGATAAAACCACCACAAACTTGGTTGTAACATAAGGGAGAAGAAACACATTTCAAAATTCAAGATCTACAAAGAGAAGAAATTTGATTTTTAGAAGGAGCAATAGGAGATCTTTGTGGCTGTTCTTAAGTCCTCAAATCCAAGCACCTTTGAGGCTTTCAAAGGAATATAAGAGTCTCTGCAAAGCTAATCTCTTTTGTCATCCTCTTGGTTGTAAGGAAATCCTTGATATAAACTCTTTCTTGTGCTTAATCGACATAGTTTTGTGTATTTGATTTGAAAATCAGTTTGATGTGTGTTTGAACAGTTTCATCCCGCCTCTTGCACTTAAATTAAAATTTTTAAGACCCTAAGATTGCAAAAAGAGACCACCAAAGTGGCAGACATTTAGTTGTGTGGGGAATCGAAGTTGAGGCCGTGCGCCTAACCTATATCGATATCGAGAGGCATACAAATACCACATAGTATCAACGCGTCTACTACTTGTTCACTCATACGTCCTTAAGGTTATAGGTTTATTCCATTCTCTAGAAATGTAATGTGAAAAACGGCAACATTCACTAAAAGAGTAATCCTAGTGTTTCTAACCCTAACTAGTAGTAGAAATTAAGTAATTATAGGTATTATTCAATCGTAACCAACAACACCTAACTAATCAATCATCCATAGCAAGTGCATGAATATGAAATTACTAACAACTATAACATCAAACGACAAAGTAATTACCTCGGTACATGATTCTAATGTATTATAATGACTCTCATGACATGCTTTACCGATAAAATAAACATGGAATAACAACCAAATACGGATGACATGCTTTACTAGATAAAATAAACATGGAATAACAACCAAATACGGAATCAATATAAATCTTGAATTGCTCAATTAAAAGGTTGAAATGAAATAGTACATATTAATAAACCTAAAAATAGAACAAGCATAACCTCAAAAACTATGCATGTAAGAGAAGAAGCGAGAACAAAAACTTCTAAACCAAACAAAAGACACAACATTAACTTAATAGATCAAGTGAAGAACACCAACTAATGAACAATCAACCAAGGAACAAATCAAATCACTCAAGAACGAGTTAAAATAAAACCTCATAAAGTAATAACAATTATAAGAACTGAACTCTTAAAATATGTCACACGATCAAGAGTTTGTTCCTTCACAATGATTCATAAACAATAAGGTAGTACTATAACACGGCCAATTGCCAAGACGAATTTACAAAAATAAAATGGATTCCATGACCATAATAGCTAAGACCTTTCAAGAAAATAAATTTTTAAGCTGTTCTTCCATTTATTCGACTAGTATAGGTGAAGCTAAGAAAACCTAGTATACACAATGGTCAGCCACATTATGTTCATTTCCTATATTTGAACATCAAGGCATATATATGATTTGCTTTCCCTATGAGATATAGCTTCAGTTCAAGTGAAAATCTATAACATATTTCATTCATGAGCATAATATTTGCAATGCTAACAAGTATTACGACTTTAATATTCCTGGATGCCGCATATAATGTACGTAGGAACACCGGACACCCCAAATATTTATTGATAGATGGAAATTTATGAAGTCTGCATGCTTAATTTAAATTGGAAAACCTTTCTAGATAAAATAGCTTCTTGCCTTCAACTCCGATGTTTACTAGAAGATCGAACTATCAAATGAACCATAGCGGAAACTTAAATAATTCTCATGTCACCCGACGGATTATTCCATAAATTTTTTAAATTAGATAAACAAGGGGACTAGAACGCCAACATTGACAGACGCAAATTTTTAGCGAAAACTTGACCAAGGCTGTTCAAGATACTTCCAAAAACCGTCACAATGTGAATGATCTCTATGAAAGTGAAGAGCTCTTGATCATCGGTGTTGCTGCATTATAAAGAACAATAAAAAACAAATAAGAAATGAAGATTGTAGTAAGACTCCAAAACTACAAATTCCTTGCTAACCGGATCCGAATCGAGAGACCGAGAGAGCGAGAGATATCGGCGATGACGGAGACCGGCGCGACGAGACGGAGAGACCAGAGAGACGGCGAGACCCGAGAGGCAGCGAGTGCGACCGGGTAGCACGACCAGACGGAGAAACGGAGACCACCGCGAACGAGACGGCGAGCGAGCACCGAGAGAGACCGGCTCGCACGACCGGACGGAGAGACGAGACGATCGAACGGGATGGACGTGCTGGGGACGAGACGATCGACCGGCGCGACGAGACGGAGAGACGGATTTAGGTTTTGGGGTTTTTTCGTGGGAATGATTTGGGGATTTCTTTGTTTTGTTGCGCGTGGGGGGGTGGGGTGCGGGAAGGAGAAGAGGTGCCGGGATCGGACAAAATACAAATCTCGAGGAATGATGAACGGCCATAAGAAATGAAGAATTTGGCGGGAATGGTGGCGCCAAATTTCGAGAGACGGAATTTAATTCCGTCTCTAATTCCGTCTCTAATTCGTCTACGATCCGTCTCAAATCCGTCTCGAATATTTCCCTTTCGGTTCGTCGCTAAGCAGTTACATTTAGAAACGGAACTTATTCCGTTTCTAATTCCGTTTCTGATTTAGAAACGGAAATAAGTTCCGTTTCTAATTCCGTTGCTGATTTGCTGTTTTTTTGTAGTGTCACTCGTTAGCGGATACTTCACAGTATAATTGATATATATTGAAATTGAAAGATGATTTAGCATTTAATTATGATTGCTATCGATTTATTTGTGATTAAAGCGCGGTCTTGCCGAGTAATCACCATACAACAACAACAACAACATAGCCTCAGTCTCAAATTAATTGGGGTCGGCTACATGGATCAAACTTTTCCATTGTGCTCGATTAAGTGCAATTGATGGTGAGCTTTGCAAACTATTCAAATCCCTTTTAATTAATGCATCCATGTTAGCTTTGCAAACCATTCAAATCTTATGGATCAAACTTTTCCATTGTGCTCGAGTAATCACCATAGTTTGCTGTAAATTATTTTGTAGAAGTCTCATAATGGCGTCGATTAAATTGTGATGGGTATGTCGTGTACGGCGCTTAGTGCCAAGTGTCGTCAAATAATGTAATTGGTTTCATTGTTGTATAGTGGGGTGTGAGACCTCACGAAGCTCTAGTCCATTTTAATTACATGTGCTAATTTTTTATAGATAATATGCCATGTCATATATTTATCCATATCATGGTTAGTAAATTATATATGATAATGGTTATCTTAAACTAGGTAAGGTAAGATACGTTGTGCATTGTGGGCTAAAATATCTATATTGGATATAGCACAATCTAACTTTTCTAGAGATTACATTATGTTAAAAAATCTCAATCTGGTCGATAAGACGTAGCCATTAGTAGATATGGAAAGATGGTTTGCAAAATTTAATATTATGGGGTTAAATTTTGGTTAATAGGATTGACAGAGAAATATTATTTTAAAGTAAATTTTATTTTTAAAAGTGAAAATGGAACCTTAAAATAAAAGGGCCCCTTGACTCATCGATGGGATTGTCATCTAACTAATCAAAGTGCAAGAAGTTTTTCGCTATTTGTGAATAAATTTTAATTTCTCGATCTAAATTTATTTTATGATTCTTGTGTATGTAGAATTGTTTCCTGGTTTATTTTATAATCTTTGTTCTATGCATAATTTGATATATTGGATATTTCATGATTAGATGCTTGAATTATAGGTTATAATATAAAAAAGGACCATAAAAACTAAATATGAAATCCCTTGATTAAAAATTTCAAGTCAATGCCACCCAATTTTAAAACACTTGTCAAGGCCTCGATCACATCAATATGGGTCTGCCTCCGCAAGGTGTATTGTGTTATTTTGGTGTGGCAAGTCGGATAACGGTTACTTGGATGTTTTAAATTGGTTTGACTTAATAAAGCTATCAAAACAATTTTGGGCGTTAGACATAGATGAGACATAACATGTTGTGACATATAATGTCTATGTCTCATAAAGAACCTAAGAGTTGCATGTGATGCAATTGGTAAGGGTTGCCTACCTAAATAACTTGATTTTGAGTGTCATGCCTAGCTGTCTCAAAATTAAGTTAAATATGGATCTTAGACGACTAAATCAATATTTATTAGGGTTATTGATTTAATGGAAATTTAATTACTCAGTAATAAATTATTCTGCATAATCTTCTAGGTGCATATATTAAACTCCTAGTAACACTAATCCATAGTAACTACGATCAATCCTTAAAAAAGATAAAATAATCTCTAAGACTAATTTTCTTGTTTTGATTGGAAAATCGATAAATTTTATCAACAATAAAAACAAGGATGCATGTCTCGGATTAATGATTCCTTTTAAACTATTATCTATTAGTACAAGAATTACATGTTATGTTAGCAAATATAAAATCAATTGTACTTAATCGAGCACAATGGAAAAGTTTGCAAAGCTCACAATCAATTGCACTTAATCGAGCACAATGGAAAAGTTTTATCCATGTAGCCGACCCCAGTTAACTTGGGACTGAGGCTATGTTGTTGTTGTTGTTGTTGTTGTTAGCAAATATAAAATCAGACTTTAAGAAAGATTCTGGATCGTAGAAGCTAATGACATGACAGTGATACTGAAGGAAATGTTACAACAGTAAGTCACACGGGAAGGGTATAAGATTACAAAATTCCTAGATTCTTGTAAAATGGTTGAGAACCTATTAATATGTTTTTGTGTTTGAAAAATGAAAGGATTATAGTAATTTCTCAAAAGGCTTAAATCTTTATGTACCAAAAGTTGGCAGTAGATTTGATCCATAATTCATTAAAATAGCTTTGAACTATATAATATGAATGACATGAAGAAATATGTTTAAAGTTACATATGATGTTAAAAACTATAAGACTAAATATTAAAAAAAAAACATTAGATATATATTTGATGGTCCATAACATAAAAGAACTTAATAAAGAAAGATAAAGGAACATAAAAGCTACCAAAAATGTTTGTATCGGACACATAAACCTTAGTTGTGAGTTAGACTTTGCATAGTTCTAAAGATAAGGCTTAAAGAACGAGTTTTGTTATTCATTAAATGAAATTGGTCATTTTATAATGAATTATAAATTTTATCAAGAAGAGATCATTTAAAATTCTTACGAACATTTCAAAATGAGTATAAGAAAATCACTTAGAAAACTATTAACATACTTTAATGAGATCAAGGTGGCTAGTATTTGAGCTAAGAGTTTAAATAACCATCTTTAAAATTGTGGGATTGTCTTGCAATCAACTCCACTAGGAACATCATTTGAGAAATGATGTTTTAAGAGGAGAAATCGAACTATATAAGATATAATTCGATTTATGATGTGTCACACAGACCTTCATAATACGTCTTATTGAGGCTATACTTTAGAAACCACTGCACTTCGCATTAAACCTTATTTTCTGTAAAGTGGTTGATAAAACTCCATATACAATATGGAATAAAAAGACATATTTTGTCTTTTCTAGAGATTTGAGGCGGCGAGACTTGCGTAAGACGCTAAGTCACATAATTTTTTATCCCTAAGTCATTTGTGTCTGATTATGATTGAACATTATGATACTATTTTATGCAATTGAGAACAAATTTTTTGTTGATTAAAATGATGTCTTTCTAAATAAAGAGTTTATTTCAAAGACACTACTTGTAATAAAATAACTCTTGAAATGGTCAAGAGCCACAAATGAGAACTAAGCCACTTTAGGATGCTTAACAAAGTTTTGAAGTAGTTGAGTATACACAAGTAATATATATCTCTTGAAAATCTAGAATAATAAGAAATCGGCTAGAGAAATCTGGAATTTCTTATCATTGATAGTTACGATGCATTCTTGATACTAGGTCAGAATGAATCACTAATCAAGAGACATGTCTCTTCTATATTAGATGAAGAGACTAAGTGTTAATGAACTCTAAATTTTAATTCATATATATTATTCAAGTTTGGAACTTGATTTATTTACTTGAAATTGGTATGACCATTGGATGTAAATGATATAAAACGATATGAAAAAAAAAGGTGCATACATAAAAACGTGGCTTATCGAAAAATTTTAATCTAAATAAAGGTGTGGATTATGATTAGATTTTTAATTAGTAGCTAAGCTCAAGTTCTAGAATTCTAATTGCCATCACTTTATAGTTTGACTCTATGATATAACAAACGAGTGTTGAAATAGCATTGCTCTTTGCTCCTTAAAGATATGTATGACACAATTTAATTTGATTATCTTGAGAATTCTAGAAAGGAATGCAAGCTTAAAGGATCCATTTGTGGATTATAGTAAGCTTATCAGAGTTGTGGTTTTTTTATGAGATAAATAATGAATTATGTTCATTGAGTAAAAATAAAACTTGTGTATACACAATTGTTAAAGGGATTGCAATTATCTGAATTTGTATGTTGATGATATAATGTTAATTAGAAACGATGTCCTAACCTTGCAGAATGTCAAGTCTTGGTTAAGGAAAAGTCTCTTAATGAAATTCTTAGACAATTAGGCCTATATCCTTGTGATATAGATCTATAGAGATAGATCTAAGAGGCTAATTGGTTTAAATTAGAGTGCTTATAAAGACAAATAACTGAAAATGTTTCAGTGTTCAAAATTCTTTAAGAAACACATACTAGTGTCTTATAACATAAGTCTCTGCAAGACTCTAAGGCATAGGACAAATGATGAGCGGGATACTATGAATATCATACGCATTAGCTTTGAGAATCATAACATATGCTATACTTTGCATTCAACTTAATATGTCATATGATTTGAGCAAAACATACATATATATCATAGATTCCAGTGAAGGTCATTAGATATTTATTGATAATATTCTCAAGTACTTCAAAAGCACTTGAGGAATGTTATTGGATTTGCAGAGGTTTGAAAGATATGAGTCTTGTAAATGGTTACAAGATGCAAACTTTTAAGCTAATATAAAAGATTAATGATTGCAATATGGATATGTGTTAACTTCGTATGAGTGAATTGGAAATGTTCTAAATTCACTCTGACAAGTCCTACAACATAAATTGTTTTTCTAGTGGCATTCGATGCAGCCAAAGAAAATTCTTAGATCATAAAGTTCTTGATTGAATAAGGTGTGATTCCAAGTGTTGTGAACGACATTGGCTTTTATTATAAAATTAATGGACAAATTTAGGTTATGGAACCTAAATCACATTATAGATCTAAACAATCACTTGAGCGTTTTTTTTTCTTATTAGAGAAAGAATGTGAGGAATTATAGAACATCAATATCAAACAATGTAGTAGATACATAAATAAACTTCTTCCACAAGAATGTATTAAGGTCACTCAGTATTGGATACGTGTAGGATTGGACCTAGTGCAAGTGGGAGATGTTGGGGAATGTGCCTTCGACCAATTCTGTAAATGTCGTTTAACTATTATAAGTAGATGCATGTTTCTTTTATAATAGTATCCATGAATAATAGTTGTATTATTCTAAATGAATATGTTATGGGAATAATAATAAATTAAGACTATTATGAGTCTTGATTGATAGTCATGTGATGATTATGCATATATAGATACGAGTCAAGATCATAGGTTTCTGTTGGGAATTGATGGTGAACCGAACCGCTATGAGAATGTTACATAGTAGATCTCATAAGTGTTTCTCATGATAGTTATATCATTTATTCCTTTGACTTGAGATCACCAGAGACTCCAACATGAAGAGCACAATGATTTGACACAAGTAAATGTCGTCATTAACCGGATGATTATAAAAGTTGTGATTGGTCATTGTCCGACTAACGTGTGGATGCTGTGTGATTAATATGGAATTTGTCATTCTCTTTTAGAGACAGATATCTATTAGGCCCCTCGATATGTTAGACTGATAAATGGTCATGTGTAGTTAATTGATTGGATCAATATTACTTAACAATTTCAGTTTACTCTGAGATCGAGACTAGTAAATCAAACTATAAGGGTGACATTCCATGTCTTAGGTGCAATCAAAAGATATCACATGACAAAAGGATATGATATACACTGTCTATTAGGTCGTATCCATTTATTGATCTTCGTGCAACTTGGGTAGTTATAATGTCTTGCTTGAGGCCGCTTATGATTTGTATGCCGAAAAAAAGGTTTTAGTTCACTGCCAACGTTGTATGAACCTATTAGGTCACACAAAGAACGGATTTGCACAATTTAATATTGTCTAGGTTAATGAAATTTATTTGATAAAATTCATTTTGAAGTTTTTCATCAAGTTTCCTAGTTTGACTAGGATTCAAAACTCTCCTACATTTCTAGTGTGACTAGAAATTTTGTCTCTTGGTAAATCATATGTTGAATAGGAATTTAATTGGAATTATAGTATGACTTTAATTCTTATTTGAATTTTAGATAAATTACAACTCTTGTTGGATAAATAATCGTAGATTATCTATGACTCTATCATTTTTATAGTTGGACTTTATCTAAGATTATTTAGAGTGCGACTAGGAAATCAAGTTCTTTTACAACTTGACCTGTTGTACTTTAAATAAGACATTATGGTCATAGTTGTTGTTGAGGTTTTTCTAGAGAGTTTTTGTGAGGACCTTTGCCATAATATTTTTTGGGCTAGCACTCCGGATCGTGATCATCTGTTCGTGTATGGATTTTTTATAGAGAATGTTCATCTTTGGTAGTGTTTTGAAGGAATAGATCAACACCAAACAAGGCAAAAGTTGAGTTGTTCTTGTTAAAGTATGCTTTTTCTCTATAGGTACATCAGTTTAAAGGAATCAATAGGATCTTGGTTCGGGGATATTCCTAAAAGATTCAAAAACTTCAGCTGCATTTGATCCCTGAAACCCAACACTTTGGGCCCCTGGTTTGGGCTCAATTCAGCCACGTTGGGTGGCTATGAGCTTAGCCTGGACCGCTAGCCTGAGATGCATGCGATCCCCCTTCCCCCCTTCTATTCTCGCAAAAAGAGGGGGACAAACTAGATTTCTTTCTTCATTCATTCATTCATTCATTCGTTTATTCATTCATTCATTCTTTCTTTCTTTCTTTCTTCTTCTATTAAAACCAACCATCACAACAACTTTCAAGGATCAATTCATATCAAGTTTTACTCTATGAAACCCCAATTTTGAAACCCAAATCCAACACCATTCGAAACTCATTCTTCCAACCAACTTCCAGACTTCAATTGCATTTGAAAATCAATGATTATTATGAAACTAGTTATTGCACGCACATACCTTAGTTTTTCATACAAATTGAACAAGAAAGTGGAAGAACTCACAACTAGGGCTTACGTCTTGGACTTTTCTCTTAGCTTGAATCAACAGAAAATCCTAACCTTTTACTCCCAATCAATCTCTCCAGCCATAATTAGAACTCGCATATCTCTTTCTCTCGACTTCAGCCTCTGAAGTGTTTGAGAACAAGAAAATGTTCTAACTGTCTCCTTTTATACTAATGGTTTCTCTTGATCTCAATTTGAGAATCACTAAGAGGATCTAAAGCCTTTATTTATCCTGCACATGCAAGCCTTGATCTCCACTAATATATTTTACACATAAATCCTTAGGCTTATTTATTGTTTCGAACTAATGTGAGTGTCCTATATGTCTCATTTTATTTATGTTTCTCAATCTTAGGTTACAACTACAACCTAGATTAAGATTTAGATTGAGTTTTCTTAACTTAGACTCATATGATCTTGCCTAAGTTACCTCAATTTAAGTCAATCAACCCAAACCTTGTCACTATTTACTAATCATATACTCGGCATACGCACACATTCCTAGGCGAACCTCGCCCAAAAGTCAACTACGATGGAGAAATAGATAAGCGACAATGTTCATTAAAATGATTTAGGTAACTAATACACAACATCAAACAAATATAAAATACCTCAATGTCATCTCTCGAGGGTTGACCAAGTACACCACTTCATCATAAGTCTCCGTAAGTGTCATACAGTGACATATCGCATGAGTTAGAAATTTAGGGTCATCACGGCTTTCCCAACTAATAAGAATTTCGTCATTGAAATTAAAATAATTTAAACTAAGACTTACTGGAATTTAAAATAGGTTTAGGAAGTGCTCGCATAAAGGACTCTAGTTCCCAAGTCAATTCATCGTTTACATGATGTTGACACTTGAAGAGGACTGACAGGATGCCTTTGTTCCTCAAATTCTGCACCTTACGATCCAACATCAGAATAGGTTGCTCCTCATAGGTAATGTCATCTCTTAGATCTGTCTAGCTTTAATCCACCGTTAGTCGTATGCCTCCTCGTGACCTATCCCACTAGATCATCGATATGTGAAAAACTGAATGAATCCCGGCTAGCTGAAGAGGTAACTATAACTCGTATGCGACCTTGTCGACCCTCTTCTTGACTCTGAATGGACCAATGAGTCTCAACACGAGTTTTCCTTTAATTTCAATAGACATATGCTCATTCATTATACTCTAACTCGTCGTGGTACTTATCATAGTACTTTTTATGCCTCTCCTTTGCAATTTTAAGGTGTAGCCTGATCTTTCTGTATTTTATCTGTGTGGTCCACTACAATTTCTAGCCCAATAGCTGCCATATCCTCGGGTTCTACCAAATATGATGGAGATCTACACTGTAATGCCTCAAAAATATCTTATTTGTGGATGATGATGTGGCATACTTAGCCAACCCTCGGAAGTCGACACCGAGGTATATTTTACTTCGTGTGATGTGTGTATTATTTTACCAACATTTAGTTACAAACTCATTTATTTTATATGTGAGGCTCGCCTAGGAAAGCATGTAGACACGGGTAAGGAGTTGGTCGCGATGAAAGAGAACATGAACGCTTAGGTGGATTAATGGAATTGGGTTAAATTACAACTTAGACTTTTAAATTTATTCTATAAGGAATCTCTAAGTTAATTAACAATTATTTAATATAGATTTGCCTAAGTTAGAGTTGATAAAGTGATAAAATGTGTTTATGGTTTGATCTTAATATAGTTAGATCCAAGGGCAACTATTAAGTTGGTGGAATTAGACATGAATGTAATTATTCTAAAAGTTCATGGACAAAATGGAATTAGACATGCATTGTGTAGGTGGACCAATAGGAAACAAAATGCATGCTAAGTTTCGTATCAAAAAGGACAAATGGTTGTTAGTAATGATGTAGTGGGTGTGTTGTCTAATTTTAAATCATACAAAGTGTAGAGTGATTCCTAGTCACATAATAATAAAAAATATGTTGGAGCACTAATGACCATGAGAAGTTTCTTGACACATTCTCATGTGAGTCCAAGTGGGATAATTACTTAAACCCCAAGTTTCCCATTTTTCTCTCATTTGAACAAAAAAATAGAGAGGGGAGAGAACGTGGTGCTAGGAGGAGAAAGAGAAAAAAGGTGAAGGATTTGGTAACTTTGTATGTGAAATTGTTAGAATTTTTGGAGATCTAAGAGAGGTAAAACAAGAGTGACGACTCCATTAAAGCCATAGGTATGTTCTTCACCTAATCTTGATAATGCATGTTCAAAGATTTTTATTCTTTGATGTCGTGTCGTACAACACTAATAATTTTCTCGATTTGCTGACTACTTGGATATGTAGTGAGGCAAGTACAAGATCAAACCCATAGAGACTGGGATTAACTTTAAGTTATCAAATGTGGTTTTAAAAAGAAAACTAATCTAAATTAATAACTAATTAATAACTAGGACAGTAAATGCGAGAATAAATAAACATAAATACTACTAAACTAGCAAATTAGATAATAATTCCAAATCAAGGTTGTTTTTCATTAAGTTTTATAGATAGGCTTACAGTGACTTACGCCACCTCATTCTCCTCATGTCAGTGGAGAGAATGTGTGACACAACCACATACTAACTAGACTTGCAAAGCCACTGGATATGTTGTGGGCTCAAACAAACTAGCAGCATTAACGAACCATGAGAACACCTATCATAAGTGATAACTAGTGTCGAGTTGTCCACCTATCACGTGGAAATTACAATAAACTGCTACACATCTCATATCCCAATTGCATAGGGGCACACCGATTGCAAATAGATAAGGCCCCACTTGTCACCTAATGCGATCCCTCTTACCGAGCGGCGATAGGATCACTGGCAATGAATTTTAACCTACCTAGTATGCACTTGCATTTACACATCAGATAAGTAGAAATTCTAAGAATTTAAGCCATAACAAAGAATCTCATAACAATAATGCAATCGAAAATACAAGACTTTACGGAAAAATATGGAATTTAAGAATTGAATCTCATAAATCAGTTATAGTTCTCCTTGATCCAGACTATAATTATGCCACTAATACCATATGAGTCTCCATTGCAAAATATAAATATAAAATAAAAAAAATAAAAAAATGGTGAAGAAAAGATGGAGAGAATAGATAGGCATTAAGGAGAAAATGGAATGGGGAACGGAAAGGTTTCTTCTCTAAAAAGGAGAGGATGACGTTTTATAATGCTTTTGGTCTCTAAAATCTAAAATCATCAAGTTCAACTCATAAGAATCGAATTTGTTATGTAATTAGTTGGATCAATAATAGCACGTGCAAAATCTTCCAAAACTACGAAATATGATCTTCGAATCTCATAACTGACCTCATCGTCGTATGCACAAAGTATTAAGGTGCTGGAGATAGCTTTGGAGGTGCTACGGTGCCTTATTTTTTGTTTCGTTCTATCTCCACTCGAGATTCAACATCGTCCCAGTACCGAACGTTCATACCCAAACTGTTGGGAAGATGCTAGTTTTTTTCCAAGCGATTTCGTTCTAGAGATTTTAGGTCGCTCCAAGGCACTTGCAAGGCGCTAGCCTTCCATACTTCGGATCACTTTGGTTTTTCTCTAGGATGCTAAACACCCTATCAAATCTACTATTATTTCTTAAAAATATTAAGGTTTGGTCTAACGCCTTGCTAGAGATTTAAAAAGATGCGTTTGTAAGGTATTGTTAAGGCGGTGGCCTTTTTCTTGTGATTTGGACCTCGACTTTCTCCAAGATCTTCACAAGACTTGATTCTCAACATTTCCGACAAGTTTCTTACAATACTCTTACTTTTCGTCTAGTGATTCCCTAGCTATTTGTGTGCAACCTAAGACATTGTTAAGGCTATTGGCCTATCTTTAGTTTTTTAATTGGATTTTGATGAAAAGTCACTCATTTTACTTCAATAGCCTAATTTGAACCTCGAAATACAAAAATAGTGCTACAAATTGGGAAATTAACCTTTGAAATCATAGTAAATACACACTAAAATATAGCACAATTGGAGACTTATCATTCTTCATGCCTTTTAGTGTATAAAGGGCCAATACGAGTAGATTGACCCTTAATGAGTAAGAATCTCTTGTTGGGGAATCATTTTTGAAGTTATAGTTGTTGTTAGGTAGTGATTATGTGAGGAAAAAGATAAATAGTAACTTTATGGAGAAGTTGATTTAGTGTCTTTTGCTTATGTTTTAGCTCATTTTATTGCATGATAATGAAAAATGGGGTGCAAACTAATTTTATGAGGATTGTATAAGTGCAAAGGCCGAAAGGGTCAAGAATTTAAGATGAACCATGAGATTTTGTTAATCTTTTACCATATAAAGTGTTCTGCCTAGAAAGTAAGCTCAAAGTTATGAGCATACTCAAAGTTTCATGTATGCTTAAACTTTGAGTAAACTTTGAGTAAGCTCAAACTTTCAGTAACCTCAAACATTGAGTAGACTAAACTTTTAGCTTGCTCAAACCTTCAACATGCTCAAATCTTGAGCACGCTCTATTCTTACTGAATAGGTTAAATAACTTAAGCTAGCTTGTAACTAATTTAAAACACGCTCTAAACACCCTCTAATGACCCTCAGGGGACTAAGGGACCGTAGAACGAGGGTCTAGAGCATCAGGGATTAATTAAGACACGTGTTAGAAGCCGCAATGACGTATTTTTTGCGTATATTGAGGCAAGTAAACCAGTAAGGGCTTTAATACTAATTCTTTTCATTCAATTGTTTTAATCTATTTATGAAATGGTATCTTGTGAATCTTACTCATTTCTTAGTGAAAACGATATTATTCGTGAACTCAATATTCTTGAATAGATGATATCGTGTGATATGTCTTCGTTAATAAACTCTTACAAACTCAAATGCATGTTATTGTTGACTTAAATTTTGTAATTCTTATCAATCTTTTTTAGGAAAAGCATGCATTATATACTACCGTGTGGTCTATATTGTTTATCTTCGTGATTAACTCTAGTATTGAGCAGACATAGGTCTAAGTGATTGAATGGTAGTTAAGCATTGGAAAGTCAAGCTGGTAGGGATGACTTTATGTCCATTACATTTGAAGGAGCCAATGAAACTATTGGCGACTTAGTTAAGTCAACAGCTCGCCTTGGAAGTTAGGTTGTGTGTTGTGTGTTGCAACCGGATTGACTTGGACCAATTAGATACCCATATCTGTGTGATATTGTCACTCAATTCTCTTTGATCTCTTTATTAGCTTATTTATCATGCACTTTCGATTTCATTTCTTTAAGATTACCTGCATGATCTATCGGCTAACTTTTTATTGGATTCTAGAATTAAAGTTGAGACTTCTCCGGCTTTACGCATTGGAATTGTCTCATTTGTGGTGATAATTGCAGGTTTGTCATCTAGCAAGAGAAAAGAGTCGGTACTTGGTGACTTCCTCTAAGCTCTCCTCTAAGTCGGCTTCCACTTTTGTGAAGCGTAGGTCTTGTTTGTCTAATTATGTTATATATATATTGTGAAACTATTTAAATGGGAAGAGTGCACTTTGATACATGTATATTTCCATATTTTCTCACCTTAGGTATACATTAGATCATATTTTATGGGTGTGACGGCCCCAAATTCCGAGGCAAACCGGGCACCGCCATGTCACCGAACACATCGCCAAGCCATGCTACGTCACCTGCACACATGTCTATGACAGCCAGCAAATTATCTGTTGTAATCCGACTTAGTAAATTTCGTTGTTTTAAAAGATTAACAATTCTATCAAAATATGTTAAGTTAAGAAGTTTACAACTTAATTTGTTTATTTTAATTCGTTTCAGGTTATTTTTAATAGCGAAAGTCTTAATAACATGCATATAGCTAATGTAAACAAGTTATGTATTAATTAACAACCTATGGGGTGGAAACCTAGCAAAAGGATACCATGTATATCAGTTAAGGTGACAAAAATGTATGATAGGTGTCAATATACATGTATCAGGTGAAAAAAGTCTCCCAAAATGATCCCAAAAAGTATATATATGTAAATACAAACACCTACGAGTAAGCTAGTGGAGGCGCTCCAAATTTGAGGTAATCGCCATTCACCGCCTTCCCCCTGCTCATCGTAAGATCTGCAACTTGTCACCAATAAACAATGACAAGTTCCAGTGAGTAAATCCCATAGAAATTCAGTTAGTGTTCACAAGAAATCCAAGAAAATGGCTACAATTCATACATATAAAGTAAATGAATAGGAATGCAAAGCATGAATACAAGTCGTGAGATATTCAAGAATATGGAACACGAGTGTGGTATACAGCTGTCGAGTGCCCTGGGACTTAAATACTAAGCCGAGAAGGCCCTGGAGGTGAGGGAATCCAAACCCCCTCTTCACGGTCGAAACGAGGAACTCTGTTGGTCGGAAGGTAGGGTTTCGCCCAACGCCTCAAATGAGAGGAAATCTATGACGGAGATGAGCCTCACATCAACTCGCTCTCGAGATCATCGACTCCCTTAGAGATATCTCACACGTAGTCTAAGGTATGACCAACACCGTAGCAACAATCGGATCATCATCAACGAGAGAGCCGGAAAGGGGTCACACCGTCCCTTCGACCATACGCAGACACACGCAGGAATAGAGTAAACATACAAGCTGAACTAACGAAACGTAATGTGAAATAAATAATTTACAAGGAAAATAAGTAAATTCTAAACTCACACCGTCCCTACTATAGTTTCTTAAGTCCTTGGTATCCAATTATATCATTTTTGTTATTTTAGAGTCACATTAAGTGAGTTTATAATGTGTGACCAAAAATTTGAGATTTTGTTTCAAAAAGTTTAATTTCGGCACACTTTTCGAGTTATACCAGGGTGTCGTGCCCCAAAAAGTCGTCAAAAAATACTTTTTATATTTTTCCCATTTATTATATTTTTTTATTTTTTTGGATTTTCTATAATTTTCTAGCTATTTTTCCTATTATTGTGATATTTATTTTGATTTAAAAATGTATTTTATTTAATTTTTTAAAAAGAAATTAATTAATTATAAATTGATTTAATGTGGGTTGGGCCCGGTTCGCCCCAACCAGGGCCACCCGGTTCAGGCCGACGGCCCGACACTTTGGGCTGGGGCTGCCGATCTGCCTGCCTCAGCGGCTCGGCCAACTTAGGCTTGGCACAGAGCCCGAGCCATCGGCTTCTTCTTCTCCAAATCGTCTCTGCGATTTTCTTCCTCTTTTTTTATTTGTTTAAGCACAACAACAACAATTATAACAACAACATCATTAAACTCTAAATTTCTCCACAAAAGTTAACAAAAATTGGCACACTCACCTCGATTCATAGATCTTCGCGAGCGTGGCCGAGTGGAAAGAGCACGCAAAAGAGATTTGCGACCGAGTTGAGAAAGTGGTGGAGAGCTTAGTGGTGAGGAGTTGGAAGTGGAGAGAAAATGAAAATGCGAAGGGGGAGGAAGAAGAGTCGAGTAGAGAGAGGGAGTGGGTGAGGAGAGGGGTTTTTTTCTTTTCTTTTCTTTTCCTTTTTGATTTTAGAGAGGAGAGAGAAAAATAGTGATTAGATAGGTGATGTGATGGGATGTGTGATGTGACAACTAAATTTTAGAGTATCCCATACACCCGCGTTACCCGCACACTGCGACGTCGTACACTCTCATCACTACACGCGCACCACTTGACCAAGCGCAATTCTTAATTAGCGCGACACGAATTATTAAATAATAATAAAATAATAAACATTCGCCACACAAAATAGCAAATTTTACCTCGTTAGGCGTGCCCTAGACTTTTCGGCGACATTCACGTGGGTCCGAACTTAAGATCTTAATCTGTAATTTGATAGTTAATCGGGATTAATTAAAGCGAGTCGTTACAATCTTCCCAACTAAAAGGAATTTCGTCCCGAAATCCAAATTTAATTAAATCTTTACCTTAGAACAAGTGGGGGTATCAATCTCGCACGGTAGACTCTCTCTCTCACGTGAGGCCCTCGTTCTTATGATACTGCCATCGAACTAGTACAAGTGGTATTTCTTTCCTTCTGATAATCTATACCTTGCGATCCACTATCTCAATGGGGTGCTCCTCGTATGTCACATCCGGTTTGACCTCGATCCTAGTTATATCAACTATCAGTCTCGGTTATGATCTGGCTAGCCTCAACATAGTGATGTAAAAAACATCATGAACCCCCTTGCTAACTAGCTCGACAATCTCGACTGATAAGTAACCTCCCCAACTCGTCGGACTATCTGAAACGGCTCGATGAATCTCGGTGCAAGCTTTCCCTTGATTTCAGATCTTTGGTGACCCTTCAAGGGAAAAACTTTCAAGTAGACCCGATCATCCACATCATAACTCAGCCCATCACGGTACTTGTTCGCGTACTTCTTTTCTCTATCCTGAGCAGCATGTAACCTCTAACAAATCAACCTAATTTTCTTTGTGTGATCTACAAAAATCTCAGGCCCGATGGCAGTTATGTCATCGGGCTCTGCCTAGCAAGCTGGTGATCTACATGGTCTCCTGTATAGCGCCTCGAATGGTATGGCATCCTAATACTAGCCCGATAGCTATTATTGTAGGCAAACTCACAAAGTGGCTAAAACTCCTCCCACGACCCCCCAAACTATAGCACATAGGCTCTAAGCATGTCCTCAAGAATTTGAATAAGTCTTTCAGACTGCCCATCAGTCTCCGGATGAAAAGTCGTGTTGAACTGCAATCTGGTACCATACTGCTCCTGCATGGCCTGCCAAAGCTGCGAAGTAAGGCGATTGTCTCTGTTTGACATTATAGATATTGGCACTCCGTGCGTTCTGATAATTTCTCGCTCGAAGAGCGTACTTAGCTGTGGAAAGCTATATTTCAAGGAGATTGGGATAAAATGCGCTGATTTTGTCAATCGATCCATGACTACCTAAATGGCATCATGCTTGCGCAAAGTCTTGGCAACGCACTAACGAAGTCCATAGTGATGTGTTCCCATTTCCACTGTGGGATAGGTGTGGTTGGAATAGTCCTCTAGGCTTCCTGTGTTCCGCCTTAACCAGCTGACACACCTCACAACTCCTCACATACTGGCTGACATCTGCCTTCATCATTGGCCACCAAAATAACTGTCGCATATCATGGTACATTTTGGTCCTACCGGGATGCACTATATACCTGGATCTGTGAGCCACCTGAAGAATATCATCGCGTGACTATGCCACTGTTGGAATCTACAATCTACCTCGGTGTCTCAAACACTTATCAACGGACTTGCGCCAATCTAGGTAATTTGGACTATGTGTCATGTCCTTGAACCTCTGATACATCACATTAGCTCTCTAACACTCCAAAACGCACGGAATAGATAATGTCGGTACTCTCATCTGTTTGGAAATATATGCCTCTGCAATATCTGGAACCTCCGACAAACTCATAGTTGCTACCGCCTCGAGTAAACCAAACTCGTGGGTCATCTGGCAAACTGTCGCCTCACTGTCTGGTCTTCTCATGCTAAGGGCATCTGCTACGACATTCACCCTCCTAGGCTGATACTCGATTGCGAATTCGTAGTCTTTCAGCAATTCCAACCACCGTCGCTGTCTCATATTCAGGTCATTTTGAATGAAAGATACTTCAAACTTTTATGATCTGTATGTAGTGTGAATCTCTCACCATAAAGGTAGTGTCTCCACACCTTCAGTGGAAATACAACCGTTGCAAGCACCAGGTCGTGGACTGGATAGTTCCTCTCATGGTTCCTCAACTGACGCGATAAATAAGCTAGCACTTCGTCTCTTTGCATCAATACACATCCCAATCTGGTGCCACAAGCATCCGTATGAATAGTTAACTCCTTGCCCGGATCTGGCAACACTAGCAATGGTGTAGAAGTCAACTTCTTCTTCAACTCTATGAAGGCTACCTCGCATTCATTGAACCAATAAAAAATCACGTCCTTTTTTGTCAATCTAGTTATCAACGCTACAATTTTGGAGAAGTCTTATATAAAGCGTCGATAATATCATGCCAATCCCCGAAAGCTCCTGATGTTTGTTACGCACTATGGTGTAGGCCATCAATGATAGCTTGAGTCTTAATTGGGTCCACTGAAATCCCTCGGTCTCTGATCACGTGTCCCAAGAATTTCACCTCAGAAAGCCAAAACTCGCACTTACTGAACTTGTCGTACAATTTGTGCTCCTTCAAAGTCTTTAAGGTCTCTTCGAGATGCCTCTCGTGGTCCTCATGAGTCATGGAGTAAATCAAGATGTCATCGATGAAGACTATCACGAATCGATCTAAAAATGACCTTAAGACTCGATGCATCAAATCCATAAACACAGCTGGCGCGTTTGTCAACCCAAACGGCATGACAGTGAACTCAAATAACCCGTAACGTGTGTTGAATGTCGTCTTAGGTACATCTTTCTCTCTGATCGGCACCTGATGATATCCAGGTCTCAGATCAATCTTGGAGAAAAATTGTGCTCTAGCCAACTGGTCGAATTGGTCATCGATCCTAGGCAAGGGATACCTATTCCTGACTGTCACCTGATTCAACTTTTGGTAGTCTATACACATCCTTATACTACCGCCTTTCTTTTCGCAAATAAGATCGATGCTCCCCAAGATGACATACTCGATTGTATGAAACCCTTCTTCGATAGATCCTCTAGTTGAGCCCTCAACTCCTCATGCTCTGGCCGTGACACACGTTAAGGTCTACTCACTATAGGTTGTGTTTCTGGCACAACTCAATCATAAACTCTACCTGTCTAGGCGGGGGTAATTCAGGTAGATCCTCAAGAAAAACATCTGGGAACTCGAGTGCTACTGGGACATCCTCAAGTCTAGTCTCTGGCCTCTCATCGGACTCTACTATCCTTGCGAGGATCTTTATTTCTTGAGTGGTCACTAACCTACCTCTCGTGATCGGAAGTGATGTCGCGACTCCGGTAAAGGTGAAATCGGGAATCCCTGGTATCTAAAAAATGACAATTTTCCTAAAATAGTCCAACCGCACGTGGTATGCCACTAACCAATCCATGCCTAAGAGTATATCGAACTCTAAGTAATACTTAGACATCTATGGGTAACTGATGTGGCGGCCCCAAAATCCCGAGGTCGCCACGTGGGGAGGCACTGCCCCAGCGATCCTGTCGGATTCGTGACCCACTGGGTCCCACGCGCCACTGACGCCCTTTGCTACATCACGACTCCTCGATATGCGTGTTAACTCCATTCGTTAAGCAATTTAGTTCGACAGTTTAAGCATTAAAACAACAGCGGAAGTCTTAAATTTAAGGCAAGTAAAACAATTAAATTCATTACCATATAAAACATCATTTATAAGAGCAACTCCTATTGTGGAAAACCCGGGGAAGATACTATGTATATATGCGACAATATTAAACAATAATATATACAAGTACAGTGTCTATTCAGTCTCCCATTTCCCAAAAGTAAGCAAAATATCAAAATCGCACATACTTGTAGGTCCTTGACCGCGGGCAGTTAGATAAAGTCGCCCAAAATCCCCTTGCCCCTACTAGCACTGGGTCTGCACTCGACCATCACAAAAAGCAAGATGGAGAGTACAGTTAGTAAGATTCCAACGAAGTACACCGAGCATTTATAAGAAAATAAACAGATACCAATAAACATGTCAAATAATCATGCGGAAACTAAACAGACAATTGTGCTAAGATCATCACATGAATAAATAACATGAGAGAAACAAAGTGTGTACTCGTCCCGATCGGACTAAACTGTACTTCGGACCCCCAGGATCCTTTCAGTGGGTGCCCCCACTTCCTTTCACCTGGTTCCTTGCGAGGCTTGCCCGACACGTGCGCCCTTGCAACTCGAGTTGCAATTCACCGAATGCCTGATCACATGTGCTACAGCATAGTGTGCCATAAGTACACAACGAATATCAGGTGGGAGTAACTCAACCACCAACCTAAATCTGTCACATAATAGAATACAATAACAAGGAATATGAAATCAACAATGGAAAAGTAAACCCTCAGTGACTTTCAGATGAAGTCTTACGTACCTCAAAAATGCACTCCAAAGTCCCACTCACGTCTCGAGATACGTGTCCAACTCTCGATTGTGGTCTCCTAAGTTCTTGGTGTCCCATTAAACTATTTTAACTAGTTTAGAGTCAAATTAAGTGAATTTTTAATGTGCGGCCAAAATATGAAAATTTTTATTTCAAAAAGTTTTGGTTTGACACCCTTTTTGAGTTATACTGGGGTGTCGACGCCCGAGAAATTATCGAATACCATTTTTCTATCTTTTCTCATATTTCGCATATTTTTCCTGATTTTCCGCATTTTTTTCCATCATTTTCTACCCATTTTTCTTATTATTCTGTCATTTATTTAATTTAAAACTATTTTTAAATTAAAATTTAATTTTATATTATTTTAAATAGATGGGTGGGTCCCTGGACCGGGTTTGACCCGGTCCACCCGGGTCGGCCTGACCCGATTTGGGCCCACCCGAGTCGGGTCCGGTTGGGCCGGTCCGGCCCAACCGGTCTAAGGGCTGCACGCACGTTCTTCCCAGAGACAAACGTCTCTGGTTCTTTTTTTTTTCTTTTCTTCTGGTTGGAGACGCACGTCCCCAACCTCGGTGGACTCGATGGTAGGGGGAGACACCCCTGCCATCTCCACCTCGACCCGAACCCCTTCGTGGCCACCATGGCCGACTCACCGAAACCCACAACAAAAACCATAACTTACCTCCCTCCCGGCTTCTCCACCCTCTCTTCTCTTCTTCCCGCTTCATCTTCTCCTCCTCCTCCTCTCTGTTTCTTCTTCTCCCTCTCGGCCTCCCTAATTGTGTGACGGTGTGTGTGTGCGGGTGTGAGAGGGTGATGTGTAGGTGTGGGAGAGTGACGTGAGGGAGAGGAGAAAATGATGATGGAGTGTGGTGGAGTGTAAATGGGGGTAAGCTAGTTGACTTGGTGTCCTTAACTCCGAAGTGTGACACCGCTGGGACACTCTTCTGTGTTTGTGGGTGTTTCGACGCCCGAATTTCGCGTCTGAATCGCGATATACGCGTACCGCCGCGTCACTAACCACCCAATATATATTTCATAATGGTTATTTGACCAATTTTTTTATTTAATTTGTGTGCTTTACTTTCCCCGACCTAGTGTACCCACAGTTCGCTCCTCAGTACCCGTCTCGACACGGTTCTCGAGGCGAACACCCGTTACGCTATCTCGCTCGATTCAATGATATAAATACACACATGCGATGCTAGGTAAATAACTTAATATGCAGCATCGCAAATAGGCAAACAATCACGTAAAATCACAATTTACCTAGTCGGCATGCCCTTCCCTATCCGCGGTATCCACGTGGATCTGAGCTGTCGTCCAAGTCAGAAAATAATCCATAATAACGGCGTTATTAAAATTTGGGTCGTTACAACTGATGACTACCAACCTCGACTGGATAATATCTACAAATCCAATTAGGATATATCATATCCCCAATGGTCGTACTGAGGATAAGGTGGGTACTGATGCTCTCAGGCGTCAAACTCAACTCTCCTACCATCCACCTCGAAATAAATGATAAAGTACTACCAGAATATATCAATGTATGCATAGGGAGACCAAAAATAATCAACATACCCTCGACGAGCTGCCGAGAAGCGTCACAGTCTGGTGCGACAACTACGTGCACCTGCTCCCTCGCATGTACTGGCTGAGCTGCTAGTGGTAGTGCTGGCTCCCTGGTACACTCACTCTTGTAATGCCCCTTCTGTCTACATGTGAAACACGTGACATTTTGCCTATGTCCGGAGCCCTAACCCTGCTGTCTGCTAGCCCTATGGCCATGTCCTTGCCACAACTGACTCCGTCTCTGGCTCTCTGGCCCTGACACTGAGTCTATCTTTGTAGCTGTTGGACTGTCATAACCTGCTGTGGCTGCGTAGGTACAACTGCTTGTGCGCTGATCGTCTGGCCATCATCATGTCTACGCCTATATCCTCTCTGATGTCTCTGATGGCGATTCCTCTTGCCTTTCCTATCTGACCTCCCCTAGCCTTTATGGTTGTCGTGATGCACTAGAGCAGGGACGATGCCATTCCACATCAAAAACGACCCGTGGGCCAACACCCTCTAGTAAACTTCCTGTACAATCCTGGCTCCTGTCGACACAATCGTGCCCTCAATATCTGGTTGGAGTCCTCGAATAATATAGTGGACCTGAAATCGGTCGGTCCAAGTCTTGTCCATCGCAAAAGTAAGTAGGTATTTGAATATCTCCATGTATTACGACACCGTCCGGCTACCCTGCCTCAGCGTCAAGAACTCCTCCCTCAGCCTCAATTGAATCTCAATCGGGATATACTGATCATAGAAGAATTTCTTGAACTCTGCACAAGTACTCGGCTCTCCGTGGGTGATTATGTGGGCAGTCCACCATACTGCAGCATCTCCCTTAAGCATGAATCCGAAAATCCTAGCCCGTATGCTGTCGTGAATCCTCAAAAGACCACGAAGTTTCTCGTATGAAAGGATCCACTTCCCAGCTACCTTTGGGTCTCCGCCTCCATAATAGTAGTCTGGCTAGAAATGAACGAACTCCTTAATTAACTTCGCCTCAACTGATAATGAGGTTTCGAATGTGATCTCCTAGGGTGGAATCAGTGTCGGTGCCACGGCTGGCGTAATCAATGGTGTAGTGACTGCTGGCAGTATCTCGGTAATAGTAGTCATGAGCGGGGTCGCTGGAACAGTCGGAGCGACAACTGTCAGCTCTATAGTAGCGGTGGCGGCTAGTGCGACAGGGGTCGGTGTGACTGGTGCCTGCGCTCGGAGCAATCGAAGAATCTCCTCGAGCTGCAAACTATGGAGTGCGACCGTGTCGCGCAAGGTCTGATCCGAGTCGGCAGGTGTCGAGCCGCTCATCTGGCCCCCATCATTTGTATGAAGAACTGGTCATCCATCCATGTCGAATTTACAAATCGCGAACGTGCCGCAAGTCAGCGTCGTAATACGTGTACATAAGTATTACAATCAATATATACACATATAAGTTCTAGTACTACCCGCTCATTTTGCTTCCCAACTAGAGTTCTAACTTAGGATCTCCAGGTTTCCACATCTAATGTTTGTTGTTAAGTTTTATTCGGTTATATTTAACTTCCCCTAGGTTCGCTTGAACCTAGGCTCTTATACCAACTGTGACGACCCTGAATTCTAAGGCAAATAGGGCAACGCCACGTCATCGGACACGTCACCAAGCCATGCTACGTCACCTGCACACCTGTCTATGAGGGCCCGCAAACTATCCGTCTTGTAATCCGACTTAGTAAATTTTGTTGTTTTAAAAGATTAATATTATATCGAAATATACTAAGTTAAGAAGTTTACAACTTATTTTGTTTATTTTGATTTTTTTTCAGGTTATTTAATAGCGGAAGTCTTAATAATAGGCATATAGCTAATGTAAACAAGTTATGCATTAATTAACAACCTATGGGGTGGAAACCTAGCAAAAGGATACTATGTATATCAGTTAAGGCGACAAAAATGTATGATAGGTGTCAATATACATGTATCAGGTGAAAAACGTTTCCCAAAATGATCCCAAAAATTATATATATAAATACAAACACTTATGAGTAAGCTAGTGGAGGCATTCCAAATCATGGTAGTCGCCAATCACCGCCTTCCCTCGGCTCGTCGTAGGATCTGCAACTTGCCACCAACAAACAATGGCAAGTTCCAGTGAGTAAATCCCAGGGAAATTAAGTTAGTATTCACAAGAAAATGGCTACAATTCATGCATATAAAGTAAATGAACATGAATGTAAAGCATGAATATAAGTCGTGACATAATCAAGAATATGGAACGCGAGTGTGGTGTACAGCTGTCGAACCATGGGACTTAAATTCTAAATCGAGAAGGCCCTGGAGGTGAGGGAATCCACGCCCCCTCTTCACGGTCGAAATGAGAAACTCTGTGTGTCGGATGGTAGACTTCTGCCTAACGCCGCATAGGAGAGGAAATATGTGACGGAGGTGAGCCTCACATTAACTCGCTCTCGAGATCATCGACTCCCTTAGAGATATCTCACGCGTAGTCTAAGGTATGACCAACACCGTAGCAACAATCGGATCATCATCAACGAGAGGGCCGGAAAGGGGTCACACCGTCCCTTCGACCATACACAGACACAAGCGGGAATAGAGTAAACATGCAAGCTGAACTAACGAAAAGTAATGTGAAATAAATAATTTACAAGGAAAATAAGTAAATTATAAACTGACTTTCTTGTGGGTTTACTTACCTCAAACAATCGCAAATATCTCTCCAAAATACCATGCTCACGCCTCGAGATATGCGTCTGATACCCCACTATAGTCTCCTAAGTCCCTGGTATCCAATTATACCATTTTTGTTATTTTAGAGTCACATTAAGTGAATTTATAATGTGTGACCAAAAATTTGAGATTTTGTTTCAAAAAGTTTAATTTTTGCACACTTTTCGAGTTATACCAGGTGTCTTGCTCCAAAAAGTCCACAAAAACTACTTTTTTATATTTTTACCATTTTATTATATCTTTCTTGGTTTTTTGGATTTTTTCATAATCTTCAAGCTATTTTTCATGTTTTCTGATATTTTTTTATTTAAAAATGTATTTTATTTAATTTTTTAAAAACTTTTAATTAATTAAAAATTAATTTGGGATGGGTTGGGCCCGAACCGAGCCTGGTTCGGCCCAACCAGGGCCACATGGACTTGGCCAATAGGCCCAGCCTGCTGGCTTCTTCTTCTCCAAATCGTATCTGCATAGCAGAGACGATTTTCTTCCTCTTTTTTTTGTTCGTTTAACCGCAACAACAACAACAATTACAAGAACAACACCATTAAACTCTAAATTTCTCCACAAAAGTTGATAAAATTGACATATTCACCTCGATTCGGAGATCTTCGCGAGCGTCGCCAAGTGGAGAAAGCACCGCAAGAGATGTGCGTCCGAGTTGAGAAAATGATGGAGAGCTTGGTGGTGAGGAGTTGGAAGTGGAGAGAAAATGAAAATGAAAAGGGGAAGGAAGAAGAGTCGGATAGAGAGAGGGAATGGGTGAGGAGAGGGATTTTCTTTTCTTATTTTTTGGAGATGAGAGAGAAAAGTGGGGAATGGGTTGAAGTATGGTGATTAGATAGATGATGTGATCAGATGTGTAATGTTACAACTAAATCCCAGACTATCCCATACACCCGCGTTACGCGCACACCGCGACGTCTACACTCTCGTCACTACACGCGCACAATGTGACCAAGCACAATTCTCAATTAGCGCGCCGCGAATTATTAAATAATAATAAACACTCGCCACACAAAAATAGCAATTTTTACCTCGTTAAGTGTGCCTTAGACTTTTCCATGACGTCCATGTAGGTCTGAGCTTAAGATCTTAATCTGTAATTTGATAGTTAATCAGGATTAATTAAAGCGGGCCGTTACAATGCGTTTCCACACTATAGGTTATCCTAACTTTTCATTTTTGAGTCATTTAATTTGCCAGTTTTTTTGCTACTACATTTTTAAAACTTGCGAAATGTGATAACTCAACTCGAAAATACTAAATTAATAATAATAATAATAATAATAATAATAATAATAATAATAATAATAATAATAATAATAATAATAATGGAAATGGAGGCCGACTAGGCTTGCGTAGACCTTGTGAGGGTCGACTCGAGGGTCCACGTAGGTCTAGGTTGGGTGGGAGCCAATTTATGGGGGGATAGGTCCGTCCCATACACAACTTGCCGTAGAGTGCATCAAATGATGTCATCCTAATTAGACCTGATCACTAGGCTAGTACCCGACCAGCCTGGCCTAAGCCCATGAAGGCCTGCTATTTTATAGGCTGGGCTTGGGTTTGTACTTATCAACCCATGCCCGATCCGGCCCGCTCGTATAGACTTGTGTCCAAAATGTAGACATATGTATATATATCTTTAAAAAGCGATGAAGTAAGGGTTTGAACCCAGGTTGCCCACATGCTACACTAGAGTCTTAACCAATGTGTGTATCATTTATTCTTGTCATCTAACTACATATGTAAATATGTATTATAATATGTTTTGGTTCACTAATCAGTTTTAAAACATTTTTTTGCTAATATTTTGAAAATTGATAAATTATCATTTGTACATTATCTATCGATCTTATATTTGATTTATTGAAACAACTAATGAAAGTATGTTTTTTCTTAGTGTGCTATGGCTAAAAAAGTTATGGTTCACTTTTTTAAAGGCCCATTAAAGCCTAGCCCAAGCCTGGCCAATGATGGGCTTGGGCGAGCTTGGACCTGCAATACTTAGAAGTGGGCTTGGGCGGCCTGGATGGGGCTTTCAAAAATAAAGCGTGCCTAGGCCCAACCTAAGCTCACCCATGCCCGCCCGATGATCAAGTCTAATCCCAATATTGGGCTGATAACAGTTATCGTATGAAAATCCACACAGATGAAGATACACTTCCCAAGAACTACTAAACTCAAGCACACACATGCATATGAATAAGTATTGTACAAAAACTTCCTCTACAATTTCTTTTGAAATTGAATTAACGGGCCAAGATTTTACCATATAGTCGACTTTGCACCAACGATCAATGAGAGGATATGTCAATGCCGAGTTCGCACATCCTCTACTGATGAATCCTAGTTTCGTCTTCGCTTTGGGCACAATCTTCATTGCTCTGCTCTAGGAAAGGTAATTTGCTCCAATGAGAAGGTTTGTAACCAAGATCATCTATAGTTTATCTGAGTTTTGCAAGTGATAAGTACTTTCAATACCAAATCCATTCGAATCACTCAAATTCCCGATTGATGAACTTTCCATTCCCAGAACACTTACCATAATTCAACCACTCAAATCAAATCACCAAATGCCTTTATAATGAGTGCAATCAATATCATATTCTAAGAAAAATAAAGATCTGATTTGCTTAATCTAGCTAAACATAAGATCTGGTGTTTTTGAACATAAATTAGGATTTTGAAACTCTAGGGTTTGGATTGCCCTTGCTCTGACATCATGTCATAGTTTCTCTACAAGAACACATAATTCATGTGTTTCATCTTATTTCCCAAAACCATACATAACAAATTATGTTTGTACACATGCACACACACTCGCGCGCGCACATATATATAAACATTATACTAAGACATCTCCCTATCTAATACACACCGTACACGTGTCCACTTAATTCACTAACGAGTTTTGATACAATTAGATGTGTGTCACTCAGTATGACTCAATACCACTCAACGTAATAACCCTTATGGCCTGTTTGGTTTGGGTGTTATTTTAAATACACCCTGCCTTAAAGATAAGAGTCATGTTTACTTTGAGTATTAGTTAAGATTTAGCATTACCAAATCACTCAATCTCATCCTTACCAAAAGAAACCTCCCCCGGTCTGTATGCAAGCCTAACTTAATTGAGCAAAAATTATAAATTTACTCTCATCTTGAACGCCCCCATCTTCTCCATCTTCGTTTATCACTGCATCGCTTTATCTTCCCCATCTTATCCTCTCCAGTAGAATCTCCTCTTTCGCCCCATCTTCTCCTCTCCATCGGAATCTCCTCTTTATCTCCACTACACATTTAGAACCTTCCCCTCCCCTTCAATCCCAACCCCAAACTCCTCTATATAAGCCTTAATCACCTTTTAAATCTCACAATTGTTTAAATGAATCAACAACAACATACCAACACTAACACAATCTCCACCTTTAGATTTGATATTTGGCATGATTCAGTTTGACAAGCTCGATTTACATCTCAGTTGAGATGGTTGGAATTGAAATTGTGTGTTGTTCTATTGTTGGTGATTAGATTGTGGGGCTGGGTGGTCGTGTTATTATGCTTATTAGTGTGGATGTTTTGGGTCTTCTTTTATTCTCTGCAATAAGGAAGTTAGCCATGGCTTCCTATTCTTAATGTTGAGCCATTAAAGATTGCATAAAAGAAGGTGAAGACAATCTAGAAGGGGTATAACTATCCAATACAAATTCAACCTAAGACAATGAAGTATGGGAACAAACACAAGATTGGTTAATATATGACTTGCATAAGGTAAGCAATTGTGGGGTGCTTCACTAACTCATGAACCAAACATGCCCTTAATACATTAACCCATATGCGCTGTACACAACAACTGCTATATACTTTTTCAGTTCAATATACTCTTCAAATTGTGTACACTAATATAAGAAAAGCTTATAAGTAAGATAGTTGTATCGATCTTATTTTAGTTTATTTCATATATATAAGTCTCAATGATATAAAATGTGTCAAGAAAGAAGAAATTGATTATTTCATCTCAGATCTTTTTTTTTTTTGGTAGAAAGAAACAAACATAGTGCATCTCCAATGGGAATGTAGATGTGGATTGGGGAATGTGGATTGGAAAAAATGTATGCCACATAGGGTGAAATAGACATTAGAACCAAAAACAAACTCTCCAATGCAAAATGTCTATTACTACATGAGCTGACGTGAAAACAATAATATGGCAGCCCTGCGCCCTGATGTTGTCAAGTGGATGTTGCTCCCCGCCCTAATGTTGTCAAGTGGATGTTGCTCCCCGCCCTAATATGGAAGTCTTAAACCAACATATAAGCATAAAATATGTAAATATTGTGTCATAGAGCATCAATCATAATGTGGAAAAAATGGAGTACTCTGTAAATAAGGGAACTTGATAACCAAAAGATAAGCATATATATACATGTATAATGTCTCTCTAGTCTCCCTGATCCCCAAAATAATTCAAAATATCAAAAAAACTAAAAATGTATAAGAGTGTCTTGGATAGTAGGTAATTAGAGATAATCGCCTAGGATCCCCCTTGCCTTTGCTCGTGCTAGGATCTGCACTCAACCATTACAACAAAACAGATGGCGGTCCAATGAGTAAAATCTAAAGGAAATTAACATAGCATTTACGTAAATAAAGAAGCTAAAAATAATGTTAAATAAACATGCGGGAAGTAAACAAGCAAGTGTGAATGGATCATCACATGCATACATGAAAAGTGGAAAAACAAAGTGTGTGCTCATCCCAGTCAGACTAGTCTGTACTTGGTCCCTGCGATCCCTTTAGTGGGCTTTCACCTAGTTCCTCATGGTGATTGGCCTAATCCTATGCTTCATCGGCACATGCACATGTCAGCAGCTCAGGTCACAATTCAGTGAGGGCTTAGTCACACGTGCTACTATCTAATGTGTCATAAATACACAACTAATATAATAGTGAGAGTAATCTCAACCAACTATCTAAAATAGTGTAAAATAGAATGGTATGCAAGAATGGACAGAATAAAAAAATAATTAAATACTCAAGTGATGTCCTTATAGGTTTTACAAACCTCACACAGGCGCTCTGACTTCCTCATACTCCCGAATCTGACTCCACCTAGCTCTCGATACCTGAGTTACAGTACCCTTAGTCCCCTGAAGTCCAAATGTATGATTTTAATCGATTTAGAGCCACATTAAGTTAAATTATTAAAATAAACTAAAAATTAGAATTTTATTCCAATTTTTAGTTGTTGCACATTTTTCGAGTTATACCGGAGTGTCAAACACCCGAGAAATTCTCAAAATCCAATGTTCTACCTTTTCCCAATTTCTTATATTTTCTTTGATTTTTTTTTTGGATTTTTTTTAGTTTTCTATAATTTTTATCTATTTTTTATATTTTATTTTATTTATTATGTATTTCATTTAATTTTAAATAATTCTTATTTTTTAATTGGGGGTAAACAACAACAAAAACAACAACAACAACAACAACAACAACAACAAAAAATCACCATTAAAATCCCAAATTTCAAAACCTCATTTTAATGGAAAAAAAAGTTGAAGAATATGAAATTGAATTGTGAGGGAGTGGATTACCTTGATTGAATTGGTAAATTCTTAAGAGATTCCAGCCATAAATCCCTAATTTGAGCTTGAGATTTCTCTCCATGTTGTTGAGATTTTCAAAATTTTACATGAGAATGAGTAGTGATTTCCATTGAAATTCCATTAAGTGGGTATTTATAGTTTATGATGGCATCAATTGTGTACAGTATCCCGATGACGATCTATAGGCTACTAATTGGGATAACAAACACCAATTAATGACTTCATCGATACACTAAATAGCCTAGTATCACACACTCAAGGATCATCCTAATGTCCATCAATGGTTTAGATAATTTATATCTAACTATAGGAAAATCAATTTAATTCTTTTTAAATAGCCACCTTAAGTACAACAATAATATAGTTAGTGTGTACGATCACATAATTAACCTAATTGTGGTCCTACCAACTCCTGACCACCTGGCACTCGGTGCCCCACATCTCTATATGTATCTCGAGGTACGTCAATCTTTGATGTACCCAATTATTTTGACTCAGCATAAAGCTTGATTCTCCATTTTATGCCATGTTCACCTTGATTCTTAGCCATTTTACTCAAGTTAGTATTATAAACTTAATGTACCCATACTACATTAATCTAATACCCACGTAGACATGCTTTACGAGGCAATTATCTATCACACTATCTCAATCGACAAACATGATATTTATAAACATGCGATGATTTATGCCATATTAAATGAAATACACCGCAATAAAAGGAACCAATCATACAATATATAAATAGCACCTAGTTAGGCATGCCCTAGCCTATCTACAACATCCACTTAGGTCCGAGTTAGCGTCCTAATATATAAATAATAAATAATAATGACATTAATAAAACGGGCCATTATAATTCTTCTCAACTAGGGAGAATTTCGTCCCAAATTTTAGGTAAAACTTAAACGATCGTACCATGGAATAGCCGAGGATAATGCTCCCGCATAGTAGACTTGAGCTCCGAGGTGAGTCCCTCAGTCCCATGATGCTGCAAACAAACCAATACTCGAGGGATCTCCTTGTTCCGTAGAGTCTGTATCTTGCAGTCCAAGATCTCTAATGGATGCTCATAAGTCGTGTCAAGTTGAACCTCAATCTTTCTCACATTAACTAATGGTCTCGATCCTAACCTAAGTAGCCTTAACATAGAAATGTGGAACGAACTGTGGCGATAATTCCAGTCTATATGCCACATTGCCAACTTGTGCTACGACCCTGAATGGTCTAATGAATCTCAGCGCCAGTTTCCCCTTAATCCCAAATCTCTACTAACCCTTCCAAGGGGAAACCTTTAGATATATCATGTCGTCCTCATAGCTCAAATCGTCATGATACTTATTCGCATATTTCTTTTTTATATCCTGGGCTGCCCAAAGTCTCTACCTTATCTACTGAATCTTCTATGTGTGGTCAACAACTATATCTGGCCCAACAGACATTGTATCCTCCAGCTCTACCCAACACGCAAGTGATCTACAAGGCCTCTTATACAACACCTCAAACGGAGTCATCCACAGGCAAACTCACACGGTGGTAGATAGTCCTCCCACGAACCCCCAGACTATAAGATATATGCCCTGAGCATGTCTTCTGAAATCTGTATCAATCTCTCTGACTGGCCATCGGTGTGAGGGTGATAAGCCATACTAAACTGCAACCTCGTGCCAAACTACTCCTGCATGTTCTCCAAGAACTTAGACGTGAGTCTGGGACCACTGTCGAAAAAATGGAGACTAGCACTAAATGCAATCTAATAATCTCCTTCTCAAATAGAGTGCTTAGCTTTAGGAATGTGTACCTCATCCAAATTTATATAAATTACGTCGAACAGCGTCATGTTTCCTAGAAGTCTGTAGTAGTTCATTGACAAAATTCATAGTGATGTGCTCCCATTTCCATTATAGACTGGGTAATGACTATAATAAACCTTCAGGTCTCTTGTGCTCGGCCTTCAACTACTGGAAAATGTGACAAATCCTAACATACACCCCTACATCAGCCTTCATCCACGACCACTAAAATAGTCGACTAAGATCATGATACATCTTGGTCCGACCAGGATGAACTATGTAACGAGACCTATAGGTGTCCTCTAGAATATCGTCTCATAACTCTTGGAGTGATGGTGCCCACAATCTGCCTCTATACCTCAAACATTGATTTGTTGTCTCCAGCCAATCTGTACACTCAGGAACCTATGCCAACCTGTTGAACCTGTCATACAAACAATATGCCTTTTGACACTCTACTACCTGTTCAATAGATATTGTCAAGACCCTCATCTGATAACAAATACGTGGTTTATCTATAGTAGGAATCTCTATCATATACATGATTGATTTCGCCTCTAATAGTTCATGTTCATGTGTCATGTGTCGAACAGCTGTTTGACTCTCAATCTCGTTCTTGCTTAATGCGTCAGCTGTGACATTTGCCTTCCTAGGATGATAATGGTGATGTCGTACTCCATCAGTAGCTCAAGCCATTTCCTCTTATGCATATTCAGATATCTCTAAGTGAAAATGTATCGCAAGCTCTGATGATCAGTGTATAAAACAAACTTCTCTTTGTAGAGATAGTGCCTCCAAGCCTTCAGTGCAAACATGGCAACTGTGAGATCTAAGTCGTGCACTGGATAGTTACTCTCGTGGAGTCACAGCTATCTGGATAAGTAAGCTACTAGTCTGCATTCTTGCATCAATATACATCTAAGACCAACTCTTGAGGCATCTGTGTAAGATGACAAACTTTTGACTGGTTCTGGCAATTTCAACACTAGTGTTGATGTCAATCTCCTCTTTAGCTCCCACAATACTCGATTACAGTTATCTGACCAATTGAATCGTACATATTTTTTGTTCAGTCTTGTCATCAGTGCTACAATCGAAGAAAAGTCTTGTACGAATCAACGACATTACCCTACTAGCCCTAAGAAACTCTGAATGTCGAAACAGACTCATGCATACTTCAGTCAATAATCACTTAACCTTCTCTGAATCCTCAAAGATACCTTGATCGGTGATGACATGTCTAAGAAACTTCACCTCACTCTACCGGAAATCACACTTGTTGAACTTGGCATATGGTATGTACTCCTTCAATTTCATCAATATTGTCCTAAGGTGACTCTCACGCTCCATACGAGTACTGCTGCAAATCAAGATGTCGCCAATAAAGGCAATGACAAATTTATCCAAGTATGGTCTCAAGACCCTATGCATCAAGTCCATGAAGATCATTGGGGCGTTAGTCAGACCAAAAGGCATGACTGGAAACTCAAACAACCCATATCTTGTCCTGAAAGCGGTCTTCTTGATGTCATCTTCTCGAATCCTTAATTGATGATAGCCTGAACTCATATCAATCTTCAAGAAGAAATTAGCGCCTACTAACTGATGGAATAGATCGTCGATCCTAGGGAGTAGATAACAGTTCCTGACAGTCACCCGATTCAGCTTCCTATAATTCACACGCATCCTCATGGAACCATTTTTCTTCTTCATAAATAGCATGGGCGCTCCCCAATAAGACATACTAGGGTGGATGAACCCTTTTGCGATAGATCCTTATGTTGTCTCCTCGCCTCCTCCTGCTCAGACGCTAACATCCTATAAAGTTTGCTAAAAATCGACTGCGTCCTTGTTAGAAACTTGATAATATACTCGAACTCTCTTGGTAGTGGTAATCTTCGCAAATCATCTAGAAAAACATTAGGAAACTATCCAACCACTAGAATGTCCTCGATCATAATCTCTGACCTCGGCCCTGGCTCAACCACTGTAGCATATGCGTCCATTTCCTGAGTCGTAGCTAGTCGGCCACTAGTAATAGGTAGTGCAACCGTGACTCTAGTAAACGTAAACTCTAGAATCCCCGGAACATGAAACGTAACAATCTTCTGAAAGTAATCCAGATGTGCATGAAACGTTGCTAACCAGTCCATCCCCAAAAGTGCATCGAAGTAAAGGTACTCTAGGACTCGTAAATCTATCGGCAACTGATGCCCCTCGACCTCTATTGTGCAGTCTCGGCATGTTCGGTTAGGGTATATCTTATCCCTAGTGGTCGTACTAAGGATAAGGTGTGTGTCTAACGTCTATGATGTCAACCATAACTCACGTACCATGCGTCCAATAATGAATGATAATGTACTACCAGAATCTATCGTAACATGCATCGATCCACCCATAATAGACAAAATACCATGGATAAGTTGTTTGGTCGCCTCCCTGTCCAGCTGTCCAACTGAATATGTTATCTCCCTAACCTAACCCGATCGTGTTCCTTATGGTGACAGTGGTGCCCTGCAAGCATACCTCAAGTGCCCTCTCTGACCATAGTGATGACATTGAGATTTCTCTTGCCTCCCATCCTGCTTGTCTCTGGATCTCTAACCTTAACCCTGGTCTCTCTGACCCCTCTCACGACCTCCTTGAACTTTATCCTAATGATACTACTGAGGTTGTTGTCGATGTTACTCGGGTGGTGCAGGTGTAATAATACGAGCTGGTTGTCTATCCTCATAATAGAACCTATCTCCCTGCTAATCATCACTGCGGTCCTTACCTTGTTGTCTAGTATCCCGACAAGACTCCTGATCAGATCTATCTCTCTGTCTCTTTGACCTCCTGTCCGGTCGAAAACTCTGCCCTGTCTACTTCTCAAATTGTCCTGAACTAGGTACTCGCCTATCACCCCTCTTTAGTAGGTACATCTAGTTGGCAAGGCCTCGATGTAATTGTTGGGGCAAGTGCGCTAGGTCAATCCATTAACTGTCTTTATAAATACTTTTAGTTAATAAAATAGAGGATTTCATTTGTTGTTTATTATAATTAATTTGCATGTTTACATTATAATAAGATCAATGGGCATTTACAGAAATATCTTAAATGTCCCTAGTCGATCATTATATTGGGAATTATAATGAATTAAGACTAGTGTGAGTCTTGATTGATGATCATATGATGATTATAAGTATAGGGACATGAATCAAGATCACGAGTACTTGTTAGGGAACAAAGTACTGAACCGACCCGCTATGAGAACATCACATGGATTAATTCATAGTTGTTTCTCATGATAGGTATATTTTTCAGTCCTCTGACTTGAGATTACCAGAGACTTCAACATTAGGAACACAGTGATTTGACACAATCAAACGTTGTTTTTAATCGGACGATTATAAAGGTTGTGATTGGTTATTGTGTGAGCAATGTGATGAAGTTGTGTAATCGAGATAGAATTTATCCCTCTCATATAAAGAGAGATATCCAGTAGATCCCTCGATGGGTTAGACTGTTAAAAGGCCGAGTCTAAGTGAATTGATATTGATCAATGTCACTTGGATGTTTTCAGTCTACCTAGAGCTTGAGACTAGTACGATTGAACATGTTGGATGACAATTCCATGCCTTATGTTTGATCAAAAGGATATCGTATGACAAAAGGATGTTATATACACTATCGATTAGGTTGTATCGATTTGATATTCGTACAACTTGGGTAGTCATAATGTCTAGCTAGAGGCCGCTTATGACTTGTATACCAAAATGTGTTTTGGTACACTGCCAACGTTGTATGAGCCCATTGGGTCGCACACTAAGAATGGTTTTGCAAGATTTTAAGATGGCTCAGAAAAATAAATTTTATATGATAAAATTCATGACAGAAACGTCCTTGTGGTGTATTATACTTATACTTCTTTAAGTAGGGGTATATGTGTAATTTACTTAACTGTCTATATACAAGGGTTGTATAAATAGATGCTTTAATTTAGAACACACGTATAAAAGATTAAGGTTGAAACTCTATTTTCGTTTTATAAACGAATTAGGGTTTTCTAGTACGCTCTGGATCGTTTTGGAGAGAAACAAAAAGGTTTGGTATTCTCTTAAAGCTAGCACTTCGAATCTCGGTCGTCGTTCGTGTGTGGACTGCTGGTAGAGGGCGTTCGTCGTTAGCAACACCTTAGAGATCGATCGACTTTCAGAAAGGTATATTACAACCGAGGTATGATTAAGTTTTCATAGTTTAAACGTTTTTAATGGAATTAGATTCGGATCCTGTTATGGTTTTTGTTAAAATTATTTTGTAATTTCCGCTGCGTATGAACCCCAAAACCCAACAATAATGACCCAATTTTATTGGCACCGTTATTCGAGTTATTTTCACACTCTAACGCCAGCTCAGGCCCATGTGGACGTCTCAAATAAGCTAGGACATGCTTGATTGGGCATAAATCGTTATTTTTGTATGTTGGTTGCACAATTGTGATGTTAACTATTACGTATTTCATAACTCATCGCATGTGTG
Organism: Stephania yunnanensis; assembly: GCA_039657365.1. Taxonomy (NCBI): domain Eukaryota; kingdom Viridiplantae; phylum Streptophyta; class Magnoliopsida; order Ranunculales; family Menispermaceae; genus Stephania; species Stephania yunnanensis. Next base: position 27,817,488 of record CM077580.1, read on the forward strand.
TATTTATATTGTCATATCGTGTGAGATTATGTGACGGGTAAACGCTTCATACTGTATGTCGATGCGGGTGTTGGATGGTGTAGTACGGGTACACTAAGTATTTCAATGCTAACTTAAACAAAATGACTAGAATAAAGGCGAACATGGCATAAAATAAATAATCAAACTTTAGGCTAAGTCATAATAATCGAGTACATCAAGGATTGATGAACCTCGGGTTGCGTGCCAAGACACGGGACACTAAGTTTCGGGTAATTGAGTACTAGAGAAAGTTGTAGTACACCAGTTTAAGACCCTAAATAGCCTACATATGTATAAAAGTGCCTAAGTTAAATTAATTGAATCAATTGATTACAAATGCCTATAGTTGGATGGAAAAATTAATATCATAAATTTGCCTCGAGATGTGCACTAGAATGGAATCCTAAGATATTTGAGTTGGGAATTGGTGTAAAAAAAATGGAAGTGAGTTGAGTAGGAGTTAACAAGGACCATTACATTGACCTTGAGATACGTGAACTCAATTGATTCTAACATAACTAATATATAGCTAAGTTAGTGAGAAATCTCTTCATGCAACAATCACAAAGTTTGTTCTTGAGTTGGAGTGCTGAGAAATTTAGCAAGAACTAGAAGGAATGGAGGCCATCTACTAGACGAATTACGCTAGGAAGATCAAAACCAAGGTGATCGTCTTCTCCATCTCTTTTCCATGAAAATGAGCTTCAAAATTTGGATTTTGATTCAAAAATGAATTTCTAAGTTTGCGCACTGATTTTTTGAGTCTCTTTATGAATGGAGAGTTCATTATGTTCACCAATTTAAGGATTTGAAATTGATCTTTCAAATGAATTGTGTTCTTGAAGTTTCTTGATGCATGCATGTTAAATTTCTTGACCTAACCTCGGTAATTGAGCATTACTCTCTCATACGAACTCCAAAAGGGGCGAATCATACACCGTTGGAAAGCTTACTCAAAGATCTACAAGTTTATCTAGAGAAATTTTGTTATTCAAATTCCTTCTAACTCAAAAATGTTTTGCAATCAGGCAGTTTAAATGTTGATACGTGATTTTTAAAATGAACCTTGATAAGGCATAACTCTCAATTCTTATCGGAACGAGCTCATCTTTTAGTGTGTTGTTGTTATGTATTTTAGCTGCCTTTTGAATAAAAATCATGAGTTTTAGATCTATAAATTTCTAGAAACAATTTTTACAAACTTGCTGGTCAAATTTTGATTCTAATTCAAGTTGTCTTTGTAAAAGTTCGATATCTCTTTCGTTTTAAATCAGAATTTTTCAAATTAGGCCTTTTCGAATGCTGAGACATAAAGAATAAACTTTCCAATTAAGTGTCTTTCATTATTTGAAATTTATAATGGTCTAATTTGCACTACAACATATGATCCCAAATTGAAAGTTGAAACTTTATTTAGTCTTTAAGGGGATGTTTTGGGAAATAAGACTATAAACCTAATTTAAACACCTTAAGTCACTTTAAAACACTGAAAATAGATCCCATAAGAGTCGTTGGCTATTGTACATTATTCGGGAGTGTAGCGGGGTCAGACCAGGGTGTTTTAGGGGCTTCGGAGTGCGATTTGATGTGTGTAAATCCCTTAAGAAACACATATTGAGTATTTAATTATTTCAATTGTGCTATTTTTTATTATTTGCCATTCATTGTCCATGTTCTATCATTGCTTTGATTTGGTATAACGGTCGGTAGTTTTGTTCGTCGTCGGGCTTTATTCGGATGTTGTGTTGTACAGGCTCTAATACGCTAGACCATAGTGTCGCTTGCACCCTCGGTGAATGACGACCAAAGCTACTTTTTCGATACATGTGTCGGTGCGTCGTGGGTCAACGCTGACCACTGAGAGGACCAGGCAACCGCTGGAAGGATTCTGGGGAGGGAATCTGAAATATGGTCTAGTCTGACCGGGGCGGGCATACACGTTTGCGCTTTATTTTTATTTACGCATGCGATGATCCATTAATTTACAGTTGCATGTTTACATTCTGCATGTTTATGTAACATTGTTTATTAGATTTTTTACTTTATCATATGAATGCTCAGTGAATTTCGTTGGGATTTTACTCACTGGACTCGTCATTTATTTTGTTGTGATGGTTGAGTGTAAATCTTTCTACGAGTATGGGTAAGGGGATTCTTGACGACTATCTCTAAGCTCGCCCACTGTTTGGCACACTACTCGCAGGTGTTTGTATTTACATACTTATTTTGGATTTATGGGAGACTTATGAGTCATCTGTACTTGTATATATTTAATTTTTTCGCCTTATATACAATATACTCTATTTTGGGTTTTCCATAGTAGGACTGATGATTTATAAAACTTAAAAAATTAATGAAAACCCATGTTTATGTACTTTAAGACTTTCGCTGTAAATTTACTGGTTACCTACTTGCAACTATAAAAAACACAAGCCATACTTGTAACTTAAGGTATATCTCGAATAATTGGCAAATAAAATAAAGAATATGATGAATAACATGCACATCGAGGAGCGTTGACATGGCGACAAACGTCAGCAGGCTTGCGGGACAGCGTTCCAGCAAACTCGACGACCTTGGGGCGCGGGACTGCCACATTCGATTGTACATATCATGTAATGTGTGCGCCCCTGTCGACATGATTGCACTATGATGACCTCCACTAATCCCCGTACGAAGTAATAAATCTATAACAGCTCCATTCCATAAACATCCATGGCGAACTGTAGCAAATATCGATACCTCTCCATATACTATATTACCAATCGGTTACCCTGTCTTAAAGCCAAGAAATCCTTTCTCAATTGTAACTGGACCTATATAGGGATATACTTATCGTATAACACATGTCTAAAGTGTTCCCATGTCGTCGAATATGGGTGAGTGTCGCAATATGTAGTCCACCATATAGCTGCAACTCCTCTAAAGTATAATCCAGAAACCCATGCATATATACTCTCCTCAACTCTTAGTAACTTGTGCGACCGCTGGTGTGAAAGTAACCATATCCTCGCCACCTCTGGGTCACCACCTCCGTAGAAATATCTAGGCTAGAAACGAATAAACTATTTAATTAGCTTAGCCTCAGGTGACAAAGTAAACTCAAAAGTGGTAGTCTGCTGCCTTATAATCATTGGTGTAGGAGTAGGAGTCGACATCTCTACTGGTGCAAAAATGGTATAACCACTAGAGCAACTTTCTCAACGTGTGTCTCAGGAATTATGGGAATAGTAGCCTAAACAGGCGTCTACTAGACAGCTGGGGCGACGACTGTCTGTGTGGCGGGAACTAGAATCAGAACGGGAGGAGTAACTGGTACTACACGAGTCCTCAGTAGACGTAAGATCTCTACTAACTGGGCGTCATGAGACGCGATTCGGTCATCGGTACTCTGTTTAGTAGCAGTGGTAGTGGTCCTAGCCGGATCACTAGTCGGACCAATCTCTGGCGGAGTAGTAGAGTGTCCATCCATCATGATCTGTATTGAGAAGTGTGCGTCGAATCAGCCTCGATATATATACGCGTATAGTATATAATATACGATAAAAACATAACACGTATATAACCACTAACTCTACCCGTCTCACTATCACTACCCAACTAGGGTTCTAAGGTAAGTACATCGGGTTTACACATCTAATGTTTATTTATTAAGTTTTTTGCTCTTTTGTTATTTCTCTAGGTTCCTTGAACGAATACTCAGATACCAACTGTGGTGGCCTTGTGCCCCGAGGCCACTAGGTGAGTGTTGCTCTCACCTTATGGGCCTCACTACACCGTCCACGTCACTAACCCGTAGGTTCCCGCCCCCCGCTGGTGTCCTAATCTATAAATAACAAATAATAATGGCGTTAATAAAACGGGTCGTAACAAATAACGTCCATTTTTAACGTCCAGTTCTAAACATTGTGGGTAGAATATGTCTAAAATAGAGATGCAAATGGGGAGGGTAGCGGATGGAAATGGGTACCCCATCTCCATCCCCATCCCCATCCCCGTCCCCATCTAATCCCTGCGAATATGGAGAATCCCTTTGTGGAAAATATTTTCCCTATTTAGTTTCCAATAGTGGATCCCCGCGGGAAAATATTTCTCCCCACTTATTTTTTTCTCAAAAAAGAATTATATAAAGTAAGGTGTCAAAGACACATACATATTTATATGTGAATTGATATTTTTAAATGGTATTTATACATGTAATGTACGTGTCATTGCTAGCATAAATATATTGTAATAAGGTATATAGATTTCGATATATGTGTGTACCTACTATTTATTATACATTTTAAACAATAAATGATGAGATTATTTTAAAAAATAAAAATGATATATATATATATATATATCATAATTTTATAATTAAATCTTAACAAATGTAACATATGTATGTGTATTGGGATTTATACACGTATTACATGTCTAAAATAGGGATGCAAATGTCATACTATTTTTCATGTTTAATATTTGACATCTATTACTGGAGTTTAGTGATGTGATATTAAATATACATATACTATATATTTATTAAAAATCATGGAATATTGTATATACATATGACATATACCTGTATATGTGTGCGTATGTGTGTGTATTTATAAAATTGATATACGGAGATCTCTATCCTCATTTGAGTTCCTCACACCCATCCCTGTTACATCTCTAGTCTAGGAGTAAACATTGTAGGTACAAAATGTTAAGAAATAGACATTCAATATAGATATTATGTCATGTCAATTCACATTCTAATAGACATATACATTGAAAAATGTTTTTTTGGTTTCAATATCCATTCCATCCTATCTTGCCCAGACTATTTCGAGTATGTTATGAAATGGATGGACACTTGTGCATGTATGTGACCACATTGTGAAACATGGTTCTCACATTGAATTGTAACATTAAGCATGGCTCTCACACTTCGTGTAACTTGTAATCCTCTCCAATGTACACCAACTTTTCCATGTGTTGCTTATGTTGCTTGTGATGTGTTGTATGACTTGTGGTGTATCTATAACTTGTACACTTATATAAGTACAATTATCATCATCACCAAATGGCCTATATAAAGGGTGTCAACCCCATTGTAATTCACACATTAATGTATGAATGAAATCTCTACATTCTTATCTCTAGCTCTATTCTCTCTCGTCTCCTCTTCTCTACTTGCTCTAATAGTTCTTAGTTTATGCATTCTATACTTAAGTCTCTAGCAAGTCCAACTTAAGTTTTAGTTTGCTTACAACTTAGTTTACAACACGTTATCAGCACGAGCTTGCTCTAGCATTAAGGAGATCTTGAAGTTCAAAAAGGCTTGTTAAGGAGACAAAGCTAGGAAGGTATAACTTTTGTTATTGAAATAAGTTCAATTTATTTCTATATTATCATGGTTGTTTCCTTTTATCACATGCATCACTTCTATATGCATATTTTATTTATATACTATGCATTATAACGTCACCGATTACGAAAGTATGCTCTGTAGTTGCGTCTTGTACGATCTTCTACATCAAAAATCAAAAGTCAATGTGTGACATATAATTTTTCTCTTAAAACTATAAACAATTAGTTATTGTTCTATTCTTGATTTCATAATACAAATAATGTTATAAGTTTGAGTTGATAGTGGGTAAGCCTTTTCTCCAGTAAAGCTAAACATTGAAAGGGAGACAGGTTATCCCGTTCGAGGAGGCATGGTATTAAGTAGACTATGTCTCGCCACCCAACTCGGAGGTTGTCCCACCAACTTATACGAATAGTAAATTTTGTTTGTTATTAAATCAAGTTGTGAATATATATTTAATCATATGTTATGTTTTTACATAAAAAGGGAAAACTATTTTATATTAAATTATTTTCAAAATATTATTCAACCATGGTTGAACTTGTTGCCTTATTATATTATCGACAAGAATTACTTGTCATGACAATTAGATATTATAATTTTTTAATAAAACATTTATACAGGACTATGTTGTGTTATACAAAATTTAAATCATTTCCCAATATCTCTTTAGATATTTGAAAAGTGAATATTTCACTTGATATATTTTTTCACCCTATGAAGTTATAAATATATAAATACCAAAAAATGTAATGCTCCAAAAGCTCAAAATGAGCGGTTGAGTCTCAAGCTACAAAATTTAATCAGTCAAATATTAATTATAATTTCATAATTTTAATTATTAATTTTAATTCTGCAATTTAATTACCTCTATGTTGAGGCTACGTGGAAATATGAATGTTTGAGACAATAAAAATAAGGTCACGTGGCCCATTCGATTTATTGCTGCAACAAATATCGAGTGCGCACATCAATCCAATAAATATTAAGGATTGATTTCTTGTCTTATGGTAGCTGAGTAAAATAATGAGGTATTATAAATATAATATCCCTCTCGTCCAAATAGTTCAGATTCAAATTAAGAAGCATATGGTGCATATAATGATCATGATCGCAATAATAAATTTATGGAAGTGGAAAATGTGAAAATATCAGGTAAATGTCGTATTGACAATTTCACCAAAAATTGAAACAAAAGTGGTGCACCACTACAAATGGAAAATAATTATTGACAATGAGTGCTCATAATTGTGACATTTTTTGGTCATATATGAAAGGCTATTTTGCCTATATATTGTCATATATATACCCGAATATTTTTGTGACCTTTACCGTGTCTTCAAAGTTAAAGGCGAAATATTATGAATTTTATCATTGAAAATGGCTCGATAAAGCAGGCACATCGAGATGTGTTTAAATCGTTACCTAAATATGGGCGATGAGTTTGTCTTGTGTATCGTGCTACATGCATGTACATTATAATATAAAAGTGAATATTTCTCGAATTCGAACTTAGCGGAGGCTAATGTTCAGACAATATTTGGCGCAACAATTTTATTGTTAACGTCTTGTTCAAAAGAAGTCTACTCAGAATAATAGAAAATTCATCTATATGAATATGATTTAATCTGACTATAATATTCTTGGCTTTAACTTCTGGAATATATAAGGCACATTAAAATGAATGTCATCATAAATTAAATGACATTAATAATGTTGAAGTATCTATTTGATTATTCATAATCATCAATAATGCGAAAATATCGTAAATTCGCACGGACATCCTTTATCGAACTGAATTTTTTTATCAGCTAGAGATTATCTCTAGGCACATCAATAGGGGACTTATATTGATTTAACTCTCCATTAATCATATTATAAGATGCCTTGGATCCCTAATAGGGAATTTATTTATAGCAAGTTTTGCTAATTATCACTTTGATGAAGCAGTTTTCCCACCACTAGGGGGAGATATAAGCCAATTCAAAAGGAATGACGTGAAATTGCTTGAAACACATCAAATTGCATTAAATTTGTTGTATTATGATCCATGCATAAATTAATATGAACTCGAAGTTCAAAGGATCATTCAGTACCAACAAGTTATGAATCAATTACTTGATGCAAGTACTATATACAAAAGAGCGGCAATCATATGCTTCAATATTAAATGGTTTATATAGAAAATGATGTCTATGTGTAACAAAATGCACAAGATGTCTCACACATGTGAACATGAGGGAGAGAATCAAAATGAGTTATTGGTTAGTGTATTGCACTCTTTTTCCCTTTGCTATGGTTTTATCCCACTGGGTTTTCTTTGCAAAGGTTTTTAATGAGGCAATTCTAACAATATTAAAACTCTGTATCTAGATTAATTAGTGTATTGCACGCTTTTCCTTTCGCTATGGTTTTATCCCACTGAGTTTTTCTAACAAGGTTTTTAATGAAGCAATTATAACATTATTATACTTTATATAAAATAAATAAATAAATAAACTATGAGAGCAAGTAATGTACTCTTTTTCCTATACTAGATTTTTTTCACGAGATTTTTCTAGTAGAGGTTTTAATGAGACATTTATATTCTCTCTAAGTGTATCAATGTGTTGCACTATTTTCCTTAGCTATAGTTTTGTCCTACTAAGTTTTCTTAACAAGTTTTTTAATGAAGCAATCAACAAATATTATACTACAAATATTATACTATTTTTCATGTACTCGATTTTTCCCGTAGGGTTTTTTCTAGTAGAAGTTTAATAAGACACAATCTTTCAACAAGTGTCATCCAAATGGGAGTATTATGAAATGGATGGACACTAGTGCATTGTATGTGACCACATTGTGAAGCATGGTTCTCACATTGAATTGTAACATCAGGTATAGCTCTCACACTTCATGTAACTTGTAATCCTCTCGAATGTACACCAACTCTTCTATATATTGTCTATGTTGCTTGTGATGTGTTGTATGACTTGTGGTGTATGTATAACTTGTACACATTGTATAAGTACAATTATCATCACCACCAAATGACCTATATAAAGGATGTCAACTCCATTGTAATTTGCACACCAATGTATGAATGAAATCTCTACATTCTCATATCTAGCTCTCTTCTCTTTTGTCTCATCTTTTCTACTTATTCTAGTAGTTCTTAATTTATGTCTTCTATACTTAAGTCTCTAGCAAGTCCAATTTAAGTTCTAGTTGGCTTACAACTTAATTTACAAAAGTGTCAAATATTTGTAGTTTTTTTAGTTTCAATGTCCATTCCATCCTATCTTGCCCAGACCATTTCGTTTCAAATATTTGTAGCTCACATTCTAATAAACATCTGCATTAAAAAAGATACCTGCATTAAAAAATGTTTTTTTGGTTTCATTGTCCATTCCATCCTATATTGCCTGGACTATTTCATGTCAAATTTTTGCGGGGCTTGTCACGATAGGTTAAGGGTATTGGCTATATCCTGCTAGTTAAAAATTGTATTCTTGAGCACTCATAGGTGAGAGTCCAGCCTCTGGCGTGATTTTCCTATCAATGCAATAGTTAACCGCGATCTCTGTGCATACAGAATTTCACCAGTTTCGACCAAAAAAAAAAAAAGAATTGCATTCAAGTATTTTAGTGTTACATCATAAACGAATCAAGAAACCAACAAAATAAGAAATTAAACCAATAACAGAAAGGAAAACGATAGGATACTACATGTGCATGAAGGCTGCAGCACTAAGTTTATCCTTTTTTTTTTCAAATCATGAAAATCATGAAAATTTAAGCAAACTAACCGATTCAACAACTGGATATGGCTTTCACAAACTTTTCGGAATGAAATATAACGAGATCATAATAGGGATTTCATTTGATTCAGACAATATCATAATGGCGCCTTTTCCACTCAAATAGCTTCCAACTAACAACCTGCCCACAGCCTCTATAACCTCCCACGAAAAGATTACAGGGCAAAACATAGGGGGCATTGCAAATTAGAGAAAGCTTGCCAAGGAATCCCTGACGAAGAAGAGTACGAAGAAGCAACAAAAGACTGGATAGGAAGGTCTGACCCTGCTGAGGCGCTTGAGGGAGGGCAGAGAGTTGCTAAAGAGATCTTAAAAACAAAGGCAAAAGCACACGTAGACACACTTAAGAGCATACAAACAGGTCTCTAGGCAACCAAAATAAAGCATCCTGCTAAATGACCAAGTAACCTTCATGACAATTGCTTCTCCATTAGTTCTCGGCCGTCTTACAACCCAACGAGAAAAGACAAGATAAAAACAGAACCTGATAGAAATCTACAACACAAATAAACTTAAAAAGCACAAATGAGTTATTCCTGCATTCTTACTCAGAAAATGTTCCTCAACCACAAGTTCATAAAATGCAAGGTTCAATAATAAGGCAGAGAGAGAGAGAGAGAGAGAGAGAGAAAACACACTTAGCCACATTGTAATCGAGTAACAAAGTAGACATCGATTTCGTATTTAAAACATTCAATCTTGAGCACTAGAAGGAGATTCACTACCTCTTGGAGAACCGCGCCTGTCATTGTCATCATCTCCATCGATGGGGCTTCGGTCATCCTTTGGGCTGGGACTGCGGCTACACCCATTGGCTTCAGAAGGACTGTGGCTGCGGTATCTTCTGCCTGCTGGGCTCTCCCTCTCGGGGCTCGGGCTTCTGCTCTTGGCCCTTGGGCTTCCATCATAGTCTGATCCATTGTGCTGAGCCTCCCGCTCGTCATCCCTCGGGGAAGGACTTGCCCTCTCCTGTGGATTCCCTAAACCAGGAGATGGACTGTGCTTCCTGCCTTTGGATGGAGGAGGAGAACTCTTCTTTGGCTTTGGACTCCTGCTATGACGGGGACTCCTTGGCCTCCTCTCCTTTCTTTCAGCGCTCCTTTCTCTTCTTGTGGGTGATCTAGATCGACTAAAAAAGGAAAATCAAGTTAAAAGTCACATCTAATCAGCACTCAACCATCAATTTGTTTCAAAAGATATTCAGGCTTCCATCTAGAAACTTGAATACAAACAACAACAATAACAACATAGCCTCAGTCCCAAATTAACTGGGGTCGGCTACATGGATCAAACTTTTCCATTGTGCTCGATTTTTTAAACTATTCAAATCTCTCCTAATTAATGCATTCCATGTTAACTTTGGTATGTCCCTACCTTGTCGAATTTCTATAGTTTCTATTGAGTCAAGTTTTTTAGTTGGAGCATTTGTTGGTCGTCTTTGCAGGTGACCAAACCACCGCAACCGCCCTTCCCTAATCTTTGTATCAACAGGTGTTACTCCTACTTGTCTTTGAATTTCTATATTTCTCATTCTATCTTTACAAGTTTTACCACACATCCACCTAAGCATCTTCATTTCTGCTACGTTCATTTTATTTAATTGTTGTTTTACCGCCCTACATTCACTTCCATAGAGCATAGCTGGCCTAATTGTTGTGGTCCTATAAAATTTTCCTTTTAACTTAGTAGGAACATTTCGATCACAAATCACCCCTGTTGTTCTCCGTTGTTTCTTCCATCTAGCTTGAATTCTATGTGTGACATCATTCTCAATGTTACCATCATTTTGTATAATTGATCATATGTATCTAAAGTGGTTTAATCTAGAAACTTGAATACTCTTTGTATATATAACAGACAAAACAGACACGTAATAAAATAACATCTTTAACATACACACAGAAACAAAAGAGAACATTAAGAGGAACCAATATAACTTTGTAACATGAAAAGATATCCATCAATCATCGAAGATAGAATTAACCTGTAACTGCGACTGTAACTTCGACTCCTACTTCTGCCACGGTGAGCTGGTGATCTTGATGGTGTACGTGAGTAACTACGCCCGCCACGCCGACTACACATCATTATCATTAGCATTACTAAAAAGTTCAAGAAAAGTAAAAACGAGGACCATTAAAAGAAGACGTAGGCAATGACACCAAATACATAAATCACAAGTTAGTACTTGAGGTTTTAAGTTAGTACTTGAGGTTTTTTGGACTGTTTTGACAGTTTCTCTCTATATGACCTCTTTCTCCACAGCGGTAACACTTGTTTTTCCAGTCCCCAGCTTTACAATCACGAGCCCAATGACCATCAAGACCACAATTGAAGCACCGACCAGATCCAGGTGGGGGTCCTCTGCCCAAATACTCCCGGGAACCTCCAGAACCACGTGGTCCCTGCATCAAGAAACAGACAAGAACCAAAAATAAAATAAAAAAGAGCATTCGTGAACCAGAACAGGAAAAGTATAGTAAAAAGCCATTATCCTTTAGGTACTTAATTACCAAAAGAATTCCCCTGTCTTTGTTCCCTTCATGATTGGAGAACCTTTGATCTCCACTCTGTAATTACCAATTTTCTATTATAACATTAGGTTTTTCTCGTCCAAAAAGATATTAAAACATTTTTATTACTAACAGCACGTGTAGTTTCATCAAAGTACTACGAAATGACCCCTAAACAAGCTCCTATAAACAAAATACAAGTAACTTAAGTTTAGTGATTATAAAAATAAAACACAGTGCAGTAAACCACTTCTTTCAGCTATAAATTTCCACTTCATGGATACCCTCTAGCTTTCTAAAGTCCATGATTATACAAAAAACATAAAATAAATGAAAGAAAGATGTATTTGCCAGAAAAGTGAACTCAACATACCCCTTTTGCTTTATCAAAAAAAGAAAAAAGAAAAAAAAAAGAAAAACATACCCCTTTTGCAAACTCCACAATTATGCGACTTCCATCAAACTCGCGGCCATTTAAACTATGCCTCGCATCATCTGCATCTCGAGGATCACTGAATTCCTGGGAAGGTGCAAAGCAAGAATACCCGAAAGGGGGGAACCGATAGGATGCTCATATTTGAATAACATCGAAAAGTAAGTTCAATTAAATTTTTGAAGTTGAAATACCCCTCAAGACATAATAATCATAAAATAAAGGTTGTACGTACAATAAAGGCGAAATCATGCTTCATGTCCACATCGCGTACTCTGCGGAAATGGTTGCCATAAACAGTAAGGCCATCATGACTTAGTACCGAAGGCTATGATACTTCGCCCCTCATAGACGAACTAAACACCACTTTGAGATTGTTGCCATTTCCAATTTTCCATACAAACAACGCAATAACATTACGGAAAGAATCACCAAAGTCTCCTATAAACTGCAAGAATAGCCACCAAATCCACCAAGGACATCCTCTCACCATAGACCTCCAGGTCAGGCAAAAGCCCAGAAACCTTCAACAAGATCATTCAAGTTAAACCACATGTGGGGTGGATATTGAACTTTCTCACATAGATAAGACAGTCAATGCAGAATACCAAACCAAGCACATAAGGAGGCTCGGTTTTGTTCTGAATATCTCCAACACACCTTGGATGCAGACAATCCACCACTACACTTGGCTTACTAACTCCTAAAAAATCATGGAAGCGAGAATTGGAGAAAAGATTAATGCAGCTGGACTAAATGGACTAAACAATTTCATGGTGCAAGTTTGCTCCAATCGCACAAACCACAGTACACACCCTACACACCGACGAAATTACAGAATTTGTCAATTAAGATAACACCCAAGGACACTATATAAGAAATCCACCTCAGAAAGTATAGAAAGTTCAGCAGCTCAATAGCAAAAACTGACACATAAAGATCATACGAAATTGAAAGACAGAGCAGGCAAACAGCAATACATCAAACAGATGGATATCAAACCCGCTAACTGAGCATAATTTCATTGAGTAAGTGCTATGTTACAAAACATTGTCAGTAAATCATTTGTAAGCAAAACACAAGTAAAAACTGCCAAAAAGAAACAAGAACAACTTCATACCTTCCATATCTGCTGAAAAGGTCATCTAGATCACGTGAACGTGTTCGCGAAGACAAATGACCAACATAGAGCCGTGTATTCGCATACCGATCACGATCATCATAACGAGGCATTTTCACCTGCAAACATTTTTAAAATCTGATTAGGAAAAATTTTAAAAATATGATTTATGCATTTGTTCATTACTTCTAAAGAAAATAATGCACGACTGATACTTTTGGCAGTTTCTCCAAGTGAACAAATAAAAGAAAAAACAAGATGCTTCAACCCTTCAAAAAACATGCAACCTCTTCACGCAAAGAAATAAATCACAACAAACAGTAAATATACAAAACCAATAGAGCACTGAGTTGATAATTGATGATAGGAATTGCTGAAATGCCAGATGCTTATAATTAGAAACATAGGATGCAAAATGATGCTCTTAATGCTGAGAAAACAAAGTATGTCATGCTTTAAGCAATAAAAGCTAAAGAAGCAACGCAAAAATTAATATGATATTTTTAGGCAGCTTTTCAAATTCATTAGGTTTCATGTACCTGAGTCTAGATGTTTTAGGGAAATTGTTTAACATTTCCAATGGAACGACCACAAAAACATCAAACCTTAAAGAAGAATTCTGTCTCAAGAGATATCTCATTATTTGCCAAGTCTCTGAGAGACCTCACCTACCAAGAGAATCTTATCACTCAATTCATGTACGAACCATTTCTTAGAATATTAAAATTGACTTATCTCTAGAAGAGTCCCCTAAATTTTTCAAAAAGATTACAAACAAACAGGTAGGTGGTGGGTTTGACCACAACAGGAAAATCAGTCGCAAATTGAGTTATTCTCTCGAAAACCCAGAAAAAACTACTACGCGTCAACAAAGAGTTTTAAGATATGCAAGGATACAACTAAGCTGAGACGAATTCAGTTTCCACGTCCTAAGAGATTCAAAATAATGAAAACCTCGCAATCGCGCCACGGATCTGATCTTTTATCATGAATTCCTTCACTTCTAAATCATAAAACATGAAAACGATCACTCCAAAACCTCACTAAGTTTGAAAAACTAGTAAAATCATAATCAACAGCCCGATTCGCTCAATTCTGCAACAAAACCGAAACTTTTCCAACATCGAACCTCCACCGGAGCCGAATCAGCAAACCAATATCAAGAAACTCGATAATACGTGAATTAGCACACATAAAATCTCATCAATTCCCGATAAAACCAAGAAAGACAGAAGATTTGCAACATAAAGAAGCAATTAAAGAGATGGAAGAACGAAATCATACTCTGACCTTCGAATCGAATCGGACAAACCCTAGCTCGCGTGTTGTTCCTCCCCTGTCACGACTTTCGCGAACAAAATATCTGCAGTGAGTCTCTATGGTATTTATATAGGCGATTAGAGGAGCTTGAACGGCCCCGATGCACCACTGCGGCAATCAGCGGCTTCGATTCCCTGTGTCGAAAATGGTCGTAGACTCATACGCCACGCGGACTGATGGCGTGATTCGGATGCCCTGTCTTAGTAGTGACCTCATAGTACCGTTAGATCTACTCTTGAGATGAGTACGAAGCTGATCCAAGGTTCCCACGGTCAGTCGTTTTTTTTTTTTTAAGGGATTGTTTAGTTATTTTTGTTGTAAATTGGATGACCACATTGTCAAGCATGACTCTTATATTGAATTATAACATCAAGCACGACTTCTACATTGAATGTAACTTGTACACTCTACATAACTTGTATTCAACTCCAATATATAATCACTTATCCATGTATTGTCATGTAACTTGTAATTCTCTCTAATGTACACCAACTCTTCCATGTATTGTCTATGTTGCTTGTGATGTGTTGTATGACTTGTGGTGTACGTATAACTTGTACACATTTTATAAGTACAATTATCATCATCACCAAATGACCTATATAAAGGGTGTCAACTTCATTGTAATACACACACTAAGTTGAATGAAAACTTCTCATTCCAACTATCTTATTTCTTCTCTTCTCCTTTGTAGTAGTAGTTTGTAGTAGTTGAAGTTTTTAGTCTTTTATTTCCTTCTCTAGTTCTTAGCAAGTTCCAATTCAATTTACAACACGTTATCAACACGAAGTTGCTCTACAATAGGAGGTCTTGAAGATCAAGAAGCTTTTCAAAGATAAAAAGCTAAGAAGGTATAATTTTAATTAATTTAAATAAGTTCAATTTATTTTCATGTTATCATGGTTAATTTCTTTTTTGTTATATGCATATTTAATTATGTAAAAGTATTTTATTCATACATTATGCATTGTAACGTCACCGACTACGAAAGTATGCTCTTTAGTTGCGTCTTGTACGATCTTCTACATCAGAATTCAAAAGTCAATGTGTGACATGTAGTTTTTCTCTTAAAACTACAAACAATTAGTTATTATTCTATTCTTGATTTGATAATACAAATAATGCTATAAATTTGAGTTGATAGTGGGTAAGTCTTGTCCCCGGTAAAGCTAAACATTGAAAGGGAGACGGGTTATCCCATTCGAGGAGGTATGGTATTAAGTAGACTATGTCTCATCACCCAACCTGGAAAGTTGTCCCACCAACTCATACGAATAGTATATTTTTTGTTTATTAATGAATCAAGTTGTGAACATATATTTAATCATATATTATGTTTTTAAATAGAAAAGGAAAAACTCTTTTATATTAAATTTATTTTCAAAATATTATTCAACCATAGTTGAACTCGTTGCCTTATTATATTATCGACAAGAATTTTTTGTCATGACAATTATATACTACAATTTGTGAATAAAGCATATATGCAAAACTGTGTGTTATACATAATCATTCGCCAATTTCTCTTTAGAGATTTGAAAAGTGAATATTTTACTTTATATATCTTTTCACCCTATGAAGTTATAAATATATAAATACCAAAAGGGTAATGCTCCAAAAGCTCAAAATGAGCGACTGGGTCTCATGCTACAAAATTTAATCAGTCAAATATTAATTATAATTCTACAATTTTAATTACCTATATATTAAGGCTATGTGGAAATATGACCGATGAGACAATAAAAATAAGGTCACGTGGCCCGCCTCGATTTATTGCTGCAACAAATATCGAGTGCGTACGTAAATCCAATAAATATTAAGGATTGATTTCTTGTCTCATGGTAGCTGAGTAAAGTAATAAGATATTATAAATATAATATCGCTCACGTCCAATTAGTTCGGCTTCAAATTAAGAAGCATATGTTGCATATAAAGATCATGATCGCAATAATAAATTTATGGATGCGGAAAAGGTGAAAATATCAAGTAAATGTTGTATTGACAATTCCACCAAAAATTGGAACAAAAGTGGTGCACCACTACAAAGGACAAATAATTATTGACAATGAGCGCTCATAATTGTGACATTTTTTTGTCATATATGAAAGACTATTTTGTCTAAATATTGTCATATATATACCCGAATATTTTTGTGACATTTACCATGCCTTCAAAATTAAAGGCAAAATATTATGAATTTTATCATTGAAAATGGTTCGATAAAACAAACACATCGAGATGTGTTTAAATCGTGACCTAAATATGGGCGATGAGTTTATGTCTTATGTATCGTGCTACATGCATGTACATTATAATATAAAAGTGAATATTTCTCGAATTCGAACTTAGTGGAGGCTAATGTTCAAACAATATCTAATACAACAACTTTATTGTTAATGTCTTCTTCAGAAGAAGGCTACTCATAATACTAGAAAATTTATATATATGATTTAATCTGAGTATAATATTCTCGGCTTTAACTTCTGGAATATGTAAGACACATTAAAACGAATGTCATCATAAATCAAATGACATTCATAATTTAGAAAGATCTATTTGATTATTTATAATCATCAATAATGCGAAAATATCATAAATTCGCACGGACGTCCTTGTAACGGCCCGAAAATTTGACTTGTGTCACGTGTCAGGTCAAGGTCGTATGCGGGACCCACTCGTCAAAATACGTATGTCCGAGTCTCGGGTGGAGACATTGAGAATGTCCAATTTAAGATTTTAATGTTGATTGTTGAAAAAAGTATATGCGGGGAATGCGGTGAGCCGAAACACGAACGGGGATACGTCTCGAGTCGCGTGTCGACGTGGACCGAGGTAGCGACGTAATGTGACTATAATAATTTTAATGTGGTCACATCAAAAAGAAAATTAAAATTAAAATTAAAATATATATATATATTGTGTGTATATATATATATACTAATATATATATATATATATATATAAAAGAAATATATATATATATATATATATATATATGTACGATCGATAAGAGAGAAATAAATGTGATAAGAGAGGATAAGATCGGGAGAGAGAGAGAGAGAGAAAAAAAAAAAGAAAAAAGTGACGAACCGAGAGAGGAAGAAAAATCGGGAGGAGAAGGAGGAAAAAAGAAGAAGAGATCGGGGGAGAGAGAGGGATCAAGCTTGAGCAAGGTGAGTGAAATCCCTTTGTTGTTGTGTTGTTGCTATTGTTGATGTGTGGGTTGTCGTTGGGTTCGGGGTTGGGAACTCGGACGAACCGCCATGGCAGTTCGTCCGAGCTCGAGAAGGCAGGGAGTGGTCTCCCGCATACGAACTCCACCCACTGGGGTTGGGGATGGAAGCCCAACCCGGCGTAAAAAAAAAAAAAAAAAAAAAAAAAAAAAAAAAAAAAAAAAAAATCTTATCTTGAACCCGAGCACGAAATGCTCTGGTGGAGAAGAAGACCCACATGCGGGTCGGGTCGGGTCGGACCGACCCAGGACCGGGTGGGCCGGGTTGGGCGGCCGACCATGACCCGAGTGGGTCGGGCCAGGTCAAACCGGCCCTGGTCCGCTTGGACCGGGTCGGGTCAACCCGGACCCACCTCGATAAAATAATATATTAAATTATTAAATTAAATTAAACTGTTTTTTTATAAACTGTAAATTTAGAAAATAGATTAAAATAGATAAAAATTATGGAAAAATTCTAAAAAATCCTCAAAAAATATGAAAAATAGGGAAAGCTAGAAAAAAATGAGTTCGAGGCTTTTCGGGCGTTTAGCACCCCGGTATAATTCGAAAAAGGGTGCTAAGAACTTAATATTTATGAAAATAAAAATGGCAAATCTATACTCACATATTATACTTGCACGTAATGCGACCCTAAAACTTTAATTGGTACAAATGGACACCAGGGACGTATGAGTCGGGTGTCGGGTGTGCATATCGAGGCGTGAACGGGACGTCTTGAGGACGAATTACGGATTTCGAGGTAAGTAAACCAGTTAGAAAATGTACAGTAGTTCATTAAGCTTGCATGTTTGATTGATGTTGAATCATGTCCTTTTCTTGAAATTCTCACTCTTATGAGTGTCCGAGGGCCAAGTGAGTCGTACTCGTGTCTCTGATTGGAGTGGTTGCCGGCTCGCAACCGGGGCCATGACCTCGAGTCACAGTATTTGGTCGGAATGAGATGTGCTTTATCCGGGGCGCCGTTGATATCCCTCATTCGCCACATTTTAGGTACGGCGATGCCGCATCCGATGATCGAGTATGCTTGGCGTTGCCGCGACTCTGCGACCCCGACCCCTGTGGCACCGCATTCGGTGGTCTTAAGACTACTTGGGCTCCTCTCTATATTGTTTCCTTTGACACTCATTCTCGTTGTACTTTCATTGTTTCACAGTCTCATTATCATGCATTTCGTACAGTTTTCTTTTTATCTGCATGACTTTTAAACTGTTTCATTTTATCTTGAATTACTGTTTATATTCTACTGGAATTTACTTACATGGGCTCGTCAATCTCGTGTTTGACTGAGTGCAGAGAGCGCAACGAGTAGCAGAGGGGAAAGCTCCATAGCTAGGTGAAATTTTTGTATATCTTGTATTGCTCTCCTCCGATGGTGATATATTTATGTTGGGTTCCACAATTAGGTTGCCTAATTTTTTGACATTTCGGTTGAGTTATTTATTTGTAGTAATTGCTTCTGCTAAATTGTAAATCTTGAAAAATATTAATAACTCAACTTAAAACTTTGAATTTACTTGTAATGATGGATTGGAAGGCTGACTAGACCTGCGTTGACCTTGCGAGACTGGCTCGGGGGTCCACGTGGGCTTAGGCCGGGCGGTGCCCAGTTTGTGGGAAATTGGGGTCGTCACAGTTGGTATCAGAGCCGAAGGTTTAAATACTCGACTCTTGATTTAAATCACAAGCAATGGCGACGCAAACCAGCGGAAGTTAGGAACCCTGAACTTAGAGTGGAACCTTATGATCCCGACTTAAGTCTTCGTTGGGAAGTGAGGAGAGTTGAGGATATATGAGCTATTTGATGTGATGTATTATACTACTTTCGATAGATATACGATATTTACTCTTGTGTATCGCGTGAGACGCGATAAAAAAATTAAAAAAGATTGACGATAAATTTATCGGATTCAGAGAAATTGATAGTAAAGAAGATTGATGGTAATGATTTGATCTTGGAAGATAGTGTAGAAATTGGAGATTTCTACTTGATATATTAATTGGTGGATGGTGAACTACATAGAGACATAATTTCTCCCTTGGTAAAAACATCTCTGCCTTCGATAGAGGATACTCGGAAAAGGGAGCATGACCATGAGCTAACTCCAGGGCATTGGGATGGATTGGGCATTGGGATGATCAGCATAGACTGATCATAGAGACTAGTGGGACTTTGTACCTACCTATAGTTTCATGATATAGATTGCATACGAAATTAGAATGTATCTATAAGTTAATGCTTATCATCATCACTTAAGATATGACGATAACGATATCTTGAAACCAAAACAGTACAAAAATTAGTAATATATCAATGTATGGGGCCAGGATACATGAATTTACGAAAAAAAAGATTATGTTATATGGACAAACTTTACATCACCAAAAATGGAAGAAACGTATTATAATTCAAAATGCCATTAGAATAGTTGGGAGATTCTTTCACTAGAATTTCTAGTTAGAATGAGTAGAAGATTTCAAGCTGCCAAAGCAGAAGACATTACTTACCAAGAGACATATTTACAAAGAATTGTATTTACAAAGGTTTATAAAAATGAGCTTTTGGTACTCTTTAGTGAAAGGCTCATTCGGAGAGGTTTGGTAAGGGTAGTTGAACCACTTTGTTCTGTTCAAATGGAATCAGTTAGTGATTGATGTTTCATTTGCCTACTTGATTTCATTTTTGGTTAATCAACAGCTCATGCCAATTGTTTACAACATTGTGGAAAAAAAAAGAGAAAAAGAAAGAATTGGTTTTCAAGCCATTTGGAGGAATTTTGATCTTACTTAGGACTCAAAAGAGTTCATTAAATTCATGAGTTCATTAAATTCATTTCAAGTTGTTTAGTTATTACTGAAATTGAGGATTTCCTATAGTATTGAGACTTGAAATGGAAGTTTGAGTTTCTAAATGATTTGAAATTAGTAATATGGAGACATTTGAATAACCTTGAGTCTACTTGGGACTTGAAATCAATGTTTGAGAACTTAGAGAGCTTTTGGAGTTTTAAAATGCTAGAACACCGATTGGATTTGTGAGAATGAGATTGTGCAGACAATAAAGAAAGAAAAGGTTTAGGAGTTATATCTTCATCTCTACTTGTGCACTTTGGCGAGGTAACTCAGAAGGTCTGAAAGAAGAGAGATGGACAAGTCTTTTATGACTTAAAATCTTGTTTGAAGTGCAATCGTTATTGCGACCATGACCTTTAGATGAGACCCCAGTTATTTGGCTGTTTGAATAATGAATAAGACGAGACTGAACTCCACCTCTGCATGTTAAAAGATCATTTTCCAACAATGAAAAAAAAAAATTGAGTTGATTGCCTTTTGATACATGCATTTGCTACACGATGGTAAGGATCTTTTCAATACAGATTGATGTGCATCGAAAGTATGTTAGATTTTCTTTCCATCGAATATGTTGTGTGCTTATTATGGTCAAAGAAAAGAAGAAGAAAAAGGGGTGAAATTATTGGGGTTGCCTCGAGATTCGTGTTGCACGTATCTCGAGGAAACATTTGATTTCTTCTTGAGGAAAGAAAAAAAATATTGTGTACCTTAAGGAGTTACATTCAAGTCATATAAATTTTGAAAACACCCTGCACGTATTTCTAGAGGATCCGCTCGAAATAATTAATGAAATTGGAATGTGATACGGGAATCAAATCCGTAGTAAAGGTTAGAGGATTTCATGTAAATTTGGTATAGTACTGCAGAGACGCTTAAACTATATTTAAATGGTTTTGAGTTAAATTTGTTTCAATAGTCCTTGTTTTCATGTTCTGCAGTCTTTATTTTGAGCCGAGTTGGGGATCAATTATGAGCGACCAAATGATTGTTTCTAGTTAGGATTTTTGATGGGATTCTTTGATTATATGTTAAATTTGGTCCATAATAATCAACATGAGTTTTGGTGGGGTAAATTGAGGTACAAACCCAAAGAAACAAGGATAGAGAGGCACAAGGGATGTTGTGGAACTAGACAACCATTTTGATTGTCATATAAATGAGTAGCTCATCAAACAAACAATGTGATGACCTGGTTTGATGGACTCTTTGAATCAAGTGTAGACCATACATGTCAGCAGGAGCCATGACCCATAACTTTTAAATGCACTTAAAATAAATGAACCAACATATGCTAAATCATGACAGTTCTTGAGGTGGGCATAACAGGAAATATATATAGATTGTCAAGCAAAGTAAAACTCAATCAAGAGAGTTCAACAATGCATATTTATGCACCAAGCAAGAAGTTTAAAACTGACAAAGTTTGAGATGAGGTAGAAGGTGAAATGTTAAGGAAAAATATTTAAATTTGAATAATTATGTTTTAATGTGTCTCGAGTTTCGTGCTGCATGAATCTTAAGGGCACATTAGATTTGGATTAGGTCCAGCTTAGTGTTATAAAACGCGGGTTCGAAACTTGGGAGGTGTCTCGAGATACGTAATTTGCGAGATTCGAGACAATTTTGGTCACGCATAGAGGCGGTGCCTCGAGATTCGTGTCGCATGAATGTCAAGGACACATTTACTTTGAAAGTCAAAAAGTGAACGTGTTCGAATGAACGTGTTGAACTCGTACTTACATGAGGAGATGCTGAGCACGCCGACTGATACGGGTATTATGGCTACAGTTGAGGCGAGGCAGACTCACGAGTTTTAGAGGCAATACGAGGAAAAGTTGCACGGGGGTGCTAACCTTGAAAATATATGATGTGCGGGTTGTATCAACGCAAATGCGGCCGAGTATATAATCAACTCCACTGGTCGGCGAGGTAGATGTTTGGTGGCGTACTACGGAGGTGTCGATGGGGAACAGTCCGTACCTGAATAGTACTGAGTTTCAGACCATTTGACAGAGGACCAGGGAGTCAGATGCAGTACATGGATCGGTATATACGCGTGATGAAGTATGCTGGGGATGCGGCTGACACGGACGCTGACCAAGCTTATTACACGATTTCATAGAATTTATTGGTTCTGTACGACGACTCTGAGCACAGTACAGGAGGCTTAGCGAGGGCTATGTCTAGCAAGAGCTTTTAGGAGCACACACACCGAAATAACGGTCGCATTATCGACATTATTATAGTAAGTGCGAGAGTCTGGAGATGATCGATGGAAAAAGAGAGTGAGACGGTCGTGGCTAAGAGATCGAGCTTTGAGCGTAGGATATATTGCATTCCCAACATATGCAGCGTATACTGCACCAATGTTAGTTGGTCCAGCGTAAAGTTACGCTAGTGCTTTACAATAGCCAGCACCATCAAATCCTCAGCATCAATACCATCAGAGGATTGATGATGAGGCAAGGTGGCGAGTCGAGACAGAGTCGAGTTTCGATCAAGTAGGACGAGGACGAGGGACGGATGTCTAGTTAGGGACGGGGAGCAACATGTTCCATACGAATCAAAATTTCAACGTACTCGTGTAGGAGTGTGGACAGCCAAGTCACTTCACTAGTACGTGTTCACAACAGCGGGCATACACAACAGAGTCAGTAGCAGATTCATGCTATTGCCGCGCAAGGTCCGACTACTACCCATCGTAACCTGATAGAGGGTACGAGTTGGGTTGAGACTCACTCGATCAGAGACTAACGGACAGTCAGAGAAATTGATTTACATTCTCGCGGACGTATTGTGGATATGAATATGTTATTAACGGTGGATCATTGGACTAAGATGTTCATTTATATTCCAATATATGTTTCGAGGATGTTGCCCTGGCATATGTTGATGGGAGGAGACAGATGGTGTTTTTCGTTGCTTAGAGATCTTGGAGGAGCCCAGCTCGTCACGGAGGAGCTCAGCTTGTCACGGAGGAGCCCAGCTTGTCGTGGAGGAGCCCAGCCCTACAGAGTAAGATGGGGGTATGGCCTTGGGCGAGTATGACATTGGGCAAGTATGGCATTGGGCGGGTATGGCCTTGGGTCTTCAGTCATAACACACTATCGAATTGCATAAATTTCGAGGACGAAATTCTTATTCGTTGGGAAGACTGTAACGGCCCGAAAATTTGACTTGTGCCACGTGTCAGGTCAAGGTCGTATACGGGACCCACTCGTCAAAATACGTATGTCCGAGTCTCGGGTGGAGACACTGAGAATGTCCAATTTAAGATTTTAATGTTAATTGTTGAAAAAAGTATATGCGGGGAATGCGGTGAGCCGAAACACGAACGGGGATGCGTCTCGAGTCGCGTGTCGACGTGGACCGAGGTAGCGACGTAATGTGACTATAATAATTTTAATATGGTCACATCAAAAAGAAAATTAAAATTAAAATGCATATATATATATATATATTGTGTGTATATATATATATATATATATATATATATATATATATATATATGTATAAAAGAAATATAAATATATATATATATATACACGATCATATAAGAGAGAAATAAATGTGATAAGAGAGGATAAGATCGGAGAGAGAGAGAGAGAGAGAGAAAAAAAAAGAAAACGGTGACGAACCGAGAGAGGAAGAAAAATCGGGAGGAGAAGGAGGAAAAAGAAGAAGAGATCGGGGGGAGAGAGAGGGATCAAGCTTGAGCAAGGTGAGTGAAATCCCTTGTTGTTGTGTTGTTGCTATTTTTGATGTGTGGGTTGTCGTTGGGTTCGGGTGGTTGGCGAACTCGGGACGAACCGCCATGGATTAGTCGTCGAGCTCGAGAGAAGGCGGGAGTGGTCTCCCGCATACGAACCCCACTGGGGTTGGGGATGGAAGCCCAACCCCGGCGAAAAAAAAAAAAAAAAAAAAAAAAAAAAAAAAATCTTGCTGAACCAGAGCACGAAATGCTCTGGTGGAGAAGAAGACCCACATGCGGGTCGGACCGACCCGTGCCCGAGTGGGCGGGTTGGGCCGGGCCGACCCTGACCCGAGTGGGTCGGGCCAGGTCAAACCGACCCTGGTCCGCTTGGACCGGGTCGGGTCAACCCGGACCCACCTCAATAAAATAATATATTTAATTATTAAATTAAATTAAACCGTTTTTTTTTTATAAACTGTAAATTACAGAAAATAGATTAAAATAGATAAAAATTATGGAAAAATTCTAAAAAATCCTAAAAAAATATGAAAAATAGGGAAAGCTAGAAAAAAATGAGTTCGAGGCTTTTCGGGCATTTGGCACCCCGGTATAATTCGAAAAAGGGTGCTAAAAACTTAATTTTTATGAAAATAAAAATGGCAAATCTATACTCACATATTATACTTGCACGTAATGCGACCCTAAAACTTTAATTGGTACAAATGGACACCAGGGACGTATGAGTCGGGTGTCGGGTGCGCATATCGAGGCGTGAACGGGACGTCTTGAGGACGAATTACGGATTTCGAGGTAAGTAAACCAGTTAGAAAATGTACAGTAGTTCATTAAGCTTGCATGTTTGATTGATGTTGAATCATGTCATTTTCTTGAAATTCTCACTCTTATGAGTGTCCGAGGGCCAAGTGAGTCGTACTCGTGTGTCTCGATTGGAGTGGTTGCCGGCTCACAACCGAGGCCATGACCTCGAGTCACAGTATTTGGTTGGAATGAGATGTGCTTTATCCGGGGCGCCGTTGATATTCCTCATTCGCCACATTTTAGGTACGGCGATGCCGCA
This sequence comes from Stephania yunnanensis, assembly GCA_039657365.1. Classification (NCBI taxonomy): domain Eukaryota; kingdom Viridiplantae; phylum Streptophyta; class Magnoliopsida; order Ranunculales; family Menispermaceae; genus Stephania; species Stephania yunnanensis. The sequence continues at coordinate 27,842,896 of CM077580.1, forward strand.
TCCGATGATCGAGTCTGCTTGGCGTTGTCGCGACTCTGCGACCCCGACCCTGTGGCACCCGCATTCGGTGGTCTAAGACTACTTGGGCTCCTCTCTATATTGTTTCCTTTGACACTCATTCTCGTTGTACTTTTATTGTTTCACAGTCTCGTTATCATGCATTTCGTACAGTTTTCTTTTTATCTGCATGACTTTTAGACTGTTTCATTTTATCTTGAATTCTTGTTTATATTCTCTCTTGGAATTTACTTACAGGCTCGTCAATCTCGTGTTTGGTCGAGTGCGAGAGAGCGACGAGTAGCGAGAGGAAAGCTCCATAGCTAGGTGAAATTTTTTGTATATCTTGTATTGCTCTCCTCCGATGGTGATATATTTATGTTGAGTTCCACAATTAGGTTGCCTAATTTTTTGACATTTCGGTTGAGTTATTTATTTGTAGTAATTGCTTCTGCTAAATTGTAAATCTTGAAAAATATTAATAGCTCAACTTAAAACTTTCAATTTACTTGTAATGATGGATTGGAAGACTGACTAGGCCTGCGTTGACCTTGCGAGACTGGCTCGGGGTCCACGTGGGCTTAGGCCAGGCGGTGCCAAGTTTGCGGGAAATTGGGGCCGTCACAGTCCTTTATCAAATTGGATTTTTTTCAGCTGGAGATTATCTCAAGGCAAATCAATAGGAGACGTATATTGATTTACTCTCCATTAATCATACTATAAGATGCCTTGAATCCCTAATAGGGAAATTATTTATAGCAAGTTTTGCTAATTGTCACTTTGATGAAGCAGTTTTCCCACAATTAGGGGGAGATATAAGTCAATTCAAAAGGAATTACGTGAAATTGCATGAAACACATCAAATTGGATTAAATTTGTTGTATTATGATCTATGTATAAATTAATATAAATTCGAAGTTCAAATGATCATTCAGTAGCAACAAGTTATGAATCAATTACTTAATGCAAGTACTATATACAAAAGAGTGACAATCATATGCACAAGATGTCTCACTCATGTGAACATGAAGGGAGAATCAAAATGAGTTATTGGTTAGTGTATTGCATTTTTTTCCCTTTGCTATGGTTTTATCCTACTGAGTTTTCTTTGCAAAGGTTTTTAATGAGGACAATTCTAACAATATTAAAACTCTTTATCAAGTTTGATTAGTGGATTGCACCATTTTCCTTTCGCTATTGATTTGATCCCACTGGATTTGCCTAGCAAGGTTTTTAAAGAGGCAATCCTAACATTATTATACTCCGTATAAAAAAAATTATGAGAGCAATATACTCTTTTTCCTATACTAGATTTTTTTCCCACATAATTTTTCTAGTAAAGGTTTTAATGAGGCATATATATATTTTCTCAAAGTGTATCAATGTGTTGCACTCTTTTCCTTAGCTTTGGTTTTGTCTTACTGGGTTTTCCTAGCAAGATTTTTAATGAGGCAATCAATAATATTATACTACAAATCAAGATTGACGAGAACATTGTACTTTTTTTCCTGTACTAGATTTTCTCCCACATGATTTTTTTAGTACAGGTTTTAACGAGACATATTCTCTCAGCAAGTGTCATCCAAGGGGGAGTGTTGTAAATTGGATGACCCTTTAACCAAGCTTATGAATGATCACATTGTCAAGCACGACTCTCACATTGAATTTTAACATCAAGCATGACTTCTACATTAAATGTAACTTGTACACTCTACATAACTTGTATTCAACTCCAATATATAATCATTTATCCATGTATTGTCATGTAACTTGTAATCATCTCCAATGTACACCAACTCTTCCATGTATTGTCTATGTTGCTTGTGATGTGTTGTATGACTTGTGATGTATATATAACTTGTACACATTGTATAAGTACAATTATCATCATCATCAAATGACCTATATAAAAGGTGCCAACTCTATTGTAATACACACACAAATGTTGAAATAAAAATCTCTATATTTCTTATCTCTAGCTCTCTTATCTCAGCTCTCATCTTATCTACTTATTCTAGTACTTCATTCTCAAGGTTCGAACTTAAGTGACTAATTGGTTGACTAGTTACAAACTTGGCCTATTGAGTGGCTACGCCGTTGACTCAAGATTTTAAAAAGAATATATGCTCAAAACTCGAGTCACTTTATTATCAGTGCTACGCTCCGCATCAACGCGCCACAAGAAAATTTGCTTGGTTATAAGCATTCCAATTTCTAATTAGATGGTGGAGTTTGTGTCAAGTCGAACAAATGAATGGGTTACATACTCTAGATACGTACATTTACTACGATGTCATTGCAGTTCTTGAGGAATAAATTCAAATGATACACGGCTAGTCGAGAATGTTCTAAAACATTTTGTGACGATTGAACTCACAAGACCAGGCTTGTAGATCTTGATTCCTTCATAAGCTTTATGAAACGGACTTCTGCGCCTTTTGAGCACATGGTTGCATCTGATGAAAGAGTAATTTGACGTGCCACCACACAGAGGTCCCAATGATTCTACCGGATGTCTGAGTATTGTTGAATGGCTAATGAAGTCAACGCAGCTTCTGTAGGATGATAGTTTCCCATTGATAAAGCATTGCAGTAGTTACTCAACCAAGCAGATGCATAATTGAGGACTCGTAGCTCACCAGAGAGAAGATCCCAGGCCATTTGCCGTCGAAGAGCAAAATGTACAGCATTGGAATAGTTCGTACATCCAAGTAACTGCAATAAGCATGTGTGAGGCTAGCACCATCAAATAAGCAGGACGAAGTAGGAGAAATCATGTCATGACCAATCAAACTCTTATTAAAAGCAAGGGCCTACACATTTACATAAAGTGATAAGATAATTATTCCCATCAAACAAGAAAGAAGTAATATCATGCTGCAAGATGACGGATTAACATTAATCTTGATCTATTTATTCTTTTAATTATGCAATACAACTGACAGAACAAACTGAACAAATTTATGTATAACTATTGGTAGAGGAAAGGTATTCATAGTGAATGGTTAAGCGAGAATGCAAATGTCATGGTTTCTTATCTTAGGAGGCAACAGTGTTTACATAGATAAGAAATGACGAATTGAGTTTCACTGCACCAAGAACGAAGTTCAATTTCTACTAGGATCTTATATGAGAATAAAATAGTACTACAACATGTCAACAACAACATGCCTCAGTCCCAAAAGTACTACAACATGTCGAAACAATAAATTCTCAATCCCAAATTAGTTAGAATAATATATGCAATCATAATCCCTTAAAACCTTCCATTCCATTAGATTTAATGCATTTGATGACGTCCACTCAAAATCCTTTAAAACTCTTCCTAATTAATGCATCCCAAGTTATCTTAGATATGCCCTTGAGTTTGAGTTTTCTAACTGAGGCATTTGTAGATATTATAAGAACAATATATGAAATCACACTTCAGCAGATTTCTTCATGCTAAAGTGCGTACGTAAGAAATGAAGATGCATGATCTTTTTTTTTTTTTTCCTGCTGAATGCTTTGCTAGCAGCAGAGTTTCTTTCTCCTTCTTACTAGAATCAAGAGATGCAATGTTAATCAACAAGATATGCCCTTGAGTTTGAGTTTTCTAACTGAGGCATTTGTAGATATTATAAGAACAATATATGAAATCACACTTCAGCAGATTTCTTCATGCTAAAGTGCGTACGTAAGAAATGAAGATGCATGATTTTTTTTTTTTTTTTTTCCTGCTGAATGCTTTGCTAGCAGCAGAGTTTCTTTCTCCTTCTTACTAGAATCAAGAGATGCAATGTTAATCAACAAGATATGCCCTTGAGTTTGAGTTTTCTAACTGAGGCATTTGTAGATATTATAAGAACAATATATGAAATCACACTTCAGCAGATTTCTTCATGCTAAAGTGCGTACGTAAGAAATGAAGATGCATGATCTTTTTTTTTTTTTTGCTGCTGAATGCTTTGCTAGCAGCAGAGTTTCTTTCTCCTTCTTACTAGAATCAAGAGATGCAATGTTAATCAACAACATCCATAACACCCATTATTAGACAGGTCACCTTTATTGATGTCTCATATTTTTGTATCAGCTGTAAAATCTGCAAATTCAAAAAATGGTGTGCTTGTATTTCCCTCTTTGTGTTCTTCAAAGGACATCGAGCTAGCCGACCATCACTTTTTTCAGCCTCAACAACCAAATCTTTTAGTTCTGAGAATAAGATTGATGTTAAGAAGCTGTGTGTTAAAGGACCACTTACATGATAACTTCAAATCATAAATAAATACATGAAAGGAAAAGAGGAACAATCATCAGTGTTTAAGTGTACCACTACCACCTTGAGCAGAGGAGGCACATAACACACGAGCAACTGCACGGAGTGATTGAGGAATGCCCTTACCTTTCCCTCTAGCTGACCTCACTTCCCTATTCAAATAGGACAAAAGTCTAAGAAAAAGTGGGCTTTGATTTCAAGTTCTGAACATAAAATATAAAACATGATGAACAGTTTATGGATGTTCAATTGCAACTTAGTACTTAGAATGAAGTAAACAAAAAAGTACAAGTTATTGAACCAAAAAATTAAAAATACGTAGAAGTTTCAGGAAAAAGTTTCCCAACTTTCGTGATTTTTCATCATGTTGAAGTGAAGTTTGAAGAAATACTTCTAAGGATTTTATTGTGAAAAAAAAAAAAAAAAAGCTTGGCACTGCATACGTAAATTAAATTTGATCAGAGTCCATCCCGTAATGAACGTTAGCAATCCATATTCTTAATATAAAGAAAACTAAACAGGAAAAGAAAAGAAAAGAAAAGAAAAGAAATCAACAAACATAACTCTTAACAAAATACGAAGATACACGAACTTGATAAGGAAAGAATTTTGGGATGGGTCAGAACTGTCGGTGCCTTGAAAGATTGGCATGTGATATTGATGCAGAAGATCCACTTTCGTTTTAAACAAACTATCATGCTTGGAAACGTCTAAACAAATGTGAACCTGTTGTGAAAAACGACATTAAGTTATCCTCAGTATGGATCACAAACGGTAAGAGAGAAATGTGAAAATGCACAAATGAACTCATGTAATCATTTGAAAATACATAAGAAAACCTACTTGGACAATGAATGATTTCGATTTACTAAGGTCTCCTAGACTCCTAGTCACATAATTGGAAACAGCATAACAACTGCTAGAGTCCAGATATGCTTGGAATAAGAGGTTCATATTCTCTCATTTCCACAATGTCTAGTATGATCATACCCCAAAAAGCATGACTTTTTGTCAACGCGTAAAATTTACGTGCAGCAACTGATAGCCCAAGATCTTTTGATCGGACTGACAGCACAAGATCTAAGAAAGAAATCTTGAAACTTTAGTCCAGATATTGACTTTTTATGTCTAGATGGGGCAGTCACTTTCACCAAATGAATATTAGGAGAATGGAATTGCAATAGCAGAAAAATGGAAAGAATGGGACAAAATACAAACTGCCATCTCATGGAATTAAGAAGCCAAATTTTATGTATTTGACACATAAGTGTAAAACCAAACTGCAGCAACAGTTTAGTATCATCTTATGAATCCAAAAGAAATTTACAATAATCATCTATAGAAAATCCTCCATCATACATCATGTTCAATGATATACGGATACTGACCTGGTCATGCGCATTGTATGGAAGCGTAAATCCAAAGTCCAGCAAAAGAGTAGAATTAGGAAATTTTCCATATCTTATCAGAACCTGCACACAACTGATAATATCATTTACAATTAAAAAATATTTATAGACAATTGTTGAGTGTTTCTAATAAAACACAAAATACAAAAAACGTTTTGCAGAATGATCAAACATTTGAATTGTCATAAATATAAATAATTCAGCAACGGGTTCCCAAACTGTCAAGATTGCATCTCAGAATCAGCGAAGTTCTCAAAAAACTAAAAATAGAAAAATGACACTTTCTCACTTGCAACAATATGAATCTGAATCGTAGTTCATATTAAATAGTTTAATATTCATTTTTACTTTTTGAGCTCCCACCTTAAGCTTTCTCACTTTCAGGTTAAGGAGATAATACGGTGATAAGATAGCACCAATAAAAGGAGGTACAACAAAGATGCATCAAGAAAGACTATACTTCAGTCTCAAAATCTCTAACGTATCGAATAATGAAAGTGCTTACTCTCAACAATGTGATTCGCAAATAGTAAGTCCATATTTATTGAACTTTTCATCTAAGCTGTTAATTCAACTGGTGATGCAAAATCTCAATATGAAGAATAACAAGGATAGGTCAAGTTTAAATCTCTAGCCTAAGTGCCAAGTAACTACCCTTGCCATTGACTGAGCGTATGCATAGTCCCACATCATCTTAGATACATTTGAGATCTACTATATAACTAGGGGATTGCCCATCTCTGTAAGTTTCAAAGAATGAGTTAGGCCCATGGCTTCATCTGCATCCCTCATCAATATGCATCTCATGTCCCCTAAGGTTTGCTCTAATCAGAACTATGTACTTCTATATTAAAAAAAAAAAATGCAATTAAATCCCTCTACTTTACTTTCCATCACTCGAAAATGTCCAATCATTCTTCTTGGGTTATTAATATTACTTTAAGTTTTTGATGATGGGCATATAGTTTTACCAAGAAATACGATTGTAAGTAAATTATGTATTCCTTATGAGGTATGTCCTAATCAACACACGTTCCATTATTTTCGAAATGTAAGCACTTTAATCCCTCAAGCGTCATTACTCAAAAAATCCTCCTGTAAGATGGCAATATGGTTGAGTGACTAAAGCTCATACTTCTCAAAATAGTTAAGTGTTGATTACGGCAAACCTCAGACGGTAGTTCATAATCTGCCATATCTATATGTATAAATGAATACGTTTACAATGGAACCAATAAAAAGTTAAGGGCTATATTTTAGACCTTTGGATCTTTCAATAGTTAATAATGTTGCACATTTAATGTTGTTATGCATTTATGTCCTATATACAGCAATAAGTGCGAAAGTTACGAACCATTAGATTAGTATTCAATGGTTATGAATATTGTTCCCATAGCATGCAAACTCTTTTGGTTCCATTGTGCGCGGTGCATATATAGGCATAAGTTGGAGTTTCCTGTTTTTGAGACGTCTAAGGCTCTGAAGGAAAAAGAGACCACAGAATGGCCAATTTGATTTCAATAAAAACAAATAAAAAAGAAAATGGATCCAATAAACAATATTGGACACTTGATAAAAGTGGGAACTACGCTTGTATGTCCGTTCATTCGCACCTTTTCCTCGCCTAAAGATAGACCTTTTGCACACCACTCATTCACAGGGAACACTCCCATCCCTCATAGAATTAAAGTATTCTCATGATTGTGATTCCTAAAGAAGTAAGTCCATGTGACACACTCCAAAGGAGATTGCGTCATGTACTTGTCTCCAAGCTACTGTTTGCTTTGCCAAAATGTTAATGAAACAATAAATTGCATGTTTTGCCAGTGCAACTTCACTCGAGGAATTCAGAAACGCAAGCTTGAAGATTTTAGAAGACCAAATGTCATTTTTTTTAAGGTTAAAAGAACACCTAATGTCTTAGTTGATAGAAGTTGTGTAAATGAAGAGGTAGTCATGGCATTACAGGTCTTTAGTGGGATGGAAAACAATAGTCTTGTGGTGTTTAGGGGCAGTCCTGAAATTTTTAAAGCTTAGGGAATACTACGAAAATGGGTGCCTTTATAATCAATTAACTTTAATTATTTTGGTTTATTTGTGCGCTATTACTACTACTGATTTTGGATGACTAAAGTTTGCATTTTCTTTGTAATATTTTTCCACAAGATTTTTTAGAAAATAACGATTGTCGTCTAGTTTAGAATTCTCGCTAGACCAAGCTGTTTGGACTGCTTTTGGCAATTGCCTCGGTTGATATGAACTTGAAAAACCAATGCGTAGTTGACATTATCCTTTGCATAAGGGATTAAAATTTGTAAAATAAATTATTAATAACATTTTTTTTTGAAAAACATATAACAGTAATATATATACATAATAGTCCATTTGTTAAAAAAAGATATTAGACATACAACAATTAGGTCATTTGAGTAAAATTTTGATAAGATCCCTAGAGAGTAAGTGAGAATGAAACATTATAAATATGGGTGAGTTAGTTAGATGGGAGATCTTGCAATTTGAATATAATCGGGCCCTCTCTGAGTGATTTGGGTTGAGAGAGTTTTAAGACTATTATTTGGGGTTACTTTTGTGTTCTTGTCCTTGTAATTGTTGTTATTCTTCTCAATTCAATCGATCAATATCGGTATTCTATCAGTGGAATCAGAGCATACTTCAAGAAGGAAGCTCGATTGGATATAATGGAAGCTCGAATGAATCAAATTGAAGAGGAAGTAAAGAGGATTTCAACCGTTGAGGAGTCAATTAAGGAGCTCAAATCTGAAGTGAAGACTAATTTCAAAAGCTTGGGATTGGGTCAACCGTCACACTAGAGCAGCAAATCGGAGTGTTTTATAGCATGCAAGCTCTAGATTTACCAGATCTGGCAGAAGTTGAAGATCGGTGGTGATCCAGACCCAACACCTCTTTCCCTTGAGCAACACTTTATTCAATTCTTTCCAACGAAGATTCGACTTCATCTGGTTGAATCGGACATCGAGAAGGTCTCAACATGGTCAGATCTGATGACATCAGAGCCTATTCCACCAAATCTACACTCTCGAGTAAAAGGAACAATGTTAAGGTTGCGAGATCTAGATTCGAAGATGTGGGTGAACAATTTGAACAACTCAGGGACCGATACAATCCCTCTTCCACCATCACCACATCTGTTTACCACCAAGAACTTTCTTCCAAATCCAGTGCCCTCCTATGCGACTTCAAGCAATCTACTACTAATTAATTCTAGCATACACTTCAATCTCTCCTTCGTTGATCCATTTCTGAAGAAAATGTTTGTGTTCGCTTGCAATTCACAAACTATTCATGATTTCCAGTAGCCTAGATTGCCAGTTCCTTTTTTTTATCGATATTGGTTCTCTACTTGACGTTGTTGAGAGGACGGGAAGGGATATGATTTTTTTTGTTCAGTGAGTGTGTATTGTTCGTCGAGATTGATTCACTCGTCGTGTTTCCGAGTAATCATGTTCCTTCCCTAGATCCGCCTCCTCGGTCGCCTCCTCGGCCTTCTACGTTGTTGGACAAAGCTTCGACGGATGTTGTCATCAGGAATGACTTTCCTTCTTTTTCGTTCCCCCGCTCAGCTTTCTCTATTGCAGCACTTGCGGAGAAGAAAATATATTTTGATCGATGTCTCTATCAAAGTTCTTATGTTCTTGTACACAATTCAAGATTATGTATTTCTACTTTGTCCATTGGATTATTCTTGATCGATGTACTCTCCATCGCACTTAAAGTTGTTGATCCACTTGGGTTGTGCGCTTCTTGAGGATCATCATAGGGCGTCTGTTTTCTTTTCAACTTTTGGAAGATTTACTCAACAATGGGGGAGTATCAATGGAGTTGTCAAGCATGTAGGGGTTGATCATGTAACTTGGGTTGTTGATCAATTATGGTTGCTACTTAAGGACGCGAGGAAGCTTGATATCGTTCCATTCATGAATGTCATTCGTTTTATGGGACCTATGATTTTATGGATCCTCTTTGTGAACATTAAGGGCTATAACAAACTCAACGCCTCTATGGGGTTCTATCTGATTGATTATACTGGGCAATTTCTATCAAAGAATTGCGGTTTCCCTCACTTTGTTGGTGTTTACGAAGGCTCTTATGGTGATGTGACTATCCTTATATTGCATTTGAAGTGTTTGCTTAAATGTTCTTGAACAATCAATGGTTATAAGGCGCCTTCTTGTGGGCTAGTGGTTTAGTGTCGTTACTACTCTCATTGATGGCACATCTTCAGCCATGTTTCGCTCAACTTCATGCCATACAATTGATATGGATCCTAGCATGGCCTCCTCTCCAATGCCCACTCTTTGGCTATTTGTTTCTCCATGGTTTCATCGTCAATCACAATGCGCAACTAGTATTCAGCCAAGAACTGCGTTCTTTGTGACCTTGCTTAGTTACTTTCTTGGGTCTATGCTCCTAATGTTCTACAATTTTTGTGCATGTTTCTTTTTCTTCCTACCTAGAGGACAAGGTGGATGATTAAGTGGGGAGCAATGATAAGATCCCAAAGAGAGTCGTACAGAGTTAGTGAGAATGAAACATTATAAATAGGGGTGAGTTAGTTAGATTGGAGATCTTGGAATTTGAATGTCATTGGGTACTCTTTGAGTGATTTGGGTTGAAAAAGTTTTAAGACTCTTCTCTGGGATTACTTTTATGTTCTTGTCCTTGTAATCGTTGTTGTTCTTCTCAATTTAATCAATCAATATCAGTATTTTATCAAATTCATTTTTGATATAAATGAATATATATATATATATATAGAGAGAGAGAGAGAGAGAGAGAGTTAATATGTCATTAACAGGTGTTTTCATAAAAAATGTAAATAAATAAAAACCCATTAACATTTTACTAAAATCTCAATTGATGCCACTCCTTTTTTTGATAATCATTAAGAAATTTATCATACATACAAGAATCCAAGGACCAAGGTACGTGTTAGATGGGCATTGCTAAAAATACTAGAAAAAATAATCAATCGAAAAAATAATTAGCCCAAAAAATAGATCAATGAAAAAAAAAGTTTAATTTAGAGATGAGATTTGGTCGGAAATTATTATAGTTAAATTGCTTATTTAAATGAGAATATTTTCTAAACTATTAGTAACATTTTATCTACCTTTTAGGAATACAAAAAAGACATTTCCGAAGAGACAAAGAGGGTAGTTAATGCAAAAAGTGACTTCAGGGCTCTCTCTTAATTAATGGAGAAGGTATGTCTCCAAGTGAGATCATTAGCCATTACTAATTAGGGACCTTCTTCTGCTTTAGAGCTTGGTGTCGTTGCCCTTCTCGATCCGCATCAAGGCCATCACTGGTGCTGTGGTGGCATACATGGAAGAAGAGGACAAGATTCTTTGTAAGGAAGAAATCCAACATGGGCATGACATGAGTGGAACTTCATCAAGCATAGAACGGAAACATGGCGAACAGCCAAATAAGAATTCAGAATATTCACAGCATGCTTGAACAAATTGGTATAGTTAGACTATTGTCTAATTTGTACCAAGGGCTTGCACAACCACAATGTCGTTTCCGCTCTTGGAAGCCTTTTCAAAAATACAAAAAGCGTGTTTCCAAATAGAGTGCTAAAGCTTCAAGTGAGAGAAGGAAACATAACCAATATGAATATAATAATAATTTAATTATCAAGAACATTCAAGGATATATGTAATAAATGAAATAAATAACTCACTGGAAAGAGCCATAAATCAATTTAGAATAAAATTAGAGAAGGTGGAGATGATAATCTGGGACTTCAGGTGGGTGAAGCCAAAAAGGCAAAAGCATGCACTTAATGACATGGGAGCAGTGTGTAACCAAATGAGTTGGAAGATCTGCCAATTGGTAACATCAATACCGAAACATTGCTTTATTATTATTATTATTCTTTTTTTGATAGGAAAACGATGCTTTATTATTAAATTTGACTTGGATTCAAAGGGGGGAGGGGGCATCTGTTGGCCAAATTAATCATGAGAAGACATGGAATGGTGAAAAACAGATGGTTTGCTGGAGTTGATTCCCAAGACACATTCAAAATCTCTCGGAAATTCATCCATTAGAAACCTAATCTCCAAAGAAACCTAAAAAAGATTCATCTAACTAACGTGCCAAGTAATGAAACTTTTCTATAAATTAAAGGAGGCTGCCTCCTTTTTTGGGAATACCCCTTGGGTAATCATTTTCCCTTACCTACTGTCTTTCCATCTCCTTACAACCTCTCACATCAACACCACTATCTCTGATTTTGTTAATTTGTTAAATATGTTAGCCAACTAGAAGGAACTAGGAACTTCAACTTCACTAGATCCCTACAGCAACAACAACAACAACAACAACAACAACATAGCCTCAGTCCCAAATTAACCGGGGTTGGCTACATGGATCGAACTAGATCCCTAACAGACTGAAAAATTAATGAGGTGTTTACTTGGTCTGACTCTCAAGAAAAAATTAGTACTTGCAAGTTGCAACAACTTCCACACAAGAAATCCTCACATTCCACTATCTCCACGCTGTTGCACACTTCATAACAACTAAGATGAGTCTATGAATCACCTATTCCTTAAGTGCAAATTCACTAAGGGATGTGGACAGCAATGCTCACAACTTTAGCAATAAAAGGAGGCTATCAATGGATGGATTGTTCTCTTTCAAGAGAAGGTTTTCATAGGACCACCAAGACCTTAAATAAACACATGGAGAGCTTTGGCCTTGGCGGTTCTCTAATTCGTGTGGTCAGAAGACAAGAGAACATTAAGCATGAAGTTGCAAGGATGCTGGTTGCATTTAATAAGTTGGAGTTTTCCATGGATGAAAGGATTATGCATTGGAGCTCTGTCTTGTGTTTTAGAATTCTTCTCTTCTTTTTCTTCTAAACTTTAAACAGTTATGACACTTTAGATGTAATCAAAAATCACCTAAGAAGCATCTAACCTATTCACCAGCAATGTAATCAAACCACCAAATACTTGGCCATTATCAGGGAGCAAAATATGAGTTAGTAATTACAAAAAAAAAAAAAAAAAAAAAAAAATCAAGCAAAAGAAAATCAAATCTAACCTGTTCACCAGCAATGTAATCACGGTCGGCAATTACCTGCACAGAGAGCCATCAAGAAATTATGTCTTTCTGACTTCAGAAAGTTGCTGAAACGTTCATTTTGCTCATGCAGAACACCATAAGAATTGCATTTCTTTTTTGTCAAGTTCTCTTGGATATACAGAACAATACCCTCCGTTCCAATTGGCAATTAAAGGATGTCAGCTAAGATAGTTTTACATACATTAGCAAACAAATGTGTGATGAATGATGATACAAGTTGATGCATGCAAGGTAAATGGAAAACGAAATAACTTGCCCATAAACGGACAAGACCTGGTTACCTACAACATAATAAATCATATTGACACCTATCGCAGAATAAGCAAAATTAATATAGCTGCATATGTTGCTAAGACAATGAGTTCCAAAGTTCATTCTTTTTTCTATTTTGTTGCATCACTATTCACTTTGTTCACAAATTTAAATAGCCAAATTTTGTGAGTTCCATTTCTTCTTCAATTACTGTATCTTATTTAATAATAATAATAATAAATAACAATAATCTTATATAAATGGAAATCCTTTGAGACAGTTAAGGTGAGACCAAAATAGCCTTTATTTCAAAAGTGCCCTATAACAATGTGTTTTAACTGTTAAGTTTCCACGAGTGTCCTTTAAAAAAAAAGAGAGAGCAAGATGACTTTCTATTGAAATTTTAAGTAAACCCTTTACATTAGAAATATCTACAAATCCGTTTCTAAAACCAAAATCAAAACACAACCACTTTCCTTTGACACAAAGAATGGTTTTGCATAATTTGAATTGGTCCAGAGTAAATTCATGACATAAAAGCTCTTACATTTGTTATATGATAACTTATTAATAGGGGCGTATGTGTAATTTGCTTAAACTGCCTAAATACAATAGTTCTATTATGAATAGGATTTTAAGTGAGGGCTTATCTACACATATAAATAAAGGGTGAAACCCAAAAAAAAAAATAAGATTTTTCGTTTTACAATTTTCGAGTTCTCTGGATTTAGGAAGAGAAAGAAAAATTGTTTTCAATCTCTCTTGGGGCTAGCACTCCAAATTGTGGTCACCGTTAGTGTGTGGATTTCTGATAGAGGACACACACTTGAACGTCTTGAAAATCAAACAATCAAAAAGGAAATCATGGAATAAGGTATGATTTACTTTCGTAGATTTAGTTTAATGGAACTTATTTTCGATCCTGTTGGGGTTTTTCAAAATTTGTTTTGAATTTTTCACTATGTATGAACCCCAAAACCCAACATGTTATGTGTCCACAAAATTATCTAGTCCTATATTTTAGGTAGTTACTACTTTCTAGTGTTCATATTAGATTAGAAGTAGAAGTTCTTGTTATCATAGGATTTCTTTAAAGTTGTTTTTGTTTTGATATATTTTATGTACGTTGATTAAGTTGGAATATAGAGAAACGAATTAATTTGTTTAATTTTGTGTGTTGGCTGAATTTTGAGGAGAATCCAAAAGGACTCCATTGTATATTCTCTCCTTGAAGAATTTTTTTAATTCATCTTCCTATCTTCCATTGGTTCAAGAAACAAACAAAGTGGTATCAGAGCCCTATTCTTAAGGGACTTGTGGTTGAGAGAAACAACTTTTAGTATCCTAGATTTCTTCCATGGATTCAAATTCAATTCTTGAGATGCCTTTCACTGCACTTGCATCACCGGTGTTTGATGATGAAGGTGAATGACCTTCAAAAAATAAAACGAAAATAAAAAAATTCTTAAGGGACTTGTGGTTGATAGAGGCACATCTAAAGGTGAATGACCTTCGGGAAGCTATTGAGTAAGACTACGAAGTTCTTCCGTTGCAAGCAAATCCAACCCATGAGCAAATCAAATATCACAAAGAGCAGAAGTCAAGAAAATCAACGGACAGAGCGATGTTATTTGTTGTGGTTTCTTCTGAAGTCTTTATTAAAATAATACCATTAAAATCAGCATTTAAGGTTTGAAAATACCTAAAGGAGTATGATGGAGATGAGAACATCAAGGGGATGAAAGTTCTTAACCTGATCAAAGAGTTTGAACTTCAAAAGATGAAGAGACGCTAAAGGAGTACTTAAACAGGCTACTTGGAATTGCAAACAAAGTAATATTACTTGGTTCAAAATTGACTAACTCAAGAATAGTTCAGAAAATCCTTGTTACTGCCTTGGCAAGGTTTGACTATATAATTTCCTCACTTGAAAATACTAGAAATATGTCGAACGTTAGTTTGGAGGAATTATTGAGGGCTTTGCAGGCACAAAAACAAAGAAATCTCATCAAATATGAAGGGTCTATTGAAGGTGCGTTAACAGCGAAAGTTCAACTCTTTAAGGGTGAAAAAGAGAAGATAAATGAGATAGGGAAGTCAAGTTTTGATTCTCACAACACTAGTAGGGGAACAAAATTTGATTATCCTCCTTGTAATCATTGTCAAAGAAAGGGTCATCCACCCTTTAAATGTTGGAGGAGACCAGACCAACAATGTGAGAAATGTCAGAAGAAGGGACATCACGAGAAAATATGTAGAAGTAATCTAGAACAAAGAAATGTGAGTCAAGTCAACCTTCAACAGAAGAATGTTGAAAAAATTGCAGATTAAGAAGAAGAGGAGGAGCAACTCTTTATTGCATCTTGTTTTACAACAGGTAGTACAAGTGACAAGTGGCTTGTAGATTGGAACGAAAAAGAAGGAAAGTCATTCCTGATGACAACATCCGTCGAAGCTTTGTCCAACAACGTAGAAGGCCGAGGAGGCGACCGAGGAGGCGGATCTAGGGAAGGAACATGATTACTCGGAAACACGACGAGTGAATCAATCTCGACAAACAATACACACTCACTGAACAAAAAAAATCATATCCCTTCCCGTCCTCTCAACAACGTCAAGTAGAGAACCAATATCGATAAAAAAAGGAAGCGGCAATCTAGGCTCGGAAATCATGAATAGTTTGTGAATTGCAAGCGAACACAAACATTTTCTTCAGAAATGGATCAACGAAGGAGAGATTGAAGTGTATGCTAGAATTAATTAGTAGTAGATTGCTTGAAGTCGCATAGGAGGGCACTGGATTTGGAAGAAAGTTCTTGGTGGTAAATATATAAATGAACTAGCAAGAAAAAAAAATATTAAAGGACAGCTTAACATTCTGCTACTTCCATTAATTTTCAGTTACCTAGACAGGTATTTTTTTTCAGTCATTTGCAAAGACTACAAAAGACTAAAACTTGCACTTGCAGGCACTTGTTAGCAAGATCTTTAAGCCTACTTCAATAAGAGTTTTTTGGAGATTGATTTTAAGTAATGTTCATAACTTACGGTCCAAGACACAAGTGTTTGTCTGATATGCATTCCTCGCAGTCGTAAGTAAAAATTGGTTCAAATGATCAAAAGTCAAAACAGCTACTAACCTAAATGAGTTAAACAACAACTCATGTCAGATAATCACAAGCACAAATATTATTCCTTTACAACTGAAATTTAGTTTCCCTAAGTCGAATGCTAATAGTAACTGAGCTCAATGTTGCAACTTAATGGTTTTTACAAGAAATAGGCGACTTTTATTTCATCCCTGATTATCACCATCCTTGCGGTAGACAATTGGGATATATGACACTTGGAAGAGTGGCTCAATGATCTAACCTTGAAAAGTTCATCCTGAGAAATATTTGGGATGAGCAAATAAGAAGTTAACAAAGTACCAAAAAAAAGTTAACCAAAACATCTTTGAAGAGTTTGAGTTAAGGTTTCAGGATAGGAATTGGAAAGCCAAACTACAAATAAAAGGCAAGTATCTGAAAGGCTAAGAATAAAAGGCAAGAAGTGATGGCAATTAATCTAGACTATTAACATACAGGACGCATCGACTTCAAGGTTGGTAATTTAAGTGAAATGAAATTGATAGTTATCTCACCAAGACATAGAAAATCATCCTATATATATACACGCACACGCGCACACACACACTAGTAGGCGATCTGAATTATGCACCCATATTTCAGAAGAGTAAGCCTGTTGAAATTTTGCTTTAGGTCTACCTAATATTTTATTTTCGTTTTTAATTTTTTGTTAATGCACGCATTCCAGCATTTCAGAATTTGTGTTTGTTATGTTAGGACATGTGCCCTATGTGAATCTACAAACATTGTTATCTTATAATTTTAGTTTACAAAATAGAGCACAAATCACATGATTTTTTATCAGAATCTCTTCAAAGAATTGGACACGTCGTTAGCCTCCAAAGTCAGAATTGGCAACGACGAGTATATTTATGTCAAAGGAAAAGGCTCAGTCACAATCAAAAGTGTTTCTGATACAAAGCTAATTAAAGATGTATTATTTGTACCTAACTTAAGTCAAAACTTGTCAAGTGCAGGCCAGTTATTAGAAAGAGGTTTCAAAGTAATCTTTCAAAGCAATCAATGTTTGATCAAAGATTCGAAAGGTGAAGATGTGTTTATAGTCAACATAAAGGGGAAGACATTTGCATTCGATCCAATAAAAGTGAAGCAAAAGACCGACAACAATGACGCCGACATTGCATAAGTTGGGGATAAGAAACTTGGCCCATGTCACCTTCCAAGAATGTTGAATATGAAGAAGTGGAAAGACCTCAAAAAAATCCATCATTGCATGGAATCGTTTTCAATGGAGTATCAACAAGTGTTAATTCAGTTGGAAAATATTCACATTGGATTTTCTTACTAGAAGGAAAATTGATGGTACAATGAAAGGAGGAGATATAAGAATTGGTGGCTATTCTAAAGTTCACGAATCATTAGCTGAAATTTCATATTATAGCAATCAAGAAAGCGTGAATTCTCCACAAATTAATATGGAAGACTTGTTGGTATATTCAGATTGGTTGCGTCATCGTCCTGATATTATTTCAAGTCAACAAGTTTGAGCTCCTCATTTAGAAGTTTGAAGTTTGTAGATCCTAAAGCAAGGAGTGTTGAAATTATTGCTTTAGATCGACCCAATTTTTTATTTTCGTTTTTTTTTTTTTTTTGCGCATTCCAGAATTTCAGAATTTTTGTTTGTTATGTGCCCACAAAAATTATCTAGTCCTATATTTTAGGTAGTTACTACTTTTTAGTGTTTATATTAGATTAGAAGTAGAAGTTCTAGTTATTCTAGGATTTCTTTAAAGTTGGTTTTGTTTTGATATATATTATGTACATTGATTAAGTTGAAATACAGAGAATCGATTTTTTTTTTTCTCAGTTTTGTGTGTTGGCTGAATTTTGAGGAGAATCCAAAAGGACTCCATTGCAGATTCTCTCCTTGTAGAATTCTTTTTAATTCATCTTCCTATCTTTCATTGGTTCAAGAAACCAACAAAGCCCTTGGGCTATATGAACTTCAAAAAATATGTATTGCTAACTGTTAATTTTTCATGTTGGGTCCGCCCGCACATGCGAGTGCGAGCCCTTGGATCTCCACCAATACTGATATTGTCCCCGTCTTAACCACTTTCAACTCATAGGTGTGGCATTTTACTCCAAAAGGCCTCGGTACTAGTTGAGGCGAGAACATCACTTATATAATTTAATTCGAAGTTTCATTTAATTGAGGTGAGACTAAATTTCGGTCCACAAATTTTCAACACTCGACCTTGGACCAAAATCCATCCAAGTGGCTTTTTCTCACAAGTCCCAGTTGAACCGTCTGCTCTGATACCATGTTAATCTTTCATGTTGGGCCCGTCCACACACGCGAATGCGAGCCCGTGGATCTCTGTCAGGACTGATATTATCCCGACTTAACCACCTTCAACTCATAGATGTGGAGTTTTACTACAAAAGGCCTTGGTACTAATTGAGGGGAAATCATCACTTGTATACTTTATTTCAAAGTTTCATTTAATTGATGTGGGACTAACTTTTGGTCCACGCATCTTCAACAGATAGGGGAAAAACAAACTTAAGAAACAACGAAATTTATAAGAAAGCAAAAAAGAAGGGAGACATCAATATCCAATACCTATCATGTTCAATGAGATTGTCTGTAGATTAAAATACTTGGCCATAAAGAATAATATAACATACAAAGAAATTTAAAAGGGCAAAACAAAGCCAAAGAAAGGACCTCGGAGATTTGTTTGCCCTCGTTACTTAGTAGCACTGCCTCAGAAGCTCCATAATGATTTAGAAAATCTGCAAATGGAACCTACATCAGACCATATGAGCTGAGAGCAGTTAGAGAAAGTTACAAAAGTGAAATGGGTTAAGTCAACTATGACTACTGAAGGAAATGAAGAGAATGATAGACATTCTGATTTCTGAGAAGTACAATACCAAAGAAAGACCCTTTGAACTTCCCCATGCTCGTGATCCAACTGAAAAGTCCAAGTATAATTCTTTAAAATACTTATTAGGTTCACGAGCAATAAAATAATGTTGAAAACAATTCAAAGCAGATTCAAGTCTCGAGAAACACTCTAAGCCCACAAATATTTTGTAGCATGTCAAATGTTAGACAACAAAAAAGATTGAAGTCTCTAAGAAACAATCTTGAAAGGAATTATACAACAATGAAGACAAACTTCTATGCCAAGAATTTCTACGGAAAAGTGAGGAAACAGTACTATGAGAAACTATCATATTCATGTAAAACAGCGTACCTAAAGCATATGCATGCATGAATACTGTGAGTGATATACCATCAAAATATTGAGGAAAGCGATCTAGAACCTGAAATTGTAAATCAGGAGACATTAGAAATGTTTATATAAAAAGGGAGCTCAAAAGAAAAAAAAGTTTTAAATATCTTCTGCTAGTAAAGAAGAAACTAGAATAAGAATTCGAACTCAAGTGGGCTAAGAAAGATTTCAACATCTAGGCAAATGGTAGGTGTTTAAATAATTAACCAGCACGAGATATTGAATGAGGGCATTAAGCCTCGCAAGATTTACAAAACAATTAAGAAAACAAGTATGTACAGGTTTGATAGCAACGAACTCCATTTCAATTTGCGCTAGTTGGTTGCCAGTCTCCTTGTATACTGAACTTTGACGGACCATCTCAAGTTCCTCTTCACTCCAAAATATCTAAAATGTTTTCATCAAAATACGTTGTCAGGGTCAGGTCACATAGTCAAATTAAAAAGTCCAACAAGAGCTCTCTTTAGAATGAGCAAAAACCTATTTGATATTGCATATATTACAAAAGAAACATCATACATTCCAATGGTAAATTGCATGTTCTTTTGGATGGAAACAGCAACTGCAGGAGCTCTGAATCAATTTCTTCCCTTTTTTTTTCTCTTTTATAATTGAAGGTGTCAAAGCCCTTTTTTCAACAGTGCACAATTCATTGATTCCGCGATCCCCATCCACTAACTAGAGGATTGAATGGTCCAATTGAATGGTCCAAGTAACCAACCGTAAATGATTAGGGACTGAAGCTTTGTGGTTGTTAATGTCAATTGAGGGATCCATTTTATCAATCAAAGCAACCAATCATGTTTGCTTTGTCAAAGATATACTCAGTACTCTTAATCAATTCACAAGAGAAACACCAGTCACGTAAAATCCAAAAGCTTCCACAATTACCGTGCTATGCATCTCTCCTTGCCGCGGAAGACTCCTAATGTACGGTGCCCATTCAGATTCCTACGCCCAAAAACTCCCCACATCAGTACCATTCAAAGACTAAAACATAAGAGCAAGTAAAACAAAGCATAAGAAATAACCCCAAATTAACTAACACCTGCCCCAATCTCTGCTCAACTAAAATTACAAGAGCAAGCTTCGCAACGTTCCCAATGTCTTCGCCTAACAAACAATCGATTTCTGGAAGAACCCTATCTGGTGTCAATTGCTGCACAAACACGTCACACCAATAAAAATCAGTGAAAATTCCTCCACCAACATTAACATTGTGTTGTACATAAAACTTAATCAAAAGTGAAGTCAAGTACCACACTAAAGGGAACTTCTAGTATGCAATCTCCGGCTCCTATAGCAGTAGAAGCGAACAACGACCTGAAAATTCAACACAATTTAATTAGTCCCAAACCCTCCCTAATTTATATAGTGGTGATTACGAGAGCTAAGTCAGCTAACCTTCCATACGAAGAGTTCCCAATTGAAAGCACGGAAGAGATGTCAAGGCCGGAATTCCTCCGCAGCCAAGGCAGGAACTCCTCATCGTCGCTGAGCGGAAGCTCGGATGCGGAGAGTGACGAACAGTACAGATTGGAGCGGAAAAGCGAGCGATGCAGAAAAAACGGGTGTCGACACCACGCACTGGGTGTGCGAAATCTCACCAACATTGCATTTAACGTAATTTTAGTTGCTTTTCTGGCGCGGACTCCCACAGTAGGCAGCTATGGATGATGATTTCCCACTGTACTTTTAGTTCCTTTTCGTAGTAGTAACATTGCAGGCTGCTCCGGCGCAAGGAGATCTAACCCGTTAGTTGATTCCCTTAAACGAGGTCGCCCCAGTATGGGCCGAGTGCCCAAACATAAATGAAGAGAGCGGCCAAACCGTCTCAATTTGTGTATTTTTGAATTTTTACTTTATTGTACCCCGCTCTTTACGTAATTAACCAGACTTTTTATAAAAAAAATTCTGACATACCCTTGCTCACCCTATTACCCTCCTCACCTCAACATCCCTCAATCATTTTCATTTCTTAATTTTAATCATTGTAAAGCATTTCTATTAAGTCACAAAGTGTCGTATGAGTAGTTTTTTATTGAACAATGTTGGATATGGTCGCGTCGTGTCCTAAAAATAAAGAAGTGTCACCCGTAGGGTTCGGACACACAGTGCCAAGACCTATAAAGAGGTATCGGCCAACTCTGATCGAGACCTTTAAAGAGGTAACGGTCGACTCCGATCGAGATTGCAAAGAGAATTCGGTCACATTAGGTGACGGAGGGATCTAACCGTGACCTCTTTAGAGGTGTCGGCTCTGTGTGTCGAGACCTCTTTAGAGGTGTCGTGTGATGACCCGCGAATTTAAAGATTATTTGATTATCTAATTCAGATTATGACCCAACTCAGATCTACGTGGACGTCGCGGATTAGTCTATGGCACCCCTGCCAAGGTACAATTTATAATGTTATAATTGTGTGATGCTTGTTTATTATGGTTTTTTATTATGAATTATAGTATTATGTCATGTGTACCGTTGATTATCGCGTTTTAAATGAGTTACGAGTGCAGCGAATAGCGCCTCAATATGTGTGCAACTCGGGTACAGGAATGTGATAGCGTAGACGCATAATTTATAAATATACAATGATATTCTAAGCTAAATAATCAAACAAACTTGACTTAAGTTGAACAAAATACTAATAGGTCACAACGGACTCGACGCGCCTCATGATGTACGATGATGCCGAGTAGGCGGTTAGACAAGTATATAGCCTAATTGGGTATCTTCAAATAAACATTAGGCTAGACAAATGAGACCAAATAATAGGCTTATGGTAATTTAAATCAACTAGGTAATAAATATGTCCCTAAGTGGTAAGTAATTTGAGAAATAAAAATCTTAAATTGACACATGTGTGACACAACAACCTTGCTGGAGTTGTTAGGAGCCTTATAAGGATCTCGAGATGCGTGCGGGGACTTGATGAAGTGAATTAGTATAAAAAAAAGGGACTTAGCCTATTTTATCTCCCTTGGACATGCAAACTAGAACATTCTTGCTAAAGGTTGGAGTTGCTAAGTTCTATGGATTCAAATGAGATTTATGACACCTAGAAGCCAAGGATTTGAGTACCTAAGCGAGGTAAGATCCTACCCTGATCATCTCTTTTATTTTTACTGTAATGGTGTCTTGAAATACAACAAAAAATTGGGTGTTTGTTGTAAAATAAATTTCAAGGGTTTTAATTGAAGTCTTCCATTATTTTTATACCCAAATTTTAGTTTACAACACAAATCTCTTCATTGCATTAGACCCATTTCATTTTTTTGGAGTTTTTGGTGATAAAATGTATTTAAAGGTTTAATGGAGTATAGTCGATGTTGTTTTTGTTCATGTTGAATTGTTGTTATTGAAGAATAAAAAGAAAAGAAAAGGAAGAAAACAAAAAAAGGAAAAAAATAAGAAGATGATGCTGTAGAAAGTAGAGCAATTCATCTCTGCGGAGAGACCAATGAGGTCTCGCACGCACTCTCCGTGCGTGCGTGCGAGACCCTGGGCCGGGTTGGCCCATGCCCGGCACAGCAGACCCAGGCCCATAAATTAATTAATTAATTAAAAAAATTAATTTAAATTAAAACAAAATACAAAAATAAATATAATAAATAATAGAAAAAAATGTAAAAATAAATAAAAATATTTAGAAAAATCATAAAAAATATGTGGAATTGAAAAAAAGGTATAAAATTGGTTTTCGAGATATATTTGGGCATTTGACACCCTGCGTAACTTGAAAATAAATAATGTGTCACAACTAAAAATTAGAATAAAAACTCTAATTTTTGTTCCTACAAAATAAAATCAATTAATGTGACCATAAATTATTTAAAATTGGTATGTAGGATACTCGAGGCTTAGGGAAGCTAAGGGGACTGATAGATGGGTATTCCGGGGACGAGCAAGTGGCTAAGACCGGGTTTTTATCGCATTTTGGTAAGTAAACCCCATAAGAAAAACAAAGTATTTATTTACTGCTTTATGTCATTTTACCGTTATATTATTCCCATTTTGGGTTTGTTTGATTACTCGATTCTCGCGTGTGTTTTCTATGGTCAACGGGATAGTATGACCCCTCATCAGCTCATTCGTGATTAGCGATCCAATTGTTGCTACGATTCTCGTCATGCCCTAGGCTACACGTGAGAATTTCTCCATAAGTTGATGATTTGAGAGATGGTGTCGTGCGGAGTTAACTCCAACACAAATTCCTCTCCTTTGAGGCACTTGGCCTGGAGTTGTAAACTCCCGACCAACAGAGTTCGTCATTGACTTTGGAGCCGTGGTGAGGAGTTACTTCATCACTCGAGTCTCCTCGGTCCAGTGTTATTAGTCCCAGAGTTTGGCAGATATATACTACACTCGCGTCCGATATTATTGCATTTCTAGCGACTTATCTTCATGTTTATTATCCATTTTTAGTGCGTTTCTTATTGACTAGCATGATTAATAGCCATTTTATTTACATTCTTATTAAATGCAACTTACGTTTCTTCTGGGGATTTACTCATTGGGCTCATCATCAACTTTTTGCATGGTTGACCGAGTGCAGATCCTACGCCGAGCCAGGGGAATGTCGTACTTGGCAACTTCATCTGATCATCGAGAGCCTCCGCTAGCCCATCTCATAGGTGTTTGTATACATTATGTTACTACTTTTTAGTATTTTTAGGAGACTCGATACACCGATACATGTATATTTATCATATTGTACATTTTGTCGCCTTATATTCACGGTATCCTTTTGATAGGCTTTCCACTGCTTAAGGTTTGTTAATGAAGTAAATTTATGATATTTATCATTTGCTTTTATCTAAAATAAAAGACTTTCGCCATTAATGATAACTCACGCGTACAACTAAATAACTTATCAAATAAGTTAAGTGAGATAAATAGATAGACTAACTAAACTAAATTAAAAACATATTTTCATAAAACACATGATAATTGATATAGTTAGGCTAATTGAAAAAGGTTAAGTACTTGTCGCAGGTCGTCATGGACAGGCAGGCAGATGAAATAGCATAACCTGGTGACATGTCCAGTGAGATGGCGGGGCCCAGATTGCCTTGGGGTTTGGCATCGCCAGAGTTGGTATCATAGCCTAGATTTAGATGAGTTTAGGGAAAAGTTTTATGAAAATGAATAAAACTTAACAAACGAACTTAGAATTTGGAAAACCCGATAACCAGACTTAGAACCTTAGTTGGGAAGTATAGCGAGACGGGTAGTTTAGGGTTTTATACGTGCATGTTTTGACTTGTAATATGTATATATGTGCATATACGACACTGATTAGAGTACGTCCACACTTGCAGATTCGAGATGGACGGACAATCGATTCCACATGTTGTTGCTGATGAAGGCCAGATGAGTGGCCCTACGAGATTCTACTTGGATTAGAGTCTACGCGACATCGTCGCATTTCATGGCGAGCAGCTTGAGGAGATCTCGAGATTGCTTCGATCACAGGCAGTGGCCACACAGGTGACTGCCACACTTTCCACCACCACTACTACTGTTGAGACAACAGTTGTGCTAGCTAGTCAGGATACGTCGCTCGTGGCAGCCAAAGTTGAGATTCCAGCAGAGTTGGTTATGCCTGCAGCTACACCAGTGATCACCCTAATGGCTACTCATGTACTTACAACCGAGCAGCAGACAACGTTTGAGACGACCTTGATAGTTGAGGCTAAGCTAGTCAATGAGTTTTCTAGATTCTAGCCATGACATTTTTACGGAGGTGGAGACCCAGAGGCAGCTGGGAGATGGGCTCTCACTCATAAGAGGCTTTTATGCATTACTAAGGATTCACGACAGTATACGAGACAGAGTCTCCGGTTACATGTTGAATGAAGATGTCGCGATATGGTGGACCGCACACACGGCCGCTCATGGAAAGTCGTCCACTTGGGTCGAGTTCCAATGAGTCTTCTACGATAATTGAGGTCCAGCTACGCCTAAAAGAGGAGTTCTTGACACTGAAGCAGGGCTCTCGCACCGTGATTCAATACATGGAGAGGTTAAGTACTTGTTGTTCGCCACTAATATAACTGGGACAGAGTGACTTTAAGTCTACTACTTTATTCGGGGGCATCGAACAGATATCGGGAGTACCATCGTGTCGATAGAGGTCAGGACCCTACAAGAGGTTTATGAGCAGGCATTGGCTCATGAGACATACGCCATGATGAGTGACACCGCCCCTAGTCTCGTATATTAAGAGGATTAGAGCAGCCAGGTTAGATCAGATAGGAAGGGCAAGAGGAACCATCAGTCGAGAGATCAGCAGGGATAGAAGCGAATACATGATGATAGGAAGGCGATTGGCGCTTATGCAGTGGTACCTGCTCAACAACATAAGGTCATAACATTCCAGCCGCCACGAGGGTAGGCTCAGGGTCAGGGCCAGAGGGGCAGAGATAAATGGCAATTATGGTAGGGACAGATACAATGACAAGGTCAGCAGTGGTGGGGCTAAGGTTAGAGGCATGGTGGATAAGGTCAGGGCCAAATTAACAAGGCCAAGAATCTGGGAGTAAGGAACACAACGTTTATTTATGATATAGACAGAAATGGCACTACCAGAATCAGTGCACCTGTGAGTTTGTGCCACCAATTGCAACTCCACCATTACATGCTAGAAAACAGGTTCATGTAATAGCAGAGCGCGACCGCGACGCTTCAAGACATCTAGTCGAAGGTATGTTGATTATTTATGGTCGTAGCATGCATTCGTTGATTAATTCTGGTTCTAGATTATCGTTTATTTCAGGATGTATAATAAGAGAGTTAGGGTTGAAACTAAAGGTTTTAGGCATACACCTTATCCTTAGCACGGCTGTTGGGAATAAGATTTACCCTTACCGAATTTGTAGAGATTGTCCAGTTGAGGTTAGCGGTTACTAGTTACCAATAGATCTCCAAGTACTTGAGCACCTAGAGTTTAATTCGCTTATAGGCATGGATTGGTTAACGTCATACCATGCTCGGTTGGACTATTTTAGTAAGAATGTCACCTTCTAGATACTAGGGATTCTCAAGTTTACATTCATTGGAGTCGCGATCGCACTACCGATCACTAGGGGTAGATTAGCCACCACCTGGGAGATGGACATTCTTTTTAGGGACTACAGAGCTGGCCGAGGAGCTCATAGTCAGACTTGAGGACATCCCAGTTTTATGAGAGTTTTCAAAAATTCTTCTTAAGGATTTACGTGGATTACCTCCATATAGACAGATAGAGTTTATGATAGAGCTAGTGTTAGGCACCCAACCTATAGTGAGCCAACTATACCGTATGTCGCGAGTAGAGTAGGAAGAGCTGAGGTCTCAATTGGAGGACTTGTCGAAGAAGGGTTTCATACATCCAAGTATGTCCCCCTAGGGAGCACCAATACTTTTGTGAAGAAAAAGGACGGTAGCATGAGGATGTGTATCGATTATAGGAGACTTAATCAAGCGATAGTAAGAATCGATACCCACTGCCTAAGATAAAAAATTTGTTCGACCAGCTGGCCAGAGTGCAGTTCTTCTTCAAGATTGATCTTAGGTCGGGTTATCACCAGTTGAGGATTAGGGAGGAAGATATACCCAAGACGGCATTCAGCACACGTTACGAGTTGTTTAAGTTTACTGTTATGCCGTTCGGACCGACAAACGTGCTAGTAGGGTTCATGGATTTGATGGACCAAGTCTTGAGGCCATTTTGGATTGATTCGTGATAGTGTTCATTGGCGACATCTTGATCTATTCTAGGACTCGTGAGGATCACTAGAGGCATCTCAGAGAGACACTGAAGATTCTGAGCAAACACTGGTTATATGCCAAATTCAGTAAGTGTGAGTTTTAGCTTTCTGAAGTAAAGTTCTCAAGGCACGTGATTAGTGATAGAGGCACATCGATGGACTCAAGTACGGTTCATGCTATCATCGATTAGCATACACCGGAGTGCGCGATAGACATCAGGAGCTTCTTGGGATTAGCAGGCTATTACTGATGCTTTGTACATGATTTTTCTAGGATTTCAGAACTTATGACTAGATTTACTAAGAAAGACGTAGAGTTTGTATGGATTGATGCGTGCGAGACAACCTTTGTAGAGCTAAAGATGAGGTTAACCTCCACATCGTTGTTAGTATTACCAGAGCTGGGCAAGGAGTTGACAGTTCGCACAGATGCGTATGGTACCAAACTGAATGTGTATTGTTGCAAGATGACAAAGTAATTACTTACTTATCATGTCAGCTAAGGAACCATGAGAGAAACTACCCAGTGAATGATTTGGAGCTTGCAGCGATCGTGTTTGTGTTGGAATTTTTGGGGTTCATACGCAATGTAAATTACAAAATAATTTTGACAAAAACCCCAACGGGGTTCGAATCTAATTCCATTAAAAACGTTTAAACTACGAAAACCTAATCATACCTCGATCGCAATATACCTTTTTGAAGGTTGATTGATCTTTAAGGCGCTGCCAATGACGAACGCCCTCTACCAGCAGTCCACATACTAATGGCGGGCGAGATTCGAAGTGCTAGCTTCGAGAGAATACCAAACCTTTTTGTTTATCTCCAAAACGATCCAGAGCGTACCAAAAACCACTAATTCGTTTTTGAAACGAAAATATAGTTTCGGCCCTTAATCTTTCATACGTGTGTTCTAACTTAAAGCGTCTATTTATACAACCCTTGTATATAGATGGTTAAATAAATTACACATATACCCCTACTTAAAGAAGTATAAGTGTAATACACCACAAAGACGTTTCTGTCATGAATTTTATCATATAAAATTCATTTTTCTAAACCATCTTAAAATCTCACAAAATCATTCTTAGTGTGCGACCCAATAGGCTTATACAACGTTGGTAGTGTACCAAAACACATTTTGGTATACAAGTCATAAGCGGCCTCTAGCAAGACATTATGATTACCCAAGTTGTACGAATATCAAATCGATACAAACTAATCAATAGTGTATATAACATCCATTTGTCACACGATATCCTTTTGATCAAACATAAGGCATGGAATTGTCATCCAACATGTTCAATCATACTAGTCTCGATCTCTAGGTAGACTGAAAACATCCAAGTGACATTGATCAATATCAATTCACTTAGACTAGGCCTTTTAACAGTCTAACACATCGAAGGATCCATTCGATATCTCTCTTCATATGAGAGGCACAAATTTAATCTCGATTACACAACTTCATCACATTGCTCACACATTAACCAATTACGACCTTTATAATCATCCGGTTAAAGACAACGCTTGATTATGTCAAATCACTGTGTTCCTAATATTGAAGTATCTGGTAATCTCAAGTCAGAGGACTAAAAAATATACCTATGATGAGAAACAACTATGACTTAATCCATGCGATGTTCTCATAACAGGTCGGTCCAGTACTTTGTTCTCTAACAAGTACTCGTGATCTTGATTCGTATCCCTATACATATAATCATCATATGATCATCAATCAAGACTCACATTAGTCTTAATTCATTATAGTTCCCAGTATAATGATTGACTAGGGACATTTATGATATTTCTGTAAATACCCATGGATCTTATTATAATGTAAACATGCAAATTAATTATATTAAACAACAAATGAAATCCTCTATTTTATTAACTAAAAGTATTCATAAAGACAGTTAATGGATTGACCTAGGGCATATGCCCTAACAGTTTGCACTGAAGACGTGAAGATGTTACCTTTTTGTAAGAGGTTCACCCTATACGCATATCATTAGAGTTTGAAGTATCCGTTCACTTAGAATGATCTAAATATGAGACAATGACAGTGGTTAGAGTTGTTGAAGGACAACGACTTTTCTATTGAGTACCAACCTAGGAAGGGGAAGTCGTAGCAGATACCCTTAGTAGGAGAGGGCTGACAGAGAGGTGATGACTCACCAGTATGGTATACTTGAGGCAATAGTTACCATGAGTTTATCAGTAGTCCCAGCAATAGCAAGGGCACACATTTGCGGACAGATGCGAGTTTCGACAGTTTCTATTCCACGAGCCCTAGAGAGTTAACGAGCTGATACGATGTATCAGTGGTTCAGAGACATGGCACTGAGTTATGACTTCTTCAGGAGGCTCACAGATCTAGATACACAACTCACCCCAATCGGAACAAGATGTATCAAGACATGAAGCACTTGTTATGTTGGCCCGGGATGAAGGCAAATGTTGGCCAGTATGTGAGAGGATGTGAGGTATGCTAACAAGTGAAGGCCGAGCATCGAGACCTAGAGGACTATTAAAGCTACTACCAATCCCTCAGTGGAAGTGGGAACATATTACTGCGGACTTTGTCAGTGCGTTACCAAGGACTCCACGCAATCATGCTGTATGGGTTATCGTGGAAAGAGTGACGAAATCAGCCCATTTCATTCTAGTTTTCATGAGATACACCTTTTCATATCTATACACGCTCTTCGAGCAAGAAATTATTAGATTACATGGTGTGCCAGTATCGATTGTATCAATCAGAGACAGTTGACTAATGTCACAGTTATGACAGGCTATACAAGAGCAGTATGGTATTAAACTTCAGCACAACACGACTTACCACCCACAGACCGACGGTGTGACGACCCTTTCTTCAAATAAGGGCAACACCCGACCTATTCCCTTAATTAAGCCATAATCTCCCCTATAGGACCTAACAAGGAATTATTCAGCCTTATTTAAACACCCAAACACCTACCAATTATGATACCGCCTACAGTTAATTGGATAGTTTGACCAACTAACCTATGATTGTCTATAAATCAGAGTTACTTTAAGTTTTTTTTTTTTATCGAATCAATTATTCAGCAGATGTCTTATTAAGTTACTAGTAGAAATGAGATCCTAAGGCCTAACCTATTGTGGAAAAACCAGGAAATAGAGATCACATGCATATATAAACAAAAGTGGTGACATATACAACATGTGTATAGTCAGGTGTTCCTATCACTCAGCCCAAAAGTAAAAACAACATGTAAATATAAAATGTAATACAAAGAATGCAAAACGTACAAAAATATGTTGTAGCAGTCCTTTACTGGCTCAGAGGTAGTCACCAATCTTTTATTTTCTTGGTCTGCTACTCGATTGATCTGCACCCACCGTCATAAACTAGACAGTGAGTACATGAAATTATTTAAATAACACCAAGAGACATTGATCCACATTACCAAACAGACAACAAATATCAAATGACATAATTTAAATAACAACTATGCTGAAAGAAACATCATGCAAAGAGATACTTGAGTTAGCCAAATATGAAACTGATTCAAAGCTAAGTAGTAATGGATTAGGGTCAGTCGGCAGTGATCTTCATCACATCAGCCTTTCCACTACAATTTGAGCTCTGCTCTATAGCATTTCATTACAACAAATTGAGCTCTATATCATAATTTCAAAAGGACGTACGTACAATTACGCCTTTTCTATTCCAAGTGAGTTAGTCGTCACCGGAATGTATACTTGCTAGCATACCAGAGTTTTAAAACTCTTCATGCTCACCCAAGTTATTCTTGCACCAACAAACTCGGAGGTCCGGTCACCCCGTTCGAGGCACGTTACCCCGTGTGTCATGCAAGGTAGTGGAAAAATTCCCTAACATCCCGGAAAGTCTAGTGACCCCCATATGAAAGCTAAATTTCTATCATCAAATGACCCTAACCATAAGAACCACTTTCATATTAAAAAATGACATGGTATTGGAATCCAAGAGATGTAACTACATACTAATGCACAAAGGATTAGAGTCAAAAGAAACAAACTAACCTAATAGCTTGCTATATCACTGACTTCCACACACAACAATCAACATGACAAAGTATATGAATTGGAATCAATGATATACACAACAGAGTATGCTACGAACAACATCATAAAATGAGAACTGAACAAGTCATAGCATATGGATTTCAAAGGCAATTCAGTTGGAGTAACTGAGAATAAATAAATAAATGAAATGAAATGTAAATAAATGTCTCAATCAGTTCACTTACATACACAACGATTCCTAAGCTATCAGGCTTTTTGTCGTGTCGATGTACGCACGTAATAGCTCATTTACGGTCCTAAAACTTGACGATTATCAATTTAGAGTCAAAATTAATTATTTGAATTTCTTAAATTGGTCGAAATCGAATTCAAGACCAATTTCTCAATTTCACGCTTTTCGAGGTAAAAACCTCGTAAAAGTCGCATCCGAAATTTTGAATATTTTATTTTTCATAGAAATTTATCAATTTCTATTTATTTTTCAAAATAACATTTTTTTTAGAATTTTTATGGAATTTTTTCCAATTTTTCTCTCATTTTTTTTTTTTTTTTTCTTTTTTTATGGGTTTGGGTTGAACTGGGCCAAACCAGCCCAATTCACCCAACCCCTCTCTCTTCTTTCGTTTTTTTTTAAAGTTGGGTGGGCTTGAGCCGGGCCGGTTTCGCCCCCCTTATTCTTCTTCCCTAACAGAGCACTTCTTGGTCTATTTTACTTTTTTTTTCTTCAATCTTCACTGGGGCATTGGGTTTCCTATGCAGAGGAGACCACTCACCTGCATTCCTTGAGCTTGGACGAACTGCCTTGGTAGTTCCTCCGAGTTCGTCACCTCGAACCACAATAATGACGACCAACCAACCAACAACAAACTACCGAATTCAACAACAACAACAATTAACAAGAATACTCAACTCACCTTGCCTTCGTCGAACTCTCGCTCTCTCTCTCTCTCTCTCTCTCTCTCTCTTTTGCTCTCTCTCCTTCTTCTTCCTCTCAGCCTTTCTCTTCTCTTCTTCTATGTTCTTCCAGGTTTCTCTTCACTGTTTTGGGTTGGTGAGATGAGGAGATAAGTTTAGACTTTGAGGTTCCATTTGACTTCATATATATATATATGGTTTATATATAATTTGGGTGGCTTGAATGTGAGCCACATATCTCACCCCATACACGTATCTCGAGGCACATCGAGTGGTCTTGCTCACATTACTTGTCTCTTGTGTCACTCTTAAGTGACACAAATACTTGACACCCTTTCTCGAGATGTGTGTGTATCTAGATATATATCTAGCGATGTATATATATATATATATATATATTGGCCCATTTATATATATATATATATATATATATATATATTGGATGTGGTCAATTGTTTTTTTTTCATTATGCAATATAATTGAACTAGTTACACTTACCCCACGAGCTGCTACCTCGGGCCCAAGTCGGCATGCGACTCGAGGCACGTCCCCGCTCGTCTCGGTATCTGCATACCTGTAAATGACTTAGTAGTCTACACATATATAGTACACTAGGCAAACAACATACAAATCTAATATTTATCTCGGCCACCGTGCCGTGGTAGTGACACATATCTCGCTGCGGTTCCCGCGTCATGGGTCATTTTGTCATAATTAACGAATTAAACGTGTATTAATTATTTGGTCCGTGACAATACTTCTCAACTAATAGGAAGTTCGTCCTTGAACTTAAACTAAATGAATTTTAAAATATACCTGACTAAAAAAGGTACGAAAATCTGTCTCGCATATAGTCTTCCTGTTCCCAAGTGAGAACTGAAGCTCCATGAAACTACCACTTGACTAACACTTTCAGAATAGACATGCTTCTTAACCGCTGTACCCTTTGATCAAGAATCTGAACTAGTTGTTCTTCATATAAGATACCTTCACTCAAATCAATCTGACTTAAATCCACTGCCAATCTCTCGCATGCCTTTGACTTAACTAGTCGAAGCATCGAAATATGAAACACCGGATGAATTCTCGACATCTGTGGAGGTAATTCTAGCTCATATGCAACCTTTCCAACCCGTTTCTTGATCTTGAAAGGCCCGATGAATCTCAGTGCTAATCTTCCTTTCAAACCAAATCGATGATGACCCTTACGAGGAGAAACCTTTAGATACACTAAAGCTCCCTTATCGTACGTGAGATCGTTGCGATACGTATTTGCATAATCTGTTTTACCTTTTCTATATGATCGACAACAATTTCAGGCCCTAACAAATTTCGGTCTTCTGGCTTAGCCCAACAAGATTGTGAGCGACACAGTTTGCCATATAACGCCTCAAATGACTCCATGTCAATGCTCCCCTGATAACTGTTGTTATATGCAAATTCACACAACGGTAAATACTCTTCCCACGATCCGCCAAACTCAAGTACATACGCCCTGAGCATATATTCGAGAGTTTGAATCAACTTCTCAGGCTGCCCATCAGTCTGAGGGTGAAAGGCTGTGCTAAACTGTAAGCATGTACCATATTGCTCCTGCATACTCTGCCACATCCTGGACGTATACATAACATCTATGTCTGACGTAATAGTTAAAGGTACTCTATGCAGCCTGATAATCTCTATCTCGAACAATACACTCAGCTGGTCAAATGTGTAATGAGCTGCAACGAGTATGAAATGGGCAGATTTTGTCAATTTTTCCCAATCACCCATATAGAATCATGTCGATGAACAGTCCTCGAACAAAATCCATGGCTATGTTTTCCCACTTCCATCGTGGAATGGGAAGCGACTGTAATAATCCTTCAAGTCTACGATGCTCTGCCTCCACCTGTTGGCAGATTCCACGGTTCCTGATATACTATAATATGTCTATTTTCATCCCAGACCACCAAAAATGTCTCTTCATATCATGGTACATTTTGGTCCTTCCCGGATAAATAGTGAATTGGGAACGATGTGGATCCTGAAGAATCTCATCTCTCAGCTATGCTACTGGCGGTATCTACAATCTGCCTCGAGATTTGAGACACTAATATGTCGTCTCAGTCCAGTCAGTACACTCGGGACTCTGAGCTAACTCACTAAATCTCGAATATAGAATGTCAGTTTTTCGATCATTTGACACTCTTTGAGTCGACACTGTCTGAAGCCTCACTTGGCACAAATCAGTACCTCCGTCTCATTAGAAATATTTGACTAACTCAGCCTCTCCGCCGCCTCGAGTAAACCATACTCGTGAGTTATATGACAACTAAAAATCTCGGCATTTCCAATCGGAATTCTACTCAGTGCATCAACAACGACATTAGCTTTTTCTGAATGATATTCCAGAGAAAAGTCATAATCTTTCAAAAATTCTAACCATCTGCGCTGTCTCATATTCAACTCTTTCTGTGTGAAGAGATATTACAAACTCTTATGGTTAGTATAGAGTGTGAACTTCTCTCCATACAGATAATGTCTCCATATCTTCAGAGCAAACACTACCGTCGCCAACTTTAAATCATGAGTTGGATAATTCTTCTCATGTACGTTCAGCTGTCTTGATGCATAAGCCACCGTACCCTTCTCTTGCATCAACACACAACCTAAACCCATTTAATAAGTATCTGTGTACACCATGAAACTATTTCCAGCCTTTGGCAATATTAGCACTAGTGCGGTAGTCAACACTTTCTTTGGTTGAGCAAATGCCTCCTCGCATTCCTCAGACAATTGAAACTTCACATCTTTCTAGGTCGACTTGGTCATTGGTGAAGTGATCTTTGAAAAATCCTTCACGAACCTTCGATAGTAACTTGCTAACCCTAGAAAACTCCGAATCTCAGTCACTGAAGTCGATATTGGTTAATCCAAAATTGCCTAAATATTTGCTGGATCTACAACAATACCTGCTGCTCCAACGACATGACCCAAGAATTTGACCTTAGATAACCAAAATTCACGCTTACTGAGTTTGGCATATAGTCTGTGCACCCTCAAAGTCTACAACCCCAGAGGTGCTGTTTGTGATCTTCTCGGGACTTCGAGTACACCAATATATCATCAATAAACACGATCACAAAGCGGTCAAGAAACTATCTCATCACTCGGTGCATCAAATCCATAAACATGGCAGGAGCATTAGTCAAATCAAACGACAAAATTGTGAACTGATAGTGTCCATACCTCCTACTAAATGTTGTTATGTATCTATCATCCTCCCTGATCCTCAGCTGATGATACCCTGATAGTAGATCTATCTTGGAGAAAAACCGCGCTCATCTCAGCTGATCAAATAAATCGTCAATACGCGGTAATAGATACTTATTCTTGACTGTGACCTTGTTTAATTGTCTGTAATCAACACACAGTTTCAAAGTATCGTCCTTCTTCTTCACAAACAGGACCGGTGCTCCCATGGTGATATCGAAGGTGTGATGAATCCCTTCTCGCTCAATTCTTGCAACTGTTTCCTTAATTCTTCCAATTCTCGTGGAGCCATGCGGTATGGTAGTATGGATATCGGTTTCGTACCTAACACCAACTCAATAATGAAATCTATCTCTCTCGATGGTGGTAATCTAGGTAAGTCTTTCGAAAACACATCCGAAAACTCACACACAACCAGAATCTCTTCAAGTTTCGGTCCATGACTCTCTGTAATGGTATATACTGATACCAAAGTCTCAATCTCCCTACTAGTCGTAAGCTAACCTTGAGTGCCCTCGTCTCTCGGTGTACTACCACTATACACGAACACTGGACGCCCTGGATTCTCAAATATCACTATTTTCTCAAAACAATCAATATGAGCATGATATGATGCTAGCCAATCCATCCCTACCAACGCATCGAATTCTAAAAATTCCAGCACCTTGAAGTCTGTAGGTAACTGATCTCTAATGGGCAAATCTCGACAAGAGAATTAGGGTACATTCTATCTCCGACTGCAACACTTAAAATCAAATGTACTCCAACACTAATCTATTTCAACCCTAATATGCTGACCATGCGACCAAAAATGAAAGAAACTATAGAACCCGAATCGAATAAAACATAAGCTTGATGACCACAAATGGAAACCCTCAATGAGTTTCCGTGAAACGTCTGCGTCTGACTGTATAATCATATGGATGACCTCTCGATGCTGTGGTTGAATCACAGTCATTGGTTGCGTACACTCTCGACTGATATGTTCCACTTGACCACATCGATAACAAGTGATTGCTCTAGGTTGACCTTGCGCCAGATCCTGGGCCTGTGCAGATGCTCGTTTCTGCCCTGGTCTGGAACTATCTCATCCTCGTCCTTTACCTCTACCTCTACCACCATGCTGCTGACATAGAGCTGGTGGTGCTGGTAAAGCTGGTAAAGTTGACGTAGCAGGAGCTGACAATGCAGGTCTGACTGGTGGTGGTACGAGAGGTCTACCCACAATAGTCTGCAAAGGTGTAGGAGATGATACATAAGGCACAACTGCCCCCTAAACACCTTTATCCCATCTCATCGGCCCTTTACCCTTATGTCTCCTTTGCTCACTCTCTGCAATCTGATCAGGTGTCATCGCGGGTATTAAGGGTGTCTCGTCAGTCATTCGGCTCAAATAATATGTCTCGTGAGCAAGCGCACCCTAAAAAATCTCTCCCAATGTCCTGACACCTGAATTGACCACATAAAAACCAATATCCAGCCTTAGTCCGTCACCAAAATGATATACATCATCTGCATCATCCTTCATAAGATCTCCGACAAACTGCATCAGATAGCCGTATATGTCTCGGTAGCTCATCACCATCTCGTCGGCTCCCTATATCAGGTTCTTGATTTCCTTCCTCATCCTCTTCATCACTACAGGTGCGAAGTACTGCTGATAGAACTTAGTCTTGAAGGCATACCAAGACTCAAACTCTCCCTCAACAGCTATCGTCGCACACCACCACACATCGTCATCTCGCTGCAATGTGTACGATAATATCGCCCCTCCGAGTCTATCATCAATCTGCGAGACTCTGTGTTACTTCTCCTGCAATAGGACCCAATTCTCTATCTTCTCAAAATCTCTATGACCGTCGAATTATACCGATTTAAGTTTGATGAAATCTTCCACAGCTGAACTACCGCTGTGGAACTAGCTGATGAGGTGTGGAAGATGGTGTAGACACAATCTCTACTGCTGGAGCTGCTGTCATTGGTGTTGCAGGTACGACCGAAACTACTACGGTCGATGCTGCGATCGCATGATAGGACTCGTTGTCTATTTTTGGGTTGTCTTTGGTGGAGCAAATCGGGAAGTCATCAATGCGATGAGCTCCGCCAACTACTGTCCCTGAGCAACTACTCGATCTGACAGCCTCTGAAAATCCTCCGCTAATGGTATCGAAGGCTGGCTACCGCTCGCACATGCATCATCGTTATCGCGTGAATCCGCTATCTCTGGCTGCAAATGGATAACAAATGCAAATCAACTACTACATGGATAACATATATATGCACATAACAAAAGTAACATGTAGATAGATATATCAAATCCCCAACTCGCTTTCACTCACTTCCCAACTAATAGTTTCTAGGCGAGGATCATCTGGTCTTCCACATCTAATTAAGGTTTTCTAACTTCTACATCTTTTTTTATATCTTTTCGTTGTTTCTAGCTGAACATGGTAGGCCAATCACTACATATTGTAATTGTGGTATCATATTGTAGAATCTCCAGTTTCTACAATCTTAAGTTTATCAAGCTTCGTTGGTAAGCCATGGATTATCAAAACTATGGCTTTGATACCAAGCCTGACGCCATATAATTCTCTAAACCTGGCTCTGATACCACCTTTGACAACCCCTTCTTCAAATAAGGGCATCGCCCGGCCTAATAGCTTAATTAAGCCATAATCTCCCCTATAGGACCTAACAAGGAATTAGTCAGCCTTATTTAAACACCTAAACACCTACCAATTATGATACCACCTACAGTTAATTACATAGTTTTATCGACTAACCCATGGTTGTCTGTAAATCAGAGTTACTTTAGTTTTTTTTAGCGAACCAATTATTCAGTGGAAGTCTTATTAAGTTACTAGTGGAAATGAGATCCTAAGGCCTAACATATTGTGGAAAACCATGAATTAGAGATCACATGCATATATAAACAAAAGTGGTGATATATACAACATGTGTCTAGTCAGGTGTTCCTATCACTCAACCCAAAAGTAAAACAACATGTAAAGATAAAATTTAATACAAAGAATGCAAAATGTACAAAAATATGTCATAACAGTCCTTCACTAGCTCAGAGGTAGTCACCGATCTTCTCTTTGCCTGGTCTGCTACTCGGCTGATCTACACCCACCATCACAAACTAGATGGTGAGTACATGAAATTATTTAAGTAACAGTGAGAGACATTGATCGACATTCCTAAACAAGCAACAAGTATCAAATGACATAATTTAAATAGCAACTATGCTGAAAGAAACATCATGCAAAGAGATACTTGAGTTAACCAAATATGAAACCGACTCAAGGCTAAGTAGTAATGGATTAGGGTCGGTCGACCGTGATCTTCATCACATCAGCCTTTCCAATACAATTCGAGCTCTGCTCTATAGCATTTCATTACAACAAATTGAGCTCTATATCATAATTTTAAAAGGTCGTACTTACGATTACGCCTTTTCTATTCCAAGTGAATTAGTCGTCACCAGAATGTATACTTGCTAGCATACCAGAGTTTTAAAACTCGTCATGCCCACCCAAGTTATTCTTGCGCCAACAAACCCCGAGGTCCGGTTAACCCGTTCGAGACACGTTACCCCGTGCGTCATGCAAGGTAGTAGAGAAATTCCTTAACATCCCGGAAAGTGTAGTGACCCCCGTATGAAAGCTAAAATTTCTATCATCAAATGACCCTAACCTCAAGAACTACTTTCATATTAAAAAATGACACGGTATTGAAATCTAAGAGATGTAACTGCATACTAATGCACAAAGGATTAGAGTCAAAAGAAACAAACTAACCTAATAGCATGCTATCACTGACTTCCACACATAACAATCAACATGACAAAGTATAGGAATTTGAATCAATGATATACACAACAGAGTATGGCATGAACAACATCATAAAATGAGAATTGAGCAAGTCATAGCATATGGATTTCAAAGGCAATTCAGCTCGAATAACTGAGAATAAATAAATAAATGAACTGAAATATAAATAAATGTCTCAATCAGTTTACTTACATACACAACGATTCCTAAGCTATTCGGCTTTTCGTCGCATCGATGTACACACTCAAATCCTCGTAATAGCTCCTTTATGGTCATAACATTTGACAATTATATTTTTAGAGTCAAGATTAATTATTTGTATTTCCTAAATTGGTCGAAATCGAATTCTAGGCCAATTTTCCAATTTCACACTTTTCGAGGTAAAAACCTAGTAAAAGTCGCGTTAGAAATTTTGAGTATTTTATTTTTAATAGAAATTTATCAATTTCTATTTATTTTGTCAAAATAACATTTTTCAAAATTTTTCCTAATTTGTTTGGAATTGTTTCCAATTTTTTTTTTTTTTTTTTTTTTTTTATGGGTTTAGGTTGAACTGGGCTGAACCGAGTTCGGCTCGCCCGAGCCGAATCTGTTCGGTTCACCCAACCCCACTCTCTCTTCTTTCATTGTTTTATGTTGGGTGGGCCTGAATCGGGCCGAACCGACCCGGTTCGTCCCCCTTTTCTTTTTCTTCCCTAACAGAGCACTTATTTCTCTATTTTGTTATTTTTTTCTTCGATCTTCGCTGGGGCGTTGGGTTTCCTATGCAGGGGAGACTACTCCTCTGCCTTCCTTGAGCTCGGACGAATGGCATTGGCAGTTCGTTAGAATTCATCACCTCGAACCACAACAACGCCGACCAACCAACTAACAACAAACTACCGAATTCAACAACAACAACAACAATTAACAAGAACATTCAACTCACCTTGCCTTCGTCGAACTCTCGGTCTCTCCCTCTCCCAGTCTCTCTCCTTCTTCTTCTTCTTCTCGGCCTTTCTTTTCTCTTCTTCTTTGTTCTTCCTGGTTTCTCTTCATTGTTTTGGGTTGGTGAGATGAGGAAATAAGTTTAGACTTTGAGGTTCCATTTTACTTCATATATGTATATATATATGGTTTATATATAATTTGGGCGGCTTGAATGTGAGCCACACATCTCACCCCACACACGTATCCCGAGGCACATCGAGTGGTCTTACTCACATCACTTGCCCTTGTGTCACTCTCAAGTGACACAAAATACTTGACACCCTTTCTCGAGATGTGTGCGTGTGTATCTAGATGTATATCTAGTGATGTATATATATATATATACTTTGGCCCATTTATATATATATATATTGGATGTGGTTAATTTGTTTTTTTCATTACGCAATATAATTGAACTAGTTACACTTACCTCACGAGCTGCTACCTCGGGCCCACGTCGGCACTCGACTCGAGTCACATCCCCGCTCGTCTCGGTATCTGCATACCCGTAAATAATTTAGTAGTCTACACATATATAGTACACTAGGCAAACAACACACAAATATAACATTTACCTCGACAATCGTGCCGAGGTAGTGACACGTATCTCGCTGCGGGTCCCACATCACTGGTCATTTTGTCATAATTAACGAATTAAATGTGTATTAATTAT
This sequence comes from Stephania yunnanensis, assembly GCA_039657365.1. Lineage (NCBI taxonomy): Eukaryota > Viridiplantae > Streptophyta > Magnoliopsida > Ranunculales > Menispermaceae > Stephania > Stephania yunnanensis. The sequence goes on from CM077580.1 coordinate 27,883,794, forward strand.
TTGGGCCGTGACTGACGGGTAGTCAAAACAGACTATATAGATATTGGAGGACATGGTTAAAACTTGTGTTTACAGTTTGGAAGGTCATGGGAGGATTACTTGCCACTTTGTGAGTTTGCCTACAATACTAGCTTTCAGGCCAGTATTAGGATGCCACCATTTGAGGCACTGTATGGGAGACCTTGCAGATCAACAGTTTGTTGGGAAGAGCCCGATGATGCAGTTATAATTGGGTTGGAGGTTGTTGTAGACCACATAAAGAAAGTTAGGCTGATTCATCAAAGATTACAGGCTGCGCAAGATAGACATATGAAATACGCGAATAAGTACCGCGACGAGCTGAGCTATGAGGTAGATGATTAGGTGTACTTGAAAGTTTCTCCTTTGAAGGTCACTAAAGATTTGAGATCAAAGGAAAACTTGCATCGAGGTATATTGGGCCATATCAGATTGTTAGACGAGTTGGGGAGGTTGCTTATCAGTGGAGGCTACTGAGACAATTGGCAAGGGTTCATGACGCCTTCCACATTTCCATGCTGAGATTAGACCTATAGCAGAGGTGACCCGTGTTGAGGTTAGGCCAGACGTGACGTACTAGGAGCACCCTATCGAGATAGTGGATCTTAGAGTTCAGGTTCTCAGGACTAAGCAAATCCCCAAGGTTCTCGTCAGGTGGCAGTATCATAGAGACGAAGGCCTTACTTGGGAGAGAAAGCCTACTTAATTATTTAATTTCAAACTAGCCCCCAGCTTTTCCACGGTTAGTATCTTACTTTGAGTTTGGATTTCGAGACGAAATCCCTTTTAGTTGGGAAGATTGTGACGGCCTGCTAATTTAAGGATTACTTAATTATTTAATTTCAAACTAAGACCCAGCTTAGACCTACGTGGATGTTGCAGATTAGTCTAAGGCACGCTTATCAAGGTATAATTTATAATGTTATAATTGCGTGATGCTTGTTTATTATGGTTGTTTTACTATGAATTATAGCATTACGCCATGTGTACCATTGATCATCGCATTTTACACGAGTTACGAGTGCGGCGAATAACGCCTTGAGATGCGCGTGACGTGGGTATAGGAACGTGATAGCTTAGACGCATAAATTATCAATATACAATGATATTCTAAGCTAAACAATCAAACAAACTTGACCTAAGTTGAACAAAATACTAATAGGTCAAAAATGGACCCGAAGCGCCTCATGATGCTTGATGATGCCAGGTAGCCGGTTAGACAAGTACCTAGCCTAATTTGGGTATGTATACTTCAAATAAACATTAGATTAGACTAATGAGACAAAATAGCAGGCTTATGGTAATTTAAATGAACTAGGTAATAAATATGTACCTAAATGGTAAGTAATTTGAGAAATAAAAATCTTAAATCGACACATGTATGACACAACAACATGGTTGGAGTAGTAGGACCTCGAGATGCATGCAAGGGATTGATGAAGTGAATTAGTATAAAAGGGACTTAGCCTATTTTATCTCCCTTGGATATGCAAACTAGAGCATTCTTACTGAAGAGAAGAAAAGGTTGGAGTTGCTAAGTTCTATGGATTCAAAGGAGATTTGTTACACCTAGAAGCCAAGGATTTGAGTACCTAAGCTAGGTAAGATCCTACCTTAGTTATCTCTTCTATTTTTGCTCTAATGGTGTCTTGAAATCTCATTAATCATTAATGGCTCGATACATGACTAGACATATAATCAATTGTCATAAAAGGAGAGTGTAACGACCCCGTAATCAGGGTTACTGACTTGTGACTTGTTGAAAAGCGGGTACACGATCCTAATACTCGACATGAGGACCGAGAAGTATGTTAGATTGATGTATGGTATACCTAGTGTGATGTTTATGTGTAGACTACTAAGTTACTCCTACTTGTATATAGATATCAAGATGTGAGCGGGGACACATCACGAAATGCGTGCCGGTGTAGGATCGAGGGAAATAGTAATGTTGTAGATATTAATTTAAGTTAATGTAACTTAAAAAATTAGATTATTATGGTTATAATTTGATTTACATTATTGAAGCCTAAAGTTTGCAAGTTAAAACATTGGTCATTGAGATTCCTCAAGATATGCGTAGACAATCAAAAGACCAATTGAGTATAAATTAATGTTAGTAAGATAAAGTTAGTGGAGAGTTAATGGAGTTGAAATCAAGATATGGGCAATTACATTAGTCTTGAGATACGTATGTACATTAAAATCAATGGCTATTAATGAATCTTATCATATATATATATATAAGATTGTATGAGAGTAGAAGCAAATCATTTCATTCCATAACTTATGAATGAAGAAAAAACTCTAGAAGAATAAGACTAAAAAGAGATCAACACTTATGAAGGAAATTTTAGAGTGTTTGAGGAGTTGATCAAGTTGGGAGTGTTTTACAATTAGGTAAACTAAGCTACACGAAGTTTTGATAAAATTAGAGGTGTTAAATCAGTTCCGGGTTTTGTATGATTTTAGAGGTTAAATGAGATTACTTCAAAATTAGTTTACATTTTTTGATTCCTTGCGAAAAACTATTAAATTGCTATAAAGAAGTTTGGAATTCGGAGTTAAATTGACCAAATTATGATCAATCAAAGTATTAGATGTGTTCTTGAGTTTTATTAAAAATGCATGCATATTTTGATGATTTAATGAATATATATGAAGTGTGTGCTGAGGTTGTTGCTATGATGGATGTATTGGGTCCTTAGCGGAGGGTAACAGGGATCCAAGGCGATGGAGATGACCAGTTGGAAGAAGAAACCCATAAATTCAAAGTGCAAAATTTTTGGGATTTTCTACGTTTAATGCATTAGGCGTGCTAGCTAGTGCACTACCTTTGTGTAGCGCGCTAATAAGTTTGAATATCACGCTTGAAAAATACCCAGCTCGCTAGATGCTCTGGACAACACACTGACAAGCAATTTCTTAAGTTAAACTCAAACACCTTAAATAAGCTTAACATACTAACTAAAGGTCTAAATACATTATAAAATATGTAAAATGATACTAGGAGCATAGGAAAGAGGCTCGAAGGTTCGGCTACGAGTTTTAAGGTGTCGAGAGATCGGATTAGCATAGGAGCTTGACGTGGTTTGTAAGTAAACAAATTGAGATATTTATTTCCATTTTTTCCATTATGCTTCTTGATTACAGTCATTTGGATTGATATGTTATTGTACTCTAGATGCATTAAACTTTGTTGTCTTCTCTCATTTCATGAGTTTGTTATCATGACTTTTTGTTTAAATGGTATTCATTGACTTTTAATCATGTACTATGTCATTCTTGGTTGTTCAGAGTGTTCATAGAAAAACATGCTATTAGGTGAATGAATTGTGGTGTTGTAAATTATATTCCTTTGTGATCATTTAAGCTATACCATTTTCGACTGTGACAGCCCCAAAATCCGATGCAAACCAGGCACTGCCACGTCACTAGACACGTCACCAAGCATGCCACGTCACCGCACACTTATTTTAACTTTCCGCGACCTAAACCCTTGTACGTACTTTATTCGCCTTAAGTTATTATTTATGGGTGTTTTTATGAACATTATATTAAATTGACTAAGTTAGGTTGTTCACGATTTGTTAAATTATTATAAATTAAACATCAAGCGGAAGCCTTTAAAATATGCAAACACCGTAGGAAAGAAAAGTTTGCATTATATAAATATCCTTATAGTGTGGAAACCTGGCATTAGATACCATGTATATCAAGAGCGATAAAAGTACAAAAGGTGAGCATATACATGTATCAGGTATACAAGTCCTCCCAAAAAATCTCATAAAAATAGTAATTAGATACAAACAAACACCTACGAAAAAAACAACCGATAGGCTCTCCTAACTCAGACGTAGTCGCCTAAGACGCCATTGCCCCGGCTCATCGCAGGATCTGCGATTTGTCACAAAAAATAATGACAAATCCTAGGTGAGTAAATCTCAGAGAACGTTAGCTAATATTCACGAAACCCAATAAAATGGTTACAATTCACACAATTTAAATATGGGAAAAGAATATAAAATAATTCGCATGAAAATAGGTCATAGAGAATTCAAATTTGGACATGAGTGTAGAGTGACAGAGAACCCTGGTCGATATCCGGGAATGTTCTTAGCTAAACCGAGAGGAACCCGTGACGACCACCTCGCCAAACATCTCACGGTCGAATGAGAGGAACCCATAAACGGTAGAACCCCATCCAAACATCACTCGAGGAACCCATGAACGGTAGAACCCCATCCAAATGTCTCTCAAGAGGAAATCATGAACGGTAGAACCCCATCCAAACATCTCTCGAGAGGAACCCATGATGTAGACTTAGGTCTTCGTCAAATATTTCTCAACCTACTGGTCTCGTGGAGAATAATCACCGCATAGCCCTAACATGACCAATTACTCGAACAACACGGGGTAGCTAGCCCCGGGGTTGAGTCCGTGCCATGCCCGACCACGTCGACAAACACATATACACACGTGAGAGTGGATGAATAGTGAATGAACAACAATAAATATCACAATGGAATAATCGAAATGTGAAATAAAGTAAGTGCCATAAATTGATTTTAACTAATTTTCTCGTGGGTTTACTTACCTCAAATAAATCACAAATCGCCCTCAAAATGCCCCTCATACACCTCGAGATACATACCCGACACCCGACTATGATATCCTAAGTCTCCGGTGTCTAATTATACAATTTTCATCACTTTAGAGTCACATTAAATGAATTTATAATGTGAGATTAAATTGGTAATTTTTATTCCAAAAAGTTTGATTTCAGGCATACTTTTCGAATCATACCGGGGATCGATTGTTCCGACAATGCGCCACCGCGCCGCTACTTTACGTCCTTCATCAAGCGCCGTGCCGCTGCTGCCTGCTTGCCATCATCGCTTCTTACCGGCGCGTGCCGCTTTCGTGTTTCTACTGCAGTGTCTTTGCAGAGTGCGCGCGGCGCGTTATATGCTTGGAGCGCGTTGCCCACGCGCAGCCAGCCGTCCGCCGCCGCTGGTGAGCTCCGCCGTCCGCGCGCTGCTGGAGTCCATCGGCGCCACAGTGAGCTTCGCGCGTCCGCGCGCTGGTGAGCTCCGCCGTCTCGCGCCATTAGCTGAGTCGCGCGCGCTCTGGTGCTATTCGTCGGAGCTCCCTCCATCTCTCTCCCTCTCCCTCCCTCTCTTGGTTGTCTCTCTCTCTCACTTTTTTTCTTCTCTCTCTCTTCTCTCCTTTCTTTCCTCTCTCACTGCCCGTTTAAATGAGAGAAAAAAGATTTTTTTAAATATTTTGGAGAAAGAGACAAAATGAATGATAAGGGATGGGTTTTGATATGATTATGTGATGTGTGATATGATGGGATGTGTGATGTGACAACTAAATCCCAAGCTATCCCATACACCGGCGTTACGCGCTCACCGCGACGTCGTACACTCTCGTCACTACACGCGCACAACGCGACCAAGAAAATATCAAATAATGCGACGCGAATTATTTAATAATGGTAAAATAAATAACACTAGCACAGAAAAATAACAAATTTTACATTGTTAGGCGTGCCCTGGACTTTTCTGCGACGTCCACGTGGGTCTGAGCTTAGGATCTTAATCTTTAATTCGTCAGTTAATCGAGATTAATTAGAGCGAGCTGTTACAATCTTCCCAACTAAAAGGAATTTCATCCTGAAATTCAGATTTAATGAAATATCTACCTTGAAACAAGTGGGGCTATCGCTTTCGCAAGGTAGACTCTCTCTCCCAAGTGAGGCCCTCGTTTTTATGATACTGTCATCGAACGAGTACAAGTAGTATTTTTTTCCTTCTAAGAGTCTGTACCTTGCGATCCACTATCTCAATAGGGTGTTCCTCGTTCGTCACATCTGGTCGAACCTCGATTCTAGTCATATCAACCACCGGTCTCAGTCCTGATCTAGCCAACCGTAACATCGAAATATGAAAAACATTATGAACCTCTGCCAATCGACTTGGCAATTTCAACTAATAAGCGACCTTCCCAACTCGTTTCTCAATTTGAAACGACCCTATAAATCTTGGTGCTAGTTTCCTCTTGGTCCTAAATCTCTGATGACGAAGAAACTTTCAAGTAAACCCAATCATCTACCTCGTAGCTCAGCCCATCGCGGTACCTATCTGCATACTTTTTCTGTCTGTGTTGGGCAGCCAACAACGGTTGACGAATCAGTCTCGCCTTCTTTGTATGGTCCACAACAATCTCAAGCCCCACAGTTGTTGTATCCACGGGCTCTGCCCAACAAGCCGGTGGTCTACATGGTCTACCGTATAGAGCTTCAAATGGTGACATCCCAATACTGGCCTGATAGCTGTTGTTGTAAGAAAATTCACAGAGTGGCAAGTACTCCTCCCAAGACCCACCAAACTGCAACACACATGCCCTAAGCATATCCTCGAGTATCTGTATTAATCTATCTGAATGTCCGTCTGTTTGAGGATGGAATGCAGAGCTAAACTGTAATCTAGTACCAAACTGCTCCTGCATAGCTTGCCACAATGATGATGTAAGACGATTGTCTCGGTCTGAAACAATCGAGATTGATACTCTGTGCAGTCGTGCAATCTCTTTTTCGAATCATATGATCAACTGTGTGAAATTATACTTTATAGAGACTGGTAGGAAATGAGTTGACTTCGTCAACTTGTCCACGATCACCAATATAGCATCGTGTTTCCGTGAAGTCTGCGGTAATCCACAAACGAAATCCATCGTAATGTGTTCCCATTTCCACTAAGGGATGGGCAACGGCTGCAATAACCCTCCAGGCCTCTTGTGCTTAACCTTAACTTGCTGACACACCTCACAACCCCTAATATAGGCGCCAACGTCTGCCTTCATCCCTGGCCACCAAATAATCTTCGCATATCATGATACATTTTGGTCCTGCCAAGATGCATTGCATACCGATACCTGTGAGCCTCCTGGAGTATCTCATCGCGTATCTCTGCCACTACTGGAATCCATAACCTCAATTTGTGCCTCAAACACTGATCCACAGACTCGCTCAAATCTGGATGATCGGGACTGCGTGCCATCTCACTGAATCTCGAGTACATCTCGTCAGCCTTCCGACACTCCAACACTTGCGGAATAGAAACAGACGGTACACCAATATGTCCATAAATCTGCTCGAGCAACACTAGTAATGGTGCAGTAGTCAGTCTCAACTTCAACTGTGTAAATGCATCCTCTCACTCCTTTGACCAAATGAAATGTATATCATTCTTTGTCAATTTAGTCATGGGCGCGACGATCTTTGAGAAGTCCTTCACAAATCGTCGACAGTATCCTGCCAACCCTAGGAAGCTCCTGATATCTTTCACTGTCTCAGGTGTTGGCCAATCTATGACAACATGAATTTTACTCGGGTCCACTGATATACCTTTGTCACTGATCACATGTCCTAAGAACTTGACTTCTGACAGCCAAAACTCGCACTTACTGAACTTAACATATAATTTGTCCTCTCTCAAAGTCATCAATATCTGCCTGAGATGTTGCCCATGATCTTCGCGAGTCTTGTTGTAGATCAATATGTCGTCAATGAAGACTATGACGAATTTATCCAAGTACGACTTCAATACTATGTGCATCAAGTCCATGAACATGGCTGGTGCATTCGTTAGTCCAAACGACATCACTGTAAACTTAAATAACCCATATCTGGTGCTGAATGCAGTCTTAAGTTTGTCTCCATCTCGAATCCTAAGCTGATGATAACCCGATCTTAAGTCGATCTTAGAGAAGACACTGGCTCCGGCCAACTAGTCAAACAAATCATCGATCCTTGGCAAAGGGTAACGATTTCGTATTGTCACCTGGTTCAACTTCCTATAATTAATGCACATCCTCAAGCTACTATCCTTCTTCTTAACGAATAGGACTGGTGCTCCCCATGGTGATGTGCTCGGGTGTATAAACCCCTTCTTCTCTAAGTCTTCAAGTTGATTCTTCAACTCCTCCTACTCCTTCTGTGACATCCGGTACGGTCTGCTAGCTATCAGCTGTATGCCTAGGACTAACTCAATCATGAACTCAATCTCTCTATATGGGGGCGATCTTGGTAGATCCTTCGGAAAGACATCAGGAAATTCACTGACAACTAGGACATCCTTAGATCTAACCTCTGGGGTCTCGGTTAGCTCTACTATTCCTGCAAATACTTCCATCTCTAACTGCAGTGACTAGCGTACCCTGAACAATTAGCGCGGTTGTCGGCTCGGTGGCACTCGGTGTGATGGTGGCGGAAAGAGTCGCGACAGCCGCTGTTTGAGCACGGAGCAAGGCCATCATCTGCTCGAACTGTCGATTGTGTGTCGCGATCCGATCAAGTACACTCTAATCAGTCGCGATAGGCGTAGTACCACTCGTCTGTCCACCATCCTCCGAAGGCTGAGTCGGCTATCCGTCCATGTCGTATATGTATAGAGAAGGTACGTATCAGCCTCGTATATGCATATATACTATTACAAATCAAAATATATAACGTATAAGCCTTGGTACTACCCGTCCCATATTCGCTTCCCAATTAAAGTTTTAAGTCAGGATATTCTGGTTTCCACATCTAATGTTTGTTGTTAAGTTTTATTCGGTTGTATTAAATTTTGCCCTAGGTTCGCCTCAACCTAGGCTCTGATACCAACTGTGACGGCCCCAAACTCTGAGGCAAATCGGGTATCGCCACGTCGCCAAACACGTCACCAAACATGCCACGTCACCGCACACTTATTTTAACTGTCCACTACCTAAACCCTTATACGTACCTTATTCGTCTTAACATAATATTTATGGGTGTTTTATGAATATTATATTAAACTGACTAAGTTAAGTTGTTCATGATTTGTTAAATTATTATAAATTAAACATCAAGCGGAAGCCTTTAAAATATGCAAACACCGTAGGAAAGAAAAGTTTGCATTGTATAAATAACCCTATTGTGTGGAAACCAGGCATTAGATACCATGTATATCAAGAGCGACAAAAGTACAAAAGGTGAACATATACATGTATCGGGTATACAAGTCCTCCCAAAAACTTTCATAAAAATAGTAAATAGATACAAACAAACACTTACACAAAAAACAACCGACAGGCTCTCCTAACTCAGACATAGTCGCCTAAGACGCCATTGCCCCGGCTCGTCGCAAGATCTACGATTTTTCACCAAAAACAATGACAAATCCTAGGCGAGTAAATATCAGAGAACGTTAGCTAATATTCACGAAATCCATAAAATGACTATAATTCACACAATTTAAATATGGGAAAAGAATATAAAATAATTCGCATGAAAATAGGTCATAGAGAATTCAAATTTGGAGATGAGTGTAGAGTGACAGAGAAACCTGGTCGATATCCGGGAATGTTCTTAGCTAAACCGAGAGGAACCCGTGACGACCACCTCGCCAAACATCTCACGGTCGAATGAGAGGAACCCATGAACGGTGAACCAAACATCTCTCAAGAGGAACCCATGAACGGTAGAACCCCATCCAAACGTCTCTCGAGAGGAACCCATGAACAGTAGAACCCCATCCAAACATCTCTCGAGAGGAACCCATGACGTAGACTTAGGTCTTCGTCAAACATCTCTCGACTTACAGGTCTCGTAGAGAATAATCACCGCATAGCCCTAACATGGCCAATTACTCGAACAGTGCGGGGTAGCTAGCCCCGGGGTGTGAATCCGTGCCTTGCCCAACCCCGTCGACAAACACACACACACAAATGGGAGTGGATGAACAGTGAATGCACAACAATAAATAACACAATGGAATAATTGAAATGTGAAATAAAGTAAGTGCCATAAATGAGTTTTAACTAATTTTCTTTTGGGTTTACTCACCTCAAATAAATCACAAATCACCCTCAAAATGCCTCGCACATGCCTCGAGATACGTACCCGACACCCGACTATGGCATCCTAAGTCCCTAATGTCTAATTATACAATTTTTATTATTTTAGAGTCACATTAAATGAGTTTATAATGTGAGATCAAAATTTGTAATTTTTATTCCAAAAAGTTTGATTTTAGGCACACTTTTCGAATCATACCGGGGATCGATTGTTTCGGCAATCACGCCGCAACTCCAAGTCGTTCACCACGCCGGTCTTGCAGCCCTCGCCTCGTTCTTGCGCCGCTGCTGCCAATTCTTGGCTGCAAGACGCCGTAAAGCTAAAGCGCGTCATTGCTGGGAGCTGCCATCCGCCGCAGGTGAGCTCCGCCGTCCGCGCCGCTACTAGAGTCACTGCTGGAGTCCGTAGCCGCCGCTGGTGCTCCTCGCCGGTGCTCCCTCCACCTCTCTCCCTCTCTTTCTCCCTCTCTTGGTTGTCTCTCTCTCTCACTCTCTTTCTCTATTTTTCTTTTCTTTCTCTCTTCTCTCTTTCCCTCTCATCCTCTCTCACTGTCTGTTTAAATGAGAGAAAAAAAGATTTATTATTATTATTTTGGAGAAAGAGACGAAATGAATAATGAGGGACGGGTTTTGATATGGTGATGTGATGTGTTATATAATGGGATGTGTGATATGAAAACTAAATCCCAGGCTATCCCATACACCAGTGTTAAGCGCTCACCGCGACGTCGTACACTCTCGTCACTACACGCGTATAACGTGACCAATAAAATATCAAATAATGCGACGTGAATTATTTAATAATAGTAAAATAAATAACACCCAAACACAAAAATAGCAAATTTTACCTCGTTAGGCATGCCCCGAACTTTTCTGCGACGTCCACGTGGATATGAGCTTAGGATCTAAATCAGTAATTTGTCAGTTAATCGGGATTAATTAGAGTGGGTCGTTACATGGACTCCCTTATTGTGTTATTTCTTGAGTTGTAAAAGTAGGTCTTGTAGCTAGGACCATTATAGAGATGGGCGCGACACACGGGTAAATTCACGGGGTTGTCGGAATTTCACTACTAGCTTGTGCAACACATGGGGTATGAGAGCCGAGGTTGTTGGCAAGTATACTTCACATGTAAGGGGCGCTTGTGAATTTTTATATTAATGTAAAAAGGGAAATCGTGAGCATATTTACACCTTAAATAGTGGAACAGAGTTGATGTGATTTAATTTCATAGTCAACCGGCCCTGTGTCATTACTGCTTATCTGAGTGTTAGTTTCATGATGTTTAAATAAAGTATCTTATAGTACGATTCTTTTTTTAGCTTTTTTTGCTATTATTATTCTTTTAGATACTTGTATATTTATAAATGTGGATAAATTCCCTCGGTGTTACTTTCTACATTACTGTACTCGTCATTCTTTTATGACGGTGGGTGCAGATACTTTGAGTAGTAGACCAGGGAAGGAGAAAATTGAAGATTAATTTTGAGCTGACGGAGGATAGTTCCTACTACTTTTGAAGGTGATCATTTTGTGTATTTATTACTTATGTCTTTTATATAACTTTGGGTTATATATTGTGATGAGAGGTTTGGCCTCCCTACTATTTTATGTATTACTTCGGTTGGTATTATATGACCGTTTGTTTACCTACTTTCCACATTAGGTAATTCTTTCGCGAATTTTATTAAGTCTATCGCTGATTACTAAGGTAATGATAACAATCTCTTAATTAACTATGATAATATTAAAATGAATATTAACTAAGTTATGTGTGTGTTACAAGGTGAATTAGGTGAAAAGGCCGACTAATACATTGTTGAGCTTTACGTGGTGTGAATTAGGGCTTAATGACTAATTAAGCCGAACGGTACCCGATCTGGGGAGCCTAGCTATCACAGAGTGTTAGTGGTTTGCAAGTCATGTTATAAGCCATTAGATTAGTCTCGAGATATGTGTGTACCTTAAGATCAAAGGCTATAAATCAACCTTATCATATATATAATGCAAGAAATGAAGATGCAATTGATCTCATTTGCTTAACTTGGTGAAGAAGCAAAGCTGGAGAGGAAGATCATGGAGAAAATTAGTGATTTGTGAAGGAGGTTTTGATGGATTTGAAGGTGTAGATCAAGGTGGATGTGGCGGCCCTCGCCGCCCCACGGTGACGTGTCTCCGTGTACTCCTTGCCAGCTGGCCCAACTACACATTTCGCCACCTGCCCGTCCTTTTCTTGTCTCGAATTTCGTATCCAGGTGTGTGTACAGTGTATATATGAAATAAGCAGCGGAAGTTGGACGTAAAATTAGAAAAATATATTAACCAATTTTAAAAAAACCTACTGTGGAAAAACCCTGAAAAGTACTGTATCTGTACAATATCAAATCACTCCCCAGTTCCCAAAAGAATCAAATAAGTCTTTAACCGCGGACAGTCAGATAAAGTCGTCCAAACCCTCCTTGCCCCTACTAACAGGGTCTGCACTCGTCCATCACAAAAAGTAAAATGGAGAGTACAGTTAGTAAGATTCCAACAAAGTACACCGAGCATTTATGAGAAATATAGATGATATCAATAAACATGTCAATTAATCATGCGAACTAAAACAGTATTCGTGCTAAGATCATCACATGAATAAATAACATGAGAAACAAACCGTGTACTCCTCCTGGTCACACTAAACTGTACGACAAACCCCCAGGATCCTTTCAGTGAGTGCCCCACTTCCCGCCGCCTGGTACGACCCAAGCCTACACCCAGCCCGCCCTCGAGCCCACTGAGTGCCTACCTGGGGCACACAGGATCCCTTCAGTTGAAACACCCACTTCCTTTCACCTGATTACCTGCGTACAGCCTAGTGTACCACCAGTACAACAAGAATATCGAAAAGTCTCGTTCCCCAACCCAAATGCGTCACGAAAATCAATAACAAGGAACAGGGGGAATAACATTCAACAATAACAAAGAATAGGCAAATAAAATCCAACAATCACGAATATGATATCAATGATAGAAACATAAACCCTCAGCGACTTTTAGATGGAATCTTACGTACCTCAAAACGCACTTACTCGCGTCTCGATTTACGCACCCGACACCCGACTCCTAAGTCCCTGGTGTCCATTTAAACATTTGAGGGCTCATTTACTAAATCATTCACATTACACAAAATTTGGTGAAATAAATCTCACCTCCATCGCGTCATCGCGATTTCGACGAAATGGCGCATCCGACTGGTCGACAACGCGCCACCGCGTCGTTCACCGCGCCGTTGCCGCTGCCGAGCCGACGTCGCTGCCGCGCCGACGCCGTCACTGCGTCGCTGCCGTCGTCACCGTCGCGCCACCGCTGCCCTCGCCGGCGCCGCCATCTCCGCCCTCGCCGGAGCCGCCGGCCGCCGCTAGATCCGCCGCCGCTGCCGGCGCTGCCCCGCCGCTGGCCGCTCTCTATTCCGCCGCCGGCCACCGCTCGTGCGCGCCGCTGCTGCTCCGCGCTCCCTGCGCGCCACCGGCCGCCGCGTCGCTTAGCTCCGCGCCGCCACCGTCCAGCAGCCCCGCCTCCGCGCTGCTGGGCTGCCGCCGCCTGCTCGCCTCGCTGCTGTCGGCACTCCCTGCCGGCCGTCCGCCGCCTCGCTGGCCGCCATCGAGTCCGCCGCCGTCCAGCTGCCACGCGCAGCGTCGTCTGCGGCCTCCGCGTCGCGAGCGAGCCGCCAACCGCGCCGATCGTCCACACCACTGCTCACCTCCCGCGGCCTCCGCTTGGCCGCTGCACCGACGAGCCGGCCGAGCCGCCGTCGGAGTCGCCACTGCATCACCGGATCCGATCGTCTCTCTCATCTCCTTTGTTTCTCTCCTTTCTGCCGTGTCTTTCTCTCTCTCTTTGACTTTTCTTTTCTCCCTTTGATCTTATCTTTTTTTTCCTTTATATATATTTCTTTTTTTTTCATTTCAAATCAAAAGTCCTCGAAAACCAAACAACGCGCATCTCGAGGCACCAACCCGCCTCACTTTCAAAATTGCAACACTCGCGCCACTCGCATCACGTGGCGTATCCAATGTACACACTAAAACCACATAACGCGACTATCTCGGTCCCACATTAGCATGCGATTCGATGCGCGTCCATCATTCGTATTTCGGTTCACCGAATTCTCCGCGTATACGTTTTTTCAATAATTAGCACCTCTACTTGAGATTCGGACATACGCATCCCGGCAAGTGGGTCCCAAATACGACCCTAAAATGACACGTGTCACGAGTCGAATTTTCGGGTCGTTATAGTGAAAGTGATCATCAATTAGTTAAGTTAATTTTCATTAGTAGTTATGATAAAATTAGAGGTATTAAATTAGTTGTAGTTTTTGTGTGATTTTAGAGATTAAATGAGATTATTTTCAAAAATAGGTTACATATTTGGATTTCTTGCAAAAACCATTAAATTTGCTTAACTTGGTGAAGAAGCAAAGCTGGAGAGGAAGATCATAGAGAAAACTAGTGATTTGTGAAGGCGATTTTGATGGATTTGAAGGTGGAAGTGATCATCAATTAGTTAAGTTAATTTTCATTAGTAGTTTCGATAAAACTAGAGGTATTAAATCGTTTGTGGTTTTTGTGTGATTACACAATAAGTTTATTTTCCAAATTGGGTTGCATATTTGGATTTCTTGCAAAAAACCATTAAATTTGCTATAAAGAAGTTTGGAATTCGGAGTTAAATTGACCGAGTTACGATCAATCAAAATGTTAAATGCATCCTTGAGTTTTATTAAAAATGCATGCATGTCTTGATAGTTTAATGAATATATATGAAGTGTATGTTGATTTAAATGCTATGGTGTATGTGTTTGGTCTCTGGTGGAAGGAAACAGGGATCCAAGGTGATGGAGATGGCCAATTGTAGGAGGAAGCCTAAAAATTCGAAGTACAAAATTTTTGAGTTTTCATGCGTTTAGCGCATTAGACATGCTATCTAGCTTGATGCGTGGGGGTCACTAGTGTACTAGATGAACTACCCAGCGCGCTATGTACTCTTAACACCACACTGACTGCAATTTCTTAACTTAAACTCAAACACCTTAAACAAACTTAACACCATAACTAAGGGTCTAAAAATAGTTTAAAACATGTCAAATGCCTAAGAAAGAGTCTCAGAGGTTTGGTTATGATTTTTAAGGTGTCGAGAGATTGGATTAGCATAGAAGCTTGGTCTGGTTCGTAAGTGTAACGACCCATTTTATTAATGTCGTTAATTATCTCAAATTTACAAACATGGATGCCAGCTCAGATCTACGTAGACACCGCGGTAGGCTAGGACATACAGGGACCTAGGTATGATAGTTTATTGCATGTTGGTTGCTTATTTACGGTGCAATTTATTGAAATACATCGCATGTTTGTATGTTGCATAACAATACGTGCGAGATTATGTGAACTATATTCGCCTCGATATGCGTGTCGATGTGGGTAGATAGTAGTTGACGGGATCGAATATTAGGTCGGGGAAACTAAAACACGCAAATTACATAAAAAGTGGCCAAGTAACTAATATGGAATGGGTATTAGGTGGCTAGTGACGCGGCGGTACACGTATATCGCGATTCGGAAGCGAAATCAGGTGGTGAAACACCCGAAAATGGAATTTATGTGCGTAAAACACGCGCGAGTGTCCTAAACGTGTCACACTTTGGAGTCAAGAAAAGAAGTCAACACAACTTATCCATACTCCACCTTTTCCCTCACTTACATCTTACACACACACACACATACACACACACACACACCCGAAACTTGTAAGGTTGAGAGAGAGAAGAAGAAACGAATAGGAGGAGGAGTAGAAGAAGCTAGGAAGGAGAGAAGAGAGGGTGGAAACGTCACGATCAAGGTGAGTCCTAGTTGTTTTTGTAGTGGGTTGGTGTGTCGGCCATGGTGGCCGAGAGGGGTTCGGCCATGAAAGCTGAACTAGGGGTTGAGATTGGAGATGGCAAGGGTGTCTCCCCTACCATCGATTCCATTAGGATTGGGGTGGAGTGCAATCCCAACAGGAAAAGAAAATTCATGATCGAACTAGAGAACTGGTTCGATCGAATGAGGAAGGTGCACACGTGTGTGCAACCACCCAATGGCCTAGAACAGAATTGGCCAGGCTCGACCCATGGGCCGAGCCTTGACCAATTCTGGTCCAAGGTCGAGTCCGACCCAAACCAAACTTAAAAAAATACAAAGAGAAAAAAAGAAGAAAAGAAAGTAAATAAAATTTGGAAAAATTCCAAAAAAATATATTTCAGTAAAATAAATAGAAATTGATGAATTTTTATGAAAAAGAAAATATGTTGGAATGTCAGACGTCACTTTTGCGGGGGTTTTGCCTCAAAAAGCGCGAAATGGGCTACTTCGAATAAAATTTTAAAAATCGGTCGTAAATTTTCATGCTAAATCAGAATTATTGATAAATGGACAAGTGGACACGGGTGATCAATTGGCGACCAAGGACTCAGTGGACTTAGAGTCGGGGATTGATTATAGGTATTGGAGTGCGCTGTGAGGTTTGTAAAACTCAATTAAAAAACTCTGAGTATTTATTTTGCTTTGTATTTCCATTCAATTCCAGTATTCCTTGTGGTCTTTCCTATATCTATATCTTGTCATTGTCTTAACGGTTGGTTGAGTTACTCCCACCGGATTTTTAGTTGTGTGTCTATGCATTCTAGACCATATGAAGTGTATCAGGAGTTCTCGGTGGATAACGACCCGAGCTAATGAACTGCTACATGTGTCGGTGTATCGTAGGTCTACGACGACCACCTAGAGGGACCAGGTGATAGCTAGTTGGGTGCACCCACTAGTGGGATCCTGGAAGGGTATTCTGAAGTATGGTTTAGTCTGACTGGAACAGACACATACATTTGCACTTTATTGTTATCTATGCATGCGATGCCCTACTTACAGTTATCTGTCTACAATATGCGTGTTAATTTAACAATATTTATTAAATTCCACTTGTTTATTTGAATGCTCAGAGGAGTTCCTTGGGATTTTGCTAACTGGACTCGTCATCTATTTTCTTCTGTGATGATTGAGTGCAGATCCGAGTACAAGTAAGGGCAAGGGGATCTTAGGCGCTACCTCTGACTGCCTACCGTCGAGGATTAATTGTACGTGTGTTTTGTTTTGATATTTTGACTCTTTTGGGAACTGGGGAGTAACATGACATTGTACATATATACCCTATATGGAAAAGTCGTCTACCTCTATACATAGTACTTTTAAGGGTTTTTCCACAATAGGATTTGCTAAATTGATTATAAATATTTCGTGCATTTAAGTACTACTTCCGTTGAATATGTCATTTATACGCTGTACATACAAGCAAATATGAATCTTGAGACAGAAATAGAATGGGCAGGTGCCGTACACGTATAGCAAAGCTAGCTGGCAAGGAGTACACGAAGATACGTCACCCTGAGGTGGCTAGGGCCTCTATAGTTGGTATCAGAGCATAAGAGAAAGTCCTAAGACAATAAAACTTAATCAATGAACTTAGATGTGGAAACCCGAAGTTATTGCCTTAGAACTTTAGTTGGGAAGTGATGTGAGGCGGGTAAATTTAGAACTTATATGTGTGTTATATTTTCATTTTAGTATATGATATATGTATATACCTCGAGACTAATCCGGAGCACATTCTCGATGCATATTATGGACGGACAGTCTGGTATGCTTTTTTAGACTAGACAGACTAGCGATGCAGCTAGGGATGTCCCAGTTATAGCGATTGTGGATGATAGAATCTCAGCCTAGGAGACACAGATGGTCGAGGTATTATGGCTATTATGAGAGCAGACCACAGAACTGGCGACACTCAATTTCGCTAGAGAGCGCAGTAGCTATGACCGTACCGGCGGGGACAACTATTATTCAGGTGGTACCCTAGACACCAGTTCCGGGGGTCGCGACAGAGGCACCCACAGAGATAGCTACGGCAGTTGTCGTTCCTTTGGAAATGTCGACTCTTACGCCTCCACTCACGACGACGGACCAGGCTATTGCCACCTTTAATGTTGATACGACTACTACATCGGCATTCTTCCTGGCACTAGAGGCAAAGTTATTGAGGGAGTTTTTGAAGTTTTAGCCTAAGTTCTTTTACGACGGCGGTGACCCTGAGGCCGCAGGGAGATGGGTAGTGTCCCATCAACGTTTTCATAAGCAGATGAGGAACGATGAGACTGTACAGACACGACTTTCAGAAGCCTATTTGAGAGGGCATGCAACAATCTGGTGGACGACATATAGACATACTCATCCAGAACTGACGACATGGGTTGATTTTAGGGAGCGATTTTATGATCAGTACATACCTATGGAGGTTAAGTTGAGACTGAGGGAGGAGTTCCTAGCCTTGAGACAGGGTAATCGGACATTGATGTAGTATATGTAGAGGTTTCGATATTTGATTCAGTTATCTCTGGATGTCGCCGGGACAGAGCGCTTATAGATCTATTATTTCACCATAGGGGTTAATGACAGGATTGCGTCAATAGTTGTCTCGACGGGAGCCACGACTCTGCGGGAGATCTTTGACATGGCATTAGCTCATGAGACATACATATTATAGAGGGTTGGCAGACGTGTGCCTGGTAGGGAGGTACGGTCAGGGTAGAGTTCTTGGTTGAATTAGAGCCAGAAAAGACCGATGGATTGTCTGGATAGAGGTAAGAGAGATGATAGACGAGAGAGGGGCCGCCGGGATGGTTTTCAAGGCAGTTAGTTCCGATATGAGGAGCCACAACCAGTTCATGCTACCACCTCAGCACCAGTGGATCGGCAGAGGTTATAGCCACAGGGGTACCGTCGGGGTCGAGATCCAGGGAGCTATGACAAGGGTTAGGTAGACTAGGGTTAGGGTCCGAGATATGGAGACAGACAAACGGGTAGACCGGAGAGCCGTAGAAGTCGCCGGTGTAGGCAGAGGGGACACTTGAGGGCTGACTGTCGAACACCACCATCACCACGAAGAGAGTCAGACCAGGCCGGGGATAGAGCGCATGCGTTAGCACAACTAGATAGCGGGGCAATTAGGCAGCTCGCTGAAGGTACATTACTTATATTTGGTCGCCCTATACATGTTATGTTTGATTCTGGTAGCACTTTATCGTTTCTTATTGGACGTATTGTTGGATTATTATGGTTAGTTACACAGAGACTAAACCTACATCTTGTCCTCAATATGACCGTTGGGGATAAGATATACCCTAACCAACTATGTCGAGACGTGATGATAGAGGTAGAGGGACATCAGTTACCAGCCGATCTTCAAGTTACAGGAGTACTTAGAGTTTGAAACACTACTCGGGATGGATTGGTTAGCATCCTATCATGCACGGATAGACTGTTACGATAAGAGGATATAGTTTCATATTCCTGGAATACCGGAGTTTGTATTACTTGGATCGATAACTGACTTGCCCATCACGAGAGGTCGACTAGCTACAACGCAGGAGATGGAGGCGTTTGCGGTGATAGTTAGCTGGAGGTTCGGATGAAGGTCCGGATTGAGGACGTTTCGGTGGTTAGGGATTTTGTTGATGTATTTTCAAATGATTTACCCGGATCGCCACTGCCACGAGCTGTTAAGTTCATAATCGAGTCGATATTAGGGACGCAGCCGATTGCCAGTTGACCTTACCGGATGGCACCGGCGGAGCAGGAAGAGGTGAGACGACAGTTGGATGAGGTGTTGGAGAAGGGTTTCATTCACCCTAGAATGTCACCTTGAGGAGCTCCAGTACTATTTGTGAAGAAGAAAGATGGTAAGATGAGGATGTGCATCGATTATAGGAAGTTGAATCAGGTAACTGTGATGAACCGTTACCCACTTTCTAGGATTGACAATCTGTTTGATCAACTGACGGGTGCCAGATTCTTTTCGAAGATTGACCTTCGCTCAGGTTATCACCAGTTGAGGATCCGAGAAGAGGGTATCTAGAAAACCACATTCAGCACGAGATACGGGTTATTTGAGTTCAAAGTAATGTTTGGACTGACAAACGTTCCAGCGATTTTCAAGGATCTGATGCATAAGGTCATGAGGCCGTATTTGGACAATATACGGAGTTTCCTTGGACTTGCCGGATACTACCAGCGATTTGTGTAAGATTTTTCATTGATCGCAGCGCCGATGACGAGACTGACTAAGAAAGATTTTAGATTTGACTGGTCGGATGAATGTGAGAAGGCCTTTTGTGCATTGAAGCGGAGATGACATTGCTGGAGCCGGGCAAAATCTTGATAGTATATACAGATGCATCGGCCATTGGTCTTGGATGTGTGTTAATGCAAGATGGTAGACTAGTTGCCTATTTTCCAAGCAATTGAGACCCTGCGAGGGGAATTATCCAGTGCACGACCTAGAACTTGAAGCGGTCGTCTTTGCACTGAAAGCTTAGAGGCACTATCTTTGTGAGAAGCGATTCATGTTGTATACAAATTACCAGAGTTTACGTTACATCTTCACTTAAAAGGATCTGAATATGCGCAAGCTGAGATGGCTGGAGTTGTAGAAGGACTATGACTTCGCTTTTGAGTATCACCCTAGCAAAGCGAACATCGTAGGATACTTATTAAGTAGGAGTGGACTCGAAAATCAGACTATTCTGCAGCAGATGACACATGAGCATGGCTTATTACAGGCATCATCAGTTATGTGCGTGGCACAGTTGTCGACTACGGCGGAACAACATATTTGTTGTCAGATGAGGATACCGACCGTATCGATTGAACGGGTTGCTGAGTGTAAGAGGGCTAATGGACTCAATGAGCGGGTCAGTAGTCTGTCTCGGAATTCGGAATGCACTAATTGGACATAAACAACATACCAGCGTTTGAGATACCGAGGGAGATAGAGGATACCTGCAGATCAAGAGATACGGGACGAGATTTTGGAAGAGGTACACCGGTCTCGTTACACAGTTCATCATAGTCAAACCAAGATGTACCATGATTTGAGGCGACTATTCTGGTGACCAAGGATGAAGGCTGATGTAGGTGCGTACGTTAGGAGTTGTCACATTTGCCAGCAGGTGAAAGCTGAGCATAGGAAACCCGGTGGATTATTACAGCCGTTGCCCATTCCACAGTGGAAATGGAAACATGTCACTATGGATTTTATTAGTGGGCTACTGCAGATATCGAGGCGTCATGATGCAGTTTGGGTAGTGATTGATAAACTGATGAAGTCGGCTCACTTCATTCCAATTTCGATGAAATACACGTTTCCCCGATTACGCATATTGTTTGAGCGGGAGATTATTAGACTTCATGAGGTGCCGTTTCCATTGTGTCAGACAGAGATACCAGATTGACCTCGAAACTATGGGAAGCAATGCAGGAACAGTTTGGCACCAAGTTGCAGTTCAGTACGACTTCTCATCCTCAGACCGACGGACAATCAAAGCGACTGATCCAGATTTCAGAGGATATGCTCAGGGGTTGTATATTACAGTTTGGGGGTTCATGGGAGGATTATCTACCTTTGTGTGAGTTTGCATATAATAACAAATATCAGGCGAGCATTGACATGCCACCATTTCAGGCACTGTATGGTAGGCCTTGTAGATCACCTGCATGTTGGGCAGAGCCGAAAGATATAGTGACAGTAGGGCTTGAGATAGTTGTTGATCACGCAGAGAAAATTTGACAAATTTATCAGAAGTTGGAAGTTGTACATGATAGACAGAAGAAATATGTAGATAGGTATCACGAGGGTCTTATCTATGACGAGGGCGATATGGTGTATCTGAAGGTTTCTCATTGGAAAGGTCAACATAGATTTAACATTAAGGGGAAACTGGAGCCGAGATACATTGGGCCATACCGGATTACACAGAGAGTAGGCACTGTTGCATATCGGTTGGAGTTACCTGCCGAGTTAGCTGAGGTTCATCCAACATTTCACATTTCCATGTTTAAACTCGCTAGGTTAGGGCCGAGACCAACGATTGAGTTGGGACAGGTGGAGATATAGCCTGATGTGACCTATGAGGAGAGACCAATAGAGATCATTGACCGTCGAGTACAGATTCTCCGAAATAGGGAACTCGCGAAGGTCCTAATTTGTTAGCAGTATCATAGGACGGAGGGACTCACCTGGGAGCTCGAGTCGACGATGAGGACGCGATACCCTCAACTATTCTCTGGCATGAGACTTTAGTTACAATTAAATTTCGGGATGAGATTTTATTTAGATGGGAAGAAATGTAACGACCAATTTTATTAATGTCGTTAATTATTTCGAATTTACAGACGTGGACGCCGGCTCAAATCTAAGTGGACGTCGCGGTAGGCTGGAACACATAGGGACTTAGTATGATAATTTATTGTGTATTGGTTGCTTATTTGCGGTACAATTTATTTAAATACGTCACATGTGTTTATATTGCATAACAATACATGCGAGATTGTGTGAACTGTATTCGCCTCAATATGCATGTCGACACGAGTACCAGATAGTTGTCATGACCCAATATTAGGTAAGAGAAACTAAAACACACAAATTACATAAAAAGTGGCCAAGTAACTAATATGGAATGGGTATTTGGTGGCTAGTGAAGCGGTGGTACGCGTATATCATGGTTCAGACTTGAAATCGGGCGTCGATAATAGGATGGGCAGGTGTCGTACAGTGTAGCAAGGCTAGCTGGAAAGGAGTACACGAAGACACGTCACCCCGGGGCGGCTAGGGCCGCCATAGTAAGTAAACTGATTGAGATATTTATTTCCATTTCTTTTCCATTATGCTTCTTGTTTACAGTCATTTGGAGTGATGAGCTTATTGTACTCTTGATGCCATGACTTTGTTGTTTCATCTCATTTCATGAGTTTGTTATCGTGGCATTGGTTTCATTGACTATTATTCAGGTGCTATGTCATTCTTGGTTGTTAAGTGTGTAAATCAAGTAGAATAGCATGCCATTAGGTAGGTGATTTATGGTGTTGTGAATCTATTCCTTTGTGCGTTAGTTATTCAATCACTTTGTTGGATTCCTAAATTGTGTCACTTCTTGAGTTGTGAAAGTAGTTCTTGTATCTAGGACCATTATAGAAATGAGCGAGACACACGGGGTGATTTCCTGAGATATCAAGATCTCACCACTTGTTTGCGTGGCATACAGGTTATGTGACCCAGCGTTGTTGACAAAAATATATAAACGAGTAATTATGGAGGCGTAGGGCTCTGCTCCGACCTTCAACAGAGGTGTAAATCACAACTCCACCTTGAGATAGTGGAATAAATTTGATGTGATTTAAATTTATAGTCAACCAGCCATATATCATTACTACTTAGCTGAGTGTCGGTTTCAGGTTGTTTAACTAGAGTATCTTATAGCATGATCTTTTTGCGGCTTTAATTGCTATTTTTATGCTTTCAGATACTTATTGAATATATTTGGAAGTGTGGATAAATGTCTCTCAGTGTTACTTTTTGCATTACTGTACTCATCGTCCTTTTTATGAAGGTAGGTATAGATACTTCGAGTAGCAGACCAAGGAAGGAGAAGATCGACAAGTAGTTTTGAGCCGACGAAAGATAGTTCCTACTACTTTTGTAGGTGATAATTTTGGTGTATCTATTACTTTGTGTATTTTTGTATAACTTTGGGTTGTAGATTGGGTTGAGAGACTAGACTTCTATACTATTTATGTGTTACTTTGGTTGGTTTATATGATCGTCCGTTTACCTGGTTTCCATAGTTTGTGTTTTTGTATAAATGCTTATACTAATTTTATCAAGCCTTTTGCTGAATATTAAAATAATGTTAATGACTTCTTAATGAATTGTGTAAGTCATAATTAAGTCTAAATGAATAAAGTCTATTGTAAACATGTGTAACAAGGCGAATAGGATGTATAGGTTGACTAATATGTGGTTAAGTACTATGTAGCGTGGGTTAGGGCTTCATGATGGTATTAGGCCGAACGATACCCAATTTAGGGAACCGTGCTGTCACCGTTGATATCAGAGCCTAAGTTTGTAGAGCCTATGTGATAGAATATTAGTTAATACTATGATATACCAATGCCAAAGTTGGTATCATAGCCAACATTAAAAATAATTAACTTATGAATTTCCATAAAACACAAACTTTAGTTATGGAAACCAGATGGTCTTTGCCTAGAAACTATTAGTTGGGAAGTAAGAGAATGTGAGTTGGGGATTGTTATGTGTATATTATATGTTTTGTATTTATATATATATATATATATATATATATATATATATGCAATATTTACGTAGTGGCTAATATCGCGATCGCTATCACATTCATACGACGATGGCAGATCAGTGCGAAGGTGGAGTCGTTAATGCCAGCGGTAGTTATCATACATTATCGGCTGAGGGTTTTTAGAGGCTATTAGATAGAAGATGTCAGATGACCAAGCTCCGCAAAATTGTACGGGCACACTTGGTTTCGCCAGTCGTTCCAACCGAGCCTACTATGACAGTACTTTTAGTACCTAAGATTCCAATTGTATCAACTATTATACCATTGTACTACGAGCACCCGAGCTACCTATAGCGTCGACAATACCTATTGCACTGGAGATGTTTTCCGCGGTTGTACCAGTAGGGATTCTGGTTGACACTACACCTACATTGACTGAGAACAATAGGAAAACGAAGAGAGGCAAAGGATTGAAAAAAATGCCTGAAAGGTCTAGTACATCTAGATCAGAGATACCAATCACCACCGCAGTATCGTGCGTACACACTTCTCCATTTGCACGTGCGATAGTGAGTAGACTTCCATCCATGTCTCCGACTGTTATGGCTCCACCTATCTTTATTCTTGAATTTGTCAGCCGATCAGGTTAGATAGTGCAACCAATGCAACAATTTCAGCAAACTCAGGGTAGTGAGACCAATATACATTGGGACAAAAGTAGAGACTCACTCCAAGATCGACTAAGTTGACAGAACGGGTGAGACATATGACGTCCTACTGATATGGTCAGTAGGGACACATCATGAGTTACGGTCCAGAATCAGAGAGTAGCATTCGCGTGCCACCACAAGAAGGTTTGGTATTATCATCATTGCAGATTCAGCGTCAGTAGACATCAGGCAAAAGTGGTCGAGATGCACTGAGGTAGGGATGAATTCTGAGTGCAGTTACAAAGTGGATGATATTACTGACACATTATAGATGTCGTCAGATTGGACACATAGTTTAAAAGTGTCAACAAGCTACAGATTTACTTCAGCTAGAGATAGAGAGTGGGGTTAGAGATAGTGGCATTAGTCCACAAAGACAGAGATTGGTGCACAATTAGGTGATCTCACCAAAACCTAGAAGACAGCCGATGTGCTATGAATGTGGACAGATCTGATACATGCTTAGACGTTGTTCACAGCTTCACAACTATCAAAAACCTACCATGTAGCCACATGCTAGTCATGGAGCTTATGTGGAGACATAGCCGAATTCGCAGACGACACAAGACCCTGGTAAGGGCATTCATTTGATTGTTATTACATTAATCACACACTGTTTGACTTAAGTATAACAGTTGCTACACTAGTGATTTGGTAGTTAAAATTGATCACTAGACTGATGAGAATAACTCAAATAAGTCTATATCACGTGAGATAATAAGATAATGAAAGTAGTGTAGCCGATAAGCACACAAAAAACTTTCATAAGGAAAATTATGCCTTATGAAATTTCTCTTGAGTATTATAACCATAGTACTGTATATTGTGATAGTGTGAATGTGGTAGCTCGACATAGACTCACCCATAGTAATATTTTAACCCAAGGTAAGCGATCAGTAGATCTACCTGCGGTAGTTGAGAAACACTAGCTTTGAGGCTGGTATTATTTGACATTTTTGATAGGGTAATTGTTGAGAGAATAAAATGAGAAAAAAATTATCTTATATGTTTTAAATGATGGAGAAATGAGAGTCGACTAGTAAGTGACTCCAATCTTTTTTAAAAATAGGACTGAGTTATAAGATTAAGCTTGTGATTAAGTTTAATAATGAGGACAAAACTTCTATTAGTTAGGAAGACTGTAGCGGCCCAAAATTTACTAATAGTAAATTAGTTTATAATTAAGGTAATGGACCTGAAATGTGGCTCGAAAGTCTGTACATAGTCTGAATACTTAGTGTGAGGACTGAGTAATATAATATTTTTGAGTGATGAATGCCTATTGTGATGTATATGTATAGACAACTAAGCCACTCCTACTAGTATATAGATGTTGAGACGTGAGCGGTACACACCTCGAGATGCGTACCGGCATGGGAGCGAGGTAGTGAGTGATGTGGTAAGTTTAATTTAAGTGTAATGTAGCTTATTTAGTTGAATTGAGGTGGCTGAAATTTGATTTACATTAATGAAGCCTAAAGTTAGAAATATAAAAACATTAGTCATTGATGTACCTTGAGGTACGTGTGAACTCATCACAAGACAATTAAGTTATGAAATGGTTTTAGCAAATAGAGTTAGTGGTTTGTAATTTATGTTATAAGCCATTAGATTAGTCTT
The DNA here is from genome assembly GCA_039657365.1 of Stephania yunnanensis. Lineage (NCBI taxonomy): Eukaryota > Viridiplantae > Streptophyta > Magnoliopsida > Ranunculales > Menispermaceae > Stephania > Stephania yunnanensis. Next base: position 27,910,248 of record CM077580.1, read on the forward strand.
GAAGTACGTGTGTATATTAAGATAAATGCCCACATATCAACCTTATCATATATATATTTGTGTGTGTGTGTGTGTAATGCATGAAATGAACATGCAATTGATTTGAAATGAACATGCAATTGATCTCATTTTATTAACATGGTGAAGAAGTAAAGCTAGAGAGGAAGATTATGGAGAAAATTAGTGATTTGTGATTGAGATTTTGATGGGTTTGAAGGTGTAGATCAAGGTGGAAGTGTTCATCAATTAGGTAAGTTAATTTTCATTAGTAGTTTTGATAAAATAAGAGGTGTTAAATTAGTTGTGGTTTTTGTGTGATTTTAGAGATTAAATGAGATTATTTTCAAAAATAGGTTACATATTTGGATTTCTTGCAAAAAACCATTAAATTTGCTATAAATAAATTTGGAACTCAGAGTTAAATTGACCAAGTTACGATCAATCAAAGTGTTAGGTGTGTTCTTGAGTTCTATATGAAGTGTATGCTGATGTTGTTGATATGATGGATGTGTTGGGTCCTTGGTGGAAGGTAACAGGGAACCAAGGCGATAGACATGGCAATTGGAGGAGGAAACCCATAAATTTGAAGCGCAGCGTTTCTGAGATTTCCTACGTTGAGCATGCTAAGCGTGCTAGCTAATGCGTTACTTTCGTGTAGCACGCTATTATGGGCAGCGAGTCACTAGCGCGTTAGATAAACAACCCAACACGCTAGGTGCTCTTGACACCACACTGACTGCAATTTCCTAACTTAAACTCGAAGACCTTAAACAAACTTAACGCCAAACTGAGGATCTCAACACATTCTTAAACATATCAAATAATACCAGGAGCCTAGGGAGGAGTCTCAGAGGTTTGTATACGAGTTTTAAGGTGTCGAGAGATTAGATTAGCATAGGAGCTTGGTGTGGTTTGTAAGTAAACTGATTGAGATATTTATTTCCATTTCTTTTCCATTATGCTTCTTGTTTACGATTTCTTGAACTGATGAGTCCATTGTACTCTTGATGCCATGAATTTATTATTTCATCTCATTTATTGAGTTTGTTATCATGGCATTGATTTCTATTTAAGTGGTATTCATTGACTCTTATTCAGGTGTTATGTCATTCTTGGTTTTTAATTGTGTAAATCAAGTAGAATAGCATGTTAATAGGTTGGTGAGTTATGGTATTATAAATCCATTCCTTAGTGCATTAGTTATGCAATCACTTTGTTGGATTCCTAAATTATTTCATTTCTTGAGTTGTGAAAGTAGTTCTTGAATCTGAAACCATTATAGCGATGGGTGCGACACATGGAGTCACTAGATTTTCGGAGATGTCGGGATCTCATCAGTAGTTTGTGCGGCACACGGGTTATGGGACTCGAGGTTATCGGCCAGAATATATAAACGAGTAATTATAGAGGCGTGGAGCTCAGTTCCAACCTTCAACAGAGATGTAGAGCACAGATCCACCCTGAGATAGTGGAATATAGTTGATGTGATTTAAATTCATAATCAATCGGCCCTAGATCATTACTCGTTTAGCCGAGTGTTAGTTTCAGGTTGTTTAACTAGAATATCTTATAGCCCGATCCTTTTTCAGCTTTAATTGCTATTGTTATGCTTTCATATACTTGTTGAATATATTTGGAAATGTGGATAAATGTCTCTCAATGTTACTTTCTACATTACTGTACTCACCATCATTTTTATGACGATGGGTGTAGATACTTCTAGTAGCAGACCAGTGAAGGAGAGGATTGACGAGTAGTATTGAGCTGACGGAAGATATTTCCTGCTACTTTTGTAGGTGATCATTTTGGTTTATCTATTACTCATGTATTTTTATACAATTTTGGGATATAGATTGGGTTGAGGGACTAGACTTCCCTACTATTTTATGTATTACTTTGGCTGGTTTATATGATCGTCTGTTTACTTAGTTTCCACAGTTTGGTTTTTTTTTTAATAAATGTTGTGCTAATTTTATTAAGTTTCCCATTTATAATTAAAATAATATTAATAACTTCTTAATGAACTTTACAAATTATAATTAAATCTAAATAAATAAAGTCTATGTTAAATGTATGTAACGAGGCGAATGAGATGTATAAGCTGATTAATACATGGTTAAGTCCTATATAGCGTGGGTTAGAGCTTAATGATGAGATTAAGCTGGGCGGTACCCGATTTAGGGAACCAGGCGATGACATAAATTCCACTAGAGCCACATAATGAAAAATAAACTTCCAACAAGAAAAAAAACATAAAACTTCTAACAAGGAAAAGAAAATGCATAATTTTTAACAAGGGGAAGACAAACCAACTATCAAATGAAAAAAAACAAAAGAAAATACCAACCAACAATCATACAATTCATGAACAGACAAATGTATAGCAACTAAGATTGAACTAATCTTCTCATATTTGAAACATATATGTAGTTTATTAAATAAATAAAGCACAAAAAGATGTGATTGTAATTGCCGCCAATCAAAAGAGAAGATTGACGATGGTTCAAGACCTTGAATCATTCTTTTAAGAAATAGTTATTTAGTGTTGAAAGTTAGATACAAAATAGACGGTGGCTTCATGGTTGTATCATGTAGTCCCCAATATCATAAAGAGAGAAAAATGTTGAGAGAGAAGAGAAAGAAAAAAAGTGGAGAGAAAAGAGCACCAATATTTTATTTTATTATTTTTTAATTTTCCACATGGTGTCCTGCACCAATTGTACCGACTAATCCTTGCTCAAACATTCTCGGACCCCATTTATAGGAGACCTTTCCAACCTAATGTTTCTCCATCAACAAGACGCGAACTTAAGCCTTTTTTCTTAAGGGTACAAATATCAAAGTATATAGTTATTCTTCATAATTAATATAATTATTTACTAAAAATGCCCTATGGCGACCTCAAGCCCCAAGGCAAACCGGACACCGCCACGTTGCCGGACACGTCACCAAGCATACCACGTCAATGTCTTACATGTCCTAACTTAGTGATTTTCGTGTCTTAATGGTCATTTTACAAGAAATTCAAATAAGTCAAGCTAATTCTAAGTTGTAGTTCCAATTCAAGTATTTTCACATTTTATTAAGTGAAATAATTATAGCGGGAGTCTTTAAAGCATGCGTATAAGGAATTTAGTAATCTTATGCATTTATAACAACCTTACTGGGTGGAAACCCGATATAAGATACCATGTATATTAAGTATACAAAAAGTGTGATTTTATACATGTATCGGATCTCAGTCTCCAATATAACCCAAAAAGTAATAGGTAAATATAATAGTAAATGAACACCTATGCAAAACATTGATGGGGTTTGCTGGATTAGAGGTAGTCACTTATACCTCCTTGCCTAGGCTCGTTGTAGGATCCATAATTTGTCACCAAAAATTAACAAAATTCCATTGATTAATCCCAGAGAAAGTAAGTTAGTATTCAAAGAAATCAATGAAAACGGCTACAACTCATATAATTTAATAAGGACGGAAAGTAAAGCAATCACATGAAGATAAGTTGCTAAAAAGTCTAAGACTGTACTTGAGTGTAGCATGAAAGAATAACTCTGGTTGACATTTGGAACCGGTTTCACTGAAGGGAGGGGAAACCCAAGACGGTAAACCTCACCAAATATCTCATGGTCGAATTAGAGGAAACCCATGAACGGTAGAATCTTGTCTAAATATCTCTCGAGAGGAAACTTGTGACGAAGACTTTATGTCTTTGTCAAACATCTCTCAACTTAGCGAGTCCTGCAAGAATCACCACCGCGTAGCCCCGATATGAGCAACTACTTAAACAGTGTGATGTAGCTAGCCTAGGGTTGTGAGTTTATGTCTGCCCGACGTTGGGGCATGTGTCCTAGGTCAATCTATGAACATTGTTTCTATTATTATTTTGGTTTATAAAATAAAGAATTTCATTTGTTGTTTTTAATAATTGGTTTACATATTTACATTATAATTAGATTCAAGAATGTTTATTGAAATATCATTAACGTCCCTTGTTAATCATTATACTGAGAATTATAATGAATTTAGTGTAATGACCAGCTTTAATTAATCTTGATAAATTAGTTAATTACATATTATGACCTTAAGCTCGGACCCACATAGACGTCGCGAGTAAGTTCAGGACATGCCTGACAAGGTAAATTATACTTATTTTGTGTGATACGTGTTGATTTATTGTATTATTATTAAATATTTATGTCGCACTAGTGTCAGGACTTTCATTGGTCGCATTGTGTGTGTGTAGTAATAAGATGCACATAACGTACGAGTAAAGAACTTTTTTTTGCGAAAGTAGATGTAATTTATTTCAAACCATTAGTAAGTACATTAATAAGGAACGAGGGTACAGTAGACCACCCACACCATTCAGACATAAAACTAGCCTCCCTGGCAAGCAGATTGGCTGCTAACCTCGCTAATCTCCAAACTAAGCTCACATCATATGACTTAAATCCATTAACAACACCATACAATCATAGTTTAAGGAGCCAAAATATGAATTGTCTATTACGCTGCTCCCTAATGCTTCGACCACTACCTATGTGTCTGCCTAGATATTCACATTTGTTGTTATCATTTTTTTCAATCAACTCAAAACCTCCCTAAAACCTAAAGCTTCTACCTTTCTTGGTTCCAGTACTCCCCTAAATTGTCCCCCATTGCTGCAATAAAAGAGCCATTTTCATATCTGATTACAACCCCATAATAGCTTACACCTTTGTCTTAAAAAACTACAACATCAACATTGCAAATAACTTCTCCCCTTTTTGGTTTAATCCACTTGGTCATAGCTTGGACATTCTTTACCCTTCCTTATACTAGTCTACAATCCTGGGCTCGCTACCACTCCATTAGATTGACTCATGCCCCTTGAACAATATGGTTTGGAAGCTTACTACTGCCCTTCCACACTATGGAGTTTTTCTCGTTCCATATGATCAAACAGAGCATGGATGCCATCTCCACCTCCTCGCATGTGTAATGCTTAAACAGGAAGTCTAGTTAATTGATTAAATCTCTAAATTGGCCAATGTCTATATTCACTTGGATCTCATTTCAACAAGGTGATGCAACATAGCATGAAAATGTCTTCAAAGTCGCACTTTCGTACTGGACAGAGAGTATCAATTGGGACTCTCCTACCATGAAGTTTGAGAGTCGTTGGGAGAAAATCTCTTGTTGGTCTCCATTTGAGATTTCTCACCTTTGGGGGGACCTTTAAGTGCCACAATTGTTGCTAATGTTGAAACACGGGTAGAGGGGCTCATATGTTTTGATTCTCTGTAATCACACGATACCCACTCTTTACCAAGCATATACCCTTTTACTCTCCACTCCATATCCATATGTCTTCTCGCTTGCTTATACTTAAATAGATTTAGAGAAGGAAAGACTGGTCTCTCCCACTGATGATGTCTTTTACCACATCAACGTCCCATGAATGTCCATCCATGGTAAATAACAAACTGACCTTCTGGCCTTCTAGGTCTACCATTAGGAGTGATTTATCTTTTGGGTTTGCTCTGTCAAGCAACCAGGCATCCATGAAAATATGGATGAGGTTACCATCACCAACGCGGTACTTATACCCTTTTTCACAGTTTCGACAATGAGGAGAAGATACTCCTTTAAATATAGCTTGGATTCGAGCCTGTGGTAGCATCCCATACATGGGAATTTGGAAAATACCGAGCCTTTAAGAGTTTCATAGCAAGAGACTCTGGATTTGTAACCAGTTTCCATCCTTGTTTTATCAACATTCCTAAGTTAGAATCTCTACTCTCTGCATCCCAAAACCCCCAGTTTCTTAGGTGTACACATCATGTGCCACTCGCACTATCGTATTCTTATCTCTTTTTTGACATCAGACAACCACTAAAACTTGTTCACGAGAGTTTCCAATTGTTCATGCAACCACTTTGGTAGTAAAAATATGCTCATAACATAATAAGGGATCGATAGAATTACTGATTTCAAGAGAACTTCTTTGCCTGCCCGTGATAGGATCTGTCCCTACCTGCTCTGTAATCGATTTCAAACTTTCTCCAGTATAATTGAAAGGTCACCTCTTTATTGTATCCCACTTTACTTGGTACAACCAATTAAAAACCTTTTATGATCGAGTGAGTAACCTGCAACAAGATGCACACTTCATCCCTTTTTTCTCGGCTCATATTCTTGCTAAAGTCTCATAATGCTGAAGATAGTCTTTGACTATTTGTACTTCTTAAGGCATAGCCTTGAAGAATATATAACAATCATTGGCAAAATATAAATGAGGAAATTGTTGGATCCTTATTCGCAATTTTGCACCCATGAATGAGTCCCCTGGCAACCTAGTAAGTGATGATCGATGATAGGCCTTTAGCACACAATAAGAACAAATACAGGGAGATAGGGTCTCCCAGTCGAATACCCCTTGAGGGAGTAATTGGGCCAACCTCTTTGCCATCTGCAACAAACACTTACTGAACTGAAGCGAGGCATAATAGTATCAAATTAATCCATCTCTAATCGAACCTCATTTTTGCCATGATAGCTTCAATAAAAAGCCACTCCACATGATTATAAGCTTCATTCATGTTGATTTTCAACACTGCGTAGCCCTCCCTACCTTGGGTCTTTCGATGTAACCAGTGGTTTACCTCAAATGCTGAAATAGCATTATCGGTAATAAGTTGCCCAGGAATAAAAACATTTTAAGACTCAAAGATGATCTCTAGAACTATAAGCTTCAACCTATTTGCAAGCATTTTGGACACTATTTTGTATAATACATTGCATAATGATATAGGTCAAAGGTTAATGACTACCTCAGGCTTGTTCTTCTTTGGGATTAGAACAACAAGCGTATCATTTAAGGAACTTGGAAATTTGCCCGAATTAATAAATTGAATGCAGGCAGCAGATATCCCTCTCCCAATGATGGGACAAAAGTGATGGTAAAACGTAGGGTTCATGCAATAAGATGGCGTTATGTGCATCAAGAATATCACGGCCCGTACATCATCGGCTGTAAATTCTTGCAATAAAATAGCGTTATGTGCATCCTAGACCTTAGTACCAACACAATTTAGAACTTTTGACATGTCCCCTTATTTCATTTGGAATAGTTTTGTGTAGTAGTCGCCCAAGCCCGTATTCTAGTTCTTCCACACTCTATCTTCTCCCTTCAATCGGTCAAAATAATTCTTCTTCTTTCTTGCCTTAACGTAAGCATGAAAGAAAGTTGTGTCCGAGTCTCCTCCCTAAAGCAAGTGTTGTTTAGCCCTCTAACACCAAAAGTCCTCTTGTTGAGTTAAGACTTTATGGTACTCCATCCCCACCTCTTTATAACATTGGATAGAGAAGTTGTTACTTCCTTGCTTCATCACATCAAGTTTTCTCCCGATGTCTTCAATCTTCTTTGCATAAGACTTAGAGATAGCTTCCCCCATGTCCGCAGTTCAATTCCACATTCCGAGATCCGATCCCTCACTGGTAGGAAAGAATTAGTCTCCCATGGTTTTTTTGATTAAATCTGAGCATCCCTCTTCTCTAACCCATTAGTTTTTAAAATCAAATTGCGTACTCTTTGCCATTGCTCTCCAATACGAAACCTCCATGAGCAAGGCGATGTGGTTAGAAACAGGTGCTATCAGATTGCGAACACATACTCACTCAAACAACTATTTCCATGACATCGTTGTTGTGGCTCGATTAAGCATTTCTTGCACCTAGTTGATTGCTTTATGGTGTTCCCATGTGAAAAGGTGTCCCACCATACCTAAATCAGTAAGCTAATAATCTTCTACCACACCCCTTAAACCATTGATGCTCTACCTCGGCTGTCCCCTCAATCTACGTTTCTCTCTCTCGTAAAGTTTGTCACTGAAATCCCCAAAGATGTATAACGGCGCATCGTAGTGTATTGCAAGTTCCCTCAGCAAATCCAATGACGCTCCCATTCTTGATGACTCGGGGTATCCATAGAAGCTCGTTAATCTATATGGGCGAAGTCTAAATATGGACACTGTGATGTCTATGAAAGTAGGAGAGGATGAAATTGTTGTAAAAATAGACCGGATAGAGCAAGACCACGACAAGTAAGTTGGGATAATAAAAGTGAAGTAAAATGGACAGAGAGATTTTTACGTGGAAAACCCCTAAACAAATTAGGGTAAAAACCACGGGCAAGGATAGAAGAATTTCACTATGAGAAAAATAGTAGGTGTTACACTATCTCTCTATTTATAAAGGAGAAACACTGAAAATATCTCTCTTTATAATAGGAGAACACTCACTCTCTATTTGCTCACAACAGTGCACACTTGCACTTTGCACTGCTATCTTGTGCTCTGAGCTTCTGCTTCTCTACTTACTTACCTTGTGCTTCTGATGTGATGATACTCCATGGTATTTATAGGCACCAAAATTAACAAGTTAGGTGGCAAGTTAGGCCACCTAACAAGGTAGGTGGCCTAACAAATTTGGCCACCGAACAATCTCCCACTTGAAGATTTGATTGAGAATCAATCAGATCTTCACACCATTCTTTCTTCCTTGCCATTTCCATGTTGCTTACGTTTCTGTCAAGCCGCATGAGGATCGACACCAGATAAATTTGTCAGTATTGATTGTCTTCGTCGAGAAAATCTGCTAGGTTGTCCGTAGTATGAATTTTCGCATGTCCACGGTTCCTTCTTCCACTTTCTCACGAACGAAGTGATACTTGAACTCGTATATGCTTTGTTTTTGAATGAAAGGTGGATTTCTTGCGAGATGCAAGGCACTGACATTGTCACAATACAAAGTAATTTTCTCTTGTTTGTGCCCGAGTTCCTCCAACACCATCTTCAACCATACCGCTTCTTTACTAGCTTGTGTAGGCTGCGACATATTCTCGCTTCGTTGTTGACGTAGCCACAATCGATCATAGCTTTGAAACCCAACTTATCGTCCGCCAAGAAGTGTGAACACATATCCGTGGTGGATTTGCTTTTATCGAGATCTCCCTGCATAATCGAATCAACATATCCACCGACAATAAAGTCCGATCCTCCGTAACATAATGCAACATTTGAGGTACCCTTGATGTATCGTAGGATCCTCTTTACAGCATTCCAATGCTCTCTGCCAGGATTCGCCATGTACCGACTAACTACTCCCACTGCTTGTGCAATGTCCGGTCGTGTACAAATCATCGCGAACATTAAACTTCCCACTGCTGATGCATACGGCTTTCGAGACATCTCCATCCTCTCTTCTTCACTGCTAGGACTCATACTTGAGGATAACTTGAAATTAATAGAAAGTGGGGTAGAAATTGGCTTACAGTCTTGCATGTTGAAACGGCGCAAGATCTTCTTCAAATAATTTTGCTGAGAAAGCCAAATCTTTCTATTATTTATGTCTTGATGAATTCGCATCCCTAGAATCTTGTTTGCTGGTCCCAAATCCTTCATCTCGAACTCCCTAGCCAACTGAGCCTTCAATTCTTGAATACGATCTTTGTTGGGGCCTGATACCAACATGTTGTCTACATACAACAGCAAAACAATGAAATCATTGTTACCAAATCTCTTGCAATATGCGCAAGGGTCTGCATTTAGTCTGTTGTAACCAAGGCTCATTATGAAGGAATCGAATCTCTTGTACCAACACCTCGGCGCCTGCTTTAGACCGTACAGAGATTTGTTCAACCGACAAACCAAGTTCTCCTTTCCTTGTTCTTCAAATCCTTCTGGTTGGAGCATATAAATCTCTTCTTCAAGATCTCCATGAAGAAAAGATGTCTTAACATCTAGCTGCTCTAGATGTAGATCAAAAGTAGCACACATCGCCAGAACTACTCGAACTGTTGTAAGTCGAACCACAGGGAAAATATCTCATTGAAATCAATGCCTTCTTTACGAGCATATCCTTTCACCACCAATCTTGCACGATACCGCTCCACTTGATCATCACTGTTTCGTTTGATCTCGTAAACCCATTTGTTGCCAATGGGCTTCCTGCCTCCTGGTAATGGCACTAGCTCCCATGTTTTATTTTTATGGAGCGCTTCGATTTCTTCCTGCATTCGCCATCCACTGAGATGCTTCCGAGCCATGCATTGCCTCTTGAAGAGTTGATGGTTCTCCTTCCTCGGTTAGAAGACAGTATGCAACATTGCTTTCCATAATATAATCTGAGTGCCAGTCTGGTGCGTTTCTCGTGCGAGATGATCTACGAGGTTCGGAACTTTCAGTTCACCTGGTTCATTCTCCTCATGCTCTGGTACAGCTTCAGAAGAATCCTTTCGTTCAGATTCACATTCCACCTGTACTGTTGTAGTTTCTGAAATGCTATCATCTTTCTCTATTTGTTGTACCTTGTCCTCTGTAAAGATAACATCTCTGCGACTACAACCTTGTGGGTAGTGGAATCCCACGAGCGATACCCCTTCACTCCGTCAAGCATACCCCAAGAATAAGCATTTCCTGGATTTTGGATCTAGCTTTGTAGTTTCTTGGGCATTGTACATAGCGTACACTTTGGACTTCCAAATACATGGAGGTTTGAATAGTCAACTGGTTTACCAGTCCACATTTCCATCGGTGTCCTCAACTCAATTGCCGTTGATGGAGCCCGATTTATCACGTAACAGCGGTGTTGATCGCTTCACCCAAAACTTTTTTCTAAGCTGCAGTACTCAACATAGCTCTTGTTCTTTCTAGTAGAGTTCTGTTCATCCGCTCTGCCACTCCATTTTGCTGAGGAGTGTATGCTGTAGTGAACTGTCTTTTGATGCCTTCCTGTTTGCAAAAGCTATCGAACTCATTGCCAGTATATTCTCCTCCATTATCAGTCCTCAAACACTTGATCTTCTTCCTAGATTCAAGTTCAACCCGCGCCTTGAACACTTTGAAGATTCCGAACACATCCGCCTTCCTCTTGATTGGATACACCCAACATCTCCTGGAGTAATCATCAATGAAGGACACAAAATAATTTGCTCCTCCTACTGATGTGACTGGTGCTTGCCATACATCAGAGTGGACCAATTCTAGAATAGCCTTACTTCTAGAATTTGATGTGTTAAACTTCAACCGATGTTGCTCGCTTGTTACACAATGCTCACAAAAGGGTAGTGACACCTTTGTGAGGCCTGAAAGTAGCTTCTTCTCAACAAGGATTTTCATTCCTTGTTCGGACATGTGTCCAAGTTTCTGGTGCCAGATCATTGCAGATCTCTCACTTGAACAACTTGAAGCAACTGATGCTTCGCCTTCCTGAAGAGTCTCTCCCATGAGCAGGTACAAGTTTGCAGCAACCTTTTCTCCCTTCATAAGTACAAGCGCTCCTCGACTGATTTTCATGATCCCTTTCTTGACTTTGATTTCACAGTCAAGATCATCAAATCGTCCCAAAGATAGCAGATTCTTCTTGAGACCTTCCACATGTCGCACTTCTTGGATAGTGCGAACAGTACCGTCATACATCTTCAACATGATGGTTCCGATGCCAATGACCTTTAGAGCATGGTCATTACAACTGTACACAGATCCTCCTAAGATAGGTTCATAGTGATGGAACCATTCTCTTCGAGAGGTCATGTGATACGTCGCACCTGAGTCGATAATCCAGGCATCAGAGAATCTTTTCCTGCTTTTAGTTGTTGTTGCCGCCTCGCAACACAATGCAGCTCCATCATTTGAAGTGCTAGCCACATTTCCTTGAGGATCGGAGTTTTTCAAACTCCAACAGTCTTTCTTCAAATGACCCTTCTTGCCGAGTTGTAGCATTTAAAATTCTTCTTGCTTTTTGACTTTGATCTACCATGATTGTGACTCCCATCTGGGGCCACGTTCGTTGATCTTCCTCTCATCACGATCGGGGCCTCCACTTGTTGTGAACCGGCACCGCTGTCTTCTTTGTTCTTGCGCCGATTTTCTTCTTCTAGAACAAAGAAATTTGCAACATCATCGAAGGCTAAACAATCCGTTAAGAGATTATTTGTCGGATTGATGATGAGTTGATCATATGAATCCGGTAGACTTTGAAGCAGAAGTTCAGCACGTTCTTGCGATTCTATTTTATAACTCAATGATGTGAGTTGAGAAAATAGTGTATTCAGCGCATTGATGTGCTCCGTCACTGAAGTAGACTCCGCCATCCGTAGAGTGTATAATTTCCTCTTCAGAAAATTTTTGTTGTGGAGTGACTTGGCCTCGTACAATTTTCCAAGGTGATCCCAGATCTCCTTGGCGCCTTCTTCTCTTCTATGCTTGACAATACTCCATCGCCTAGTGACGAGATGAAGATTTGCAATAGCATTCTCGTCCATCTCGTTCCATTTGGCGTTGTCTTCAAAATCAGCTGGCCTTTCGCTGATGGCCGCCAAACAATTATCCTTTCTCAGGATAGCCTTCATCTTTAATTTCCACAGTGAGAAATTACTCCCGTTGAATTTCTCAATCTTGAACTTTGTCGCCATAGCTTCTATCACAAAGTACTGAGCAAAAATTAGCTCCCACTACGAATAGTGCAAAATACCTTCAAGAAGTGAATAGTAATTTGACTTATTTTCTGATGTGGAGGATCCACTATTTAGTGGCAACCACAGAGCATACGATAAGTAAATACACCCACTCCAACTAGGCTTTGATACCACTTGTTGTAAAAATAGACCGGATAGAGCAAGACCACGACAAGTAAGTTGGGATAATAAAAGTGAAGTAAAATGGACACAGAGATTTTTACGTGGAAAACCCCTAAACAAATTAGGGTAAAAACCACGGGCAAGGATAGAAGAATTTCACTATGAGAAAAATAGTAGGTGTTACACTATCTCTCTATTTATAAAGGAGAAACACTGAAAATATCTCTCTTTATAATAGGAGAACACTCACTCTCTATTTGCTCACAACAGTGCACACTTGCACTTTGCACTGCTATCTTGTGCTCTGAGCTTCTGCTTCTCTACTTACTTACCTTGTGCTTCTGATGTGATGATACTCCATGGTATTTATAGGCACCAAAATTAACAAGTTAGGTGGCAAGTTAGGCCACCTAACAAGGTAGGTGGCCTAACAAATTTGGCCACCGAACAGAAATCACTTCCACCCAGTTTACCTTTCTCCATAAAAGAGCTAATCCCTTGCGATTTCCCTGCCTTTCTGTAGTACAAATGCCTTGGTAAAGCTAACGATGTTGAATTATCACAACTTTCTAATGGTCTATCATCATCTCCATAAGAAAGATCAAAGTGGGCCTATATGTTTGGAATAGGCCCCTCAGTACTTGCCTTTGTCTATGGACAACCCAATCCACAACAATTCCAAACCAAAAAACTCATTATGGTGATGGGCGGACCAGATTCATTAGGCTTGCCATATATACGTTTTTTGGATCCTCGACCTAAAATGATGCCACACCTATATCGTCTATTTCCATCCCCACACGTGCTCTTTTGGGATTAATCTCCAGTTGGACATGTAATTTCGAGTTTGACCTCTTCGCCTCAAAGTTGCCTTTTATATTACCAAGTATCTCATTTCCTCAATTCTTGCCTTCCCTACTCTCATGGCCAGAATTACTGGAAACATGATCTGTTGCCATGTCATAATGAGACTTGCCACCACTGTTCGTCAGAGCTGCCTCGCCGCTGGGACCTTTCAGCCACCAATTTTGCTAGAAATATGAGATATTGTGTGGGTTCACTCTTAGATAATTACCATATGTTCATTCCTTTCAAACTTTTGGGTTATCAAAGGAGGCTTTACAAAATTTGTCGGAGTGGCCAATCAATCCACAAAAAAGCAAAAACACATAATTTGTTCATAAGAGAACTCAACCTTGCACTAAGAACCTCCTATTCTTTTAATCTTTAGTTGTTGCATTATTGGATGTCGAACATCTTTCTTTACCTTGACTCGTAGATAATCAGACCAAATGCTACCCACAGCCTTAGGATCCACCTTCACAAATAACAAATTTGATTTCCAATTGCCTTAGCAATTTGTTTTTTCATAAACCCAACTGGGAGTTTGCAGATACGAACCCACATCTCGATCTCATTGAGGGAGAGAGTCTCTAATTGATCAGCTGGTTCCATTCTTTTCCACATCAATATTTGTTGATTGAAGGCCCATGGACCATCATCCATAACACGCAGCACGTCAAGGTCATGGAAGAAGGTAAATATGTATATATTTAAATGGTAGACCTCCCTCATGTGAACCCCTTCACTGGCCTCCATAGAGGCACCATCGTGTCCCTTACAACGCCAAAACTGATATTACGACATGTCAAGAATCTTCCAACAAGAATCTTTGAGTAATCAACATCCTCATGTATCAGCAAATCTTCATCAATAATTAGGCCTTGTACTTCCTCCCTGATCGATAGTTCACCGTACTGTCCCTTAATCTCTGCGATTCCATTTGCACTCGCCATGATTGGATTGAATGCAAAGATTTTAGAAAGTACCGCTCCAAGAAACACAAACAGTCAAGATAGAGAACAAAAGTAAAAAGGAACAAGAATCAAAAAACAAGAATCGAAAACTCGTCATAGAGACATGACGCAAGAACTTGTCTTAGAGATAAGACTATGACCACGTAAAACTAACTGCCAGTTTTTTATTCTTTAATTGTTACAGTTAGAGAACACTTAACCACTAAAAATGTAACAACACATCACTTACACATCACTTACACATCACATTACCCCATCCCCCACTTTTCTCTTTCCTCTCCAAATAAACACACATTTCATATATATATATATATATCTCCCTACCTGAACTCTCTCATCTTCTTCATTCTCTCTTTCATCTCACCTCTTTGTCTCCCTCACCTCTCCCCCACAGCCTCAAGATCTCGGCATCCTCTCTTCCTCTCGATGTGCATCACTCTCGACCCCTCCTCTTGGCAGTAGGACCTCCCGTCGGTGACCTCCTTTTGACTGAGGTAAGAGCAATGTGTTTGTGGTTAATGAGGATGATGGAGTGTACGGTTGTGGGTGAAGTTTAATGGTTGGTATTGTTGGGTTTTGGGGTGCATACGCAACGGAGGTTACAAAACAATTTTGACAAAAACCCCAACAGGATCCGAATCTAATTCCATTAAAAACGTTTAAATCAAGAAAAGTTAATCATACCTCGGTCGCAAAATACCTTTCTGAAGGTTAATCGATCTCTAAGGCGCTGCCAACGACGAACGCCCTCTACCAGCAGTCCACACACGAACGGCGGCCGAGATTCGAAGTGCTAGCTTCAAGAGAATACCAAACCTTTTTGTTTCTCTCCAAAACGATCCAGAGCGTAGCAGAAAATCCTAAGTCATTTCTAAAACGAAAATAGAGTTCCGACCCTTAATTTTCCATACGTATGTTCTAACTTAAAGCGTCTATTTATACAACCCTTGCATATAGACGGTTAAGTAAATTATACATATACCCCTACTTAAAGAAGTATAAGTGTAATACACCACAATGATGTTTCTATCATGAATTTTATCATATAAAAATCATTTTTCTGAACCATTTTAAAATCTCGCAAAACCATTCTTAGTGTGCGACCCAATAGGCTCATACAACGTTGGCAATGTACCAAAACACATTTTGGTATACAAGTCATAAGCAGCCTCTAGCAAGACATTATGACTACCTAAGTTGTACGAATATCAAATCGATACAACCTAATCGATAGTGTATATAACATCCTTTTGTCACACGATATCCTTTTGATCAAACGTAAGGCATGGAATTGTCATCCAACATGTTCAATCGTACTAATCTCGATCTCTAGGTAGACTAAAAACATCCAAGTGACATTGATCAATATCAATTCACTTAGATTAGGCCTTTTAACAGTCTAACACATCGAGAGATCCACTGGATATCTCTCTTTATATGAGATGGACAAATTCTATCTTGATTACACAACTTCATCACATTGCTCACACAGTAACCAATCACAACCTTTATAATCGTCCGGTTAAAGACAACGTTTGATTGTGTCAAATCACCATGTTCCTAATGTTGAAGTCTCTGGTAATCTCAAGTCAGTGGACTGAAATAATATACCTATCATGAGAAACAACTATGACTTAATCCATGTGATGTTCTCATAGCGGGTCGATCCAGTACTTTGTTCCCTAGCAAATACTCGTGATCTTGATTCGTATCCCTATACGTATAATCATCATATGATCATCAATCAAGACTCACACTAGTCTTAATTCATTATAGTTCCCAAGTATAATGATCGACTAGGGACATTTAGGATATTTCGTAAATACCCATGGATCTTATTATATTGTAAACATGCAAATTAATTATAATAAACAACAAATGAAATCCTCTATTTTATTAACTGAAAGTATTCATAAAGACAGTTAATGGATTGACCTAGGGCACATGCCCCAACAGGTATAGTTTTTTATGGTATTGTTATTGTTGTTATTTGTGGAAAAAAAAGTTGTCTCTTCAGACACGAATCGGGAAGGGGGTAGCAAGGTTAGCTGGGCCTGGCTCCCAAGATGGGTCGACTGAGTTGGCCCAAACCCACGAGCAGACCGGCTGGGTCAAATTAGGACCAGCTGAACGGGTAGTTCAGGGGCCCAACCCTAAATAAATAAATAAATTTTTTTAATAAAACATAATTTTAGTTAAAATAAGTTACAAAAAATTAGAAAAATAGATAGAAAATTATGAAAAAAAAACTCAAGAAAATTAGAGAAAATACGAAAAAATTGTAAAAAGTTGGAAAATTGGATTTTGGAATTTCTTCGGTGTGTTTCGCACCTAGAAACTTGAAATACGATTCTAATTTTTTGTTTCACATTATAAACTTAGTGTGACTATAAAATAATTTAAAATGATAAAATTGGACATCAGGGACTTAGGAGACTAGTCAAGCGTCAAGTGCGCATTTCGAGGTGTGAGCGAGTCGTTTTGGAGCGATTTTCATGAGCATTAAAGTAAGTAAACCCATGAGAATGTTAATTTAGCATTCATTTTTGTTCAATAACATTACCTACAGTTATAACTATTTTCATGTGCCAGTTTCGGCATCTTACATATTCCATTCCCACGTATGTCTATGTGTGGTCAAAAGGGCAACATGATCTTAACATGCAGTCTTGTTGATCACGATCTAAAAGTTGTTGTATGGTATTGCCATGCGTAGACGACACGTGAGGCACACCTCCGCGAGTCGTTGATATCGAGAATGGGTTGAAGTGAGGCTTGCATCCAGAGCAGAGTTCCACTCCAAAGAGACATTGGGTGGAAGTCCAATTTTCGGCCAACAAAGCTCCTCATTTCGCCTAGGAGGGGATTACCTCACCACCAGGGACTTCTCGATTCAGTATTTGCATCCCAGGGCTCGATAACTATACACCAAATACATGTTCCATATTCTTTTTTTATCTCAATGACTTATATTCATGCTTTACATTTTACATTTGATTACTTTATATGCATGGATTATAGCCGTTTCATTTGGATTCTTGTAAATACTAACTGAATTTCTCTAGGATTTACTCATTGTATCTTGTCATTATTTTTTATGGAAAGTTGCAGATCGTACGACGAGCCAAATCTAAAGAGCCTCAGTAGCTTCACTTGTAGGTGTATGTATTTATGTATATAGTATTTTTAAGATCATTCAGGGAGACATATTACCTTATACTTATATATTGACATCTTTTGTGACTTGTCACCTAATTATGATATACATGACATCTATTTTATTGGGTTTCCACCATGTAGGTTTGTTAATCAATGCAAAACTTGTTTACAATACTTATTCGCATACTTTTCAGACTTCCACTATTAAAATAACTCAAATGAATCAAGAAAACTTATGTAAATAAAAACTTTATAACTTAGTAAATTTTGACAAAATAATCATTTAAATAATGAATAGACTAAGTTAGATGATTAAATGGGTAGTTCGTAGGCCATCATGGACTGCCGTGCAAATGACTTGGCATGACCCAATGATGTGTTCGGTGACATGGCAGTGCCCAATTTTCTTCGAAATTTCACAGTTGGTATCAAATCCTAGGTTCAAGCAAACCTAGGCAAAATTAAATATAGCCGAATAAAACTTAACAAAAAAAAACTAGATGTGGAAACCCAAAAATCTTGGCTTAGACCCTTTAGTTGGGAAGTGTAGTGTCGGGGATTATATGAGTGTTATGTCTTGATTGTATTATATACACACGTATTACTAGTCTAATCTAATATGCGAATACCGTTGCATACACCTATGGACGACAATTGATCGCAGCTAGCATTTAAGGTTTGACTAGTGTTAGTACGCACACAATTATTTTTATCAGATTCGTTGTGTGATAGTTATTGCACATAAGCGATAGCTCGCAGAGATACGCATATTCCTCAGGGCTCATGTGACTAGTTGATACGACTAGAGATGTGTACAGTGAGTGACACAAATGCGACAAATTAGGAGACTTGTACACCGATTGCCGCACCTCCATTAAAGATAGTACCGATCGAGTGGAGTACTAAGGCAATGAAGAAGGGTAAGAGGAGATGAGGTTGGAGTTCAGGGAATAGTGAGCCAATGTAAGGATAAATATGCAATAGTTTCTAGTGCAACCATAAAGTACATAAAAGGAAAGAGTGTATATAGGCCAACGACATTGACGTTGGCACAACCACTGAGTAGTTGATAAGTGATTATATATACTTATATACAGTATTATTTTAGTAGTATATTTAGTGTAAATATCCTAAAATGAGCTCTAATTGATAGTATTTATGTATGTTCATTTATACAAGGCATAAAGGAGACGAACGGGTGGTTTCATGGAGAAATAAAACTAAAATGCACAAAAGTATGGTTTACACCCTGGCTTTTAGGCTTGACGCCATGGGAAAAGGCTTGATAGCGTGGACACAACATAGAGGACCAAGAACAGGAGAAAGATGAGACAACACAGTTGGAGCAGCGGCGACACCGATGGCCAAAGGGACAGTGTCGGGGAGGTCAACACGTACTGAGACCGCTAAGTGAGGAAAATTGCACATAAAGCAGCCAAAGCTATCATGATGTCGTGACATTACACAGACAGCGTCGGATCACTTATGGAGAACGTTGAGACTAAAGAAAATAGAAAGTTATAGTTATATTTCGTGTAGAATTGTCTACTAGGGTTTCTAATTGTTTTCTAAAGTATTTTACAAGTATAAATAGATATTAGAATGTGATAAACTCACCAATAGTAATTAAGAGCAATATATTATCATAGTTTTACTTTGTTCTTGAGTATTAAGAAGAATTGTGGAAGAGAAGACATTGAAGACTCACGTGTGGTTGTTCGGTATTTTTTTGTTAATTTAATTGAAGTTATTCGTTAAGTCTTTGATTGCAATAAATAACATTATGTGCATGTTTGTTTCAATGAAGTGTAAGTAGTTCATTAATCTTAGGGATCAATGGATCCTATGGTATGAATGTTATGCTAAAGTAGTTAGGAGTGGTTTATAATGTTGAAAAGTGCAATGGTTAGCATTTGTATTGATTATGAATGTAATGCCATGAACATCTTGATTGCGTATTTGCTGATATTAGCTTTTAGAGATTATCATGGCCATTGAAGCTTTTAAGCCAGATATAGACGGTACAACCATAAAATACATAACATCAATAGATAGTTATTGATTAAGGAGACATGGATAGTAAACTTAATTGGTTATGAATATAAAGATTTGGAACTTAAAGCAATGTGGAACTTACGTTATTCACGCCAATAGGTGGAGTTCTAGTTTGTTCATTAAAATATTTTTATCACGACAATGGGTTGAAGTGGATTTGAAGGAAATCCGTCTATTCTAATTGAGCATTGCACACACATAATGAAGATGAAGGAAGTGGGTTGAGAAGTATAGTTATTCATTACCTAAGTGAAGTTCTGAACTATCTTAAGATAAGAATACAAGTATTTATTTGATAGATTAGATTAGTTTAGTTTAAAACTCAAAATAAAAAGGATTTCCTTAGTAATAGAGTAATTCTGGAAAAATATACTAAGTGCAATACACCTTTCCCTGAGGACAATATCCTTAATTAACGTAAGTTGGTCATATTATTACTCCAATCGAGCCATTATACTTGTGGCCCGCATTAAGTTTTTGGCACCGATGCCGGGGATTGATAGCCACTTTAACTCAGTTAGTTTGCAAAATTATTAAGTTTTAGTTTAAGTAATTTACTTTCTAGTTCATACACAAAAAGAAAAATAATAAAAGGTTTATGTTTCAAGTTTGACAATTTGCACTTGATCTTTTGTGTTTTCTTTTCATAGAGAATTAATGCATGCGTAATAAAGGAAGGAAAGACTTAAAGCCTTACGATCCTGATATTGACAAAACCAATTAAGGAAAAAAAAAGAAGTGAATCAAGATGGCAGAGGATTACGCATGAAACCAACAATAAGGGAATAACCAACCTGAAGGTGATCTAGTAGTGCATGATAGAGTGTGGGGATAGAGATGTCTTCGTGACTAGATCAAGTTAGAAGTTCAAGAGACTTACAACAGAGTGATGTGGCTTCAGCTAACATCAACAAGTTCAAACATAGACCGTCTCTAGTCAACATGGTGCATAATAGCTTATTCAATGGGCTAGCAAATGAAGATCCATTTGCCCATGTAGAAAGTTTCTTGGAGAAGTGCGACACCATGCACATTACCGGAGTTACAAAAGAGGTGATCAAGATGAAGCTTTTCCCATTTTCATTGGGTATAAAAGTTGAATCCTGGTTACAAGGACTGAACGTAGGGAGTATGACTTCATGGGTAGAAATCAATAAAATATTTCTAGACGAGTTCTTTCCGCCAGTGACGGTCATCAAAAAGGAAACTAGAAATCAATTAATTCAAGCAGGAAGATACCTAGTCTCTTGGTGAGGCTTGGGAAAGATCAAGGAGATGCTGAGGAGATGTTCAGGACACGGATACGTGAAATAACCAAGGATGGAGATGGAGCATTAGATCTCATAGATTTCTTGTATTAAAACTCTACAATCGATACTCGTTCCACGGTGAGGAAGACAACAGGCATATATAAGATTGATTTATAAGTTGCGATCATGACACAACTTTCCAACCTTAGCAATCAAATGGCGAAGCTTCAAATGGGACAATAAAGTCCACAAGTACAAGTTATACAACAACATGTTAATCGCCAAGCCGCGGTGGTTAATCTAATGGACATGCAGGAAGGAATGGATCTTAAGGAGATCAAATTCATGAACAAACAAAGTTATGGAAACACATTCAGGCCGAGTGAATAGTTCTTCAAAGGTTTTTATTAAGGATACAACAACAACCCAAACTTCTCATATGGAAATTCTCATAATGCGCTGAAGTTACCTATATGCTTTGATCAATAAGTCTAATAAGGGAAGCTAGCGCATAATGAATAGATGACTTCATTAAAGTTAATTCAGGAATGCTTATGCACCATCAACATGAGTAATAAAGATCGCCATTAGAAGCATGAGAAAGAGATGAAAAATCTGAAACAAGCTACGAAGAGGATGGATGATGAGAGATCATAATCCATCAAGAACTTGGAAAGATAGATTGGTCAGCTAGCCATTATCTTTAATTCAAGAAATGAAGGACAGTTTTCAAGTAACATTATCACAAATCCCAAGGAGAATGTTAGTTTTATTCATATGATGAGCACTATGACAACGAATGATCCAATGCAATAGCAAGTGATGTACGAGACAGATAGAGTCAACACTTTAGCTATGGGAAAGTATGAAGTTATGCATAAGAGTGGAACAGAAGTGAGGCAAGATGAACTAGACGTATTCAAGCAATAACAGACCAATAACAGATCAATGCTAAATGGTATGCATATGTCTATGGGACATGTTACAAGCTGATTTGAAGATCAATTGTCTTAATACAACAGAGTTGCAAGTGGTTGATGATATATTGGTACCAACAATCAGGAGAGTCTTGAATGTGCATGTGAAAGTGGATAGATTCACATTTATCATGGATTTTGAGATTACAAATCATGACATGGATGAGATGTGACTATGATACTTGGGCGACCATTCTTGAATAGCTCCAATATGGTCTTGCACGCGATGAAGAAAATGATCATAATGAGTATCGATGATGATAATGATGCCGAGAAGTTTGTCTTTGTTGAAGGGCAAGACATACATCCGAACGGGAGAGATATCATTATCTTCGACCTATAAATGGAGTATCTCGATTTATACTCGGACTAAACGATAAAAAAGGCATTGGATTAATGACGCCAAACTAAGCGTTACTTGGAGGCAACCCAGGGTTTTAAAATTTCAAGTTTTTAAATTTCAGTATTTAGTTAATTATTTTAATAGTACAATCCAAATGTTTTAGTTTTCTAACTTTTGAGAATTTGTGCTAAATGTGCAGGAGAGACCTTTGTTGGGTGATGACTCATCGAAATGGCAAATCACAGGTAAGTTTTTTATGAAATTTTTATACATACATGATATTTCATGCTGTCGCGATGCCTTGCGTAGTAATACACAAAGCCAGGAGAGTGTCAATAGGGAGTCAACAAGAAATATGCAAATTTATATAGACATACTAGTCAACCTCGTATGTGTAAACACACGACGACATGGGGCTTAAGGGATGGCGCCATTAGGGCAGTGAACGAGCAACAAAAGCTCACAGCATACTCGACGCTGTCACGGCACAGTGGCGACGCCATGCCCTATAAGGCATGGAGCTAGCATCAAAGATAGGGTTTTTAACCGCATTTCACCCATATCTTGAACACTTGAAACCAATTCCATACACATCTAACCAAACATACATCCCACTAGAACTCAAGTTTGATCAATTCTAAGAGAGAAAAGAGAGTTCCTAGTAATTTAGAGTGAAAATAGAGAGTACATAGTGGATTTGCACAAGGAGGATAACTAGGGCATTTAATTACGGATTTGATTCGAGAGAGCAATAGGGTTTTAGTTTGTGTGCAAAGTGAGTGGACTTGGATTGATAGAGACTTGGATAAGTATTTTACATCGAAAAGTAGTCTGACATTTAGGTAAATTTACAATTTCATTAGTTATGCTTTAAGATTTTTTAGAAGTTTTGATGAAATTGCATGAATTGTGGATCTAAGGTTATTAGATAGGAATGTAAAGTTATGTGAATGTTGAGCATCAATGTGGCTTATAGATACCTAGTATATGTCTTTTGCATTATTTGGCATATGAATGATCTTTGTGAATGAATATTTTGATTCTAGGTGATTTAAAGACTCGTGTTGTTAGTTGTGGTGTTATGGGAAATATTGAGAAAATGCCTAGAACGAGAAGCCAAGCAAGTCAAGTTAGTGAAGTGAGACCAAATGATTACGAGGCATCATCCTAAAGAGACCCTAATAAGTAGGAAACTAAGTCATTTAAGTCTAAGTACTACATTAGCAGATAGGCTAATGATAGATATGATGTCATTGAGCATAGAGAATTCATTTGTAGGAGAGAAATTAATTTGTCAGCTAAGTATGATAAGAGAGTAAACAATTTCATCAGGCAACAAGGTTGGGAACAATTCACTCAAGACTATTGGGAGAACAAGGTTAAAGGAGTGAGTGAAATTGTATATGAATTTTATGCCAATGCAAAATTTACCAAGAAGGGTGGCCAAGTGAAGGTGAGAGGGGTATTTGTCATTGATTCTAAATCAAGTGCTATGTTTTTCTTGGTTGTTGAGAAATTTGGTCAAAGAAAATAGCATACTATTAGGTAGGTGTTTAATGGTATTAAAAATCCATTTTATTTGTGCATTAGTTATGCAATTGCATTGTTAGATTACTAAAACATGTCATTCATTGAATTATGAAAGTAGTTCTTGTATCTAGGACTATGATATGATAGAGATGAGCGCGACATATGAGGTTATTAGATTCCCGGGGTTGTTGGGATCTCACCACTAAATTTTGCAACGTACAGGGTATGGGACCCGGGGTTATTGACAAGTATGCATCACATGTGAGAAACACTTATGAGTATTTATGTGATGAGCATTTGAGAGAATGTAAAGGCATTCATGAGATTGATTATGCCCTAAATAGTGTAATAAGGCTAACGTGATGTAACACACGACTAATTGGCCTAAGATCATTACTGCTTAGTCGAGTGTCAATTTTATATTGTTTAACTGAATATTTTATAGCATGATTCTTTTTCAGCATAACCGCTATTCTTATGTTTTTAGATACTTGTTTTATATTTGGAAATATGGATAAGTATCTCTTAGTGTTACTTTCTACTTTTTTTGTACTCGTCGTCCTTTTTATGATGAAAGGTATAGATCCTTCGAGTAGCAGACCGGGCTAGGAGAATATCAAAAACTACCTTTGAGTCACTAGAGTGTTACTACCTCTGATATTGTAGGTTCTTCATTTTGTTGTATGACTTAATATATGTCTTTTAAACAATTTTCAAGATGTAAACTATGGGTTGTGAAATGGTTACCAGACTAGACACGTGTTGACATATCGTTATCATTGATTTGTTATACATATGCATGTGATTTATGTTTCCTGTTTTCCACATGTCTAAGTTCTATGTTAATGGTTTCTAATAATTTGTTAAGGCTTTCGCTAAATAAGAATAAGTTATAGCAATTTTAATTAATTAAATTCTAAATTATTAATGAATACAAGAACGGTGAAATGCTTATTTTGAAAGTAACTAATAAGGAGAAAAGTTTGAAAAGGCTTACCAATATGTTGTTAAGCTCTACGTGGTCGATGTTAGGGCTCAATGAAGGAATTAGGCCAGACGATGCCCTAATTCGAGAAGGGGATCGTCACAGTTGGTATCAGAGCTAACTTTCTCAATAAGCAATGTGTAAACTTGATATAACATACAAGTTTTATTTGTGGAAACCAGATGATCCTTGCCTAGAAACCATTAGTTGGGACGAGAATGAAAGTGAGTTGGGGATTTTTATATCATTTTAGTTTCTATGTATATATACATATATATGTGCTATTCTACGTAGTAGTTGATTTGAATTCGCTGCCAACTTGTAAACACCGATTGCTGATTCACGTGATAACAAGGATGCATATGCGGATGATTTGCAAAGGCTATCTGACCGAGTTGCAGCTCAGGTACTATAGTTAACTGACTTTATTGCCATTATGACAACTCGTTTTACACCACCAGCACAAACATCGGCCCCAACTACTACTACTCCTCCCACATCAACGACGCCAGAGCTTCTTACTATGTCACCAGTAGCTCCAGTAGTACAAAATACACTAGTAGTGGCAGGACTGGCCGCAAAGACAATTGGTACGCTGTCTCCTACTACCACAACTGCTAGTTCACCATCCAAGATTTAGTTGGTGAAGGATTTCATCACATTGAGGCTAGTGCATTTTGATGGACAACGAGATTTTGAGAAGATTAAGAAATGAATATTGTGCTAGGAGAAACTGCACAGAGTTTTGAGGATTAAGGATAGAATTTGAGCTGAGCTTTCATCGTATACACTATAGATAGACGTTGACGTTTGATAGCGTGTGACGATAGCTTTTGATTGTGATTTTGAGTCATGTGATGCATTCAAGAGGAAGTTCTATTAGTAGTACTATCTACCTGCGGTGATGAAGAGGTTGAGGAAGGAATTTATGAATCTGAGACAACGAGATCATGAGTCGGTAATGAGCTACAGAGACAAATAAGGTTATATAAGGCAGTTTGTTAGGGATATAGTGAGAGATGACTCTAAGGATGTGTATCATTTCAAAGATGGACTGAGGCTAGATATATGATTATGATCATTTCAGGTGTCGAGAATCTGGGTGAGATATATGAACGTGCACTTTCTCGCGAGACCTATTATTTGAACATAGTTGTCAATGGAACACCATTGGGAACAACATTATCATTTGAAAAGGTTACAAAGTTTGAAATGATGAGACAGAGTGGCGAAGGATAGAGGAGATGGGAGAGAAGTTTTCAGGGATCAATGACAGCCATGTTGGTTGTACCCTACGCATCATATCGTACTCTACTGTAGACTATAGTTAGTAGACCCCATTGCCACCACCTGTCAGATCAGCTTTGCCAGCTCCTACTTTACAAGCATTTCCAGCACCACTGCTTCACGTCAGTAGCAACATGGTGGTAAAGGACGAGGCAGAATTAGAGGTAGAGACTAAGATGGTTTCCGACAGGGGTAGGGACAAGCACAGACTCAGGATTAGGCATAATGTCAGTGGAGGCTGATTATTTGCTATAGGTATGAGTATGTTAGGCACATGTGACACGTGTCAAGTGTGCACATAGTTTCTCATATTTTTTATTATTTGTAGTAGTGGTAAGTAGAATATCGTCTCCATAGGGATTTTACAAACTTCTAAGGAAAGTATTTTTATTTTTATTTTCTTAATTTATTTAATATAATTAAAAGGGAATTGAAAAACTAAATAACTAAAAACTATGACTACTAACGTAATTAACAAAACTAACTAAACTAATTCAAACAATTCAGTGCAAGCTTAATTAAACGAAATTCAAATTTAATATAATATAAATATCTAAACAAACCCACAACTAAACAATGTAATATACTTGAATTGCATTCAAATACTAGAACATAACATTACTTCGTAACATAGTTATAATTATATCACATAGAATCTTGAAATCATTAAATCCTAATTCATAATAGGTTAATAGCCTTTAGCAAGCCATTGATTTTCCTATATTTAATGGAAAATAGTCATATCCTTATCATTGTAAATCTACCTATGGGGTAAAACACAATAAAATAGAAATGCTATAGCAATAACACTTAATGAAAATCATGTCTAATCCAAACCAAATATTAATCAGAATATGTCAATCAATAACCAACTAAGAACACAATCACCTAGAATATCCACTCAGGTAATTTGGCCCTATAGATTAATCCTAGTTACTACTATTATAATTGTTGTCAATAATCATAGACATAGATTCAAAAAATTGAATATCACAATGCATATTGCACACTATGCATACAATATCAATCATCATTAGTTTTAATACGCAAAACCAACTTATTAAAATTGTGATTGTTGTGTATGATTAGATTTAAAGCATTTAGAACAAAATTCATTAAGTATAACTATATAGCAATCCAAAGTATATACATGTTTAGAGTTTGTTTAGATTAATAAACAACTCACTCATGCTGGAAATACATAACGCAATAATATAATTGAAAGAAATAATTAAATAAATACTTTTATTAAAATAAATGAATCTCTAATGTTGCTTCAAACATAAACTCAATAAAAAACTAACTTGCGACTTTATTTAACTTGTAAAAAGAAAAGAGGGGCATTAATTTCAAAGCATGAGGGTCCTATTTATAGTTTCCTAAGCCATACAAATTATAGATAAACTCAAATTCTTCGTATTAATCTAAAAAATTAGTCACTGGCCTCAACAAATTGTCAACGGATCCTTTGTTGTTCAGAAATCGCTGAGTTAATCACTAAAAATATATCTTTGTGCTCGAACGATTCATCTAGAGATTCCTTTGTAAATTTCAATTCGTTAGTGAATCGTTAGACTTTCCTTACTTCCAATTTAAGCAGTGATTTATGTGTATTCTCGTATCGTTGTCTCTGTTCTTTAGTTAATTGTTTTACTCTTCTGCCTTTTTCTTCCATTTCTTCATTTTTTCAAATTAAGTCTTGAAATCTTAAAAAAAAAGAATACCCAGTGTAATATCATCATTTTCATCTAAAACCATCATAAACTACACTGTCAAACATGAATAATTATTAACTTGCACGTACCCCCAAACTCAGTACTTTACTGTCCCGAGCAAAGGAATACTTTCGATCGTATTCTCTTTTCATTCTTTATATCATGATTTCAATCTAATTCATCATAATTTTAAATAATAAAAGTTTTAATGATCTTCAAATATAAACATATTACCTATGAGTAAATAGAAGTAATAATAGAATATAATGATTTTAGAAAAAAAACATCCCTTAATGACAACTCAACCACCCAATGCAATACCCATTAGAACTTAAAGTTCAATCAATACCAAGGCCAGTACACGATATAGGTTTTCTCAATTTTCACTAACAGGCATCAAGCTTACAATGATTAATGTTGAATCTCAAAACACAAAAACCACTAAATTAGTCTTAATTTAGAAAATACTTTACAATAGCACCACAATCAAAATCAATAGGAATTTTGCCAAGATACCAATGAATATATCATTTAAAACGTGTTAGATTAAAAAATATTTCACTCAACCTTAGCTTCAAGCACTCGAACTAAATCTTTTCTTTGAAGAGTTTAAGAACACCCGTCTTTTTCATCTCTCATTTTTTTCTACTTCATCCTTATTATTATTTCTTTATTATTTTTATTTGACTATAGATTCCTTACTCCATTTCATATGGAATATATAGGACTCTCTATATATTTGTAAACTCTTGTTAGCACTTATTACTACTGTCCATTAAATTTTAAGAAAGTATTATTTCTAACTTATAGAAATTCATGGGCTTCTAACACATTTCTTCTTTCAATTATGGCACAATAATTTTCTATATATATTGTAAAAATATCTAATCAATAGCCTTTGTATCACAATATTCTTATAAATTTGTCTTGTTCATCTTATATTATTGTTTCGATCTTCTACCCATTATCATGACTAACACAAAGCAATTAATCCCTTTAAACTCATCATGTACATACATCAACTAGTAAAGTTTATAAAAAAAGATATAAAAAATATTTTGATTCCTTCTATCATAGAATTCACTTGGGTAATAAAAACATCACTTCCATTTAAAAATCTATTATATATTCATTACATTATATTCCTAACTAAAAATAAAGTAAAATGAAATTCATACTTACTTGACTTCAGAAGAAATTTGAAGATTTTCATCAACTAACTTGAATATCGGATCAAAAGTTCGAGTTTTGCATCAATTCCGAACTTATCTTCTACATTTCTTTTCTTCCCTTGTTTTCTTTGCTATCATTGTCATACTTCACCCAAAATACTCTCAAAATCATTCCAAACCTTATCCTTAAAGTTAAGAAATTAAGTCGGGTTTTCAACAAAACAAATACAACTAGTGAAGTATAAATAAATTGATATAATCATAAATTGGATAATTAATATATAAAGTTAGTATAGGAATTTACATTAAACATAATGCATTAAAAATATGAATAATCATCACCAATATATATCAAATGTACCATATCACCATATCAAATGTATCACATGAAATCACATCACCAAGCATAGTATCAAAATAGTATATCATTAGCATAGGTCACATAGTATCATCACCACAGTTACATCCAAGACCTTACACATCATCACTCAGAAACAAATGAGATTAAGTACAATAAAGAAGAGACTTGTTTTTCTTAATTTACTACTATAAATCATAGAAGAGTCTTGTTTTTCTTAACTCACCGACTAGTGTTGGACATTTTCAAAAGAGATATTTAGTCCCACATTGGATAGAAACTTCAAGTTTAAAGAGTATATATATATATATACTCTTGCACTACAGTGTATGTAAAATAAAAACACAAGTGTTGTGCAAAGTAAGCCACACGTGCGCTCGCGCACGGGGCGCGACGCATATGGCGCATTTTAGGCGCTTTTATACTTAGCACTTGGCACGAGGCACATACACGTGTGTGTATATGTGTGCGAGCTAACCATGGGTAAAACTTTTCACCATTAATTTTTTTACCATTTTCAAAATTACAATGTGGGTAGTTATTAGATTGACCAACTCAAGCATTAAAAGGCCAGTTAATAAACCCATTCAATACTTGACTAAGTGGGAGCAGTTGAAACTGCTCCACTACTCCACTACCCCCATTTTCTCTCTAACTGGTCTTAACCAGTGTTCTATAAGAGAAGAGGTTTGGAGAGGACGAAATCATCTCGAAATTAACCAGCATTTGCTCTTGTTTTCATATTTCACTACTACAAAATGAAAGTTGAGCTTGCTTCATCGTATCCTTTAGGATATTTGCTGACTCTTGCAGTGTAAATAGCAAAACTTCCTTTAGGAAAGTGATAGTGTTACACGCTATGAAGTCATTGCAAATCCCTCTGCTTTAACAATCTAAAGGAAGTTTTCTGTCGTTGCAATGGATTCGTCAATCAAAGAGCTGTCGGCTAACAATGTGAAGCTGGATCGCTTCGATGGAGGCGATTTCTTGAGGTGGCAGAAGCAAGTGCATTTCTTGCTGGTGGCGCTTCATCTGGTGTATGTTCTGGATACACCCAAGCCTGTGGAGTCCGATGATGAAACTGTCGAGCAAATTAGGAAGAGGCAAAAATGGGAGACGGATGACCACACCTGCAGAGGTCACATTCTGAATGCCATAAAGGACTCACTGTTTGACCTCTACCATGACGTCCCCTCTGGCAATGAGCTGTGGGAGAAACTGGAGGCAAAGTACCATAAGGAGGTTGCGACAAGTAAAAATTTCTCATATCAAAGTTTATTAATTTTAAAATGGTTGATGAAAGGTTTGTTATGGAACAATTTCGTGAAATTAAAAGGATTAGCAATAATTTCTCTCAACACAATCTTGTCATGGATGAAACAATTGTTGTGTCTTCTATTATTGATAAATTGTCCCATCTTGGAAGGAGTTCAAATGAACTCTTAAGCATAAAAAAGAGGACGTAACTCTTAATGAACTAGCTAACCATCTTCGTGTGGAAGAGGATTGTCGCATGCAGGAAAATGAAAAAAGTGCTGAATGCTCAAGAGTTTTCAAAGGTGTATGTGATGGAGGCAGCAAAGTTCAAAAAGCCCCTGTTGAACAGGCCTAACAAGCCTGGTAGTTTCAAAAAGTCTGCTGGTTCGGAAAAATCGAACTACCAAAACCAGAATCAAAGGAAGCAGAAAATCGCTTGTTGGTTCTCGTGAGAAAGATGACCACTTCAAGTCTGAATGTTATCATTGGAAGAAGAAGCAAAGAAAACATCATGCTTCCTCCGGCGCTGCAAAAGGTGCAGGAAACGACAATGATGATCTCATTGCTATGATTTCTGAAATCAACGTCGTTGAAGATGACATGGCTTGGTGGGTTGATTCTGGTGCTACTCGACACGTATGCAAGAACAAGAGGTTCTTCAAGACCATGGAGGCAGTAAATGAAAATATTGTCTTGTACATGGGAAATGATGCTACTATCATCGTTAAAGGCATAAGTAGTGTTGATCTGAAATTTACTTCTAGCAAAATTGTAACACTCACTAATGTGTATTATGCACCAGAAGTGAGGAAGAATCTAGTGTCGGGTAGTCTTTTGAATAAGTTTGGTTTTAGGCTTGCATTTGAAGCTGACAAATTTGTACTAACAAATGGAGGGGTATATGTAGGAAGGGTTATGCTTATGAGGGCATGTTTAAGCTCAATGTAATCGCTTTATCTAATAAGAATATTTTTCTGCGTATCTTATTGAGTCTCCTTTATTTTTATGGCATCATAGATTAGGACATGTTCATTTTAGAAAATTATATGATGTGGTAAATCTGGAATTACTGCCTTATTTTGATAAATATGAAGGAAATTGCAATGCATGCATGAAAACAAAAATAACTAGAAATCCATTTCCTAATGTTGAAAGAAATTCAAAGTTGCTTGATTTAATACATTCAGATGTATGTGACATACATAGTACACCATTAATAGGAGGCAATAAATATTATATAACATTTATTGATGATTATAACAAGTTCTGTTATGTTTATTTATTGCATTCTAAAGATGAGGCAATGGTTAAGTTTTAGGCCTATAAGGCAGAAACCGAATTGCAATGTGAGACCTTTATAAAATGTTTAAGGTTTGATAGGGGAGGAGAGTACTATGATCCAAAGTACTTTGAATCCACTGGAATAGTCCATGAGACTACTGCCCCTTATACACCACGACAAAATGGTGTGGTTGAGCGTAAAAATCGTGTTCTAACCAAAATGATTAATGATATGCTATCAAACTCTGGTTTGAGTAGTGGATTTTGGGGAGAGGCATTGCTGACTACATGCCATATTTTGAACAGAATTTCACAAAAGAGGAATAAAGTCACCCCATATAAACTTTGGAATAAGCAAAAACCAGATGTTAATTATTTAAGAGTTTGGGACTGTAGCGCAGTAGTAAAATTACCTAAACCCAAAAAGAGGAATTTGGGTGAAAGGGGAGTGGAGTGCATATTTATTGGATATGCACAACACAGAAAGGCATATAGGTTCATGGTAATTGAGCCTAATAATTCAATTTCAGCAAACACTGTAATTGAATCAAGAGATCCAATCTTTGATGAGAAAAGATTTAAATTTGTTCCCTAAAGTATTCCTGAAGAAAACCAAAAAGGAAAGGAAGTCATAAAAATAGAAAATGACAAAGAAATAGTAGAAGTTCCTAAACTTGGAATGAGCAAACGAGCTCGAAAAATTAAGTCATTTGGTTATAATTTCTATACATTCCTAGTTGAAGGAAGTAGACAAACAATAACTAGACAAATTCCGTATTGTTTTAATATAGAGGCTGATCCTCAAACAGTAGAGGAGGCGACGAAAGAAAGAGATGCATCTTTCTGGAAAGAGGCATTAAATGATGAGATGGATTCAATAATGAGAAATAAGACTTGGAAGCTAGTTGATATACCTCTTAGGTGTAAACCCATTAAATGCGAATTTCTCTTCAAAAGGAAAAGAAGAGTTGATGGATCCATTGAGAAACACAAAATGAGACTGGTTGCTAAGGGTTTCACCCAAAAACATGGAATAGACTATTTCGATACTTATTCACTAGTAGCTAGAATTGCTATTATCAGATTGCTTATTGCAATTGCAGCTATAAACAAGCAGGTCATCCACCAAATGGACGTCAAAACACGGTTCATACATGGAGAATCGGATGTGGAAATATACATGGAACAACCTGAAGGGTTCATAATGCCCGGTCATGAAAATAAAGTGTGTAGATTGCGAAAATCATTGTATAGTTTAAAGCAAGCACCAAAACAGTGGCACCAAAAATTTGACCTGGTTGTACTTGCTTATGGATTCAGAATAAATGAATCTGAAAAATGAGTATATAGTAAGTTTGATGAAAGAGGCAATGGTGTCATTATCTGTCTTTATTAGATGACGTGCTAATTTTTGGAACTGACTTGGAACAAGTTCAGTTGACCAAAAGGTTTCTTTCAAGCAAGTTTGAAATGAAAGATATGAGGCAAGCTGATGTCATTCTCGGAATTTAGATTGTAAGAGATGAGGGGAGTATTACTCTAACTCAATCTCATTATATTGAGAAAGTTCTCAATAAATTCAATCATTTGAATTGTGCCCCTGTTTCCACCGCGCTAGATTCAAGTATTGAGCTAGTGAAAAATACAGGCAATCCAGTTTCACAACTAGAGTATTCTAGATTAATTGGATGCTTAATGTATGCAATGACATGCACTAGGCCAGATATTGCCTTGGCAATAGGCAAGTTGAGCAGATTTACAACTAATCCAAGCGAGTTGCATTGGTTTGCAATTCGAAGAGTTTTGAACTATCTGAAGAAAACAATTAACTATGGTTTATGCTATAGTGGATATCCTTCGGTCTTAGAAGAATTTTCATATGCAAGTTGGATTGTAAAAGATCAAAATCATGCATCTACAAGTGGGTGGATTTTCACGCTTGCTGGAGGTGAAATCTCGTGGGCTTCAAAGAAGCAAACTTTAATGGTTAGTTCTACTATGGAATCAGAGTTTATTGTGATGGCCTCGGCTTCAAAAGAAGCTGAATGGCTACGTGAATTATTACATGAGATACCATTATGGCTTAAATCGGTAGCTCCAATCTCTATTCATTGTGATAATGAGGCCACATTGGCAAGGGCTTATAGCCAAGTGTACAATGGTAAATCCAGACATATTATGGACTGAGACACAGTTGTGTCAGAGAATTGATAACAAGTGGAGTTATCACGATTGACTATGCGAGATCTAGTCAAGACTTGGCAGATCCCCTTACTAAAGGATTGTCAAGAGACTTGGTGAATGAAACATCAAGGGGGATGGGTCTCAAACCCATGAATTACAGGTCACCAATAGTGGAAACTCAACTCGATGCCTAACATTACGTTAAGTCTTGAGTTCAATGCAGTCAAAATTCATTATAAGTGTGACTGTGAGCACTAAATTTTAATACCCATCCCAAGGTTGTTAGTGCTCGGTACCTGCATGTAAAGAGAGGAGGTTGAGATGATCTGTCTTATAAAGTTGCATAAATTACGGGGGTACTAGAATGGAGACTACCTATGTGGATATGAAGTGCGATTGCTTCAAGGAGTTCAAGGGCTTCGCTCCAAAGACATTCACGAGAAGATACATGACACAAGGCCAATGTTGAATGTGTCAAGATATTTATGGCTATTTGCTGGTGTAAGTTATATGCGTGATATGTTTATGCTACATATCGAATAGAATCATTGGTTCAAAGTTTATCTACCATGTAATTCGGATATGATGTAATGAACTTTTCATAAATTAGTGGTTCAAATCGCAAGATACTATTATTTATGCATATAATGTTTGAGATTTCGTGGATTAAATGATCTGATTATTTTGAAAATGACCGGGAATTGTTAAACATTTTTCAAAATAAATGTTTAGTCCCACATTGGTTAGAAACTTCAAGTTTAAAGAGTATATATATATATATATATATATATATACTCTTGCACTACAGTGTATGTAAAATAAAAACACAAGTGTTGTGCAAAGTGAGCCACAAGCGCGCGTGCATTTTAGGCGCTTTTATAGGCGCACTTAGCACTTGGCACGAGGCACATGCGCGTGTGTGTATATGTGTGCGAGCTAACCATGGCTAAAACTTTTTACCATTAATTTTTTACCATTTTCAAAATTACAATGTGGGTAGTTATTAGATCGACCCACTCAAGCATTAAATGGGCAGTTAATAAACCTATTGAACACTTTACTAAGTAGGAGCAGTTGAAACTGCTCCACTACTCCATTACCCCATTTTCTCTCTAACTGGTCTTGACCAGTGTTCTATAAGAGAAGAGGTTTGGGAAGGAAGAAATAATCTCGAAATTAACCAGCATTTGCTCTTGTTTTCATCTTTCACTACTGCAAAGTGAAAGCTGAGCTTGTTTCATCGTATCCTTTAGGATATTTGCTGACTCTTGCAGTGTAGAGAGCAAAACTTCCTTTAGGAAAGTGGCAGTGTTATACGCTTTGAAGTCATTGCAAATCCCTCTGGTTTAACAACGAGTTAGGTGATCTTTGTTATAAATGCAAATCACTGACAAATCGCTGACCTGAAATTACACTAAAAACTTTGCAAATTGAGAACGATTTTTGTAGCGAATTCCAGTACAAATTGGATTCATTGGGAAATCGCTGGCCTATTTTATCTGTTTTTTTCAATTTAATTGGTTTTCCCCTATATTTATGACATATATATCCAATAAAAAGGTAAAATTATTCAAAATTATCAAAATCTGACTATGATTTGTACTGATTAATAATTTCATTATTATAAATAACTAACGTAAAAATTAATACATAAAGACAATATAATATGGAAAGATATTGGCTCCATCAACCCCCTCATATGACATTAGTTCAGAATTAAATTCCTAAAATATCCCCATTATAAGAGTCAAAAGTTGAGAGAATAAAAACAGCTAACTAATCCTAATACTAAAACTGAAAGTAAAGATCGAGTATGAACTGCCTCCAATAAGCGTTTTGTTTACTTTCGTTTGCTCGACTGAACCACGCAATTCTAAACTGGTTCTATAAACTTAAATGTAGGATTTTCCACTCTAGTGCCATTTCATAAAGTTGTTTAATGCGTGTCAAACACGTCAATAAAGTAATTTACCTAAACCAGCTATTTTGTAGAATAGTGACAAAGGGTCGATCCCACGAAGATTGGTAGTCTTTCTAAGGTCAAAAACAATAAAAAAAAGAAATTGGGGGTTTTAATTAAAATTATTTAACTAACTAATCTAAATAAACTAAATAAATGAAATAATTAAAATAACTTTCAATGGTCTCAAGAAAACACCTAAGTCTACTATTCCACAAATTAGAATCAAGATTCAATGGCATATCATGGTCTTCAATCTTTCCCAAAAATTATTAATTTAAATTCTCTTATATTAGCTATAGAAAACTGACATCTGTCGAAAATTCCTAATTCCCCTAATCTCGATAGTCAGGACGTCTGCCACTAATTAATTCTCTAATTAATGCATAACCCTAGACATCCGTCAATCGGGTTTAACACACTAACCGCAATTATAAGGATCTGTGGGAATATTAATTCTAAATAACCGAATCACTTCCGCTTCTGGTTTAACCTAGATTCAATTATTGCAAACTCAAGAACTGAAAGGTTTTTACGGAAAACATGTGAGTGTTCGTTACTTTATTGGTCCAAAAGTACAATTACGGATACAATCGGTCCAAATAACTATAGATTGTTCACCTAAAAGCATGCAATGGTCACATACATACCGAAGATCTAAACCATATTCCTTAAAATCAACAACGAAATATGAGAAATTAAATTAAATTAAATAAAAATCATAGATCTCACAAGTTATGCCATGAATCAAGAATCCCGACTTGTTTCCCCTCTTACCTAGGCAAGGATTAGATTAGCCAGATAAGATGTCGAGAGCCTCTGGCATTCCAAAATATAAAAATCGTTCTCCTAATAGTACCTAAGTTCCTAATATATAAAACTACTAAAAATTGGTCCGGGAGGTAAGAGAAACTAATTTTGGGGGTTGGTCTCGTAACACGTGCACCGAGGATGACCCGAGGACTGTTGGGTGTTCAATTTAGAAGTCAGGACACGTGTCAGCTGCCTATTGGCGGAGTTTCTTTTGAGGCGCTGACGTGGTGCATTCGGATTGGTCGTTGGCAACCGGAGTGACGTGTTGGGGCATGGAGGACCAACACTTGTCATGCTAAACCTCTGGTTAAGGAATCGTACAAATCGTGCGAAAATGATAGCGCCTGTGCATAACCGCATCTTAAGTAAAATGAATGGCTGATAAGATGAATCGAGAATTCTTGGGACGTGCTGTGTTGGTCGAGCTGACGTGGCAACGTCTCATTGGCGAGAATCTGCTGGTGACATGTTAGGACGAGTAGGACTCTGCCACGTGGCAGCTGGGTGAGGGAAAATGATGGTTTGTGAGGACGAGCTGGACATGTTGGAAGACACATGAACAAGTTGGTCCAATGAAAACACGACACCTGGCGCTTTTGGTCACTACTCCATCAACTGCGTAGTACGTAACTCGAGGCAAATCTTTCGACACTTGATCATTACATGTAAATACTCCATTTCGACTATTTTTTGCCCCGGATTCAACTGCGCACTCTGTTTCACCTAAAAATGACCAATAAATAGAATTAAATATATATTTTAGAGACTTTATATATTAAATACATTAAAATAAACTACTAAAAACATATAAATACCAACTTATTATGGTTGCTCGATCATGCACTTTAAAAGTGATTGTCTTGTTCAAAGTATCCATAACAGCTTACAAAGTGGCAAAGAAAGGTCGTATTAAGATTAATGGAGGATCTTCATTGATGAAGTGTGGCATAACCAAAAAGTCTATGGGAATAATGTACTTGTCAATTTGAGCTGGTAAATTAGTAACCATTCCTATTGATTTCATTGAATAACCGTTTGGTAGAGGAATTTTTTAAGAAACAAGTATATCCAACTCCAATTGAGTGTGGAGAAAGAAATAAATTGGTATGTAGTTTGATCTAGAATAGCCTTAAAATATCAAGTCCATTTAAGTTTTACGTATTTAAGTTTTATGTTTATATATATATATATATATATATCTTGGATCATCAAGCTTGACAATTGCTAGATTCTTCTTTTTCTTCTTCTTATTCTTCGTAACTTTAAACTCCTCCATTTTAAAACCATTCTCAACATTGTTCAATTGTTTAACTCTTTATTCTTAAGTTATTATTTTTTCATTTGAAGTATCTTCAACTCGTTCATTCTTTGTCATAATGTTTTTTTCTTCCATTGTTACTGCATTAATGACATATACTTCAGCTTTTAAATTATGATGATTTAATTCTAAAGATTCATTATCATTAGTTTGTTCATTACTAGATTCATCGGAATTTTCATAGACATCTTCATGATTAAAAATGAAAAGTGATAATTTTGTTTTCAAATTTCATAGATATTGTTCCTTCAAAGATATCTAACTTTGTTTTTGCTGTTTTAAGAAATGGTCTTCCTAAAAGTATAGGTGAGGATTTAGATGATACTGAGTCTCCCATTTCTATAAAATAGAAGTCGGCTGGAAATACTAAGTCATTTATTTTTACTAAGACATCTTCTAGTAAACAATAAGGTTTAATAAATGTGTTATCAGCTAAAGTAAGATTAATAATATGTGTATTAGTCAATGAACCTATTTTTAACGAGTCATATAGTTTAAGTGACATAATATTAATTGATGCCTTAAGATCACACATAAAAAATCTATAAATGAAGTTCCTAATGCAATAGGAATTCCGAACATTCCAGGACCGAAATATTTATCAAGTATTTCTTTTTAATTAAAGCAGGCACCTTTTGTCCTAAGTTTTCTTTAGATTCTTCTAAAAATTTATCCTTTGATTCAGAGAATTCTTTCGAAACTTTATCATAATTAAAAATTGCATGATTGATTCCATCAATGATTTATTGATTTCTATTTTCCTAAATGCTTCAAGAATGTTTTCATTGTTTTCTTCCTCCCTAGGATCATCTAATCGTTATGGAACGGTAAAATATAAATACATATCTTCATTCAAATTATAAGAAATCTTATTATTTTCATCCTTATCAATTATTTCAGACTTTTGTAAAAAAATTTAATATGCTTCAAATGTGGCTAAATAACTTAAGTATAGCCTTTAAGGAAAATGTGTATATTTAAATTGTTCGGCCATCCATTATCTAGTATGCATGAAATTAGTCATCATTTCATCTTCTTCTTCTTATTCTTCAATAGTTGTATCTATTTTCATTTTCTTAATACTTTTTTAGGTATCTTTTTAGGTATATGTCTGTCTTTCTCATTATCACTAAATAAAGCATTAACTTGTGTTTGACTAGTAAGAACATCTTAAGTGGGTGCTTTAGTTTGATTAATGAATGTATTAAGTTGTTGGTTCATTTGACTTAATTAATTTTTCAATTCATTAATATCACTTTTTAAGACTTGGATTATTTAATCTTGCTCCTTGTTTGAATTTTCTAATTGAATGGTTCTTTCAATCCATGTAGGTGGCCTAAACCTTAGATAACTCTAGTTATTTAGACCATTTCCTATATTTGGTTTTTGATAATTTGTATAGTCATTAGAGTTACAATTAGGTTTAGTGAATTCCCCATAATGGTTCATAATCGCATTAGCTTCTTCAATTTTGATTTCTTGCATTAAAGGGCATTCATTATCAAGATGATTATTATTATTACAAAAAACACAAGGTTTCACTTGGATTGATCTATCTTTTAATAATAGCTTATCCATGCTTTTTAGTTCATCGGTTTTATCATCTAATGTATTTATTTCTTTTCTTGTCTTACTAAAGTATCTCCTTTGTGGGTCTATTTTTTTCACCATATTGCTCAGATTATTTAGCCATTTTGTTAATATCTTTTATAGCTAAAATTTGTGTTAGTTCGAATAAAGACCCTCTACACATTATGTCTAAAAATCTTCGTTCTATGTGGTTTAATCCTTCATAAAAATATTGCACTAAAGCTCTTTATGTAAATCCATGTTATAGACATAATGAGATCAATCTTTGAAACCTATCCCAAAACTCACCAAAGGTCTCCTCAGTTTCCATCCTAGCATTACTAATTATTTGTCTTTGTAAACCAATTTTACGTACTAGGACGTATTTATCTATAAAAGCTTGTAACATTTCAGACCAAGTGGTTATGGAATTTGAAGGAAGATAGAAAAGCCAATCTAGAGCTTGACCTTTTAATGAAGAAGGAAAAGCTTTCAGTTTAACATACTCAAGTTCTACATCCTTAAGCTTCATTACATTATATATATATAGTCCCTAATAAATGCCTCAGGATCTTCATCATCTTCAAAATGAAAGTGTGGTAAAGATTTGATGAGTCCTAACTTTAATTCAAAGTCAGGGAATTCTATAGGTAAAGCAATACACATTAGTTCATAAGACGCTACATTTTTATCATACTGCCTAAAACTAAATTCTTGCTCTTCTTCCATCATATTATATGACATACAACAAGAAAGATTCCTAAGAAATTATATTAAGATCTCCAGCAACAACGCCAAAAATCGTGCATAATAGTTTCTCATTTTTTCCTAGTATTTGTAGTACTAGTAAGTGGGATATCTTCTCTACAAGGATTTTGCAAACTTCTAAAGAAAGTGTTTTTTTCTTTTATTTTCCTTAATTTGGTTAATCTAATTCAATGGGAATTGAAATACTAAATAACTAAAAACTATGAATACTAACTTAATTAGCCAAACAAACTAAAGTAATTCAAATAATTCAATGTAAACTTAATTAAACGAAATTTAAATTCAATATAATATAAATATCTAAACAAATATCTAAATAAACACCCACTAAACAATGTAATATATTTGGATTGCATTCAAACATTAGAACATAACACTACCGCATAGCCTAGTTATAATTATATAACATTGAATCTTGGAATCATTAAAAGCCTAATTCATAATAGGTTGATAGCCTTTAGCAAGCCATCGATTTTCCTATATTTAATGAAAAATATTCATATCCTTATCATTGTAAATCTACCTATTAGATAAAATGCAATAAAATAGAAATACAATAGCATTAACAATTAATGAAAATCATGTCTGATCTAAACCAAATATTAATCAGAATATGTCAATCAATAACCAATTTAGAACACAATCAGCTAGAATATCCACTAGGGTAATTTGGCCCTATAGATTAATCCTAGTTACTACTTTTATAATTGTTGTCAATAATCATAGACATAGATTCAGAAAAAACAAATATCACAATACAAATTGTGCACTATGCATACAATATCAATCCCCATTAGTTATAATATGCAAAAATAACTTATTAAAATCATGATTGTGTGTATGAATAGATTTAAAACATTAAGTACAAGATTTCTTAACTATAAATATATAGCAATCCAAAATATGTACATGTCTAGCGTTTGTTTAGATTAATAAACTATTAGCTCATGTTAAAAATAAACATAAACTTAATAAACACTAACTTATGGCTCTTACAAACTTGTTAAGAAAAAAATGGCCCTTAATTTCTAAGCCCTTGGGTCCTATTTATAGTTTCCTAAGCTATACAAATCATAAATAAACGCAAATTTTCGTATTAATCTAAAAACTCTTCACCGACCTCAGCGATTCGTCAATGAATCCCATGTTGTTCACAAATCGTTTAGTTAATCATTAGAAACATATTTTTATACTCCCCGATTCATCTGGTAATTCTTTATAAATTCCAATTTGCTGGCAAATCGCTAGACCTTCTCTACTTTCGATTTAGGCAGCGATTCATGTGTAATCTCGCATTGATGGCTCATCGTTGGCTCTGTTCTTTAATTGGTTGCTTTGCTTTTCTTCTTCTTTTTTATATTTCTTCATTTTTTTGGATTAAATCCTAAAATCACAAAAATAAGAGAATACCCAGTGTAATATCATCATTTTCATTTAAAACCATCTTAAATTACACTATAAAACATGTCTAATTATTGACTTGTCAACTTGTTGAGAGGTTGTTCATAGCCGGTAGCAATTTACCCACAATAGAGTCGTGAGAGAGTTCATATGGTAGCTCAGCCAGATGCAGATGCCACACGAGGATTTATTGAGGGTACAGTTTTTTATTTGTAACAGAGATTTTTATGTCTTGTTTAATTCGGGTTTAACAATATCTTTCATTTCTGGTCGCATTATATGCATCCTGGGATTGACACCAATTAAAGTTAGTGTACACTTGGTTTTAAGTACCGCAATCGGTAATAGGGTTTATCCTAATTATCTTGTTGAGGGATTCCCAATAGAGATAGGCGGGGTAAAGTTACTTGCAGACTTCAGAGTGCTTCAGTTTCTAGATTTCGACGCGTTGTTAGAAATGGATTTGTTAGCAACGTATCATGCTCATATCAATTGTTTCAGTAAGATAATGATATTTGAGATCTCAGGGTTTTCGATGTTTACATATAGGTAGTGTACCGAGAACTGAGGGCAATAAAGTCGACATACGACTAATGGAGAGATGGAGACTTTAATATCATTACATATAGTAGCAGAAAGTCATGAACCTAAACTTGAGGAGATTCCGGTTAGGTGCGAGTTTCCAAACGTGTTTCCGGAGGACTTACCTGGTTTACCATTGCTGAGAGAGATAGATTTCATTATTGAGTTGGTACCAGGCACTAGACTTATTTCTATACCTCTATACAACATGGTTCCAAGAGATTTGGAGGAGTTGAGGTGTAAACTCCAGGCCAGAAGGGATTCACTCCTTCTATGTTACCAAAGGAGCACCCAACTTGTTTGTGAAGAATAATGATAGTACTTTGAGACTCTGTATCGACTATAAATAGTAGAACAAGGTCATAGTTAGAAACAAATATCTACTGCCACGTATTGATGACTTGTTTGATCAGCTGATAGGAACATTATTTTTCTCCAAGATAGACCTGCGATCAGGGTATCACCAGTTTAGGATCAAGAATGAAGATAGGTCCAAGACAACATTCAACACAAAATATTGACACTATCAATTTACGATCGTGCCATTTGGGACGACCAACGCCCCCGCCATGTTTTATGGATTTGATGCATAAGGTGATGAGACCATTTTTTGACAGCTTTGTGATAGTTTTCATCGATGATATATTGATATACTCGATGACTAAAGAAGATCATGAAAAACACCTCAGGGAGACTTTGTAGACTTAAAGGAGCATAAACTTCATGTCAAGTTCAGTAAGTGTGGATTTTGGCTATTAAAGGTCAAGTTTTTTGGTCATATTGTTAGAGCAGAAGGTGTTGTAGTGGATCCGGCCAAGATTCAGGCTATTATGGATTGGCCGGTGGCGATGTTAGTTATTGAGATTATGATTTTTTTTGGGTTGGCAGGATATTATCGTAAGTTCGTGAAGGATTTCTCGAAAATTGTTTCACCGATTACCAGATTGACCTAGAAGGACGTCGTGTTTGATTGCTGACCACCGCACTAGTATTAATGTTGCCAGAGGCTAGATAGGGATTCCTAGTATACATAGATGTTTTTCATACGGGTTTAGGTTGTGTATTAATACAAGACAAAGGCATAATGGCTTATGCATTCAGATAGCCGAAGATACATGAGAAGAAATATCCCACTCATGATTTAGATTTGGTAGCAGTGGTGTTTGCTCTAAAGATTTAGAGACATCATTTGTATGGAGAGAGGTTCACACTCTACACTGATCACAAGAGTCTAAAATACATCTTCACACAGAAAGAGCTGAATATGAGACAACTTAGATGGTTGGAATTTCAGAAAGACTATGACTTTTCTCTAAAATATCACCCAGGAAAAGCTAACATAGTTGTATATGCACTAAGTAAGGTACCATTTGGAGATGCAAGGTTGTTAGATGTCATATAACGCATAAGTATGAATTACTTGAGGCAGCAGCGATTATGAGTCAGTGAGTTATTCCTACAAACACTTGAGTGATGATATG
Source organism: Stephania yunnanensis (assembly GCA_039657365.1). Lineage (NCBI taxonomy): Eukaryota > Viridiplantae > Streptophyta > Magnoliopsida > Ranunculales > Menispermaceae > Stephania > Stephania yunnanensis. The sequence goes on from CM077580.1 coordinate 27,954,139, forward strand.
TGCATGGATAAGGTTACAAATGGTGTCTACATAGAGAATGTTAGATGGTCAAAGAGTTGACATCTTGTACCTAACATTTAGTGAGTTAGCCTAGAGTACTGATTGGACAGAGACAATGAATTATCGACTAAGATTCAGAAGCAGATTGTGGATATTGTTAATGGCAGAGCTGAAAGATGAGATTTCTGAGGAGTCACACCGTTCTCGATTCTCCATTCATCCAGGCAAGACCAAGATGTACCATGACATGAGGAGATATTTTTTGTGGCCTGGGATGAAGGCTGACATATTGGAGTTCATCAGGAACTGTAGGATTTGCCAGCAAGTAAAGGCTGAGCATCGTAGACATGGAAGATTACTATAGCCGCTCTACGATGGAAGGGGAAGACATTGTCATGGACTTTGTTAGGGGATTACCAAGGACTGCTAGACGACATAATTCTATCTAAGTAATTGTGGAGATATTGACGAAATCTACCCATTTCTTACTAGTCATAGCTCATTACACATTTGACCAGTTGAGCATATTGTTCAAGAGAGAGATTATCAGGCCGCTTGGGGTACCGTTGACTATCACATCAGACAAAGATATAATAAGTCACTCCTACTCATATATAGATGTGGGACTCGCATCGAGATACATGCACTAACTGAGGCGATGTGGCCGAGATGTATGTTAGATTTGTTGTGATGTATGTATAGTGTATTGTATATGTGTAGACTACTAAATCACTCCTACTCATGTATAGATGTCGAGACATGAGCAAGGACGCGCTTTGAGATGCGTACCAGCATGGGATAGGAGTAGTAAGTAATGTGGTAATTTTAATTTAAGTTAGTGTGGCTTAGATAACTGATTTGATATGGATATAGTTTGATTTGCATAAATGTATCCTAAGTTAGAAAATTTAAAACATTAGTAACTGATGTTCCTCGAGATACGTATGGACACATCACAAGACCAATTAAGTATGAGTGTTTGTTATCAAAGGTGAGTTAGTAAAGAGTTAGTGATTTGTAAATCATGTTAAGAGCCATTGGATTAGCCTCATGATGGGTGTACACATTAAGATCAATGGCTATAAAATTAACCTTATATATACATGTATAAGATGATTTTCATGAAAATCACTTACAATTCATACTTAGAGAAAAATGAATCTGGAGATAAAGATCAAAGAGGAAGATCAGTGATTGGTGAAAGAATGTTTGGTGAATTTAAAGAAGATTGGATCTAACTAGAGGTTTTGTACTTAGTTAATGATCTATACAATTAATTTTGCATAATTGATGAATTGATGATATAATTGAAGTGTAAGCTGTTCTTATAATTATGGAGGATGTGTTTGGTCTCTGGTGGAGGGTAACATAGATCAAAGGCTTTGGAGATGAACATTTGAAGGAGAAAACCCATAAATTCGAAATGCAAAATTTATGGAATTTCCTGCGTTTTGCACGCTAGGCATGCTTGCTAGCGCACTACCTTCATGTAGTCCTCTAATTAGTATAGGTAGCACGCCAAGGGGGTCTCTAGCACGCTAGATAAATTCCCTAGCGTGCTAGGTGCTCTGGACAACATAAATTACCGCAATTCCATAACTCAAACTTAAACACTTTAAACAAGCTTAACACCTTAATTCAAGGTCTAAATACACTCTAAAACATGTGTAATCATACCAGGAACCTAAGGAAGAGTCTCGGGGGTGTGAGTACGAGTTTTGAGGTGTCGAGAGGCCACATTAGCTTAGAAAATTCGCGTGGATTGTAAGTAAATTGATTGATATATTTATTTTCATTTTATTCCATTATGTTTTCTATTTACAGTCATTTGGATTGATTTATTCATTGTACTCTAATACCATGACTTATTGTTCTATCTCATTTCATGATTTTGTAATTTTGGTATTGGTTATTATTTAAGTGGTTTCATTGATTCCAAATCAAGTGCCATATCTTTCTTGGTTGTTGAGAAATTTGGTCAAAGGAAATAGCATGCTATTAGGTAGGTGATTTATAGTATTGAAAATCTATTTTATTTGTGCATTAGTTATGCAATTACATTGTTGGATTACTAAATTGTGTTATTCCTTGAATTATGAAAGTAGTTCATGTACCTAGGACCATGATATGATAAAGATGAATGCAGCATATAGGGTCACTAAATTTTTGGGATTGTTGGGATCCCACCACTAACTTGTGCAGCACTCGGGGTATGGGACCTGCGGTTGTTGACAAGTATACATCACATATGAGGGACACTTATAAGTATTTATTTATGTAATGGGCATTTGTGAGGATGTGAAGGCATTCATGAGATTGATTACGCCCTAAATAGTGGAATAAGGCTGACATGATGTAACTCACGGTTGACCGACCCTAGATCATTACTGCTTGGTTAAGTGTCAGTTTCATATTGTTTAACTGAAGTATCTTATAACATGATTCTTTTTTAGCATAGTTGTTATTCTTATGCTTTCAAATATTTGTTATATATTTGAAAATGTGGATAAATACTTTTCAGTGTTACTTTCTACTTTCCTGTACTCACCATTTTTTTTATGACTGTTGGTGTAGATCCATCGAGTAGTAGACCGGGCAAGGAGAAAATCGACGACTACCCTTGAGTTGCAGGAATGTTACCACCTCTGATATTGTAGGTTTTTGGTTTTTTTGTATGACTTGTATATATTTTTTGTACACTTTTGGGGATGTAAACTATGGTTTGTGAAATAGTTACCCGACCATACACATGTTGATATATTATCATCGCCGTTTTATTATACATATGCATGTGATCTATGTTTCCCCGTTTCCACATATCTAAGATTTATGCTAATGACTTTCACTAATTTTTTAAGACTTCTGCTAAATAAGATTAAGTTATAGCAATTTTAATTGATTGAATTATGAATTATTAATGAATGTAAGAACAATGAAATGCCTATTTTGAAAATAACTAAAAAGGAGAAAAGTTTGAAAAGATTGACTAATACGTTGATACATTCTACGTGGTCGAGGTTAGGGCTTAATAACGGGATTAGGCTGCGCAGTACTCTAATTTGAGAAGGGGTCGTCACAGATTATTTGGGAAGCATTTAGAGATACATGATCCATGCACGAGGAACTTTGGTATAAGATCAAAGTGCTAACCTCGAAATGGTTGTCGACAAATGCATTGTTCTGAGTCTTGGGCATGAACAAACTACTTAGATCATTCAATTGGTTGACCTAATGGTTTGACATGATGTTTAAGAGTATTAGGCCGTGGGTTCAAACCTTGGTGGTGGCAATTATTTCTTTCTTATAAAAAAATATCTATTGAGAAAAATTGGCATTCTATTTTTGGGACCATACTTCCTTTTGACATAGTTTCATTATTTACAAGGTTTTGGCGAAGAGAATAAACTCTTCCAGTCTAATTATTTTGTTAAGTATTTTTTCTGTTAGTAAATATTCACTTTTCGACCAATTAATGAAACTTCATTTTGGAAAACAATCATCAATGTGAAAACAGTGGCATCACCAAAATATTTAGATTGTGGTGCCTTCTACATTAGTAGTACTTTATTAGCAACTTTCACATTAGTGGTACCTCATTAGCAAGCACAAACAAAATTGTAACTTCACATTCACGTGATCATTAAGGATAAGATAAAATAATAAGATAAAATTAACTAATAAAATATGATTAATTTTCAAAAAAGATATGATTAAATAATTAAAAAAGAAATTTAATAGGAAAGAAATGACTATTTGAGAGAGAGAGAGAATCCAAATCATCAAGCGTAAGCAATAAAAAAAATCATTAAGCATAAAAATTCAAATTTCGAAATAAATTTCGAAAATACAAATCCATCTTTTCAAAATTCAAGTTTTTGGAAACAAAAATGTAAAAACAGATTAAGTATATGTAATATTCATTGCCAGTCCCAAAAAAAGAAGAGGGAAAATGTTTAATTCCATTTCAATATATTACGAAAAAATAATATTTTTGGCTAGTGGATCTTAATACGAAAATTCATTTTCTCTAAATAAAACTCAATTTGGCCACCTTAGTATGTGAGAAAATATATGAGTCTTAATATGGATAATTGACAATTGTGAGAAAATGTTTCACGAGAAATTTTGGCTATCAAATACAAAAATGTGATTTATCATATTCCTTAGAACATTTTCCTTTTATGTCAAATCTAATAGGTATTATAGAATACTAATAAATGGGCACGCGCTATGCGCGTGAGGCATAAACAATAAATGTACCAAGAAACATTTGTGAAAGTTAATATTTAAATATTGTCTTAATGATCTGTTTAATTTATTGAATTTATATTTAGAAAGAAAAATGTGTGTCAAAATTATATTTCAATAAAAGTGCTCAAAATTTTTAGTTGGGTCTAAACAATTTTTTTAGGTGAAAATAGATATTTGCAGTGCTAATGAATTTAGAGTATATGATGACAGATACATACAAATATTTATTGTGATAAGTATTTAGAGAATATTATAAATATTATTTGATTAATTCAATTTTACGAAATTAATTTGAACATGATCCTGATCCATAACATGTATCAACATATACCATTTTCAAAAAAAGTGTTTTAAAATAGTTTGACAATGAAAAGAAAATAAAAATATATATAAACATATTGTATGTATAACATCATGCAACAAAAAAAATGCAACAATAATTTTTTTTAGAGAATAATAGGTGTGCTCACGGAAGATATTAATGGTTTTGTAATTCACGAAAAGAAAAAAAAAATAGAATTAATATTAGTTGTACCTACATATATGTTGTAGGATTGTTTTATTTTTAAGAAAAATTAAAATGTTTATTATATTTTTGAAAAACTTAAGTCAATTAGATTGTTTGGTATTGTAATTAAATTCATTAATTTATGCATTTCTTAATTTGTCTCTATGCCCTTGAATAAACTTTATCTATAAAGTAGTAATATAGTGGGACAATTTTTAATAGAACTGCAATAAATCCTCTAAGTTTTAATTTTTTTCTAATTTCTAGGTTCGAACTCAACACATTTGATGAAGGAAAGAAAGATCTTTGCCACCTTAATTACAAACATTAGGATGCACATGCATGCATGATTTTTTTTTGTACAATGCAAAACTCAAGGGACATAAAGAATTTTAGGTATCAAAATCACCTCTATGACGTTAGTTGGTCCAATCCTTAAAAATCACAAATTGAAGCAAGTAATTCACAACCAAAATTAATTTTTTGTGATTTGAATCCAAAGCAAGTATATGAAGCTTTAATCTTATTATGACAAAAAAGAAGCTTTAAATGTTTCATGTAATTAAAAAAAAATAATACACAATACATAAGATTTAAGAGGAAATCGATCCAATTGATAAGATTAAAAAAAAAAGAATTATTTGTCACTATTAGAATTAATTCACTCATCATGAAAAGGTGAGGTGAAACAAATGAAAGGAAATTCTTTTGTAATTTATAAAAATAATTCACAAACAAAATTAGCAAATCAAGTATTTGAAGCTTTGAATTTTTCATGTCTAAGAAAATAAACATTATTCACAAACATTATTACTAAAAAAAGATACAATATTCAAGTAGTAATCAACCCAATTGATAAGATTTAAAAAAAAAATTCAAAGCTTCGATTGTTAAGATTAATAAACATTATTCACACATAATTCACAAACAAAATTCACAAATTAAAGTCAGTAATTCACAAATTAAATTAAGTTTTTGAGATTTTAATCCAAATCGAATTTTATATGTTTAAGAAAATAAAATAGAAAACAAAGTTAATTCACAAAATAAATTTAAGCAATATTTAAGATTGAAATAGAAATAAAAACAATTGATAAGATTAAGAAAAAGAGAAGTGTTTCTCACTATTAGAGTTAATTCATTCATCATGAAAAGTGAAAAAAACTATTAAAAAAATATATCCATGGTTGTTCTAAGTATGTTCACGTTCAAGGAAAGAAATAAGAAGAAAGAAAAATTGAAAATTGAGTTTATGATATATACCTTGTTGCAAAGATAAACAAAATGAATGGTTGTCTTCAAGGAGACCACCGAACCCAATAGCAAATCATAAATTTTTTTATTGAATCGAACACGTTGGGGGAGAAATGGGGAGATGGATGACGTTGTTTTAAAAAAAAAATAGAGGAGGCACTGCGATTTTGAAGAAGAAAGTGGTTTTCAGTAAAATAAACACATGTAGTAAGAAAACGTGAATAGAGAAGTATTTATCAATATTGGGAGTGGCCAAGCCTCTTGTACCACAATTTTGCATTAGTCTTCATGGCTGAATAGGCTGCAGCCTGCAATCTCTTCCTCCAAAGATCTAATGCAAAACACCCTTCATATTGACTTTAAAAACATCTTCACCTCTCGAATCTTTGATTAAGCAATGGTTGCTTTCGAAGATCACTTTGAAACCTCTTTCAAGTAGATGGCCTATACATAACAAGTTTTGGCTTATGTTAGGTACAAATAATACATCATTGATTAGCTTCGTACCTGAAACACTTTCGATTGCAATTGTCTTTTTACCCTTGACTGCAATGTAGTCGTCGTTGCCAATTTTAACTTTGGAAGTGATCGATGTGTATAGCTCTTTGAAAAGATCTCGATCAAAAGTCATGATTTATGTAGCAACTATCAACAAGCCATTTATCACTTGTACTAGTTGCAAATTAAGATGCAACAAAGAGTTGTTCCTCCTATTCTTCTTGTTTCGTTTGTGTTACACCTTTTTGTTTATGGTTTACTTAAGTCACATTTCTTTGTTGTGGATTGCTTTTGCATATCCTCTGATAATGTCCTATCTAGTGAAATTTCTCACATTGTTGGTCTGGTCTCCTCCAACATTTAAAGGGTGGATGGCCCTTTCTTTGATAGTGTTTGCAAGGAGGGAAATCAAATTTTGTTCCCTTATTGGTATTAGGAGAATCAAAACCCGAGTTGCATTTTTGTTCTTCTTATATTTCTTCCCTTTTCCTTTTTGACTGAATTTTGCTCTTGCAGCTAATGCACCTTCAACAAGCCCTTCATACCTCATGAGTCTTCTTTGTTCTTAGGCCTGCAAAGAACTCAACAATTCCGCCACAAGCTAACCCTTGACAAATTCTCGATATTTTCCAAAGAAGAAATGGTTGATTCGAATCTTTCAAGAACTGTCACATTAATTTTTTCAACCAATCTACATTCAAAAAATTTAGAGCCGAGTAATCTTACTTTGTTGGCAATGCCGAGTAGTTTGTCAGAATAGTCCTTGATAGTCTCTTAATCCTTCATCGTTTGTAAATCAAATTCTCTTACCATATTAAGAACTCGTATTGTTTTGATCCTTTCGTCTCCTTCATACTTTCGTTTAAGGAAACTCCAAACCTCAAATGCTGATTTCATTGTCATGATTCAGACAAAAACTTCTTGTGAGACTGCTACAAACAGTGAGGCTTTAGCCTTGGAATTTATTGTTTTCTTCTCCTTATGATTCTTGAACTGTGCCACTGTTGAGTTTTCTAGCAATGGAGGAACTTCGTAGTCCTCTTCAACAGCATCCCAAAGATCATGCGCCTCTAGATATGCCTCCATCTTAGCTGCCCATGCATGGTAGTTTTCTCCATTAAACACCGGTAGTGCTAGTGAAGTGAAAAACTTTTCAAGTGATTCTGAATCCATGAAAGTAGAAAGGTATCTTTTCCTTTTAATGGTGGATTTCACTCAGTACAGGTCCCTCAAGATGAGGGCTCTGATACCAATTTTGAAGGAATATCAAAATAATAAACTGAGTTTAAAGAAGCAAAGACAAGGAACAAGAATAGAGAAGAAAGATTTCTACAGTAGTCTACTGATTTCATTGAAGTTAAATAGCTTAAATACAAAAAAAAAAAAACTAAAAGCCAACAAATAAGAAAACTACCCACTCCTAGAATAATGCCACTACAACTGATACAATAACTATCAGTCAAAGAAACGAAGCTAAAAACAAGGAAGTAACAACTGAAACATTAGACTAAGTCATGCACATAAATACTGCAGTAGCTGAGGCAAATTTCAACAGAAACACAAGTTAGTGAATCTTGTTCTTGGGTTTCTATCAAGTGTTTAAATAGATGATGATTTTTCCTTTGTGTACTAAACTATTGATAGTGAAATACTTTATTTTTTGCTTGTGGTTTTTTCCTTAATTTTGGGGTTTTCCACATAATTTTGTGTGTTCTTATTTTCTCTGTGGTTTGTTTACCTTTGAGTGCATTCGTGTAATTGAGATCTTAGGTGTTCCGCGATGATTCGTCAAAATGCCATGTATGTCAACAAGGTTCTGATTGTTAGTTTTGTAACTTTGGCCGCTTTCATCACTCACAGTGATCATATGATTACAGTTACCATGTGGTGCGCACCAGGTGATGTAGTTGTTGGACTTTCAGTTGAGATAAATAGCCATCCATTTATAACACTTGCAACGTTGAATGTTTATCGCCACTCGACCTTGAGGCCGAATTTGGTTCTGCCATGGCCTTGGTCTGTAGTGTTGTTGCTCCCTTTCTTGATGGCTGCTAGTCTATCGTGTCTAGCTCTACCTCACACAACAAGGTTTCTATGGATCATAGCATGGTCTGCTCTCACATTTACACCCTATGGATATTTGTTGGTCTCCTTGCAACTTCCATGGTGCGCATTAGGTGTTAGTTGAAATGAAGTTGAAAAATGTCACACCCAAGATTGTTCTCTTTGCGCTTTTCCTTCCTTATTTTGTTGGGTCTATAATCTTCCTATTCTACCATTTCATTGTATGTTTCTTTTTCTTCCCACCTTGAGGACAAAGTGGATGTTTGAGTGGGAATAACGATAAAATTTCTGATAGAGTAGTCACATAGAATTAGTGAGAAGGAAACACTTTAAATAGGGGCGAGCTAGTTGGGTTAGATATCTTGGAATTTGAATTCTAATCGAGCACTCTTTAAGTGATTTAGGTTGAGAGGGATTTGAGAATCCTTTCTCTAGGGTTACTTTGTGTTCTTGTAATCGTTGTTATTCTTCTCAAATCAATCAATCAATATCGATATTCTATCCAATTGATGATTTTTTCTTTAGGGTTACTTTGTGTTCTTGTTCTTGTAATCTTTGTTATTCTTCTCAAATCAATCGATCAATATCAATATTCTATCAAGTTGATGATAAAAACACTTGCATGGAGTAGGACACGTGTCAAGCACCAAGTTGTTTGTTGCATTTGAGAACTTAGGGTTTTCCCATAGAGGAATGGGTTGCAAGATGTTGTTCTCTTTTTGACATCTCAGGTTTTGTATGGGTACAAAAAAACTTTTACTAATACAAAAGCCGTTTTGTATGGAAAGATTCTTTCCGAAAGAAATAATCACATAATAGCTTATAGGTATTCGATGATATATACTTGGTATTTAGCTCTCGAATTTGATGATACTTCGATATATGACCTTTTTCAATTTCTAAGTGCAGTGAATGCACGACAAATTCAAAATGTTGTGAGAATCTTCAAATAAACTTTCTCGCTTATGATATATTGGATACATTTTACAGGTAACACTACAAGAAAATTGTGAAATTGCATCAAAACATTGCAACAGATTGAATTTGTTGCTAAACAACAACAAATTAGCAACAATTTTGCATCAGAAAAAACGTTTGACTCGGTTGACCAAAAAGCAACAAATTAGTGACTGATTTGTGACAAAAATTGTGACAAATTTTATTTTGTCACTGATCTGTCGCTGATTTCTCCCGCCATTAATTTCCCACCCATTTTGTGACAGATCTGTGATAGATCAGCTACAGAACCTAGTTTGTAGCTGATCTGTAGCTAAATCTGTGACAGATCTCTCTATCAGATCAGTGATGACAGACATATTCATTCTTCGATATGTTGCTAATCAGCGACATATTCATTTCTGTCGCTGATCAGCAACAGATCAACAACAGTTTTCAGCAACAGAATAATATGTTGCTGATTTGTCGCTGATTAGCGACAAATTAGCAACAACAAAATCAGCAACAGACTAATCTGTTGCTGATATGTCACTAAATTTGAAATGGTTTTTTCCAAACCAGGGCCTCTCCTATTTGGATAAAAAAATCCAATGGTGCTCTTAAGTAACCAATCCAAATTGTTTAATTCTAAGGTAATGTAGTAATTTAAAAAAAATTCCTTTTCTATTGGTGCTTTTTTGTTGCAAATCGAACTTTGAAAAAACTTGCGAATTGATTAATTAACAGTTTCCATTAAGTGCAGAACCATTAATAAATAGCCGGTTTCGTAAAATCAAAGATTCTATTTTTACTTGAAAACAACATGCACTTTTACATAAAAAAAAATAAAAACCACGCTTAAAATTTTTTTGAACCCAAACATTTTATTTTTCGAGATCTATATCCATATATATATATATATATATGTATACTATATCTATCTATCTATTCAATATTAATGGCAAAATTGCTTACTTTCCTAATGTGCCCCTAATTTCAATTTTGTCATAAGATAGAGCCAAAAAAATTACTTTGAATGTAGTTTAGGAAATTAAACCCCATTTTTAATTAAAAGATATATCGATTATACATGAACACTTTAATTATATAGGAACGCCATAAAATTTGACTTCGATATATAGTGGGTGGGATTAGTTAATTGATTAACAAAGATTTAAATAGTTAATTAAGATCTAATGTTAACTCATGATATATATGCGAGTTACACAAGAAAGTATGTGATGTTCATGATTGTTCAGTGATCGAATCAATATGTCAATTAGACATTATATTTTATCTAGTGTCAATGGACGTACGGGGACGGGCGTAGACATTTTTTTATTGTTGTTTATTTAGAGTAAACATGCATTGAACTATGAAGAAGATTAAAAGCAAATTTTATTTTTAGTCAACATTTACAAACTACAATGATGTATTTTTGACAAAAAGGGCAAAAGTAATTTGTTTTAGCAACTCAATTCATGGTGAGAATTGCAGTCGTAACTTAATTTCCCTTGTGATAGTCATATACTTTCCCTTAAATATTATCGTTGTAATTGATTTGAACCATTTAAATAAAAAATATATAATTTGGGGAAAAACATAATGTGTATACATTTGGTAATTTAGATTTTTCATAAATTTGATTTAATGATGATGAACAATTATAATTTTGATTAAATCATGAAATCTACAAGGTTTTGGTGAATATATAATTATTTTATATCCAATCAAATAAATTTTAAATGAAGCTAATATCCATTTAATTAAGTTTGTCTTTTTTTTAATTGAAATGCAAGTCAAATGCATTATATGTGCAAGTCATCTCTAATTATATACATATAGTTTGTTGCTGATTTGTCGTTGTTCAGTGACAAATCAGCAACAAACCGTGTCCACGTAGGCAAATCAGCAACATATTTTGATATGTTGCTAAACAACAACAAAATAGCAACAAATGCCACGTAGGCAAATCAGCAACAGATTTTGATATGTTCTGAACAACAACAAAATAGCAACAAATGCCAGGTAGGCAAATCAGCAACAAACTAGCAACAACAACTCAGCAACAGACTAATCTGTTGTTGATTTGTCACTAATTTCTAAATGGTTTTACCAATCCCTTTTCTCTCCTCCTCCTCCCTCCAAACCCATTTCTCCTCCAAACTTAACAACAACAACTCAGCCACACCGTCACCGGAGACCCGCAGCCACCACCTTCGCGGTCGTCATCGCCGCCGGCACCGTCGCCGGTCGCTGTTTCCGAGCTGCGCCGGCCCTGCGCGAGCAGCGCCATCCCTGCGCGATCGCCGCCCCTGCGCGCGCCCCGCCCCGGCCCTGCTCGCCCAGCCCCGCCGCTGCGCGGCCAGCGACGCCGCTGCGCGCCCCGCCCCTGCCGTGCTCCGCCCCTGCGCGGCCGGTGTGAGCCCAGCTCTGCCCCTGGTTCTCACCCCGCCCCTGCCCTGCTCGGCCGGCGACGCTGCTGCGCGCCCCGCCCCTGCCGTGCTCCGCCCCTGCGCGCCCCTGCGCTGCCGGTGTGAGCCCAGCTCCGCCCCTGCGCGCCCCGCCCCTGCCCTGCTCGGCCAGCGACGCCGCTGCGCGCCCCGCCTCTGCCGTGCTCCGCCCCTGCGCTGCCGGTGTGAGCCCAGCTCCGCCCTTGGTTCTCACCCCGCCCCTGCCCTGCTCGGCCAGCGACGCCGCTGCGCGCCCCGCCCCTGCCGTGCTCCGCCCCTGCACGCCCTTGCGCTGCCGGTGTGAGCCCAGCTCCGCCCCTGCGCGCCCCGCCCCTGCCCTGCTCGGCCAGCGACGCCGCTGCGCGCCACTGCTCGGCCAGAGCCCCGCCGCTGCGGGGAGCAGCCCCGCCACTCCTCAGCCACCGCGTTGCTGTTCATCGGACACCTCGCCACCGCTGCAGGTCGGATCCGAGCCGTCTCCTCCGCAGCCGCTGATCGCCTTTGGCTTCTCCTTGACTGAGTTTCGGGTATCATTTGTGGTTTGCATTTTCTTGAAAATCTATTTTGATATTTTTGTTGATTTGTGATTTTATATGACTTTCGAAATTTATATATCTAGCGACAACAACAAATTAACAACTCAATTTCTTGTTGCTGAACAGCAACAAATTAACGTCAGAACAATCTGTCGCTAAATAACAACAAATAAACAACTGAACAATCTGTTGCTATACAGCAACAGATCAACAAAAACGTTGACTAAACTAAGGTTTTAAACGAGCATGTGTCATACTAATAAGGCCCGTTTTATTTTGTTTGCAAGTGTAAATGATGTCCGGAATGTATGTTTTTAACTTGTTCATTTTGTGCATTTGTATGTTTTTATGTTTTGCTCTATAAAATTTTTATTTCCTTGTAACGTGCATATTTAAGTTATCTTATATAGTTTATATAATTCACATTAATCACGCACATCACCAAACTAATCGAGTTAAAATTTAGCAACTTGAATGTAAAATGTATCCAAATGAGGGAGCAACACATTTAAATATATTTAGTTTGTATTTAAGCTTTTATAATTGGGAGTGAGGCTATGTTGTTAACTTGTTCATTTTGTGGATTTGTATGTTTTTAACTTGTTCATTTTGTGCCTTTGTATCTTTTTATGTTTTGCTCTAACAAGTTTTTATTTCCTTATAACGTGCATATTTAAGTTATCTTATATGTTGTGGTATTTAAAATTTTATAAGTATATACGCATGAATAAGAATACGCAAATTGAATCTTGAATGTAAGTATGAAATTTACATGATTCGTGAAGGTAGTTAGAGGTTATAGAAGAGACTTAGTTATCATAGTTGAAGAAAAGAGATTGCAGAGGTATCACTTGTGAACTATGACTTATGTAAATAAAATAGTTTAATATAAATTGAATAAATTAAGAACTTCCAATTCTTATTCAGTTTATAGAATTTATAGGTATGTATCTATATTAAAATCTCAAGGTTATTTATATTCCAATTTATAGAATATTAATTGGATTATTTTCTGAATAAATAGTTATTTTGTACGATTTATATATGTTAAATTTATTTAAGAGTTGATAAGATTTTTTCCAATGATCGATTGAAAAAACTTAGGATCGAGATGTCTACTAATCGAGAATGGATGTATAGTCGTATTGAAAATGGCTTCACTCGACGAGAGTTCATCAACGGCGTGAACGAGTTCATCACATACGCGAAGACGCACTGCATGACATTCGCAACTGAGGGAAAAATTCGGTGTCCATGCAACCATACGAAGTGTCGTAATCGTTCATACTATGATGTTGACACCGTAGAACTTCATATTCTTCGTCGCGGCTTTGTTCTGGGATATCACTGTTGGTCGAAACACGGGGAAGAAGATAATATGTACACTCAAAATGTGTCTGACGAACCTAGCAATACGATGAGAATTGATGACCACGAAGGAATGCAAACGTCAATTATTGTACATCGTACCATGAGATGGTGCACGACTTGGCTGGTCCGAGTTTTAATTGGAGCCATGAGGAACGACCAACTCCTGGAGCGGAAAATTTGTATGATATGTTGGATGCAGCAAGTCAGCCGCTATGGCAGGGTTGCGAGAAGATGACAAAATTGTCGGCAGTCGCGAGACTCTTAAAAATCAAAGCAGAACATCATATTTCTGAAAAGGCATTCGATGAAATTCTTCAATTTTGTAAAGATGCATTGCCGAGTAACAATTGTTTAGTCGATAGCTTTTACGACACGAAACGACTAATGCAAGGAATGGGGCTACCAGTCCAGCAAATTGATTGTTGCGAGTCCATGTGCATGATTTATTGGGGCGATGATTCAGAGTTGACGACGTATAAGTTTTGCGGTGAGTCAAGGTACGAACAAAGTAGAAGTGATGGACGGAGTGGCGTGCCACGGGCTCGGAAAAAAATGTATTACTTCCCCCTAGCACGTCGATTACAACGCTTATTTGCGTCTGAAGCGACTGCGAGGCATATGCGTTGGCATGGAGAACACGTTTCAGATGGCATCGTCATGCAACATTGTTCCGATTCTACTGCATGGAAACATTTCAATGATGTGAACATCGAATTCGGCGCCGAGATTCGTAATGTTCGTTTAGGTTTGTGTACGGATGGTTTCCAACCATTTGGTCAGTCTGGAAAATAATACTCATCCTGGCCTGTAATTCTCACTCCTTACAACCTACCCCCTCAATGTGCATGAAAAAGGAGTTCATGTTTTTAACTGTAATCGTACCGGGGCCGACAAATCCTTCAAATCAGATTGACGTCTTCCTACAACCTTTGATAAAAGAGTTGCAAGATTTGTGGCATGATGGGGTACTTACCTACGACATTTCCACCAAGACCAACTTCAAACTCCGAGCTGCACTAATGTGGACTGTTAGCGACTACCCTGCATATGGTATGTTGTCTGGTTGGAGCACACATGGAAAGAGAGCTTGTCCTTATTGTATGGATGACACAGATGCATTCCAATTAAAACATGGTGGAAAACCTCTTGGTTTGATTCTCATCGTCGGTTCCTATCGCGTGGGTCCACCTTAAGAAGTGATAAGAACGGATTTAAACGCGATACAACTTGTCGAAAAGGACCACCGAAATTAAAATCGGGGGAACAAATTCTGGCTGAAATTGAAGCTTTGGGACTTATGAAAGTAACTGAAATCGAAGCTGTTCATGTGAACAAAGAGATTGCCAAGTATTCAGGGTGGAGGAAACGAAACATATTTTGGGACTTACCATATTGGAAGACGAATCTCATTAGGCACAATTTGGATGTCATGCACATTGAAAAAAATGTTTTCGATAACATTTTTAATACAATTATGAGTGTCCCTGGGAAGAGTAAGGACAATGCCAAGTCGAGACTAGATGTAAAAGATATTTGTAACCGACCTTTCCTCGAATATGACCCTGCGTCAAATTCTTATCCCAGAGAGTCTTATACACTCGATAAACGTAAGAAAGAAGTATTGTGTGATTGGTTAGACAGTTACGCTTCCCTGATGGGTATGCTTCAAATATTAGTCGATGTGTCGACGCGCACAAATTGAGGATGTTTGGCATGAAAAGTCATGACTGCCATGTGTTCATGCAGAGGTTGATTCCTATTGCCTTTCGTGAGCTACTAGAGGAAAAAGTGTGGATTGCAATTAGCGAGTTAAGTTTATTTTTTCGAGACTTGACTGCTAGGAACCTTAATATGGCGCAAATCAAGCCGTTGCACTCTAACATTCCCAAATTATTATGCAAGTTGAGCAAATTTTCCCTCCGAGTTTTTTTGACTCAATGGAGCATCTCCCCGTACACTTGGCATACGAGGCACATATCGCCGGACCAGTACAGTTCCGGTAGATGTATCCATTCGAACGGTAAATTTTTCGAACAATCTACATTTACTGTATGAAATACGTAACATCTTAGCTAGGTTATATTGGTTATTGCTACCTAGTTTGATGAACATAATGTCCCAATGTTTCTTCTCATCATATAGGTATCTCAAGCACTTGAAAAATAATGTTAGAAACAAGGCGAAAGTTGAAGGGTCGATATGTAATGCTTACTTAGTTGAGGAATCAATTTCTTTCTGTTCCTTCTACTTCGAGGATCATATTAGTACTGTGCACGAAAGAATCCAACGAAATGATGTTGGTGTAGTAGGGCCGAGTGTTGCTAACAATGGTGCATTCTCGATTTTTCTTCATCCGGGGCGACCGCTGGGCAAAGCAAGGAAACGGTACCTCACGTCGGAGGAGTATGTTGCAGCTCATCAATATGTGTTACTAAATTGTCCGGAAATAGTCCCATTCATAAGGTATTAAAAATCAGTGTCATTTTAGATTGACAATTTTTATATGCAGTGTATAATCTCATATCATTTGTCGTAGCATTTTCAAGTCAATCGTTCGTTTTCAAGAACCAAACATCACCGATGAAGCTATTGAGATGAAACTTGAGCAACGATTTGCGGGCTGGTTCTCGCGATATGTACGTAATTGTTTATATATGCATACGTCCCTTTACCTTTCTTGGTTGATTATACTATTGTAAATTTGCGTGTACTAGGCTGAACAAAACGATGTGCCAGAGGCGATTCGTCAAATTTCTTAAGGACCAATGCGTTCATGTACGAGTTATCCTGGATATATCATTAATGGATATAAGTTTGATACACTTTTATACGGTACGAACAAAACAACCCAAAACAGTGGTGTATGCGTCAAAGGTGGGAACGATACTGATTATTACGGTGTACTCTGAGACGTAATTCGAATTGATTACCATGATGGGTCGCTTCGAACAATGTTGTTTAAGTGTGATTGGTTTGATCCTACTCAAAATGGTACACGACTTCTTCGTAAACTGGGGTTGGTAGAAGTTCATAAAAACCGTCGGTTCCATAGGTACGAGCCTTTTATATTGGCAATTCAAGCACATCAAGTTTATTATCTTCCTTACCCTTCCATCGGAAGAGGGTTACGAAGTTATTGGTTAGCTATATGCAAGCTTCAACCAAAGTTCATAGATGAAAGCAATGTGATTAGTTCAGAAATGGCAATCTCGGACACTGCATTTCAAGCGGATCAAAGTGAGAATATGGACATCGTGGAAGTAGATGTAGATCCTTTTGCATCGGCAGTTGTTGGTCCGACAAATGAAATTGTGTCTGACAACGAAGAATTTGAGACTAATGCGGTCGATGAAGAAGATGAGTTCACATCGTTATCAGACACTGGTTTCGAAAATGAGTTTGAGTGATTGGTGTAAGTCTTTAGTCCAATATATCTATCAACTTGCTTGAAATATGATTTTCACGATATATAATTTGTATCTCTACAAATTTTTAAATTATGAATCAACTAAATTACTTGTTTATGCAATAGATATATATATATACCATTTTATATGGCGAGACGTAGGGGGCGTGGTAATCCAGAGGATGAGGACGTGGAGGACATCAACGGACATCAAGAGGAGACTAACACCACTGGACGAGACACCCTGTCGCACCATGCTACACCTACCCATCCGGATGGTCGTTACTCGTTACATTATACTCACGGATGGTCACCCGTGACTCGTCCATACCCGACTTATGCCCCCGGACCATCGTTATCACATTATACCTCCTCATCGCCTCCCGATCATCCATATCCATATTAACATGGCACACCATCACCTCCGGTTCATACCCTCCCACCTCAGCTTGGTTTCATTCCATCCTCATCACATCACTCTACACCATCACCTCCAGCAGATGTATACCCACATGACCATGCTATTAGGCCGTCTTCATCACATCACGCCACACCATCACCTTCAGGTCATCCCGCACATTCTCCTGGAGTTGGCGACGAACACAATTCTGCATCTCGTCGGCCCCCAGCACCACATCGGCATTCATTCGCGAGGTCGTCCAGTAGCAGGTTGCGGTCATCGATACCACAACCGTTGGAGGAGATCCCTGATTTTTTCAGACCTCCGACAGCCTTTGCGGATGTCGAAAACCCTCTTACTTATCTCATTGTTGAGCATGGCTTGTACGTTACTCTTGTCAAAAAATCTACGTCCGATATATAGAAATAGATGAATTTCTCCTATACTAACTTAAATGACGAAATGGTAGGTTACACCCTTCTTCCGTGGCGGCAAAGAAAATGAGTTTAGTTTTTAAAAGCGGATATTTGAAAGAATGATGGAAATGGGAATATGTCCCACAAGCCCAACGAGATATATACTGGCTGCATTGGAAGGTCAGTAACTTCACATCAACCTTTTCGTCGTCAATAGCGGTGGAACAAGTATATGAGAATATAAATGATGATGTTTTCATAATACTTCTTCATATGTAGGTGTTCTTCACTTGGGACTTGCCAATGTCTTTTGCGATATATGATGCTTGGTGTCGGAGGGCAGCCATCCGGTACACGGGCAATATATATCTCATCGCGAAGAAAAGAATAACACTTGTTTACTTAACAGAAGAGGTGTTCGACCATTACAAGCGAATGCGAGCAACAGATGAAGCATTCAAAAAAAAATCCGAGCAGATGAGCAACAATAGGAAGTCCGAGGTGGGAGGGTCGGGCACTGGTATGTCGCTGCATAGCGCTGGAAGTATATCCGCTAGACAGCATGGTGATACGTTGGTACGTATATATACATGAATAGTGAGATTTCGCGTGAACCGAGATAAAAACTATTAATCCTGTAACAATGTTGTAGGAGAAGAAGCTTCAACACCATCCAACATGGAAGGAGATGTTTCGACACCTCCACACCCATGGCCATGACGGACAATCATTCGTAGATCAGAGATCCGCGAAGATTGATGTAAGTAATATGAATTGCATATATGTAACTAGTTCGAGACCGCACATGTAGCCCATCAATTTAAAAGAAACTAGTAGAGTTAACTATAATTTCCTACTTTTTAATGCAGGCTGAACTAACTCGGAGATTGGAGGAGATGTCCACCCAGACCCCCGACACATCGATTGACGAGGATGCCGTTTATCTTGAGGTGGTGCAACAGGTCAAGAGACGTGTATACGGCTTAGGGTCCTAAGGTTATCATCGCAGCATATCTTCAGGGGGAGCAAGCTCGCCTCGAGGACCAGCGTACGGACTGCATGAGTTAGAAGAGCTCCAGCGGGACCACCAAAGGTTGCAAGAAACATTGCTGAAGGAGCGAATGGAAAGACAAGAACAAATGCAGAGGGACAAGATGGAATGCCGGGAAGAAACTCGAGAGATGTAGGACCGATTAGCACGTATGGAGGGATTGTTGATGCAGCACCTTGGCATTAGGCCCCACGTGCCTCCGACACCGCAGACTCCACCATCACCAGGATTAGAGCGTTCTGGTCCTCAGAGTGAAGACCACCCTGGTCATTTAACGACTGAGATAACACGTTCTCAATTTGGGCACCCGCTTGATCACCGATCTGGGCATTTGATCTCTCCATATAGAAGGATGTCTGAGGATCAACGTCATCTTTCGGATGATCATGATGAGTTTATGGAGCAAGTTATGCCGCCTCCGCGACCACCGCCACGCCATGAGTGACTGGATGTCCTATCTTGTTCAATGGTAAACTGTTCTTCTCGAGTAATGTATATCTAAACATTTTTTCCCTTCTAATGTAGTCGATGTGATTACTTCATTTTGCAGGTATGTGCAACGGTCACGTTTGATATGGGTGTTGCATAAGGAGGCAAACTTACCTCACCAATTGGGTTGCAAGTTTCGGAGAATCCATTGGTATGTGCATGATATACATAGTTTAATATTTGCATTATAGTTTAATATTGTAAGCTTAGTTTGTTATGTTTTCCATAAACTATTGTACGTACCTTAAATAAATGTGCATGACATACATAGTTTAATATTGGCATTATAGTGATACTTAACTTAGAATATCAAGTGAACACTCCACGTACACATATATATCCATAGATTTGGTATCGTCAATGCCCACATATAACATGTTAATATGTCTCTCTGATTCTGTTGAAAAAATGAGAAAATACTTGGCATGGGATTCAATGTTTGTTGGAGTAAGGGGACACCTCACAAGAAACATAACAATATAAGATTATCTACCAAATATATATTGTTTAAGACAAGTTTTTTGTAGGCACTAGTGTTATAAAAGATGACTTTTCACAATTTACTTAGGATTATATTCAAAAGTCCATTCCCTATTTTGAATATTTATTTAGTATTACATGTAATTTATTGAATTAAAAATGTTGGACGTCTCTTATGAAAAAAAAAATATTTATTTAGTATTATGAGGTAACTTAACGGTGCCTTCAAGACACCGTAGTACGCCATGTTTTCTAAGTACACGATCTTCGTCATTTGTTTGTGATTAGTTGGTTGATTAAGTAATGTCTTTTATGCTTTTATATACATAATAACCTATTGACATATTTTGAGATTTGTTCTTATGCTTTTATATACATAATATAAAATAACTTGACTTGATTTTTCTGTTGTTGTTGTTGTCTATGTTCAAACTTTGATCTAATTTCTTCCTACTCATTTGCTTTAATAGGAGTAAAATGTTTGTATATAACCATTACGTTTCTAAATGCATGTTAGTTGATGGACGAAAATATTGAAGTCTAAATGTGTTTATAATGGTTCATTTGTTGGCTGCATGATGTCTTCTTCTATGTTTTTAACTTCTTATATATATGAATGAATGTACAAAAGCAAAGAAATTGAAAAAATTGCATGGAATGTCATGTATGGAAGTTATTTCATTCCCTTTTGAGTTGGAAATTTTTGTGTGTGTCATTGTGGATGATCTTTTATGTACGAGGTCGATAAGGAAGGCTTAATTTTATGATTTTTTCATTTTGTTTGAATATTTTTATTGCATTTCGAATATTGTTCAAGTTATTCCTTTTTTTTCAGGATTTGGATGGGACACGCACTCCTAACCCCATAAATTTTATAGTGTCTATCTCGTATCGGTAATACAATTGGGTAAGGGTGTGAGATTTACATTGTAGATATATATGTAAATTAATTTGTGTTGTCATCTTAATTTGTGTAGTATTTTGTATTTTGTTGGATAATGTTCATCTAGTAGTATATTATATACTACTAGTTCATTATGAAATGTTAATCTCCACATTTTGTAGATATTTTTTTGTCAAATTTTGATAATATACAGACAATTTGTCAATTTTAATTTTAATTGCAGCAGGAAAAATGATTTTATTTTTTCAGATTTTATCACAAGTAGAATTTACTATTTACGATGAATCGTAATTGTAATTTTATAAAAAAATTACCATTCCAGTCTTTTGTTGATTTGCACGATTAGCAAAAAAGCGCTGTCATTTGTTGATCATCTTTGTTTTGCAACAAATCGAATGAATGATGACTTTTTTTGATCAGGTGCAAATCAAGAACAGACTTGATCTGTTGCTCATTTTACTGATCAGCAAAATTTGTCATTCTTGATATGTCATTGATTTGCAACAGATTGCAAATACTTGCATTTTTGTGTTGATCAGGTGCAAATCAAGAACAGACTTTATCCGTTCTTGATTTGCAACAGATTTGCAAATGAACCCCCTTTTCCAATTTGCAATGTAATTTGTTCGTTCTTTGTTCAAGAATGATTTGTCACAAATTCTATTTTGAAACAAGAACAAAACCAAAATCTGTTGCTAACTTCAATCTGCAACAAAGAGTTTAGCAACACCTCTAATATGTTGCTGATCTGTTGCTGAGTCCCTTAGCAACAAATCCGTACCAATTCAACAACAGATAAGTTTGTTGTTGTTTCCTTTTTTTCTTGTAGTGTAAATAGGTTGCAAAATGAAGGCTACTATGGAGGAGTGCGTTTGCTTATGGCCCTTTGTAAAATCTTCTATAGATATTGCTTGAACTTCATGGTGGAAATTTTACTCTATCTTATGATACCAATATTCCTCGCCAGGTGAGGACTTAAAATGTATGTAGTTTGTAACAACAAACGTTCTTGATATTTCTTTAAATCATCATATTGAAATGAAGTCTCATCCATTGTTTTTTTTTTTTCTCATCCATTGTTTTTTTTTTTTTTTTGGGTGCTTATTCCTTGAATACTTGACTAAATTTATTATGGTAATTTATTTATTTCTTAGTTGGTAAATGGGGAGTCTTAACCCATAATTTTATGTCTTGTTTGTTGTTTTAATTTCTTTTAGGTTTAGGCAAAGCACCTATATGAGCCTAATGGACCTGTGTTTGTTACCTATGGTGTGTATTGTGATTGTCTCTCTGTGATAAAGTTAAAAGGTTATCTTTTCATCAAAAAAACAAATATGTGAATCTTCAAAAGTAAAGAAAGAAATATGTAGGTTAAATTTGGCAAGGTGTAAAATGTCGATATATTTGTGAAATGCTATGAAATGTTGGATAACCTTTTGAGATACAGAATAGATCTCCATTTTTGCCTTATATTTTTCCTTTTCCACAATTTTCATGAATTTCTTTATAAAGCATTGCATATAAGGTCTTTCAGAAGGTTTTGCTCGCATTTGGCACTTAGTACATGCTAGCCAAGTCTTATTATGGGACTTGCACAATTACATTATAGTGTGAATATTAACAACCAACAGTAATTTATTTAAAACTTATGCACTCGAGCTAGTTTTGCACTCTTTAAGGGAGTTTTTCACAAATTCTCGACACAAGGGAGAAGTAGAAATAAGTCCATTTGTTGCTCAAAGAAAAAAATTAAGTCCCTTTAAGTGCTAGCGAAACTCAATTTTTTCTCAAGGAACTCTAAAGAAGCATGTTGTTTTTCATATTTCTTGTCTTTTCTCTTCCTATACATGAAATGCAGTTTTTTGAATTCAATTTTAAGAAGTTTGATCTTTTTAGATATTAGTTCTTTTTTTGGTAGTAAGTTAAAATTCATGCTTCATACTTATGACTATCTTTATTAATTAATATTAACTAGATTAAAATTTGCAAAACATATATTTTTTCCCTTAATTCGGTGAGAAATTTGAAGTTTTGTTTGCGTATAACTTTTAATTCGGTGTCTTAAAACATTAAATAATGTCGTAAAGTTTGGATAAATTTCGGGGGATTTTAAGACCATGATTTTACCCTGCTTTCATCTTTTATATTATTTTTCCTCACACAGAGAGAACACGTTTTCAACCCAAGGAGACCAAGAATATGTAATGGAACGTCAAGCAGCCGGGTGTCAAATTATAATCCCAATGCTATAGTTATTATATAGTGGCCTAACAAGACAAAGTATGTCATCATTCCCGCATATGCTTTGCCAAATTTTGCACGTAGAAAAGATAAGAAAACAATCGATAGATGATAGATATATGGGAAATATGTAGTTGCTTACTAAAATTATGAGCCTAAGGATAATTATGTTGAAAGTTATTGTGATTCATGATTTTTTCTTTTTTCTTTTTTTATTTTGTATATTGAAATTCAAAGGATTTTTAAAAAATGGGACCACCTTCTTTGGTTGCTACTTTCCCATTTTACTACTTTTTGGACCATGTGACGAAAAATAATGAAATGAGAAAGCTTGATATGAAGCAGCCGTTCAATGTAGAATAAAAAAACAACAATTAAAACAATAGCTTGGGGCGTGAATTCGCTTTCCTCAATGTCTCACCTTGATAACTTTGATTAGAGATCCAAAAGCGCTGTAGATTCTTTCTTGGTCTTAAAAACTTTAGAAAAGTATCTCTAGGATGAATGTTTCTTGCTGGAAATGTTTGAGGTCGGCTTTCTTTCAACCAAAGATTGTAAGACAACAACAACAACAACAACAACAACAACAACAACAACAACAACAACATAGCCTCAGTCCAAAATTAATTGGGGTCAGTTACATGGATCAAACTTTTCCATTGTGCTCGATTAAGTGCAATTGATGGTGAGCTTTCCAGACCATTCAGATCGCTCCTAATTAATGCATCATATGTTAACTTTGATCTACCCTTACCTCGTCGAATTTCTAGAGTTTCTATTGAGTCAAGTTTTTTAGTGGAAGCATTTGTAGGTCGTCTTTGCAGCACTACAAAAAAAACAGCAAATCAGAAACGGAATTAGAAACGGAATTAAGTTCCGTTTCTAAAAAAAAAAGTTAGCGACGGAATTGAGACGGAAACATCGAGACGGAATTGAGACGGATTAGAGACGGAATTAGAGACGGAATTAGAGACGGAATTAAATTTCGTCTCTAAAAAATGGCGCCAACATTCCCACCAAAACTTTATTTTGTTTTACCCGTTCATCAAATCTCGAGATTTGTGCAACAAATCTCGAGATTTCCCCTTTACCCCTTCCAACACCCCCCCTCGTCCTCCCCACCACCGAAAGCCCTAACACCCACCGCGAGACCGAAAGCCCTAACTCCCACCGCGAGAAAACCTCGTCTTCGTCGTCTCTCCTCTATACTCTCGTCTCTCCTCTGACTCTGGTCTCTCCGTCTCTCCGGTCACCGGCCCCCAAATCTCCAACCCCCAACAAATCTCTCGTCTCTATTCCGTTGCTCTCAACTCTCTCTCTCTCTGGTCTCTCCGTCTCTTGCTCAACTAGTTATAGTGGTGTCTCTCTCTGGTCTCTCCGTCTCTCTCCGGTCCACCGCCCCCCAAATCCCCGACCCCCAACAAGTCGTCCTCGCACTCCATTGCTCCCCGGTAGCGCCGCCCGCTCCGGTCGTAGCGCCGTCTTGCACATTTTCGGTCCGCGCCTCTGCTCCTCTCGGCTCTCACATCGTGCTCTCATTCGTCTCCTCTTCGACCTCTCGCTCTCTCATTGTGCTCTCATTCGGTCCGCGCTCGTCATTTTGTGTTTCATTGGTGAGTTCTCCCTCTTTCCTCTCGAAACATTGTTTTTGGTTAATTGGCAGTGACATGTTTTGTTTGCTTTTACAATGATCTGTGATTTTTACTCCGGCGTGAGAATTTATTGTTTCATGTATTTAGTTGTTTTTTTGCAAGTTTATTATACACAAGTTGTTTTGGTGAGTAACAATTCGATCGCAATGTTGGCAAATATTTGGATGAATCTTCACGACGACATGTATTTGTAACATCAACTATGTAATTACTTGTTGTCTTTATGTTACTTGTTCCACTTTGTGTACTCTTCTATTTACCTTGTCCACTAAGTGTAGCTTGTAATCTTTGTTCAAAGTACATATGATCATCATGATCAAGGGCATATAAACACAATATAAAAATTCTTGAAATACAATCTCTACATTATCTCTAACTCTCTTCTCTTTTGTTTCCCTTCTCTACTTGCTCTTCTAATTGTTAGTTTGATTAAGCCTTCCATGCTTAAGTCTTTAGCAAGGCCAACTTTAGCTTATACACGTTATCAGCACAAATTTGCTATTGTGCTATTGCACAAAAGAGATCTTGAAGTTCAAGAAAGCTTGTTAAAGAGACAAAGCTAGAAATGTATAATTTAAATAAATTTAATTTGGTTGTAACTCTTTACATCTTTGTATTAATTTAAACTTGATTTAAATTTATGAGGTTTACCTATATAATAAAAAAAGGGAAAAAGGAAGAAAGGGAACTGTCCTTGCAAGCCTCTCACTATGTTTCTCTATGGGTGTCCGTTCTTTTGTGTTTCTTGGTCAATAGTTTTGTAATACATGGGTGGTTCATTATATTGATTATATGTTTTTTAATATCATGTTAGCATTAATTTGTTGATATTGCTCCTACGTTTCGTTATTAAATATTATACGGATTGTTGACCAGTTAGGTGAATCTGAACTTATTGAGCAAGTTGAAGTGTTGACCCTGTGACAAGTGATAACCCAAACCCATATGAAGACCCATGTTTATTACATAAAAACTAAATAGATAAATAGTATTAAAACCTACGCATGGAATAAAGATCTCTTATGTTATAACCATTTATTTATTTATTTTTAGATCAACAACCGAGGTACTTAAGAAGTAGTCATTGTAAAGAAGTTAATCACTTGAGAATTGCAATCACAATCATGCACATGCTAATGAAGTTGATCTTAAGCTTTGCTAAAGAATTGCAACTGCCGATGCTAAGCTAAAATCACATAAGCACGCCACTAATTTTTTTGTATAAATCCTACAACCAAGTAATTGCCTAACATACATCTGAAATTTAATCACTATCTCTAGGTATACATTTGACCTCCACCTCCTATTGTTAACTTCAAAATGACATCAACTTAATAATTTTTTTGTTTGTCACTGTTAATTTCTGTGTCTGGAAATGGCTCAGGTTTGTTGATGGGTTGATTAAGGTTTTATTGAGGAGTTATTGTCACTGTATGGTATTTAATGATTGTTTCATTTATCAATTTAATAAGGAAACTAATTAGCCATTTCAAAGAAAAAGTGAAGACTAAAGGACGGAGCTTGTGGCAATTTCAGAAGCAATTCATGGAATGTAATACTTTTTATACGAAATTCATATCTTTTTCATTGCTTGGAAATTGAGTTTCTTATTTCAGTTGAGCCATGTTAATTTGTACGAGTAAGTTCTGCCTGGGAGCCCAATGGCCTCAAACTATGCAGTTGGTGGTCATGCGAAAGTTCTTTCTTGTGGATTCGAAGGTTTATTTCTTTCGTTTCTTGTTTTAGTACTTAGCTTTTGAAGCTGCATAATGCAATTATAATTTCTTCATAGATCTCTTGTAGGGACCTATTGGATGTCAGCCCTTGGTTAAGGTTCTTGTTTTTCTTTTTCCAGTAATGTCAGTCCAGGTTTTGAATCATGAAAATGTTTTTAGGCTTTGCCTTATATGTATTCTTTGTCGATGTCTATTCGTGAAGCAATTTATTTTTGTACCCTACTTGCCATGTGATGATTTGTTTCTTTCTCCTATGTCAAACATTCCCATTGTGAATTTGTGAGCCATTTAACTCTGATCAAGTTCGTGCTGATGGTGGCTTTGAAATTAATGATACCTAGGATTTTATTTTATTTGTTTGTTAATCTATGGCATCTTTCTTTAGTTAAATAAAAACACCTTTTCTTTAATAACCCGGTAGTTAAATAAAAACGTTTTTTCTTTAATAAACCTTGACTTGATTCCCAGCTAGTTGTTCATTTTGAAATTTTGAGATTCCTCATTAGGCACACAGTAGCTGTTATGTGAATGGATTACATCAACTGCATTAATCAAGGTGAAGGGAAACACCCAATCCACGTAGCTGACCCCAGCTGTATAATTTGAGTCTGACATTGTTGTTCCTGCCGAATAGATCATCCAAGTATTAGAAGAGGAAACCTTTCCGAAGAGGAGGCTAGCATGCGACTATCTCCAAAAACAATGGCGTCCAAAGCCTGGCCTTAGCTATCCTATTGGACTTCTTCAAGTACAATCCTGATTTTTGGATACTTGAAGGATTTTGAAAGGACTTGTTGAACTGAACTTCAACTTTCCAAGTACCCTTTTGCAGCGGAATCTTAAGAAATTTTAGGGACTTGAAAATGGTTCTATTTACTGCACTTTTCTCACTGTTTTTCCTTCTCATTCTTTTTGCAGTTGTTGGGATCCAGGTTCATGGCTTGTAGGTATGCGTTCATATCTAGAAGCAGCCTCTCAATAGCGGAATAAGACTCGATACATTGAACCATTCCCAAACATAGTAATGATTGGGTATCATTCATTGAGTAAGTTTAACACTGATTCTTTCTGTTTGTTTCCTTCTCCTTGCATTTTTATGGTTTTATTAATTTCGGTTTCACCCTTTAGTTTGCATGGATGACTCACTGCTAGAAATTAACTTTCTAATAGCATCTATATGATTGCACTTCTCACAAAATGCGGAATGATAGTATAGTGTGTTAGAGAGTTTTTTATGTTGTGACCAGGAGCACTTTGAATAACATGGGATGGCGAAAATTGTTATATGCGCTCCAGTGGCATTTTTTTGACTGAACTGAATTATGTTCTAAACAGGTGTATGAAGTAGAGTTTCTTAAGTCAATCTGTTTATACTGCAGTGGGATTGCAAAAGATTTTGTCATTGCTCGAGTCGGAGGATGCTGAAGTTAGAATTCATGCAGTAAAAGTAGTAGCAAATCTAGTTCTTTGAAGGTAGGTAATTTGCATATTTAATTGGATTTCTTTTTTTTTTTTTTATTCTTGGACATCCCTTTGCATTCGGTGCTATAAGATTGTATGTATATATCTTAGGCTTGACTATTTCGGTGTTTGTGTGTTTGCTCGATTCCATGTATGTTGAACATAAGAATTTCACTATGCTTGTCCATTAAGCTCGTCAACTTGGACAACACCAAAAACTCAAAAAAGGCTTAGTCTCAAATCATTTGTTATTGGCTACCCAGAATCGAAGTTTCCATTAAGCTTGATCGAATGTCAATTGGTAGTTATGTGTCTGCATTTAATATGTGCTTGATTAATGCTGACAAGTAAAATAGTATATACTTCTATTAAAATTGTGGAAACTTTCAATATGTGCTTATAATGGTAAGTATTTTTGATTTGATTAAATTTAATTTCATTTTGACTTGAGTTGTTGTGTAGGAAATATGCATTATAATGACCAATTTATCTGAACTCAAAAATGTATCACCATGTCCACCTCTTTAAAGATATGAATATCGTTCCTTCCATTATTCCATGCCATCTGGTTTTTTTTTTAATTTCAGAAAGCAACCAGGAGCTTATAATGGGTGAAGGAGGCATCGGTTTGTTGTCAATGACAAGACAGGATCTTTGAAGATCCACAAACACTTCGAATGGTCATTTGGGGCAATTGCAAATCTATGCGGAAATGGTAAGTTAAAATCTCGTTCGAGCTGAAGTTCTTCAATTCTTTTTTTTTTTTCAATTCTGTTTCCTAATTCTTTTGTACCCATGTCTTTTTTACCTGTCATTTTTTCGACTATTGCTTGCTGGTCATTTGCAATGGAAGAAACTGATTTTTTTTCGTTCCATGGTGACTTAAAAGTGTGTTTGCATAATGATACTTATTCTCAGAAAGATAGAGTTCATACGCGCATACCGGATTTTTTTTTGTTAGGTTCTTGGCTTCTTGCATTACACTTTTTTGCCAAATTTGTATCCATTATTTTCACTTGTGATTAAATCTTATATGATGGGCAAATTGATAACGAGCCCTTGTGAATTGTGACATGGTGTCTCGCGATGAAGTCTAATTGTTCTGGGAGCTGAAGCTAGACTATAACTTTGCTATCTCCTTTATAACTAGTATTGTTATGTTCTGGATTTCTAGCTTCTATTAGGTAGATGAGGCTTAATGTTTTATTTTATAAAGTTTTTGCTACTTTCAAGCTTGCGCATCTGCTGCAATTTGTATTTTTGTAAATGAAGAAACAATTAATTAGAAGAATTGAAGAAACTAAGCTTTTCAGTTTCCCATGTACAAAATAGGGGTTAGTTTTGGTTGGCTTGTTTTCCTTTCTTTTGTGTTGGCTAGGCTGATAGAGATTACATGATGCAATCAAGTAAACCATCCTTGAGGTTGCATAGTTGAGAACAAAACTACACATTGACCAAAATTGGCACATTTATCTATAGAAAATGACAAATGAGGGGATTGATAAACCAAGATGTCCAAAAAGGTTTTGAGAAGTTGTTTGTTCATGCAAGTTACCTCTTCGATGTAGATTTTGTAGTTATTTCTCGTTTTTAATTCAAAAATAGACAATATGGGGTTTAGATATTGCTCATGCATGTTAATTAATGGTGAGCTATAGTTGCACAGGATGATTAGTAGTCTGAAGATGTTGACTAGGATGGAGATCATATGCTTTAGGAAAGAAAAGCATTTTCAGGGGTGCGATGTAGAATGTTAATATAAATGCAACGAATATTTGAAAAGAAAGACTTTGATAGATGATAGTTCCTTATCTATCACTTGAAGTTGAAATTTGTATGTGATGTTATCGTGGACCTGAAAGAAGACTAAAAATTTGAGGTAGGCTCGTCCATATTTACGATCGACATGGACGATTGGAACCCCATATACTTTCCAAAGCACCTCTCCCTTCTTTTCCTATATATTTTTACTTCCTTGAAAGCTCTTGATGTTGTGTGGTGTATTGCTTTTACCAGGACGTTGGAGCGGATCTGTTCTGGGCGCTATTTAGCTCTCTATTTGGTTCGGGATCTGCTCGGAAGGAACCCCTGTGAATATGCATTATCCTTTGGTTGTTGTCTCGGATGGAGAATCGAAGTGCTTCAAAGCCGCGTTATAGTTATTATATGGAGTCCTTATTGCTCTTCTTATTCGACCAGTCATGTTGGAGTTTTGGTGATTGGAGCTGTTGAACATTAGATGGATTTTGTTCTTGGTTATTAAGCTTAATTCTTTTTGTGCATATTTATAGGATTGTAAGTTTTTTTTTTTTTTTTGGTTGTTGAACAATAGGATTGGTGGTTTTTTTGAATACTTAGAAATTTGGAGCTTTTGTAATACAAGACAATTTTCCGTGGATATATAAATTTTTTTCAAATTTTGATTTTTACATTTTTTTTTCTCTTTTGAATATTTGTTGATATATATTGTCGATGTATGAATGTCAAATTTGTCTTTTTTGTGGGATGTTAGCACCCCCAAGGAGTTGTTGGAGGTGGTGCAGGCGATGGAGTAGGTCCTATGGTTGTAATTTCAAGTTATAGGTTGGAGAACCAATTGGATTATGTTTATGTTTGAAAATTAAACGAAAATGAAAATTAGAGACGGATTAGCAACGGAATTCAAACATTCCGTTGCTATTCCGTCTCTAATTTTCCAGGAATATATACATGAATCACAAACGGAATCAGAAACGG
The DNA here is from genome assembly GCA_039657365.1 of Stephania yunnanensis. Lineage (NCBI taxonomy): Eukaryota > Viridiplantae > Streptophyta > Magnoliopsida > Ranunculales > Menispermaceae > Stephania > Stephania yunnanensis. The sequence continues at coordinate 27,984,982 of CM077580.1, forward strand.
AAATAAGAATTCCGTCTCTGATTCCGTTGCTAATCAGAAACGGAATCGGAGAAGGAATCAGAAACGGAATTATCCGTCTCTGATTCCGTTTCTGATTAGCAACGGAATCAGAGACGGAATACAATTACAAATGTACCATTTCGAAAAAATTTCCATTTATGTTCCTTCTTTGTTCCGTTTCTAATTTTCGTCTCTAAATCCGTCTTTAATCAGAAACGGAATTTTTTCGTCTCTATTCCGTCTCTAATCAGAAACGGAATCAATTTTCCGTTTCTGATCGAATCAGCGACGACGTTTTCAAAGACGGAATTGATTCCGTCTCTATTCCATTTTTGATTGCAATTAGAGACAAAATTTTTGCAAATCAGAGACGGAAAATTCCGTTTCTGATTTGCTTTTTTTTTAGTGCAGGTGACCAAACCACCGTAACCGCCCTTCCCTAATCTTTGTATCAATTGATGCTACTCCTACTTGTCTTTGAATTTTTATATTTCTTATTCTATCTTTACGAGTTTTACCACGCTTCCACCTAAGTATCCTCATTTCTACTACGTTCATTTTATGTAATCGTTGTTGTTTTACCTCCCAACATTCAAAGACAAGCAAAGATTGTAAGAACTAGGTTAAAATCCAAGAAAAAATGATTTAAGGGTAATAAAGTGCTTCAATGGGTTTTTTTCCTCATTAGATCATATAAGGAAGAGACTAGTCTTCAGATAACGTAAGAAAAAAGACTTAGTGTCGGTCAAATTGAGAGCACAATTGGTAGTGCTCCATCGAAAGAGAGTTTGGGTGTCTTGTTGGGCAAGTTTGGGCTTTCAACATTAATTAAAGGCATTGTCATTAAAAATATAATTGTGCCTTTGAATGAGTTTAAAAGGTTAAACTGGACAAATTAAGACTTAAGATTAAGATGATTGGGCTAGGCCATGGAAGTCCAGTTTCAAGAAACTTGGCCCGACATTGTTTTCAAGTCCCCAACCAATCCCCTGTAGGTTGTACACCATCTAGGCCTTAATTAACGAAAATGATTTTTCCTTTATGCATGTCCGGTGGTGCTATTAGCTCTATTAATTTACGAAAATGATTTTTTCTTTTGATGATTAGTGTGTATTGGTTTGTTGGGGTGTCTGGTTACGATGATTTATTGTGTGAGATCTCTCCTTTCTCTCAACTTTTGAGGCCTAATGTTATTGAAAGTAATGTGGGACTCTTTTATTGGACCATTTTAGTGAAGATTGTTGTCTTTTTGAAACTTCAGACGGGACTTTCGGGTTCGAGTGCCATTGTTTGTGCTGCGCTTAGTTGTCTGCTCGACTTCTTCAAAGTGAGGCACCTAGTTAAGGTGGATGTGAGGCCTAATCTGATTCTTGATGCAGAGAAAGAACTTGAATAGTCGCTGGCCTCCAAGATCGGGTTGCACAGGTTTATGGAGGTCTAGTTTACATGGTATGTAATGTTTAGCTTAAAAGTTGAGATTTAGATAGAACATGTTCATTATAAAATGGCAAAACCAATCTTTTGGTCCCTAAACTTTGAAGGTTTTACACTTTTTATCCCTCAACTTTGAAAACAACACATTTGGTCCCTCAACTTTTCATATAGTGTAAATTAAGTACTTTTGTTAGTCCAGTCATCGTTATTGATGACGTGGCAAAATTCAATCACCACATGGCGCCACGTGGCAATCCGTTTCATCTAAACAGTATTGGTTCAATGAACCAACCGGTTCAATAAGAAAACCAAATGAAGCCCAAATTACTCTCCTTCTCTTACTCTCTGCGTTCTCTCTTCTTCTCACTTTCTCTCTTCGTTCTCTCTTCTCTCTTCTCTCTCGATGCGTTTTCTCTCCTCCTCACTGTGCACATCCCTCTCCCCCATTATCCCAGACCTCACCCTCCTAAGCGCTGCATATGCGCTCCGACCCCCAAAATCAATCTGGTGACATGGTGTTCATTGTTTTCCTTCCAGTTCCAGTTGACAATCAGACATGAGATCTACAGTACTTAATTAGCGTTAGTCTTTTCTAGAGCTCAGTAATGGAGGAATCTTGTGTTTGATTGGAAGTGGCGCACTCATCTCCCAACAAATGAAAATACAATTCCAGATCAAATGTTGTTTCAACTCCGATCAAACGCAGCTGACACTTCTTTTAGTGATAGCATCTTATTATACTCCAATCAACCTCCATCTTTTGGACATTTATAAACATTCACGACCAAATAATGGAAGATGTATTCTTGCACGGGAAAAAGAAAATAAAGATGTACACTTGATTGTGACGCACGCTTGCTAGGCAATATATTCTGTTGCAAAACCTCATTACATCAAATACGGCGTCCTCAACCTCGACAAGTCCCCGCCTCGCAAGAAATCCAAAACACAACCAAATGCCTGTCGGAATCATACTCGAGAAGCTTCCTTTCATAAACGGTTCTGATCCTCTGGCGCTTGACGGTGAGATCAACTACAAGGCGGCCGAAACACGGCGTCGGTCGGGGCCTCGAGGGCTCTGGATACCTTGGCGGCGTCGGGGACAGGAGAGTGGAACCGGGCGACGCAAACGTACTCCTTTCCGGCGCCTTGCTGGGACTTGACGAGGCGGGTGGCGCGGTCGATGCAGACGATGAGGTTTCCGGTGACTTTGGGGTCGAGGGTGCCACTGTGGCCGATCTTGTCGACGCGGAGGATGCGCTTGATCCAGGCGACGACTTCGTGGGAGGAGGGGTTGGAGGGCTTGTCGAGGTTGAGGACGCCGTATTTGATGTACTGGCAGAGGGGGCGTTTCAAGGGGGAGAAGCCAGTGAGAAAGAGAAGATGAGAGAACGCAGAGAGTGAGAGAAGAGAGAGTAATTTGGGCTTCATCTGGTTTTTTTTATTGAACCGGTTGGTTCTTTGAACCAACTATTCAGATGAAATGAATTGCCACGTGGCGCTGGCGATTGAATTTTGCCACATCATCAATAACGATGACTGGACTAACAAAATAACTTAATTTACACTATATGAAAAGTTGAGAGACCAAATGTGTTGTTTTCAAAGTTGAGGGACCAAAAGTGTAAAACCTTTAAAGTTCAGGGACCAAAAGATTAGTTTTGCCTTATAAAATTCTTGCTAGACATCTCAACATTGCCTTGCTGCTGGATGCAATTAATTCTAAATACTGTATTTAATAACCTATTATACTTGCTATATTCACATACAAAAAGCTTCTTAACCAAACTCTGTGCATTGCTTTCTTGCAGGATTTTAGAAAAGAATACATGGATAAATGGGGGTATGGTATGTATGTGCCGATGGATAGCAATCTTCTTCCCCCTCTCTTCGTCATTTATGCTGAAAATCCAAGTGATTCTGGAAAGGTGAGCCTGTGTTTGGTTTATAGAGTTTTCCATTAAAAAAAAAAAAAAAAAAAACCTAACAAGATATGAATGAGAGTTTAGTGTGAGAGACCCAGAAATTATCTTTTGATTAAACCAACAAAAAAAATTAAAAAAGTCAACAAACTTTGGCGACAACTTTTGAGTTCTTAAGATTTTATTTAGAATTTTCACTGGAAATGAGGGAACAGTTTTCCTTGTTTTAGGATTCCGAACAGCAAGCAACCTAAATTTATCGTCTTTGTTTCTTGTCATCTTATTCTTTCATTTGATATGCTTGCAAAGAACTTAATTGACCCATGTTATGGTCCAGTAATGCTCATGGGGCCTTTCTTTGTATAACGTTTATCCATGTTATGGCGCATGGTGCGTCTGAGCTCTTGTTAAATGTTCTCTTCTACTCCTCTAGCTTAAAGCATTTGCACCTTCCCTGCTTTGAATATGTAACATTTGCATGGTGTTGAGCATGCATCAGCAGAATGGGTCTTGTTGGTTGGACCTACGTCTCAAAGGGAAACTTGAGAGTTTGAAAACTGTCGTAGCAATAATTTCTCAATTCATAACCTATGATGAGTTAAAAGCTATATGGTTGATTATTTAGGTTGCTTGTTTTTTTGCTTACTGTTGACTCCTCCTGCACACCCAGTTGACATGAATCCACTCATGCAGGTTCACAGTACAGTTCGCAAGAGGTGGCTTGATGGGGATGAATTTATAATATCAACAATGAACAAGGTTGCGGATATAGCTTTAGAAGGACGGGATGCTTTGCTTGAGAAGAATTATTCAAAGTTTATAGCCTTGATGAATCAGAATTTTGATCTACGGAGGTAGATATTATTGATGCCATGAATTTGATTTCTCATTTCCCCCTCTTTCTAGGTGACTTGGGATTCTATAAAAGGTTTTCTGTGTTGCCTCCCAATTTCTCAGGGTCATGTTTGGAGACGATGCTCTTGGTTCTATGAATATTGAAATGGTGGAGGTAGCCAGAAGAGTGGGTGCTGCTTCAAAGTTTACAGGGAGCGGAGGAGCAGTTGTCGCAATCTGCCCTGATGGGCCCTAACAGGTGAAGCTCCTTGAAGATGCTTGCAAGAAGGCAGGTTTTGCAATTCAAAAAGCAATTGTTGCACCCACTTTTCTAAGCGATTCAGATCTCCAAAGCATTTCTTCTAACTAGGTATATCCCATTCTGAAAATGGGGCAGGTGATATAACTAGAAAAGCTTCTCCGTATTTTTTTTCTTTTTATTTATTTATTTATTTATTTTTGCGAGTTGCATCTCAATAAATTCGCTTTTGAGGCATTTTGATTTATCATTCATGATAAAAAAGAAAAGATTTTTGACAAATGTATAATTGGGTCTTTTTTAGTGATAAGTGGTCCTCTTTTTATCAAATTACCAGTTACACTGCACGTGCTTCTTGTGCATGCATTAAGTAAATGTTTTTTTTTTTTTTTTTTTTTTTTTTTTTTTTTTTTCTGGTGATATTTAATTGCAGTATCAATGTCTTCCCGTAGTGCTCCTCTTGAATGTTTGCTTCAATCAACCTTCTCTCCAGTTCTCTGCTTTCAGAAACGTCAGTCTTTCAATTCAAATGGAGACCCGTCGTCTAGTGAGTCTCTCAGAGTTTGCTAGCCGACACTTTTTGTCTTAGAACTTCATTTTACCACTGCTTAATTTGCTATTAAGAGTTTTTAAGCTAAAGTGAAAGGAAAAACTTAATGCTTCATAGACATAGCCTCTTTGCATTCATAAAAAATCAGGGCCCATTAGTGGTAGATGATAGAGCAAAGCTGTTAGAAGCCAACACATTAATTAAGTTGTTCTAAGAGGAATTTTTGTTAGTTTTTTTTTAAGCTAATCCTTCCACTGGCGGGTTAATTTCACTGATGGTCACTCAAGATTATAGTGCCTAACACTTTGGTTACTAAACTCACATTTGTTCAAAATATATCACTCAACTTTACAAAACGTTTCAACAAAATAACTCCGACCATTCTTCGGATAAAACTTGGTGGCCCTGCTGACGTGGCGCCACGTGGGATTTCATGGGAGGTCACTTAACTTTTAAAGTGATCACGTGACATTTACTACCTAACCCACCTACCCCCATTTTACTTCACCCCACATTAATTTAGGGTTTGATTTCATGGAAATCAAAAGCGGGAGCACCCCACCAGTCACTCATCTTCTTCCTCGCTCTCTTTCACTCGCGCCAAGAATCGGCCTCGATTTCATGTGTTAAGCTCTCACTCGTGAATGCGCCAAGGCAAGAATAGGTAGAACACTCTCACTCGCGGTCGCACCAAGCGAAGAACAGAGAGAAATCGATCGGCAGGAGCTTTGATCTTTTGCAACAGGCTTTCAGGTACAATGTCGGGCATGCTTAGATTCCTGGTTTTTTAGGGTTTTGAATGGTTTAACTGATTCTACTTTGATTGATGGATTGACTGTTGTTAAGCGTGATTGAGTCGCTTGGAGTCAATTGATTGGGTTTTTAGGGTATTTTGTAGTCGAGATTTATGTGATGGTATTGTGATTGATTCCTGTGTTTGGCTGAGATGAAGAAAGTAGTTGTAATGGATTTTTTCGTGTTCAATTGCTATTTCGTTTCATTGTTTCATCAATTTATAAATGTTTCAGACGAACGTTATGGTTTCTTACTTGGATTGCCTTTTTTTGCGATTACTGCGTTCGATTATGTTAATTGATTGGGTTTTTATGATATTTTGTAGTCGAGATTTCTGATAATGGAATAAAAAGGTGAAGCCATTGAAGTCGAACCCTCACTGATAGTGGAAGAGGAAAGTAAACCCAACAACCTCAAACCATCACTGATAGTGAAGGAAGGAGAAGGCGCTCATTCTGGTTTGGATATTCAAAATGAGATTTCAAGGTAAGAGATTTATTCTTTGTGTAAATGTTAATGGTTCTTGATTGCACTGGTTTTTTTTGATTGAAGATAGATCAAACTGGGAGTTTCATGGGCAAATTTTGTTGGTTAGATATGCAACTTCATTGACTGAGTTTTTACAGTTTTTATTTTAGTTTCATTGTAAAGTCCTATAGATTAGTGATGTTATGACATGGTTTGAAAATCTCAATTGATTTCTGTTGAGCGATTGAGTGATTAATGTGTATGGTTAATTGGGATCATTGTGGTGTTGTTGTAACTTATTGTTTCTGCTTGATTAGGATTTGTTATGTTGGCTCTTTAATGGAAAGAGCTTGGCCAAGCTATATTGAGGGAGTTCATTCTTTCTCTATCTTAATCACAAGAATTAGAATTCTTCTATTGCGCATAAATACCATCTTAATTTGTTCCGTGTTATTATTTTTTGGTTTTACATGGTTTTTGGGGTCATGCTTGTCAGCTCAGGGGTGTGACCTTTGGAATATATTTAACTGTTTGTTTTTTATGGTTTTGTTCATGTAAATGGACATTTCTAAAATTTATCATTGCAGGACTCATTTTCACAGTGGAGATGATCGTCAAGAAGAAGTGGAGCCTGACTTAGAACAAAGATATTTTGGGTCGCCAGATATTAGAGAGGAAGAATTAATGGACTTAGAGGTTAGTCATCAAGAAGAAGTGGAACCTCCAAAAGAACAAGACAATGGAACAATTCAACAAGAAGAACTAGAATCAGAGGAAGGTAATGATTTATTCGAGAGTGACAATGATGTTGAGGACGATGATGACTATCAAGAAGTTGTTGACGAACAACCGCACGGTAGAAAAAGAGGAAGGCCTAAGGTTATTGCTCCACCTCGTAGTAAAGCACTTACGATTGTCGAAGTGCATGACCAAGACTCAGACTATGCAACATCAAATGAGCTCCATACAGATGATGATTCTGATTGATATGAGAAGATGAGGTATATCGAGTTTGATGAGTTCAAAGACATGGCAGACCCACATCTCGAATTAGGCATGAAATTCTCTTCTTTCAAGACATTTAAGCTGGCATGCAGAAATTGGGGTATTCAAAATAAGCGACAAATACGCTTTACTACGAATGATAAGAAAATGTGCATATGTAAATGCTAGCGCTTCAAGTCTAGCAGTTGTGAGTTTCGGATTTTTGCTTATCATATGGGTGAAGATGACTCGACGATTCAAATCAAGTCAATCAACTTGACCCACTCAAATACCAAAGTGAACAAGAATCATCACGTGACTTCTGACTGGCTTGCAGAAAAGTATATTGAACAATTTCGAGTGGACTCAAATTGGTCAGTATCAGGTATTATACAAAGAGTCAAGGATGACTTGAAGTTCGGAATCAGTCGAATGAAAGCTTGGAGATCAAAGAACAAAGCAATGGAGATGATGAATGGAGATGAGGAGGGCCAATACCTCAAACTTAATTCGTATGCATTTGAGCTGCAAAAAACAAATCTGTGTACAACAGTCAAAATGATGCTACATCTAGGGGTATTTCAAGGCATATATATGCCTTGCTCTATTGAAAAATGCTTTTAAATCAGGATGTAGGTCTTTGATTTCTCTTGATGGTTGTTGGTTAAAAGGTCAATATAAGGGACAATTACTTGCTGCAGTAGGGATAAACCCAAATTATTGTATATTTCCTATAACTTATGCAGTGGTTCAAGTTGAGAGTAAAGGCACATGGCAATTGTTTTTAGAATTACTTAAGGATGACTTAAACATTGTCAACAGTTATAGAGTTGCTTTCATGTCGGATAGGCAAAAGGTGCATTTTATTTTCATGTTTGTTTATCATAATGCATGTTTGATTTCATTATTTAATCCTTGAAGTTTACTCTCTCTGCAGGGACTTGTTAGTTTGTCAAATCTGTTTTCCCCAATTCAGAATATAGACATTGTGTGTGGCACTTGTACACAAATTTCAGAACAAGGTTTAAGGGAATGGAACTTAATCAAATGTTGTGGAGTGCAGCTAGGGCCACATATCGCGAGAGAATGATCTCTTGGTTAGACGAGTTGGAGAAGGTTAATAGAGATGCAAGATTGTGGTTCAATGAGGTTCCCATCGAATTTTGATGTAAGGCCAATTTCCAAATATGCCCTAAGTGTGATATGTTGCTTAATAGTTTGTGTGAGTGCTTCAATTGATACATTTTAGATGTCAGAGACAGAGGAATCATTGACATGCTAAATATGATAAAGGCAAAGTTAATGCGGAGGCTCTGACGCAAAAAATGAGGTTATGCAGAAAGTCATTGCTAAGGCAAGAGAGTGAATATGTCCTAAGATTCTAAAAACGCTTGAGAAACTTAAAGATGAGTCTATTTTCTATGTTGTCGAGTATTCGGGTGGCCTTTCTTTGTCATGTCATGGACACGGGAATACATATGTGGTAAACATGATGGATATATTGTGATTGTGGGAAATGGAAGCTTACGAGCATCCCATGCGAGCATGGGGTGGCTGCTATTATGGGAAATGATGGGGACCCAGTGGATTACATCAATGAGTGTTACTATATAAGCACTTACATGAACGTGTACTCACACTACATCAACCCAACAGAACGGGAGGAACTATGGCCTAAACCAGCGGAAGATGTCTAACCAGTCAAACCACCAGCACAAGTCCAAAAAAGGAGAGGAAGAAAAGTAACAAGGAGAAAGGAGCCTGAGGAATTAGAGATTGCGGCTGCGCAAAAAAGATGTCTAAAAACAGTATAATACGTATGACTTGTCAAACTTGTCATGTTGAAGGTCATAATCAAGCCATCATACTAAGGGTCAAAATAAGGTATATATTTATTGATTATGAAAGTGTAGATGTTATTAAAACACTTGTTTTATTTTTGTGTAATGTGACTTTGCATTTATATAATATTTAGAGAAAGAAAGGGCCAAATGAAGGAGTTCAAGTTGATGAGAATTCTCCATGTGGCGAGGCACCTCTTAAGCAGGTATTTGAATGGTTTGGAAAGCTCACCATCAATTGCAAACTTAGCTAATTGAATTCCATAATTATTGTTGGATTTCTACAATAATGTGTGGTTTTACTTTCTTATTTTGATAATGTATTTCAAATATTTGACAGCATAACCTTTTTACAACTAATGCAACAAATGCGAGTGCTTCCCAACCTTTCCTGCAATCCCTAGTATGATGGATTTTTCGCAACCTATTCCAAGGATTTCTCCAAAATCAAGAGTGAAGATTCCAGTTGTTCGACGTCGTGGCGGTGGAAGAGGTGGAATAATTGGAAGAGGTGGTAGAAGTAGAAGATGTATGAATTTGAAGACTACGTCTTCTTCATGAAGACAAATGATGTGACTATTTTTTGGATATTTAGATGAAACTTTCCATGTTGGATAAATACTTGAAATATGAAGTATCATCATGTAGAAAAGGATATGACTTTTTGGATATTTTGATGAAATGCTTGAAATACCGTATTAACAAAGTATTGTTAGTTGTAAAGAAATAGTCATGACAGAGACACCAACTTTATAAATATGCAAGTGTGTTTTGCAGGGCTTGTCTAAATGTCAAGAAATAAAGTGTATTTAATGTAGAAGTGTGCATCATAGAATTCAATACACAGAGAGCAAGATGACGAGACATGGATGTGAAAATCCCTGTTGATCTTACAACCAAAATGCCCATTGCTCATGATCAACTGTCAAAACTTACTGGCACAACGCTGATATGCATATGTATGGCATTTCTCATGCCTTCTATCGGAAGTAATAGAGAGTCAGAAAGCTGGACAAACATGCTTGCCTTGAGCATATTGGTAGTGACTGTTGTTGTTAACACGCATTCAATTGTACACCGGCGTGATCATATTGTTCCGAGTAGAGCATATCATTGTATTGTGTTGTATGATGTTATTGCTTCTTGCACTTCTTTGCGCTACTTATGATATCAATAGCCAAAAAGGATTCACAGTAGATCAAAATAAGGATCTCTTCAAAAAGGGGAAAGGGAGCATGTTAGTGAGACTTAAGTCTTGCTATTTGTGTGTCTACCACTCTAATCCTTAGCTCGAGTTATTTCTATTTTACATAAAATGAATTCAACACTCATTCATAAGCTAAATAACCACAATACAAGGTTTGGCTTAAGTTTTACACAAAACGACACTACACTACAACAACTTTTGCCTTCAATTCCAACCGAAGATGACTATTTCGTTTCTCCTCCAACCACAGTGTTTACTTGTATACAATGAAACCAAATAGCAATACAATGACCACCAAGCATAACCAACATGCAACTGAACAACCGTTGAGTTTTCTTCGCTCGTTAAACTCATCTTGCAACCTCTTCTCGCTTTCTATTCGGTCTAACTTCCTCAACGACCCATTTATAACAATCGTTGCCCGGTCAGTCATTTTAGGATCAAGCCAATTAAAGTATTCGCATCCACATCTATGTTGCATAACAATGAAAATTTTCATTTAATTCCCTTTATATGAATAAAACTTTACAAATTCATACAATATTCAAATTTCTATACAAATCGTGTATTTTCTGCATCTATAAAATCATCGTCCTAGCTTTGTAGTCGTCCACGAGGTGAACACCACTGCTGGCACACCGCAATAACAATACTCGTGTCCTTTGACAAACTCCATGATTTCTGGCCAAGATACAAATATAACAATGTAGCTACAAACAAACAAACTCTTGTCAATAAAACTACATTCATGATATCAAGAAAAATAACAAACAAAGCTTCAACTCAGACATTAACTGGGTCGGTGACATAGGTCAAGCTCTTCTACTCCCTTTGATTTAATGCAATTGGTGGTGCACTAATTTATTCAAAGGTTCACAATCCTTTGATACCTTAATTAGTACATCTCTAGTTCTCTTACTTCTACTCCTATATTTCCAATCTTTTTAAATTTATACCATGTCGAGTTTTCCAACCTCCTCAACCACTAGTCTCGAATTGTTTTTGTCGTTGAATGTGTTCAAACCTCCTCAACCACTAGTCTCGAATTGTTTCTGTCGATTAGTACTACTCCCACTTAATTAATTCTTTTGACTCAAGTTACTCCAACACTTTAAATTGTAGCACAATGCAAGCTAATGCAATGAAACACATCTACCTCAATTCAGGTATCAAAAACATAGTCAGTCTTGCCATTTTCCTCGTTGAATGCCTCATCAATATACTAACATTAAGCATTTCTTAACAAAAAAAAAATTAAACAAAAACATCACTAATTTCCTATTGCAACCATTTCGTTTTCAGTGAATACAAATCTAAACTATCACTTACAGTCTTACAGACCTAACGTAAACAGTCATACGGCTGGATGGATGATGAACAAGTACAAAATCAAAATTTTTGCCTAAGATTCTTAGAAACATGAAAAACCTTTAGTTGAGTACCAATCAAAGAAAGGAAATAACATATCAATGCAAAACGTTTGCTATTTTGGAGAACATTAATGTTTCAACGTATATGTACGTATATACATGATACATAAGCATTGCTATCAGCATTGCTATGATATCTACAGACAACAAACAATTGTTGAAGAAAAACTACCACAACAACGCACAAGCGCAGAACCCAAAATCTCAACAACTGGATACAAGGATCATGAAGTAACAAATCATCAGGTGGATCAATCCAAGATAAACACACAAATTTACGGTAAACCTAATCAATTAACATAATCGAACACAGTAATCGCAAAAAAAGGGCAATCCAAGTAAGAAACCATAATATTCGTCTGAGACTCATATAAATTGATGAAACGACGAAACGAAATAGCAATTGAACACGAAAAAATCCATTACAACTACTTTCTTCATCTCAACCATACACAGGAATCAATCACAGTAACATCACAGAAATCTCGACTACAAAATACCCTAAAAACTCAATCAATTGACTCCAAGCGACTTAATCACACTTAACAACAACCAATCCATCAATCACAGTAGAATCAGTTAAACCATTCAAAACCCTAACAAACCAGGAATCTAAGGATGTTCGACATTGTACCTGAAAGCCTGCTGCACAAGATCGAAGCTCCTGCCGATCGATTTCTCTCTGTTCTTCGCTTACCGCGACCGCGAGTGAGAGTGTTCTACCTATTCCTGCCTTGGCACGTTCATGAGTGAAAGCTTAACACATGAAATTGAGGCCGATTCTTGGCGCGAGTGAAAGAGAGCGAGGAAGAAGATGAGTGACTGGTGGGGTGCTCCCGCTTTTGATTTTTATGAAATCGAGCCCTAAATGTGGGGTGAAGTAAAAGAAGGTGGGAGGGTTGGGTAGTAAATGCCACGTCATCACTTTAAAAGTTAAGTGACCTCCCATGAAATCCTACGTGGCGCCACGTCAGCAGAGTCGCCGGGTTTTTGACCGAAAAGTGGTCGGAGTTATTTTGTTGAAACGTTTTGTAAGTTGAGTGATATATTTTAAACAAATGTGAGTTTAATAACCAAAGTGTTACGAACTATAATCTTGAGTGACCATCTGTGAAATTAACCCTTCCACTGGCCAACCCGGCTCAACTCCCCACTTAGACGGTATGCTAGAGATTAGCCGCGGTCGAACCCAACGCTTCGGGAATAGTTCGATGTGGAACTTTAGACTCTTCAAGAACTAGATAGCTCACATCGTGCTTTGGGCTTCTTTTAGACCATTTTTGAGGATATGAGGGGGATGGGGGTTAGACGGATTGTTTTGTTTAAATTGTTCTTTCGGTGGTTTGTAGTTACGACAATGTGTTGGAGTTGTAATCTAAATTAGATTAGTATTTGAGTTTGATAGTACTTTGAGTTAGAGTATGAGTCTAGTTAAAGTCTCCTAGTTGGATTTGGAGTATGCTTATACGAGTCAATAAATTAGAGTTAACCCCCGCGTTGTAATTAACGAGTTTATTAGAGTGATTAACAAAGTATGTCATTTCGCTGTCTCTAAACCTAACATGGTATCAGAGCAAAAATGAGATCCTGAGATCTGTGAGAGTGAGACCGAGATTTTAGATCTACGGTGTGAGACTTTGTTCCAGATCGAGCAGTGAATTTGGGCTTCTCATCTATTGAGAGATCCAAGTGTGCCCATTTCTTATTTTGGAGAAGAAACGAAGATTTAGTTCCTGCATTAATTGTGTGGTTGAGTTCCAGGATCGATTTCGTTGAAGAAAAAAGAGAGTTATTTTGTTATTTAACTCCAAGTGCACTACATCATAACTATTTCACCTTTTGTGAAAAGATAAAAAATTGTGGGGGCCACTGAGAAATTGAAATTTGAACAATTTGTTCAAAGTTTGTGCGGCAGAGAGTTAAAAATCAAAAGTGAGATTTTTGATTTTCTTTGAACGGTAAATTATGGCTACAGTTGGGAACGGCCAAGTTCAACCTACTCTTCCAATATTCGATGGGAAGAAGTTTGATAGATGGAACATTCAAATGAGAGTCTTGTTTAGCTTTCAAAACTTGCTCGTAGTAGTTGAAGATGGGTTCGAAGACTTATAGGTCACCGCTACCCCGACATAAAAGGAGCTTTGCAAGAAAGATTAGAAGACATTTTATTTTATTTTGTAAACTATTGATGATGTAGCGTTTGAGAAAGTGCAACTGGCAAACACATCAAAGGAAGCATGGGACACTTTAGAGACGTCTTACAATGGTGTACAAAAAGCCAAGAAAGTTTGGTTACAAACTTTGAGGCGACAATTCGAGTTGATCGAGATGGATGAATCCAAAGATATAGAGAAGTACATCAATCGTGTTTAGAAAATCGTCAATTAGTTAAAGATGAATGGCGAAGATGTCGCTGATCTTGATTTGAACGAGAAGATTTTGCGCACCTTGACCACGAAGTTCGACCACGTAGTAGCTGCTATTATGGAGTCTGGAACAGATTATGAGACCAAGTCAGTTGAAGAAATCATTATTTCATTACGAGCACATGAGCAACGAATCAATGAAAAAAGTGAAAAAGTCAAGCTTACTGAGCAAGCATTAAAGACTGCAGTTGTCCCGAAGCTAAACAAGAATTATGGGTTCAAAGGTCGTGATAAAGTCAACAACGATGGCAGAGGTCAGAATAGTAATCAGCAGTGGTGGGAGAGAAATAAAGGTCGTGGAAGAGACAAAGGTCGCGATCAACAGAGAAATCAGATTCAGTGTTACAACCGTCGCAAATCTGGGCATATAGATAGACAATGCAGGATAAAGCAATCATCAGAGGCAGAGTCGGAATCTGAGGAGCAGACGAATCAATATGAGGAGTGTCATCAGACACTAACGATGATTTCATCAGCCCAAGAGAATGCTCAGAGTAACATGTGATATCTCGATAGTGCATGCTCTAACCACATGTGTGGCAATAGAGAGTTTTTTTTATGAGTCGAATAAGTCAGTGTTGATAGAGGTTAAGTTTGCTGATGATAGGAAACTCCAACTAAGGGAAACGGAAGAATTCTGATCCAGTTGAAGAATGGTGATCATCAGTACATTTCGAATGTGTTATATGTACCGACATTGACATGCAATTTACTAAGTTTGAGGCAGTTGCTCGAGAAAGGGTACACAATGGATTTCAAATATAGTTATCTCACTGTGTTTGACTTTAAAGGTATGATCATTCTTAAGCCTCATTTGAAAAATAAGTTGTTTCAAATTGAGATTAAGATTGGATCTTATCCATGTTTTAAATCATTTGTTTTTTATGAGTCGTGGTTATGACATTTGAAATATGGACATCTGAAGTTCAAGAGTTTGAAGTTGTTGTCTCATAAGAACTTAGTGAAAGGATTGTCTATGATTCAACATCCAGAGCAATTTTGTGAGGGGTGTATTTTGGGGGAGCAACATAGACGAACGTTTGCTTCCAACACTCAAAGGCGTATCAAATCTCTACTACAGTTGGTTCACTCCGATGTTTATGGTCCTCTACAGACAGCTTCACTAAGAGCAAGCAAATATTTTATGACTTTTATTGATGACCGTGGCAGGATGATTTGAGTGTATATTTTAAAGAATAAATCTGATGGCTTTAGTTGCTTTCAGAAGTTCAAGGCAACTATGGAGAAACAGAGTGGATGCTACATCAAGACTTTAAGGACAGATGGTGGTGGTGAGTATACGTCCTCGACATTTTTAGAATTTTGTGATCATCATGGGATTAAGCTTGCAATCATGCCACCACAAACACCGTAGCAAAATGGTGTTGTAGAGAGAAAGAATAAGACGATTATAGACATGGATCATAGTATGTTGAAGGCCAAAGGCCTACTTGAATCATTTTGGGCTGAAGCAGTTGCATGTTCAGTTTATTTACTGAATAGGTCTCCCACAAAAAATGTGTCCCATATAACCCTGGAAGAGGCTTGGAGTGGTTACAAGCCAAGTGTCAAGCACTTGAAGGTGTTTGGATCCACTGCATATGTGCATGTTCTTGATGCTGACAGGAAAAAGTTAAATTACAAATGCGTGAAAGTCATATTTATTGGCTATATTCCAGGGAGGATTGGAACGTACAAATTGTACAATCCAGTTACCAATGCAGTCATTGTTAGCAAAGATGTCAAGTTTGATGAGAAGAATGCGTGGATTTGAGACATAAAGGAAGGAGTATTGCTCAACCATCAATGATTAGATGTGAGGATGAAGCTTCCACTTCAGTTGGTATTGACGCTAGACTCCAACTTACCAGTTGCAGACCACAAAGAAGTGTGGGACAACCAGCTCGACTTCGGGATTGTAAGATCACCCATGATAATGTCGATGACGAAGGCAATTGAGTGCATAGTGCACCGTTCAGCATTGAGGAAACTGTGCGAGATAGATGGCAGGTGAACGATAAAGAACGTCGTCGATGGAGGTCGAGATCTGCATTTTGAAAGAAGATCAAGTGGAATATCATGACACTCTGAATTATGGGGGGACGATGTTTTATTTTTTAATTTAAATAGGTAATTTAGATTATGGGTGGATGTGGAGTTGTTATATAAATTAGATTAGTGTTTGAGTTTGATTAGGACTTTGAGTTAGAGTATGAGTCTAGTTAGGGTCTCCTAGTTGGATTAGGAGTATGTTGATGTGAGTCTATAAATTAGAGTTAACCCCTTGCATTGTAATTAACGAGTTTATTAGAGTGATTAACAAAGTGTATCATTGCGGTGTCTCTAAACCTAACAAATGTGTGGCAAGATTGATCGTGAAATGAGAGTTTATGGGACTTTGTAAATTAAGCAAAAACATGGGTGGTATCTAGGCCTCCTTCATGGGCTAGAAGAGTATATGGATTGTTTAAACATCTATTCATGTTTTCACCAGTCAATAAGGCACGTGATGCCCAATTTTGGTCCCAGCCTTTATTTGTTGGTCTGAAATTGGACTTGTAAAACAATAGTCTCGGAGAAGGCAAATTGAGATGGATTGAACAGTAACTCTTGAAAACATAAAAAATTACTCCAATTCCCATCGAATTTGAACATCTTAGTAATTAGGATGCATTTATGTTTGAAGCATTAACCAAAAAAATTGACGAATATTAACAATCGATTGGTTTAAGTTGTAAAGAATTTGATTCTCCATAATTGAAATCTCAAAATAGACTTTCATGGATGAAAAAAATTGATTGGGGATGGTTGTACCAATATGGGGGCTAACAGTGCCTCAGTATAGATAAATTGACATGGTGAACACTGAATACCACATGAGAAATAAAAAAAAATGAAATTAACAAATAAAATAACCTATATTTAAGTATCGAAAACACGACTTTGTTTATGACTTAGCTCGCTAAAAAGTTAAAATTAATTCGTGAAAGTGTATTTTTTGTAAAATTTTAACATTACAATAAAATAGAAATATTCACTGAGCAAGCTCGGGCTTAGCCTAGTTAGCTAGTTGGGCTCTAGCTTTTAAGTCCATGCCCTTGAACATTAACTCTTAAAAACATAAAAAATTACTCCAATTCCTATTGAATTGAACATCTTAGCGATTAGGTTGCATTTATGTTTGAAGCGCTAACCAAAGCAATTGACAAATATTAACAATCCATAGGTCTAAGTTGTAAAGAATTCGATTCTCCTTACTTGAAGTCTCAAATTTGACTTTCATGGATGAAAGAAAATTGATTGGGGAGGGTTGTACCAATATGGGGCTCGACAATGCCCAACTATAGATAAGTTGGCACGGTTAACACTGAATACCATGTAAAATATCAAAAAGAAAAGAAATCAACAAATAAAAGAACCTATAATTAAGTATCGAAAATTCGATTCACCTTGATTTTTTCACTAAAATTTATATTTTTAATAAATTAAATATATTTAATAAATATTTAAGAATGAATATAAAGTAGAAGTTAGCCTAGTACTATGAGTTGTAACACTTATTAAATATTTAAGTTGTAACACTCGACCTGATATCTGATGTTCAATCTTAATTCTCACACTTTGTTCAATATTTCTAAAAAAAGGTATTTTCAATACTTAATAGGCCGGTTGGGCGGCAGGGGAAGACCACCTCCCATACTCCACCCCGACAATTAAGTACTCATCCATTTGTTATGAAAAAGTTATTTTGAATACTTGATGGACGGATTGGCGGGCAGGGGAAGATCACCCCCCACACTCCCACCCCCGACAATTAAGTACTCATCCATTTGTATTTGTTGAGCCTCTTAAATTAAACAAAGTGTACATAAAATCATAAAAAAAAGAAACCATGCGTAGAGATTAAAAAATAAATGAGTGCTTTTTTAACGAAAAATAAATGAGTACTTAAAAGATGTATTGTTAGACTATAACAATCTTATTACTCTAAAATGTATTGTTGATTATAATGGAGCTTTACCTGGCGCTGCCAGGTGGGTACCCGAGCCTGTGAACATACAGGTTTACAAAAAAGTATAGATTACAACAACAACAACAACAACAACAACATAGCCTCAATCCCAAATTAACTGGGGTCGGCTACATGGATCAAACTTTTCCATTGTGCTTACTTCATCTAATTAAGTGCTAAGAGAGCATCTAAGTTTCGTTAAAACACAATGGAAAAATATTTTTTAATAACAATATTTCATGTATTTTCTCTTTTTATACTTGATTTTTATTTTTTTAATATTCGATTTTGATAGGACTTACAATCCATTACTTAAAAGTGATATTAAGGCCTTGTTTGGTTCATTTTTGCAAAATTACAAGGGAGTTAACTCGCAGGGGTTCACATTTTCATGTTTGGTTTAACTTTGAACTTACATGTAAATTGCAAAATTTTAAAAAATAAAACTCGGGAATTTACATAAAAACAAGATAAGGATATGGATAATAGAGATGTGATTAATGATGGATAATTGTTTCCATAAGCCTCGGGGAGATAACTCCTCTAGGGGTGAGGGAGTTATCTCACCCCCAAGAGTGTGAGTTGAGAAATAACTTGCAGGAAAGTTGAATTACAAAACCAATTAAACAAGATTAGTTGGGAACTTTTCCACAAGTTATCTTACTCCCCCAATTCCATCCCCAACCAAACAATGTCTAAGTTTTTGTCTTTGCAAACAATGCCATTAGGATGATGATTATCCCTAAAAGACACAACATCAATAATGAAGTTTTAGAAAAATAATGAATAAAAAGATAAAGTTATTTATTATTCACTCTTTTCCATTAATTAACTAGGTGCCCATTAGAGTGGATATTTAAAGAAAAATTACAATAACTACTAGTTTTTGTTCTTGGAAACATTCCTAAAGAATCACGCTTGAGATTATGCATCATTTTACAATTTGAAAATAAATAAAAAGATATTCCTAAGGAGTTGCACACTTGAGTTTGGAAACATTTTGAATTTCGAATCTTGGTTGATGATTTTGACCTTCATTCCATGTATGCCTAGATCATCTTACCATATATGTGTCTCGATCAATCTATAGAAACATCTTGAATGTCAAATCTCACTTTTCTTTTTGTAAGCCTTATCACCATTCTTCAATCTAGCGAATGGAAGGAAACGAACTCCCAGCTTGTCACGAAAAACTTTGAATGTCCGCTTCAAAAGAGGTTAGGTGGAAAACATCAACGATTTGAAGATGAGATGGGACAAATTTTGTGACTAATGCACCTGCAGCAACTTTCTCACGAACAAAATGGTTGTCAAGCTCAATGTGCTTGGTCCGAACATGAAAGACTAGATTTATTGTCATATAATAGAGTACTAAGATCGCCACTCAATAGCTGAGGAGTAGTAGAGACTGGCATGCTAATGTCATGAAGAATAAAGTAATCCATGTAAGTTCATCAATTGTGGTGGCGAGGGAACGATACTCAATTTCAACGCTTGATCGAGCAACAACGGGTTGCTTTTTCAAAAACCAATATACGCAATTTGATGTTATCAATATGAAATATCATGTAGTACTTCATCTAGTAAGTGGACAACCTACCTAATATGCATCACAAAAACCATTTAAGTAAATGAACTTTGAGAAAGAAAACGAAGACCATAACTTATTGTGCCATTGAGATAACGAAGAATGTGCTTGACTGCACGAAGATTTGCAAGTGTAGGTTGGTGAAGATATTGACACACTTTGTTGACAGCATGAGTGATATCTAGAAGAGTGATGGTGAGGCATTGAAGGGCTCCAACAATGCTTCGATATTCAAATTCATCAACAAGTGTGTGTTCATTAGGTCGAGTAGGGGGTTTAAGAATAGGAGTGGATAGGTGAGAGACAGCAAACATGTTTGCGCGTATGAGTGGATCATTAATATATTTAGATTGTGAGAGAAAGATACCACCTGAGAAATATTTCACTTCAAAACCTAAAAAATAATGAAGGTTACCAAGATCTTTAAGAGCAAACTCATTGCTAAGTTGATGAATAAAACTACTGATAAGGATGTTGTTGTTCCCTGTGATAGGAACATCGTCAACATAAACCAGTAAAAGAACTAAGGCATGTTTATCTCGATATATAAATAATGAAAAATCGACTTTGCTGCAAGAGAAACCAATGATTAGTAAATATTGTGATAATCTATCAAATCAAGCGTGAGGTGTTTGCTTTAAGTTGTAAAAAGATTGGTGTAATAAATAAACATGATTAGGATATGAGGCATCAACAAAGCTCTGTGGTTGTTCTATATACATTTTTTCTTTAAAAAACCCATGGAGAAATGCATTTTTAACATCTAATTGCCTAATGGACCAATGTGAAATGACTGCAAGTGAGAATACAGTGTGAATTGTTGTAGGTTAAATGATTGTGCTAAAGGTTTCTTTATAATCAAGTCCACGAACTTAATAGAAACCTTTGGCAACAAGATGAGCTTTGTATCAGTTGATAAATCCATCATTATTATATTTTACTCGATACACCTACTTGGAGCCAATGATGTTAGTATAAGGAGGTTGTGGAACAAGACTCCATGTCTTATTCTTATGAAAAGTCGCAATCTCTTTGTGCATGACTACATTCCATAAAGGAAATTTCAAGGCGGACTTGAATGTTTTTGGTTTATGAGAGGAAGAAAACTTAGTAGCACTTCAAGCCGCACTTGAGAATGTTTTAGGTTTTATAGGCCACACATAATCATTTAAATATTTAGGAGGATGGCGATATCGGGTTGGCCACTTTGGCAATGGGGCAGTGGCGGTATTGTTGATATTGGTGTAGGTAGTGGTGGTTTCGGTATTGATGTGAGTGAGACAAAAGGTGGATCATCAAGAACATAGTTGTGTATATCATGAGGAGTTGTATCGGAATCTAAGGTAGGTGGATTAAATAGACATTTGAGACATCAGTTTGCGAATCTAAAGTAGTAGAGTTAAATGAAGTAAGGGTGTCGATATCGTCACCCTCTAATGGCAGGGTATGTATACTACTAATATGAGAAGTTGTGTATAATAGAGCAAGGCAACAATTAAAATTTTGCAACTTTGAGTTGTTTGCCTTGCTTGGAGGTGAATCAATTTCTGAAATATAATCATAAGTCATTCACCTTGATCAGCAAAAGTGGTAACTGCAAGCTGTGAAATATCATCATTTGAAGTCTTATTAGAATAAGAAAAAATATTTTCATCAAATACTATGTGTCTTGAAATATAAACTTTATTTGTTGAAAAGTCTAAAAATTTATAAACCTTATAAAAAGAGCTATAACTAAGAAAAATGCAAGGATATGTCTTTTTCGAAAATTTATTTTGAGCACATTGTTTTAAGTAAGCAAAACATCTGCAACCAAAAATCTTTAAACTACTATAATCAGGATTGTTTTCAAAAAGTTTAAAGAATAATGTTTCCATATGTAAAAAGGAAGTTGGAAGACGATTGATTAAAAACACAGTTATAAGAAATGCATTAACCCAAAATCTAAGAGATAAATTATCATGAAATATCATGGTAAGACCAGTTTCTATGATATGACAATGCTTCTATTCAGCGATTCCATTTTGTTTAGGTGTACCTAAGCAAGATAATTGTTAATCTATATACCAAATTAAGCAAGGTGATTAGTGAGAAAACTAAAAGTAAATTCAGTACATCCATCACTTTGAAAAATCTTTATTTTTCTATCAAATTGATTTTCAACTAATTTTTGAAATTTCAAAAAGCAATTAAAGAAATCTGATTTATGTTTTAACTTAAAAACCTAGGTAACAAAAAAAGCAAGGTGTATCTGGTGTAATCATAAACAAAAATAGCATAATATTTATAGTGTTGCATAGAAGGAATAGGATCTGGCCCTCACAAGTCACAATGAATCTTTTCCAAAGGAAATTGACATGTTTTATCAAAATAAGAAAAATGAGATTTTTATCTTTTACAAAGTTGACGACTAGTTGCAAATAATATTTTTATTTAACCAACTAGAAATATTCAAAACTTTCTTTTTATTGATAACTTGTAACAAACGTGAATGGGGGTGTCCCATTCGTTGATACCATATGCTCGAAGTTGCAGAGGGAGTTTTGATAGCTACCAATGCTTGCAACTTTGCATCATCCAAAGCATATAATTGACCTTTTTCTATGCCCCATCGGTAAGATCCTTTCCTTTTTTCCTGTTGAATTTTGCCTCAGCTGTTGCAATATTTATGCGTCTAATTTAATCTAATGTTTCAGTTGTTACTTTCTTGTTTTTAGCTTAGTTTCTTTTACTGATTGTTGGTGTATCAGTTGTAGTGGCATTATTTTAGGAGTAGTTTCCTTATTTTCTGATTTTCCGTTAGTATTTTTTATATTTAAGCTATTCAACTTAAATGAAATTTGTAGAATATTGCAGAAATCTTTCTTCTTTATTCTTGTTTCTTGTCTTTGCTTCTTTAACCTCAGTTTACTACTTTGATATTCCTTCAAAATTGGTATCAAAGCAGTCATCTTGAGGGACCTGTAACTGAATAAGATCCACTATTGAAAGGCCTAGATATCCTTCTACTTTCATGGATTCAGAATCACTTGAAAAACCCTTCACTTCACTAGCACCACCTGTGTTTAATGGTGAAAACTACCATGTATGGGCATCCAAGATGGAGGCATAACTAGAGGCGCATGATCTCTGGGATGCTGTTGAAGAGG
Source organism: Stephania yunnanensis (assembly GCA_039657365.1). Classification (NCBI taxonomy): domain Eukaryota; kingdom Viridiplantae; phylum Streptophyta; class Magnoliopsida; order Ranunculales; family Menispermaceae; genus Stephania; species Stephania yunnanensis. Next base: position 28,007,881 of record CM077580.1, read on the forward strand.
ACTACGAAGTTCCTCCATTGCAGGAAAATCCAACAATGGCGCAGCTCAAGAATCACAAAGAAAAGAAAACTAGAAAGTCCAAGGCTAAAGCCTCGTTGTTTGCAGCTGTCTCAGAATAAGTTTTTGTTAGAATCATGACAATGAAATCAACATTTGAAGTTTGGAATTTTCTTAAGAGTAAGTATGAAGGAGATGAAAGGATTAGAGCAATGCAAGTCTTTAATCTGATACGAGAATTTCAACTACAAACGATGAAGGATTCGGATACCATCAAAGAGTATTCTGACAAATTACTAGGCATTGCCAACTAAGTAAGAATACTCGGCTCTGAGTTTCCTGACTCTAAATTGGTTGAAAAAATAATAGTGACTGTTCCAGACTGATTTGAATCAACCATTTCTTCTTTGGAAAATACTAAAAATCTATCAAAGGTCAGCTTAGTAGAATTATTAAGTTCCTTGCGCCACAAAGACAAAAAAGGCTCATAAGATCTGAAGCGGTCGTTGAAGGTGCATTCGCTGCGAGAACTCAGTTCAACTAAGGAGGAAAAGGGAAGAAATATGAGAAGAACAGGAAAGGAAACTCAGTTTTTGATTCCCCTAAAAACAGTATGGGAACAAAATCTGATTTCCCTTCTTGTAAACATTGTGGAAGAAAAGGTCATCTACCCTTTAAATGTTGGAGGAAACCCGACTAGCAGTGTGAGAAATGTCAGAAGAGAGGACATCATCAAAAGATATGTAGAAGCAATCCTCAGCCAAGAAATGTGACTCAAGGCAACCTTCGACATAAAAATGCAGCCCAAATTGCTGATCAAGAAGAAAAAGGAGTAGCAACTTTTTGTTGCATCTTGTTTCACCTCAAGTAATGCAAGCGATAAATGGCATGTTGGCAATGGTTGCACAAATCATATGACCTTCGATCGAGATCTCTTCAAAGAGTTTGACAAATCTATAACCTCCAAAGTCATAATTGGCAACGGAGACTTCATTGCGGTTAAGGGAAAATGAACTATAGCAATCGAAAGTGTTTTAGGTACAAAGTTAATTAAATATGTATTGTTTGTACCTAACAAAATCAAAGTTTGTTAAGTGTAGGCCAACTACTCGAAAGAGGTTTTAAAGTAATCTTTGAAAGTAATCGATGCTTAATCAAGGATTCAAAAGTAGAAGATGTGTTCAAAGTCAACATGAAGGGAAAGAGCTTCGTACTAGATTCCTCGGAGGAGGACATTCCAACTTATTCAGCCATTAAGTCTACCACAGAATTGTGGCACAAAAGACTTGGTCACTTTCATCATGCAACAGTGTTGAATTTGCAAAGAAAAGAGTTAGTTCAAAGCTTACCTCACTAAGAAGCTGAATTACCAGATTGTAAGACATGTCAATTTGGAAAGCAAACAAGACTTCCTTTCAAGCAAGCAACTTGGAGGACTACTAAAAGGCTACAATTAATCCACACAGATTTGGCTATACCTCAAAGAACTCCTTCGCTTAATGGGAGTAAGTACTACATTGTTTTTATCGATGATCACACTAGAATGCGTTGGATTTATTTTCTTAAATTCAAGTCAGAAGTTGGTAAAATTTTCCGGAAGTTTAAGCAGTGGATTGAAACTCAAAGTGGCTATCAAATTCAAGCCTTAAGGTTTGATAATGGCAAGGAATACACATCAAATCAGTTCAACACGTGTTGTGAGGAGGCTGGAATCGAACATCAACTTACTGCTCCATATACTCCTCAACAAAATGGAGTAAGTGAGAGGAAGAATCGTACAATAATGGAGATGGCTAGATGCATGTTTCATGAGAAGAGTTTGCCAAAGGAGTATTGGCCGAAGCTGCACATACTTCAATTTCTCTTCTCAACTGACTTCCTACAAAAGCAGTAGACGACAGGAAGACACCATTGGAAGCTTGGTATGGTTTTAAACCTTCTCTGAAAAATTTAAAAGTGTTTGGATGCTTGTGCTTTATTTATGTGCCTCAGATCAAAAGAGATAAGCTAGATAAAAAGGCAACGACTAGAATTTTTTTGGGATATAACACAATTTCTAAAGCTCAAAGAGTTTTTCAACCTCAAACAAGGAAAAGTCTAATAAGTAGAGATGTGCACTTCATGGAAAATGAGATTTGGGACTGGAATGGAGAGAAATCAGCCTCAAATTTACTTCACAATTCAAAGTTTCAGCTGAAAGAAGATGAATTGATTGATGATGTTCCAATTAGAGGTACAAGATCACTTGCTGAAATTTACTAAAGGTGCAATGTAGCAATTCTTGAACCTGCTGGTTTTTGGGAAGCTAAAAATGATCCTAAATAGAGAGGTGCAATGGAAGAAGAACTGAACATGATCGAGAAGAACCAAATTGCGGAGCTTGTGAAAAGACCTGCTGACAGAAAAGTGATTAGAGTGATGTGGGTATTCAGAACTAAGCTGAATGCAAATGGCTCAATCGACAAGCACAAAACAAGACTTGTTGTAAAGGGGTATGCTCAAATTTATGGTGTTGATTTTTCTGACACATTTGCTCCTGTTGCTAGATTGGATACTATTAGATTGCTACTAGCCATTGTTGCATAAAAGGGCTGGAAAGTGTATCAGTTGGATGTTAAGACTGCTTTTTTGAATGGTCTTCTCGAGGATGAGATTTGTGTCGATCTGCCGAAAGGATTTGCAATCAAAGGCCATGAAGATGAAGTTTATCTACTAAAGAAAGCTTTGTATGGGCTGAAGGAGGCACTTAGAGCTTGGTACAACATAATCGATTAGCATTTGTGAAGTCGGGTTTGAAAAAAAGCCCAAGTGAAGCTACCCTCTACATCAAAGGTGATGAAGTAATTTTGTGATTGTTTCTTTGTATGTTGATGACTTGTTGGTTACAGGTAGCAATTTCAGTCTTGTTGAAGATTTCAAACAAGATATGCAAAAGACATTTGAGATGATAGATTTAGGAGAGATGGCTTACTTTCTCGGAATGGAGATCGAACAAAAACAAAATGAGTTTTTGTTTGTCAAAAGAAGTATGCAAGAGAGATTTTAAAGAAGTTCAGAATGGAGAATTGCAAAGAAGTGGCTACTCCAATGTGTAAAAAGGAAAAGATGAGCAAGAATGATGAATCTGGAAGAGTTGACGAGACTCTTTACCGAAGTATGGTTGGTTGTCTCATGAATCTCACGACAACTAGACTAGATATTTTACATGTTGTAAGTGTCTTATCCAGATTTTCTAATAGTGCAACTAAAACTCATCTTACAGCAGCTAAGAGAGTTATGAGATATGTCAAGGGAACTCTTAACTTTGGAGTTAATTCTTGTGCAAGTCAGAATTGTGCTCGGCAAGGATATTCGGATAATGATTATGGTGGTTCCGATGATATGAAGAGTACTTCAGGTTATTGTTTTAATCTAGGTTTAGGGGTGTTCACTTGGTGTTCTAAGAAGCAAGATATTGTTGCACAATCCACCGCATAAGCTTAATTTATTGATGTTCCAGCTACTGCGAATCAAGCATTGTGGCTTAGGAAAATGTTGATAGATCTCAATTTGAAGCAAGAAGGAAGTACAGAGGTGTTTGTGGACAATCAAGCAACAGTTGCTATCTCAAACAATTCTATTTTATGGAAAAATAAAACACTTCAACATCAAATTATTTTTTCTCATAGATGTGCAGAAGGGAGGATCAATTAAGTTGAAGTACTGCAGGACATATTATTAACTGGCAGACATCTTCACCAAAGCCTTACCGACAAACAAGTTTGAATTCCTGAGAGAAAAGCTTGGAGTGTGCAACAACTGAAATAAGGAGGAGTCCATCTGCAATCAGATCATAGGAAGGAACATGCTGGATAGCTAAGGAACCACCGAGGACTTTTTTTCGAACATAATGTATGCCAAGTTCAATATGTTTAGTCCTAGAATGATAGATAGGGTTATGAGCTAATGCTAAAGCACTCATGTTATCACACTAAATCACTAGTTTGCGATTAAATCGAAATCTAATTTCTAAAAGAAGAGACTGTAACAAAACGAGCTTAGCTATGACATGAGCAAGTGCCCTATATTCATATTCATTGCTTGATCTCGTAATAACATTTTGTTTCTTCGATTGTCAAGAGATGAAATTAGAGCCAAAGAAGACTGCGCATCCAACAATAGATTTCATATCGCCTGGAGAGGCTGCCCAATCTACATTTAAATAGCCCTAGAGAAAAAAATGAGAACTAGGTTTGAAATAGATGCCAAGATGATTAGTGACCTTCAAATATCACAAAACTCTTTTTGAAGCTTGCCAGTGAAGAACTAAAGGGGACTGCTGATATTGGCTTAACGTGTTGACTATGAAAGCCACATCTTGTCTTGTATTTACAACATATTGGAGGCTTCCAAGTAAACTTCTATATAGATAGGTATTATGAAAATGTGTACTTACGTCTGAATAAAGTTGTTTCATAGTGACTACTGAAGTATCAACAATTTTAGCATTTGACATGCCTGTTTTTTGTAAAAGAGATTGAATATATCTTGTTTGTGTAAGCTACAATCCTGTATTGTCTCTATGAGCCTCAAATCCCAAAAATAAGTTTAAATCTCCAATATCCTTCAAAGAAAAAGTTTGATTGAGTCTTTCAATGAACCGTTGAATAGCGTGTGAATGAGCCCTATTGATGGTAATGTCATCTACATAGACTAGGACATAAAGGAGGGCACCTTGATTGATGGAAATGAACAGAGACTGGTCTGCCATTAAAATATGGAAACCACAACTGACCAATATGTGCTTGCGTTTATCAAGCCAACTGGCCTAATACTAGATTTATGTATATATTAGTTGGCCACCGACCAATATATATTGGTCAGTTGGTTCTATATCAGTTGGCCGCCAAGCATCAATATGCATGTATATGGGTGTTTATTCGATGTTAATTATATTTGATAGGTGATTGATGAACTTTTTAAACTAATAATGCACAGTAGGATTTATGTTCGATGTCATCACCATCACTAGATCCAGATCAGACCCGAGAGCGAGTTCACGTAATTGGTCAGCTGGACAGAGGGGCAACCAGATAGCATGTTGAGGGTAAGGTATCTGACATATTTTATTAGTCAATTATTTGTTTAAATTATGTTTATATGCATGTAGATTTTTAGTTACGCATATGAAGACTCAATGTTATGCTATACACTAGGCCATAACATATGGTACGTGTGTCCTCAGTGAATTATGACCTGAGTTATTTGTCCTTCAGTACATGTGTCAGTAGGTCGTAGGTCCATACTGACCACCATGAGGGATATTAGGTGATGGGCCAGTGGAGCGGGTTAGAGAGGCTCACTGGTGGGTTTCCTACGTAATGAATTATGGTATAGTGGGGTTCGAGCATGAGTTAGCGACGTCAGTTGTTCCGCCACTATTTCAGTTCTGTATAGAGGTGAATTAGAAATTCCTCGAGATCTAAATTTCGGGGACGAAATTTCTTTTAGCCGAGAAGAATTTCAACGGCCCGAATTAATTAAACTAGGATTAACGTTAATCTCGGGGATTAACGGTTGTAATTCGGGTGTTACGTGAAAAAACTCGATCGACTCAGACACAAGAACCGTGAGAATATATTATTTTGTAGATGATGGTTGTTTATATGCGGTGTTTAAACGCATTATATTATTGTAACATCGCATGTATGTACGATGTTATCGGGTGAGTTGGTATGACGGGTATTCACTTCGTAAGGCATGTTAATGTGGGTATTGGGTAGGCGAACTACGTGTACACTAGGAAACTCGACTAACTCACATTAAGACAACTAATCGATCAATTAGAATGGGTAATGTAACTATAGGCTAAGTTGATTTAATTAGTACAATAGGCTATGGAGAAATGCATGCAGAAACGCGGGACATCGGGTGCTAGGTAGTCAAGGGCTAATGCGATCACAAATTCGGCTAAGTTGTTGAATAAAAACACTAACCATATGTATTATAATTGGCCTAAGATAATGTAATTAGATTAAATAACAAAGGCCTATAGTTTGGTTAATTAAATTGGAAACTATAAGATTGATATAAAGATACGTATTGCCACATCTAGGAACCAAGTGAGTTGCTAATTGGTGTCATTTGAATAGAGTGAGTGGGAAATGTGTCAAAAAATAATCCATTAGATGAATCTCGGGATATGTAAAAACATGGAGATTAATGGCTAGGAATCAATCCCACCTTAACATATATATAAGATGAGTTGATGAACACATGCAAACCAAATTATTTTTTATATTTAAGTTGGTGGAGAGTTGAAGACGTGATTGAGGAGCTGAAAACCAGGATTTAGAGGTCAAATTGGAGGATTAAACCCAAGGTAATCATCCCCTTCACCTCATACACATAAAAATGAGTTAAAATTGGTAGGTTATGGTGTAATTCGAACTTGAAGATTGGTCATTGGTTTTTTTATGTTGGCTTAACGAATTACAAGTATATTTACATTTCAAATGAAAATTTACACTGGTTTTGATGAAAATTTGAGTTTTGATAAATTTGGAAAAAAACTAGTGGATTCATAAATTTGATTATTTTAAGCAAATTTGTGTTATTCTATTGCTTTAAATGATGTTTTGGAGTCACCATTGAATGGAGATTGGTTTTGTGAGGCTTGGTTAGCTAATTAGGGAGTTTAGGACATAATCCTCGAGTTGAGAATTCTGTCACAAAGTGCAGTTAGCGCACTGACCTGGTTGGCTAGCATGCTAACCAGTCTGGACTCTTAACTATTTTTAAAAATGAAGAAGAGTAGTGCATTATACAAATCCTCTAGTGCGCTAACTCTTCTTAGCAAGCTATGTAGACCCATCAACGCCCTAATGATAGATGAAAGTTGGATTTAAGGACTTATTTTGAGATTTTTGACTTAATACATATGTAAACACTTCTAACCAACCTAAACTTGTAAAATTGGACTTTAGGGACCTAGCGGACCATAGCTCGAATATCGGAGAGTGTTTGAGGTTTATAAAAACCATAGGAACTTCACATGAGTATTTACCGCTTTCATGAATGCCTTATTTTATATTGTCCAGTGTATTCTTGATTCTATTCCTTATCTACTTCCGTTATCTATGTTTGTGTCACTATTTGAACGGTTGGTTGAGTTTACTCCCGCCAGGTATTCTATTGTGTGTTTATGGCATGCTATACCATAACATGTGTATCAAGAGTCATCGGTGAATAACGACCCGAGCTACTTTGTTGGTACATGTGTCAGTGCGTCGTAGGTCTATGCAGGCCACCAAGAGGATCATGTATTGGGCCAGTCGGGAGCACTCACTTGTGGGATGCTGGGAGGGTATCCGAAGTATGATCTAGTCTGACTAGAACAGGTACACATGTTTGCACTTTATTATTATTTACGCATGCGATGATCCATTTGCAGTTGCTTGTTTACATTCAGCATGTTTATTTAACAGTATTTATTAGATTTTCTTTACTTAGTCATATGAATGCTCAATGAATTTCCTTTGGATTTTACTTACTAGACTCGTCATCTGTTTTGTTGTGATGGCTGAGTACAGATCCTTCTACGAGTAAAGGTAAGGAGATTCTTGGCGATTATCTCTGAGCTTGCCCACTGTTCGGCACACTACTTGTAGGTGTTTATTTTGATAGTTTGTTATATATTTTGGGTTCATGGGAGAATTTTGAGACACTTGTACTTCCATATATTTACTTCTAACGCCTTATATATACAATATGCGCTATTTCGGCCTCTCAGTGGTCGGCGTAGATTCATGATGTACCAACAAAGTAGCTCGGACCATTATTCACCTATGACTCCTGATACACATGCTATAGTATAGCATGTCATTGACACACAGCAGAATACCCGACGAGTAAAAACTCAACCAACTATTCAAACAGTGACACAGACATAGGTAACTAAAGTAGATAGGGAATAGAATCAAGAATACACTGGACGAGATAAAATAAGACTGTAATGAAAGCAGTAAATACTCAAGTGACGTTCATATGGGTTTTACAAACCTCAATATGCTCTCCAACTTCCTCGGACTTTCGAATCTGACCCGTCTAGTTCCCCGATACCGAGCTATGGTCCCCTAAGTCCCTGAAGTCTAATCTTTTATGTTTAGCATGATTCCAGTTTGATTTGTATTGTATTAAGTCAAAAATCTCAAAATCAGCCCTTTAAATTCAGTTTTAACCTGTTATTAGCGCGCTAAGTGGAGCTAGCGTGTTAAGGGATATGTCTAGCGCACTACTATTCTTCACTTTGATAAATAGATAAATGCCCAGACTAGTTAGCGCGCTAACCAGGCTGGCTAGCGCGCTAACTACGCTTTGTGATAGTTAGCTAACCAACCCTCACAAAATTATTCTCCACTCCATGGTGACTCCAATTAGCTAACCAAGCCTCACAAACTCAAGAATTATGTCCCAAACTACCCAATTAGCTAACCAAGCCTCACAAGCTTATTCTCCACTCCATGGTGACTCCAATTAGCTAACCAAGCCTCACAAACTCAAGAATTATGTCCCAAACTACCGAATTAGCTAACCAAGCCTCACAAAGCTATTCTCCACTCCATGGTGACTCCAAAACATAATCCAAACCAATAGAATAACAATAATTAGATCAAATTCATCAATTTCATGAAATCATTAGTGTGACGGGCCCCAATTTTCCACGAATTGGGCTCCGCCCGGCCTAAGCTCACGTGGACCCCCAATCCAGTCTCGCAAGGTCAACGAGAGCCTAGTCAGCCTTCCAATCCATCATTTTCAGCACATTCCACATTTTACAGTTGAGTTATTAATATTTTTCAAGTTTTACAATTTTAGCGGAAGCAATTACTACATTAAATAACTCAACAAAAAAGATCAGGGAGTTAGGCAACCTAATTGTGGAACCCAGAAAATATCATCGGAGGAGAGTAAATACAAAAAATACAAAAATTCACCTAGCTATGAAGCTTTCCCTCTGCTACTCGTTCGCGGCTCTGCACTCAGTCAAACATAAGAATGACGAGCCCAGGTAAGTAAATCCAGTAGAACAGATATACAACATTTCACAATATCCAAAGCAGTCAAATTCATGCAAATAGAACGAAAGGAATACAGAACGCATGAATATAAAAGACTATAAACAATCCATCAATGAGTAAGGCCAAATAACAAGGAGTCCCGACCAAAAAGTCGTTGAGTCGCGGAAAAATCCCAACAGACTCGGGTTTAGGACGAGCCCCATGCCTCCCAGCCCTAACCCTTGCGACTATGAGATATCCATAGACCCGGATCTAGGACGAGACACCTGCCTCCCAGCCCTAGCCCATACGACTATGAAGCATCCATGGACCCTGATAAGAGCCCCCAACGTACACTCAATTGGGAGATATCGACGGACGACCATGCAAGACCTCAGGTTTAGGACGAGGCCCCTGCCTCCTAGCCCTAACACTCTCATATCGCAGATAACGGTAACCATGACTCACTTGCCAATGGACCCATTCAATCGACAACAATTCAACGATTGCTATCATTACAAAGCAGTGAACAACAATAAAGCTATCACATAACAGTAAACAACAACAGCCAATTGAGAGACATGAAATATTGTATAAATCCCTAGCTGGTTTACTTACCTCGAGAAACGTGAACCTTGAAACATCTCTCGCGTCTCGATTTGCGCACCCGACACCCGACTCCTAAGTCCCTGGTGTCCATTTGTACATTTAAGTTACTAAATCATGCAAATCAAAATTAAAAATACGTGAAGTGCATCTCACCTCCACCGCGTCGTCGCGAATTAGTCGAAATCGCGCATCCGACAGGTCGACAACGCGCCATCGCGCCATCGCTTGCCGAATTGCAGTTGCTGCCGCGCAGCCGTCGCCGGCGTGCCGCCGCTCGCCGTCGCCGTCCTCGCCGGAGTCGCGTCGCATCGCCGCCGGAGCCTTTCGCGCGTCGCTGGCCGTCCGGCCGCTGCCTGAAGCCCGCCGCTGCGTCGCTCATCCATCCGCACTGCTCACCGGCCGCGTCGCTGCTTGTTCGCCTGCACGACTGGCCGGCCGCCGCCGCCAGATCTGAATCGTGCTGCTCGCTCGCGCCGTTGGCCACCGTCCACTTTCCGCGTCGTGTTGCGACCCTTCTGCTTGCGCGAAGCCGCTGCTCCACGCCTCCGCGTCATGCTGTCCGAGGCAAGCCACATATCTCGCCGGATCTGCTATGCCGCCTTCCAGCTAGAGCGCTGCCCGCCGCCAGCCTCCGCGCTGCGTTACTCGCGCCGCTTCTTCGCGCGATCACCGCCACCCCGCGACTGCTCGTGTCGTCGTGCCTGATGTCGCCGCCTGCTGGAGCTAATCCGCCGTGGTCGCTGGAGCCGACCACCACCCTGCCGGCGAGCCGATCCCACCGGATCTCCTTCCCCGGCGACGTCTCTCTCTATGGCTTTCTCTCTCTTTTCTCTCTTCTTCCTTCTCTTTCCATCCTCACCTCCCGATTCTTATCCTCTTCTTTCTTTTCTTTTTTATATATATCTATATATATATACATATCTTTCTCTTTAATTCCAAATCAAAATATCCTCGAGATTCGTGCAACACAAATTTCGAGGCAAACTCAACAACCAAGTAGCGCACATCCCGAGGCACCAACCTGCTTCATTTCAAAATCTCGATACTCGCGCTACACGCAACACGAGACGTATCATTCCGGTCCAACATTGGCACGCGACTCGAGGCGTGTCCCCGTTCGTGTTTCGGCTCACCGAATTCCTCGCACAGTTAGCATTATCATCTCAAATTGGATTCAGACATACGTATTTCGATGAGTGGATCCCACATACGACCTTGATTTGACACGTGGCACAAGTCAAATTTTCGGGCCATTACAACTAGTTTTTCCCAAATTTACTAAAACCTCAATTTCCATTAAAACCAGTTTGTAATTCTCCAAGGAAATGCTAATAATACTTGTAATTCATCAAGCCAACATCAAAAAACCAGTGACCAATCTTCAAATTCAAATCACACCCTAACCTACGAATTTTAACTCATTTTTATGCGTATGAGGTGAAGGGGATGATTACTTTGGGTTTAATAATCCAATTTGACCTCAAAATCCTAGTTTCTAGTTCCTCCATCACCTCTTCAACTCTCCAACAACTTTGAAACAAAAAATGATTTGGTTTGCATGTGTTCATCACTCACCTTATATATATTAAGATAGGATTGTGTCGCGGCCTAAATCTCTAACCCCCGTTTTAATTCTTTAATCAAGATCACCGACCCTTGACGTGGTACCTACACCATGATATGTGCACAGATCGAGGTACGTAACCGAGGTATATTATATTTTTGTATTGATGTATGCCTAGTGTTATGTATTATGTAGATTTACTAAGTTGGTTTGTACAGTCGTAAGCGTCGAGACGAGAGTGGGGAAACGCCTCGAGTAGCGTACGAGCCTAATCCGGGGTAGTTAGCATTTTGGTAAGTCTTATTTAATACTAATATGAAATAAGGAATTACTTATAAGCCTATAGTTGTGTTTGTTAATGTAAATCAAAGTAAAGGCCTATTGTTGTGTAAATTAAATGGAAAGCATAGGATTGGTTTAAAGATACACATTGGCACATCTAGGAACTAGATGAGTAATGAAATGGTGTCACTTGAGATTGAGTTAGTGGGAGTTAGTGGGATATATGACAACAGTTGGACCATTAGATATTCCTCGGGATACATAAATCCATGGAGATCAAGGGCTAGGAAGGAACATCATCTTAATATATAACATTAGTGATCAAACAACATGCAAACCATATCACTCTTTCATTTTTGCTGGAGAAGAAGAAGGAATTGCTGGAGAGGACTGAATCATCAAGGTTTTGAAGGAATCCATGTGAGTTGGTGAGAAATTCTCAAGCTAGGGTGCTACATCAACTAGGTACACATCTTTTTAGTTGAAATTATAACAAGTTCTGATTTTAGGAAAGCTTCAGATGGTAGATGATTGAGTATTTACAAGTGATTTATATATTCGTATTCCTCATTTCAAGCTGATAATCCAGCTATATTGAAGTTCTTAGTTTGGTTTTGAAATCATAAAGATATGAATTTTTGAAGTTGCAACACCAAAACTAGAATTCTGCATGTTGTATCAGGAATCAACCTGAGTAATTTGGTCATAATCTGCTCATTTTAGATTCGAATCTATCCAAACTAGTGGCATTTAAAAGCTTATTTAAAGGGGAATAAGTTTTCTTAAATGAAGGTATTTTGATTCAAATGTTTTTATGTCCAAACATGCTCTACAAATAGGTGTTAGAATTAAAACGGAAAGTTTTGAAACTAAACTTGTTAAGGGCATAACTCCCTAACTACTTATCCAAATGAGCTGATATTTTAGTATGTTGTTTGCCTTGTGACCAAAACTCACATTTTTAGGAACTATAGATTGGGAGAAATAGATTTTCTAAATCTGCTGGTTGGATTAAATTCCAATCAGACCTATGTTTAGTAAAATCATGATATTTCTTTCATTTTAAATCAGAATTTTGCAAACCGAAACTTTCTAGAAAGCTAAGAGAGAGACCAACAATAATTTTATTGCTGGAAGATTTCGATATTTGGACCATTTCATGCCTAAAAGTGCGTTAAGATGTATGACTGAAATTAAAACTTAATTTAGTCTTTCGGGGCTAATTTAAGAAGATTGATTTAAAGTCTATTGTACCAATTTGAATACACAATAAACACACTAAATTGAGCTTAAACCCACTATATTTGAACTAATGAGAGACCAAACTCAGGAACCTAGAAAAAAGGTACGAGAGAGCAAATACAAGATTTGGAGTATCAGGAGGCCAGTAAAGCTAGGACTTTACTTTGTTGTTGTGAGTATACCCAATGGCGAATTTACTTGGCATTTCATTTCTATTAATTGTTGTCCTTGCATAGTCATTTTGACTATTTTGCCTTTTTATTCTTATATCATATGTTCTTTGTGTCTATGCTCACTTGTCGAGTCTAGTTTGCATGATATCCATTCATTTGATTTGATTCATTGATTCTATCTCATGCTATGTTTATTCTTGTTGTTTCAAATGTAAATTGAATGATAAATAGCATGTTATTAGGCTGGTGAATATCTTATAAATGTTTAAGAGGACATGTATTCCTTATTTGTTTAGGTGTGTAGATGTGCATATGCATTGACAATCCATACTTGGTATTTCTTGAAATTTAAAAAGTAGTTTCACATTTAGGTCCCGTACTCAATCGAGGTGTGTGCGACTCACAAGGTTAGAGTCCCTGGGGATGTCAGCACATGTTACCTGACATTGTATAACACTCGGGGTTAAAGTCCCTTGTGTTATATGATTATTGAGTCGGAGTGACATGTTTCACTTCCGACCGAACCTAAATCACCACTACTTAGCCTAGTGTCAGTATCACTTGTTTAACTTTGGTATTTACTCGTATATGGTTTATTTTCCAGTTTTCCCATTTATATGCTTTTAAATATCATTCGAATATTTGGAAATGCAAATTAAACTTGTCATCAGGGATTACTATTTTATTCTTGTACTCACCGTCATTTTTATGAAGGTGGGTGCAGAGTCGTCTACCGGCAGGTCAGGCAAAGAGAAGATCAACGATTATCCCTGAGCCCGCGGCGCATCACCGCATCGATTGTAGGTCTTCTTTTGGTATTTTGATTGTATATGTTATATATGTCTTTTAAATACTATTTGGGCTATATATTTGGTTGAGCGTTAGTTTTTCCCTACTTGACTTAGACTATTTTACTGTTTCACTACATTTTGAGGAATTTATATATGTGATGTCATTTCCTAGTTTTCCACACTTAGGATTTTATAAATGGCTACCGCATAATTATAAATGGCTTCTGCATAAACTACTAATTGCTTCCGCATAACCAATAAGACTTTTGCTAAATAATTAATTTTATAAAAATCTTAATTTTATAAACTAGTAGGACTAGTGTATTACTTATCCTGAACACGAGAAAAGAGACGTTTAGGTTGTAAAGGCTGACTAATATATAGTTAAGTCCTGCGTGGATAGGATTAGGGCTTAATTACGGGATTAGGCTGGGCGGTACCCTAGATTAGGATAGGAGCCATCACATATTGATTCCTAGCTATTGATCTCCATATTTTTACGTATCTCGAGATTCACATAATGGCCTAGACACCTTTCCCATTTACTCTATTCAAATGACACCAATTAGCAACTCACTTGGTTCCTAGATGTTCCAATATGTATCTTTATATCAATCTTATGATTTCCAATTTAATTAACCAAACTATAGGCCTTTCTTGTTTGATCTAATTACATTAGCTTAATCTCATTATAATAAAATATGGTTAGTGTTTTTATTCACCAAAATTGTCAAATTTGTGATCCCACTAACCCTCGACTACCTGACACCTAATGTCTCGCTTTTTGACATTCCTTTCAAGATAACCCCATAGCCTATTGTATTAATTTCAAGGACCCCACCAGGTATTGGGCCAGTTAGGTGTGTCCGCTGGTGGGATCCTGGGAAGCATGCTCTAGTCTGACTAGAACAGGCACACATGATTGCGTTTTATAGTTATTTACGCATACAATGATCCATTTATAATTGCCTATTTACATTCCTCATGTTTGTTTAACAATATTTTATTGGATTTCTTTTACTTTATCATATGAATGCTCAATGAGTTTCCTTGGGATTTTACTTACTAGACTTGTCATATGTTTTGTTGTGATGGCTGAGTGCAGATCCTTCTACGAGGAAGGGTAAGGAGATTCTTGGTGACTACCTCTGAGCTCGATCACTATTCGGCACACTACTCGTAGGTGTTTGTTTTGATAGTTTGTTATATATTTTGGGTCCATATGAGAATTTTAAGAAACTTGTACTTGTATATATTTACTTGTCTCCTTATATATATAGTGTGCTCTATTCAGGTTTTCCATAGTAAGATTATTGCTTTATAAAAACTTAAAAGTTAATGAAAATACATGTTGGTGTTTACTTTAAGACTTCTCCTGTAAAATATTGATTACATACTATCAACTTTGTAAAATACAAACCATTAGCATGGCTAGGACTTGAATAATCTACAGACAGTTGAGTTTAAGGAAAGACTCAAGAAAAATATGAATAACCAATTAATTAAACTAATAACACACAAGTGGACACGAATATCATGACATGAGATGGACGGGCAGGTACCAGACACATGTAGTTGGGCCTATTGGGCGAGGAGCACACGACACGACGACACCCCGAGGCAACCTAGGGGTGCAGGCCGCCACACCGGATGCTTGCCTAAGTCCATATAATACCTTATGTAATCTGTAGATATGTTGAGGATTAGCAACATTCACAAGATCCTCGGGTTGGTTAGTGTATACTTCTTCCATTATAGTATCATTCAAGAAGGCATTATTGATATCAATTTGTCGAAGAGACTAACTATAAGTGATAACAATTGACAAAATGACTCTAATTGTAGACGCTTTAACCACGTGACTATAAGTTTCATCAAAATCTACTTGTGAAACTTGTTTGAAACCTTTCACCACCAATCTAGCATTGCACTTGTTTACTGTACCATTAAAGTTTTTCTTAATTGTAAAAATTCACTTGTTTCCTACAATATTCTTTTGATGAGGAGGTGGAACTAAGGACCAAGTACCATTCTTCATTGAGGTAGAGTATTCAGTTTTCATAGCAACTTACCAGTGAGGAATTTGTAAGGCCTCCTTAGTTGATTTAGGAATCAATAAAGGAGAAACTTCAGCATGAAACACCTTAACTTTAGATATCCCAGCTTTTTCTTTTGTAGCCATAGGATGGTGATTAACTGGAACTGGGATTTGAGCTGAAGTAGATAGAGGAAGAACTTGAGTTTATGCAGCCACAATGGGAGGATGAATAGAGCTAGGAACTGTTTGATGATTAGTAGGTTACGTGGGGAAGAGCCATGTTCCACAAAATCATGACCTGACATATTCCCAGATAAATGAATGGGAGAAAATGGTATTGAGTTCTGTTAATTTGGCTGAGGTGTTTGTTTAGTGAACAACCTCTTGTAAGGAAATTCTTTTTTATCAAAATTGACATGTCGTGATATGTAAGTCCTCCCTGAAGCAGATAAACACTTATAACCTCTATGTTCTGAGCTATAACCAATGAAGAGACGATTCTTTGATCAAAGTTGGTACTTATTGCTATTATAAGGCCTTGTGTAAGGAAAACAAGTACAACCAAACACTCAGAGAATGAAGTAATCTAGACTAATCTTATATAGTTTTTGATATGGAGAATACGTTGAAGAACTCTTGTTGGAAGTCTATTAATTAGAAATATTGAAGTAAGACAAGCATCCCACTAAAATGATAATGGTAAACTAGATTAAGCAAGCAATGTAAGACTTGTCTCAACCACATGGCGATGTTTTTTTTTTGCTCTGCCATGCTATTTATGAGTGTATGGACAAGGGTGCTGAAACTGAATACCAAACTATTCTAGAATTGGTTTAAAACTTATGTATTCACCTCCTCAGTCTGACTAAATTCTTTTTGTTTTGGTTGAGAATAAGTTTTCCACTAAACTCTTGAATTTAACAAAAGTCTTCAAAGAATTAGACTTATATTTCATAGGAAAAATCCATGTAAATCTTATACAATCATTTAAGAATTGTATGTACTAATTGAAACCCTCATTTAAGGTTACAAGAGTTGGTCCCCGGACATCTTTATGAATTAACTCTAATACTTTATTGCTACATTATTCACTATAAATGTAAAAGCATGATGTTTACCAAGAGTACATGTAGAACGAAACTCATAAACTGGATGTTTCAGCTTTAACTTTGATTTACTAAGTCATTGAGATGTTTGTGTAGATGGATGGCCCAAACGTTGATGCCAAATAGCAACTGAATGTTCAATAACAATGTTGTAAATTTCTGAATCTCTCACAGGACTTCCACTAAACTGATAGATACCTTCTTTTAATCTTCCTTGGAGAAGTGCCTCTTTAGTTTGGGAATCCTTCACCAAACATCTCTTTGAGTCAAACTCAATGAAAACATCATTATCTTTAGTTAACTGAGAAATACTCAAGAGGTTCTTTTTTATTTGATGTACACATAGGGTATTTGGAAAAACCAACTTAGGACTACAACCATGTAGGTAAACATTTCAAACACAAATAATAGGTGAAGATTGTCCATTACCAATTGTAAGTGAGTTGATACCTGAATACTGTGAACAATTAGAATGCTGAGATTGATCTAGTGTTACATGATTGGTTGCTCCACTATTAGCATACCAGGAACCATCTCCACTGAACTCATTTAAATCAAAGTAAGGATTCTGATTTCGAGTGAAAAAGGCCTAACTATTATTGATGTTTGGATTACCAGTAATGTTAGAACAGAGAGACTTGCAATGACTTCAAAGCGTGTAACACTGCCACTTTCCTAAAGGAAATTTTGCTCTCTATACTACAAGAGTCAGCAAATATCCTAAAGGATACGATGAAGTAAACCCAACTTTCACTTGCAGTAGTGAAAGATGAAAACAAGAGCAATTGCTGGTGAATTTCGAGATGATTTCTTCCTCCTCAAACCTCTCCTCTTATAGAGCATTGGGCATGACCAGTTGGAGAAGTGGAACAGTCAAGCATTGATGCAATGGAGTAATGGAGCAGCCAAGCATTGATGCAATGGAGTAGTGGAGCAGTAATTCCTTAATGGAGAGCAGTTTTAAC
The DNA here is from genome assembly GCA_039657365.1 of Stephania yunnanensis. Classification (NCBI taxonomy): domain Eukaryota; kingdom Viridiplantae; phylum Streptophyta; class Magnoliopsida; order Ranunculales; family Menispermaceae; genus Stephania; species Stephania yunnanensis. The sequence goes on from CM077580.1 coordinate 28,025,686, forward strand.
TGCACCCACTCAGCCACTCTACTAACTACCCATTTAATCTCGAAAATGGTAAAAATTAATGGTAAAAAGTTTTACCCATGGTTAGCTTGCACACATATAGACACACACGCACGTGCCTCTTGCCAAGTGCTAAGTGCGCCTATAAAAGCGCCTAAAATGAGCCATATGTGCCGCGCGCGCGTGTGGCTCACCTTGCATAGCACTTGTATTTTATTTTACACACACTATGGTGCAAGAGTACATATATACTCTTTAAACTTGAAGTTCCTAACCAATGTGGGATTAAACATTTATTTTGAAAATGTTCAACAATCCCCCGCCATTTTCAAAATAATCAGATTATTCAATCCACGAAATCTCAAACATTATATGCATAAATAATGGTATCTTGCGATTTGAACCACTAATTTGTGAAAAGTTCATTACATCATATCAGAATTACATGTTAGATAAAATTTGAACCAATGATTATATTCGATATGTAGCATAAACATATCATGCATATAACTTACACTAGCAAATAGCCATAAATATCCTGACACATTCAACATTGGCCTTGTGTCCCGTATCTTCTCGTGAATGTCTTTGGAGCCAAGCCCTTGAACTCCTTGAAGCGGCCGCACTTCACATCCACGTAGGTAGTCTCCGTTCTAGTACCCCCGCAATTTAAGCACCTTTAGAAGACTATTAAGAGATCATCTCAACCTCCTCTTTTTACATGCAGGTACCGAGCACTATCAACCTTGGGATGGTTATTAGAATTTGGTGCTCACAGTCACTCATATAATGAAATTGACTGCATTGAACTCATGACTTAACGTAATGTTAGGCGTCGAGTCGCGTTTTCACTATTGGTGACCCGTAATTTATGGGCTTGAGACCCATCCCTCTTGATGTTTTATTCACCAAGTCTCTTGGCAATCCTTTAGTAAGGGGATCTGCCAAGTTTTGAATAGATTTCACATAGTCAATCATGATAACTCCTCTTGTTATCAATTCTCTGACACAACTATGTCTCAGTCCAATATGTTTGGACTTACCGTTGTACATTTGGCTATAAGCCCTTGCCAATGTGGCCTGACTATCACAATGGATAGAGATTGGAGCTACCAGTTTAGGCCACAATGGTATCTCGTGTAATAATTCACGTAGCCATTCAACTTTTTTTGAAGCTAAGGCCAATGCAATAAACTATGATTCCATGGTAGAACCAACCATTAAAGTTTGCTTCTTTGAAGCCCACGAGATTGCACCTCCAGCAAGTGTGAAAATCCACCCACTAGTGGATGCATGATTTTGATCTTTCACAATCCAACTTGCATTTGAAGATCCTTCTAAGACCGAAGGATATCCACTATAGCATAAACCATAGTTAATTGTTTTCTTCGGATATTTCAAAACTCTTCGAATTGCAAACCAATGCAACCCGCTTGGATTAATTGTAAATCTACTCAACTTGCCTACTGCCAAGGCAATATCCGGCCTAGTGCATGTCATTGCATACATTAAGCATCCAATTAATCTAGAGTACTCCAGTTGTGAAACTGGATTGCCTGTATTTTTCACTAGCTCAATACTTGAATCTAGTGGGTAGAAACATGGGCGTAATTCAAGTGATTGAATCTATTGAGAACTTTCTCAATATAATGCGATTGAGTTAGAGTAATACTCCCCTCATCTCTTACAATCTGAATTTCGAGTATGACATCTGCTTGCCCCATATCTTTCATTTCAAACTGGCTTGAAAGAAACCTTTTGGTCAATCGAACTTGTTCCAAGTCGGTTCAAAAATCAGCATGTCATCTACGTAAATACAGATAATGACACCATTGCCTTTTCCATCAAACTTGCTATATGCGCATTTATCAGATTCATTTATTTTGAATCCAAAAGCAAGTACAACCTGGTCAAATTTTTAGTGCCACTGTTTTGGTGCTTGCTTTAAACCATACAATGATTTTCGCAATCTGCACACTTTATTCTCATGACCGGGCATAATAAACCCTTCAGGTTGTTCCATGAATATTTCCTCATCTAATTCTCCATTTAGGAACACTGTTTTAACGTCCATTGGGTGGATGACCAGCTTATTTATAGCCGCAATTGCAATAATCAATCTGATAGTAGCAATTCAAGCTACCGGTGAATAGGTATCGAAATAGTCTATTCCATGCTTTTGGGTGAAACCCTTAGCAACCAGTCTCGCTTTGTGTTTTTCAATGGATCCATCAACTCTTCTTTTCCTTTTGAAGAGAAATTTGCATTTAATGGGTTTACACCCAGGAGGTAGATCAACTAGCTCCCAAGTGTTATTTCCCATTATTGAATCCATCTCATCATTTAATGCCTTTTCCAAAAGTTGCATCTCTTTCTTTCATTGCCTCCTCTACTGTTTGAGGATCAGCCTCCGTATTAAAACCATACGAAATTTGTCTAGTTACAGTTTCTCTACTTCCTTCAACTAGGAATGTATAGAAATCTGAACCAAATGACTTAATTTTCCGAGCTCGTTTGCTCCTTCAAAGATCAGGAACTTCTACTAATTCTTTGTCATTTTCAATTTCTATGACTTCCTTCCCTTTTTGGTTTTTCTTTAGGAATACTTTTGGTGACATATTTAAATCTTGTCTCGTCAAAGATCGCATCCCTCGATTCAATTACAGTTTTTATTGAAATCGAATTATTAGGCTCAATTACCATGAACCTATATGCCTTACTGTGTTGTGCCTATCCAATAAATATGCACTCCACTCCCCTTTCACCCAATTTTCTCTTTTTGGGTTCAGGTACTTTTACCACTGCTCTACAGCCCCAAACTCTTAAATAATTAAGATTTGGTTTTCGCTTATTCCAAAGCTCATATGTGGTGACTTTATTCCTCTTTTGTGGAATTTTGTTCAAAATATGGCATGCAGTCAGCAATGCCTCTCCCCAAAAACCATTACTCAAACCAGAGTTTGATAGCATAGCATTAATCATTTTGGTTAAAACACGATTTTTACGCTCAGCCACACCATTTTGTTGTGGTGTGTAAGGGGCAGTAGTCTCATGGACTATTCCAGTGGATTCAAAGTATTTTGGATCATAGTACTCTCCTCCCCTATCAGACCTTAAACATTTTATAAAGGTCTCACATTGCAATTCAGTTTCTGCCTTATAGGCCCGAAACTTAACCATTGCCTCATCTTTGGAATGCAACAAATAAACATAACAAAATTTGCTATAATCATCAATAAATGTTATAAAATATTTATTGCCTCCTATTGAGGGTGTACTATGTATGTCACATACATCAGAATGTATTAAGTCTAGCAACTTTGAATTTCTTTCAACATTAGGAAATGGATTTCTAGTTATTTTTGTTTTCATGCATGTATTGCAATTTCCTTCATATTTATCAAAATAAGTCTGTAATTCCAAATTTACCATATCATATAAGTTTCTAAAATGAACATGTCCTAATCTATGATGCCATAAAAATGAAGGAGACTCAACAAGATACGCAGAAACAACATTCTTATTAGATAAGACGATTACATTGAGCTTAAACATTCCCTCATAAGCATAACCCTTCCCTACATATACCCCTCCCTTGGAGAGTACAAATTTGTCAGCCTCAAAGACAAGCCTAAATCCTAACTTATTCAAAAGACCACCCGACACAAGATTCTTCCTCACTTCTGGTGCATAATACACGTTAGTAAGTGTTACAACTTTGCCAGAAGTAAACTTCAGATCAACACTACCTATGCCTTTAACATGGACACTAGCATCATTTCCTATGTACAAGACAGTATTTTCATCTACTGCCTCCATGGTCTTGAAGAACCTCTTGTTCTTGCAGACATGTCGAGTAGCACCGGAATCAATCCACCAAGCCATATCATTTTCAACGACGTTGATTTCAGATATCATAGCAATGAGATCATCATTGTCGTTACCTGCACCTTTAGCAGCGCTATAAGAAGCATGATTTTTTCCTTGCTTCCTCTTCCAATGATAATATTCGGACTTGAGGTGGCCATCTTTCCCGCAGAACCAACAAGTGACTTTCTGCTTGTTTTGATTCTGATTTTGGTTGTTCGGTTTTCCGAACCAGCAGGCTTTTTGAAGCCACCGGGCTTATTAGGCCTGTTCAAGAAGGGCTTTTTGAACTTAGCTGCTTCCATCACATGCACCTTTGAAATCTCCTGAGCATTCTGCTCTTTTTCATTTTCCTGCATGCGACAATCCTCTTCTACACGAAGATGGTTAGCAAGTTCATAAAGAGATATGTCATCTTTTTTATGCTTAAGAGTTCGTTTGAACTCCTTCCAAGATGGGGGCAGTTTATCAATAATAGAAGACACAACAATTGTTTCATCAATGACAAGATTGTGTTGAGAGAAATTATTTCTAATCCTCTCAACTTCAAGAAATTGTTCCATGACAGACCTTTCATCAACCATTTTAAAATTAATAAACTTTGATATAAGGAATTTCTTACTTGTCGCATCCTCCTTATGGTACCTTGCCTCCAAGTTCTCCCATAGCTCCTTGGTATAGGGGACGTCATGTTAGAGGTCAAACAGTGAGTCCTTCATGGTGTTCAGAATATGACCTCGCAGGTGTGGTCATCTGTCTCCCATTTCTGCCTCTTCCTGATCTGCTCGACAATTTCATCATCGGGCTTCATAGGTTTCGGTGTATCCAGAACATACACCAGATGAAGCGCCACCAGTAGGAAATGCACTCGTTTCTGCCACCTCAGAAAGTCGCTTCCATCAAAGCGATCCAGCTTCGCAATGTTAGCCGACAGTTCTTTGATTGAAGCCATTGCAACGACAGCAAAAAATTTCCTTTAGATTGTTAGAACAGAGGGACTTGCAATGACTTCAAAACGTGTAACACTGCCACTTTCCTAAAAGAAATTTTGCTCTCTATACTACAAGAGTCAGCAAATATCCTAAAGGATACGATGAAGTAAATGTTGGGTTTTGGGGTTCATACGCAGCGGAGATTACAAAACAATTTTGACAAAAACCCCAACAGGATCCGAATCTAATTCCATTAAAAACGTTTAAACCATGAAAACTTAATCATACCTTAGTCGCAATATACCTTTCTGAAGGTTGATCGATCTTTAAGGCATTGCCAACGACGAACGCCCTCTACTAGTAGTCCACACACGAACGGCGGCCGAGATTCGAAGTGCTAGCTTCGAGAGAATACCAAATCTTTTTGTTTCTCTCCAAAACGATCCAGAGCATACCAAAAACCCTAAGTCGTTTCTAAAACAAAAATAGAGTTTCGGCCTTTTTATCTTTCGTATGTGTATTGTAACTTAAAGCGTCTATTTATACAACCCTTGTATATAGACGGTTAAGTAAATAACACATATACCCTTACTTAAAGAAGTATAAGTGTAATACACAACAAGGACATTTCTGTCATGAATTTTATCACATAAAAATTCATTTTTCTGAATCATCTTAAAATCTCGCAAAACCATTCTTAGTGTGCGACCCAATAGGCCCATACAACGTTGGTAGTGTACCAAAACACATTTTGGTATACAAGTCATAAGCAGTCTCTAGCAAGACATTATGACTACCCAAGTTGTACGAATATCAAATCGATACAACCTAATCAATAGTTTATATAACATCCTTTTGTCACACGATATCCTTTTGATCAAACATAAGCCATGGAATTGTCATCCAACATGTTCAATCGTACTAGTCTCGATCTCTAGGTAGACTGAAAACATCCAAGTGACATTGATCAATATCAATTCACTTAGACTAGGCCTTTTAACAGTCTAACACATCGAGGGATCCACTAGATATCTCTATTTATATGGGAGGGACAAATTCTATCTCGATTACACAACTTCATCACATTGCTCACGCAGTAACCAATCACAACCTTTATAATCGTCCGGTTAAAGACAACGTTTGATTGTGTCAAATCATTGTGTTCCTAATGTTGAAGTCTCGGTAATCTCAAGTCAGAGGACTGGAATATATACCTATCATGAGAAACAACTATGACTTAATCCATGTGATGTTCTCATGGCGGGTCGGTCCAGTACTTTGTTCCCTAACAAGTACTCGTGATCTTGATTCGTATCCCTATACGTATAATCATCATATGATCATCAATCAAGACTCACACTAGTCTTAATTCATTATAGTTCCCAGTATAATGATCGACTAGGGACATTTAGGATATTTATGTAAATACCCATGGATCTTATTATAATGTAAACATGCAAATTAATTATAATAAACGCAAATGAAATCCTCTATTCTATTAACTAAAAGTATTCATAAAGACAGTTAATAGATTGACCTAGGGTACATGCCCCATCAGTAAACCCAACTTTCACTTGCAGTAGTGAAAGATGAAAACAAGAGCAATTGCTGGTGAATTTCGAGATGATTTCTTCCTCCTCAAACCTCTCCTCTTATAGAGCATTGGTCATGACCAGTTGGAGAAGTGGAACAGTCAAGCATTGATGCAATGGAGTAATGGAGCAGCCAAGCATTGATGCAATGGAGTAGTGGAGCATTAATTCCTTAATGGAGAGCAGTTTTAACTGCACCCACTCAGCCACTCTACTAACTACCCATTTAATCTCGAAAATAGTAAAAATTAATGGTAAAAAGTTTTACCCATGGTTAGCTTGCACACATATAGACACACACGCACGTGCCTCTTGCCAAGTGCTAAGTGCGCCTATAAAAGCGCCTAAAATGCGCCATATGCGCCGCGCGCGCGCATGTGGCTCACCTTGCATAGCACTTGTATTTTATTTTACACACACTATGGTGCAAGAGTACATATATACTCTTTAAACTTGAAGTTCCTAACCAATGTGGGATTAAACATTTATTTTGAAAATGTTCAACAATCCCCCGCCATTTTCAAAATAATCAGATTATTCAATCTACGAAATCTCAAACATTATATGCATAAATAATGGTATCTTGCGATTTGAACCACTAATTTGTGAAAAGTTCATTACATCATATCAGAATTACATGGTAGATAAAATTTGAACCAATGATTCTATTCGATATGTACCATAAACATATCACGCATATAACTTACACTACCAAATAGCCATAAATATCCCGACACATTCAACATTGGCCTTGTGTCCCGTATCTTCTCGTGAATGTCTTTAGAGCCAAGCCCTTGAACTCCTTGAAGCGGTCGCACTTCACATCCACATAGGTAGTCTCCGTTCTAGTACCCCCGCAATTTAAGCACCTTTAGAAGACTATTAAGAGATCATCTCAACCTCCTCTTTTTACATGCAGGTACCGAGCACTATCAACCTTGGGATGGTTATTAGAATTTGGTGCTCACAGTCACTCATATAATGAAATTGACTGCGCATTGAACTCATGACTTAACGTAATGTTAGGCGTCGAGTCGCGTTTTCACTATTGGTGACCCGTAATTTATGGGCTTGAGACCCATCTCTCTTGATGTTTTATTCACCAAGTCTCTTGGCAATGCTTTAGTAAGGGGATCTGCCAAGTTTTGACTAGATTTCACTTAGTCAATCGTGATAACTCCTCTTGTTATCAATTCTCTGACATAACTATGTCTCAGTCCAATATGTCTGGACTTACCGTTGTATATTTGGCTATAAGCCCTTGCCAATGTGGCCTGACTATCACAATGGATAGAGATTGGAGCTACCAGTTTAGGCCACAATGGTATCTCGTGTAATAATTCACGTAGCCGTTCAGCTTCTTTTGAAGCTGAGGCCAATGCAATAAACTCTGAACTCCTTGAAGCGGCCGCACTTCATATCCACATAGGTAGTCTCCGTTCTAGTACCCCCACAATTTAAGCACCTTTAGAAGACTATTAAGAGATCATCTCAACCTCCTCTTTTTACATGCAGGTACCGAGCACTATCAACCTTGGGATGGTTATTAGAATTTGGTGCTCACAGTCACTCATATAATGAAATTGACTGCATTGAACTCATGACTTAACGTAATGTTAGGCGTCGAGTCGCGTTTTCACTATTGGTGACCCGTAATTTATGGGCTTGAGACCCATCTCTCTTGATGTTTTATTCACCAAGTCTCTTGGCAATGCTTTAGTAAGGGGATCTGGCAAGTTTTGACTAGATTTCACTTAGTCAATCGTGATAACTCCTCTTGTTATCAATTCTCTGACATAACTATGTCTCAGTCCAATATGTCTGGACTTACCGTTGTATATTTGGCTATAAGCCCTTGCCAATGTGGCCTGACTATCACAATGGATAGAGATTGGAGCTACCAGTTTAGGCCACAATGGTATCTCGTGTAATAATTCACGTAGCCATTCAGCTTCTTTTGAAGCTGAGGCCAATGCAATAAACTCTGAACTCCTTGAAGCGGCCGCACTTCATATCCACATAGGTAGTCTCCGTTCTAGTACCCCCACAATTTAAGCACCTTTAGAAGACTATTAAGAAATCATCTCAACCTCCTCTTTTTACATGCAGGTACCGAGCACTAACAACATTGGGATGGTTATTAAAATTTGGTGCTCACGGTCAACCTCCTCTTTTTACATTTATTTTGAGAATGTTCAACAAGTAACACCATGAAAACCTCCTCTTTGAAGTGGTCTTGGATGAGGTGGCTTCTAGCAGTGATTGTTTTGTGATGATGGAGCTCCATTACCGGATGAAGGTCTCACATAACTATAATCATACATGTAGTAGCAATAGGCAGCAACATGTCGATACTTTGAGCAGATCTGACAAGTTGGACGATTGCCATTGTTCTTATAGCCTCCTCTGTTTACGTTGCCTTCTTCATGACCACCTCGATTGTTATTAGTACCTCTATTACCTTAATTATCCTGAAAACCTTGTTGATTATTGACATTGTGGTATGGCTTCACTTCTACTGCATTAGCGGAAAGTGCAGTTCCTTGTAAAGACATAGAATTCACACAAGTCATTACTTGAATTAAGTTATTTTGGCAACATCACTCATCAGGTATGTATGAATCTCAGGCTAAGTTGCATCGGATTTTTCTTGTTGGAACACACATGCTGGAACATAATCCATATCCAGACCAGCTAAAGTATAGGAAATCAACTCTGAATATTAAATTGCAGCTACTGTTGTGGCAAGATTATCTGCTAATGCCTTCATTATCTTCGGATAGTCTTTCATTGACTAATATCCCTTTCTTGTTGTTTGAATTGATGTATTATAAACCTATACTTAAGCTTTGCTATGAGAACCACACAGTCTCTCAACAGTCTTCCATAACTCATGTGATGCTTCATAACCATACACTCGTGACGAAATGTCATCATCAGAAAGTGAATTCATCGACATTGCAATTAGCATTTGATCTTTTGAATACCAATCATCATAGGCAGAGTCGATTTCTTCAGAATTTCCAAGAAATTGTGAAGGACGTGGTTTTGTACCAAAAGCATAACTATCAAGCCTTGTTCCTCTCATAATCGAAACAACAATTGATTTCCATAGGAGATAGTTGGAAAAATAAAGTTTAACAAAAACCATTTGACTAATTGAGTTTCCAAATGGAGATAATACCTTATTTGTGTAGTCGAACCCATTGGAGTGATTGGAGCTATTGATTTTAAGTTGGAAGACGTTGTGCCTCCAAGATCTGCCATCTAGCATGAGTGATCACTGCTCTGATACCATGTAATCACAGAATATTGAAATCAAGAAATGAAGAAATGAAGGTGAAATAAAAGAATGAGAAATCCCCAAATGTTTCCCTCCAAAACTTTCTTTGTACATAGATGGTCCTCATGAATATATATAGAGGATCAGAGTACATGAATACTGTTGATCATACACTTATACATGTGTTAACATCCTATGATTTCTAACATGAAAAGCTCTCATTTTCACGTGTCACACTCTTAATCATTCTAATCTTACAGTTATAACAACTCTCCAGGTCCTTCTAACACGTTAGGACTCACAAATGATTTTTTTCACAACATAAACTTGATTAAAGAGTAACAAGGTATATAATATAAACTTAAAAGTTTTAATCTTTTTTTTGATATAAAGTAAAAGATAAACTTGATTAATCTAAGTATACCTATTTTCTTAATAATTTTATGATCATTAGGTAACAACATAGGTGCTCCAAGATTATTAAGGAGTACTAATGGGAGTTGGTGGGATGGTAAGGATTGGGTTCAACACATCAAATGTGTGAAGTTTGATTCCTTGCCTCCCTCTTATCCATCCGATTTCTTTCTTGCGTTTCCTAATGGGAACAACTAAGGACCCCTTAGGACTAGTTGGGGGTCTTTAGTTGGGCCCACCATTAGTTCATCTTTGTCATTGATTCATGATTCATGGCAATGAAGGAATTAGGCACCAAATCGATACTTTTAAAAACCTACAACAGTGAGATGTATAGGTCTTTAAGATGTAGAAAATCATTTTTTTTTATGAAAATCATTATCTTTACCATGCAAAAAGTAAGTACGGCATATGTAGTCAAAAGAAAAGAAAAAAAAAGTGAATCATATGTGGATATATCAGTTGTGAAAAGGTAAAATGTGTATTGTCATTATTTGTACAACCAATGCTTGGTAAGAAAAGGATATGATATAATCCCTTGATTTTATATAGAGCTGCTAGTTCTATACCTACAGACTTGTTTGTAGGTACATAACACATCCCAAACAAATCCATAATACTCTCCAAACAGATATTTGATGTTGCTGGACAAGATAGCAACGACAACCTATATACACATCCAGCAAGGCAAGAATATTTGATTGACAACTCGGGAGAAAACTAATGCAAGATTCTTTTAATCAATTAAGAAAGAAGGAAATATAATATTTGCCACATCATTGATTAAAGATGCAATATGGAAAGTTTCTAAAATGTTGTATTGTGTTTTCTTTATAAATTGTGGAATCAAGAATCATAAATTTTCCCTTCTTTTGAGACCAAAAGTCGATCTTGAGGTAGACGAACACTAGTTTGATCTTTACATTTTTTTACAAACCTGTCGAGGGGAATTAACTTGTAAGCTAAGGGGATATCGAGTACCAAGGGGATCTTGAGTTCGTGTAGGATCATTGTAAGGGAAGTGAGTAGTGTAAAATTTCGGTGGGGATCACTAGAAACATGAGGGATCATTAATTAGGGACTTTCTATAAATCTGTACTACACTTTTTCTTAGTGGATGTCAAATCCCGGAATTTTTAAGCTGATAATTAGGGCTAATCAAGGATTAACGGAGCCTAATTATATTTTTGGCTGCATTTCGGGAGCTGAGGATCGGTGAAAAGAGATTTATAGGTAATTTTACTTTTGTGTGATATGTGCCTAGTGCTGTGTACTATTATATTATTTTATTTTGTGAAATTCAAGTTAAATGAGTAAATTCAAGATTTTATAGGGTTTTATCTCGAGATATGTGTTGAAATAAGTCTGATGGAGTTAAAAAGTTGATAGGAACCTTCGTTTTGAATTTCACGAAAAATAAATATGTTTAAGTTTAAAAATTCAAATTTAAAATTTAAAATGGACTTAACGAGCCGACATGAGTCCCACACCTTGAATTTTGTGGGAGTTGCATTGTCCGAGAATTTTGGAGTGCATTAAAAAAGTTGCCGATTTTTGACAGAATTGGGGTATTTTTAGGGTTTAATTTGGACACAAAATGAAGGGATAATCATGAAATTTAATACAAAATTTGAAATTACCAAAAGAGGCATTGGTTTTATTAGTGAAGGGATAACAAGTGAATGGTAGTTTGGTCATTTGGCTTGGCCTTTATAATTGTAATCGAAATTACAGTGGGGTGTTCTTCATTGTTCATTTGTTCATTTTCATCATGCCCCTGCGTCTTCATCGTGTCACCTCTTTAATTGTCCCCTCACTGTTTTGAGTTGAAATCAATAAAGAGGACTAGAGGTTGTTGGTGACTGTGGTGTGTGCGTTGGTTTGAGATAAGCTTTAATGGAAATTCGGATTTTGAATATTGGGGGACTGTTAATCAAGTGATGGAACTGATAAATATATATTAGATTGGATAAATTATATTTAAGCCTAAACAACAAAATTCTCGATGACGAACACTAATTTTGAGGCAAAAATGAAATATGGGCATCAGAGAATATATTTTGAAAGTATTTTAGGGGTTTCAGAACGCAATTGGGTCAATTAAACTGCACTAATTAGAAAAACTCGTGGAATGGTTTGGAATCTTATCGAACTTCTAAACGAATTGTAAGGCCGCGATTTGAACCTTGTGTGGACTAATTTTTTAACTCGGAGTGCAAAGGAGTTGCGATATTGTGTTTGTAATGTTATGTAAATCCTACAGTAACCTTTACATTGTATGATTATAATTTCGTATAAATTGCATTGATCCTTCATATTGCATTTTTTTTGTACATGCATATACAGGTAGGGAGGATAAAGGCGATTATAGTCTTTTTATAATGTATACTTTACCGTGGTTATAGAACATTATATTATGCTTAAGGGGCTGGAGTCATTGATACTTTGCATCGCGTGGTTATCGTGATATCACATTGAACCAGATCATACTTCTAGAGTTTAGAGGAACGAGACTCGTTTGGTTATCCTCTGTGGGCATGATTCATTATCATTTTTTACTTACCACTTTCGGAGAACGTTATCTAATTGTGGTCAGATAACAAAAAAGGGATGGATTCACGGTTATATGTAAATTCCTTGGATTATATTCCTTGTTTAATCTCTTGGATTATTATGCATTTGATTATTACGGGTGTACTGGATATTGTGGGATTTACTTATATGACATTATCAAATTTTTATAATTGGATCATGAAATGGTAATGACAGGTTCGAGCGACGACAAAGGAAATGAGAAGCTATCAAATTATCTTTGACTTCGTCAGTTTCTTTTTCTCTATGTATGTATTATTTTTTAGTATTATATATTGTATAAATGGGTTTTGGGTTTGTGTATGATTAGGATATATTTTGGAGCTGTTGTAATGGTTTTGGGACGGAATGGAATGTCGTGGAGATAAGGTAAAAGGTTTAAGGATTTTGAAAACCTGAAATAGTTTAGAAGAATAAATAATTTTATTATTGCAATATATATTGTTATGGGTGAATTGTGAGTATTTTGACGTTTCCACCAAGTTGAGCAGGTTTTGTTGAAGATTTGTGAAGGCCTGATTTTTAGGTGTAGGCTTAAAAATAGAGGAAGTGCTGTCGAAAAATTTTATGGAATCTTGAGTATAAACTAATCAATCTAAATGAATTTATGAACTTTGAGGTTGAAGATTTACTTTTAGAATCTTTTGTTATTGCCAAAGTTTCATATTTGATGATTATAATATTTTAATTTTAATTATTTATTGATGGTGAGATTAAGGCAGCTAGATTATCAGAGGAATTAAGTTAATCTAAGTCGGTCATATGCCCTAATTAAGTGGGGTCTAACAGTGGATCTTACACCTGAGCGTGGCCCCGCAGACGTAGGTCGGGAGGTTCGAATTGCATAAACAAGATCATGGTGTTGTGGTTTAGCACATTCATTTTGTTTACTGTTTGCATTTCTTTTCCTTTTGGGGTGGTTTCAAAGCCAACACTTAGGCTCTTTGTTGTGTCAAAGAAGGTGCGATCATAAATGAATCAATGACTCAAGTAATGCAATCAGATTAGCAGAAAGGAGTATCCACTATGAAACCGCCATTATTCATCGGCCCCAATGAAATTGAATAAAGTTGCCCCTATATGGAAAGGTATAACGTTAAATCTTAGTTATTTCCTTTTTTGTAATTTGTTTTGTTTTGTTTTGTTTTATGACAGGGAACAAGTTGGATAAATTGACGATAACCGGAGATGTTGAACTTCCTTAAAATGTTACATTTCTGTACCCACAGACAGTCAGCCTGCTTTTGTACCAACAGACACTCAATCTGTTTTTATACCTACAAGCAGTTAACCTGCATCTGTACCTATAGCGGTGTTTACAGACTCACTGTATGTGTCCACAACTGCTTCAATTAAAGGTAATGATGAATTCATGGGGAGTGAGTGTAAGTATAAAAGTTTATATGCATCCTTTCATATAGGTTTAATATTGTCTCATGCTACAACTCTTTTTTAGTATATATATTTTTGCTATGCTTACTACTGATATGGTAGTTAATCATTTTCCTCGTTTCAAGTTTTGATAATTTCTGTCCCGAATAGGGAGACAATGCAAGGATGAAGGGGAGTTCATTAAGTTAATATATGATACTTCCTCAGAGTTACTTTCTCTTACCCTTGTCTTTTATTTTGTCATAAAGGGGGAGAGAAAAGCTTGTATTTAGGGGAGCGTAATATGCTTGAAAAGTGAATATTTGGTCCTGCTACTTATATTTAGTTCTTAACTTTTACTATGCAGGACTTTGCTCTATTAGTAACATTCATGCTTTAACTTATTTATATTGATCTTATTTGCTTTATAAATGCATGTTTCATTTGTTTAGTTCTATCATAATCCTTTTGTATTGGGTTGTGACAAATAAATGACAAAGGAGGAGATTGAAAATGTAAAATGTGTATTGTCATTATTTGTACAACCAATGCTCGGTAAAAAAACGATATGATATAACCTCGTGAGTTTATGCAGACCTGCTGGTTCTGTACGTACAGAACACGTCCCATGCATATTCGCGAATATTCTTCAAACATATATTCGGGACAACTGGATAAGATAACAATGACAACCTATATACATCCATCAAGGCAAGAATATTTGATTGACAATTTCCGAGAAAACTAAGGCAAATTTCCTTTAATCAACGAAGAAAGAAGGAAAGATTATATTTGCCACATCATTGATTGAAGACGCAATATGGAAAGTTTCTAAAATATTGTATTATGTTTTCTTTATAAATTGTGTAATCAAGAATCGTAAATTGTCCCTTCTTTAGAGACAAAAAGTCGATCTTAAGGTAGACGAACACTAATTTGATCTTTATATTGTTTTTTACAAACCTGTCAAGGGTACTTGACTTGTAAGCTGAGAGGATTTCGGGTATCAAGGGGTTCTTGGGTGAGTGTAAGATCATTGTAAGGGAAGTGAGTAGTGTAACAAAGTTTGGTGAATGATCACTAGCTAGATGAGTAATCATTAGATCTTACACCTGGACGTGGCCCCGTAGACATAGGACAAGAGTTCTGAACTGTGTAAACAAGATCCTGGTGTTGTGGTTTGGCGCATTCATTTTGTTTTTTGTTTTGCATTATTAAATTTTTGGTGCATTAATCCTATCAAGTTGCCACCATTGACTAATTGAAAGCCTTTCAACCAATGATTATCAATAGCTTCATTTTTTTTAGCGTAATATGAGAGATGTAAGGAAAAAGAGAATCTCCTCCTCTTAGCCCCTCCATGTGGTTAAAGAACTTGAGTTACATCACCATTTTGCATAACCCAACACGTAATAGAGGAAATATATAGAAGGATCCAATCAACCTAAACTTTATGAAAAGCAAATTAATTCGTGAAGAACAAGTTGAAGGAAATTTGAGATTATTGGGGGCGAGATGTAAGAAAACATAATGCAATTGATCGAGACTAATGTGACTTTATGCCCTCAACACTATTTTGCCCCTGCTTCGATGCTCACTATTTAATGACGATAGTCTCACGGGATGCAACGATCACACTAGCGATTTTTAAAACAAAACAATTAATCACACAAGCGATAACATCATTACAAATCACTAGCTCTATGAACAAATATTATGATTCAACTCTCTCCTAGGCACAAACACAATGAAGAGACTAAAATTTCACTCGCAAACCTATATTTTTTGACTAATTGACTCACACGGAAAACAATCTATATAGTGATATTTATAGACTTCTATGTGCCTTTTAAGAAAGATGCATCTCTTAATGGTTTGTCTTTTGGAATAGATACATCAATCTATTAGACATTAATAGATATGATTCTTAGAATAGACATAACTTTTAGTGTCGCATGTCTTTTAGAATAGACACGCCAATCAGCGTCTCATATTTCCCCATAAGATCTACACCTTTACACTAATTTTCATTCATATTTATGAAAAATTAAAGAATGTAATAAATTTTTTCAATGGGACAAACTTGACAAGAACACTCTACTCTATTGAAGGCCTTTGACATGTCGAGTTCAGCTTAGCTTTGCCTTTTATTTTTAAAGTGAATCAGTTCATATGAAGCTTATGTTATATAAAATGTCCTTTTACAAATGCAGTTTTAATGATGAGATGATGATAAGATATAACGTTACAGCCCCTCAAACTGTTTACAAGCAATTTCAAGAAAATCTTGAAGGCTACATTGCATAAATCGATTGGCAGTAGATTTTTCATACATTTTGAATTTTTCATTTGATTAATGAGTGATGGAAGAGAATTGATTTTTATCAGCTGAGCTTATTAAATGAAATCAAGAACTCGGGTTTCTCACCTCATTCGAGGGACAGAGAATCAATTTATACTCATGAAGTTATAACCTCCATCGTACACGTGTACTATTTAGATTAGAAGTTACATAACAACCTAACTAACCGAATAGTACATGTGAAATTACATTTTTAACCTCACTACATTGTTACAATCTTCACTCAATCTATCATATACAATGTACATAATCTGACTTGTTACAATCTGATCCAAACCTTAGTTGTACTAGTGATTAACACTTACATCTCCCTTCAAACGCAAGGGAAGTAAAATGATACCGATTTTGGATTTCAAATAAGGAAAACAAGATTAAGATGAAGCCTTTGTGAAGCAGTCTGTAACTTGGTCATGAATAGGAACATGATGAACAGAAATCTTGCCCTACAAAACTTGATCTCTAATGTAATGGACATCAATCTTCACATGTTTGGTTCTGGAATGAAACACAAGGTTATGAGATAAGGCAACTGCACTCATGTTGTCACACCAAATCATTGATTTAGCTTAGAGAGGAAATTGCAGTTCAATTAACAGGGAATGCAACCATGAAATTTTAGCTGCAACATTAGCTAAGGCATGATACTCAAATTCAGCACTTGACCTAGCAACCACACCTTGTTTCTTCGATTGCCAAGAAACCAAGTTTATACCAAAATATATAAGATACCCAACGATTGGTTTTATGTCTTCAACAGATGATTCCCAATCAGCATCTGCATAGCCAGTGAGAAGAAGTTCAGAACCAGACCTAAAAGATAAACCATAGGAAGCAGACCCCTTTCAACTATCTGAGAACTCATTTCAAGGCTTGCCAGTGGAGGTAGTAGGATTTTGTTAAAATTGGCTAAGACGATTCACTATAAAAGCAATGTCGGGACGTGTGTTTACAACATATTGTAATCCACCAAAAGTATTTTTGTACAGTTATGGATCATGAAATGGAGGTGCAAAATCAACATATACATCTTTTGTTAAGGCATGCGCACTAGGTCAATCTACAAACATTGTTTATTTTATAATTTTAGTTAATAAAATAGAGGTTTTATTTGTTGTTTTATTATAAGTGATTGCATGTTTACCTTATAGTAAGATATATGGGTATTTATTAAAATATCCTAAATGTCCCTAGTTAGTCATTATATTGGGAACTATAATGAATTAAGACTAGTGTGAATCTTGACTGATTTGTCATGTGATGATCATGCGCATAAGGATACGAATCAAGACTATGAGTACATGTTAGGGAATAAGGTATTGGACCGACCCGCTATGAGAACACCAAATGGATTAAGTCATAGGTGTTACTTATGATAGGTATATCATTTAGTCCTTCAACTTGAGATTACCGTAGACTTCGATATTAGGAGCATGACAATTTGACACAATCAAATGTTGTCTTTAACCAGACAATTATAAAGATTGTGATTGGTTACCATGTTAATAATATGTGAAGGTGTGTAATCAAGATTGAGTTTGTCACTCTCATATAGAGAGAGATATAAGTGGATCCCTCGATAAGATAGACTGATAATGGCCAAGTCCATGTGAATTGATATGATCGATGTCACTTGGATGTTTCTCAATTTACCTAAAGATCGAGACTAGTACGATTAAACATTAAAGGTGACTTTCTATGCATTAAGTTTAATCAAAGGATATCGTACGACAAAAGGATATGATATATGTTATTAATTAGGTTGTATCGATGCTGATATTCATGCTACTTGGGTAGTCATAATGCCTTACTAGAGACCGCTTATGACTTATGTACCAAAATGGTTTTTGTTGACTGCTAATGTCGCATGAATCTATTGGGTCGAACACAAAGAACGACTTTGCACAATTTCAATTGGTCCAAAGTAATGAATTTTATATGATAAAATTCATGACATAAAATCCCTTATGATTTGTTAAATGATAACTTATTAATAGGGGCGTATGTATAATTTGCTTAAACCGCTTAAATACAATAGTTATATTACGAATATGATTTTAAGAAAGGGTTTATCTACACATATAAATAAAGGGTGAAACCTTAAAAACAAAATAAGATTTTCGTTTTACAATTTTCAAGTTCTCTGGATTTAGGGAGAGAAAGAAAAATCGTTTTCAATCTCTATTGGGGCTAGCACTCCAAATTGTGGTCACCGTTCGTGTGTGAATTTCTGATAGAGGATGCACACTTAAACGTCTTGAAAATCGAACAATCGAAAAGGAAATCACGGAATAAGGTATTATTTACTTTCGTAGATTTAGTTTAATGGAACTTATTTTCGATCTTGTTAGGTTTTTCAAAATTTGTTTTGAATTTTTCGCTACTTAAGAACCCCAAAACTCAACATCTTTTCCCATAATAGCTGGAGTATCAACTAATTTAGTATCACTCATCCCAACCTTGTGAAGAAAAGAATGAATATAGCTTGTTTGAGTAAGATAAAGTCCCCCGAATCTCTATAGATTTCAAAGCCTAAGAACATATTCAAATCAATAATGTCTTTTAAGGCAAATGATTTGTCCAATCTATCAATGAACTCCTGAATATGATCAGCTCTAGCCCCGATAATAATAATATCATCAACATATACAAGAACATACATCATAAACCCTTGATGTTTAATGATGAATAAGGAATTGTCAGATTGAGAATTCTGAAACCATGATAACAATTGATGTTTAAGTTTATGAAAACAAGCTCGAGGACTTATTTTAAACCATACAATGGTTTATTTAGTCTGCACAACATAACATTATTATTCCCATCTACATAGCCCTCTGGTTGATTGGTATATACCTCTTCATCCAATTTTCCCGTTGAGAAAATCATTATTTATATCAATTTGCCTTAAGGACCAACCAAATGTAACAACAATAGATAAGATGACTAATGGTGGAAGCTTTCACAATTGGACTATAAGTCTCATAAAGATCTATGTTAGGTACTTGTTTGAAGTCTTTGGTAACCAATCTGGCCTTATATCGATCAGAATTGTGTTTGATATTGAATATCCACTTATTGCCAACCACATTCTGATGAGGAGAAGCAGAAACTAACCTCCAAGTATCATTAGAAATTAATGCTTAAAGTTTTTTGTCCATTGCATCTTTCCAATGAGGAATATGAAGAGCTTCTTTGGCAAGCTTAGGAATTGTATCAATAGTTGTAATTTTTGAGACAAATACCTTATTTTTGCTAATACCATCCTTAGCCCTTGTAATCATGTGATGTGTATTAACATGAAGTGGACTTACACTACAAGAAAAATGAAATTTAGAAACGAAATTAGCAACGGAAATAAGTTCCGTTGCTAAAAAATCAGTTAGAGACGGAATTGAGACGAATCAGAGACGGAAATAGAGACGGAATTAATTCCGTCTCTAAAAAATGGCGCCAACATTTCCACCAAAATTTTCATGTATTACAACCGCCCGTTACGTCTCGAGATTTGTGCGTGGTTCGATCTCGATGATTCAAAAACGAGGACCAAGACTCTCACCCAAATCTCTCTCTCTCTCTCTCTCTCTCTCTCTCTCTCTCTCTCTCTCTCTCGCTCAACCATAAACGCAACAACACCGCTCTGCCTTCTCTCTCGTCCGGCCTTCTCTCTCGCTTCTTCTCTCTCGCCTTCGCTTTCTCACTCAGTCTGCCAGTCACCGCTTCCTTTCTCTCTTCTCTCGCCGGCCTTTCTCTCGCTCGGTCACCGCTCGCCTTCTCTCTCGCCGGTCATCTCTCGCTCGGTCACCGCTCGCTTCTCTCTCGCCGGCTTTCTTCTCTCTCGCCGGTCACCGCTCTGCCTTCTCTCTCGCCCGGCCTTCTCTCTCGCCCGGTCACCGCTCTGCCTTCTCTCTAGCCCGGCGGCCCTCGTTGTGTCCTCTTCGCCTTTTCGAGAAGGTTCGATCTCTCTCTCTCTATAATTTCGTCGATAAGGTTGGGAAGTGGTTTCAGCTCTGTCCTTCACTCACTTGGAAAATCTCGTTTAGGTTGAAGATAAGGTTCGGGTGCAGGGGAAGGTTCGGGTTTTGATTTTTTTTGTTGAATACTTGAACTTTCAGTGATTTATATGTGTTTTGGTGGAATTGGTGGTTCTTTAAACGTTCTCCGTATCTCTATCATTGAAGACCTAACTTTCGCTGCTTCTAATCATCTAAATTTGGAGATTCCTCACGTGTGTTTTGTTTTGTGTCTCAATTTTTGGTATTCCAAGAATCTTCTATAGTTTGTCTTAGCAATTTGTGCACTTTGAATTTCTTCAGATTGCACAGCGATGGCGAAAAGGTTTGGTAAGCAATTGATGCAAAGAAGGCTCTATATGCGACGAAGTGCATCGACTGCTCTTGTGAAGTACGTAATGCTTCTTCACCTTCAGTTCCTTTGATTTTCAATTTTTTTCTTCAATAGTTTAAGCTTTGGTATTTAGGTTTGAAATCCATTTGATAATCTTTGTTGATCGAGTATTGTGTTGTTGTTCAATATGGCTTAAATTGAGGGCCAGATTTGTGTGATTAGTGAGTTGGCTAAATTTGTGGATTTGTGTGATTTGTGTGATTTTCAATATAGACAGTAACAGTTTCCATGTATAAATCCAAAAAAATAGTTTCCATGTATAGCGATACTGTATAAATCCCATAAGATTTCTAATATGAAAACCTACTAGTAGGCTTTCTTACTTACAAAGTAATTGGTGATTAATCTTATGGGATATATGGTTGTGAATCTAAATTTCTTATGGATCTTGCTACACATGCATGTGAGGTTATATTAATTGAATATGTTGAACTTGCAGTCTTTAGGTATATGTCCTATTATTTCTCAATTTGTTACCGTATGTATTCGAGGTTTTTTTTTTTTTTTCAACCCTTCTTTGCTTCATAGTAGGTCCTTCATTTACCTTCGAAAGGCCTTGCGAGGTCATTTAGACATCCAATTTTAGTTTGCTTATATTTTATGGTTCTACCTCAATGTTCATTGAGTCTTTTGTTTTCCTCGTGTGGCGGACTTTATTCAGCTGATAAATGTATACTTTGGTTTTAAGAAAAGTAGTAGGTTATTGAATAAATTTATGGATGCTTGATACATCTTGACTTTGGTAGATCTTGTGTTGAGTTTTTCGGAATGTTGTGTAAGTTTAGCTGACTGCTACGCAATGAACGGATCCTATTAGATGAGTATCGTATATACCTTGACTTTAGAAGTTTCCAATGCAAGTGGTGCATAATAAGTGATGTAAAAATCAAGAAAAACCTTAGGTGGATTCCATGTTTTTGAACGAATCTGACGATTCAACAGATCTTGTTCCATTTAAGACACTGGTTCAAACGCTGCCTATTGCATTGTCATATTTGCTCTATATGGTATCTTGCCTCATCTGGTGCAATGGTGAGTTTTTTTCTTGAAAAAAAATAAAAAATGATAAGGCGGCACTTGTTTGTTGATTAAATCGTTCAATGCATGACCATTATTGTGATGAGACAGTCTACTCCAGTGAGGGTAAAGTTTTATTCAAGTTGTTGCATGTTTGTGCGAGGATCACTACAGTTCCGACGCCAAGTAAATTTTCTTTCATTTTCTTTCTTTTGTTTTTGCAAATTAGTAACACTTCTCCAAATATATTGCTCTAAACCATGTTTTGAGCTCATGTCTGCTTTATGTCAATCCTTTAATTTTTAATGCCATTTGATATTGTTGTCCTTCAAGTGGGAAACTATATTCCAATTTCGCCAGTACGGGATGATGTAGCGGCTGCATACAAGAAGGGAATGGAATGGAAAGCCAGTAAAATGCTTCTCCCATACAAGCAACTCTGTAGTGAGAAAAAGGTAAAGTTTTCTATGTTAACCTTCAAGCCTATAAAAAAAGCATATTATGAAAGAGAAAAAAAGAAAAGAAAAAAATTGAACTCACTCTAATGCGATACATGAAGGTGGAAGCGGAGATTGTACAAATTGAAGCAGATGATGTACCAGTTGCAATATCTAATGAAGTGTCTAAGTCCCAAATCAGCATGCTTGTTATTGGAGCTTCGTCAGGTGGCAGTTTCACAAGGTAAGAGTAAGAGATATGATATCAGTTAACAGTTTGATCTATTTGCATAGTTCCATTACTCCGATTAATTGGATAGAATAGCATTGTGGATTTACCATTTAGTTCTCTTTCCTTCATTTCATCTCATGGTTTTTACATGCGTTGGACCTTATATGCCCTCATAGTTGTTCCTTGTTTCCAATTGTTCCTAGTTCTATTTGAGGTTTTAAACCTTCCTTGAAGTTAAAACTGTTATTTGATTGGGTTGGGTGTGCTGATGATTGTTATGCCAGAAGATAACTTCTTAGTTTTTAATTCTTATGGGGAGACACACAACAAACAACGAGGACCAAAGATTGTCTCTGTCTGTTCCCACTGTAGCCCACTACTATATATATGGTTGATCACTTTGGTTGTAGTGGTGAAACCACATCTTGTGAAAACAAGGTCTCTAGTGATACATCGACATCCATGGTTTTGGCTGTGATTTCTAAAAGTTGTAAACTAGTCGACTCTAATTAATTAATTTGCAATTTAGGTTTTATTTTCATTGTTGTCGAGCATAAATATTTTTCTTTTAATTTTAATTCTTAAACGTAATCATGCATGATAGCTTGTGTATGTTGCAGTCTTAAATATTGATCACGAAACATCAAGACTATATATATAAGCATCACAAACCATTGCTATGTTATAGTTTGGAGCGAGAGATAATTTGCTAATTAACACCATGTTCCTTCTGGATAATGATGAATTTCTTTTTTTATTACTTTATTTATGCTGTGTTTGGCTCATACACTTGTGCTTGCGATGATACGTAGTTCTCCCATAATATTGTTTATATTCCTATTATTGTTTGTATAATTTAGTGATTTTTTTCTTTTTGATCTTTTTTCAGGTGTTTTGTACGAAGTCAAGTATTATTTGAAGCACAATCAACTTTATATAATCTCGGAACACTTCATTTTTTTATTTTTATTTTTCATTTAGAACAATTTTTGCTTTTACTTTTGTAGAAAGATACGATATAGAAACTTTTTAGATTGTTTTTGTTATTTCGTGTACAGTACATTGAGAAAAGATAATGTTAAGGATATGTTAAGTTTATATAAACTGTGCAATATCAATATATTATTTAGCTATGATTTTTATTATATATTGGCAGGTTAAATGTGCTTGAATTGAGACCTATATATATAAGACTTTAAAAACTAAACAAAAACGAGATTCCGTTGCTATTTCCGTCTCTAATTTTCGTTTTTGTTAGATACATGAATCAGAAATGGATCAAATTCCGTCTCTGATCCGTCTCTAATTAGCAACGGATCAGAGACGGAAATAATCAGAAACGGAATTTATTCCGTCTCCAATTAGAAACGGAATTTATTCCGTCTCTAATCAGAAACGGAATTAGAGTTTATTCCGTCTCTGATTAGAAACGGAATTTATTCCGTTTCTGATCCGTCTCTAAATCGGAAACGGAATCGCATTTCCATTTCTGATTGAATTAGCAACGACGTTTTTAGAGACGTAATTAATTTCGTCTCTGTTCCGTTTCTGACTGCAATTAGAGACGGAATTTATGCAAATCATAGACGGAAATTTTCGTTTCTGATTTGCTATTTTTATGTAGTGTTAAACTTGTTGAAGCAGACTGATTACTTATGTGTGAATCAAGAACCACAGGTTTAGAAGACGAT
The DNA here is from genome assembly GCA_039657365.1 of Stephania yunnanensis. NCBI lineage: Eukaryota > Viridiplantae > Streptophyta > Magnoliopsida > Ranunculales > Menispermaceae > Stephania > Stephania yunnanensis. The sequence continues at coordinate 28,049,877 of CM077580.1, forward strand.
GATGAACCATTACTTAATTGTATAGAAAGATGCTCAGAATTTGAAGAAGATGGTTATATAGGAGTTGTAGTAGACCTTCCATATGTAGGTAGAGAAAAAAATCCTTGAAAAGTAGCAGGACTTGATTGGTGTGATGTGGAAAAGGAATCAAACAGAGAATAATAAAGAAATTTTACTTCATTAAACAACACATGTCTAGAAATATAGATTCTTCCCACTTGATTCATACGGATATAACCTTTATGAGAAGAACAATATCCGAGAAATAAGCATTTCTTATATCTGATTTAATACTTAGTATCATTATATGGTCTTGTGTAAGGAACATGCAAACACTTTGGGTATCTTGTAATCAGGTCGAAAATGAAACAACTTTGTATATGAATATACTCCTTGAAGAAATCTTTTAGGAAGTTTGTTGATAACAAACACAGCTGTAACACAAACATGCCAACAAAACTTTAAAGGTAATTGAGCTTCATCAATCAAAGTTAAACTTGTCTCCACAATGTGTCTATGTTTTCTTTCAATCCTGCCATTTTGTTCATGTGCATATGGATGGGGATACTGAAATACAATTCCATAACTTTCCAAAACAGACTTAAAACTTTGAGATTATCCTCCCCAATCTGATTGTAATCTTTTTATCCTTATTGAAAATTGATTTTCAACTTGAAGTTTGAACAGTTGAGAAATCTTAAAAGCCTCAGATTTGTTCTTAAGAGGATAAATCTAAATAAACCTTGAAAAATCATCCAGAAAAATGATATAGTAATTAAATCCATCAATAGAAGTAACTCGAGCTGGTCTTGAAAGATCTGTATGTATTAATTCCAATACATGCTTAGTACAACTGTTTGAATTAGGAAATGTTAAAGCATGACGTTTGCTTAGAGGACATACATAACAAAATTCTGATTAAGATACATGTACATGTAAAGCTGATATCAGAATCTGTTAAAGAACTTGATGAGAAGGGTGACCCAATCTTTTATGCCATAGAGATGAAGATGACTTATGTGATGCATAGAATGATAACTTCCCATCTTGAACAGTAGCATGGCCTTTATTATAAGAAAAAAGGTATTTGGAAATTGATACAATCCATGTTAGAGAGTTCCTTGTATTAGAACATTTTTAGTGATGGAATCTGTAGAGGCTCGGACTGCCCCCAAGCCCGCCCACACCATCCACGTCCCCCCATGTTATTTTTCCATTGGCGTGGCTCAGTAGTACAGGATTCGTTAAACTTGTGGTCTTAAGCCACCAGGACCCAGGTTCGAATCGTGGGAGGCGAAAGACCACGCCTATGGAAAAATAACATAGGGGGACGTGGATGGTGTGGGCGGTATAGCCCACACTGCCTGTGGGACCCAGGTGGGCACCAAGTAGGCCTGCAGGCGGGCTTGGGGCAGGCCTGGACCTCTACATAAAAATAGAATCCTTCACCAAACAATGTGAGTTAGTAAACTCAACAACCACATTATTATCCTTAGCAAGTTGAAATACACTTATAAGATTCTTTTTGATTTGAGGAACTCATAAAGTATTAGGAAACTTTAGTGTAGATGAAGCAGTTCTAACTTTAACTAAGCCTACACATGATATTGGTAATGAATGGTCATTGAGACTGATCAGGTGGACATGGCTTGTAGCACCACTATCAGCATACCATGTATTATCACTGATAAATTCAGTTGAATTGAGATCATTGTTGTGAACACTTCCTCTCCTTCAAAGTTGCTTTGATTGCCTAGAAAGTTAGCACTTGGATAATTATTGAAACTTCCCTTGTTAATGAATTCCTGAGCCTTAATTACCAAACTGAGACTGATTTCCATTTTCAATATTATTATTAAAACCTTGTGATCCCATGTATTGCATATCAACATTGTAGTAGCATACACTAGCAGTATATCCAATTTCGTTACAAATTAGCAGGTAGGTCTATTGTTATTTGAAAATCTAAAGCCTCATCTTCCTCTATTGTTCCCACCTCTTCCTGTATTTGTATTATTGTTTCTACCACTATGCCATATTGTTGTTCCCCATTATTCCATGACTGTAAATCTCTTTGTTTCACTTTAGTATAGTTCACTTGATTAGATGGATGAATACTCAAAACATTTATTCCTACAATACTTTGCAATAGATTCAACTTTGTTTCAAAACTTAATAATGTAGATTGCATTTCCTGCCATGTTAACTCCTCTTTATGTTCCAGAACTGAAGTAATAGGAAGATATGACTATATAATCCAGTCATTGTGTAGGACATCAACTCAGATACATGAATAGGAGATCCTATTGTAGCTAAACTATCAAAAAATTCTTTCATTTTCTTCAAGTACTCACTCATTTTCATGGATCCTTTTCAAGTGGTACGAATTGCAGTTTTGAGAAATTGAGTTTGTGCCTTGTTACTTGAACCACATTTTTCTAGTATGCAATTTCATAATTCATTTGCAGTCCTCTTCCTAGATCCTTTAAAACATTCACGTAATTCCCAATTTCAGGTTCCAAGGCACATAATAACAATATATGTAACATTCTATCACGGTAAATCTATTATTGAAAATCAGGATTAACCTCAACATTCTCAAAAAGCTTTGATGGAGAAATTGTTGTTCCAAACAAGAATCCATCAAACCACATCCTTCTAACAGAGAAAAACTATTGATTTCTGCAACAAGAAATTCTATTCAACTTGATTGAAACAATTTGGTTTAAGGAATTATCAAAATGTCCAATGAGACGATGAGCAATTGAAGGAGATTGCATCGTTGCTCCATGAAGAGATTGACGTCAAGCAATCAAAGAAGATTTTGTTGCTCTATGAAGAGATTGATGCCTCTCTGAGCTTTCGGGGTCAACCATGGCGATGAGCCTTAACGAAGCTCTTATACCATATCAGCTGAGCTTATCAAATGAAATCAAGAACTCAGCTTTCTCACCTCATACAGGGGGCTGAGAGTCAATTTATACGTATGAGGATATAACCTCCATCGTACACGTGTACTATTCAGATTACAAATTACATAACAACTTAACTAACTGAATAGTACATGTGAAATTACATTTTTAACCTCACTACATTCTTACACTCTTCACTCAATCTGTCATATACAATGCACATAATCTGACTTGTTACACTCTGATCCAAACCCCAAACCTTAGTTATGCTAGTGATTAACACTTACAATTTTCGTCCCCATTTTAAGACATTCACTATGGACTAGTCTTCCCGATAGTGCTCATCTTAATTAAATGTTTGCTTCAATCAAACCTCAACGATTATGTAATTTCAAAAACATCACTCTTCCCATTCGAATTGGGATCTTCTAATTCACCTTCACGCTAAGTCAATCTCTTTGAGTTTGGTAGCGTACACTTCTTGTACCACTTTAAAACTTCATTTAAACTCTGTTTAATTTGCTAGTAAGAGTTTGTAAGCTCAAGTGAGAGGAATAACTTAATGCATCGTTGATATAGCCTCCTTGCATTCATCAAAATGTTACCGTCTGTTGTCCAAACAAAAGAAATTTCTAAATTTTCTCCTCTATCCTTGGTCAGTATTATCCTGAAATTCTTAGGGATAAACATGAATTCCATAAAGTTTTTCCGCTAATTTTAACCCTCTCAAAACAGAATTATCAGACACAATTACGCTTTAATGGCATAAACTAATTATAATATAATCAATATTTCAAGTCGGGCTCTTAAACCTTAATGATTTACTTACTGGATAACAACAACAACAACAACAACAACAACAACAACAACAACATAGCCTCAATCCCAAATTAACTGGGGTCGGCTACATAGATCAAACTTTTCCATTGTGCTCGATTAAGTGCAATTGATGGTGAGCTTTGCAAACCATTCAAGTCCCTCCTAATTAATGTATCTCATGTGAACTTTGGTCTGCCCCTACCTCGTCGAATTTCTACAGTTTCTATTGAGTCAAGTTTTCTAGTTGGGGCATTTGTAAGTCATCGTTGCAAGTGACCAAACCATCGCAACCGTCCTTCCCTAATCTTTGTATCAAATGGTGCTACTCCTACTTGTCTTTGAATTTCTATATTTCTTATTCTATCTTTACGAGTTTTACCACACATCCACCTAAACATCCTCATTTCTGCTACGTTCATTTTATGTAATTGTTGTTGCTTTACCGCCCAACATTCACTTCCACAGAGCATAGTTGGCCTAATTGCGGTCCTATAAAATTTTCCTTTCAACTTAGTAGGAACATTTCGATCATAAATCACCCCTGTTGCACTCCGTCATTCTTCCATCCAGCTTGAATTCTATGTGTGACATCATTCTCAATGTTACCATCATTTTGTATGATTGATCCTAGGTATCCGAAGTGGACCTTAGGAACTTCTACTTCCCCTAATTTTACCACTTCATCATCTCGATGTCTAGTGTTTCTAAACTCACAGTGCATGTATTCGGTTTTCGTCCTACTCAACTTAAAGCTTTTAGATTCTAATGTATCCCTTCAGAGTTCTAATTTCATATTCACTTTATCTTTAGTTTCATCCACCAAGACGGTCTACTTACTGGATGTTCTACAAAAATTCCACAACAATAAATGACTTTAAATTAAATTTAATAGTGATTGATTTGGCTCAAAAATCTTGGTAAACCATGTAATTAATGAGCATATACCAAAAGCTGAAACCAGAGACAATTGCAAAAGAAGTTGCAATTGAAGCAACCATAGAGGGACAGGTCTCCAAGATATCCTACAAACATGATTGATATAATTTGCAAATGAAACTGGAAAAACTAGCTGATATCAGTGGTCCATCTAAAAATAACCGTTTCTTCATTTCTTGAACAAATTTTATTCTTGTTAGAGTAACTACCCGTCTCAGCTGAATTTGTAATACCACGTAAAACAAATCTGCCATCTTGGTTTAATTCTGCTGAAGAACAGATCAGTTCAGATTTCGCAACTTCTGTACTCATTTTATTATCTCTTATGTTCTTAATAATAAAATAGGGGCTTCAAATACCTCTGTAATCATAATGAAATGTCAAATCCAGGCTCGTCAGTTTCTCAAGGAATGTTAAGCAGCAAAAAACTTAATTTTGTTTTTCCAAACCAAATTATAAGTGTTAAGATGACTGAAACATTGTGAAATGTAGAGTTATATAATTGTTCAAACACTCAAGTAACACTGGAAATTAGCAGTTGACCATATCTATTCATCAATAAATCATAGTGTCTGCTGGCCCCCTTAAGCTATGGAAAGATTTGGTTGAAAGGTGAAATGGGTCTTGAATTGAAGCTCTGTCAGCAATATGTTAAGAAAATTATAGTAGTTGTTATATTTCGTAGTTTAGGTATTTATGAAGTTTTTATCTTTTGATATCTAGGTAGTTTTGGTAACTTTTCTTATTTTATGATTTGTTCAGCTCTATAAATAAGAGCATTCTATTGTACTTAATTTGCTAACATTAATACAATTCTTAGACTCTTCTTTGAAATCTATCATGGTTTCAAAGCTTGGTTTCTGGTGCTAGGTCGTTCAACCTTAGAGTCAAGGACCGCTCCGTAGTGTTTTCTTCCACTTGTACTCGTTTGTTTTAGTTTCTCTACTTCTGTCGTTTTCACTCTCTTGGTTGTTTTTCTTTAATCGCCTCTGCCCGACACTAGTACACATATATTGGTGTGTTCATCATCATTCGTTTAAAAATTATAATGACAATGCCATCATTGCATCTAGTCACATTCCGTTGTCTGCCTGCTGTCGACTATATTGATTTCGTTGTCTTGTTGTCGACTAAGTCGACTTCGCTGTTTGCATGTCGTCAACTACATCTACTCTTTTGACTTTGATATATGTTGTTCTACAGTTCCGTTGTTCTAACTCTACCACATCATAATCTATTTCCTGTCGTCTTTCGTGGTAGTTGATCTGTTCCGCCACGAACCTTAGATTTGTCGTCTTCGGTTGTCATTGATCTGTTCCACAACGAACCTTAGATTTTTCGTCTTGAGTGGTCATTGATATGCTCTGCAATGAACCTTATATTTGTCAGGTTTATTGATTCGATTGTCAACCTCAATTTGAACCAACTTGAGTTTGAGGGGAAATTATAGTAGTTGCTATATTTCGTAGTTTAGATATTTATGATGTTTCTATATTTTGATATCTAGGTAGTTTTGGTAATTTTCCTGATTTTATGATTTATTCAGCTCTATAAATAAGAACACTCTATTGTATTCAATTTGCTCACATTAATACAATTCTTAGACTCTTTTTGAAATCTATCAGAGTATAAAAATAAAACAACCCAACGAAATCAACACCAAGTGATCCATACTCTAGTCGATCAAGCAGAAACTAGTATCCAAAAAAGTAAGGCATGTGGTTTCCGCATTGTCTTTTTTATCAGCTTTTGCAATTCTAAGGTCATGATGAAAGCACATTAAAAGAATAGTTTGCGAAGTCCAGCACACTTATATTAATTTGATCATAACATATTTTGTATTAGTATTCCAAATTTTTGCCTCCCCAACAAACCAAAACCTAAATTATGACAAAAAAACCACAACGTAAATGTCAAGTTCCAAACCAATTTCTAGTACCCGAAAGAGTAAGGTATGTGCTTGCATTGCATTCAACAACTCCGTCAATGTGATCTTGGAAAGTTATTTCATGTTCTCTAAAGTGATGATAGATGTTTCATCCCTATTATTATGGCACTGTGAGGAGAATCTTTTCTACAATTATGGAGAAAATTCGTGCCAAGTAGCCGCACTTTGTTGACAACAACTAGTAATCTATATGAGTACTCTTTGACAGTCTTAGATTCTTTCATATTTTCCAATTGAAATTCCCTAATTAGATTGATAACTTGCATACCTTGAATCCTTGCATCTCCTTCATACTTTTTCTTCAAGTAGTCCCAAATTTCTTTCGTGAATTTGAGAGACATAATTCTAGTAAATAGGGTTGTTGAGACGGCAACAAACAAATAAGCCTTTGCCTTAGACTTCTTGGTTTTTTTTTTCTTTATGTCTTTTGATTTGAGCATTGTAGGATTGTATGGCAACAAAGAGATTTCATAATTCTCTTCTACCACTTCCCACAAATCCAAGGCATCCAAATAAATCTCCATCTTCACCGCCCAAAGTTGATTGTTTTCTCCATCAAAGATGAGAGGAGCAATCTTGCCAAAATTCTTTTTGGAATCCATTCCACAAATCTCTTAAGAAAGTAGCTCTGATACCATTTTGTTGATTTTGAAGACCAAGAAAAGATAAGAAGAACAATTGAAAAATTATGCAAGGAGAGAAAATCATTAATAGAGTCCCAACGATCTTTATTTTGGGTTCTCAAGTATTTAGCCACACCAACAAAATATAAAACAGAATTTTGATTTCTCTTGATTTCAAAAAACCTGTTGTACATTATATATAACTAAAACAAAACTGAATTATAGGAAGTCCATAAAATAACTTTATTTCTAATCTAAGACAACTAAAACTTAGCAACTAAAAGATATCCACAAACAATAGAGAGTTCCTATTGTCTAGGACTTACTAACTCAAGTGCACATAACCAAAACAAATTTCCTATTGGACTGCGCACAAAACTTCATAGAATCTACAACTAGAAATAAAGACATCAATAAATAACAAAAATATAGACAATTGGATAGAGGCACTAATTTTAACATACTCTATAATCTAGTTTAATAGATATCACAAAAATAAGCCAAAAGATCCCTCAGAGGCTCCAAATTGCATGAGAAAACCTTGTAAAATAGAGGAGAGTCCAAGAGAATATCAAGGTTGGGAATTAACTTTATATAGTTTACTCATCAACTGCATTAAATAGAGCAAAATGGAAAATGTAAGATTCATAGCCAACCCCAATTAATATGGGATCGATGATCTGTTGTTGTTTGTTTGTTTGTACTCAACCACAAACTCTTACACATTTCAAGTTAGTATTTCACCTGTTGTTTTTATTCTATCTTATTTCAAATCCACATTCACTTCAATTTCAACATTCATTACATGCTAAGTCATTGTGTTTTGGACCTTATGGTTGCGTGTTCATTGAGATTGACACGATCTTGCACTCCCTCCATGTGTTTAGTGGGAGGAAAGAAAAAAAAATATTTTTAAAAAACAAGACAAAGGTAGCCCTTGTGATCCTACCGTCCTGTAGGTCCAGGACTAGTTGAGGCAAAAACTTCGGACACCATGACCCCATGACATAAAAAAAAGAACAAGACAAAGTTCCAACTTTGAACAAACTCAGACATCAACAGCAGATCAGCGATCAATAAAGATCAAACTGATCAATGTAACAGTGCTCATTGAACACGATGAAACAATGAAATGCAGAAGAATTGTCAATCTTTCTTATTCAATTCAATCTCAAAATTACATTGTATTACTTATATACAAACTCATATGGTGTACATTGTACCCCCTAGTTACAACTGCCTAGAACAAACTAATATGAACCTGTAGTACATTACACCAAAGTATATGATTCAATACATACACATCAATTAACATAAACAGCTACATAAACAGCTCTGTATAACTCTACATCCCCCCCTCAAGATGGAAGTCTATGCCAATCACATAGACCCATCTTGGACAATAAATCAAAAAACAAATGAGCTGGTAAAGATTCGGTAAACAAGTCAGCCAACTGTAACCGAGTAGAAATGTACTGAGGAAGAACAAATCCACACTTGAACTGATGTCTAACCAAGTGACAATCAGTTTCCAAATGCTTAGTACGTTCATGAAAAATAGGATTAGCATATAGATGTATTGCAGCTTGATTATCACACCAAAGAGGTATTGGAAGAGAAGTAGGAATATGTAAGTCCTTAAGGATATATGAAATCCACAATAGCTCACAAACTGTGGAAGACAAACTGTGATATTCAGCTTCAGTAGAGGACTTGGACACAGTAGCTTGTTTCTTAGTTTTCCAAGAAACCAAAGAGGATCCCATGAACACACAATAGCCAGTGATAGATTTTCGAGAAAGAGGACAAGCAGCCCAATCTGAATCACAATAAGCAACCACAGAGAGATCCTGCTGAACAGGGAAGAACAGACCTGAGAAGGAGTACCCTTAAGGTATCTTAAAACATGAAGAGCACTAGACCAATGTTGCTCTGTAGGGGCTTGAACATACTGACTTAATTGTTGTGTGGCATAAGTAATATCAGGTCGAGTGAATCCCAGGTAAAGAAGACGACCAATGAGTCTTCTATATCTATCAACTTCAATTAACAAAGGTGAATCAGATCAAGTAAACTTGCAATCACGAGGAGTGGAGTAGCAATTTGGTTTAGCCATGAGAAGACCAGCATCATTAAGTAGATCAAGAACATACTTGCGTTGATGAACATAAAGACTTGAAGAAGATCGAACCAATTCCAAACCCAGGAAATAACGAGCTTGACCAAGATCCTTAATGGTAAACAATGTATGTAAAAATGTCTTAACTTGATCAATTAACTCAAGTGAAGTACCAGTAAGAAGAACATCATCAACATAAACCAACAACACCAAAAATTGACCAGCATTGTTGTAAGTAAACAAGCAGGGATCATGAGCAGATTGATTAAAACCAAAAGATTGAAGGTTAGTTGTAAGCTCATGATTCCATTGTCGAGAGGCCTGCTTTAAACCATACAGAGATCTATGAAGTTTGCAGACTTGATTAGGTGAAGCTAAACTATAACCATCAGGTGGCTTCATGTAAACATCTTCATCTATATAGCCATGTAAGAAGGCATTGTTAACATCCAATTGATGTAAGGGCCAATCTCGAGCAGCTGCTAAAGATAATACAATTCTAACAGTGACATTCTTGGCAACTTGAGAGAAGGAATCAGTATAATCAACACCTTCAATTTGGTTAAAACCTTTTGCAACCAAACGAGCTTTACACCTATCCAAGGAACCATCAGGATGAAGTTTAACCTTGTAGATCCACTTAGAACCAATGGCTTTTTTACCAGGTGGTAGAGTAGTAAGACTCCAAGTTCCATTAGTTTCCAAAGCCTGTAACTCTTTGTTCATTGTTTTAATCCAAACAGGATCATGCTGAGCTCGAATATAACTGGTAGGCTCCTTTATATTTGAAACAGCAGCTAGAAAGCATTTGTAGCTAGCAGTGATGTTTGGAGAATGTATAAAAGGAAATGTAGGAGGGTTACCAGTAGATAGAGGAATTGGTGTATAAGGCAAAACAGATGTCTCTACATTGTTTAGAACAAAATCATTCAGCCAAAGAGGCTTATGAACTGCACGAGTACTTTTCCTAGTAACAACAGCAGTAGGATGCAGGACATCTTCATGTAAATCATCATTAGTATGAGGTACTAATGCATCATTAGTAGGTACAGAAGAGACAGCTTCAGGGACATCAAAACATGTTTCATTAATAGGTAAATCTTGAGAAGGAGGTACAGTAGCTGATGTAGGAGCATTAGGAGCTGGAATGTCTCTCAAATAATCAGAATTATCTCCATAAGGAATAGGCACAGGACACCTTGAACTTGCAGTATCTTTATGAAAAGGAAACTGTTTTTCAAAGAAAATCACATCTCTCGAAACAAAACATGCATGTGTGGCCATGTTATATAGTCTATAAGCCTTTTGTCCAGGAGAATAACCAATGAAGATACATTTAATAGCTCGTGAATCCAACTTAAATTTGCTTGGTGAAACATATGTAGCAAAGCACAAACAACCAAAAGTCTTTAAAGAAGAATAATTTGGTATTCTTCCAAATAAAAGACAATAAGGAGACTTCCACTTCAGTAACTGAGTAGGTAATCTGTTAATGATGTATGTGGCAGTAAGAACAGCATCTCCCCAAAATTTTGTAGACAAATTAGACTGAAAAATCAAGGCTCTTGTAACTTGCAGTAAATGTCTATACTTTCTTTCAACACCATTTTGTTGAGGTGTATATGGTGTTGATCTTTGATGAACAATTCCCAAACCAGAAAACAAAGCATGACAATCTTTATTACAAAACTCAGTCCCATTATCAGTCCTAATGGTTTGAACTGAGACCTTGAAATGAGTTTGAATGAAAACTATAAACTGTTTGATGATGTTGCCTGTCAAGGACTTATGTTTCATAAAAAAGGTCCATGTAAATCGACTAAAATCATCCACAATATTCAAAAAATAATGAGCTCCTTGAATAGAAGACTGCTTATATGGTCCCAGATATCCATATGTAACAACTGAAAAGGACTAGATGTTTGAATAGAACTTTGGAAAAACCAATCTGCATTGTTTGGACATCTGACAAACATCACAAGGTTCAGTATGTTTTACACTTGAATGACTGTTAAGTAACATATCAAGTTGTCTTGTTACATGAACAGAAGGATGCCCCAATCGACAATGCCATGAAAAATTATCAGTAGCATTATTACAGTAGGCTAATGATAATTCTGAAAGTGATACAAATGAAGCAATGACATCCTTATGAAAAGAACTTGAATCCAGTATGTATAGTCCTCCAACCATCCTTCCCACAGCTAGAACTTGAGAACTCTCAATGTTCTGTATAGCACAAAACGATGGATAAAACTCAATTGTCAGTTTAGTAGATAAGAGTAACTTACTAACTGACAAAAGATTATACTTGAATGAGTTTATATGTAAACAGGAAGAAAGAACTAAGTCTGAACTCAGCTTCACATCTCCAATGCAATTCACCTCTTTAGTATGTCCATCAGGTAAACAAACCATAATAGGTTTAGTTAAGACATTGACATTAGCAAGTAAATCAAAGCTAGTGCACATATGATTCGTTGTTCCACTATCCACAATCCAAGCATCTGAATTAAAAGAGGAACAAGAACTGGAAAATCTTTTATATGAGCTACCTGTAAAATCAGATACAGCTTAATTCACATGAGTAGAAGCTCTTGCCTCTGAAACAGACTTTCCTTTCATGAAATTCTCAATCCCCTACTGTATCATTGCTGTTATATTAGACTAAAAATCTTCAAACTGAGGTGATCCTGCATCTTGTATGTCTAGAGGTGATTCCATCAAATTCACAAAAGACTTTGAATTATTGGACATCTGCTTCTTGTCAAGGTTTTTTTGTACCAATCTGGAAATCCATGAAGTTTGAAACAAGTTTCTTTTGTGTGCCTTTTTGTCTTACAATGATCACAAAACAGATCATCTTTATTGACAAATTTCCTTTGATTTCCTTTTCCAGCAAACCTATGAACATTTGCTAAACCAGATGAACCTGAATTTATCTTGGTAGTTTTCATCATCATGGTCGTATCTATCACAGTGAATAGCTAACATGTACCTCCTTTTGTTTTTCAACTCTAAGAACCATAGAGTAGGCTTTGTTTATACTTGGTAATGGATCCATTACCAATATTTGATTACGAATATGATCATACATATCATTCAATCCCATCAAAAACTGCATCAGCCTATCATTAGACTCCAGAACAGCCATTCTGCTAATGCTCCACATTCACACACAGGTAAAGGAGCTAAACAACTCAGTTCATCCCAAAGTTTCTTAAGTTTGGTATAGTACTGTGAAAGTGATAGATCTCCTTGACTTATAGAAGCAATATCTCATTTCAATTGGTACAAGAGAGGACCATTACATTCTCCAAACCTTTCTTTTAATTCATTCCATAGATCAAAAGAAGAGGTTGTATAAAGGAAAGCTTCAACAATATCCTTTGAAATAGAATTAAAGATCCAAGAAGTGACCATATAATCCACCTTGATCCATTGATCAAGATTAGGATCAGTAGATTCTGGTTTTAAACATCTACCATCGATGAAACCAATCTTTGTTTTTGCACCCAATGCAATCATCATAGCTCGACTCCAAGACAAGTAATTTGAACCAGTAAGAGAATTAGAGACAAGTACCATACCAGGATGATCAGATCCTTGAAGAAGGTAAGGACTCTTAACTCCAAGATCACCTGTTTCGGGAACTCTCCCTGCTCCATTTCGAATTGAAGAACTTATAGAACCATGAACAGATGCCATGTTCAGACAGTCAATTCAACCAAAAAACAACACAAATCAAGAACTGTAGAACCTGCTCTGATATCATGAACAAACTCAGACATCAACAGCAGATCAGTGATCAATAAAGATCAAACTGATCAATGTAACAGTGCTCATTGAACTCGATGAAACAATGAAATGCAGAAGAACTGTCAATCTTTCTTATTCAATTCAATCTCAAAATTACATTGTATTACTTATATACAAACTCATATGGTGTACATTGTACCCCCTAGTTACAACTGCCTAGAACAAACTAATATGAACCTGTAGTACATTATACCAAAGTATATGATTCAATACATCCACATCAATTAACATAAACAGCTACATAAATAAGCACTCTGTATAACTCTACAAACTTCCAAGTAATTTGCCTTACCCACGAATAATAAACCATGGCGAACAACGGTAGAAGACTAGTATAAGCAACAACATCAAATAAGCAATATCCATTGAGTAAAAACATAAGATGGAGATGTCTCTTCGGTTCCACAATAATAAGGACAACTCTTTCTAGACTAATATCAAGCCTACTTGATGCACATGAAGAATAGAAATATCATTGTGAAAATCCTTCGAGACTTTACTGACCAGTCTCTCAAGGATGGAGACAAAAAGGTATTTACAAAAAGTCGAATGGATGCTTGGAAATAAAGGGTTGCAGTTATCATTCTATTTTTCATATATTGCAACTTAAATCTCTACTGCATATACACACTATTTCCATAGCCAGCATTGCATATACAAATAGACTTTCCATCTCATACACATATATGAAGTTAATTTTGCGATTAACTACAAAGTTTCCTGAATCAAATATGGTATGGCATATATTGAGGAGACTAATCTATATAAAAAGTCTTAGTCTGTGATATACACTCTCCAAACCAATTCTTTGACAACCAGTGGATAGGTTCAGACCTATTTAAGAGATGGATTGTGAACAACTTTTCCATTAATTGATGCAATAGTCCTTGAATGCACTTGGAAACACAATTTTTTCAACTAAAAACCAACTTGATTCACTTCAAAGCATAAAAGAGTACGATTGTCAATAAAAGGAGGAGAAGTCCATGCTTCACCGATTATACAAAGAACTGGCTTCCCTAGCTATCTTGTGGGATGCTAAAATCGTTGATCCTTCTATGAAATAAACCGTGAAGGGTTTGCTCGACAGACATAGCCCTTGGGTGCATAAGACAAACTTGGTCAGAAACTAACTCATTGTGTAATCGTAACTAGCCTAGAATTATAATGTAATGTTTTTCCTCACGGTTCTATAATTATATGCATTCTCAACTAAGTAAGTGGTAGCTCAATGGTTTCGTATGTGGTCAATTAGAGATGAGGTTGAAGGTTGGAGTCTCCCATATGCAAGTTTATAGATAATAATTTAGTTTCTTAACAAAAAAAATTACCTGCGGCACGTACCTAACAGGCTAACACGTACGCCGCTATAGTTTCATTTTTTTTATTTTTTTTGGGTAGAAATTGTTTCATTTTTTTCGAATGAAAAGGGATGCGAGTACCTTCAGGTCCTTCACACACGCGCAATAGCTATAGGTATTTCATCAAACAGATCCCAGCCATACATTAACTAAAAAGTTATGGAATATGAAAAAAAAGGCCGCTACGGGCACCCCACCAATTCATGAAGGCACCCTCTTATTGAGGGCACAAATCAAATTACCAAGGGCACCCAAAAATTACATACGAAATCTCAAAAATACCCCTCCTGCAAAACAGAGGCACCCCACCACCCCACCACCATCCTCTTGCTTGGCTTTCCCCATTTCTCGTCAACGAACCACCAAGCAATCCCGAATCTAAGTTGTCTTCGTTCCTCTCTGTCTTTCTCCTCTGTTGTAGGACGTTTTTCGAGTTTGAAGGCTCTGAGTTTCGATCGATTTCGTCTCCAAATTAGGGCTCAGTTCAAGTTTTTCGTTCACACATCAATAGTGCTGAAATCGATCGTTTGAAGGTACGTTAATAGTCTAATTAAATTGCATTTAGTAGAGTAGTTGTTATGTTTGTATGGCGGTGCATTCAATGGTGCATTTATTGGAAAGTCGTGGTTCTCGGCCACACAGGCCAGAGATTTTGTTTACGGTCTTGGCCAAGCATGGCCGAGACTGAGGGGAAACTTTTGGGAACTTGTGGTTCTCGGCCAGACATGCCAGTATAGTTTACATAGTCTCGGTAACGAATGGCCGAGAGTTATATTGTTATCTCGGTCACCACTTCACGAGAGCAACCATTAGTGTACAGTTTATGTTCTGTCGGTGATGTACAACCGAGAGTATAAGATAGATCTCGATTGTCCATGACCGAGACTTTTATTGTCGTCTCGGTCACAACATCACGAGAGTAAGTTGAATTGTATAGTTTATGTCATGTCGGTGATGTACAATCGAAAACGTAGCATTTCTCTCAGTTGTCCATTACCGAGACTTTTATTCCTTTCTCGGTGGATGTTGATCGAGACGTTTGCATAACTCTCGGTCCTGTGAGGCCGAATAAATCGCGTCCGTGAAAAAACGTCTAAAATTTTGAGAAACCTTATGTTGACAAATAAAATCATCAATTTCACAGTTTTTTATCCAAAAAATAGTTCCTTCAAAGCTTCATATGGTTGTCAAACATTGTTACCTCACTGTCGGATGATGTCAAGACGCAAGAATCGATACACGCTCGGCAAACACGATTGTAGCTTTAGGTTTCACTTGTGATCCAAGGTGGTGGGTACCCCAAATTTGCATTGAAAATGATTTGCGGGGTTTGAGTGAATATATATGAAGGGGCAAAATAGACATTTACATTTTAGATGGGAAAATGAGAAAAAATACGGGTGCCTTCATGAATTGGTGGGGTGCCCATAGCGGGCCTAAAAAAAGACGAAGCACAAAAAGAAGGCCAAAATAAGTGAATTGAGAAATGAAACAGAGAAAATTGTTCTTGTAGGCATTTCATCATATAGGTTTCGTGCATGAAAAAATCTTTTTTTCCACACTATCAGTCAAAATCAAACACTCCCTTAGTTTCATAATGATCAATCTTATGTAGTTTCAACCAACACATAACAATAGAGGGGGTATTTCAAAAAGTAATATGGGATTTCTTTTATATTCAACAAATAGAGAAGGTTTTTATAAAATTATAAACTAATGTATTTATTTATTTTGAGAAGGCGTTATTGGTGATGATATCATTGATGTGGAATCCATGTATATTGATCACGCATTGTCATAAGGAGTAATTGGTATTCATGTTTATTTTGTATGAATTACTCCTTTTAAGAAAAAGTTATTTGTTCTACCAAAAATGTGTAAGAATTACTCTTTTTGAGAATGAGTTATTTGTTCAATCCAAACCCTAGCCCCTTACACATCACATCTACTCAAATTGCGTTCCTAAGGTTACATCAACTGAAACTATGATCCTAAGGTTTGAAACTTGTTCACGCACATATCTCGAGGTCGATATAAACGACTTGCATCCCAATTGCAATTGTAAGCTCGTGTAAACCCCATGCAAACCTCACGCAAATCTCATGCAACCTATGTAAATCCTAGTTTTTCAACAAAATCAAAAGAAAATGGCTCTTAGTTATTGACTTAATAATGAAAGAAAAATTCATTAGCATAATATCATAGAGATGGTAAGATAATCAAAGTAACAAATACCCACCGTTGTTCTCATATTTAAAAATTAAAAACAAAATAAAAAATTGACCTTTTTCCAAAACATCCACTCATTTAAAATAAAACGATAAGCAACATTTGAAAAATAAGTTCATTCCATGAAAAAAGAACTTTATAATTTCATTCACCAAAGATATAAATTTGAAAAAATCACTATGACATCACAGAAACTCATATAGGTCTATCGACGATTATATTGACGTCGCTGCTCCGTGATGCAAATCGGACATACTCTATTTCGAGTTGAACGTTGTGTTTGTACATCAGGTTGAGTTTGTTGAGGTTGTTGATCTTGCCTTAAATCTTGTTGAGTCGATTGATCTTTTTCCTCTGGTTCACTCGACTCACCTCTAATACCAATGCTATCAAACGTAGGAGGTTGAACTATTCTGAAATATTGACTTCCTGTATGTGTGGTTGGCCGAAAGGAACATGAGGCGACGACATGCTTAACAAGTTCATGAATGAGTCATCTCCACTATATGACATATTGTAAATATAACATGACGGAGTAAATAGACTCGACATATTGGGGCGATAAATCATACATTGAATATCTAGCCATTCCGTGGTCCATATATGAAGATGACGACCTGGGTGCATAAGGATCAAAATTATAAGGATGAAGATTCATGGTCGATGCCTTTGGTACAAACATATGAGCTTTCGGTTGCAATGGGGCGATGTAGGAATGTACCTATGAGAATAGGGAAGTGGTGGGATGAGCGTAGGAGATCACTTTCTTGTACGTTGGTTTGAGTTATATTTATCTTCTTGGTTTTTAAGCTATTTTAATGTAATAAACATGAGATTTCATATGGGTAGCTATTTAAACCCACAAAACTATGTTTTAGTTGTTTGTGAGACCTTTACATTTTATTCAGCAACTTGTTAGACCTTAAAGGCTTCTATTTTGCACTTTTTAGCCTTAGTTTTTCTTGGTTTATTTTTCGCGGGTTAAGGCTTACTAGATCATCACCCGACTCGTTGGGTTATCTCGAGAAGTTCAACAATGGTTTAGGCCGGGCGGTCCAAACCTACCGAGGTTTGGGTCGTCTAATTGATAATAATAATAATAATAATAATAATAATAATAATAATAATAATAATAATAATAATAATAATAATAATAATAATAATAATAATAATAATAATAATAATAATAATAATAATAATAATAATAATAATAATAATCTATACTATTATAATAGCAATCCCCAAACGGTTAACCGTGAAGCCTTTTTGGCTAAAAATTTCAAGTATACCCTTATTACCTTAAATGAAAACAAATCAATATAAGGATATTTTGTTAAGTGAATAATTACATCTACTTTAATCGGCGGTTTCAGACAAAAAACATTTTTACTTTGCGGTTCCACATCCGCGAGTTCTTCAATGGCGACCACACATCCGCGATTTGTTCAATGGCGACCACACATCCGCGAGTTCTTCAATGGCGACCACATCCGCGAGTTCTTCAATGGCCACCACATCCGCGATTTCTTCAATGGCGACCACATCTGCGAGTTGTTCTTCTTCATCTTCGCGTCGCGTCCGCGTCTTCTTCATCACCGCGTCGCGTCCGCCGTCTGCGCCGAAACAACATGGAGTCCATCAAGATCCGCAAGAAGAGGGAGTCGCGATCGAAGCGCGGAAGAAGGCATCGCAACGGATTGTCGCGTCGCGACCGCCGTCTTCGCCGAATGAACAGGGACTCGATCAACCAATTCTTCCTCTTCTTCCTCTTCGTCCAATTACAGGTCCTCTTCTTCATTTTTTTTTTTATTCAGCAATCCTGATTTGGGGGTTTAGGAGGGTTCGATCTTTGATACTGAATTTGAGTTGGGAAATTGTGATTTTTTGTCTAATTGTAGGACATCGTCTTCGATTTCTTCTTCTTCATCTTCTTGAACAGATTCGTCTTCTTCATCGTCGCGTCGATACCGCCGTCTTCGCCGAAATAACAGGACTCGATCAAGATCCGCAAGAACAGGGAGTCGCAATCGAAGCGCAGAAGAAGGCATCGCAACGGCGGCCACACCTCTTCTTCCTCTTCGTCCAATTACAGGTCCTCTTCTTGGTTTTTTTTTTTTTAATAAGCAATGCTGATTTGGGGGTTTAGGATGGTTTGAACTTTGCTATTGAATTTGAGTTGGGAAGTTGCGATTTTTCGTCTAATTGTAGGACATCCTTAGAGAAAAAAAAAAAACGAATTGAATTAATTATAACCCGTTTGGATCCCCACATATTTATTTTATTTGAGACTTTCTAAAACTGTTTTTTTTTTTCCTTAAGGGTGTTGAGATTCCTATCACTTCAAGGCCCCAATCTTATACAGTCACCTACAGGTCTGCAAATGTATATCCTCTTAGTTTTTTTCTTTTTTTTTTCCCTAATAATGACTACAGAGATTTGTCTGAGAGGACTAATAGTCTTTTTTTTTTTAATGGTATGATATGATATGTAAGTTGAAGTTTGATTGCATTGGGAGGAGATTAATGGAAGCTATTCAAGCATATGAGGTAGCTTGGGGAATAAAAAAAATTGATTGATGAGGTGGAAGTTTAGGTGTCAAAATTTTGATGTGTGAAATAGGGCAGAGGAAGGAGTTTATCATCATTAATTGAATTCTAACAACTGGTGAATTCTAACAACTGGTTGTGAGACCATAAAGCAAATTTGATTCACATTTAACAACCTCAACATACAATGGCTACCTTATTAACTAAAGTAGTGGATAAGCTCTAAATTATATTTGTTTTGAAAAAGATAAAATCAACCAATTCATTTTTTGGAAAAAATTGAAACAAATTTTTGATTTATAGAACAATATTAGAGCATAGTACCATAGGCGAGCATTTTTTATCAAAATCAATTAGCTAATTGCAAGAATATATAACCGTGATAATTCCATAACCATAGTGACAAAAGGGCTTCATTGATAAGACTTTATCATTTATTATTTAAATTTTTTTTTATCAATACTATGGCTTTCTTAGGGTACATTAATAGGTAAACTGTTGAGATAGACTTACATTACAAAATTCTCCAATAAATTAAGAGTCCACACAATAACCATTGATCTACAAAAAATAATATGTTCTACAAAAAATAAGATTTATTTTGTTATTACAAGTATTTTAAATAAATCTTAAAGTATTTTTTTAGATTAAACTCTTATATTCTGCTTGATGTGATGCACTTAATGATATGCTTTAAAAATTCTTCAAATCCTTCTTAATTAGTGCATCTAAAGTTATTTTTAGATATCCTCATGTTGTCAAATTTTGTCTACATCTATTATGCCGAGTTTTTTTGTAGATCACCTCAATCATCTTTCCCTGATTTTAATGTTGATTGGTATTACTCAATACATTTCTCTGAGTCTCACAATTTCTAATTTGATTTGTACGAGTCTTAACACACATCTACATCCACTATCCTACAATGTCTATATACATACAAATACTTAATTACATTGAAAACAAATCCATCCTAATAGTCATTTCAAATCAATAATATGATGTGTAAGCTTAAGCAATGTAGGGCCAATATTTGTGCTAATAAAATGAGAGAAAACGTCCTGCTGTTCTATTAACAAAAACAAAAGATGGACCACTCACTTTAACCTTGCTTTTCAGATGCCACTCGAAGTGTGCGGAGAATTCCTCATTTCAAAGATAATGCAAATCTTTATGAGACATATAAACATATAATTTTTATTGATATCATATTATAAACATACTTATTTAAAAATGTGATTTTTTATTATAGCTAAATTTTTATGATCTAATTTTTGTATATTCTTTCTAATATAAACTGTAGTCCAATTGTTGTTGATGAAAGATTTATAGTGGCCTCGATCAAGATTCGTCAACAAAAAAAAAATTATAGGTGGCCTAAATAAATGATTTCTAGCTAAATATTGTGTTGGTTGGTCATGTATAGGTTTGACTTTCTCTCCTCACGGTTATTTTAATATTATAGATACTTTTACAATCTAAAAAATTCCTCCATGTATACCATTACATTATATTGATCAACAATTCAATAATATATTTGCTACCATGAATGAACAACGGAATCGTCGTCGTTTATCTCAAAGGCAACGACGTCAAAATATGTCAAACTCAATTTAGGGATCACCTACTCGCATGCTCGACGAAATCAAGAGACTCCTGAGACTATTGAACAAAGGAATGTTCGACATCAAAGATATTTCTGACGCTACAATTCCATAGAAGGTACATACATTTATATTTTTAAATAATTTATTCACTACTTAATATATATGTTCTTACTAATATAATGCACCATGTTAATTATTATGTATTTTATAGATACATCTACAATTAATTTTGCAAAATATAATACAACCGCTTCAAGGTTGACGCACATTCGTCAAATTGCTAGGTCAAGGTCTTCTGAAATGGAAGGTACCAATTAAATTAAATTTTTTTCCCAAATAAAATTAATTATTTTATTTTCCTCAGTTAACTTAAATTTTTTCCTTTACAGGTACCTCTACCAGTAACATTGTCAACCATTCAAGAACCCTAAGATTATCATGTATTCGTCAACAAGCAAGGTTACTTTGCAACCAAAGAGATGGTAATTATATGTTACTGTCATTTACTATAATTTAAATTATCCTATTTCTAATAGTATATATTAATTAATTTTATACAAATTTTAATTTCATGTAGGTTCCATTACTACTACGCAAAGCAATCACAATTTAACGTTGCTTAATAATTGTCGAGTACCATGTTCAAGTTCTTCTAACGCTAGACCATTTCCTAATAGGCATAATAGTGGTAGAAATTTCCCCGCACATTACAACTACCAAACTATAATACTTGAAGAACCCAGAAATTGTTCATATTGTGGAGCCAGATTATTTGTTCATGAGACCTTAGATTTGTGTTGCTCCAATGGAAAAATAAATTTACCAACACCCGAAAATCCACAAGAATTAAAAGACATATTCCTAGATCAAACTGATGAAGGTAAACATTTTAGAGAAAACATACGTTCTTATAATCATGTTTTTTGCTTCACCTCTATAGGAATTAATATAGACGAAAACTTAGCAAGTGGCAGACAAGGAGTCTTTACTTATCGTGCGCAAGGATCTATTTACCATAGAATAGGAAGTTTATTACCAATAAATGAATCAAGACCAAGATTCTTACAAATGTATATATATGACACTCAAAATGAAATTGAACACCGACATCAAGAGCGAAACATAACACGACCAAGTCTATTACATAAATTAAAATTAATATTAGATGCACACAATCCTTATGTTCAAGTATTAGTCAATTAGGTAGACGTGAGGATGTGATGAACTGTAGACTATCGATACAAGAAGTAAGGGTTAATCGACATATTCATGCTTTACCTTCAACACCACAAGTGCGGCAATACTAATTGGAAATGATTCTTTAGAAGATTTAAGAGAAAGAGATATCATAATAGAAACTAAAAGTGGTAGCCTTCGTAACATTGCTGACACGGCCGCATACTACGATCCCTTACAATATCCTATTTTATTTCCTTTGGGTCAACACGGTTGGCATTTGGAATTGTGTAACTCAAATCACAGAAGAATCAGTTGCAGACAATACTACTCCTATGTTCTTCAGGTACTATTACTACATTTTACTATATATCGTAATAATTTAATTTTTTATAATTTAATTTATTACTTTTATTCATACAAAAATTTATTTTTTTCAACTAAACCAAACTTTTTTCATATTAGTTTCGCCCATTACGCATGTCACTACTTCATTACAGTGGACGTCTTTTACAACAATATGTGGTAGACATGTATGTGAAAATAGAAACAATGCGATTACGATATCTGAAGACAAACCAACATATCATTCGTTCCGAACTATATCAAGGTTTACAAGATGCAACGAATTCAGGAGAAACAACCGCAGGTTTATATGAATGTGCTTTTAATATATTATGTATTCATTACAAATAAGTTTAGTATGTTACTGTAATTTATAATATTTTTACTTTATTATTTTGAAGGTAATATTGGTAGAAGAATAATTCTTCCCTCATCATATCTTGTGATCCAAGAGATATGTATAACCGCTACCAAGATGCAATGGCAATCGTCGGGAGGTATGGAAAACCCGACCTTTTTATTACCATCACTTGCAACACTAATTGGTTGGAAATTACCCGAGAACTATTACCTGGACAAAAGGCTCAAGATAGACTGACGTAACAACTAGAGTTTTTCGATCAAAACTAGAAGAATTGAAACATGACTTATTTGTTAGAGGTGTGTTAGGTAAAGTAATAGCTCATGTACATGTTATTGAATTTCAAAAGAGGGGATTGCCACATTCACATTTGTTGCTAATTTTAGAAGAAAGTGATAAGTTAAATTGTCGATAATTATGACTCTTTAGTTAGAGCGGAAATTCCATGTCCTTTAACCGAGTCTAGGTTGTATTCTATAGTAACAAAACATATGATGCATAACCCATGTGGACCGTTAAACACTAACGCAATATGTATGAAAAATAATAAATGTACAAAATCATATCCGAAAGCTTTTTTTGCATCTACGTCACAAGGTAATGATTCATACCATATATATAGGCGGCGCGACGATGGAAAACAAGTCACAATAGGTAATAGAACTTTAGACAATCGTTGGGTGGTTCCATATAACTCTTACTTACTTTTAAAATATAAGCTGTCATATAAATGTAGAAATTTGTTCAAGCATAAAATCGTCAAATATTTGTACAAATATGTCTATAAAGGTCCAGATCGCGTTGCTTTTGGAGTATCTACACATACAAGTAGAGATGACGAGATAGCTCAATTTGTTAATGCTAGGTGGATATGTGCTCAATAAGCTTTGTGGAGAATATTCAAATTTCAATTGAATGGAATTTCACCTTCGGTAGTTGGACTACAAATACACTTACCTAATCATCAACAAGTCCAATTTAATGTAGATGAGTCTATAGAAGACATATTAAATGATAGTGATAGATCAAAAACTATGTTGACAGAGTTTTTTAAGAAAAATGCTATTGACTCAGATGCAAGGCAATACTTATATTACGAATTTCCACAAAAATATTGGTGGAATCAAAGACTTAAACAGTGGACTAGAAGACAAAATATTCGTAAGGTAATTGGTAGAATGTACACTGTTTCACCATTAGATAGAGAACGCTACTATTTAAGATTATTACTCAATCATGTTAGGGGACCTATATCTTTTGAAGATTTGCGTACAGTTGATGGATTTACATTTGAAACATTTAAACAATGTGCTGAAAAAAGAGGTTTACTAGAAGATGATGATAGTGTCACTCAATGCTTGCGAGAAGCTGCAAATGTACATATGCCACGTTCTTTAAGAAGACTATTCGCTACTATTTTAGGGTACGTGAGTTATGGGATGAATTCAATACGTATATGATTGAAGATTACAAAAATGCAAATAAAAACGACCACTCTCTAGATGAATCTTTCTTTCTAAATTGTTGTCTTAAAGATTTAACCAATTATCTCTCACAACATCAAAAAAAGATTACTGATTACGATTTACCCCAACCAACTTCTGAATCAATAACCAACATAAACAAATTTATAGTTGAAGAAAAATCTATTAAAATATCAAAAGAAGATTTAGATTCAATAAGAAAATTAAACAGTCAACAACAAAATGCATTTGATAGTGTCGTCCATAGCATCGATAGTCATGCACATACAATTTTTTTTATAGACGGACCTGGTGGTACAGGAAAAACCTTCTTATACAAATCAATCTTAGCATACATACGTAGTAAAGGATTAATTGCATTGGCTACAGCTACATCAGGTATTGCTGCCATGTCAATGCCCGGGGGTCGTTGCACATTCAAGATTTAAGATCCCTATTCTATTAGATTCCACTTCAACATGTTTCATCAGCAAACAATCGGACTTAGCAGACCTAATACGACATGCTTCTCTCATTATTTGGGATGAAGCAACTATGGCTCACAGGCACGCTTTAGAGGCTTTGGATAGAACACTACGAGATATTACTAATATAGATGATTTTTTTGGTGGAAAAAACATAGTATTAGGAGGCGACTTCCCACAAGTATTGCGGTTGTCCCAAATGGTACAAGATCTCGAAACCATAAACGCCTCTCTCATTAGAGCACCATTTTGAAAAACGTGATAAAAATAAAATTAATGAACAATATGCGTGCTATAAATGATTGTTTGTTTTGATTTTTTGTTGCGAATAGGAAACGGAGAGGAAAATTCTATTAAAGAAGATATGATTAGAGTACCTAGATGAAATAAATATTCCTTGGCAAGGAGATCAAACAATACATGACCTAATAGATTTTACATTTTCATCACTACACGAGAGTTCTAATAACAAAGAATACATAATCAATAGGGCTATACTAACCCCAACAAATGAATCAGTTGAACAAATTAATAATTTAGTTGTCCAAAAATTCTTAGGTCAAACATATATTTATTATTCATTTGATAGTGTAGAGGACGATACCTTACATCTTTATCAACAAGAATATTTAAATTCTATTTCTCCAGGAGGATTACCACCTCATAGACTAATACTAAAAATAGGATGTCCGGTAATTTTACTTAGAAATCTAGATCCACAAATAGGCTTATGTAATGGAACCAGTTTGATTCGTCGAGTTTTTCATAGAAATATTATAGATGCCGAAATAGCTAACAGACCTTTTAAAGGAACTAGAGTTTTTATACCACGAATCCCACTAAAACCTTCAGATAATGTAAAAATGCCTTTCAAACTTATTCGAAAACAATTTCCAATAAAACTAGCATTCGCTTTGACAATTAATAAATCCCAAGGACAAACTATACCCAACGTAGGAGTTTATCTTCCTGAACATGTTTTTAGTCATGGCCAACTATATGTAGCTTTATCTCGAGGTGTGTCTTTAAGTAAAACCAAAATTTTAGTTAAAAATGGCAAAATAGATAGACATATAGGTACATTCACAAAAAATGTGGTTTATCGCGACGTCCTCCACAATTGTACGTAGCTAAGTAAAATCATAACATATAATATATGAAAATAATTTTTAATATAATAATTGTTTACAATTCTTTACGTCTAATACGATCTTTCGCTTCAATGGATTACGTGACAAGCAATGATGTCTCTATATAACATACGACAAGGTTAGATTTTTTGTTATTTGGAAAAAAATTACATGGTGGAATTGTTTTCGATAATTTTTATTTATTTATTTTTAATTCATATATTCCTTATAATATTTTGATGAACTCTAATAGCCATGGTGGTGAGGTTTTTGTTTGAAGATGTGGTAGCAGCGGCGTCAAAAACATTTTGACATAGGCGTCGTCCGTGAGATATTTCAGAAGTTTTCATAGTTGGTGTTCACGGTTTATCAAAAGAGATGAACTCACTGCCTAGGTAAGTCTTTTAAGGTTTCGTCATTTTCAGTCCTTTTACTGTTACTTATTTTTGCAGGGAATATAAAGAATATTATTGATGCATTTTGGACATCACTACTTGGTTGGGATCTTACATGGAGTTGATTGCGTCTTAATTTGGAGCCACAAATTTCGTCAGGTAAGAGCCCTTATACGATAGAGTTGAACTGCCCTTGATTTTGTAACTTTGTGCATTGTTGGAGGATTGTGATTGGTGCTGCTGGCATTGTCTTCATTTTTATATTTTGTAAGGTCTAAGCTACTCCACATCTGGTTGCAACGTGGATGATTCGATGAATGACTTGAGGTAATGCATTGACAGTAGTTTGTACTCCACATGTCTTTCCTACCTCATCCATTTATCTGTTTACTTCTATATCACTGGCGGTGTTATTGTTTATGCCTCACGCGCGTGCCCATTGAAGTAGTTGAACTTGGTTATGTTTTCTTTCGTTCTTTCTTTTCTTTAACTGTTAGTTGGGGCAGTATTATGTCTTCAATGAGATACATATATTGAGTTATCTGAATGATTGACATGCATCACATGAAAATATTATGGGTTTCAATGTTCACGGTTGTTTGTGATACAAGTATTAGTACTTGAACAGATAGATGTAAAGATCTGAAATCAGAATGGTATCATTTTGAACATGTAAAATCAAACTGAAAGTAGGGATTGAATTGTAAGATGAAGTTGATGAACATGGTTTAAATAGTTGGTTAGTTTATGGAGATACTTGCAACTTTCGATATTCGCTCAGTTATTTGGATTGGGACCGATTAATCAAACTTGACACGTGCAAAGTGGTGTAGTTATTTACGTTATATATCTAATCTTTTTGACAAGCTTCTTTTTGGAAGTTTTGTTATTGCTTTATTCTTCTTTTTCCCCATGTTCTTCAATATGCTTTCTCTTCAACAAAAAAACCATCCAAGAATCAAAAATATTGTTAATAAAGTTAGTACAATTACAAATGAGTTCCACAAATTAAACTCACAAAATCTAAAGTTGTACCATTATGTAATATATTGTAACTCAAGAGGAGCCTTACATCTTTCCAAATAATTCTTCAATGTTTTTGGCTTCTCATTGTGTAGGTAAATTTTGTTGGACTTGCTTGAGGTTTTTGTTAAACCTTATTTCATCTATTTGATAGCTTGATCAATTATTACTCAAACTTTTTTTTCCTTATTGTAATGATGTTCCCCAAGAGTGTCACCATGAAGGCACTTATTAATTTTGGAAGTTTGGGGAGGCGGTGGAAGCCATTGCCATTGAGTGTACCAAAGCCGCTGGTTGATTTTGCTAATAAAAATGCAATTCTTTATCAGGTTTAGACCATTCCTTGACGTGCATCTCGCTTGCAATTTTTGGTAAAACATGGATTTGTGTATGTTTGAAAATACTTATGTAGTGACTTTTTATATTTCTTCTCTGTTTTTGGACTTGGGTATATTTGTAGGTTACTTGGTTTGACTATTAAATATTTAAATTGATAATTAATGCAGCTGGTATCTATCTTATTAGGTATGATGCCCATTCGGGAAGTGAACGTGAGATTCAAAGAACCATGTTAGAGTTGCTGAATCAGTTAGATGGTTTTGATTCAAGAGGTGAAGTCAAGGTGATTCTTGCTACTAACATAATTGAAAGTCTTGATCCTGCCTTACTTCGCCCAGGTCGGATAGACAGAAAGATCGAATTTCCTCTCCCTGATATTATAGTTTACATGACCACTTCATTAACAAAGTATATTCTTCCACAGAGGTCCAGAGGAAGAGAACATCCCACATAGCTGATGAAAGAAATGACTCAAATATCTCCACAACAAAAGCTGTCTGTAAGATTTTGCTGCACATCTGTAGAATACCAAGGATGAGACATCAATGGGAGCCAACAGAATGAATTAGACACAGTAAAGCAACAATCCTATGCATTACACTTGAAAACAATTGCTCGCCTTCAGGTTTGTTTGGCTCTGTACTCTGAATGTGTTCATTTACTGGTGTATTATATGATGACATACTTAGATTATTTTCTTCTGCTTACAACTGCAGGAGTTTGCCCCTCAAGGGAAAACAATTGCTCGCCTTCGAGTTTGTTTGGCTCGTACTCGAATGTGTTCTTTTCTTGGTGTATTATATGATGACATACTTAGATTATTTTCTTCTCGCTTACAACCGCATGAGTGTGCCCCTCAAGGAAAACAATTGCTCGCCTTCAGGTTTGTTTGGCTCTGTACTCTGAATGTGTTCTTTTACTGGTGTATTATATGATGACATACTTAGACTTGAAATATGGAACCTTCAAAGAGTTTGAGATGCATTAACGCGATCCATAAATTTGTTTTCTTTTTGTTGCTTTTGTTTTTCTTTTTTCATTTGGTTATAGAAACCTCTTTTTATTTGATAGAGATGTTCCACACACTAATATTTTCTTTCATATAGTTCTATTAATATAGTATATATCTATAACGATCAGCATCTTAATCAATACAGTTATTTTCTTAGGAAAACACAGCCATGGCTTGGGGGATGGAGCAAGAAACGATGAAGAAGACTGGCCGCACAAGACTTGAAGAAAATTTAGAGTACTTTTGTGAAAAGCCATTGATCACAACCTTTGTTGTTGTTAATCCACTAATCTGATTCAATTTTTTCCCTTCTTTCTTCCTTTCTTTCTTTGTTTTTGTTTTTTTTCGATGGTCGTAGGTTTTCTGGGGTTAGTGCTGGGCACAACAACAATTTCCTTACAGTAATACACAAATCTACAAGTTTCTTTTTTAACAATCAATAGTCATAGGTTTCTTGAGATATAAAATTGAGATTATATTAAGCCCCTTCATCGAAAGAGAGCCGATCTTTGCTCAAATCCAACTCTGCTTTGGAGTGGTTTACATCAAAGAAAAGAATAGAATTATAATAGCCACAAAATATTACGAGACCTTCCAAAGTTTTTTTTATTTTTATTTTTGCTTAATCTTGAAAGATTAATGGAAATCAGTAAATATTTAACGCGATCCATAAATTTGTTTTCTTTTTGTTGCTTTTGTTTTTCTTTTTTCATTTGGTTATAGAAACCTCTTTTTATTTGATAGAGATGTTCCACACACTAATATTTTCTTTCATATACTTCTATTAATTTAGTGGCTATGTTTTACACATATATTGATCTCATGCGAGACACCTATATTTATCTACCTAGAGCACAATCGAATAGATTGAGTTTGAGGAGGAGAAGATATGATATGCTTTGGCATACGGAATTCAATCCAAGGTTGTTGCGGGCTAAGTTATCACTCGAAGATCAAATAATTTGAGCTAACTCTTCACATCTCCCTCTACAAGCAAATTGATATTGTAAGTGAGCATAAGTGTGGAGACGCAGAGAAGTCATCAAATCTCATGTTGTAGATCATCTCATTTCATAGAAGTAATTGTTCTTTATCTTTTTTGGGAATCATGCTATAGATGTAACTAAATTTTTAACAATCATTTTAAAGTTCTTATTTGTTAATTAATACTTCAATGTATATCTTTGGATACATCAATTAAAAATTTGTTAAACTTTTATTTATTTTTTTCTTATTTGCAAATGTTCTTGTTTTTCGAAACATTAAGGAGATATGTGACTCAACCAAGGAAATATAATGTTAATTTGATGGGTTCAAGAAGAAAAGACAATTTGTTAATGGCCGAATCAAACCACTAAATTGGATATTCTAATCCATTACTCAATTAGGAAGACATTATCCAATTGTTAGATATTTTTTGAAGCCCATTTGTTAGATATTCAACATATCAATATACTTCATGTTCGATATTCACAAAATATTTTTATAAAAAGAGTTCATTGAGATAGTTATTAATTATTCAAATTTATTGATATATATCTATACTATTATAATAGATTCAAACACGGGATTTTTTTTTGCTCTGTGATATTATTATTGTTTTACTTAAAAAATTCATGTCGTATAACTGTTGATTAATTTATATTTCTCTCCTATATAATTTAGGTTTGATGATCACATAAGTTTGGTTGAGATATTTGTCATTTACTCCAAACTTCTACACGAAACACCTACACATGCAACAATAAAAAAAAAATTATACTTTAATTTTTTTCTATTGTGGTTTTTCTGAAAAATAAAAGTTCTCAAGTGTTATCTGAACATCTCTATTTGCTTCACGTGCAACGCACGTGCCCGTTGACTAGTTTTTATAAAAAGAGTTCATTGAGATAGTTATTAATTATTCAAATTTATTGATATATATCTATACTATTATAATAGATTCAAACACAGGATTTTTTTTGCTCTGTGATATTATTATTGTTTTACTTAAAAAATTCATGTCGTATAACTGTTGATTAATTTATATTTCTCTCCTATATAATTTAGGTTTGATGATCACATAAGTTTGGTTGAGATATTTGTCATTTACTCCAAACTTCTACACGAAACACCTACACATGCAACAATAAAAAAAAAAATTATACTTTAATTTTTTCTATTGTGGTTTTTCTGAAAAATAAAAGTTCTCAAGTGTTATCTGAACATCTCTATTTGCTTCACGTGCAACGCACGTGCCCGTTGACTAGTAATAATAATAATAATAATAATAATAATAATAATAATAATAATAATAATAATAATAATAATAATAATAATAATAATAATAATATAAAACTTAGTTTTAGGCAAGTCAATCAAAATATCACTGCTTATGAACTAACATGTATTGCCTATCATGAAGGATTTTCTAAATTAGAACTAATATCTGGATTCATTAGTTTTTTGCCTAACTATTATGGTAAAGAAACTAAAGACCCCCAAAAAACTTATAAGAGAATACCAACATAAAGTCAATGAGATGAAACCTAGATATGAAACCTAAAGATGATACATTAGAACAAGTCAAACTTAAAGTTTTTCCTTTTATATTAAAAGATCAATGTTTTATCTTCCCTCAAGATTCAATAACCACATGTGCTTAAATGTTAGAAGCTTTTCTAAATCAATATAGGGCTGCAAGATAAAAATAGTACTTATAGAAGACAAATTACAGTCGTAAAAATGAAAGATGATGAAAGTTTTAACTAATTTTGGGATAAATTTCAAAGATTAATTTCATCTTATCCACAACACGGATATACCCAAAGAGCTTTATTAGAACATTTTTATGAGGGACTTAAAACATTTTAAACGAAGACTATTAGACATCGTATGTGGTGGATCATTATTCGATGTTACACCAACTTTAGTAAAAGAAGCTACAAACAAAATGACTAAACAATCTAAACAATATGGTAAAAAGACCGACGTATCAAAAAAAAAACTTTATGAAATTAATAATAAAACAAGTATTACATTTGATGAAAAAGTTGATGAATTTTCTTACATGGTCAAATTACTATTTAAAGAAAAATCAAATCAAATGAAACCATGTAGATTTTGCAATGAAGTTACAAATCTTACGGATGTATGCCTCCTACTTTACAAAAAGATAATACTGAAGAAGTTCATGTGGTTATAAACCAATATTCTGGTCCTCCAAGAAATTAATATAATAACAATAATAATTACTAGACTGGAAAATCGAATTCAAATTTTAAATGTGATCCACAAAATCAAAATTATACCATTTATGCACCAAAAACACCAAAACAATCTAGGCCAATGCAGCAATCTCAATGAACTATTTAACTTACACAATCAAATTTAAAACAAGTTACAACATAAATGACCTTTAATAACAGAGAAATTAATGATTTGGTCAATTTTATTTTTTTGAAGATTGGTCAAAAAAAAAAACATAGAAATTAATGACGGTTTAAAATTACCAACACCAAAGACACGTATAGATGTCGGTAGCTGTTATCTTAGTGGTTGTACGGCGAATTCCAAGGCGCGAGTTCGATCTCACGTTCCCACTCTCAGCAAAAAAAAAAAAAAAAAGACTGTACTTTCTCATTTCTCTCACAAGAAAACCCAAAACTCTCTTGACCTCTGCTCCTCACTCTTGACCTCTCCTCTCATGAAAATAAAATCCTAAATCTATCGACCTCGCCTTCTTAATCTCACCAACACAGCACCAATTCGAAATTTCGGTTGGTTCGATTGATCGATCGAGAGCCCCTAGAGTTTCGCAGTGGCGAAGGGGGCTAGGCATTTGCTAGCGAGCAAGAAGTACTCAACTTTCGCGATGGTGCTGGGCAATGATTTGAGCTCCTTCGTCACCATGTTCGCCGAAAGGCGCATTCTTTGTGTGTTTGTTTGTTTGTTTGGTTGTATTGTTATTTTGTTGTGTGGTTTTGGATGATTGTATGATTTGGTGACCTAAGACGTTTGTATACCATAATTTCGTGGAGTTGTGCTGAATTGCGTTTCAAATGTTGTTGCTGTTGTGCACAACCTCGTCAGATTTCGCCATCGCTGCTCATCTGATCTCTCTTGCATCAGATCGCCCTCCCTATCTCTCGCCCTACCTCATATCTCTCGCGCGACGTCATCGTCACTTGCGTAAGCTTCGACCGATTTGGAGTTTGTGTTGCTATGGTTTTCATTGTTGAGATTGATTTGGTGATTCCCTATTTTTTGTGATTCACATTGTTAAAGCCTCAGATCTCTCCGTCTCTAGGTCGACACTCAAGTACTTCACCGTCAGATACGCCTGGTTCTGCTCCATCTCCATCATCATCCCTTTTTTCCTCTCTTTTGCTAGTCAAGAATCTGTTCCCTGGATTTGAATGCTGGGGTTTTGGGATGGTGTAGGTTGTTGTTGTGGTTTGGTTTTGGTTATTTCTCGGTGTTTTTGGTTTGTCGATGTAGTTGTTCTGTTTGATTAAAGTGTGGAGGCTAGGGTTAGTGTGAATCCTGATGTTATGTGATTTTAATGTTTTAAGAATTTTAGTATCAAACTCTTAATTCTTGAATAAACAGTTGGCTAGATTTTGAGCCACTGTAAACTTTTGTGCAGGGCATTGAGGACCTTTGACAAATTTAGATTTTTGCTTCAGTTTGTGCATTGAATTCAACTGAAATTTATAAGGTACAATTGCGAGACTACTATCCACACGCTCAATCGATCTTCATTTGGTAAAATCCCTTTCTTTGATTGGGGGTTGATGTCGAGTTGATGTCGATTGGAGTGAATGATGGGAGGTATTTCATGAGGCATGTGTGTCAAGATTTTGATGAGCTAGGGAAGTATGGATGGACAGTGCATAATGGGCGAGATTATGGACGACTAGTGATCGTCGACCAAGATATGACATTGACTACTAGTTTCTTGAAGTCATTTGGAGAAGTCAGTGGATATGGAGGAGACTGGGCAGTTCAAATTTATGCACAGAATCAGTGGTAAACATGTAATAAGGGTGGATTTCCTTTCAAATTCATGCCTTATCAATGGGTTTAATGCCTCATATTCAATTGGAGTCACTGGAGACAAGTTAAGATAGCTAAAGGGACTACACAATCCCCTAATATTGTAAATTTGTTCTTTTACTATGTTTCGTGTAACTGTTATTCAAATGTTCTATCCTTTCTCTAGCATCCTTGTCGACTTTAAGTCTGATAGCTTTTGGGTTTGTTTAGAGTTCCTTGCATTACTCCCATTGAATAAGTTTAGTGATTATGTTTACGCAATCTACTTTGTGCTTCTGATGGCCATTTCTAGGAATGAACTGGATGTGTAAGCATTGAGTGTGGGACATCTCTTTTTCTATTTGGCTGATGAAGCAGGAAATGCTATAAATGTTGGAAGAGAGAAACTAGATGTTCGTGATGGGTCTCTTTTGGCATCAGGCTCTCGAAAGGATGTTGGTGGTTGGGAACTTCATTTGAGTTCAAAGGTAAAGATTGCTGATTTATTACTAGTGTCTTTATTGGATGTCTGGTTGTCAATATTTACGTCATATGATGCATATGATTTGGTGCAAATGCTGAAAGAAATAAATTATGATGGCTACATACCTAACAGTTCTTTAAAATTGTCCTGGCATAGAGAGGGAAAAAGGACTCCTATATTAACTCATTAAGTTTAGGCCTCGACATACAACAAACTTGTAGTATTTCTAGCATTTGTTTGTTAAGTGAAGTACTCATCCTTTTATTTTTGTTTTGTAAGTCATCAGTTCACTTTCTAGTTTTTTCTGTTGACAGCTCATTAATTCATTATGGTGGTTCCAGGTTTTCTCACATGCAGAACTTAACTGACCTTGTTCAAGTAACACTTGCATGTTATGTACATTGTCTCACTCTCGCTTTCTTTTTATTTTCTCCAATAATGTTCTTCACATTTTATTTGGTGGTTTTTATTTGCAATGTGCCAAGTTGAAAAAATCTGAACTTATTTTGTGGTGAGGATATATCATTTCAATTCGGTAAAGATGTTTAGCCATCGGTTCATTACTACAGGCAAGTAGGATGGGCCTTCTCCGGCTTCCTGATTCCTTAGATCATTCATCAAATGTTTTAGTTTTTTCAGGTATGTGTAACCATTGAGATGGATGTATCTTTTCAAAAAAATTTCAGAATTATGCTGAGACTTATTTCACTAGAATCTGATGATGATTTTTTTTCCCTTTTCTCACCATCTTTCTTGTATTTTTCTCTTACACTCTTCTTCAATTATCGTCATGATGATATGAATTTATGCAAAATTTCCTTTTAAAATAGATTTACCTTTTGTGTCTGGGACTGATTCTAATACATTAAAATCTAAAGGCTTTAAGTTGAGTAGGACGAAAACCGAATACATGCACTGTGAGTTTAGAAACACTAGACATTGAGATGACGAAGTGGTAAAATTAGGGGAAGTAGAAGTTCCTAAGGTAAACCACTTTAGATGCCTATGATCAATCATACAAAATGATGGTAACATTGAGAATGATGTCACACATAGAATTCAAGCTGGATGGAAGAAATGGCGGAGTGCAACAGGGGCGATTTGTGATTGAAATGTTCCTACTAAGTTAAAAGGAAAATTTTATAGGACCGCAATTACGCCAGCTATGCTCTGTGGAAGTGAATGTTGGGCGGTAAAGCAACAACAATTACATAAAATGAACGTAGCAGAAATGAGGATGCTTAGGTGGATGTGTGGTAAAACTCGTAAAGATTGAATAAGAAATATAGAAATTCAAAGACAAGTAGTAGTAGCACCAATTGATACAAAGATTAAGGGAGGGCGGTTGCAGTGGTTTGGTCACCTGCAGAGATGGCCTACAAATGCCCCAACTAGAAAATTTAACTCAATAGAAACTGTAGAAATTCGACGAGGTAGGGGCAGACCAAAGTTAACATGGGATGCATTAATGAGGAGGAATTTGAATGGTTTGAAAAGCTCACCATCAATTGCACTTAATCGAGCACAATGAAAAAGTTTGATCCGTGTAGCCGACCCCAGTTAATTTGGGACTGAGGCTATGTTGTTGTTGTTGTTTGGGACTGATTCTAAAAGCTCAAAAGTTGAAGATCGAGTGAAAAGTCTTACTGATGCTTGTTTAAATTATTGCGTTTTGTTGATTTGTGTTCTATTCCACTAAAAGTAATTAGGTATTTAATATAGGCCAAACTATGTCAATGTTGTCCACATTACCTGCATGTATTAGTCAACATCTTTTTATTTATTTATTTATTATTTCTCGACATCTTTTAAAATGAAGTTTTGGGCCTCTCTTAGCCGCTGAAGATATTGTAATATACCATATGTAGTTAATGCATAACTTAGTTGGAAGTTCATTTTTTAGTTCTCACTTAGGTTCATGTTGTGCCAATAAATTATTGTTCATGTTATTGTGACTAATTATTTTGTAGTTGTTCAAGTTAGATGTTGCCGAGAAAACTTAAACTAGACAATATCGACTTGTTAACTTTTAGTATATACTTGATAACTCTACTTTTATTGTTTTACATGGTGGTCATCTAGGATTTTATTTTAGAAGGTGATGCAATTGGTATATATATATATGAAAGCTAATTGGTATATATATGAAAGCTCAGTCTTTCTTTTTCTTTATTTGTGTCCTTATCTATTTGGAGTTCCAATAAAATTGTGGTAACTTTTCAGGAGAGCTGCTAGACAACCAACTCAAGCAAGGGCAAAGAGAGTTTGAAGAAAAATTCCAGAAGAGTTCTATATAACCAACAATGTATTTACCCAAATGAAGTATAGTTGTTCTTCCCTCTCTTAATTTATTTCATTTGTGATGATATATGCTTACTTTTTAGGTTATGGTGGATTCTCAATCAATGAATGTAGTAAAGCTGCCATGGCAAATTTAGTGGGTGGCATTGGCTACTTCTACGGTCAATCTAAAATTGCCCTTGCTAAATCCTCTAGTGTAAGTTCAACATATTCTGCAGTCATCTCTCTTTTGCAGTTGTGCTTTCATGCTCTGTAAACTGATGATTATATACTGTTAAATACTATTTTAGCAGAACAAATGTGATAATTTTGTTCCTTATTGGCCTGCTGAGCTTTATACAGCTATTTTGAGCTGATCTTTTTTTCCAAGGGGTTTTCTGTGGGATGAAGGATTTCATCAACTGCTAATCTGGTCAGTACATGTTGTTGGTCACATAAGCTTTGAGTATATTACTATATTGTCATTTCTTCTCTTTAGGCTAACGCTCTCAATTTGCAGGCAGCCTTAAGAACTGCCTTACTTGCTGCTTTTTCTTTAAATCATCTTTAATACACTCTTACAACTCCAATAGGCGTTGGGTTATTCACATTTGCTTGGACATTAATGGAAACTGGTTGGATTTGATGAACGCTGATGGATGGATTCCTCGAGAGCAAATCTTGGGTGCTGGAGCTTGAAGGTAATTTTCAGACAGTGTG
The DNA here is from genome assembly GCA_039657365.1 of Stephania yunnanensis. Taxonomy (NCBI): domain Eukaryota; kingdom Viridiplantae; phylum Streptophyta; class Magnoliopsida; order Ranunculales; family Menispermaceae; genus Stephania; species Stephania yunnanensis. Next base: position 28,087,025 of record CM077580.1, read on the forward strand.
TTTTACTAGGTATATCAAAATTCCACTTCTTTTAATGGGATTCATATTTAAGTTTTTTAAATATTTACAATAAAGTGCCAGAGGAATTTGTTTCTCAGCACCCTTCAAATGGAAACCCACCAACTTTGTTTCTAATTTTACATGGTAAAGTGTTTTCTTTGTACTAAGCTCCTTCATTCTCTTTTTTAGACCTGGACCAAAGAGTTACATTTATGATTTATCTAACTTATATCCTCAAATCTTGTTCATAGAACCAAAAGGAATGAGTTTTCAACTACTGAAACTAGCAAAATCTTATCGTTATTGGATAGAGCATTTGTTCGTCTTGAAGCATGGTTCCAGTGGTTCAATACGATCAAGCAGGTAGATTCAACTACTTGTTATGTGCATTATTTTGATGTTGTGCGGGGAAACAAATGCTTCAAATGTTTGTTTTCTATATTTTAGTTATATATTTTAATGATTCTTCTGATAACTCAATTGAGACCTTATGTTATCGATCTGAAGAGTCTGCTATGGGTGAAATTGTGCTGAACCACATATTAACGACCACAAATTGAACTCTCAGAAATAATTCACTTGGATGTAAACTTAAGAGTCTGATTATCTTTACTATGATGAAACTATTCTGGTTAATTGATTAGGTGACAATTTCTTCAAAAATTTCTTATGAAATGTTCCATTAATAGACTATCCCATGATGAATTGATCCTGTAAATTCTGACTTCTAATCGTGAGTTGTAGGAAGGGACTTGTGCACGCAATTAGGTTTAAAGATAGATGTGGTATCTGAGATGCAGTTGATATAACAACATCAACAACAACATAGCCTCAGCCCCAAAATCTACATGGATCAAACTTTTCCATTGTGCTCGATTAAGTGCAGTTGATGGTGAGCTTTCCAAACCATTCACTGCAGTTGATATAACAAATTGATTTATTTTACTCCTGAATGTATGCCTATTTTTTATGTGGGGGAAAGATAAAAACAGTTTCTATTGACATGGAAGAGATAGGTACTACCACAAGTGAGCTGAATCCAAAGGTTCTTGTATACTCTTTTCATATACGCCAATGCGATTTGAACTCTTCTTGTTCATTCTTTCCCAATATGTTAGTGAAATTAGTTACTGAAACCCACTCTCCCGTCTTAAAAATATCTTCTCTTGTAATATAAAATTGATTTTGCAACTACTCCTTTCTGAGATCTTGTTTGATTTATGTTGTGAAGGGAACCTGATCCAAGGCTTCTTACGGGCTGAATTTTTATCGAGCACAATGGAAGATTCTGTCCTCTTTTTAGATTGTAATGACCTCATGTTATTTTCATGTATTTCTTGGTGTTTTTGGACAAGTCCTGCATCTGTTTTTGAGTAGTTTCTCAACTAAATTGTCTCTTTGGCTTTTCAAGACTTTTTTTTCTGGACTGGATGACTATCCGCGAGCATCCCATCTTAATGAAGATGAATGCCATTTAGATCTTAGATGTTGGAGACTTCTAGCCGTTGATTGCTTGCATTCCATCTGTGAACTTCTTGAAGATAGAAAACACGATGGAAAGGTATGAGTGGTAGAAAACCAAAATATCTTTCTAATTTTGATTTTTATATATACTGAGCTAATAGTCCTAAAAGTAGGTTTATGCAGGAATACCATTTGATGGTTGAACTATCAGATTTTGAGATTCTGAATTAGGTACATTTCATTTTTATGTATATTTTTTTTCTATGAAATGGCTGTATTTTCTGTTGAAATTTAACTTCCTTGACTCTCTTCGCCTTCAAGTTCTTGTTGCATGATAATCATGTTTTTTTTTTTTTTTTTTTCTGTTCTTTTTTTTTGACAAGTAATTATGTGTAAGCAAATACAAAAAGCAGTCTTGCTAAGCTTCCTAGTGGAAGTAATATGAGATAGAATCTTAGGATTTTATTGTTATTACAAGTATCTAATTCCTTTGTAGATACATCTTGTCTATGCTCAATGGTGATGATGTTCTTGCTTGGCACGATGCAGAGAAGGTGCTTTAGTGCTTTTTATGGCTGAGAGGTGCGCAATCGGCTTCTCAGATGCTTTAGTGCTTCGTCTTCTCTTAGTGAAGTCTGACTACACGTCTTTCTACTTGCGCCGCAAGGATTGAGACTTCCTCGATTGGATCGAGATCATAATACTGATAGTTTGTGAAAACTTGATTTTTAAGAAATTATGGAACATATGTACCGATTTGTTTGTTAAAACTTGATTATAAGAAGATTAATATTATTTTTTAATAATTACTATTTATTTTTATTTTTTTATTTTTTTTAAAGCTATATGTTGCAGGCCATCAAAAAAAAAAATCCAACGTTCAATTTTTATGTTTTATTTTTTATTTTTAAAAAAAAAAACTTTGAAAGCCTTTTATGACCGTTAAAAATTGTCACAAAAGCCCAAAATTTGATACAACATTTTAGATAAGATGAATGTAAAAAATCGTCACGAAATGCCTTGAGCTTTAAAAACATCTCACAACATTATGGACCTTATAATGGGTTCCAACTGTCACCAAAGGTCATTTTGTTGTAGTGGTGTTTGGCTCACGTTTATTGGATTATCTTGTTTCCACTTCTCTTGATTCTATGGCATCATGTATCATTACAAACTTGTTAGGTTATAAATATTGGACACAGGTTATTCTATCTTGTATATTATAGTACTTTTGTCCATGTAATTGTTTCTTGCTCAAGATGATAATAGGTTTCTTAAAAATCTTTTGTTACATGTTAGTTATTATTGCATTAGGTATTACTTGGATGGTTAAGGGTTAAGTAGGCTTCTACTTTATTGATCCCATTGAATATTTGCTCACACCTACTACTTCCCCCTTAAGTACCTTAGCTATTGCTTTTAAAAAAGGAAAAAAGAAGGTCGTAGCATAGGAGATCTTTTTCTTGTGAATTGGTTTGAGTTGTATTTATCTATTTGGTTTTTGAGATGTTTTTATTTAATAAGAAAGGGATTTTCATATGGGTAGATGTTTAAACCCATAGAACTATGTTTTAGTTGTTTGTGAGACTTCTACATTTATTTCGCAACTTCTTAGACTTTAAAGACTTTTATTTGCGCACTTGTTAGCCTTAGTTTGTCTTTTGTAGAATGTCTTGGTTTATTTTTCGCAGGTTAAGGCTTATTAGATCATCACCTGACTCACTGAGTTATCTTGAGGGGTTCAACGATGGTTTAGGCTGGGCGGTCTAGGCTTATAGGGTTTGGGTCGTCCTCATTCATAATATTAATAATAATACTAATAATGATAATAAAGAACTTACTTTTAGGCAAGCCAATCAAAATATCACTGCTTATAAATCGATGTGTATTGTATATACTGAGGGATATCCTGAATTTGAATTAATATATCGATTCGTTAATGTTCTACCTAACTTTAATACCAACACAAAGTCAATATGATGAAATCTAAAGACGATATGTTAGAATAAGTGAACCTTAAGCTTTTCTTTTTGTATTGAAAGATCAAGCGCAAGATTATTTGTTTTATCTTCCTCAAGATTCGATAACAACATGGGCTCAAATGTTAGAAGCTTTTCTAGATCAATATATGTTGGGTTTTGGGGTTCATATGCAACGGAAAACTCAATTTTTTTTTAAAAGTCCCAATAGGATAAAAAATAAGTTCCATTAAAATAGATCTACAAAAGTAAACCATACCTAAATCCGTGATTTCCTTATCTGATAGTTCAATCTCCAAGGCGTTCAAGCGCACACCCTCCATCAGAAATGTACATATGAACCACGACCACAATTTGGAGTACTAGCACCAAGAGAGATTGAAAATGTTTTTTTTTTTTTGCTTTCTTTCAAAAAATCTAGAGAACTCGAACGAAAATCTTATTTCGTTTTAGGGTTTCAACCTCTATTTATGTGTAGATAAACTTACTTAAAAGCCTATTTGTAATACAACTATTGTATTTAGGCAATTCAAACAAATTACATATACACTGTTATTAATAAATTATCATATAACAAATCGTAAGGGCATTTATGTCATGAATTTTATCATATAAAATTCACTACTCTAGACCAATTGAAATTGCGCAAAGCAATTCTTTGTGTGCGGCCCAATAAGTTCATGCGATATTGATAGTGAACTAAAACCATTTTGATACATAGGTCATAAGCGATTTCTAACAAGACATTATGACTGCCCAAGTAGCATGAATATCAAAATCGATATAACCTAATGAATAACATATATAATATCATTTTATCATACGATGTCCTTTAATTAAGCATAAGGTATTGAAAGTCACCCTTAATACTAAATCGTACTAGTCTCGATCTTCAGGTAGACTGCAAACATCCAAATGACGTTAATCATATCAATTCACTTGGACTTGGCCATTTAACAGTCTAACATATCGAGAGATCCTCTGATATCTCTCTATATGAGAAGGATAAATTTTATCTTGATTACATACCTTCACATATTATTCACATGGTAACCAATTACAATCTTTATAATCGTCTGGTTAAAGACAAAGTTTGGTTCTGTCAAATTATCATGCTCCTAATATTAAATTCTATAGTAATATCAAGTCAAATTTCTAAATGATATACCTATCATGAGTAACACCTACGACTTAATCCATGTGGTGTTCTCATAGCGGGTTGGTCCAGTACCTTGTTCCCTAATAAGTACTCATGATCTCGATTCATATCTCTATATGCATGACCATCACATGACCATCAATCAAGATTCACACTAGTCTTCACTAATTATAGTTCCCAGTATAATAATCGACTAAGGATATTTATGATATTTCAACAAATAACTATGAATCTTATTATAAGGTGAACATGCAATCACTTATAATAAAAAAACAAACGAAAACCTCTATTTTATTAACTAAAATTATAAGATAAACAATGTTTATAGATTTACCTAAGCACAAGCCCCAACAATATATGCCTGCAAGAAAAATTAGTACTTACAGAAGACAAATCTTAGTCGTAAAAATGAAATATGATGAAGATTTTAATGAATCTTGGGATAGATTTTAAAGATTAATTCCATCTCGTACACAACATGGATATACCCAAAGAGCTTCATTAGAATAATTTTATGAAAGAATTAATCATTTTAAACAAAGACTATAAGAAACTGTATGTGGTGGATCATTATTTGATGGTGCACCAACTTTAACAAAAGAAGCTACAAACAAAATGGCTAAATAATCTAAACAATAAGGTGAAAAGATCGACACATAAAAAATAAAACTTTATGAAGTTAATAATAAAACAAGTAATGCATTTGACAAAAAAGTTGATGAATTGTCTAACATGGTCAAATTACTATTTAAAGAAAAATCAAATCAAGTGAAACCATGTGGATTTTGCAATGAAGTTACACATCTTATGGATGCATGCCCAACTTTACTAGAAGATAATACTGAAGAAGTCAACGTGGTTATGAACCAATATTCCGACCCTCCAAGTAATTAATATAATAACAATAATAATTACTACACTGGAAAACTAAATTCAAATCTTAACTACTGTCTACAAAATCAAAATTATACCACTTATAGACCAAGAGCACCAATACAATCTATGCCAATCTGAAAACCTCAACAAACTAATCAACCTATATAACCAAATCTAGAACAAATATTACATAATTTTATGACACAAAATCATCAAAACTTTGCGCAAATTTTTCAAAATCAAACTAAAATCAATACGTTTATTAACGAGTAGAAAAATCGATTAAATCAAATAAATATACAAATTAATAAGTTAAGTAATAAAACTAAAGAATCTACTCAACCTACAAATACTAGTAATAAAGCACAAGTTAACGCTTTGTTTTACGATAATAAAAAAGAAACATACACACAAGAAAAGACACCAAAAAGAGGTAAAAATAAACACAAAATACATAATATGATAGAACAAGAAGAAGAAGATATGGTGGCAAATGTCATTCCCATTAGGGAATGGATGGCTAAACAATTGAAATATACACCTTTTCCTGAAAGGCTATACATATGGTATTTAGCCAGAGTTGAAGCTTATGAAAAATCTTTATAAAATTATGAACTAGTTAACCAAGAGAAATTAGATAATAAATTTATGAATTGATGAAGCTATGCATTCTATTTCTTCTGTTCCACAACGATTAGCAAATGCTAGGTAGGAAGAAATTAAAGAAGGCATTTTTGAATCATTTAAGAAAATAAAAATTAATGAACCTTTACTAGAATCAAATAATGATGAAGTTACTAAAGAATTACTTGAATTCAAAGACAAGTTTTTAAAAGAATCTAATGAAAACTTAGGACAAAAAGTGTCATCTTTAATAAGGAAGAAAATGCATAAGAAATGTTCCGACCCAGGAATGTTGGTCATACCCATCGCAATAAGAATTTCTTATATTAAACTTGTTATATGTGATCTTAGAGCATCAATTAATGTAACGTCAATTAAACTTTATGAATCATTAAAAATACGATCATTAACTAATACGCATATTAATCTTACTTTAGTGGACAATACAATTATTAAATCGTCTGGATTATTAAAAGAAATTTTAGAACAAGTACATGATATAATATTTCCAACCGACTTCAATGTCATGGAAATAGGAGGTTCAATATCGCCTAATCCTTTACCTACACTATTAGGTAGACCTTTTCTTAAAATAGCTATAACTAAGTTCGATCTTTTTGAAGGATTAATGTCTATGAAATTTGAAGACAGAATTGTTACATTCAAAACTAATAACAAACATAACTATGATGAATATGATGAATTATTCGATAATGAAATTGATAATAATGATTTTTTAGACTTAAACTATTATGATAATTTTGACGTTGAAATTTATGCACTTAATGCAGTAACAATGAAAACAGATAAAGAAGTTCTAAAGAAAGAACAAGTTGAAGACACTTCAAAAAAAAAGAGAAAGTAACTAAAAAATGGAGAGTTAAGCAACTACAGAATGAGAAGAATATTAACAAACCGGGAGATTCTAAATCGAAGAAGAATAAAAAAAGGAAAAAATCGAATTTAAGTCCCGTGAAGCTTAATGATCTTGGAGATATACGTTTGCACATTAAAATCAAATGTACGTGGTACTTCAGAGCTCAGTGTGATACGAATTCTAATGCAAATCCCATGCCCATACATTTCTTTCTACACTCTTAATTTGAGTTGGATTCACTTGCTTTTGAATGAGTTTTTTTATTGGATGGTAATTTAGTTCAACCAATAGAAGTGGTCATGAATGTACTAGTTCAAGTGAAAAATTACACCGTACCCATGGACTTTTTGGTCATGCCGCACTTTATTAACGAATATCATCCTTTAATTTTAAGATGACCTTTCTTAGCCACTACTTAAGCTGTCATGGATATGCGGAACAAAACAATCACTCTAACGATTAAGTGTCGTGCGATCACTTTCTAGATTGGAACTAGAGTGAATAATCCTAAATTTAAGTTTAGAGATCTAGCCTAATTCTAGAAGGGTTCAGTCCAGCCAATAACAGTAAACAAAAATGCTCTATTGGAGGCGGCCCATATTCTATGTTTATTTATGTTTTATTGAGAGTTTAGTTTACTTTAGTATACTATGCTTTTACTCTCTCACTTTTTGACTTTTGTATTGGAAATATTTTTAGAATTTAAATTTGGAGGCAATTTCAATTAACGAGAGTGATCGAGTTGTTTTTGCTTATATGGCCCTTATGCAAGTTTGCATTATTCACTTGCTTGTTTATTTAATTATTTGATTAATAAAATTATTTAGTTAGTTACATATCCTAATCAAACTTTCGAATTTTTAGTTAATTCAACATTTATAAAAGTTTTAATGAATGATACATATGTTAATTGTGAAAACAATTGGAAAATAGTTACTTAAGCCTAGTGATTCCCAACGATATGAATTAACACTAGGAATCGCTGGCTAAATTAGTAGCATAAACAAGAAAATTAAGTAAAAATCTGGGTCTGGTAAATCCCAGTAATTCAACCTTTCAACACAAATCGCTGCTCAGATTAGTGGGTTACCGCACCTCATTTTCATTGATTTACCTAACGATTTCCCAGCGATTTCACTTAACACACGAATCGTTGGGCACAATTTTGAGTTTTTAAAAACAAAACTCCAAATCACCACATACACATTCACTTTACATAGACAAATCATTGCACCATTTCACTCACACAATCAATTTCTTGCCTAAATTCAACATTCCTAAACTCAATCTTAAAGTATTTTAGTGATTCCCACCTCAACCTAGTCCCAGTCTACCCAAACATTTTCAAGTTTGGGAGAGTAGAGCCGAACTACAGTTTAAGGAATCTTGCCCTAGAACTTGAAAATTCAATCTAGAGGAGTTCAAGGGCTTATATCTTGAGGGATTCACTCTCAAGAAGGTGATTTCGACAACCCTAGCTCTTTATTTTAATAAATTTTTTGTTTGAAGGATTTTTGCAAACTATTCAATGATTTTTGAAATTGTTTATTTAGAATTCACTCTATTATCTTGATCAAATGATTTTATTGATTCAAATAGATTAGGCATTGCTATTACAATGATCGTTGGTTTACAAATTCAACATTGTCGAAATTTTGGTATGTTTAAATTTATTTGCAATTGGTTTGAAAATTAAGTTAAAAATGAGTTTAGGGATTTGGTTTGATTTGTTTAGTTTTATTTTAAAAAATACTAGAATTTATCACATAATTGTTTTACATTATTTATAAAATCGATTTTAACGTTTATAATTGAGTTAACACATCGATGCCAATTTTATTTTAAGTTTCCGATGAATTCCAACTTAACTTTCTAAATGAATTTCTCATTTTAAATAAAGTTTTAAATTATACCGACTTATTTCCAACAAACGTTACTTTTATGATCCACAAGTTTAATTGTTATTCAAACTTGTGAATATTTGATTTAGAAAATGACCGGAAGTGGTAAAGGTAGAAAGTTCACGAGAGGAGAAGGGAAAGACATCTTAAGTGAAAAACTCAAAACAAAATCCAAAGTTCCACCTATACATATTAGGCCAACAAGAATTTCAATAAATAACCCTAGAGTTAGAACACAAAGAGAACTTTCTCCACCCCTAGATTTCAGTGATGAGTCAGAGAGAGAGATGAAGAAGTTGAGGAGACTCCAAGGATTCTTTTTTCGGCCCAAAAAATAATAAATGCTAAGGCTCTCACTAGGATGAAGAACGATATTAGCAAGAATAGGAAAATTATTCCAGAGAGGGGTTTCGATGTCATGAATGAAATAAAATATGAGCCTAAAGTCTTGAATATAATAAGGGAGAGGAATTTTGAATATAATAGGAATATTATTCCAGATAGGGGTTTCCATGTCATTGAGGATTGTTGACTAGGGATTACAATATCGATAATACGTGGGATCCTTTGTAGAGATGGGCTGTGAGATACTAGTGCTGGAATTTTATGCGAATGGACATTGAGATGATTATAAGACGGTAGCCATGGTGCGAAGAAAACCAGTGGACTATTCGATCGAGAGAATAAACTGGTACTTCAATTTACTGAAATTTCATAGGAAAGAAACTCAAAATCAAATATGGATATAGACATGGATTTCCTCATGAAACTATTACGAATGATTTAGAAGAAATTTCGGGATGGATTCATTTTTGAAAAGGATGGGTACCCAAAACATATCCAAACTACAAATTTTAGGAAAACCACCAAAGCATGAGATTATTTCATCAATGTGAGCCTATAGCCGAGTTTATAGTACTACGATGTTGTGAACTACAAGGCGACGTTCTTATTCCACATTGTCTAAGGGGCATGTTATGTTGATGTTGGCAAAATTAAATATAATTCAATTAGGGATGTTATGACCACAAATAAAAATGAAAGATTACCTTTTCCCTTGGTGATCATTAAATTTTACAAACAAGATCGGGGAGCAAAAATTTTGATACCATCTACCTAATCGAGAATGCCCAATTATGGAGTCTTTTTAGAAAGTACCTCGTTAGGAGTAGACTACATGCTTTGTAATCCTACAGCGAGCTACCAATCTCAACAACATGAGCAAGGGGATGATGGTGACAATGTGACTTTTGAACGACAATTCTGATATACTCATTCTTCTTTGTCTAGTGTATATTAGAGTGATTTTGTGTGAGGTCTTGGTTTGTAATATGATATGATGGTATATGTGATTTTGTGTACTATTGTGACACATTTGTTCTGGCGTGGTTTATATTATACATTGGTTTGATGTGTTATCCTCTATAACAATGTTGCTTGAGATTTTTCAATTTACCATGTTTTCTTTAATTATGAAATTTATTCTTATGTTATTTATTTCATTATTTATTTTATTTGTTCATGCTTCATAGTGTATTTTTTGTTTTTTCGGAAACTCGACTTAATGTTAAATTTCAGAATTATTAAATAGATAATTATGGCTAATTTGAGATTAATGAATCTTAATTATGGTTTAGGCTGTGAGTCAAAGATTAGACCGTCGAAATGAGATTTACTAGTAGTTTTACTTTTGTGCAGTGATTGCATAGCGTTGTGTATTATATATTATTTTATTTTATGAAATTCAAGTTGATCGAGTAAATTCGAAATTCGTGGGATTTTGTCTCGAGATACGTCTCGAAGTGAGTTCTGTGAAAGTTAAAATGTTGACCCATGCTATTGTTTTGAGTTTCGTGAAAATATTTGCAATTAAGTATGAAAATTTGAATTTTGGACTTTAAATGGACTTAACGAGCTGACGTGGGTCCCACACTTCAAATTGCGTGCGAGATGAGTTGTTTGGGAGTTTTGGAGTTCTTTGATAAATTCTTCAGTTTTTGGTGGAATTGGGGTATTTTTCGAGGTTTAATTTGGACTTAAAATCGAAAAGATAAATATGAAAAATAGTAGAAAAATGCCAAAAGACCTGAAAGGGTATTAATTTTGTATTGTCAAGGATTACAATAGAGGGGTATTTTGCCATTCGACCTCACTTTTAATAAAAAACTGAATTTGAAACAAGGTGTTCCCTATTTATTCTTCCTCACTATTCATCGCCTATATGCTTCGATCCTTCATCGTTATTCATTTTCATCTAACCCATCATTTTCACTGCTTTCTCTCGTCTCTTTGGGTTGACTTCTCTTTCTGTCTCTCTCACGTCCCTATTTTTCTAATTAAATTGAAAAGAGAAATTGTGGGTATTGTTGAAGGTAAGCTTTAATAGATTTAAGTCAAGTCTTGGTTTTTCTTTTTGGATTGTGAGGTATTGAACACAGATTAAGGGGCCGTGTGTGTTGAATTCGAAAGTGAAATCTTTGATGTTACTAGCTGTGTTGATTACGGGAGAGAGGTGGAGGTAAGGATTGATTGATAGAAAGGAGAAAAAATAGTGGAGAAGATAGGAGAAAATAGAGGCGTTATAATCGGTAGACGATCTAAACAATAGTGCAAGATTTTACTTAGTTGAAAAGAATGATTTCTTAACTATAGTGAAAGTGAGAAGAGCTAACAAGAGTTTTTAAATAAAAAATAGAGAGACCCACAGGTTTCAAAGGAAATGGAGCAGAGAATCTAATGGTTGGAAAAATAAAAAGAATAATACTTATAAAAAAGAATAATGAATTCCAAAAGAAATGGAGCAGGGAACCGTAGGAATATAATATGAAGAAGAAAGAAGAAAAGAAAGAGATATAAAGAAAATGGAAGGATGTTTGTGAAAAATGTTCAAATAAAAGATTTAGCTCAAGCGCTTATAGCTAAGTTAATTATATCTTTTTATTCTAACATTCCAACAAATGGATATGAAATGATGATTATTGATGACTAAAGAATTCCTATCGACTTTGTGGTGGAATTTTAAATATTATATGAAAATGAGAATGATTTAGTGATTTTTGTATCTTGAGATTCTATATTAGTTGTAGTAAGCTTGATACTTGTCAATAAAGATAGAGAAAACCTATATACTGGCTTGACCTTGGTGATTGATTTAACTTTGAATTCAAAGGGGCGATTCTTTAAATCTTTCTATTCTATCATGATTTTCATTTTTATGAGGGTAGTATGTTTTTATTTAATGATCACTTCTGTTTAAGAAATAAGAGTATAATTATGAAATCAGAACGAGGGAAGAAAAGAGAATATAGTTGAGAGTATTCCAGTGCTTAGAACAACAAAGTGCTGAGTTTGAGGGTATTTGATAAGTCAATAATTAGACAGTGTTTTATAGTATATTTTAGAGTGATTTTAGATATAAAAGACTATATTACATGGGTTTTTCTCTTGTTTTTGTTATGTCAGTTATTAACTGAAATATGTGAAGAAATAGAGTAAAAAGGAAAAAAAAATATGAAGGATTTGATCAAGTGGAAAGAGCATACAAATAATCATCGATAAATCAAGGATTAACTAAGATTTTTAGCTAGCGAATCCTCAGCGATTTAGGATTTGTACTAGGAATCGCCAGACAAATCAATGAAGCACATAAGTAGTTTTCCAAGGATTTTCTCAACAATTTGAGTAATAAGTGGAATCACTAAGGAATCGGTGGGTTCGATTTCGAGAATTTAAGATAACCATGAGATGTTGAGTTAGTTTGGATGTGTACTACCTAGAATACTATATATATGACCATAAGGCTCGAAATCAGTTGCCATTGAGTACTAAGATCAATATTTCATTGCTCTTGGAGCCATTATTTATTGCTTTCATATTTATTTAGTTTTTAGATTTATTGTTCATTGCTTTTAAAGGCGATTTGAAGATTCAAAGTATTTATTCAGAGGAATATGTCTATGTCTTTTATTTACCTTATTACAATGTTATTTATGAATATGAGTGAGTAGTTTATTAATCTAAACAAAGTCCAAACATGAACTTGATCCATTTTGTGATGTAGTTACGATGGAGATGATTTTGTGCTTAATGCTTTAAACCAGTTGTATTATTTAATTCACTTATTTAATATATTATTATTTTCATATTTCAATCATGGAACTTTGTATTGCATGCATAGTCTAAAATGTGTATTGTGATATTTAGATTCAATATCTAGTTTAAAGTAGTAACTAGGTTTGTTTGAAAGGTCTTTTACCATTTAAATTTCCTAGGTGAATTAATATCTAAGTTAAATATTGAAGTGGCTTTCCGAAAGTATTAGATTTAGTAGTTCGAAGTTTTCACAAAATGTTATGTAGTTTTATTGCTTAAAGTTAATTTCTTTGTGTAACGGCCCAAAATCTGTAATCATGTTTAATTCCTTAAATAGGATCAATGACCTGTACTGTGGGACCCACACCGTAATATGTCCATTGACCGAGGCAAGGGCTGAGGTATATTTTATATTTGTTGTGATGTATGCCTAGTGTACTATATATGTGTAGACTATTAAGTTAATTTGGGACTGAGGCTATGTTGTTGTTGTTCTTGTATATAGGTGTCGAGACGAGCAGTGATGTACCTCGAGTTGCGTGTCGACGTGGGACCGAGGTAGCGACTTATGGGGTAAGCTTAATTAATTGGAGTTAAATGTTGGTTTTGTAGGTGGCTTAATGTGGTGACATTTAAATGTAACATTAATGTGCCTAAAGTTAGGAAAATAAATTCATGAACACAAGATGTACATCGAGACACGTATTCACCCATCAAGAAGTCAAGGTGTCAACTTGTTGAGTCACACAAACATGATTTGAGGGACAAGTGTGACAAGCTAGTCCATTAGTTGAGTCTCGAGATACGTGTGCACACAATGATCAATGGCTATAGCTTAAACATATATTATGTGGTCAAACAAACATATAAGTCAATAACTTTGGTTTCTTATCTTCATCAAATTGGTAGACAAGGAAGAGAAGAGAAGGAAGAGTGAATTCTAGAGTGATTTTGGTAGAGGAGATGAGAGACTCATTGAAGCTTTGGTGAAGAAAAAGAAGTGCTTCAAGATAGGTAACTTCTCAACTCCATTAAGTTTGAATTCATGAAATTGATGTTGTGGTTGCTGTTTTACTTCGGGTATGGTGTCAGAGACCTTTATTAGTGTGTATAAGGACCCTTAAGGCGTTACCATAGCCTATGTGAAGCAAAAACCTAGAATTCAAAGTGTAGAATTCTGGGTTTTGTTGTGCATAGCACGCATGGTCGACAAGCTAGCGTGCTAATGTTTAAATTAGTGTGCTAGAGGTTAAAAGTAGCGCGCTAATTGCCTAGACAGAACAAAAATCAACAATTTCCAAAAATGGTTTAAACATTATAAATGGGTTTAAAAACTCTAAATAGAGGTCCAAACTTACTCTAAAACCTATCAAACAATTTTAAGGACCTAAGGGGAGATCTCAGAAGTTTGGGAACACATTTCAGAGTGTCGAGAAATCGGATAGGCTAGGACAAGCATTATGCATTGTAAGTAAAGCTGTGAGAATTTTATATTTCATTTCATAGACTCATATCATCTTATGGTTTATTTGTAGACATTGCTACTTGTAATATCACATCATGTTGTTCTTGTGTCTATTCATGTTTGAATATTGTTGACATGATGCCTTACGAGATATTTCATTGATTTCAATTCCTACTCTTGATGTTGTTCTTGATAGGTAATTGATGAAAAACATGCTATTGGAATAATTTGGATTTGCTTCTATTTCTTTGGGCTTTGTAGCCTATCTAGTTTTGGAATCCTAGAGATTTGGAATTATCTGTCTTTGAAAACTAAAGTAAGGATTATCTAGTGTCTAATGAACGAGAGATGCGCAGTTCACGGGGACATGGGTCTACCGGGGTTTCGGTACTCACCACTACACCTACGCGGCACACGAGTTATGAGACTCGGGGTGGTCGGGAAGAATGAGAGATGATTTGTATGCGTAGAGCGCAGCTTCGCAATTGGTATGGAATATGTTGAGCGCAACTCCATATAGTAGTGGGAAAGGTTAGGTGATAGTTCTCACCGCCGACCGGACATGGATCATCTTAACTTAGCCTGTATCGGTCTTTATATCTTTAACTGTGGTATTTATTTGCATTACTTGATTCAACAATTGTTTCGCTACTTTATGCTTTTAAATACTATTCTTATATTTTGGAAACGTGGCATAGAATTCTCCGGTTATTACTTAAATATTACTATACTCACCATCTAGTTTGTGACGGTGGGTGTAGGTCCATCGAGCAGCAATAAGCCGGGAAGGAGAAGATCAACGACTTTCTCCGAGCATTTTGATAACTCTCCTATCTCATTTTGTATGACTTGACTTTTGTTTTATTATTAGTGCTTATGTTTTTACTGTACATTTTAGGTTGCACATTAGGTTGAGTGTATAGTTTCCCATTTTTAAGACTCATATATATATATATATACATGCATGTGATGTTGTATTTTCTTGGTTTTCCACACTTAGGATTTTGAATAAAGAACTTTCACATAATCTTTAAACTACATGATAATATGAAAATGATAAAAAATTTAATTAACTCTAAAATCTAATAATATATTGACACGTGTAATGATGATGAATATGGGGACGAAAGGCTGACTAATACGTAATTAAGTCTTATGTGGTTAGGATTAGGGCTTAATTACAGGATTAGGCTGGGTAGTGCCCTGTTTAGAAGTAGGGTTTGTCATACTTCGTGTATTCAAAGAGTTAATTCTGTAAAATTATAACATGCCTTTTCCACTGGTATAAGGCGAACTAATGGGTTGATGAGGATTGTTCACTTACTTATGATTAGAGAATAATGATCTAGGATACTTTATAAAGTATTATTATAACTATATGATTGTTTAGATGCAAAACAAATCGATGTTTCATTGTTCTGGATTTTTACTTAGATATTTATTTACTATTGAATTGAATTTATATGAATATTAGTGAACTTGGATTGTGTCATTTAAGTTAATTATTTAAGTAAGTTAATCAAGTTAGTTTAATTAGTTTAGTTAATTATTATAATTTCATAGTTTGAATTAGTGATTTGTAATTCCCATTTGAATTAAATTAAAGTTAAAAAAAAATAAAAACATTTAAAGTTTTTTCCTAGAGAAGTTTGATAAATCTCTGTAGAGACGATCTCACTGATCACTACTACGAATAATAAGGATATATGTGAAACTTATTGTACACATTCGACACGTTTCACCTCACACATTTTCACTCAAAGGTAGACAAGGCAGAGAAGAAAGTATGCAAGTGTTAATCCAAATTCTTATTAAATCAAGTTAGACTCGTGGCTAAGCTCAACTTGTCTCGAATAATGTGTGAGTGTGATGGCATGATTGTATTGTGTGTGTTTGGAGTAAATATTTGTATTTATTAGAAATAATTGGAATTAATCAAATAATTAATGAATTATGGAACACATAATACTTGTGTGGGTCAAGGGTGACGTACATGAGTTGTGGGATAGCGTGCACGCCCAAGTGAACTCGTTGGCGCACACGGCGAAGTTATAGGCGTGCATATATATATATATATATATATATATATATATATATATATATATATATATATATATATATGTTATATTTATAAATATATATTGGGAAAATAAATAATTAATAAATGGGTTGACGCCTAGTGACACGCGGGTTCGTGGGTGACACGTGTGAGATGTACAATGAGGTGTATCCCTAAGTGTGCTCGATGGCGTACGGTCGAAGGCGCAGGTGCGAATATACCGATATATATTAAAAATCAGCCAAATAATAGAAATGTGTCACATTTTGTGTCACTTTAAGGGTGTTCCCTTAGTGATGGTTCTTCAGATTAACCTCGAGATTCGTACGTGCATATCTAGAGAAAAATTTAATATAAACCAAAAAACAACTGCCTCTTTATTTCTTTATATTGAGAGAGAGAGAGAGGGAGAGAGAGAGAGAGAGAGAGAGAGAGAGAGAGAGATAGAGAGAGATTGAAACTTAAGAGGAGGAGAAACCATATGAGATAGGGAAAGATCAATCGAGGGAGAGTCTATGATCGAATGTGTGTTGGTTATTGTAGTAGTTGTTGTTGTTGTGCATTGTGGTTTTGGTTTTTGTTGTCGATGGTGATGATGATTTGGGGAGAAAGAATCTCGAACAAACTGTAATTCGTCCAAGAAAGGAGATGAAGGGAGTTATCTCTCCTGCTGGAATCGACCATGGTGTCTGACCAAGCTAGACCCTAGTTTTTTAAAAAAAAACTGGAATTGAACCATAAAAATGTCCCTGGTTTCAATTTGGGTAAGGGGAATGCACATGCACGGGTCGTGCATGTGCAATCCACTGCTTTGGGCCGAGCCAAGGGCTTGGGCCAGGCTTGACACATGGGACAAGCTAGGCCAAGTGCCCTGGCCAGGGTTAGGTCAGACCTAACCCGATCCAACAAGAAACAAAATGAAAAAATAGAGGGAAGATAGCAGAGTTCGCATGTTGTTGTTCCGGGGTTTGTTAGGAGTTTTAGAGAACCTATAAAACATGAGAATTGATCCCGAATTGTATTATTGATTGTAGATTTACCTGTGAGTTCGGTTATAGACTGGGGGAATCTGGGAATTATAGGAATGAGAAATCAAGGTAAGTGGGACTCAATAACTAATATAATTTGTGTTATTTATTGTAGTATACCTAGTTTACATAGGTTATGGACTAGGATTGGGAGCACTGCACGATGATGAGAATAAAATGTAACGAATATCAGGGAATGAGCTGGATCATGCTAACCAAATAAGGAGTGGCTATGAGGTATTAAGGATTAGCCTTTTCCTTTTACCTTCGTATATTGTGGCTTAGTATTGATGTTCATATCTTACAGTGTGCAGAGACTCCGTTATTGTTAAATACACTCCAAAAATCACACATTGGCTAATGTGTGGATTTTGGGTAGTGGAATTCTTGCGTAAGTGAGAGATAACTGTTGTAAATGAATGATAATTGACGTCACACATGCAAGGGCTATGGGACTATGGTTTCACATTTGTTTATCTATTATTTTATTATTTATCATGCCTTGTTAGATATTGTTAGATTCATAATGTTATTCATATTCCTTGATTATTAGATAGACTCTTGATATTGCAATTGTGAGTCACTTTGAATAAGTTGGAGCGCTCACCCCTTATAAACATGTCTCAAGATCTTCTGATGTATGATATTGCCTTTTTTGTATATTATACTGTTTGAGATACATTTTTTACTAACACAGAGTTTGGGGTTGTTTTGTAAATCGAGGTTGATACTGGTTTTGGGCTCCGATTAGTAATTATTGAAAACGTTTTAATTTCGATGTGTTTTCAATTATTTATTCGACATATGATATATTGTATTGTGATTATTAGATATGAAGGATTGTTGTCCTATTAGTTTGACCGGTGTACCTGAGCTTAATTGTAAATAGCTCACTTGGCTAGATTAATTTTTTTAGTCCCGAGATTAAGTTTGAAACCCGTGTTTGAGTGCACGATTTGCTAATGCGGAGGACTATTTAATTGGTCTCCATCCTGATTAATTAATGTCACCTCTCCTCCACTTGTTAGTAATCCATTGTCTCGGGGATTGCCACATTACATTTTTACCCCTCTTTTGTAAAACAAAAACTTTAGTAACTGAACCCTGATTTGGTTCTCCACTTTTTCACCCTTCATGTTCATTCTCAGAGAGATCTCACACACCCCCCCCACACACACACACACAACTTTCATGTTCGTTCTCTGTGAGATCGAAGATTACTTTGCTAGGTAAAGTAATCTTGAAGGCCAGCTCATTAAACCCACTGATCTCATCGAGTACGCGAGGGATATTTGCACTGCACGCTTGGGGAATGAAGTAAAGTTGATTTCTATCTTGAATATCAAATAATATGACATTTAGGGAATTGTGTTATGGGTTATCATTGCAGGCCAGAGATTAAACAATTTTGAGTTGTTTTGATTTTTTTTTATCATAAACTTATTTTCAGCTGTAGATATGAAAATCTAAAGGGGTTAGGTGTCAAAATCTAGGCACTAATTGTTGGGTTTTATGGTTCATATGCAGCGAAAATTACAAACATTTTTTGACAAAAACCCCAACTGGATCCGAATCTAATTCCATTAAAAACATTTAAACCAAGAAAACTTAATCATACCTCGGTCGCAAAATACCTTTCTGAAGGTTGATCGATCTCTAAGGCGCTGGCAACGACGAACGTCTTCTACCAGCAGCCCACACACGAACGGCGGCCGAGATTCGAAGTGCTAGCTTTAAGAGAAAACCAAACCTTTTTGTTTCTCTCCAAAACGATCAAGAGCGTACCAGAAAACCCTAAGTCGTTTCTAAAACGAAAATAGAGTTTCGACCCTTAATCTTTTGGGCATATGTTCTAACTTAAAGCGTCTATTTATACAACCCTTGTAAATAGACGTTTAAGTAAATAACACATATACCCCTGCTTAAAGAAGTATAAGTGTAATACACCACAAGAACATTTCTGTCATGAATTTTATCATATAAAACTCATTTTTCTGAATCATCTTAAAATCTCGCAAAACCATTCTTAGTGTGCGACCCAGTAGGCTCATACAACGTTGGCAGTATACCAAGACACATTTTGGTATATAAGTCATAAGCGACCTCTAGTAAGACATTATGACTACTCAAGTTGTACGAATATCAAATTGATACAACCTAATCAATAGTGTATATAACATCCTTTTGTCACACGATATCCTTTTGATCAAACATAAGACATGGAGTTGTCATCCAATATGTTTAATCGTACTAGTCTCGATCTCTAGGTAGACTGAAAACATCCAAGTGACATTGATCAATATCAATTCACTTAGACTAGGCCTTTTAACAGTCTAACACATCGAGGGATCCACTGGATATCTCTCTTTATATGAGAGGGACAAATTCTATCTCGATTACACAACTTCATCACATTGCTCACACAATAACCAATCACAACCTTTATAATCGTCCGGTTAAAGACAACATTTGATTGTGTCAAATCATTGTGTTCCTAATGTTGAAGTCTCTGGTAATCTCAAGTCGGGGACCGAAAAATATACCTATCATGAGAAACAACTATGACTTAATCCATGTGATGTTCTCATAGCGGGTCGATCCAGTACTTTGTTCCCTAACAAGTACTCGTGATCTTGATTCGTATCCCTATACGTATAATCATCATATGATCATCAATCAAGACTCACACTAGCTTAATTCATTATAGTTCTCAGTATAATGATCGACTAGGGACATTTAGGATATTTTTGTAAATACCCATGGATCTTATTATAATGTAAACATGCAAATTAATTATAATAAACAACAAATGAAATTCTCTATTTTATTAACTAAAATTATTCATAAAGACAATTAATGGATTGACCTAGGGCACATTCCCCAACATCTCCCACTTGCACTAGGGCCAATCATATATGCATCTAATGCCTAATGATCTAACATGACCATCATGTTTTGCTTGTGGAAGAGCTTTTGTCAATGGGTCCCCAACGTTGTCTTCAGTAGGTACTCTGTAAATCTTCACGTCTCCCCTCTCAATAATTTCTCTGTTGAGATGAAAATGCCTGAGTATATGTTTGGATCTGTTGTGTGATCTAGGTTCCTTGGCCTGTGTTATTGCCCCGTTATTGTCACAATACAGATAAACCAGTTTAGCAATACTCGGAACCACATCTAGTTCAGAAATGAACTTTTTGATCAAATCGCCTCTTTCTTTGCATCGCATCGATATTTGCAATATACTAAACTTCTGTTGTAGAATCCACGATCTCTTGTTTCGGACTTTTCCACTTATCGCACCCCATTCAAAGTAAACACACATCCAGACTCTGATCTAAAATCATCTATATCAGTTTGAAAACTTGCATCTGTGTAACCATTTACAACTAGATCATTTTCAAAATCTCCATAGACCAAGAACACTTCCTTAGTCCTTCTTAAATATTTAAGAATGTTCTTTACTGCTATCCAGTGACTCTCACCAGGATCTGACTGATATCTGCTTGTAGTGCTCAAAGTATATGATACATCAGGTCGAGTGCATAGCATGACATACATGATAGATCCAATAGCTGATGCATTTGGAATCATTTTCATACGGTCTCGCTCATCATTTGTCATAGGACATTGAGTCTTGCTGAGACTTATGCCATGAGACATTGGCAACAATCCTCTTTTAGAGTCTTGCAAACTGAACCTATTCGGCTCCTTGTCTATGTAAGCACTCTGACTTAGACCGATTAGCCTCTTAGGTCTATCCCTATAGATCCTTATCCCTAGGATATAGGCTGCATCTCCTAAGTCTTTCATTGAAAAACACTTCCCTAACCAAGACTTGACATTCTACATTATTGGGATGTCATTTCCAATGAGTAATATATCATCAACATACAGTACCAGAAAAATAACTACACTCCCACTGACCTTCTTGTATACACAAGGCTCATTTTCGTTCTTAATAAAACCAAAATCCTTGATTGCATCATCAAAATGAAGATTCTAACTCCGAGAAGCTTGCTTTAATCCATAAATGGGTCTTTGAAGCTTGCATACCTTCCTAGAATTCTCAAGATGTACAAAACCTTCAGGTTGTGTCATATACACGTCCTCAAATAGCTTTCCGTTAATAAATTTTGTTTTTACATCCATTTGCCATATCTCAAAGTCATAATATGCAACAATGGCAATTAAAATTCTTATGGATTTAAGCATGGCTACTGGCGAATAAGTTTCATCATAATCAACACCTTAAGTCTGCTTGAAGACTTTTGCTACGAGTCTTGCTTTAAAAGTATGCATTTTGCCATCCATGTCAATTTTCTTCTTCAAAACCAATTTACATCCAATGGTCTTATCATCTTCAGGTAAATCAACCAAGTTCCTAACTTGGTTATCATACATGGATTGCATCTCATAGTTCATGGCACTTAGCCATTTATCTGAGTTTGGTCCGGACATAGCCTCCTGATAAGTGGTGGGCTCATTTTGATCCGTAAGCAACACATCACGACTATCAGTAATGAGAAATCCGAATCTCTCTTGCTCATGTCCTACTAGATTTACGTGGGCCTTGTGTCACTTGTGGAGGTTCAACTGGTTCAGAACGCTGTTGAACCTCCATTAGCGGTTCAGTGTTTATCTGTGAGTTTTGAACTTCTTAAAGATTTATTTCTCTCCCACTACTATTTTTTGAAATAAACTATTTTTTTATAAAGCACCATACCGAGCAACAAACATTTTGTTCTCAACGGGATTATAAAAGTAATATCCTTTTGTTTCCTTAAGATACCCCACAAATAAACACTTGTCAGATTTAGGTGCTAGTTTTTCTGAAACTTGTCACTTTACGTAAGCCTCACAACCCTGAATCATAAGGAATGATAAACTAGGTATCTTCCCGTACCATATCTCATATGGTATTTTATCAACCGCTTTAGAAGGAACTCGATTTAGAGTGAAATCTGCAGTTTGTAATGCATAACCCCAAAAGGATAATGAAAGATCTGCATGACTCATCATAAATCGAACCATATCTAATAAGGTTTGATTCTCCTTTCAGAAACTCCATTCCATTGTGGAGTCGATGGTGGAGTCAATTGGGAGACAATCCCACAATTTCTAAGATGATCATCAAATTCTTGGCTCAAATATTAACCACCTCGATCTGATCAAAATGTTTTGATAGTTTTACTAAGTTGATTCTGCACTTCATTTTGAAAAGTTCGAAACATCTCAAATGATTCAACTTTATGTTTCATAAGATATACATAACCATATCTGCTAAAATCATCAGTAAAACTCTAGCCATTGTGTTTATAGGACCACATACATCAGTATGTATTAGACCGAATAAATCACTTGCCCTTTCACTGTGTCCAGTAAAAGGACTTTGAGTCATCTTGCCTCATAAACAAGATACGCATGTTTCATATGTTTTTAAATCAAATGAATTTAGAAGTCCATCTTAATGGAGCTTCGTTATGCGTTTCTCATTTATGTGATCGAGACGACAATGCCAAAGATAGGTTTGATTTAAATCATTTGACTTAAATCTCTTTTTATTTATGTTAAAAACTGGAGTATCAGTGGACCTTTTCATGCTTAGAATATAAAGACCATCACACAAATCAACATTTGTATAAAATATGCCTTTACGAGAAATGGAACATCTATTATTTGCAATAATAAAATCAAAACCATCCATATGCAAACATGAAACAGAATGATGTTTCTACTCAAGGCAAGCACAAATTAACAATTATTTAATGTTAAAATAAGTCTACTAGGTAAGACTAAGTCATATGATCCAACTGCCAAGGCATCAACTCTTGCTCCATTTCCTATGCGGAGGATGACTTCTCCTTTCTTCAACTTTCTACTTCTGGTGAGTCCTTGTAGTGGTAGTCGCACTACCCTTTTTCTTCTTTAGATCTTCCAGACAGAGTTTGCGATTTCTAAACCAATGTCCAGGTGCATGGCAAAAATGACAATTTCCTTCCTTTTCTTTTGGGTGTTTTGAAGCAGGAACAAGCTGGTGCTTGACTTGTTCCACTGGCTTTGCGACAAGTGCAACAACAGCCTTGGCAACTTTAGCCTAGCCTTTGCCTTTCTTCTTCATTCCCTTTCCCTTTTGGACCATCAACACATTACTAGAGGGTTTCTTGATATTTTGTTCAGCAGTTTTTAGCATCAAATGCAACTCTGAAATTAATTTCTCCATATTATTCATATTGTAGTTCATCACAAATTGTGAGTAACTCTCCGATAATGAATTCAAGATCAAATCCGTAGCCAAATCTTAGCTTATGGGAAATCTGAGTCTATCAAGCTGGTCAACATAGCCCTTCATCTTCAGAACATAATGACTAACTGATGCACCCTCAGTCATCTTGCAAGAATGTAAGTTCTCGACTGTCTCAAACCATTCTTGCCTAGCTTGCTGTTGGAACATTTCCTTCAGCGTTTCCATGTCGTAGGCTTCCATTAGTTCCATGTCCTTTTGAAGTTTAGGAACCATAGTTGCCAGCATAATACATACAACATCAGTAGAATCGTTGACATGCCTATTATGCGCATCCTTCACAGCTTTCGTAGCATTGCCTGGTGGGTCCTTAGGGAATAGAGCATCCAGGACATACAACTCGCGTTCATGGTTGAGAACAATTCTCAAGTTTCTGAACCAGTCAAGAAAGTTAGTCCCAGATAGCTTATCCTTCTCAAGGATAGATCGCAGTGACAGGGGATTATTGTTACTTGAAGAGGCCATTGATCTACAATAAAGATTATGCAAAGTTTATTTTAGTATAGAGGAATTGACTCCCACTAAATTAACAACCCTCCTAAAACATACTATTTATTTAGGGGACTAAAATCCATATTTCACCTAATTCTATTACAGCTATGGCATGAAACACAGAACTAGATTATTTAGGTAGGTAACAGTTACTAATTACATCTTATGTAATTTTAGATACTTTTATGAGATACGGGACATCTTATGTCTTAGCATGTTTTTTTATCTCATCATGTGCCTAATGCTCAAAACTATTTTGATAGCTATATTAAGTCGGACCATTTTAAACATTTAGGTAACTCTTACCTAACTTGTCTCACCAAGATAGCACAATACACCCAGTTATGGTTGAAAGTATATTAGTGTGATCGAGGCCTTGACAAGTGTTTAAAATGGATGGCATGAGACTTAAAATTTAATAGAGGGATTTTATTCAGTTTTAATGATTTTTATGTAAACAATGAAATATCATATATTTTATTGATTTTTTTAATCACTAAAAAAATAGGAAGTTTTCTATACTGTTCACTAATAAAAGAATTTTCGTGTGCTAGGATTAGTTAGACGGCGGTCCCGCTGGCCGGCCAGCGGGCGGTGGTTCCGAAATTCAATTATGAAAATTAAAATTCGCTATAGAAATCATATTTTTCATTGATTTCATTATCCCAGATTTACCCCTTAATTTATCCAAAATTAAGTCAATTAAAATATTTTTAATTAACCCGAGCCCACATCTAACTAATCAACTTATCCTAATCCAATTAAGACTTAAGATATTTGAATCCTAGCATATCACTAATAACAAAATTTTTGATATTTATCTCATATCCAATAGGGATAACGAAACCGATTTTGCTAATATGTCCTAATCTAATTTGTTATCTATCTCTTATCAAATAAAGATTTCATAACATAATAGATATAACGAGATAAATAAATAATTTCGAAAAATAATTATTTGCAATTTTGATCATCATCCAAATAATCACAAACATGTAATTGAATCATGAACTAGTATCCCAATCGAACCTAATCATATTAGTTTCGAATTAATATTCAAACTTATACGATTTAAGAAAGTTAAATCAATGAAACCTAAATATGCATACTGAATTACATAGATTTCATCCATGCATCAATACACGAAAAATAAAGATTATACCTAATGGTGTCATGGATCACAGAACACGAAATTCCATTCATTAGAATTATTTGAATTAACCTAACATGGTTGTTAGCATGTACGAAACTGATTTCAATTAAATCACAAATATATGTATCATATATACAAAACATGATAATAAATCTCACAAAAAACTTATGTATATCATATATACATCAACTATTAATATGCTTTCAATTATATATCAGAAGAAAATATGCTATGAATATAATGGAATTGAACTCAAAGGCTCTGATACCACTGTTGGATTTTGGGGTTCATACGCAGCGGAAATTACAAAACAATTTTGACAAAAGCCACAACAGGATCTGAATCTAATTCCATTAAAAACATTTAAACTAAGAAAACTTAATCATACCTCGGTCGCAAAATACCTTTCTGAAGGTTGATCGATCTCTAAGGCGCTGCCAACGACGAACGCTCTCTACCAGCAGTCCACACACGAACGACGGCTGAGATTCGAAGTTCTAGCTTCAAGAGAAAACCAAACCTTTTTGTTTCTCTCCAAAACGATCCAAAGCGTACCAAAAAACCCTAAGTCGTTTCAAAAACGAAAATAGAGTTTCGGCCCTTAATCTTTCGTGCATGTGTTCTAACTTAAAACGTCTATTTATACAACCCTTGTATATAGATGGTTAAGTAAATTACACATATACCCCTACTTAAAGAAGTATAAGTGTAATACACCACAAGGAAGTTTCTGTCATGAGTTTTATCATATAAAACTCATTTTTCTGAATCATCTTAAAATCTCGCAAAACCATTCTTAGTGTGCGACCCAATAGGTTCATACAACGTTGGCAGTGTACCAAGACACATTTCGGTATACAAGTCATTAGCGGCCTCTAGCAAGACATTATGACTACCTAAGTTGTATAAATATCAAATCGATACAACCTAATCAATAGTGTATATAACATCCTTTTGTCACACAATATCCTTTTGATCAAACATAAGGCATGGAATTGTCATCCAACATGTTCAATCGTACTAGTCTCAATCTCTAGGTAGACTGAAAACATCCAAGTGACATTGATCAATATTAATTCACTTAGACTAGGCCTTTTAATGAGCCTAACACATCGAGGATCCCTTTGGATATCTCTCTATATATGAGAGGGACAAATTCTATCTCGATTACACAACTTCATCATATTGCTCACACAGTAACCAGTCACAACCTTTATAATCATTCGGTTAAAGACAACGTTTGATTGTGTCAAATAACTGTATTCTTAATGTTGAAGTCTCTGGTAATCTCAAGTCAGAGGACTGAAAAATATACCTACCATGAGAAACAACTATGACTCAATCCATGTGATGTTCTCATAGCAGGCCGATCCAGTACTTTGTTCCCTAACAAGTACTCGTGATCTTGATTCGTATCCTTATACGTATAATCATCATATGATCATCAATCAAGACTTACACTAGTCTTAATTCATTATAGTTCCCAGTATAATGATCGACTAGGGACATTTAGGATATTTTTGTAAATACCCATGGATCTTATTATAATGTAAACATGCAAATTAATTATAATAAACAGCAAATGAAATCCTCTATTTTATTAACTAAAAGTATTCATAAAGACAATTAATGGATCGACTTAGGGCACATTTAGTAGGTTTCATTTTATGTATAAAATTTGTTCTGACTAGACTACTTGAAACAATTGGAGTTAATATGAAACAAAAAACACTACCTACAATAATTGATTTGAGTGGTAAAAAAACTTGATTCCCTTTTAAGTGAAGTCTTGATTTCAAGTTTTGTAAATAGAACAAACTAAGGTTAAGAGGGTCATCACTTCAGGAGTTTAACAATGTCCAAACTTGAACGAGTTAGCACGGATGATGTCACGAATGCTACATTTGAAATCCAAGAAAAAAAAAACAAATACCACCAATTAAATACCAAATATATATATATATATATATATATATATATATGTAAAAAAATATCTAAGGTTGAGTTCATTTGAAGTTTTGTATTTTGTCATATTCTCTTAAAAGATCATCTTATAAGGTCTTGTGGTTCTTGAACTATCTATAATGATAAAATTTGACTCAAGCGAACACAAACAAATAGAAGCCTTTACATATAGGACAAGAAAGTGGAAATTAATTTATGCAGGAAAAAAGGTAGCTTTTTGTATGATTGAAATGGTGAGATAGGGGTTTCTTTGTGTTGCTTTGAAGAAAAGATTATATAAAGGAAAGATCAATTAAATTGAGGAGTTATCTTTTGAAAAGTATAGTAAGGAAAGGTTAAAGCAAAGTCAGGTAGGAGTGGTTGGCTTTTGTTTTCATTCCATATAAGCCTGATCAGATTCATCTAATGACATAAAAAGGTAGTTCCATAATATCATTTTTTATGGTGCTCACCCCCTTAAAAGTGGTAGCAACAAAATCATTGGAAAACCAACCTAAAAAAAGAACAAAAGAGTGCCATCTTATTATGTCTTGTTTTGATAATTGAAGAAGCAGAACTTCTAGTTAATATACAATATTTATTAGTGATTGATTGAGTTTATTAAGTTTACTAAGTATTACCTCAATATAGTTGTTATAACATACTAGCTACGAAGCCAAACTTTCCAACATTCATATTAATTGTTGCTATTGTTAAATGCTCCTTTAGTACAATTGTTTGGATTAATCAAAACCAACTTTTTATATTTGTGATAAGTGAGTGTATTAATTATCGCTTCTATTGATTAACAATTATATTTTACATATATAGATTCAATAATGGTTGATCGAAGAGTAACTTTGGTGTGCTATATGAATGGTGTCATGGTTGATGAACCATCAAAGATCTCGTACACGAAACCGCCTATTCGACACCTCAAATCGAAGATGGGTTTAGGGTACGAGGAACTTGTGAGTTTTATCTATAACTCATTGGAGATAGACAATGAAAAAATGATATTAAATATGACATATCGATATCCCGTGTACATTGGAACTGGAATGTACAACTATCTCCCTTTGCGAATAGTTGATGAGTCGACTCTGAAAGATGTTTGGGAGATTGTGGCAGAATTTCCACCACCAAATTGCATGGAGCTATTTTTAGATTTAGTTCCGAGGCAGTCATATACTAGTTCCAATTGTAATATAGTGGTAAGTGGAGAAGGACCTAGTACTCAACCAATTTTTGAACATCATCATTGTGCATCTCCTTTGATGACTGCAAATCCCAAAATGGACGAGGACGCTCGTTCCTGTGATGATATGAATACTGAGGAAGATGATGACTATTGTCGTAGTGACAGAGATACTAGTGAAGAAAGTAGCGATGATGATGTAGATGATGCAGGGGATGCTCATCATGTTGATGATGGCATGATTCGATATACATTAAATCGAGTCATAGCCGATGATGGCTCATTATCTTGTCTTCCGATTTCGAACGAAGTAGGGAACAATGATTTTTTCGATCAAGAGGCTGCTGGAATTGATGGTGCGCGCACGTGGGTGTAGGTGAATTTGTCGTACTTTCATCTGTATTTATGGAATTGAGTAGTGAGGTCATGCAACCCATCCATGAGAATGCAATGATCCCTTCTAGGTCTTTATGGAATGAGGCATCAGAATTTCGTGTAGGCATGCGGTTCCTTTCTAAAGTAGATATCCAACATGTCGTGAAATTATATAGCATCAAAGGACACAGGCGATTTGTGGTAACTCATTCTACACCAAATGTATGGATTGTCCGTTGTAAGAAATATTTAGATGGATGTGCTTGGAGGTTGCGGTGTTTGAGAATAAAAGCACATGGAATGTTTGAGATCAGTAAATATACAGGACCACATACATGTATCTATGCGAAAATGTCCAAAGATCATGCTCATTTGGACTCCACCGTTATATGCCGTGAGATAGAAAATGTGGTGAGAAGAGATCCATCCATCTCAGTTCTAGTTTTTCATCAGATTATCGAAGACAAATTCAGTTATGACGTTCATTATAAGAAAGTTTGGTTAGGGAAGAAGAAAGCAATTGCTAAAGTCTTTGGAGATTGGGAAGAATCATATAAAATGTTGCCGCGGTGGATGGCCGCTCTTCAAGAAAGCAATCCAGGGACACATGTCGATTGGAGGCATGGCGAGCCTAATGCCAACAATGAGGTTGTATTCAAATGGGTTTTTTGGGCATTCACACATTCTATTGCAGGCTTTAGACATCGCAAACCAATTATACAAATTGATGGCACATTCTTGTATGGAAAATACAAACAAAAACTCTTAATAGCCACTGTTGTTGATAGTAATAGTCATATATTTCCATTAGCGTTTGCCATTATTGATGAGGAAAGTCAAGACAGCTGGGGATGGTTTATGGCTTGTTTGCGACATCATGCGACTGATAGAGATGGTATATGTGTCATTTCTGATTGACACCCTGGTATATTGTTGGCAATGAATAATCCTCTAAATGGATGGACCCATGAAAAAGCTCAACACGGATTTTTCCTTCAACACATTTGCAGTAATTTCAACATGAGATTTGGGACCAAAGAATTAAAGGATATGGTGTACTTAGCCGGTTCACAACATCAACCGCGGAAATTTAAGGCATACATGAAAGAACTTCAACAAATGAATGCGGAATGTATTGCGTGGTTTCATGTCTCGTCGTGGAGCTATTGCTGAGGCATTGGTAAGTACAATTTTATTTTTTTCAGTCATGAAGTCTTTCAAATAGTTGTTTTCATTTTACTTTCGCATACAACTTCATAAATATTTTATACGTAGGCACATGGAATGACATTAATTCATCAGTTGACATTGGGTGATGATGTGTCTATTGCACGTATTAGAGATGTAGCTGCATCGACTTTGACTGCAGTACATACAGATTATCGCATGCATAATATGCCCACTTCATTTGAAGCTTCTCATCAATCTTCTCATGATGATACACGTTCGAGGCATGACACTCCAGTGTATACTCCATCAGTGCCTCTCAATGAGCTTGAGACTCCACATACTTCATCAGTTCCTCCCAACATGGCATTCGAGGCCACGGAAGCCTTTCCATTTGACAGGGCACCTACATCTTCGCGCCATTTTAATGCAAGTCCAATAATGATGAATTTCTCTGGGAGTACAATTACTCATGATGGTGGAATGCGTGATATCGATGATATTCAAAGAGAAGATGCTCGAAATCCTGCTGATGCGGGCCATTCGGATGTCCCATTAGCTTTAAACCGTAATGTATGAGTCGTAAAGAGAACACGTTGTGGGACTGGAAGTCATTATTTGGGGTCAGACTAGGACTTTTTCTTAACTATAATAAGTCATTTTCTTCCTTTTCATATTTGCTTTGTAGTTGATCACCTAGCAACTTCCTCATTTATAGCAATTCAAACTGCAAGTTCTTCATTTTTGATGGGTTTTAACTAATTTTTTGTTGATGTGTTGAAGCTCAAAAATTGAAACTTTGTGTATGATATTATTGGAAACAACAGCTGCATTTTGCCTTGCACTCCCATATTTACTAATTGTCTATGTTTTCTACCTTCAAAGCATTTGAAAGCTTCCTTGTTGAGATGGAGGAGAATTTAGTTACCATAGCCAGCACAATATATTCAGATAGATCAAAGTAGGAAGCATTAAAACCTACAGCTGATCTACATCGCAAAGCCTTCAGAAGTGATTGGAAGTTCTTATACTTCTCTAGTCGTTTTCCGCATTGAGTTTTTAGTGCTCATGAAGCGCAACCTACTAGGCAACAAGACACGCAGTGGACTCGAACACTACCAGGTGGGCATTTATAACTTCTAGACTCCTTAATGGCTTCATTGTTCTATAGAATTCCAATCATGCGAGGCAAAGTTTTCTGTGCTACAGCAGATTACAGTGCACTTCAAATAGATTTTCTTGGTTTAGGCAATTAGTGTAATCCATTTATTTTCCTGCATGGACTACACTTTTTTCAATAAACAAGGTGAAATCAAACAACCAGATGTAGTAATCTTCTATCTAATATTGTTAGAAATGACACCATCTCAGGACATCCCTTCATTACATGGAAATACAAAAGCAAAACTCAGGTGTGAAATTTGATTTCCAAACTTCAGTTACTATCAAATAAAATAAATAAGGAGATATTGAACATCGCTGCAAATTGGCAATATCAAAAATTAAATCTTTTTCAACTAAAACTTTCAATTCATAGTCAAAATGAACAAAGAAGGCCAAAATCAACAATAATGTGGCAAAGAAGGCCAACCTTTGAAGCTCCATTGGAAAGCTTTGAATGAGGTATTCTCTGCCAACATTTAAAAAAAAAAAACTTCACCCGGAAAACATGACTTCAAGTCACGTTTTCCAGTGACTAAACCAAACCACTAAGGTGGCGGGTGATGCAGTGACGTGGCGAGAAGTGTGTAATTTTTTAAAATGTTTTGGTGGGTGTGTTGGGTTGATAAATTTTATCCCTAAATGCACTAATCAAGCAAAAAATCTCAATTATAGAAGTAGTAACTAGGATTAATATAAAGGGCCAAATTACCCCAGTAGATGTTCTAGGTGATAATCTAAGTTATTTTTTTATTGGCATATTATGATTAATATTTGTTTTAGATTAGGCATGATTTTCATTGAGTGTTAATGTCAGCCCCCTCATTATTAAGACGACTGATCAACTTAGATTATCTTAATCCCATGATAATCTAGTCAGCCTAATTCATTCTTTCAACATTAACCTTAAAATAATATTTATTTCAACCTTAATAATACTCCAAATTGTAATTTATCCGCATTGAAACTCATTTCATAATTTTTTTAATTAGAGAAAATTGGGAAATCATTCAGATTATTCTTCATATTTTGTAAAAAATTTGGCAGAACATTCACCAAAAGTACCATGCCGAAAAAATTTCACCAAATAGACAACAGAATGGGGAAATGCCTTGAAGGACTCACAATTTCCTGCGATTTATAATTATATCAAAATCAGATTTGTTAACTAACTTAGAGTCTCTGATAGCTTAATCACAACTTAACTATCCCAAACGGACTAAAAATGAAATGTAAACTTTTCAACATATTTTAAACTAGCTTAATAGACTCTCATAACCATTCAACAAAGTTTTACGTACACTTTAAGAATCCTAAAATATATATATATATATATATATAAACAATTTTATATATATATATATAAACAATTTAAAACAAGAATGTACTTTAAATTGAAAATAATCACCACGATCTTCGAGTCTTGTCCATTCATCCCTTCTTTTCATATGAAATTTAACATCATAAAAAATAACTCGAAGATATTAAGTAAGAAAATCCCTATATTGATCTGTGCTCCTGCAATTGTTAGTCTGATACATGGAGACATGTAATTGCATTTCCAAATAAACAATAAGATATATGCGTCAACATGACATGCAATCCACTCTGTCACTGTCTCTTAACTATAATCAAACGTCGACTTCCAAAAATAGTACGGATATAGTATTAAGAGATCATGAAATACAAAGATAACTTGTCGGCATTAGACTCCGCTAGTCTCACTAGACAGCATAAAGGTAGGATTGAAATCTAGTTTCAATCACACCATACTCCGAAATAAGCTTATCCCCCTTACTTACTCTATGTTTTAATGACCAAGAATGATAAAATGCAATGCAGACTATGATAGAATTACAGGTATAAAGACAAATTCCTTAGATAGTAAAGATCATTGTAGAGTTTACTTACAACCAAACCAATTTTAAACATAATTTTCAGGGTTCCTGGAGTGTCGAATCACCTTGAGAATTGATCCAATAACTTCCCTACATACCCATTTATATTATGAGTCAAACTTCAAGTAAAACCAAATCACGAAACCTAATGAAAACTGCGGCCAAAGTAAGCTTGAGAACAGTTTCCAAAAATATTAATTTATATAACTATTTCAATTGGCTTTCAACTAGCCAACTTATGATAACTTTTTAACCTTGAAAACCTCAATATTTGTCATGATAACCTAAAAGGAACTTGTAGTACTCATGTCCTACTTTCTACTTTCCATAGACTCCCAAAACACTCAAATCATATCATCGATGGAGGAGTTATGAATTTTCCAATATGGTCTGTCTACTTGGCAAACTTTATTTATTTTGAACTGAAAAACTTCTCCAAATCAATATTTTCACAATTAAATCTTCAAAACTCGATAACAAACACTACGAAACCACTCGATACCAACATAAAAATATTTTCACAGCCCGTGGAGTCAAACTGGATCAAAACCAATAATTAATTCATTCAGAAACCCAATGTAAATTAATATCAACAATAAAAACATCTCAAAAATAGTTATCAATTGAACCGCATTAGTTCGATTCATAAAAATCTTAACCCATGTCAGTGGAACTCATCCCAAATCGATCCAAAACAACTCAATATATCATTCTCAACAATCCCTACCAATTTCTATCAAAAAAGAAATTGAAAATTTGCAAAAATTCAAATTGAATTGAGGAAAATGCCCTTACTTAAGAATTTATCAAATTGCGAGCCGAATACCTTGTTTCTACTACAGAAACTTGGCTAGAACTGATCGTCTTGCAATGCTCTACAGTTTTGCAAAAAGAAACTAGGCGAAAATCGGGCGTTGGGAAATTGCAAAGCGAATGACCGAGTTTAGAGGGTTACGGAACGAAATATTTTTGTTCTCTGTTGAAATCAAATGAATGTTTTTTGTTTTGATTTGATTTTCCATATATATTTATATATAAACCCTCAACTACTTGTCGGCAGCTTAATTTCTTTTCATTTATAAATTCTCGAAATCCCCATTTTGACGTGTTTTGGCTTTTGGCGCTCCTTTTGGATATGTTTTTTTACCAAATTAAGCCAACCTCTTAACAAAACACTTGTACTCTATAAAACTTCCATAACACTGGTTTTGGCGACACTAAAACTCTAAAAATCTTAACATTGTCCACGACATACTGAACATTTATAGACCAATTCTCTAGCCATACTAACCAAACTTACATCAATTTAGACTTAATCTCAACCTCGACCACTACCAATTGACACAAAGCTTGAGGTAAGGTCTTGCACCAACTTCATTCTCATCTTTCAATACCACTTATCCCAACTTGCACACAAACCAAGGCAAAAATCTTCATATGAGGATTAACAATTGATCAATTAGTTTTCGAGCAACTAGTAATTTTTATGTCACTTGTGCCTTCAAACACACTTACAACCCCTAATATGAAAAACTGAGGATACACCTCAACGCACCTCGACTTCTCGACAAAATACCATATAATAAACACATTAGGCATTCATCAACGAAAAATTATATTTTACCTTATGATCTCTGGTTTCTAGTGCATGGGTCCCACCTCGGATACCTAAACTCCAATTAAAATCTAAAAAAACATAATTAGCATCCTACTCAAGTTTACAAAATTCAGAGATGTCATAATCTTCCCAACTAATTAAGAATTTTTTCCTCGAAATTTAAACTTACAAGTTACTAAACTAAAAGAGATATGAGAAAACGATCCTTCATATACAACTCTTTTAATCCAAACCTGTAAACTATTTCCAAGGTGAACTGTTAAGTGGACTCAATCACTTTTGTTGTAATTAACAACTCAGTGATAAAGATCATAACCACTTCAACTTTTTATTTCCAACATTTTGGTTTAATGAAAGTTATAACTTTTCTGGCAACGTGGCATTTTGTGAATTTTTGACGAGTTAAAGGATCAACTTTGAGGAATATCTAATAACCATTACTATATTACGCATTTCACATCTTGAATCTCATTTAAACATTAAAAATAGCAAGATCTAGCCTATCTTGCTTTTCACAACACCATTTTCATTTTTAATTAAATGTTATCCACAAACCATTGATAATTCTTTCTATATCCATCCAAACCCTGGTACACATCCCAGTTTACTTTCTCATCACTAATAGTTGCTTATTAAAATTGTTGGCTGACCAATTCTTAGACTAATCATATGTCTAATATATAAGTGATGTACATAATATTTGAGCACAACATTAAATACAAAGTAGAGTTGTAGTGGTAAGTGTCATTATTATATTTTAGGTTATAGTGGTAAGTGTCATTACTTAATTTGATTAGAAGTGAGTATTGGATATTTTGAGTCTCATAACACAATCGCTTGTGTTGATGTTTAATAGCTATTCCAAGCTATTATTAGACCACTTCCCCAATACCTTAACTTCTTACAAGTTGATCTTATCACTACAATTTTCATTTTCAAGTTCGAAGTTTTTATCGATCTTTGTTCTATAACAATACCTAATCTGGTGTTAATAAAGATTACTTCTAACTTGTACATTTCCATTTGGTTTGTTAGTCTTTTATTCTACTCATAGAACCAGTATACTCAACGTCACTTATGGATAAGTAACCTGAGTAATAAACAATCAAGATTTTTAGTACTTCTGTTTAGAAGTCATTCGAGTATTTTTAACTGTGGTTCAGTTCAAGTTTTCGCTTTGAGTTTTATTTTGGAAATGGGACAATACTTTGCTTTAAAGTATTTTATTTTCGTAGAAACCACTTAAACATCTTGACTGATTCAATCACAATTCCATTGTGA
The DNA here is from genome assembly GCA_039657365.1 of Stephania yunnanensis. NCBI lineage: Eukaryota > Viridiplantae > Streptophyta > Magnoliopsida > Ranunculales > Menispermaceae > Stephania > Stephania yunnanensis. Next base: position 28,123,137 of record CM077580.1, read on the forward strand.
TTTTCTAATCAAATTCAGTTTATCTAATCAATTTCTATTTTTGAAACCATGTGTTTTTGTTTTCTTACTTGAGAGTATTTTAACATTTTCTTGAGCGTTTTATAGTTGTAATAGTTTGATACTTTCGATTTCCAAGAAATCCATGTTTAGTACTTACGTACCTGAATCATTTGGACTTCCCTTTTCAACTAGTTTCCTATTGGTTTCATAGCAGATACTTTCATCAGTTATATTAGTACCGAACTACTTACAACACCTTTGTGAATTTAGACTTCCCGAGTCTATTTCACTTCTAATTACGTTCAGTTTCAATTCATAAGTATATTCTCTCTTTTAATTATCCGTTTCTAATATTACTAGTCGTATTTTACGAGTTAAGTATCGAACGGACAATGATAATAAACTTTCTATCACATATCTAGCAATAATATATACATACAACACGGATATAAATAATAATTCAAATACCCACAGCTCACGGTCACTTCCCAACTAATCGCGTTCAACCACTCTTTGGTTTTCAACCAAATTTTATCCTCAATTGAGCCAAACCTAGGCTCTGATACTAAGTTTGTCAGCCCCTCGTCATTAAGACGATTGACCGTAATCCCCTAATAATCTAGGCAACCTAATTCATTCTTTCAACTTTAACCTTAAAATAATATTTATTTCAACCTTAATAATGCTCCAAATTGTTATTTATCCTCATTAAAACTCAATTCATGATTTGTTTTATTGGGGCAAATTGGGAAATCATTCAGATTATTCTTCGTATTTTGTAAAAATCTCGGCATCATTTTCCTAAAAAATGGTATGTTGGAAAACTCTCACCTAATAGACAGCAGAATAAGGAGATACCTAAAAGGACTCACAACTCTCTGCAATTCATAATATATATCGAAATCAAATTTATTAACTAACTTAAAGTCTCTGACAGCTTAATCGTAACTTACTATCCCAAATAGACAAAAAATGAAACATAAACCTTTCAACATATTTTAAACTAGCTGAGGAGACTCTCCTAACCATTCAACGAGATTTTACATCCTACACTCACCCTAAGAATCCCAAAACAACGTATATATATAAACAATTTAAAACAAGAATGTACTTTAGATTGAAAATAATCACCACAATATTCAAGTCTTGTACATTCGTCCATTTTCTTCATATAGAATCTAACATCATCAAAAACAACTCGAAGATGTCAGGTAAGTAAATTTCTACATTGATTTATACTCCTGCAATTGTCAGTCTGACACATGGAGACAAGTAATTGCATTTCTAAATAAACAATAAGATATATACATCAACATGACACGCAATCCACTCTGTCACTGTCTCATAACTATAATCAGACGCCGACTTTCAAAAATAGTACAAAGACAGTTTTAAGAGATCATGATATACAGAGATAACTTGTCGGCATTAGACTTCGTTGGTCTCACTATATGGCATAAAGGAAGGACTGAAACCTAATTTCAATCAAGCTAGACTGCGAAACGAGTTTATCCCCACTCACTCTATGTATGAATGACCAAGAATATTAAAATATGATGTATATTATGATATAATTACAGGTACAAAGATAAGTTCTTTAGATATTAAAGATCATTGTAGGGTTTACTTACAACGAAACCAATTTTGAACATAATTTTTTAGGCTCCCAAAGCGTTGGATCACCTTGAAAATAGATCCAATAGCTTTCCTGCATACCCAGTTATATTATGGGTCAAGGTTCAAGTGAAACCAAATCACAAAACCCAACAAAAAATACTGGTAAAGTACGTTTGAGAATAGTTTGCAAAAATATTAATTTGTATAACTGTTTCAACTGGCTTTCAACTAGCCAACTTGAGGTAACTTTTTAACCTTGAAAACCTTAATATTTGTCATGATAACCTAAAAGGGACTCGTAGTACTCTTGTCCTACTTTCTATAGGCTCTCATGATACTTAAATCAGATCACCGACGAAGAAGTTATGAATTTTTCAATATAGCCTGTCAACTAGGCAAACTTTATTTATTTTGAACTGAAAAATTTCTCCAAATCAATATTTTCGCAATTAAATCTTCAAGACTCGACAACAAACACTATGAAACCACTCAATTACCAACATAAAAATATTTCCTAGCTTATGGAGTAAAATTAGATAAAAAATAATAATCAATTCATCTATAATCCCATTGTAAATCAATATCAACTATAAAAACATCTCAAACATAGTTATCAATTGAATCGCATTAGTTCAATTCCCTAACCCACGCCAGTGGAACTTATCCCAAATTGATCCAAATCAACTCAATAAATCAATTCTCAATAATCCCTACCAATTCCTATCAAAACCCCACAAAAAATTGAAAAACCACAATTCAAATTGAATTGAAGAAAATTCCCTGAATCGAGAATTTATCGAATTGTGAGCCGAATATCTAGTTTTCACGGCAGAAATTTTGCTAGAATTGACCATCTCGCGATGCTCTACACTTTTGCGAAAAGAAATTGTCAGACATTACCTAATTAGGGCATCTGACCGGCCTATATTACCTTAATCATTTAATAATCTAACAGTTTTAACCTCTTCATCAATAAACAATTAAGATTAAAATATTGTAATCATCAATTATAAAGTATTATCAATCACAAAAGATTCTAAACTAAATCTTAAACCTTAAAGTATGTTTAAATGAATTCAATAATCCTCAAAGTTCATTTAAATTGATCGCATTATTCTCAAAATTTCGTAAAATATTTTCGACTGCACCTCCTCTATTTTTAAACCTACATCGAAAATTTTGACCTTCAAGAATCTTCAACAAAACCTACTCAACTTTGGTGAAAATGTCGAAGGACTCGCAATCCACCCATAACAATATATATTTCATCAACTAAATTATATATTCATTCTAACTTGATTTAAAGTATCAAAGTTCTTAAACTAGCATTACATTAGTTCCAAAATAATCTCAATTCTTCCCAAAACCGATCCAACCATTCCAAAATAGATCCTAATCACACTCAAACCCAAAAACTCATTCATATAATATATTATATTCAAAAATAATACATACAAAAATAAAAGAACTAAGCAAGTCACATAAATTCGGAAAGCTTTCCCTTTCCCTTGTCGCTGCTAGAACCTGTCTTTATCTAATTATAAAAACTCAATAATGTCATATAAGTAAATCCCACACTATCCAAGAAACATGTAATAATCAAATGCATAATAATCCAAGAGATTAAACGAAGAATACAATCTAAGGAGTTTAAATACAACTGTGAATCATCCCATTTTTGTTATCCGGCCATAATCAGATAACGTTCTCTGAAAATGGTAAGTAAACAATAATAAAGACTCATGCTTGGGGAGTATAATCAAACGATTCTCATTCCTCAACACTATAGAAGTATGATTTAGTTCAACGTGATCTCATGATAACCACGTGATTTGAGGTATCAGTGCACCAGCCCTCAAGCATAATATAGTGTGATATAACCATGGTATAGTCTACACTATAAGGAGACTTATAATGCCATAACATCCCAAATTGTATATGCATGTACAATAAAAATGCAATATCAAGGATCAATGCAATTTATAAGAAATTATAATCATACAATGTAAAGGTTACTATGGATTTACTTAACCTTACAAATGCAATATCGTAACTCCCTTGCACTCTAAGTTGGAAAACTAGTCCACGTGGGGCTCCAATCAGGGTCCTACAATTTATTAATACATCATGTAAGCTTCCACAGTAACTTCAATATTTTTCCAGTTTTTTGCAATTTAATTGACTCAATCACATCTCGAAACCCCTAAAATATTTCTAAAATAAATTATTCGATGCTCGGATTTCATTTTTGACTCAAGATTATTGTTCGGCATCGAGAATTACGTTATCTAGGCTTAAATATCAATTTTTCAATTTTTTTATATAATTATCAATCATATTCGATCCGAAAACCCCAAAATCCCTCCAAATCAACTCTTTGGATATTCATTTCTTAATTTTGACGTCAAATTGGGATTTGAAATCGAAAATTAACCTAGACTAGGCTTTAAAACAATTTTTCAAATTTCGGATATTTTTGGATATCATAACATGCATTGCGAGGAAAATATCCGATATAGCCTCAATAAAATCTTAAAATGCTCATTTTTCGTAAAAACCCTCAATTTTTATCAATTTATCAAAAAAATCCCATTTTTCATCATTTCTCTAATTTCCAGGGATTTATTTTAATTTTTTCTATTTTAAAAATACATTTTTTAAAAAATTAACTCTCTGTTTCGATCTCCCCCTCTATAATTTTTTTTTTCAATTTTTTTTTTTCGTTTGGGGTCTGGGCATGATTCACCTTTGCACGACCCTTGGGTCGTCTCCTTCCTCGGATCTTCTTCCCCTCTCCTCCTCCCTCAACGTTTAACAGTGAACTGTTTTGTTTTTGTTTTTGTTTTTGTTTTTTTTTTATAAAAATCGATCCTCACCTCCTCCTTTCTCCCTCACAGTCTCAATCACATCCTCGTCATCTCTTAAATCCGAAATCATCAAAGACCAGTCCCCTATTTCAATCAACAATCCTTAAAATCAAAGATTTGATTTCCATAAGCCTTACCTCAACGCCATCACACTCCTCAGTCACGGTCTTCAATCTTTCTAAAAAAAAAATGATTTCACAGTGACAAAGAGAGAGAGAGAGAGAGAGAGAGAGAGAGAGAGAGAGAGAGAGAGAGAGAGAGAGAAGATAAAAACAGTGATGGTGATGAGACGAAGAAGATGAGAAGAGATGATGAACGTCACAGTGAAGGAGGTTTTGGTTATATGGGTCAAATGGCTGTTTTACCCCTCTATTATTATCCTTCCACATGTAAATCAAATGCCCTTTTGGGTAATTTGGCCATTTCTTGTTACTTTCATATTTATCTCTTCAATTTTTGTCTAAACTAAACCCCGAAAAATACCCCAATTTCGCCAAAAGTTAAAGAATTCACCAAAGTGCTCCAAAACTTTTAAATACCTGGTATCGCAGGCAAATCGAGTTGTGGGTCCCACGTCGGCTCGTTAAGTCCGTTTAAAATTTTGAATCATAGAAATTCAAAATTTTAAACTTAATTACAGTTATTTTTCGCGAAATCCGAAACGAAAGTTAGGTAAACGTTTGAACTATATCGGCACTCATTTCAACACGTATCTCGAGATAATACTTTGAAATTATCAAAATTAGAAAAAATTCTCCAACGCACTCTGAAACTTACGAACATTGCGTATACACTCCACTTAACCCTATTTCGCGTCGAAATAGTGTATAATACATCAAATAGGCACTCGGCACATAAAAATAATATTAAATTTTATGATCTCCGATCCGTAACGCGTTGGTCCCACCTCGATACCTAAATCTCAAATTAAATCCGAAAATACTTAATTTGTTGTCTAATTATGTTTATAAAATTCTCGGATGTCACAGGAACCGGACGATAATAGAACGTGGGAGATTGCAGAGCGAATGACCAAGTTGAGAGGGTTAGGGAATGAAATATTTTTCATTCTCTTTTGAAATCGAACGAATTTTTTTTTATTTTGATTTGATTTTTATATATTTATATATAAATGCTCAGCTGCTGACAAGCAGCTTAATTTATTTTTATTTATTAATTCTCGAAATCCTTATTTTGGCATGTTTTGGCTTTCAGTGCTCATTTTAAATTTGATTTTTCACCAAATTAAGCCGACCCTCTTGACAAAACAGTCCTACTCCATAAAATGTCCATAACATTGATTTTAGTCACACCAAAACCTCAAAAATCTTAACTTTGTCTACGACATGCTAAACCTTTATAGACCAATTCTCTAGCCATATTGAACCAAACTTACACTAACTTGGACCCAATCTCAACCTCGACTACTCTCAACTAACACAAAGCTCGAGATAAGGTCTTGCACTAACTTTATTCTAATCTTATAATACCACTGATCCCGACTTACACGCAAACCGAAGCAAAATCTTCATTTAAGGATTAACACTTGATTAATTAGTTTTCGAGCAACTAATAATTTTTATGTCACTTGTGGCCTTCAGACACACTTACAACCTCGAGTATGAAAAACTGAGGATACGCCTCAACATACCTCGACTTCTCGAGAAAATATCATATAATACACACATTAGGCATTCATTAACGAGAAAATAATATTTTACCTTATGATCTTCGGTCTGTAATGCATAGGTCTTACTTCGGATACCTAAACTCCAATTAAAATCCAAAAAATACTTAATTAGCATCCTAATCAATTTTACAAAATTCTCGGATGTCACGGTTAATGCTATCGTATTTCTATTTTAATGCATTTTATCCAATAGGTTGATTTACAATGATAAGGATATCACTATTTTCATTGAATATAGAAAAATCGATGGTTTGCTAAAGACTATAAACCTATTATGAATTAGGATTTAATGATTCTACGATTCCATGTGATATAATTATAACTAAGTTATGAGGTAATGTAATGTTCAAGTGTTTGAATGCAATCAAAGTATATTACATTGTTTAGTAGGGGGTTTGTTTAGATATTCTTATTATATTGAATTTGAATTTCATTCAATTAAGTTTGTATTGAATTGTTTGAATTAGTTTAGTTAGTTTTGTTGGGTTTTAAGGGTTCATACGCACTGGAAAATTCAAAACAAAATTTGAAAAACCCCAACAAGATCGAAAATAAGTTCCATTAAACTAAATCTACAAAATTAAATCATACCTTATTCCGTGATTTCCTTTTGATTGTTCGATTTTCAAGAAGTTCAAGTGCGCGCCCTCTATCAAAAATCCACACATGAACGGTGACCACAATTTGGAATACTAGCCCCAAGAGAGATTGAAAACAATTTTTATTTCTCTCCCTAAATCTAGAGAACTCAAAAATTGTAAAACAAAATCTTATTTCGTTTTTAAAGATCCACCCTTTATTTATATGTGTAGATAAAGCCTCACTTAAAATTCTATTCGTATACAACTATTGTATTTACATAGTTTAAACAAATTACACATACGCCCCTATTAATAAATTATCATATAACAAATCGTAAAGGCTTTTATGTCATGAATTTTATCATATAAAATTAATTACTTTGGACCAATTGAAATTATGCAAAGCCATTCTTTTTGTACGACCCAACAGGTTCATACGACGGTGGCAGTGTACCAAAAACCATTTTGGTACACAAGTCATAAGCGCTCTTTAGCAAGACATTATGACTACCCAAGTAGCATGAATATAAACATCGATACAACCTAATTAATAATGTATATCATATCTTTTTGTCGTGCGATATCCTTTGATTAAACATAAGGCATAGAAAGTGACCCTTAATGTTCAATCGTACTAGTCTCAATCTTTAGGTATACTGAAAAACATCCAAGTGACATTGATCATATCAATTCATATGGACTAGGCCATTATCGGTCTATCTTATCGAGGGATCCACTGATATCTCTCTCTATACGAGAGTGACAAATTCTATCTTGATTACACACCTTCACATATTATTCACACGGTAACTAATTACAATCTTTATAATTGTCCGGTTAAAGACAACATTTGATTGTGTCAAATTGTCATGCTCCTAATATTGAAGTCTATGGTAATCTCAAGTCAAAAGACTAAATGATATACCTATAATGAGTAACACCTATGACTTAATCCATGTGGTGTTCGCATAGCGGGCCGGTCCAGTATCATATTCCCTAATAAGTATGTGACGGCCCCAAATTCCCAATCATATTCCCTAATAAGTTTCTATGATAGACAGACTGGAAATGATAGCAATCGAAACATGCGTGTTCTACGAGTCAAGAGAGGCAATAAGTAGTCCATATTCCACAACAATACCACAACAATCCACAACCATCCACAACAATCCAAGTACATGGTATCACACAATCACTAGGGGTGGTCAAACACTCGTGCGCTCGAGTGCCGCGTTTTATCCCTTCTAGTGCGGCCGCATGTACCTTCGAGACGTACTTATGCCAAGAACACACATACAAGAACATAGAATGGAATGCCAATGATGGGATAATAACGAACACAAGAAAAGTGAAAATGAATCACATGATATCTTCTTAGCTGGCTTACTAACGTACAAATGCTTTTTAAGGCAAGTGTACTTACGAGATTATCGTAATCCACGTAAAACTCCCGCGACTCCTAACGCGTATCCTCAAGTTTCCGTTACGACAAGGTCGGAAACTCGTGTTATTAGGTCGAGTCATTCACTAACACTTAGGTTTAAACTTATCATTATTTCCAATGTTTTGAATGGCTCGGACGGTCATACATTTTAATAAATAAAAGAAGACACTCTCTCTCGGGTTTTGAAGACAAACTACGTATTCGCTTCATCGCGAGTTATAGGCTCGGCTCAGTCGTATGCGGGTCACGTCATGGTCTCGCGGACCGGCAACATGATCACGACGTCATAGCCATTCATCGCCACGCGACGTTTGAATAGTAACTATATATTTTTTTTGACTCGACGATGGCATCACACGAACTAATTCCAAAAGCCTTACGTACGTTTGTTTCGGACTTAGCCGAGTATTGCTAGACGTCAACTAATATTAAGTGAGACCTCGACAACCTTTAATGATCGTGGTTCGACCGGTAGGACCGCCGGCGATGGTGGTTTCCGCGAGCCTCCAACGTACACATCACATGAAATATCGATTCCTTTGCACCTATAAAACTGTTTTTGGCCACTTTTAGGGTTGTGGGACCCACATACGAGTTTTGGTGGGGTCCCCGACACGTTCGGTCCTGGTGGTCGGCGGTGGCGCCTTGATGAGGGCCTTTTCCGGCGAGAGGGTCAACACTTAGCAAAAACCGAGTTTGTTGTATGTATACAACAAGTACTTTGCATGGGCCATGCGGGGGTGGTTCGGGACGTCTTGGACTCGGTGGGTCTCGGAGGTCGCTCCGCGGCCGGTCCTCGTCACGGCAACCACATGCACACGTAACGAGTGTGACGAACAACAACAAAACAAAGAGAAATGAAGAGAAACGTGAGCCGAGAGGAGAGCAAACCGTGAGGAGAGGAGAGTGGTCGAGTGCTCACGGGAGAGAGAGAGTGTGAGACCTCCGGCGACCTTCCTCGCCACCACGGGACCTCCGACGACGGCTTGGTCTCGGCCAACCGAATGGTGAGCGAACCTAGAGAGAGAGAGAGCCCGTGAGAGAAGTGAAACGCGAGAGAGAGAGAGAGAAAGCGAGGTGAGAGTGTTACCTCCGGTTGGCGGCCTCCTCCGGCGTCCCTGAGTCCGGTCACGGCGAGAGCAGAGGCGGCGGTGAGCCGAGGAGAGAGAGGTTTGAAGCCGAGAGGAGTGGGAGTGTGGTTTGAAGACCGAAATGAGTGGGAGAGAGTTGAAACCGTGAGTGAGTGTGAGAGTGATTGAAAGATCGGGAGGAGAGAGAGAGAGTGATGGGAGTGTGACGTGAATGAGTGGGAGTGTGAGGTGTGAGTGATGGGAGTGGGTGGGGTGGTTGGTTTTTTTGTTTGAAATTCAAACCAATATGGTGAGGTGTGTCCTAGGTGTGCCTTACCCACCCACAAGTCCCCAACCTTAACCCCCTGGGTTCCGGACTCACCTTACCTCATCGACCCGTATTTTTCTCCGTCACGTGCACACTTTTACTGTATTTCCTCCCCCGGTTACCTAGGCGAGAACTCACGCATAAACAAAAAGGAAATCGCTCGAGTGGCTCGTGACACGCATTTAATCCAAAATGCTATTACACATATCAAAAAAAATCGTAAAATTACCTCGGTGTCGACTCCCAAGGTTCGAAATACCGTCCAGTATCGCGTGGCCGGGTCACGATCCTGACACGTGTCACATAAGTCGTGTTAGAAATCGAGAGATGTTACAGTCTCCCCCACTTATTAGAATTTCGACCCCGAAATTTACTAATAAGTAAACTAAACTTCGACTCACCGGAATCAAATAGATAGGGGAAGTGCTCTCGCATGTATGACTCTAGTTCCCAAGTTAACTCCTCGTCCCCGTGGAATTGCCATTTCACGAGAACGGAAGGGATTTCCTTGTTCCTCAATATCTTGACTTTACGGTCGACAATTTGAATTGGTTGTTCCTCGTACGTGGCATCGTCTTGCAATTCGATCTGACTCAGGTCCACGGTAGGTCGTCGCCCTCCGCCTGACTTATCTAGTCGAAGCATTGAAATGTGAAATCTTTGGGTGAACACCGACGAGCGGGCGGTAACTCTAAGGTAAGCAACCTTACCGACCCTCTTCACAACTTCGAAGGGACCGATAAATCTAGGAGCAAGCTTCCCTTTGATTCCGAATCGTTTGTGACCCTTCGTAGGCGAGACTTTCGGGTATACATAGTCCCCCACGTCGTATTGAAGCTCATCGTGATGCGATCATAGTATTTCTTTTGCCGCTCTTGAGCACTCTTAAGCCTCGACGGATCTGCCGTACCTTCTCGGTGTGATCAACAACGGTCTCGGGACCAACGGTCACAACATCCTCTCAGCTCACCCAGCAAGAAGGTGATCTACAAGGCTCGCCATAGAGCGCCTCAAACGGTGCCATACCGATACTTGCTCGATAACCGTTGTTGTAAGCAAACTCGCACAAATGAAGATACTCTTCCCACGACCCGCCGTATTCCAAAACACACATCCCGAGCATGTCTTCCAACACCGTATCAACCTCTCGGATTGTCCGTCTGTCTCGTGGATGGAACGACGTACTCAACTCTAGTCGGTGCCGGCCGAGCCTCGCTTGCTCGCCACTGATAACGAAGTGAAGCTGCGCTCCTCGATCGACACGATCGACAACGGAACTCCGTGTAGTCGACAATCTCACGCTCGTAAAGAATGCTCGTCTGTCAACTCGGTGTGTAGTGGATACGGGTATGAAATGAGCAGATTTCGTCAATCGATCCACAATTACCGAGATGCTATCATGGCCACGAGGAGATCGGGGCAAGCCACCGACAAAATCCATAGCAATGTGCTCCCACTTCCATTGAGGAATAGGTAGGGCCGCAAAGCAATCCTCCAGCCGTCGATGCTCGGCTTTCACACGCCGGCATATCTCGCACGCTCTAATGAATTCGACATCATCGATTTCATCCCTGGCCACCAAAAGAGACGTCGCATGTCAAGCATACATCTTGGTTCGACCGGATGCACGAGAAAATCGAGAACGGTGAGCCTCCTGGAGTATCTCGGTGCGTAAGTCGCCGCCAATGGAATCCACGATCGCCGCGATACCTCAAACAAGAGTCCGTCGACCGACTCCAATCTGGATGTTCGAATCGTCACCATCTTCTTGAATTGTTGGTACGATTCATCGCCTGTCTTGTCCCTCGAGAACGATCAAGTAGTGAAACGGTCTCGCAACCTCATCCGACCACAAATCGTATCCTAGTAGTCCCGTACGTCCGCCGAACTCCTCAACTCGGCGCCTCAAGAAGACCATACTCGTGAGTCATCGACATACGACTACCTCAAAGATCGATCCTCTACGGCTCGAAGCATCAAGCAACCACGTTAGCTTTCCCGGATGATACTCTAACGAGAAATCATAGTCCTTCAAGAACTCTAGCCAACGTCTCTGTCTCGAGGTTCGATTCTCTCGAGTGAATAAGTACTTCAAGCTCTTGTGGTCTGTGAATAACTCGAAACGTACGCCATACAAGTGGTGCCTCCATATTTTTAATGCGAACACTATTTGACCAACTCTAAGTCGTGTGTCGGGTAGTTCCTCTCGTGTACTTTCATTTGTCGAGATGCATAGGCGATAACTTTGCCCTCTTGCATCAATACACAACCCAAGCCAACCTTCGACGCGTCGTGTACACCACTAAGTCTTTCCCAGTCTCGGGCAACGCTAACACAAAGCGCGGTAGTCAATTTCGCTTCAAAGTGTTGAATGCATGTTCACACTCCTCATCCCAATCAAACTTTGCATTCTTCTTAGTCAATTTTGTCATCGGAGCGCAATCTTGGAGAAGTCTTGCACAAATCGGCGATAGTATCCGGCCAATCCCGAAAACTCGCGAATTTGCGTAACGGTAGTCGGCGTAGGCCACTCAATCACCGCTCTAACCTTCTCTCGGGTCAACAAGAACACGGTAGCTCCAACAACATGCCCAAGAAATCGGACTTCCGACAACCAAAACTCGCACTTCTTGAACTTGGCAAAAATCGATGATCTCTTAAAGTCTCGCAACACTTTGTTCGTAGATGCCCTCGTGCTCCTCACGAGTCCTGGAATAGATGAGGATGTCGTCTATGAACACAATCACGAACCGATCAAGGTATTCCCTCATCACACGATGCATGAGATCCATGAACATTGCCGGTGCATTAGTCAAACCGAACGGCATGATCGAAAAATGACCGTATCTCGTGCCGAACGCCGTCTTTTCTCGATCTTCATCCCTAATCCCTGGTGGTGATAGCCGATCGCAGATCTATTTTCGAGAACCACTGCGCTCTGTCAACTGGTCAAACAAATCATCAATGCGCGGCAACGGATATCTGTTCTTCTTGTAATTCGGTTCGGTGACGATAATCTATGCATAGCCTCAAACTTCCATCCTTCTTCTTCACAAATAGAACCGGTGCTCCCCAAGGCGACATACTCGGATGATGAAGCCCGGCTCTAACAAGTCATCTAGCCGACTCCTCAACTCTTCAAGCTCTCGGGGTGCCATACGGTAGGGTGGTATCGAGATCGGCTTAGTCCCGGAACAAGGTCAATAATAAAGTCAATCTCCATCGGTGGTGGTAATCCCGGCAAATCCTCCGGAAACACATCCGGGAAGTTACACACAACCGGTACTTCGAAAAGCAAATCTCCGCTTCGCTCCGGTGCTCATGACGCTCGCAACAATCTCAATCTCGTCACTCGTGGCTTCCCGCCTCGGTGATAGGTAGTAGCGATGTCGTGCCTCGAATGAATCGAGCTCCGAACCACCTTCTAACGGAATCGTGATTCTCTTCTCATAACAACTAATGTGAGCATGAAACGATCCCCGCCCAATCCATGCCCAACAAAGCATCAAACTCCAAAAACTCGAGCACTCTCATATCCACTGGTAACTCATAACCCCCTATCTCTACCGAAATATCGAGGCACAACAAATTCGGGTAAATCTTATCTCCAAAGCGGTCTTGAGGATGAGGGGTTTACTAAGCCTAACGAGTTTCAAACCTAGCTTATCTACCATTCGACCAAAGAATAAATGAGACAGTGGAACCCGAATCGAACATGGTGTGCATGAAAGTACCACAAATAGAAATCATACCCTCGACAAGGTTTCGGGATGCCCCCTGGTCGTCGCTCAGCTCAGCAGTGCTCGAACGCGTTCTTTCGAGGCCGATAATGCCGTGGCGGTACTTTTGGTGGTTGAGGGCACTCCCCCTCGTATGTGACCGACCTTTCCGCACCGTAACAGTGCACGGGTATCCTGCGATCCTTGAGTCCGCTCTCGGCCTCGTCCTTGTGCGCGAACTTTGTGTCCGAGTCGACCGGCCCCTGTGTCCTCCTCTGCTTGTCTCCTTGATCGGTACCCCTACTCTCGCAGTCTGTCTCTCGTGATCGCCGTCCCGATCGACAGGTCGTGGTGGATGATCGGCAAAGCTAGGTCTTCGGCGGATTAGTATGGGTCGGACGAATAGTCGGCGTGCAACGGACCCTACGCTCTCGAGTCCTGCGATCACGGAAATTCCACCTATTCTTCTTCCTCTTCTTGTCTCGATGATGCTCCTCCAATCGGGACTCAGTCAGCCGATCTAGTCTCCGTAGGATGAGTAAGTAGGTAACTCTCTCGAGCTAAACTCCGCTCGTATGCAATCTGTAAAGTCTCATTTGTGTAGTGACTACGAACCACCGATCGTAAGTAATAGACCCTCGGTGAAATAATACACTCGGTCGGTCTCGGTGTCGGCCGATCCTCCAAAGATAAGGCAACAATGATGAGAATCTACCCATACTCCATAACCGACTCATTAGCGCCTGCCTCAACGCCATGAACTCATTCCTCTTTGCTCGAAAGTACGATCGGTGGAAAGTATTTCGATTAACCGGGTCTTGAAGTCGATCCGATCTCTCGGAACACCCACCGGTAGTAATGATCGTCGTCCACCAATCATCCGCTCTCCATGTAACATCGACGAAGAGATAGTCGCTCGCATGTGGTCCTCCGTGGCGATGGTCGAGTGAATCTTCTCATGATTCTTCGAAACAACTCGTGTCTTAACATCGTGCCGCCATAAAACTTCATGGGATCATGTCTCTTAAATTCCTCCACTGCTTCGCCTCGGCGATGGCTCCCGGACTCTTCGATGGAGTCGTAATCGGAGTGACCCTCGCATTAGTTCGGCGCAGATTGGTGCCTCTGTCGCTCGAGCTATCACTTGTCACTAAAGGATGTGCCTCTCGCCTCGTTCGCGTGTCGGCGCAACAACGGCTCCCTCGCAGTCGCTCTAACTAGAGTCGGAGCGTGGATGCCGCAGCAATCGGGGTCTCGCCTCGAGTAGTAGTATGTGGCAATGGTGTAGTCGGAGTCGATGGTGTAGCGGTAGGCCGATGTACGAGTGTCCTCAACGTCGTAACATTTCCGTAAGCTGCGAATCTGCGTCGCAACTCTCGAGTCAAGGCATGCACATCGTCCGCACTGGCATATCGTGTGCCAGATGTGCTGCTATCGTCGCCCTGACCGGTCTGATCCGTCATCGTCGTCTGAATCAAGAAAACAAACTTCTCGAATCAGTCTATAGCTACCGTATACTACAATAATATACATAGCAATCATAATATGTATTAAAATAATTTGACTCGCCCAATTACTTCCCCGACTAAGTTTCTACGGGATCCTAGGGTTTCCACTTTTCGGTTTGACCGTTCCTAACTTCCGCATTGGTTTCAATGGCTTGTGTTTTATGAATTTACAACATGAGTCAGTCTATATAACCAAACCGTAGGCTCGATACCAACGTGACGACCCCAAATTCCCAATGCATTTGGGTACGCCGCCTAGACCCGTGCAGTCCCGAGTCGGTTTCTCATGAACCGGACGAGCCTAGTCGCCTCAACTTATCAAAATTTTAAGGTTTTTAAGGTTTATGAAAGAGTTATTGCGGTTATAATACAAATGCGGAAGCAAAAATCATATTCTAATCAAATAATGGGAAATAACTCAATCAAGGAAATTAGGAATCTATATAAATGTGGAAACCCCAAGACGCAGTCATATCCAAGTCAACAAAATGAAATTATGGAAATCACCTCAAACCTAGTTCCCGGTTCCAAAACAACCATATATGCATATACATAAACGTCATACAAAAAGGATAGGTACGAGCCTACATCTCGGTACCTCACGTCCAGCTGCTCACAAAAAGTCTCCTAGACACGGTCCCTTGCCCCCTACGCTCTCCGTCTTATCTGCACCCACCGTCACAAACTAGACGGTGAGCAACTGAGAGAAATTGAAAGTAAAGCCAAAAGAATATAACAGTAATTCATGAAACGACAAACAAGACAGTCTAAATATCATGCGGGTACTGAAATGCAGGAATATAAATAAGCAAGAATGCATGATAGACAGATCGGAAATGATAGCAATCGAAACATGCGTGTTCTACGAGTCAAGAGAGGCAATAAGTAGTCCATATTCCACAACAATACCACAACAATCCACAACCATCCACAACAATCCAAGTACATGGTATCACACAATCACTAGGGGTGGTCAAACACTCGTGCGCTCGAGTGCCGCGTTTTTATCCCTTCTAGTGCGGCCGCATGTACCTTCGAGACGTACTTATGCCAAGAACACACATACAAGAACATAGAATGGAATGCCAATGATGGGATAATAACGAACACAAGAAAAGTGAAAATGAATCACATGATATCTTCTTAGTGGCTTACTAGCGTACAAATGCTTTTTAAGGCAAGTGTACTTACACGAGATTATCGTAATCCACGTAAAACTCCCGCGACTCCTAACGCGTATCCTCAAGTTTCCCGTTACACGACAAGGTCGGAAACTCGTGTTATTAGGTCGAGTCATTCACTAACACTTAGGTTTAAACTTATCATTATTTCCAATGTTTTGAATGGCTCGGACGGTCATACATTTTAATAAATAAAAGAAGACACTCTCTCTCGGGTTTTGAAGACAAACTACGTATTCGCTTCATCGCGAGTTATAGGCTCGGCTCGATCGTATGCGGGTCACGTCATGGTCTCGCGGACCGCAACATGATCACGACGTCATAGCCATTCATCGCCACGCGACGTTTGAATAGTAACTATATATTTTTTTTGACTCGACGATGGCATCACACGAACTAATTCCAAAAGCCTTACGTACGTTTGTTTCGGACTTAGCCGAGTATTGCTAGACGTCAACTAATATTAAGTGAGACCTCGACAACCTTTAATGATCGTGGTTCGACCGGTAGGACCGCCGGCGATGGTGGTTTCCGGCGAGCCTCCAACGTACACATCACATGAAATATCGATTCCTTTGCACCTATAAAACTGTTTTTGGCCACTTTTAGGGTTGTGGGACCCACATACGAGTTTTGGTGGGGTCCCCGACACGTTCCGGTCCTGGTGGTCCGGCGGTGGCGCCGCCCGATGAGGGCCTTTTCCGGCGAGAGGGTCAACACTTAGCAAACCGAGTTTGTTGTATGTATACAACAAGTACTTTGCATGGGCCATGCGGGGGTGGTTCGGGACGTCTTGGACTCCGGTGGGTCTCCGGAGGTCGCCGCGGCCGGTCCTCGTCACGGCAACCACATGCACACGTAACGAGTGTGACGAACAACAACAAAACAAAGAGAAATGAAGAGAAACGTGAGCCGAGAGGGAGAGCAAACCGTGAGGAGAGGGAGAGTGGTCGAGTGCTCACGGGAGAGAGAGAGAGTGTGAGACCTCCGGCGACCTTCCTCGCCACCACGGGACCTCCGACGACGGCTTGGTCTCGCCAACCGAATGGTGAGCGAACCTAGAGAGAGAGAGCCGTGAGAGAAGTGAAACGCGAGAGAGAGAGAAAACCGAGGTGAGAGTGTTACCTCCGGTTGGCGGCCTCCTCCGGCGTCCCCTGGTCCCGGTCACCGGCGAGAGCAGAGGCGGCGGTGAGCCGAGGAGAGAGAGGTTTGAAGCCGAGAGGAGTGGGAGTATGGTTTGAAGACCGAAATGAGTGGGAGAGAGTTGAAACCGTGAGTGAGTGTGAGAGTGATTGAAAGATCGGGAGAAGTACTCATGATCTTGATTCGTATCACCTATCGTGTTAGAAATCGAGAGATCATAACATGACCATCAATCAAGATTCACACTAGTCTTAATTCATTATAGTTCCCAGTATAATGATCGACTAGGGACATTTAGGATATTTCAACAAATACCCGTGGATCTTACTTATGAGGTAAACATGCAATTACTTATAATAAAACATCAAATTAAACATCTATTTTATTAACTAAAATTATAAGTTAAACAATGTTTGTAGATTGACCTAGGGCACATGCCCTAACAAGTTTGGTTAATTACGTTAGTAATCATAGTTTTTAGTTATTTAGAATTTCAATTCCCGTTTAATTGGATTAAATAAATTAAGAAAAACAAAAAAATATTTTCCTTAGAAGTTTGCAAAACCCCTGTGATTAGGGATATATTACTTACCACTACTACAAGTAATAGAAAAATACGGGAAACTTGTGCACGCTTGACACATGTCATAGAGATAGATTCTAATAAATTTCACAATTCGATTCATGATTCCTATGATAACTAGTATCAAGGCATGATTGAGAATAAATCAAACCATGCTTATCTCTAGCGCTACATTTCAAACCAAATCCTTAGCCTTGAGAAGTTCTTAATGCCGTTCATCGAGTATCTATATTAAATATACGCTAGGTAAGTTTCTGCATTAAACTATACTCGTGAACTCCAACATGTTTTGAGTTAGTTAAATTTTTATTTTAAGTGATTTATCAATTCTAAGTTTTTAACCTTTCCACAAGCTTTTCAACGATATAAAGAACGTCGAAAACAGAGTTAAAATGAAGAGGTTACGCTACTTTTACAAACTAGTAAAAATCAGTGTGACTGGCGCTATAGCGGTGCCGTAGGTTTACCCACACGATGCCAGAACTGCGCCTGGATAGCGTCAACACCACTATGACTCCAAATCTTCATCCCATTGATGTCGTATCTTTTACACACAGTGTCGTGTATGTATATGCACAGCGTTAATGTCGAGGAAGCCTTGAAGTTCCTAATTTTCTTTTTCTAGACTTCCAACCAATTCCCGACTACTTTGGGACTTCAAATACATCAAAAACAGTCTGAGATTTAAGGTTCCATCAACCCATATCAATCAAATACCGTTTCAAATGAATTTATACAAAACAGGCCTATAATCCAAAGTTTTATTGGGAAACCTTTCCAAATTAGAAAATATGATTCAAACGTCGAAAACATGATTTCAAAACACCGCAACCTCGGATTCAAATCAACATCCCACCGAAAATCATGTGCTCATCACCGCTTTGAATCAAAACATAAATTTGAACTCTAAATCAATACATATAATCATTGGAACTATGAAGAACATAAGTTGAAGTGTGAAAACCTTGTAAATCACTTTGGAAACTTAGGGCAAACTAAAATCCAAGATTACACACCCACAATCAATGATTTCCATTCAAGATTAACAAATTGGGTTATGAGATTTACCTTGTTTTAGTGATCCCTAACATGTGGAGATGATTTTAGTTCTCTAACACTCCAACCCTAGCCTCCACGTTATGTGTGTTGAAAAGGATTATAGCTAGGTTACAATTTTTATTTATATATGTCTCAAGACCTAGCGCTTAAGTGACCAACTTCTAATCCTTGATTTTATATGATGCCTATTAGTTCTAGGACTATCCAACTTCCCTAATTAAGTTTATCCAACTTGAGTTGTTACCAATTTACCCTTACTTGTTCCACAAGTAATTATTTTATTATTAGTAAATAATATACATAAATAGGCATATTAATACCAAAAATCATATTTAATTATTATAAATATAAGTTTATTCCTAAATTCAGGGATGTGGGTGTCACAACAAATATACTATATAATAACAACCATAGAAGAAGGTACTGGTGGTCGTCGGCTCTTCAACTCAAGGAGTAAGCATTCATTCATCAATATAAGTATACCAGTTCTACAAGCGTTCATTTCAAGAGAATACAAATGATATAAAAAGTAAGATCAATAAGAATGTATAGATAGATTCCAACTAATAACACAATTTTCTACGTGAGCTCTATATAGCTGACATAAGGCATGATTGAGAATACGACAAACCCCACTTACCTCAAAACGTTGTTATCCTATCCAATCTTAGTCTGAGGAGTTCATATCTAATTCTCCTCGTGTCTTCATTGGTATAGGTTCATGTTTATTATTATTGTGTTTTATTTAAGATAAGTTTAATCAATTCATCGAAATATCCTGAAACATTATAAAACTATTTTCGAATCAAAGTCACGCCTTCGCCGTGGTGTTGCCACGAAGACAAAAAGTTTTTAGGGTCAGTTAAAAGTCAATTACCACTACCCCAACCCTTACCTCGGTGGTATAAACCTTAATGAAACTTGGCAAATCTCGAAAAACTTTAAAACCAAACCCGTTCTCAAAAACCTTCCATCACCCTCCTAGAGCAGTTGGCTTACCCACAAGGCGTTGGGAGAAATTGCTGGAGTTGCAAACTGGCATAACCGTAATTGGTCTAGGCGATGTCTAGTGGTGTACGTTGTAGGTCACGATGCCAGAGATCGCTGAATCGAAACCCTTGTTCCCCAATTAGCGTCGTGGCTAGCGTTGTATCGCCTAAAAGCGAGGCGTTGAATGCAAGATCGAGTTTTTTAGGAAAGAAACCGAATTCCTCCACTCGCTTATCCACGCCAGTCCTTAGAGGTCTAAACCTGACTAAAATAATTGTAAATACATCGTTAAAATCACATAAATATTTTCATAAATCACATTAAAGACCCAAATTACAAATCCACCATTAAAACATATATTTGCTAATTCGTTTGAATGAAACCATCAGAACAACATTCAAATCACAAATCTATTGAAACCATGATTTCCTTGCAAACCAAATAAATGAGTTGAATTATTTGAATATTAGAGAAGATGAAACAAGTTATTACCTATTTGACGTAGATTCGATATTGGTACAATATCCATCATAAATCCACTACAATAGCTTTTTAGGGTTTCCTCATCTTATTACCTAGTTAATGTAGATCCGATGTTGGTACCTATCCATCACAAATCCACTACACTACCTTTCTAGGGTTTCGTCCTCCAACTCTTTGTTTATTTCAAAACTAAAGTGGCTACGTGCTTTTAATGTGGTTTAAATAGTAAGCTTATGAGAAAGTCTGATTTACCAATGCAAGCCTTACATCTCATCTTAATCTCTTTAAGTTCTAGGATAATCTTCCAGTCCACATTAAATTCATCTTTGCTAATCAAATTCCTAAAATACCCCTATGTGTATCATTTACCAAACTATCATTATTCTTTGTTTAAACCATTTAACAAGTTGTTTAAGTTTACTTTCACTAACTTATGCTTAATTTCACAACTAAGTCAACTAAATAATATATTATACATACATTAATCACACTATTTGACAAGTACCATGCATATTTATCAAATTAACATCGATATCGGGACTAATTATCAGATTTAAAAATTAGGGGCATTACATGCCCTCCATTAAGTTGAAGTTTGGTTCCACCCTGAGTGGACTGTGCATTTATCTTGAATGGAAAAAAAAGTTTGACAAAATGCATTTTTCATGTTGAATTCTAACAAGGCCAGTCTTGGCATTTTGGGGCCTAAAGGGAAACCTTAAAATGAGGTCTTCAATAAAATCACTTTATTTTTCACATTATATAGTCATTATATTTAAAATTATTTTAAAATACATTCCTTTTTTCTTTTCTTTTCTTTTCTTTTTTTCTGAACTTGAGGCCGACAATAAAAAGTGTAATAATATACTTATGGCAGGTTAAGTTATAAAGGGGTTAGAGGAATGAAGGAGCACATGAGGGGGAGTGGTGAGAAAATGGAGGAAGTCAAAAAGATGTATCTTACTTACTAGATCGCATAAATCGAGTGAGATTTTATAGGAATGGAAAATTAACTTACAATTCCATAAATAAATTAATTTTTTTCCGTGATGAGAACTTTATACCCCCAAGTTTAAGTTATAATATTTGTTTTTGATAAGAAAGAAAAAACTTGCCCCACGGAGTTCGAACCCATGACTTCTTACTCTCAAACCTCATACCAAATCATTAGGCTGCCCAATTAGTTCATGTTTAAGTTACAATATGAGGGCTTATGTTTTCTTCTTTTTTAACAAACACATCGGCCTGCCAAAGCATCTATGGAGATATGGTAGAAGCATAACTTGCCGAAAAGGCAAAGTTTGTGAGAGATCGTGAGTTCGACTCCCACTTAAAAAAAAAAAAACCACGAACACATTGACCTTTTTTTTATGAACACACATCAGTCTCTTTTAGTAGGCCTAGGGTAAACTTTGAAATATATTTAAGTTTTTATTTCCTAAACTTATATGCCAAATTAATTAATATATATACGAGGGACCTTCTTTTTAGTGGGAGCCTCAAGCGGTTACCGTATTGCCCCTTTTAGACACACTCCTGAATTCTTATTATAGGAGATAATTCAGCTAATTCAAAATCTATACTATATATAATGGCAATCCTCCCTACAATTTTATTAAATAAAACTTTGCGATATTGCCTATATTGCCCTTAATTTGTTTTCTCTTATTGGTTTTAAAAATAAATGACAGTTAGAGGATGAGGGTGTTTTTAGTAGACGAATGTCATTCAAATAAAACTTTCCTTAATCTTCTCAGCTTCCATATTTGATAACTACTTAAGCGGAAGTTGTTGATTTCGTTTGCTCTCTCGCTCACTCTCTCCTCCACGTTTCTCTCTCCCCTCCATGCACGTTTCCTCTCTCTTTGCAACTTTTACGGGTTTAGATTAGTTGAAAATCACTTTCTTCTTTATCTTATGTACTTTCTGGATTGATTTTGAAGTACTTCTCATATAAATGTGATTATAAATGTGATTAGGAATAATGAGATCTATACTTGGCAATATATAAATGGAATAGAGAGGTGAGTACTGTTATATATGGGAGGCTCAACCAATAAATGATGAAAAATGATTGCCTTTTTGTTGCTTGATTTTCAACTCTTGATGCTATTTAAAATCTTCATTATATTATTTTTTATTTTTATTTTTTAGGAATTTGCTTTTTGCTATGCGTACCACACATATCACTCAATTTAGTATTTTTTTTGTAGTATCACTTAATCTATATAATAATTTGACGTGTCTCTCTCGCATTTGCAGTACATTTTTTCGTTAAGCAGATTTTTATGGACAATACCTACGTGAACACTTACTTTCTATATCAATTAGTTTAAATGTTTCTAACTCTTTTGCATTTTTTCTTGATCAGGATTTGATTATATAGGAACTGGGTATTTTGTTGGAAGCTCATTGTTGGCGATGAATACGAATTAAGTTTGTATTTTGTTTTTAGATAAGTTTGATGCATAGGCGGAATTTTATGAATGTTCCACCATGGTTTTTTAATTATTGTAAAATAGTATATACATTGCAAGTGTAGGTCCCTTTAAACGATTTCAATGTGGTATGATTGGTCTTGAGGGTATGCATTCTTAGATTGTGTAGTTTTAATTGATTAATTAAATTCTTGAAGTAGATATGCTTTCATTAAGTCTTTTGGATTTTTCTTTTTCTTATTAGATAATAAAGGGAACAATTTGTATTGATAGAAGAGATATTTCTTGAAAAGAAGATTGAGGGATTCTAGAGATTGCCCTAGTTGTGAGTAACAAACATTGAATCACGTATACATATATACAAAAAAAAGAAAAAATAAACTACTGCATTACAACGTAATTATATGTTTGTTCAACCTAAACTACGCATCACGTGTAGCACACTTGCACTAATTCGTCCACTCGGTAATCCGTGCTCGAAGATTTTTATTTTAGGGTGTGTTTGATAGCAAAGAAAATGAAAAAAAATCATAGAAAATTGTCTACTTTTTTTATGTAACCGTTTTTTCCATTGTTTGATAGCTTTGTAACTGCACTGAGAAAAAAAACCACATTCCCCTATTTTCCTCATTTATTTTCTCATTTATTAGTGTGAAAAATTGAAAATCTCTCTATCTCTCTCACGAACTAATCATTTCTTCCACCCAAACAAACTTGACATTTGCTACTCTTTCGCGGATATACATTCCTTCTTTCTCTCTTCGTCTCGCTTCGTCACCAACATCATCGTCGAGCCGCCCGACATTGACGATGATTTAGATGCGCACACGGATTGAACTATAAAAGAAAATTCTTTCTCGTGCAATCAAACAACTATGAGAAAATTTTCTTTATAAAATTCTCTCAAGAAGATTTGCTAAAAAGAAAGTTTTTTCTGATTGAAGATTTTTTTTTGTTATCAAACACACCCTTAGTGTGAAAAATTGAAAATCTCTCCATCTCTCACGAACTGATCATTTCTTCCACCCAAACAAACTTGACATCTGTTACTCTTTCACGGATATACATTTTTTCTTTATCTCTTCGTCTCTTGCTCGACCAACATCATTGTCGATGTCGTCGAGCCGCCCGACATCGACGATGGTTTAGATGCGCAAACGGATTGAACCATAAAAGAAAATTCATTCTCATGCAATCAAACAACTATGATAAGATTTTATTTATAAAATTCTTTCAATAAAATTTGCTAAAAGAAAATTTTTTCTCATTGAAAATTTTTTTTTGCTATCAAACACACCCTTAATTTTATTCACGATCCATCTTTATTTCTGCGTTTAAAATGACACTTCGGAGGCAAAATCGAAAAGAAAAATCGAGTGCGCGGCTGCGACTCCCTCTAATCAAAATTTCAAAGCTAACAAAAAAACACAAGCTTTGTCAAAAAATTGAGCGCCAGGTCACCGATCCGTGCCTTCTCTAGCTTAAAATCGCATCCGTCCATTCTTCACTTCTCAATGCATAAACAACGGTGGAAAATGTATTTCACATCTCAAACACAGCTCCTCTAAGATCGGCTCATCTCCTCGTTCAAAAATCTAATATAAAAGTCCTCGGAGACGCTCGCATAGATGTAATTCGCGAGTCCAACTTCTCCAAGAAAGAAAGCAGAAATCCATTTTTGAGGTTTGTCTTCCATCTTTATTGAGTTTTAGTTAGATTTGGGGTTTCAGTCTTCGATCAATTTTCGATTTCTCTCTCTGCTTATTTTCTCAACCGTGCTGTTAATTTGTTGAAAAATTTGTGTTACTGCCATGCCGATTGAAGTGATTCGAGTTGGGGATTCAATTTCTGGTTTCGTTCTGTATGAGCGGAAATTCGATTTCCCGTACGTTGTGCTATTTGCTGCTGTAATGTCTTCTTTAGCGTAATCTTGGATTCTTGAGCCTTTTTAACTATATCGATATGAATCTAGATTTATGTATTGTTACATCCATAATACCAGCATGAGTTGTTGAATCCATGCTTCCTGTTCAATTCATTCTTGGATACCTTCAATTTTTGGTATTTTGTGATTGTTCCTGATTTGAAAACTAGGGTTAGGGTTTCACTCTTTCGTTTCCGATTCTGATTATTTAATTTCCTCAACAGAGTTTACGAATTTCTTCCGACAATGTCGGGGCGTGGTAAGGGAGGCAAGGGGTTGGGAAAGGGAGGCGCAAAGCGTCATCGCAAGGTACTCCGCGACAACATCCAAGGCATCACAAAGCCTGCGATTAGGAGGCTTGCCAGGAGAGGAGGCGTGAAGCGAATCAGTGGTTTGATCTACGAGGAAACTCGTGGTGTTCTCAAGATCTTCTTGGAGAATGTGATTCGCGATGCCGTGACCTACACGGAGCACGCTCGTCGCAAGACGGTGACGGCTATGGATGTCGTGTATGCTCTGAAACGCCAGGGGAGGACCCTGTACGGGTTTGGAGGTTAAGGTTCTAGGTTTGAAAGTTTCGCTGTCAAGAAAAGAAGTATGAATAATGGTTGTTTTGTTCATTTGTGTCTGTGCCTGGGTACTTGTAATTACAGAAGTTAGTTCTCTACCTTGAATGTTCCGTGACATGTGCTTAACTCATGCTTAGTTTGATATTTGTGATTCTGATCAAGTGTTTTTGTTCAACTTTTGATGGATATATAAGGCTGTTAGGTTGCTCGATTGGGATTAATATGTTAATATTCCATCTGTTCTACAAAATGTGCCACATTTTTAACACTTTTTATTTTCTAAAATATGAAATTAAGGTTCTATTTGGCAAGATTAGTTGATAATTTAGTTGATGGTTAATAATTTATTAGTTCGTAATGGAAAGTTGATAATTTAGATGATTAATTAAAAATTGTTTAGAATGATAGTTGATTGATTAGTTGATAATGCAAGAGCATTAATTTATTAATACCGTGATGGATTTTTGGTTTAAACACTATTAAGGCTCTGTTTAGCAAGACTAGTTAATAATTTAAATAGCTAATAAAATAGTCGATAACTGATAATTTAGCTAATAGTTGATAATCTACTAGTTGGTAGTGGATAGTTGATTGATTAGCTGATAAATGCAAAATGATAATAAATGACATATGATATAATTAAATATATTAATTATATAATTATATAATTAATTGTTATAAATAACTTTGTATTTTATTTACAAAATATAAATTAATACCATAAAATAATTTATATTATTTAGAAAACTAAATTATGCGTGTCCATAAATCCTTACATGAAAATAACTATAGTAATTTATAAGAATTCGCAAAAAATAAATACACTACAAGAAAAAAATTAAACAACAAATAAATTTGATGCTGAATTGGTACGGATTTGTTGCTAAGCGACCCTGCAACAGATCAACAACAGATCAGAGCTGTTGCTAAACTCTTTGTTGGAGATTGAAGTTAGCAACATATTTTGGTTTTGTTGTTGTTTAGTGACAGATTTGTGACAAAAATATGTTGCTGAACAACAATATAAACAAATTTGTTGCTAATTGAAGTACAGTCAGCAAAAGAGTTTTTGTTGCAAATCAGTTGCAAATTAGCGATAGACATAGTCTGTTGTTGATTTGCCCAGTCAGCACAAGCGGCGGTTGTTGTTGATCTGTTGCAAATCAGCGACAGACTCGGTCTGTCGCTGATTTGAAATGATAATTTTTTAAAAAATTACAGTTCACAGTAAATAGTAAATTGGAATCCTGCAGCAGTAAAATCTACAAAAAAAACAATTTTTCCTGCTGCAATTAAAACGAAAATTGAGAAATTAATTTTATATTATCAAAATTTGACAAAAAATATTTACAAAAGGTGTAGATTAACATTTTATAATTAACTAGTAGTATATTATATACTATTAGATGAACATTATTCAACAAAATACAAAATACAACACAAATTAATTTACGTATATATCTACAATGTCAATTCCACACTCTTACCCAATTGTGTCACTAATAGAAGATAGACAGCATACAAATTCTGGGGCTAGGAGTGCGTGTCCCATCCAAATCCTGAAATGAAAAGGAATAACTTGAATAATATTCGAAATGCAATCAAAATATTCAAACACAAATGAAAAAATTTTAAAATTAAGCCTTAGTCATCGATCTCATACATAAAAGATCGCACACAGTGACGCACGCAAAAATTCTCAACTCAAAAGGGAATGAATGAACTTCCATACATGACAATCCATGCTTTTTATCAATTTTTTTCCTCTTGTACATTCTTTCATGTGGTTCAAGTTCCAATATTAGATAACATTGAACATAGAATATTGTTACATGTCCATAAGTTTCGAACTTCAATTAATTTCATAACTAAAACCAACAGAATTCATTTATGTTACCAATCCTCAATAACCAATATTTACTCCATAAAGTGAATGCTTATACCTATAACAACCTTATCTTAGGGCAACATTCCCCTAAAAGAGGAAGGACCAGAAAATGAATAGCAATTGTAAAAAGGGCCATGGAACAGTACGTAAAAGAGGGTATATTAGACAAGAGTACCTAGAGAACCACACGATTAACATAAATTTACGCATAACACTAATATTCGAAATGCAACAAAAATATTCAAACATAAATGAAAATAACATCACATCCAAGTAAAGTGAAATTGAATACAGTGTTGTTTCTGAGTACACACTATCTATCATAATCTTCCTATCTCGATGTATAACATGACCAACACAACTACTCCAAAATACACACAACGAGTTAAGGATTTCTAATACATAAAATAAAAGCTTTTTTTGATATGCATCAACTTAGCCTTTTTTGATGATTTCAATAATAAGCTCAACCTATATAATTGCCAAAGCTTAATGAAGGCCTCACATGTTAAAATGCAACGTCTAAGAAATCATGAATTAATTTAACACTAACTTTTACAAAGCTTGCACGTACTCTTTTGATTAAGTTAAGAACATCATGTAATGTAAAAAATTCGATAAAAAGATGACCAATTCGCCCATTTTTGCAATTAAACTCAAAAGATAAATTCATGGTGATGATTTAAATAATAAGCTCAACCTATATAATTGCCCAAGTTATTTTCGGGCCTCACATGTTAAATGGATATTTTGTGAATAAAATAAATGGCAGAAGGTTACATACCAAAGGAATCTCTGAAACTTGCAACCCAATTAGTGATGTAAGTTTGCCTCCCTATGCAACACCCATATCAAATGTCACCGGTGCACATACCTGCAAATGAAGTAATCACATCGATTACATTAGAAGGGAAAAAATGTGAAGATATACATTACTCGAGAACCATTAAAAAAATATGACATCCAATCACTCTCGCCGTGGCGGTGGTCGCGGAGGCGACATAAGTTGCTCCATAAACTCATCATGATCATCCAAAAGATGACGTTGATCCTCAGACATCCTTATATGTGGAGAGGTCTAATGCCCAGGTCGGTGGTCATGCGGGTGCGCAAACTAAGAATGTGTTATCTCAGTCGTCAAATTACCAGGGCGGTCGTCACTCTGAGGACCAGAACGCTCTGTTACTGGTGATGGTGGAGTCCGTGGTGTCGGAGGCACGTGGGGCCTAATGCCAAGGTGCTGCATCAACAATACCTCCATACGTGCTAACCGGTCCTGCATCTCTCGAGTTTCTTCCTGGCGTTCCATCTTGTCTATCTACATTTGTTCTTGTCTTTCCATTCGCTCCTTCAACAATGTTTCTTGCAAACTTTGGTGGTCCCGCTGGAGCTCTTCCAACTCATGAAGTCCGTACGCTGGTCCTCGAGATGAGCTTGCTCCCATTGAAGATATGATACGATGATAACCTTGTGACCCTAATCCGTATACACGTCCCTTGACCTCTGGCACCACTTCAAGATAAACAACATCCTCGTCAATCGATGTGACGGGGGTCTAGGTGGACATCTCCTCCAATCTCCGAGTGAGTTCAGACTGCATTAAATAGTATGAAATTATAGTTAACTCTACTGGTTTCTTTTAAATTGATGGGCTACATGTGCTGTCTCGAACTAGTTACATATATGCAATTCATATTACTTAGATCAATCTTCGCGGATCTCTGATCTACGAATGATTGTCCTTCATGGCCATGGGTGTGGAGGTGTCGAAACATCTCCTTCCGTGTGGGACAACGTTGAAGCTTCTTCTCCTACAACATTGTTACATGATTAATAGTTTTTATTTCGGTTTACGCAGAAATACACTATTTTTGTATATATACGTACCAACGTATCACCATGCTGTTTAGCAGATATACTTCCAGCGCTATGCAGCGAAATACCAGTGCCCGACCCTCCCACCTCAGACTTTCTTTTGCTGCTCATCTGCTCGGACTTTTTCTTGAATGCTTCATCTGTTGCTCGCATTCGCTTGTAATGCTCAAACACCTCTTTTGTTAAGTAAATAGGTGCTATTCTTTTCTTCGCGATGAGATATATATTGCCCGTGTACCGGATGGCTACCCTCCGACACCACGCATCATATATCGCAAAGGACATTGGCAAGTCCCAAGTGAAGAACACCTACAGATGAAGAAGTATTATGAAAACATCATCATTTCTATGATCATATACTTGTTTCACCGCTATTTAACCCAAATGTTGATGTGAATTCACTGACCTTCCAACGCAACCAGTATATATTTCGTTGGGATTGTGGGACATATTCTTATTTCCATTATTATTTCAAATATTCACTCTTAAAAACTAAACTCATCTTCTTTGCCGCCACGGAAGAAAGGTGTAACCTACCATTTCGTCATTTAAGTTAGTCTAGGAAAATAATATTTCTATATATTGGATGTAGATATTATGTGGAGAGTACCGTACAAGCCATGCTCATCAATGAGATAAATAAGAGGGTTTTCGCCTTCCGCAGGGGCTGTCGGAGGTCTGAAAAAGTCATGAATCTCCTCAATCGCTTGTGGTATCGATGACCGCAACCTGCTACTGGATGACCTCGCGGATGAATGACGATGTGGTGCTGGGGGCCTACGAGATGTAGAAGTGTGCTCGTCGCCGACTCCAGGAAAATGAGCGGGATGACCTAAATGTGATGGTGTGGCGTGATGTGATGAAGACGGCCTGATACCATGGTTATGTGGGTATACATCTGCTGGAGGTGATGGTGTGGAGTGGTGTGACGAGGATGGAATGAAACCATGCTGAGGTGGGAGTGCATGAACTGGAGGAGATGGTGTGCCATGCTGATATGGATATGGATGACCAGGAGGTGATGAGGAGGTATAATGTGATGACGACGGTTCGGGGGCATAAGTCGGGTATAGACGAGTCACATGCGACCATCCATGAGTATAATGTAATGAGTAACGACCATCCAGATGGGCAGGTGTAGCATGGTGCGAGAAAGATCATCGTCCAGCGGTGCTAGTCTCCTTTTGATGTCTATTGATGTCCTCCACGTCCTCATCGTCTAGATTACCACGCCCCCTACGTCTCGCCATATATAATGGTCTCTATATCTATTGCATAAACAAATAATTCAGTTGAGTCATACAAATAACATTTATAAAGATATAGTTTATATAACGTGAACATCATATTTCAAGCAAGTTGATAGATATATTGCACTAAAAACTCACACCAATCACTCAAACTCATTTTCGCTACCAATGTCTGATGACGATGTGAACTCATCATCTTCTTCATCGTCCGCATTCGTCTCAAATTCATCGTTGTCAGACACAATTTCACTTGTCGGATCAACAGCTGCCAACGTAAAAGGATCTACATCTACTTCCACGATGTCCATATTCTCATTTTGATCCGCTTGAAATGCATTGTCCGAGATGACCATTTTTGAACTAATCACATTGGTTTCATCTACGAACTTTGGTTGAAGCTTGCATATAGCTAACCAATCACTTCGTTGCCCTCTTCCGATAGAAGGGTAAGGAAGATAATATACTTGATGTGCTTGCATTGCCAATATGAAAGGCTCGTACCTATTGAACCGACGGTTTTTATGAACTTCTACTAACCCCAGCTTAAGAAAAAGTCGTGTACCATTTTGAGTAGGATCAAACCAATCACATTTAAACAACATTATTCGAAGCGACCCATCATGGTAATCAATTCGAATTACGTCTCAGAGTACACCGTAATAATCAGTATCGTTCCCACTTTTGATACATACAACACTGTTTTGGGTCGTTTTGTTCGTACCGTATGAAAGTGTGTCAAACTTAATATCCATTAACGAGGTATGTAGGATAACTCGTACATGAATGCATTGGTCCTTGAGAAATTTGACGAATCGCTTTTGGCACATCGTTTTGTTCAGCCTAATAGACGCAAAACTAAAATATTAAAATCAACCAAGAAACGTAATGAGACGTATGCGTATATAAACTATTACGTACATATTGCAAGAACCAGCCTGCAAATTGTTGCTCAAGTTTGATCTCAATAGCTTGATTGGTGATGTTCGGTTCTTGAAAACGAACGATTGACTTGAAAATGCTACGAAAAATGATATGAGATTATACACTGCATAGAAAAAATGTCAGAGGAAAAATGACCCTGATTTTAATACCTTATGAACGGAACTACTTCCGGGCAATTTAGTAACACATATTGATGAGCTGCAACATACTCCTCCGAAGTGAGGTATCGTTTCCTTGCTTTGCCCAACGGTCGCCCCGGATGAATGAAAATCGAGAATGCACTATTGTTAGCAACACTCGGACCTACTCCACCAGCATCATTTCGTTAGATTCTTTCGTGCCCAGTACTAATATGATCCTCGAAGTAGAAGGAACAAAAAGAAGTTGATTCCTCAACTAAGTAAGCATTACATATCGACCCTTCAACTTTCGCCTTGTTTCTAACATTGTTTTTCAAATGCTTGAAATACCTATATGATGAGAGGAAACATTGGGACATTATGTACGTCAAATCAGGTAGTAATAACTAATATAACCTAGCTAAGATGTTACGTATTTCATACAGTAAATGTAGATTGCATAAAAGATTTACCGTTCGAATGGATACATCCACCGGAACTGTACTGGTCAAGCGATATGGGCCTCATATACCAAGTGTATGGGAAGATGCTCCATTGAGTCAAAAAAACTCGGTGGAAAAATTTGCTCCAACTTGCATAATATTTTAGGAATGTTAGAGTGCAACAGCTTGATTTGCACCATATCAAGGTTCCTAGCAGTCAAGTCTCGGGAAAATAAACTTAACTCGCTAATTGCAATCCACACTTTTTCCTCTAGTAGTTCACGGAAGGCAATATGAATCAACCTCTGCATGAACACATGTCAGTCATGACTTTTCAGCCCAAACATCCTCAATTTGTTGGAGTCCACACATCGACTAATATTTGAAGCATATCCATTAGGGAAGCGTAACTATCGTACCCAATCACACAATACTTGTTTCTTACGTTTATCGAGTGTATAAGACGCTCTGGGATATGAATTGGACGCAGGGTCACATTCGAGGAAAGGTCGATTGCAAATATCTTTTACATCTAGTCTCGACTTGGTATTGTCCTTATTCTTCTCAGGGACACTCATAATTGTATTAAAAATGTTGTCGAAAACATTTTTTTCAATGTGCATGACATCCAAATTGTGCCTAATGAGATTCGTCTTCCAATATGATAAGTCCCAAAATATGCTTCGTTTCCTCCACCCTGAATACTTAGCAATCTTTTTGTTCACATGAACGGCTTCGATTCTAGTTACTTTCATCAGTCCCAAAGCTTCTATTTCAGCCATAATTTGTTCTCCCAATTTTAATTTCGGTGGTCCTTTTTGACAAGTTGTATCGCGTCTGAATCCGTTCTTATCACTTCTTAAAGTGGACCCACGCAGTAGGAACCGACGATGACAATCAAACTAAAAGTTTTTCCACCATGTTTTAATTGGAATGCATTCGTGTCATCCATACAATAAGGACAAGCTCTTTTCCCGTGTGTGCTCCAGCCAGACAACATACCATAAGCAGGGTAGTCGCTAACAGTCCACATTAGTGCAGCTCGGAGTTGGAAGTTGGCCTTGGTGGAAATGTCGTAGGTAAGTACCTCATCATGCCACAAATCTTGCAACTCTTTTATCAAAGGTTGTAGGAAGACGTCAATCTGATTTGAAGGATTAGTCGGGCCCGGTACGATGACCGTTAAGAACATGAACTCCTTCTTCATGCACATTGAGGGGGGTTGGTTGTAAGGAGTGAGAATTACAGGCCACGATGAGTATTGTTTTCTGGATTGGCCAAATGGTTGGAAACCATCCGTACATAAACTTAAACGAACATTACAAATTTTGGCGTTGAATTCGATGTTCACATCATTGAAATGTTACTATGCAATAGAATCAGAACAATGTTGCATGACGATGCCATCTGAAAAGTGTTCCCCATGCCAACGCATATGCCTCGCAGTTGCTTCAGACGCGAATAAACGCTGTAATCGAGGTGCTAAGGGGAAGTAATACATTTTTTCCGAGCCCGCGGCACGCCACTCTATCCTTCACTTCTAGTTTGTTCGTACCTTGAATCACAGCAAAACTTACACGTCGTCAACTTTGAATCCTCGCCCCAGTAAATCATGCACATGGACTTGCAACAATCAATTTGCTGGACTGGTAGCCCCATTCCTTGCATTAGTCGTTTCGTGTCGTAAAAGCTATCGACTGAACAATTGTTACTCGGCAATGCATCTTTACGAAATTGAAAAATTTCATCGAACGCCTTTTCAGAAATATGATGTTCTACTTTGATTTTTAGGAGTCTCGCGATTGCCGATAATTTCGTCATGTTCTCGCACCCCTGCCATAACGGTTGACTTACTGCGTCCAACATACCATACAAAAGTTTTTGCTCCAGGAGTTGGCCGTTGTTCCGCATGGCTCCAATTAAAACTCGGACCAGCCAAGTCGTGCACCATCTCATGATAAGATGTATAATAATTGGTCGTCGTGTCCCTTCGTGGTCATCAATTCTCATCGTATTGCTAGGTTCATCAGGCACATTTTGAGTGTACATATAATCTTCTTCCCCGTGTTCCGACCAACAATAATATCCCGAAACAAAGCCCCGACGAAGAATATGAAGTTCTACGATGTCAACATCATAGTATGAACGATTACGACACTTCGTATGGTTGCATGGACACCGAATTTCTCCCTAAGTGGCGAATGTCCTGCAGTGCGTCTTCGCGTATGTGATGAACTCGTTCACGCCGTTTATGAACTCTCGTCGAGTGAAACCATTTTCGATATGACTATACATCCATTCTCGATTAGTAGACGTCTCGATCCTAAGTTTTTTCAACCGATCATTGGAAAAAATCTTATCAACTCTTAAAAAAATTTAACATATATAAATCCTAAAAATTAACTATATATTCAGAAAATAATCCAAATTAATATTCTATAAATTGGATTATAAATAACCTTGAGATTTATAATATAGATACATACCTATAGTAAGTATCAAGTAAATTTTATTCCTCACCATCATGAATTGAGAAATCCTACAAATGTGTTGGTTTTTGGTTATTTGCTCCTAAGTTTCCAAGGGATCAGCTTTCTTTTATTTGGAAGGGTCAGGATTGGCTTAAGAAATTTGTGTTTCTTTGGTTTTTTGGCTCAAAGAACTGATGGTCCTGTTAGTGAAGTCCTAAACACGTTCCTCTTTCTTGATGCATTTGAACTTGTTGGTAGTTGGGCTCCAAGTGGAGATAATGTCGATTGTGAAAGGAAAATACTTTGTTATCAGCTAATTACTAAAGTGTAACTCGTTTCAGTTTATTGGTATTCTAGTGTTTCCTAAGCCAAATATGTTTTTTTTCTCCAAATTGTAGCTGATAAATTAGTAAGTTATCCATAAGTAATGTGTTTATAGACAGACATGTAAGTTGCTTTTCAATTAGTTATTAGTTATGTCTTCAATTATGATTTTTGGATATGCCTTGCGCCAATGTCAGGGAATGAATCCTTATTATTTTGTTTGCTTCTAATACAATTAATAGCTTTTTAAACAACTCGCATTCGCTTTTTGTTGGGGCTTTAGGCCTCTTTCTTTCCTTGTATTTCTGTAATTTGGGTGCCAAAGAGTTGGTTATTTTGTTCCTCTCTCTATATGCATTTTATGTTTGACATTTTGGAAGGCACTATGTTCCATATTTTTAAAAGTTAGTCATTGACATGTTTTGGTATTACTGTGGATTTTGACAGGTCTTTCATAAATGCTTCTGGACCATGCGTACTCTTTGCCTCCCCAGGAATGATAAGTGGTGGTTTCTCACTAGAGGTTTTCAACCAATGGGCTCCATCTGAAAAGAATCTTATTGCACTTCCAGGGTAATTCCCACCTTTATTGCTACCTGTGGTTATTATTCAATATCAAGTAAGAAAATCTATTATCTAATGCATATGCATATTAATTGATGATATGAGTTGTTACGTATCAAATTATAGTTCATTTTAAAACTTTTAGCTGTACTTAATTGTTCTTGGCTTCAGTAGTTTTGAATTGGGTTATTGGGTTAGGGCCATTTATGTATGGTTGCAAAATATAGATAATGGAAGCTTATGATGTGATGGCAGTTATAGTCAAGTATAGTATGATCTCTAGGTTCTGGGAAATACGTTTGACTTCTAGCGTATCTTAGAAAATGTTGTTTTTTAATTGTATAGATATATTTAGGAAGAAACTTACGAGTGTTACTGACTGAAGTATTGCTGGGTAGATAAAGTTGATGAATGGTTTTTATTTTGGTATTTGGTCATCAGTGTGATCTATAGAAACTAACAAGGTATTATTGTGTCTTATTAAAAAAAGGGTCTCGTTGTGACTCTCATTAACAGTTTACCATCATGAATCGCCCAAGTTATATTTCCATAAACTCCATATACTCTCGACATTTCTTATCAATCATTACTAATGAAGTATATAAATTAATATATTTTTCTTTGTTTTACAAATAAATATAATTATTCTTCAATTCAACATATATAGACACTACATTGAGTTTCCAAATATAAATACGTACCAACTAAATGACAATCACAATTAGTAAATATTATAACAATATATGTAAGTAATAACTCAATAAGATCTTATTTTTAGTTGGAAATGCATGCACTGCCAAGCAATAATTTATACAATGTACATATTTACTAATTTACTATATTATTATTCAATGAACATACTATATATAAACTACAATTTACAATAGTAAATGATGATTGTCATATCACAAATTCATGGTGACAATTTAAACTGTGTACCTAAATGCAAATTCAATTCGTTGTACTTGTTGATTTGTTGCTATATAACAACAAATTGTTCAGTTGTTGATTTGTTGTTATTTAGCGACATATTGTTCTGACGTTGATTTGTTGCTGTTTAGCAATAGATAATTGAGTTGTTGATTTGTTGCTGTTTAGCAACAGATGATTGAGTTGTTGATTTGTTGCTGTTTAGCAACACAATGTCGCATTGTCGCTATTTTCGAAGGCTACACATAAGATCTCGTTGATATGTAAAAGGGAAACCATATATTTCTAAATTTCGGTTGTCACATGAAAACAAAAATCAACCAAAATATCAAAATAGAAGTTCAAGAAAATGCAAACAAGGACTGTGATTCGAAGGTCCTAACTCCTAGTCGAGAGGCAATCAACGAGTCGCAGATGATACCCGAAACTCAGTCAAGGAGGAGCCGAGGGCGACCAACAGATGCGGAGGAGTCGGGCGAGCAGCGGCGGTGGCAAAGCTGGGCCCAACCAGCGGCGGTGGATGATCGCGGAGGCGACCAGGCGGCGGGAGGCGGTGGAGCGGGGTTCGAGCAGCGGTGGCGGACGATCACAGAGGCGACCAACGTCGCCGGCACAGTGGGGCGCATGAGTAGGCGATCACGCAGCGCGCGAGGGGCGACGACGGTTCAAAAAAAGGGGCAGCGACGACGGTTCGAAAAAAGGGCCAGTGATGGCAGATCCAAACGAGGGGGAGCGACGGCGATTCAAAAAAAGGGCCAGCGGCGGCGACAAACAGCGGCCGCGGAGGAGAAAATCGCGCAATGACAGTGGCGCCGAAGGAGAATACCGCGCAGCGACAGCGGCACCTCGCGGTCGATCGGGCAGGGGCGTGCGTCGACTCGCGGTCGCGAATGAACGACTGAGCCGGCGAGTCGCGGTCGACATCGACGATGGCAGTGGACGACGACGGCGACGATGACGGCGACGGATCTTCGGCGACAGAGATCTTGGCGTTTCGGATGAAATGGGTTTACAAGGACAAGGAGGAGAGCTCCTGGTTTGTAAATACCATTTAGAAATTAGTGATAGATCAGCAACATACTAGTCTGTTACTGATTTTTTTGATGCTGATTTGTCGCTGATCAGCGATAGAATTTGATCTGTCGCTGATCAGCGCCCCTAGGTGAAAAAACCATTTACGGATTAGCAATAGATCAGCAACATACTAGTTTGTTGCTGATTTGTCGCTGATCAGCGACATAATTGAATCTGTCGCTGATGTGTAGCAGATCTATCACTGATGTTAGCTACAAATCAGCGACAAACTAGTGTCTGTCGCCGATCTGTCGTAAATCTATCACAAAATTGGCTGGAAATTAATGGCGGGAGAAATCAGCGACAGATCAGTGACAAAATGCAATTTGTCACAATTGTTGTCACAAATCTATCACTGATTTGTTGCTTTTTGGTCAACCGAATAAAATGGTCTATCTGATGGAGAACTGTTGCTGATTTGTGGTTGTTTAGCAACAGATTCAGTTTATTGCAATTTTTTTTATGCTATTCCACATTATTCTTGTAGTAACACATGTAAATAGAATACAATAAACGACTCGGATAACTATACATATACCTAATGCATCATCGATAATTGAGAAGTAATGTTATTGCGAATATTCTTCATTTCTAGAGAAGTCTCTCTATAACTTAAAAAAAATAGTAGATTAGTATCAAAAAAAATTTAAAATATGTAATATAGCCCACCACTCGAACACTACATTAAAAAATATTTTTATAACATCTAAAAATATATAATCGACGTTGTTAAAACTTATTTAATATGTAATAAATATCTAACAAGATTATCTATAATTAAGAAATTAATTTGTAATGATTTTTAATTTTAGTGAAATTCTTTGTTTTATAATATTTAGTTAATTATTAATCACTATTTTTTTCATTAACAATATTAAGCTATATGTTAATTTTAAATTCAATAAGTTTTAATAACGTATTATATAACTGTTGGTTTAGCCTAAAAGAACTTGAAATGCTGGTTTTGACTCTGCCATTTCTACACGATATAATCGCGGGGTACTAATATTCGCAGGGTTTGTTTAAGTATTTGCGTATTTTGTTTCCACTAATTTGCAAGGGCATTAATTTATTAATAACGTAAAATTGTGAGAAAAAATTCAAACGACAGATTTTCGGTTTAAACGCTACTAGGAGTAGCGTTTCAATTGGGAGCTTATCATCTAGATTATTTTTAAAATAAGTTACAAACCAAACACAGCTTAACAAATAAACTAGCTTATCAGCTAACTGATAAGCTAGTTTGTGCTTTCGTTAAGAGTAGCGTTTCAATTGGGAGCTTATCATATACATTATTTTTAAAATAAGCTACAAACCAAACACAGCTTGGCTCTGTTTGACGAGGCTAGCTGATAATATAGCTGATAGCTGATAATGTACTAGCTGGTAGCGGAAAGCTGATAATCTAGCTGATCAACTAAAAATTGTTTGGAATGATAGCTGATTGATTAGCTGATAAATGTAAAATGACAATAAAGGACATATGACACAATTAAATATATTAATTATATAATAATATAATTAATTGTTATAAATAACTATGTATTTTATTACA
Source organism: Stephania yunnanensis (assembly GCA_039657365.1). NCBI lineage: Eukaryota > Viridiplantae > Streptophyta > Magnoliopsida > Ranunculales > Menispermaceae > Stephania > Stephania yunnanensis. The sequence goes on from CM077580.1 coordinate 28,161,766, forward strand.
AAATACAAATTAATACCATAAAATAATTTATATTATTTAGAAAACTAAATTATGTGTGTCAATAAATGCTTACATGGAAATAACTCTATATTAATTTATAAGAATTCGCAAAAAATAAACACATGTAAATAAAATACAATAAATGACTTGGATAACTATACATATACCTAACGCATCATCTATAATTGAGAAGCAATGTTATTGCGAATATTCTTCATTTCTAAAGAAGTATCTCTATAACATTAAAAAATAGTAGATTAGTAAGAAAAAAAATTAAAAATATGTAGGACAGTCTACAACTCGAACACTACATTAAAAAATATTTTTATAACTTCTAAAAATATTTTTATATTCGACATTGTTAAAACTTATTTAATATGTAATAAATATCTAACAAGATGATCTATAATTAAGAAATTAGTGTGTAATGATTTTTAATTTTAGTGAGATTTTTTGTTTTATAATATTTAGTTAATTATTAATTACTATTTTTTTATTAAGAATATTAAGCTATATGCTAATTTCAAATTCAATAAGTTTTAATAACGTATTATATAACTCTTGGTATAGCCTATAAGAGATTGAAATGCTAGTTTCGCCTTTGCCAACTCTACCAGGGTATAATCGCGGGGTACTAATATTCTCGGGGTTTGTTTAAGTATTTGCTTATTTTGTTTCCACTAATTTGCAAGGGCATTAATTTATTAATAAGCTACTAAGAGCGACGTTTAAACGCTACTAAGAGTAGCGTTTCAATTGAGAGCTTATCATCTAGATTATTTTTAAAATAAACTACAAACCAAACACAGCTTAACAAATAAACTAGCTTATCACCAAACAGAGCCCTTAACAAATAAACTAGCTTATCAGCTAGCTAATAAGCTAGTTTGTGCTTACCAAACAGAGCTTAAGCATTAAACGATTTATTTTCAATTTTAACCTAATTTTCTTTGGACATCTTCAATGTATTGCACTATTAATAATATTTCTATGGAAGCGATTATTAGCCCTCAACCACCTTTTATTAGCCTTTCAATTAATTTAATACATTTTTAAATTAAAAGTTTTTTTGGACAAAATTATATAAATAACTTCACCTTAAATTATGAATTTATTTTATTTACTTTTCTTTTTTTTTTTTACTTTCCACTCTTTACATTCCTGTTCAATTTTACTTTTTACAATCCTCTTTAAATGAGATTTTAAACTATTCTCAATTTTTATTTTGCTCACTACACTCACTTTCTTCTTTTCTATTTAATTTTCACTTTCTATATCTTTCTCAAATTAAACTATAGACTTGTCTTATTTTCTTTTATACTTCCTAATCTTTACACTCTTTCTCATCTTTTTGTACACTCAACAATTACCATCAAATAAAATATCTTGATTGTAGTATTTGGTTGAGATTTAATTCATATTCTTGAATAGTTAGAACTTTTATTTGAGTTGAATCTTAACTTTTAAGGATAAAATAATCAATCTTAGAATGCGTATAGAGCAAATCGTGTTAAAAGAGAAAAAATATGATGTACAATAAGGGGTTAGAGGTTGAAGATCACAAAGATGAAAAAAGGTATTTCTTTGAGGAGAGAAGGGGTCAAATATAAATTAAAGGTACACTGAAAAGTTTACTAATAATTAAGGGGGGTGCTTAGAGCATGAACTAACTTATTGGAAACTAGAAATAACATTAAATTAAATGGTGGCCGATATAACATATAGGGGTGCTAATAGTAACTCCCTATTTCTATTTCCAATCCAACTATTCTATTTTTTATATTAAATATTAATTATTTCAAATCAAACTGTGACAATCCTAAATTTTTAGGGAACAAGTGTACCATAATTGTGTGTGTAAATTGTATGTTAAAGATTGGTAGAAACCTTAGGTCAACTTGCTTAATGTGGGTCCACAAGAGAGGACAAATTACTAGGAACATATAAGAAAGGAAACGACAGTTAGAGATATTAGTTTCCTATTTTAAGTTGTCAATTTAGAAAAGAAAGAAAATTTGGAAATCCTTGATTGATCTTAATATAGGAATGATTCTTAATCCAGTTATATTCTCACAAAAAAAGAAAGAGAGAATATTGGGAATATTAAGTATTAGGAATGAATAAAAAGTTATGAATCACCTCTAACTATCTCTCGCGTTAGGGATGAGAGTGATGCAAGTTAAACACATAAGTGACCAGAGAGGAGGTAGCAAGTGCGAGGGAGCTTCGATAAGCGTCAAGGCGTTGAATTGATGTAACCATTCCACAATTCGATCTCTTAGTTTTGGTTATTCAAATAAGAAGAATTATGTTTTGATAAGTGTTATGTCGATTTTTGCGATTAATCGACAAGGCTAAATTGATAGTTTAATTGAGATCTTAAAACAAGTTTTCTCCCTTGACGAAACCATTTTTGAAATCAAAAGAGGTTCTTTTGGAGATTTAATGTGGTCAAATAAAAGTTGAGTTTTGTAAAAAGAAAAAAGAAAAAAGAAAAAAAAGGGTTGAAGAAGGCGCATATATTGTGCAGTCCGCCATGAGAGAGCGATAGGAGGGGAACGCATCATCGCTTCCCCCTTAACACAACCACACGGATTGCCGGGTGGCAGACTGTAATAAAAGCGAGAGGAGGGGAACACATCAACGTTTCCTCTCCTTCTCCATCGAACATATATGGGCCTGTTACATCAGGCCCATATAAATGAATATGAGTCTGGTACGCCAGACCCATGTAAATGGGTTGTGCCACCCATATAAATGAATATGAGCCTGGTATGAGCCTGGCACACCAGACCTATGTAAATGGGTTGGGCCACCCATATAAATGAATATGGACCTGCACATGTAAGTCTATGAGAAAAGGAAATAGGGAGGGAGCGCCGTGATGTGCGCTCCCTCCCCATTTCTCCTATTCAAATTTAAAAATATATGTATACAAACAAAATTTGAAATGATTAAAATAAATTTATTAAAATGAGTTTTGAGTTTTAAATTGGAATAAAGAGATGAAACTTAAATTGCTATAAATAAGTATAAAACAGTTTTTGAAAAGAATTTCGAAATTGGTTTTTCTATCAAGTTAACTTATTTAGTTAATCAACACTTAACATATTTAGGTTGACTGAACATTGGAGTGTGCTCGTAAGTGCCAATTAGAGATTTTGAAAAATAGTGTACCAAATAAGTTGGGATTTAAGTTATTAATTTTATGATTATTTACCTTTCTATTAGACTATGTGATAGAGATCATGTAAGTAGGACATACAAGTAAATTGGGGTAAATTGTTAGACATTGTATGTAGATGACTTAGTGAAGCTCGCTAAGAGTCCTTGCACCATATACTACAAGTTCGGGACAGTTGGACCGTACAAGTGATAATAACAAAAAGAGCAGTTGCCCATAATTCATATTTAATAATTGAGAATATGATTAACTCCTATGTTCTCAATAAATGTTTGGTAGTAGGTGCTAAGTCCAATTGGATTAGTTTGTGGACTTGGTGATAGGTAAGTCTTTCACAGTGTAAGGGAATGGAATGTTAATACCAGTATGGCCATAGTAAGGTTAATCTTCATGAGCTCCAACGTGATTGAGGAGGAGTAGCTCATACATGTTTAGCATTTGCACATTTTGATGCATTGATTATGATTTTGTTTATATGTTTTCTTGTTTATTTCCTTCGTCATATTAAATATTTGCAAGCCATGTGTCATGACTCCTTCTCCAAATAAGGGCACCGCCCGGCCTAATCCCTTAATTAAGCCCTAATCTCCCCTATATGACATAACAAGGAACTAGTCAGCCTTATTTAAACACCTAAACATCTACCCAATTATGATACCACCTACAGTTAACTAGATAGTTCTTTTGACTAACCTATGGTTGTCTATAAATAAGAGTTAATTTAGATTTTCTATCTAACAACTTATTCAGCGGAAGTCTTATTTTGTTACTGGTGGAAATTAGATCATAAGGCCCAACCTATTGTGGAAAAATCAGGAATTAGAGATCACATGCATATATAAACAAAAATGGTTTTATATACAATGTGTCTGGTCAGATGTTCCTATCACTCAACCCAAAAGTAAAAATATCATGTACATATAAAATGTAATACAAAAGAATATAAAACGTTCAAAAATATGTCATCGCAGTCCTTCACTGGCTCAGTGGTAGTCACCGATCTTCTCTTTGCATGGTCTGCTACTCGGTTGATCTGCACCTGCACCCTCCGTCACAAACTAGACGGTGAGTACATGAAATTATTTAAGTAATACTGAGAGACATTGATCCACATTCCCAAACATGCAACAAGTATCAAATGACATAATTTAATTAGCAATTAAGCTGAAAGAAACATCATGCAAAGAGATACTTAAGTCAACCAAATATGAAACTGACTCAAGGCTAAGTAGTAATGGATTAGGGTCGGTCGGCCGTGAGCTACTTCACATCAGCCTTTCCACTACAATTTGAGCTTTGCTCTATATCATTTCATTACAAATTGAGTTCTATATCATAATCTCAAAAGGTCGTACTTACGATTACTCATTTTCTATTCCGAGTGAATTAGTCGTCACCGGAATGTATACTTGCTAACATACCCGAGTTTTAAAACTCGTCATGCTCACCCAAGTTATTCTTACGCCAACAAACTTTGAGGTCCAGTTACCCCGTTCGAGGTACGTTACCCCGTGTGTCAAGCAAGGTAGTGGAGAAATCTCCTAACATCCCGAAAAGTCTAGTGACCTTCGTATGAAAGCAAAGTTTCTATCATCAAATGACCCTAACCACAAAAACCACTTTCGCTTTCAATAATGACTCGGTAATAGAATCCAAAAGATGTAACTGCATACTAATGCACAAAGGATTAGAGTCAAAATAAACAAACTAACCTTATAGCATGCTATATCACTGACTTCCAAACACAACAATCAACATGAAAAAGTATAGGAATTTGAATCAATGATAGTATATAAACAACAAAGTATGCTATGAGCAACGTCATAAAATAAGAAATAAACAAGTCATAGCATATGGATCTCAAAGGTAAATTCAGTTCGAATAAATAAGAATGAATAAATAAATGAAATGAAATGTAAATAAATGTCTCACTCAGTGTACTTACAGTCCACAACAATTCCTAACTATCCGGTACGCACCCAACACTTCGTAATATCTCCTTTACGCTTTACGGTCATAATATTTGACAATTTATCAATTTAGATTCATGATTAATTATTTACAATTCCGAAATTGGTCGAAATAGAATTCGAGATCAATTTGCCAATTTTGCACTTTTCGAGGTAAAAACCCGTAAAAGTCTCGTCTGAAATTTTAAATATTTTATTTTTCTTAGAAATTTATCAATTTCTATTTATTTTATCGAAATATAATTTTTTAGAATTTTTCTTAGTTTCTTCGGATTTTTCCCAATTTTTCATCCATTTTCCTCATTTTTTTTTCTATATGGGTTTGGGTTAAACCAGGCCGGACCAGTTTCGAATCGGCCCGGTTCACCCAACCCAGCTTCTCCTCTTCTATTTGTTTTTTTAATTTTGTTCTTCTTTGGGCTTGAACTAGGTCAAACAGGGTTCGGCTCACCCGAGCCGTATCTGCTTGGTCCAGGACATCGTCCTCAACCTTTCGATTTTTTTTTCGCTAGGGTTGGGCTTCCATCCCCAACCCTAGTTTGGGCTTCATATGCAGGGAAGACTACTCCCCTGCCTTCTTTGATCTCGGATGAACTGCCATGACAGTTCGTTCGAGGTCCCCAACTCGAACAACAACAACAACAACTGAATTCAACAACAACAACAACAACAACAACAACAACAACAACTACAACAACAACAACAATCAACTCGCCTTGCCTTCTTCGAGCTCAGTCTCTCTCTCTCTCTCTCTCTCTCTCTCTCTCTATCTCTTTCTTCTTTTTTCTCTCATCGGTTTCTTCCTCTTCTTCTCTGTGTTTTTTTTCATTATTCACCGACTTGGATAAACCAAAACGAGATAAGTTTGGACTTTGATTTATTTGACCTGTAGATATGATTTGGGCTGGCTTGAATTTGAGCCACACATCTTAAACAACATACATATCTCGAGGCACATCATGTGGCCTTGCTTACACAACTTGTCCCTTGTGTCACTTTTAAGTGACTCCAATACTTGTCTCCCTTTCTAGAGATGTGTGTGTGTGTGAATTCAAATGCATATCTAGTGGTGTATATATTTTTATTCTTTAACTTAGGCCCATTTCATAAATAGGTAGATGTGCTCTTAGGCCCATTTACTAAATAACTAGATGTGGCTACACACCAACCACTAACATATATCATTTGTTTTTAATGCAATATAATTTAACTAGTTACGCTTACCCCGCGAGCTGCTACCATCAGGCCCACGTCGGCACGTGACTCGAGGCGCATCCCCGCTTGTCTCGGTATCTGCATACCCGTATAATTGACTTAGTAGTCTACACATAAACAGTACACTAGACATACAACACATAAATATAACATTTACCTCGGCCACCGTGCTTCGGTAGTGACACGTATCTCGTTGCGGGTCCTACATCATGGGTCATTTGATCCTGCTTAATGAATTAAACTCGTATTAATTATTTGGGCCGTGACACCATGCATTTTATTTATTATTGCATTTATTATATGGAATATTCATAACGGCAATAACTCAACCTAAATTTATTGAGCATCGTTGCCCTTTGTGCTCACCCAACAATCTTCCCCCACAAGTTCTTCATCGAGAGTCGATAATGGGAAATAAGTAGCTCCATCTGTCTAGAGGATTGTTTTTGTTGCTGATTGGTATGGTTCGAGATCGAACCAAAAATTTATTTTTAATTATATTATTTATCATGGGTTTTGGGGATTTGAAATAAATCAAATTTCTGGAGAATTTATTCTAGTTAATAACTCTTATTTTCCAGTTTTGATCTTATGTGGAAACATTGAAGTTCTAATTTATGAGATTCCGCTGCATTTATGAATCATTTAATTTAAACTTACATTATTAATGAATGATAATGAGTTGATTTAGAAAGGAGGCTTACCAGCTAGGTCCGTAACTCAGTGACCAAGTTGGTTAGTGATGAATTGAGCTAGGCCGGTCGGGATTCATTTAGGAAAACGGGTCCTGACACAAACAATACTCTTAATTGTTATTTTAATAATATGTGGACTCTATTAATATTATTCTCACTCTCTAAAACTTACTCAAATAAAAATAAAAAATGATATATATATATATATATATATATATATATATATAGCAACTGTTGTTGTGAGAATGTCTTATGACGTGACACATGGTTTTTGAGAAGCTTTCTTAACTTGACACTTGATATGATGATGTCATAATAATGATTTATAACACGAAAATAAAAAACGCAAGCCATTAATTTTTTTCTTAATTTAAGAGGTTTCAAAACGTGAAAAAACGCGTCTAACTGCAAGAACATCTTCAATGAAATATTGATTAAATGTCAATGTGTGTCACTTAAGATTAAATAGACATTGAGGTGAAAAAACTTATTCAATGGAATGTGCATTTTAAATATCGAGATGACGTGAATTTACATCGTTTATTTTGAATGTTTATTTTCAGATGGTGCAATCCATAGTCATGTCAACAATTCTCTTCAAAATATATATAAAACAATACATTTTTAAAATAAAAGTTTAATCCACATTCACCATTATAACATCTCCAATGCAAAATATGGATTGTAGCTATGAATTTATGCCACGCCATCACCGTAGAGGGAATGTTCAGCCTACATGGCTTAAAAAAGCATTAAACTTCAAAAGTGATCTCCAATGGATACTTGGGTTGCATAATCTATTAATGAGGTGAATTTTTTTTTTATCCCTATTATTTTCAATGTGTTTTGTTAATATTGTTAAATTATAAATAATTATTAGATAATTTTACATATAACCAATTGTTTGTATAACTTTAGTTATAAACATTATTTTTTATATTTGTAGTTATCTATATTTAGAATATGAAGACGTTTATGTTTATCTTTTAATTTCTCTCAATTTTCTTAATTATATTTATTAGTGAATAAAGTTATAAATATACGAGGAAAAATAAATAGAAACCTACCAATTTTATTGCGTTAGAAATTATTTTCGGTTATGGTTAGATATATATATATATATATTGATTTTGCTTTTGATGACATGACTTGGTAGACACTGTCTATTGCACCCTCTAGAAATAGAGGGTGCCATTGTAAATCCACACCTCCATTCAAGAATTTTTTTTGATGGGATATGTATTTCATCCTAGATGGCGCATATCCACCCCCAATCCATGTCCCCATTGGAGACACTTTTAGAGCATCTCCAATGGTAAACGTGAATTGTGGGCTTGGATTCTAAATGTGAAGAGGATGTCCATCCCATGTGGCTCAAATTGACATTGAACTTCAAATAAGTCTCTAATAGTAGATGTGAATTTGTAGCTCAATTAATGAGGTAATTTTTTTTTTGTAATTTTATTAATTAAAATGTCAAAATAAAAGTGTAGATAAAATAAGTAAATATTTTTTAAAAATCTTATTATCCAACATCGATGTCAATTTGAATGTCAAGAAGTAACATTCAAATTATAAAATGTCTATCAACACCATTGGAGATGTTTTTTTCACTGCAATGTCTATGCAGTCATAAGTGTCACTGATTGACATCCAATCCATATATCCCCATTGGAGATGCTTTTAGAGAGCACTTTTGAACTTCAATATCTATTCGAGCTACATTATCATGTTGTGGCCGTGACATCAATTTACACCTACAATCTACATTTACCATTAGAGATGCTCTTAGTTTCCTAACATTAAGGGATTTCAAATTGTGAAAATGAGATGGTTATTGTTGTGAATTGAGTTGAGACTTGCTAAGAACTAGAGAAGGAAAATAGAAGGCTAAGAACTTCTACTACTACAAACTACCACTACAAAGGAGAAGAGAAGAAATGAGATAGTTGGAATGAGAAGTTTTCATTCAACTCGGTGTGTTTTACATTGAGGTTGGCACCCTTTACATAGGCCATTTGGTGATGATGATAAATGTACTTTATACAATGTGTACAAGTAACACATACACCCCATGTCATACAACACATTACAAGTAATTTGACAATACATGGAAGAGTTGGTGTACATTGGAAATGGTTACAAGTAACATGACAATACATAGACAAGTGGAAGAACTATTAAGTAAGAAATACAAGTTACATGACTACACAATATGTTGGTGTACATGTATGGTCATCCATATTCCACAACACTCCCCCTTGGATGATACTTGCTTAAAGATTGTGCCTCGTTAAAACTTCTACTAAGAAAAACCCTGTGGGAAAAAATATAGTAAAAGAAAAAGAGTACACTATTCTCATAAATATTAAGATGGGTATAATGTTGTTAAGATTGCCTCATTAAAAACCTTGCTAGGAAAATTCAATGGGATAAAACCATAGCTAAGGGAAAAAGAGTGCAATACACTAATCAATAAAAACCCCTCATGTGAACATGTGTGAAACTTGTTCAGTTTCTTTACTTGCAATGTCTTTAAGTTTACGCAAGCCAATACCATATGTAAGTCTTTTAAATGTCGTAGTTGGTAAGGCTTTGCGAATAAATCAGCAAGATTATCACTCGATCGGATTTGTTTGACATCAATTTCACCATTCTTCTGAAGCTCATGCGCATAAAAGAACTTTGGTGAAATATGTTTTGTTCTGTCCCCTTTTATGAATCCTTCACTTAATTGTGCAATACATCTTTGCATTATTTTCATATAATATGGTTGGAGAATCTGTTATTGAAGGCAATCCACATGATTCTTGAATATGTTCAATCATGTTTCTCAACCATACAAATTCACGACTTGCTTCATGAATTGCAAGTACTTCAGAATGATTGGAAGAAGTAGCAACCATAGTTTGCTTTTTATGACTTCAATGATACACAATATTACACACAGGTGAATACATATCCCGTTTGAGAACGGGCCTTATGGGGATCAGATAAAAATCCAGCATCAGCATAAACTTGGAGATTCAATTTTACCCCTCTCGAGTAAAATAAACTCATGTCACTTGTTCCTCGAAGATATCGAAAAATATGTTTAACACCATTCCAATGTCTTCGAGTTGGTGAAGAGTTGTATCTTGCAAGTAGGTTGACAACAAAAGCAATGTCAGGTCTTGTACAATTTGCAAGATACATAAGTGCACCAATTGCACTTAAATATGGTACCTCCGGACCAATTAGCTCTTCATCACTTTCATGAGGTCAAAATGGATCCTTATCCACTTCAAGTGATCTGACAACCATTGGAGAGCTCAATGGATGTGCCTTGTCCATATAAAATCTTTTTAATATTTTTTCAATATAATTTGATTGATGGACAAGTACTCCACTTGAAAAATGTTCAATTTGCAAACCAAGACAAAGTCTTATTTTTCCAAGTTCTTTCATCTCGAATTCCTTTTTCAAGTATTCGGATGTTCTAACGATGTCGTCGTGGTTTCCCACTATATTTAAATCATGAACATATACAACAATAATCACAAATCCTGTTGATGATCTTTTAATGAAGACACATGGGCAAAGCGGATTATTTACATATCATTCTTTCAGTAAATAATCACTAAGACGTTTGTACCACATTTCGTCAGATTGTTTCAATCTGTACAAAGACCTTTGTAATTTTATAGAATGCATGTTATGAGGTTTTGATTTTATTTCTTCGGATATTACAAATCCTTTAGGGATTTTCATATATATCTCACTGTCTAGGGATCCGTACGGATATGCTGTAACGACATCCATTAAATGCACATCAAGCCATTCAGAAACTGCAAGGCTTATCAAGAACCGAAATGTGATTGCATCTATAACAGGAGAATATGTTTCCTCATAATCGATGCAAAGTCTTTGTGAGAAACCTTGAGCTACAAGTCTTGCTTTATACCTTGTAACTTCATTTTTTTCGTGTCTCTTTCGTATAAATACCCATTTATATCCAACAGGTTTTACGTCATCTGGCGTTTGAACAATTGGTCCAAAAACCTCTCGTTTCCTTAACGAGTTTAGCTCTGCTTGGATATCATCTTGCCATTTTTGCCAATCAAGTCTTTTTTGACATTCGTCCACTGATCGTGGTTCTGGATCATCATCATTTTCACATATTTCAAAGGACACATTGAAAGTAAATATATCATTCGGAACAATTTCATTTCGATCCCAAATCTTACAGGAGTTTAAATAATTTATTGAGATCTCATTATTTTTATCTTTTTCCTCTTTTTCTAGAGGCAGTTGTTCCTCGTCAGAATCAATCTTTTCTGACAAATCCTTATCAAAGGATTCTTGTGCTTTCTCAAGAGTATTTTGATTTGTATTTATTTTTACTCTCGTTTTCCTCTTTCGAGGAATTGTATCATTTGAACCAACTGGTCTTCCATGCTTTAAGCGTTTCGTTGGTTCTTGTGCATTTTGTTGCACAGAGACATCAATTCTTGCAGGAGCATTTACAGCTGGAATATGTGATTTTGTCACTTGTTTTGCATCATAAAATGCATCGGGTAAGTGATTTGCGATTTGTTGCACATGAATGATCTTTTGAACTTCAAGTTCACACTGATTTGTGCGTGGATCATAATGTGAAAAAGTTGATGCATTCCAAGCAATTTCGCGCCATTCCTTTTGAATTGGCTTCTTATCTCCCCCTAATGGTGGAAAAATTGCTTCATCAAAATGACAATCAGCAAAACGTGCAGTAAATAAATCCCCTGTTAATGGGTCAAGGTATCTTGTAATGGACGATGAGTTAAATCCAACATAAATACCAAGTTTTCGTTGTTGACCCATCTTAGTTCTATTGGGAGGTGGTATAGGAATATACACTGCACAACCAAAAATTCTTAAGTGTGAAATATTTGGTTGTTGACTTAAAATGAGTTACATGGGGGAATGTTCATGGTATGCAGTAGGCCTATAACGAATGATAGATGCTGCATGAAGGACTGCATGTCCCCAAACTGAAGTTGATAACTTAGTTCTCATGATTAAAAGTCTGGCAATTAACTGAATACGTTTAATCAGAGATTTTGCTAAGCCATTCTGGGTATGCACGTGTGGAACAAAATGTTCAATGGTAATTCCTATAGACATGCAATAATTTTTAAATGCTTGAGATTGAAATTCCCCGACATTATCAAGACGGATGGTCTTGATTGGGTTGTCAGGGAATTGTGCTCTTAACTTAATGATTTGTGCTAAAAGTCAAGCAAATGCAACATTGCGAGTCGAAAGCAAACAAACATGTGACCACCTAGTTGATGCATCTATCAAAACCATGAAATATCTAAATGGTCCACAGTGAGGATGAATAAGACCACATATCTCTCCCTGAATGCGTTCTAAGAAAACTGGGGATTCCACAATAATTTTACTTGGGGATGGTTTAACTATCAATTTACCTTGAGAACAACTAGCACAATTATAATCACCAGCTGAAAATATTTTTTGACTCTTTAAAGGATGTCCATGCGAATTATTAATTATTCTTCACATCATTGATGATCCTGGATGACCAAGCCGGTCATACCATAAAATGAATGTCTGTGGATCATTAATTTTCTTATTTAAGACGACATTCGTTTCGACATGCCTTATATGAGTAAAATATAATCCAGAGGATAAAGTTGGGAATTTTTCTAACACTTTTTTTCCCATTTGAAACCAATGTGACATAGAGAAACTCTCTATTATTTTTGTTCATGGTTTCAATGTGATATCCATTTTGTCGAATATCTTTGAAGCTGAGTAAATTTCTTCTGAATTTCTCAGAGTATAAGGCATTGTCAACATGAATTGTTGTTCCCCCAGGCGACATAATATTTGTTCTTCCAAAGCCATTAATCAAATTGGAGAAATATTCTCTATTTTTAAGGATTGTGTGCGTAGTAGCATAATCAACAAGACATATATCACACTTATTTGATTCATGATTTGAACACATGATTTGTTGATCCATTTAGGCAACTTTGAAAAAGAGTCATATTTCATTCATAATAAGGAACTAGTACATATAACTAAGAAGCATAACAAAAACTAGTACATAGAATTATTGAAAATCATTACATATGATCATTAAAAATATCGAGATTAGTGTTTGGATCATCATGAAAACTCGAGACATTCATATAATTGATATCCGACGAGCCATCTCCGATAGTGAAATTCATCTTAACTGTTTTGCCTTTCTCCTTTAAGGAGGCTTGATAAAGATCAATGAAATGCTTAGGCGTGCGACATACATGAGCCCAGTGGCCTTTTAGACCACACCTGTGACATGGTTGGTCACGATTACGAGCATGCCCATTTTCAGCAATATTTTTCCCCTTATTCTGAACGACGTCATTCTTATTCCATTTATTTTGGAACTTGTTGTCACGAAATTTAGAATAGGGCTTGCCACGATATTTGCTGATTGATCCTTTCCCATTTCCACGTCCGTGGTTTTTCTTTCTATGACCGTTTTTATGGTCATTATAGGATGCTGCATTTGCTTCATTAATTGAAGCAGAACCAGTTGGACGAGAGTTGTGGTTCTTTAATAGAAGCTCATTATTTCATTCAGCCACCATGAGACAAGAAATTAATTATGAGTACTTTTTAAATTGATGCGCTCGATACTGCTGTTGCAACAACAGATTCGAGGCATGAAAAGTACTGAATGTTTTTTCCATCATTGCCTCATCAGATATATTTTCTCCACACACCCTCAAACGAGAGGTAATATTAAACATGGCGGAGTTATACTCACTGACTATTTTGAAATCTTGTAGCCTAAGATTCAGCTAGTCGTTTTGAGCTTTTGGAAACATCACCGTCTTTTGGTGATCATATCGCTCTTTCAAGCTTAACCACAAGGTGAGAGGATCTTTTATAGTGAGATACTCACTTTTTAGACCTTCATGGAGATGATGGCGAAGGAATATCAGTGCTTTCGCACGGTCTTGCATTGATGTTTCATTTCCTTCTATAAATTTCTCCTAAGTCTTTAGCTTAGAGATGTATCTCGTCATCCAGTTGCCATGACAAATAATTATTTCCAGTGATATCAAGAGCAACATATTCAAGTTTTTGAAGGTTTGCCATAGTCTAAAAATATGTCAAGAAATTGAGTAAATAGTTTCTCTTTTATATTAAATAAATAATATACGATTAAATATATGTTCACAAAATTGATTATTAATATGCAAAATGTACTACTTGTATGAGTTGGTGGGACAACCTCCAGGTTGGGTGACGAGACGAAGTCTACTTTAAAGCCATGCCTCCTCGAACGGGATAACCCGTCTCCCTTTCAATGTTTAGCTTTACCGGGGACAAGGCTTACCCACTATCAACCCAAACTCATAACACTATTTGCAATATAAAAAATCAAGAATAGAGCATATTTAATCGTTTGTAGTATAACGAGAAAACTAGTTATGTCACATATTGACTTTTAATTTTTGATGTAGAAGATCGTACAAGACGCAACTACAGAGCATACTTTCGCAATCGGTGACGTTATAATGCATAGTATTTGAATAAAATATGCATATAGAAGTGATGCATGTAATAAAATGAAGCAACCATGACAATATAGAAATAAATTGAACTTATTTAAATAACAAAAGTTATACCTTCCTAGCTTTGTCTCCTTAACAAGCCTTCTTGAACTTTAAGATCTCCTTAATTCTAGAGCAAACTCGTGCTAATAACGTGTTGTGAATTGAGTTGAGACTTGCTAAGAACTAGAGAAGGAAAATAGAAGACTAAGAACTTCTATTACTACAAACTACCACTACAAAGGAGAATAGAAGAAATGAGATAGTTGGAATGAGAAGTTTTCATTCAACTTAGTGTGTTTTACAATGTGGTTGGCACCCTTTATATAGGCCATTTGGTGATGATGATAAATGTACTTTATGCAATGTGTACAAGTAACACATACGCCCCATGTCATACAACACATTACAAGTAATTTGACAAGAGTTGGTGTACATTGAAAATTGTTACAAGTAACATGACAATACATAGACAAGTGGAGGTACTATTAAGTAAGAAATACAAGTTACATGACTACACAATATGTTGGTGTACATGTATGGTCATCCATATTCCACAACAGTTATAATAGCTTTTTCTTTTTTGATTCTTTTCTTTGCTTGCTGTTCTTCCTGAAATAACTACTATGTCAGAAGGTTGTATGGTGCAGTACACAATGATGGTATTAATGGATGCGAATTCGGCCATTTCTGGAAAAATTACAAATGTACTGTTAAAAATAAAATAAATTAGTAATATAAGTTATGTTTTGTTTTTATTACAAAACTAAGGTAAGTCGCGTTTTCAAAATGCGTTTTTAGTTGGGTAAAATTTTTCCAGTAATGTCGCATTTTCAAAATGCGTCATTAGTATAAGTTGCCGATCCACGTGGCGCCCACGTGGCGTCCACGTGTATCCGCAACTTATACTAATGGCGCGTTTTGAGAATGCGCCATTAGTGTAAAAATTTTACCCGACTAAAAACGCATTTTGAAAATGCGCCATTAGTATAAGGGGATCGACACACGTGGCGCCCACGTGTATCGGCAACTTATATTAGTATAAGGGGGGCGATACAAGTGGCGCCTACATGGCGTCCACGTGTATCCACAACTTAAACTATATAAGGGCGATACATGTGGCGCTACCCCTTATACTAATGGCACATTTGGAGAATGCGCCATTAGTATAAATTGTCGATCCACGTGGCGTAACGTTTGCATGGATTGCCAACCTTGAGATACATTCGTGTTGTTTGCATGAGTTGCCCACCGCCCGATATGTGCGTGTCATTTGCCTGAGTTATCCCCTCGAGATACGTGCGAAATGTTTGCATGGATTGTCAACCTCGACATACGTGCATGTTGTTGGCGAGGGTTGTCCACCGCCAGATACGTGTGTGTCGTTTGCATGAGTTTGCCCCTCGAGATACGTGCGTAACGTACATTCGTGTTGTTTGCATGACTTCTCCGCCGCAAGATACATGCGTGGCGTTTGCATGAGTTGTCCACGCCCATATAAGTGCTTGTCCTTTACATTGTTTGCCGACCTCGAGATACGTGTGTGATGTGGGTTGTCCACCTCGAGATACGTGCGTGATGCGGGTTGTCCATCTCGATACGTCCGTGATGCGAGTTGAACAAAGTACTCATTTTGAGGAGTGAAAAAGAAGTTTGTCTTTTGTATAGATGACTCCTTTTCAAAATGTGTCATTCATTTTATATGGATGACTCATTTTCAAAAGGAGCCATTCACTTCACCTCATCAACACACATGCCACATGGCGCTACATCATCATCAATGTCTCATTTTGAAAAGGATACACACCTTATTTTTGGAAATAAAAAGTAGCCACCCTTATTTTTGAATAAAAAATGTTTCCCACCTTAGTTTTTGAAAAACCCCGTTTCTGAATAGGAAAGCAAATCAAGCACACCTTCTTCTTCGTATCTGATCTCATGGTTGAATTGTCTCTCATACGTGGTTGTGATCCTTTTGTAAAGGTTTGTTTGGTTTGTTTTTTAGTTAAACCCTCCGTTATTGAGAATTTAAAGATATCTTTTTGCCTTTCTGTCGTTCTTGCATGCACACTAACCCTCACTAAGAATCTCTCTGCCGTTCTTTTGATCTATCCTACACTTTTAATGGAAATTGATCATCTCTCCAAAAGTTGCCTCCCTTTGAAAACATACGGCACCCATCCACAATGTAGATTTGTCGAAAATCTTTCATTGTTATATTTGATTCTCTTTTGTTTCTCTTTTGAACTCAATAATCATTCCTTTATTTTTGCTTTTATTAATTTAGGAAATGTACGACATTGGCAAAAATGGTGTTAATGAAAAGTTGAATACATGGGTCCGATAGAAGGTTAGAGAGTCTGTTTCTTAGTACTTGAGAATAAGTAATAATTGCGAATGAATTCAGACCATTAACTACGAATACTTAATAAGGTACATTTTAGATGAGTTATTTAGGCTGCATTTCCTTCAACGTTGCGGTTAATTGTTGAGTTTAAAGGAGCAATGAACTTCGACCCACACCAAACAAAAGTCAGATCTTCTTGGCCAAACATTCGTTGCGATCTCTATAGTTAGGAATGCAAAATCAAGCAATGCGATAACCTGTAACTCTTCACAGTAATCAAAACCACCTGCAATTTGCATGCCGTAACTATTGTGGAAAATGAAGCCACCTACTGCAACTCGCTCTGATTAATGCTTACTTCTAGATCTCTCCCATAAATGTTGCTGATATGAGGGAAGAGATCATGATTTTTTGATTGGAAAGAGGAGATCGTGATTTGTGAAATTCGAGAATTTAATAAACTTGATTAGACAACTAATTAAGTATTTTTAAATTTTATTTGGAATTTAAGTATTCGAAGTGGGACCCATGTATTTCGGACCAGAGATCATTAGGTAAAATATTATTTTTTTGTTGATGAATGCCTAGTGTGTGTGTATTATATGGTATATTCATTGCGAAGTCTATGTGTTGAGGTGTATCTTCAATTTTTATCATAGTCGAGGTTGTAAGTGTGTGTCTGAGTGGCACAACCGAAAATAAAATTATTAATTGCTCGAAAACTAGTAAACACGTGTTAAATATCACATTAACTTTTGCCTCGATTAGTGTGCAACTTTGAATTGATGGTAATGTAAAATGAGAACAATGTTGGCATGGGACCTTGTCTCAAGTTATATGTCCATTACAAGAAAGTAGCCAATTAGCGATGGGCAAATCCGTCGCTTAGTTGTCAATAATATGTCGTTGTCGAGATTAGCGACATATTAGCAATAGGGCTAATCTGTCACTAAACTTGTTGTCGCTAATAGAAAATAGCGACGGATGAGCTAACCCATCGTTAAATAGCGACGGGTTATCCATCGCTAATCCGTCGATAAATGGTGATGTGACATCTCATCGCCATCATCAATTAGAGACGGATTAGAGACGAATAAGTCCGTCGCTAAATGAAGTCAGCCAATTTTTTTCAGAGAAGTGTTATATTGATAATGACATGTTACACCATAAGACATTGACTCACAAAAATCATCCATGTGCGCCTCAAGATGCAGACATAGATAGATCTCGATGCATAACACATGAGTCGAGGTCACATGAAAGGCTTTTGTAAATCAATGTGTGTTGTAGTGTGACATTATTGTTGTCATTCTAATATTTTTCTTTTTTTTAATGATAAAGTAAAATTAATTTTGAAAAATTGTAAAAAGTAATATTAATTCTACAAAACAATAATTATTTAATAAAAATTGTAAATACTCACGACCAGTTAAAAACAATAATTTAGATTTGACAAATAGTAATTTTTATAAACATAAAAAATATAGTTAAAAACAGTAATAATAGTAACAAAAGATGTCACAATTATAAAGTCAAACAAAAGTACTATATACAAAATATACATCCAGATGTTCAAGCAAGATAATATAGGAGTTTTTCCAAAACTAGGGTGAGTTTAAATTTTAATTCACAAAATAGGGAGGTTTTTTTTTATTACGGAACTAGGCAATAACGCCCTTTGGGAAGGCGTTATTGGGTGTAGTTGATTTGGTTGGCGGTGACGTGGCGTCCACGTGGGGTCGATTTGTACAGATAGCGCCTTTTCAAAAGGCGCTATCTGTACGTGTGGCAGCCATGTGGACGCCACGTTACCGCCAACTCGCATTTAACAGATAACGCCTTTTGAAAAAGCGTTATCAGTTAAATGTATAGTTGAGGTGGCGTTGACGTGGCGTCCACGTGGCATACCAATTGGACTTAATTAAATTGGGCTTAATAAACTGTCCGCCACCGCCAAATCAATGCCACGTCACCGCCCCGTCACTGCCACGTCACCAACTGGACTTAATAAACTGTCCGCCACCGCCGCTGGCCGTCACCGCGAGATGTTGGACCGCGTCGTCCTCGGCCGCTCCGTCCTTCGCCGCTGGCCGTCGTCGTCGTAGTCGAACGATATCGACAATTACAACCAAATTTGAATATGCATATGAGGAGTTTATATTTGTTTAAAAAAGAAACCAATTTTGAATATTTATATATATACATTGGTTTCAACCTTCAACTCTCTTTTCTAAACTAACTAACATTAACTAACCTAACCAATTAACCTAACTAACTAACTAACTAACTAACTAACTAACTAACTAACTAACTAACTAACTAACTAACTAACTAACTAACTAACTAACTAACTCTAACTAACTAAACTAAACTAACTAAACTAACAAACCTTAACTAATCAAACAACTAAA
This sequence comes from Stephania yunnanensis, assembly GCA_039657365.1. Classification (NCBI taxonomy): domain Eukaryota; kingdom Viridiplantae; phylum Streptophyta; class Magnoliopsida; order Ranunculales; family Menispermaceae; genus Stephania; species Stephania yunnanensis. The sequence goes on from CM077580.1 coordinate 28,181,183, forward strand.
CTAAATAACTAACTAACCTTAACTAATAACTAACTAACTAAGTAACTAACTAACTAACTAACTAACTAACTAACTAACTAACTAACTAACTAACTAACTAACTAACTAACTAACTAACTAACTAACTAACTAACTAACTAACTAACTAACTAACCAAAGTAAACTAAACTAACTAATCTTAACTAACCTAACCAAACTAAACTTATTAACAAACTAAACTAACTAACCTTAACTAACTAACCTTAACTAACTAACCTTAACTAACCAAACTAAACTAAACTAACTAACCTTAACTAACCTAACCAAACTAAACTAACTAACTAACTAACTAACTAAACTAAACTAAATTAAGTAACCTTAAGTAACCTAACCAAACCAAACTAAACTAAGTAAATAACAAAACTAAACTAAACTAACTAACCTAACTAAACTAACCAAACCAAACTAAACTAACTAACTAACCTTAACCAAAGTAAACTAACTAACCTTAACTAACATAACCAAACTAAAGTAACTAACAAACTAAAGTAAGTAACCTTAACTAATTAAACTAACTAACTAATTAAGTAACTAACTAACTAAGTAACTAACTAACTAACTAACTAAAATAAACTAAACTAACTAACCTAAACTAACCTAACAAAACCAAACTAAACTAAGTAACTAACTAACCTCAACTAAACTAACTAACTAACTAACTAACTAACATAACGAAACTAAACTAACTAACAAACTAAACTAATACCAAACCACCTAACAATACAAACTAAGTAAACTAAAATAACTAACTTAACTAGCTTAATTGCAAACTAAACATACTAACTAAATGGAACTAACCAAACTAAACTAACTAACATTAACTAACCTAACTAACCTTAACTAACCTTAACTAACCTAACCACCTAAACAATACAAACTTAGTAAAGTAAAATAACTAACTTAACTAACTAAACAAACAACCAAAAAATGATCCACGTTAACCACCAAACGAAACTAAACAAACGTAACCTCAACACCTAAACTAAACTAACTTAACTAACTAACCTAATTAACCTAACCAAACTAAACTAATATAACCTAACCACCGACACCTAACTAACTAAGCTAACCACTTAAGTTAAATTAAACATATAACCTAAACTAACTTAACAAACTAAACTAACTATTGAAGAGTAATCAAATCTACGACATTATAATAATATGAAAAACATGAGAAATAAGTTTATTCAATGAGAAGGTTGAATACACGTACTTCGTGAACCCAAAATATAAGTTATTTACAAATCACCATGACATCAAGTAAACTCATCATGCGCAGTCTATTTCGGCGGTTCCGTTGACGTTGTTGCTCGGTGATGCAAACCGGACGTACTCTTTGTCTAATTGGACGATGTGTTTGTACATCCGGTTGAGGTTGTTGAGGTAGCTGGTCTTGCGATGAATCACGTCGAGTAGATTGATGCGTTTCCTCTGGTTCTTGACCCGACTCACCTCTGCTACTGATGCTACGAAAAATAGGAGGTGGAACTATCCCGAAATACTGGCTTCCTGCATGGGGTTGGAGGAATGGAACATGAGGCTGCGGCATGGTCAACAAGTTCATGAATGAAGGGCCTCCACTATACGCCATATTGTAATTATATGGAGTAGGAGTATATGGGCTAGGCATGTATGGAGGCAGTGATGGATACGTTTGATGATGAGGCATTCCATGGTCCACATATGAAGACGAAGGCCCAGGTGCGTAAAGATCAAAATGGTAAGGAGGAAGATTCACGCTCGGCGGCCTGGGTACAAACATTTGAGGTTCTGGTTGGGGCGTAGAAGATGCAGGAATGTACCCATGAGAAGAATGACTACTCTCGCCAACATTCTCTATTCTACTCACTCTCGAACGAGATGAACGTGCTGGAGGAGAACGTCTGCTACTCTCTGCAGCAATCTCAGTCTGAGTAGATGGACGTGGTGGACGAGGACGTCTGGTGCGTTCCCGCACAGTCTCTGGTCGTGTTCGTCTTCTTCTCACCTCTATGTTTGGTTCGCCCTGATCGTCTTCTTCATCTTCTTGTTCATTATCCTCATCTATGTCTTGTTGGATGTCAATTCCGTCATGCGAAATATTAGACCTTTGTCTTTCATCTTCGTCCAAAATTTTAATCCCTTCATCGAGGGCAGCAAGACCTTGCTAGTACCCATCCTCAATAAACACACGCCTAAGCCGATGCGCCAAGTTACACTGATATACAAAAAATAAGGGCTCAAATCACACAATATAAAATATTAAATGTTCGAGGAAAAGTAAGAGTTAGAAGATTACCGAGTAGTCACGTAACGTCCCGTCGTGTCCTATGAATCTCCTAGTGACCGATCGATACCATGTCATGTAGTCTTGATGGTCATGCCTTCATTCAGTGTCGCTGTCGCAATGGTGTCCCCACGATTTTCCCACATGTTTATGTAGCTTGCGTGAAAAGTCACCCAATTTTCATCATGATGATGTCCACGCAATTCGATGCGGTGCAGTTGGGCGTCGTAAGCACAATTAGGTGGCACTACTTGTACCATGCTGAATTGTCTCATGACCCTTTCTGGTCGATGCCGCTCCACAATGTGGAAACAAATAAGGGGACAGGTCGAGAGCCAACTGCCGTGACCATTTGTACAGTACTCGGGAATAGACCCTATGAGTTCATTATATGGTTGCCACACCACATCATCCTCATGCCTCCGAGAGTCGAGTGCATCACGGTATGCCGATACGACGTGCGTCGCATTTCGTGAAATCGAAAATGCATCGAGCCATCTGTGTAGGAAACAATAAGTTAAGATAAATGAACATGGACAAGAATTATTTGCAAAGTAATGACAAATCGACTTTAATACCTGTGTTCGAGTGGAACGTCCATAAGCATATTTTGGCCATCCACCGTTCGCTGTTGAGCTCTAGATACACGCAGACGCCGCGGTGCTATGAATGGAAATCTGTTCCATGCCCACAGTTGTACAAGAATTGAGATGCCGATAACCTCATGTGCCCCCGCGCGAGATCCGCGACACAACTCCCTGTACAAATAAGCCAAACATGCACTCCCCCAACTATATTGGCCTGCTACTTGGAAATCCTCCAGCAAAGGTAGGAACATCAAATGTACGAATCGATTGGACTTGTCGGCGAAAAGACAACCACCGATGAGTTGTAGTATGTACGATCGAACGTAACGTTGGACCGATTCCTCATTGCTTTCATCATCTATTGCTGGAACGTTAGCCAATTGACCTTAAGTTTACAACCAACGACGTCATCTCCACCAGGAGTTCGTCCAAGTAGCCTCTTGCAGACATCAGCATAGTCTTCGTCTGTCGTTCCCGTCACAGGCATACCTTCGATAGGCAATCCAAGCTGTACCTGCACGTCTTGAAGTGTAATGGTGCACTCCCCACAATGCATATGAAATGTATGCGTCTCAGGGCGCCATCTCTCTACAAACGCAGTAATCAAAGCCCAATCAAAGCTGAAAAATGCTACCCGAGATATCCCATAAAACCCACTGGAACGAAGATATGGGATCATCCTAGAATGATACTGCATAGTTCGATCAACGACCCCACGTCTTCGACGTACGCGCATCGTTTCGTACACCTTGTAATTGAAAATGTATTAAAGTATGTTTTTGATACATTATTGGTGTAAATTTGACGTATTGAGGAAAAACATGTTACCTCGCCCCTCCAGGTTCGCATTGATCTGTGTGTAGATTGGAGTTGCAACAGTGATGGATCTGAAGGTCCTGGATCCATTGCAGTACAACTAAAAAAAGGTTAGAAAAAGAAAATGAGTGTTGTACGAAACCAAACGATAAGTATTTACTAAATGTTCACACAAAAACACACGACTAAAATGTTCAAAACCAACATATGTACGAACTTAAGTTACTTCACACATTATACAAAATCGACTATAGGTTCTCATTGGATGGTTGGGGTCTCCTTGGACAATTTTTTTTGTTATGTCCCTCTAAACGAGAAATACCACACCGGTTCTTCCTAGTTGGGACTCGTTCACGGTCTCTATTTGGACATGTTGGTCTTCTATGTCCTTCTTGATGACATATCCCACATCGCAAATGTCTTTGGACATTAGGAAGATCCATCTCGGTATGTCTTCGCGATCCCTTAGGTCTCCCTCGGCCACGTCTGCATCTTGGGTCGGGTATGATCTTCGTCTCAAAAGTCGGCCAATACTTCTCATCTGGGATGACCTTGAATTTCTACGAGTAGCATTGTGCGTACACATCCATCCTGTAGTATGGCTCGATGAACTGCGCGTAGCTCACTCGAACAAACGGACATGCTGTTAACACGTGTGAGCAGGGGAAACCAAACGACTGCCATTTATTACAAGTGCAGACCCGGTCCTTCAAGATGACGACTTGTGTGTTGTTGCCTTTATGCATGCGGTCTCCGTGTCTTCCTGTCAGCACTTCGAACTCACCAATATCTCGATTGATCAACGTGACGTGATGCCTCCTTGCGGCTTTCTCATATTTCGTGAATGCTTTCATTACATATTCCGTGTACGGTTGTCCGTTTGAGATTGCCTCATTGATTTCCTGGTTGCGTTGATCGTGGTACGCCACCAATCTGTAGTACATCATCTGAGTTACCGCTGTAATTGGCAAGAATCGAGCTCCCTTCAAGACCCCGTTAAAACACTCTGCAATTTTCGATGACACTCTAATAAGTAATAGTGGTTCGTCAAATATTTATTATATTTTAGTGCGAAAAATACAATTAATATGTTGTACTTACCAACACAATTAGAATTCATCCATCCGTACCGCATGCCTCCGTTGTGCGCTTGCGCCCAAAGTTCTTTAGGGATGGCATTGACATATTGCAGGCATTGAGGCGTTTGTGAAGATAAGTTTGTAAAACGCTCCATCCACGCAATAAATTTCCATTGTTGATGTTCAACAGCTGCTCGACCGAGCAGTATTTTCAATGGTTCATTTTTGAAGTGTATGCCGAAATTAGTAAGCAAGTGTCGCAAGCAATAACGGTGGTACCCTTTAGGGGGACAAAAGCCGTTGCTTGGGGTGTTGACCGCCTCCAAAATGCCAGGGCGACGATCAGATATAACGCAAATCCCTTCTCTATCAGTCACATGTGTGCGCAACATCCGCGAAAACCACCCCCACGAATCAGTTGATTCAGTTTCTGCAACGGCAAATGCAACTGGTAATATGTGTCCGTTTGCATCAACTGATAGCGCAATCATGAGCTTCCCACTATATTTGCCATATAGGAATGTCGCGTCAATCTGAAGCAGAGACCTGCAAAACTTGAAAGCATGTATTGAAGCTTCAAATGCAAAAAACACACGACGAAATTGAGGAGACGCGGTTCTATTTTCATCAGCATGCCATTGTCTGTGTGACCACTCGATTCTTGTCCCCGGACTCTTACTCCTCACCGCCGCCAACCATCTTGGTAATTGAGCGTACGACTCGTCCCAATCTCCAAACGTCCATGCAATTGCTTTCCTCTTGGCATCCCAAATTCGCTTGTAGCTTACTTCGTGTCCGTATTTTTTCTTGATTATATCTAATAATGCCTTCATCGTGATACCTTGATCGCTCTTGACGACGCTTTGGATCTCTCGCGCAATCCTGTTGGCGTCAAGTTGGGCATGACCGCGTTGTACGTTGGGATTTATACACGTGTGCGGTACGTCTAACTGTGTTATCTCCCATAATAGTGTTCTCTTTCGGAAACATGCGCGAAGACGCCACATACTCCCGTGTTGTGGAAATCTGCACTTAATCGCCCACGTAGTTGTAGTCGATTCCATCACATGGTATTGATAATGTCTATCCACATGCCACACTTTAACGGCATGTTGTAAGTCGTTTTTATTGTCAAAACACATCCCTATCTCCAAATCGAAGTTAGACGTGTCTCCCCAAGTTTGTTTATGGAAATGTTGGGTCGCAGTTGAATTAGCCACCTCCCAATCGATTTCGTTATATCCGGTATTGGTTGGTGAACTTCATTGTCACTAGCTTCCTCCAACGAAATCTCTTCATCGATAGCAAATTGCTCATCATCTTCCCCATTCTCCGCACCCGGAAGGTCATATCTAGGATCATCCGTGAGAACATTAACGTCATCCCAAACCGCAACTGATGGAGGTTCGTTGTTGTGATGCGTTTCCTCATCAGTTTCGTTATTTTCGTCATCGTGGTCCTCATCGTCAGTATATGCATTATTTTCTTCATGTAATGGAGCTATGAACCCCTCTTGCACGACCTCAGCCTGTGGAGATTGCATACGCAGCCTTTCCATCATTAAGGCTGCGTCTGGCGTGCCGCTACGTTCGTCAAGAACTTGGGATTGAGGGTAGCAATTTTGAATTGAGTCAACTGACTCAAATGTTAAATATATATCAACTGTTGCAGTTTTTGGTAAATTGGCCACCGTCTCCCTCATCAAGTCGAAGTGCGTCGCATCATTCAACAAGACAGGAACGAAATAATGTGAGCCTCCCGGGAGGATTATCATGTGTCGGTACGTCATATGAACTATAATATCCGTTGATGAGATAGGGAACGCGTTACAAATGTCATCAATCATTTCACGCCCACTCGACCCATACTTAACCCACAACACTACTGATGGCGGTGAGCTGTACGCTATGCCATTGACCCCATTAACAATGGAGCCGTACGCATAGAATAGAAAACGTTTCTTTGTGACATGACCTACAGAGGTTTGAGAACTTGTTTTTAAAAAAGTTACAGACAAATGTACAAATTTTGTAAGGGAAATAGTTGACAATCATGTGGTTATATAGCGCAATCGAACTTTCTGATGTAGAAGATCGCAATAATAGCGCAACTACAGAGCATATTCATTCTTTCGCACTTACATTCTCTGTGTAATAACGTTCAATTAATAAACATATCAACCATTCTTCATAAACACAATAGCTATGTCCTTATATATCATTCAAATCATAACCTAACCTAAATAAATAATAATGAAACTACTAAATGAATGAACTTACTTGTTTCCTTCGCTTTTCCTCTTGAACGTAATATTCCTGCAATAACCTTGTATTCTCGTTATTTTAGAACACAAAGAGTGTAATAATGGCCTATAAGAAAAATAAACTAAGCAAATAAAAGTAAACATTTACCCAAATAATGAGTCATAACCAAACGTAACCTAAAATAACCTAATAAAACGTAAACATAACCTAAACAAATTTTTTCGCCAAATATTTGTAGATGTCTTCATGAAACTTACGTGGATCGGAACAAACTTAATGTCTACATGAGCTTAGTCTACCTCATGCATGGTTTCATAAAATCTGGGGCTTTCCTTCACATAAAATAGAACATATATGGTTGGTCGTGGTAAAACTGGCGTCTCTCGATTACTTTCAGATCAAATGGTCATTCTATCTTCTTATTAGCACGCATGCAGTTATGTGTAATTGCGATTCAATATTGATCTGCGAATTAACAACACCTATGTCACTATATATTAACAACCTAAACAACCTAAACTATACTAACCTAAACAAATTTGGCAAACATATCTTGCAACATTGTCATAACTAAACAAACTACACTAACTAAACTAACTTACGTAAACTAGCATAAATACCTCATCTACCTAAAATAAACAACCCAAACTAATACATAAACTTAACCTAACTTAAACAAACTAACTAAACTAACTTATACAAACTTAAACAAACTTAATTACCTAAACAAACTACCTTAAGTAAACTAACCAACCTAAAGACCAAAAATAACATAACGTAATTAACTAACTTAGAGAACTAAATTTTTTTTGGCAATCTTTTGGAACTAACAAACACATCATTTAACCAGAAATTGAAAGTTAAATATACTTTCAGAAGTGGTTTAACTAACTTTCTCAGAAAACGATTTTCTGATAGAATTACTAAACTATAACTACAACAATGCTAACAAACAAAACAAGTGAAAGTAGAAACTAGGCCGCGAAACTGTTCCTTTAGTGTTTTCAACTAAAACGTCGTGTCCTAAGAAAATTAAAAAACTATTAAGTAAACATACTAACTAAACTAAACTAACTAACTAAACAAAAAATAACCAAACTAAATTAAGTACCCTTAACTAACTGAAATACATTTACTAAACATAACAAAACTAAACTAACTTAAATAACTAAACGAACTACCTAAAAACGATGAAGTAAATTAGTAAACGAACCTAAACAAACTTACCCGTCTTAATAAACTAAACAAACTACTCTAACTAAAATAACTAACCTAAAGACCAAATTAAACTAACTTAATTGACTTCACTCACTAAACAAACTAACTAAATTAAACTAACCAAACTTAGTTAACGAACCTTAACTAAGCTAAATACCTAAACTAAACAAACTAACCCGTACTAAACTAACTAAACAAACTTAAACCAAATTACACATACCTAAACTAAACAAACTAACACATACTTTAACCTCACAAATTTAGTTTTTCCTCCCGTACATACCTCCTCCTCCTTCACTGGACCTCCTCTTTCTCCTCCGCAGAGACGACTGGTGCCCCGCCGCCGCTGCTCCACGCTCCCCTGCCGCAGCTCCGCTCCTCCGCTGATCAGCTGCCACTTCTTCTCGCCTCACCTTTACCGCGGACCTCCCCGCTCCCCTGCTTCGTGTCCGCTCTCCTCCCTGCTCAGCGCAACAAGACCTTCCTCCACCGCTTCTACCTCCTCTGCTGTGTCCCTTTGATCAACGTGACTTGGCTGCCCTCCTTTACGCTCCTCCGTCCGTGCTCTCTCTCCACCGAGCTCCCCGTCCCCTCCTTATATAGGCGAGGCCCCGAGATATCATGCATGGTCACGGGATTACTATCCCGTGACCCCTACGTCCCCTACCCCTGCATCCTAATCCCGTGACCCCTACGTCCCCTACCCCTGCATCCCTACCGAAACCGACGCAGAGATTCTCTGCGTCGGTTTCGGGAAGACGATGACGTGGCGCGCTGATTGCGCCTTCTGAGAAGGCGCTATCAGCGCACCCCCACGAAATGTGGACATTTCATATCAATAGCACCTTCGGAGAAGGCGCTATTGGTGGTTGCAGTCCACGTGGATCCACGTGGACAGACCAATACCCGATAGCGCCTTCTCTGAAGGCGCTATCGCTTTGTAGACCGCCTTCTTCGAAGGCGCTATCGCTTTGTAGACCGCCACGTGGATCCACGTGGCGCCCCGAAATAACGTGGACACAAATAGCGCCTTCGGATAGCGCCTTCTTCGAAGGCGCTATTTGTGCCACGTGGCAATATTCCAAAAAAAAAAAAAAAAACACACATCAGCAATAACGCCTTTTGAATAGGCGTTATTGCTTAGTGTGGGAAAAAAAAAAATAAAACCTCCCTTACCTCTTTTAAAGTACAAAGTATTGTACTTTTTGATAAATTTTTCAGATAATATATATATCTCCGACTCTTCACTAGTGTAGGGACGGCTTCACTAGTGTAGGGACGGTAGCGGCTGATCCCGATGGAAGAAGCGAGGTATAAACTCGTCGTCACCCATATGAGACGATGAGGCACGTGTTGTGAAGCCAAATTTGGAGCCGCAAACCGGTGGTGGTGGATTTGCTGTCAACCTCGACGTTCTGCCTGCCAAATGTTGCGTGTCGACAACGTATGAACCCTCACGGAGGCGATTCAGGTGATGAGCACCATTTCGTAACAATGGCGGTCGCGACGCTGAAATATTGATCCCCATAGTCTGCATTATTAATGCCTTCATGCTACCATAACGCTCTTCCATCTCCCGGTTTCGCTCCATCAATTATCGGTTTTGTTGTACCAACTTCTGCTATTGGTTGGTTAGGTCCCGAAGTTGGATCTATCGTTGGGTGATCTCTTCCAATATTGCTTGCTGCATCGTGGAGTAGTCCCTCCTCAGGTCCTCTACCATTTATGGCTCGTATGCTGGAGCGCCTCGGGATGAACTACCTTAACAAGACTGACCTCGACCAAAACGCAGAGATCCCAATCCATAGATTCAATCTTTCTCTGAACTCACGACATAAAAAAACCACGTCCTCGTCAACAATGGTATCTTGGATTTGAGAAAATTCCTTCAATCTTCGTGTGATTTCACCCTGCATTAAGTTACGCAAGTTATTGAATTTTCATTTTCTTGATAAAAATTTTAAAAATTTAATTCATCGCAATAATTTAAAATTTTAATTACAACAACTCGCTCAGATCTCTAATTGACGAAAGTCTCGCCATCGTGGTCGTGGGTGTTCCAGAATAATTTATTAATTGTGAAAGGTCGATTGAAACTGACTTTCAGTGCGCGAGCGCACGTACGTGTATGTGTGTGTAAACACATGCAATTAGTAATCTTTCGTTAAAAGTGAAGTAGAAAAACTAAAAAAATCATTTTCTAAACAGATGACATACCAAATTATCCGTAAGATGTGCCACGAAAACCGATCCACAACTATGAACCGAGATGCCTCTACCTGGTCCCCCGTTCTCAGACTTCATATTCTTGCTTGCTTTTTCGACTTATATCCTTATGCTTTACGTCACTGCACACAATTTTTTGTAATGCTCGAATACTTCATTAGTTAAATAGATGGGAACACTCCTCTTCGCACCCAACTTATATACATTATCAGTGTAGCAGATGGCTGCCTTAAAACACTAAGCAAAATATATGACAAGGGACATCCTCACCTCCCAAGTGTTAAAAAATTGTAAATTTGTTTGGCAAACATTGATCAACGTTACGGGAATGTATGCACTATACAAATTTGTTTGCAAAATTGTAAGTTTTTAAGGCTTTAGATCAAGAAACCGAGCTTCCACATCTTCCATGCAACGACCCGCTTTTATTAATCTCGATTAATTGATTAATTACTGATTAGGACTCAAAGCTCAAACCCACGTGGGAGCCACAAAAAAGTCTAGGGCACGTCTGACAAGGTAAATTTTGGTTATTTTTTGACGTGTGTTAATTTAATTTAGTTTTAGTTAATATTGCGTTGCATTAGTGTTAGAACTTCAATTGGTTGTGTTGTCTGTTGATCATAACTGCAAGTATAATGGCTCGATTGTAGTAATAATGTGATCAACTAATGTTGATTATGGATATCATCATTAGAGAAAGGCGTATTGCACTCAGTATACTCAGTCGGATTTACTCTATTTCCAAGAAAATCCCTTTTGAATGGATTTTAAACAAGACTATTCTATTTTAACAGAATAATGTAAATAACTTTGTACTCTTATATTTAGAAGACCTTAGTTCACAACTTCACTTAGATAATGAATAACTATGCTTTTCAACTTACATCATTCATCTTCATTATGTCTGTGCAATGCTCAATTAGAATAGACATATTTCCCTTAGATCCACTTCAACCCATGTAGTGATGAAAAAGATTCTAAAGTGCAAACTAGAACTTCACCTATCAGGGCGAATTGTTGGGTTTTAAGGTTGATATGCAACGAAAAATTCAAAACAATTTTTGAAAAACCTCAACATGATTGAAAATAAGTTCCATTAAACTTGATCTACAAAAGTAAACCATACCTTAATACGCGATTTCCTTTTCTGATTGATCGATCTCCAAGATGTTCAAGTACGCGTCCTCTATTAGAAATCCACACATGAACAATGACCACAATTTGGAGTGCTAGCCCCAAGAGAGATATAAAACATTTTTCTTTATCTCCTAAAATCTAGAGAACTCAAAATTTGCAAAAACGAGAATCTTCTTTCGTTTTAAGGTTTCTACCTCTATTTATATTGTAGAAAAGCTCACTTGAAAACCCTATTCATAATACAACTATTGTATTTAGGCAATTCAAGTTACACAAATGAACATATTAATAAGTTATCATATAACAAATCGTAAAGGCTTTTATGCATGAATTTTATCATATGAAATACATTAATCTGGAGCGATTGAAATTGTGCAAAGCCATTCTTTGTGTACGAACCAATAGGTTCACGCTATGTTGGCAGTGAGTCAAAACCATTTTGGTACACAAGTCATAAACGATCTCTAGCAAGACATTATGACTATGCAAGTAGCTCGAATATCAAAATAGATACAACCTAATGAATAACATATATCATATCCTTTTATCGTGGGATATCCTTTGATTAAATATAAGACATGGAAATCCACCCTTAATGTTCAATCGTACTAGTCTCGATATTTAGGTAAACTGAAAAATCCAAGTGACATTGATAATATCGATTCACTTGGACTTGGCCTTTTAACAGTCTAACATATCGAGGGATCTATTGGTATATCGCTGTAAGAAAGGGACAAATTCTATCTTGATTACACACCTTCACATATTATTCACATGATAACTAATCACAATTTTTATAATTATCCAGTTAAAGACAACGTTTGATTGTATCAAATCACCATGCTCATAATATTGAAGTCTATGGTAATCTCAAGTTGAAAGACTAAATGATATACCTATCATGAGTGATACCTATGACTTAGTTTATGTGGTGTTCTCATAGCGGGTTAGTCTAGTACCTTGTTCTTCAATAAGTACTCATGATCTCGATTCGTATCCCTATATGCGTGATCATCACATAACCATCAATCAAGATTTACACTAGTTTTAATTCATTATAGTTCCCGGTATAATGACTGACTAGGGATAATTATGATATTTCAATAAATACCCATGGATCTTATCATAAGGTAAATATGCAATTACTCACAATAAAACAACAAACGAAAGCCTCGATTTTATTAACTAGAATTATAAGATAAATGATGTTTATAAATTGACCTAAGGCACATGCCCCAACATTTCTCACTTGCACTAAGGCCAATCATTCATGTATTTAATACCTAATGACCTAACATGCCCATCATGTTTCGTTTGTGGCTGAGCTTTCGTCAAAGGATCTGCAACATTGTCTTATGTAGGAGCTCTGCAAATCTTCACATCTATCTTCTCAATGATTTCTCGAATGAGATAAAAACATCTAAGTATATGTTTGAACCAGTGGTGTGATCTTGGTCCTTTGGCTTGTGCTATCACTCCGTTGTTGTCAAAATAGAAGCAAACATGGTTAACTATACTAGAAACTACACCATGTTTAGAGATGAACTTTTTGATCTAAACTGCCTTCTTAACTGACTCAGCTTCTGTTGTAGAATCTGCCACAATGACTTGCTTCAAACTTCTCTAGCTCACTGCACCTCCATTCAAAGTAAACGCATATCCAGATTGCGATATAAAATCATCTATACCAGTTGGAAAACTTGCATATATGTAACCATTTATAATAATCTCGTCTTCCAAACTTCTATAGACCAAGAATACTTCTTTAGTCCTTCTCAAGTACTTAAAAATGTTCTTTACTGCTATCTAGTGACTCTCATTTGTATCCCACTGATATCTGCTTATTTTTGCTCAAAGCATATGATACATCAGGTTGGGTGCATAACATGACATACACGATAAATCCAATACCTGATGCATATGGAATCGTATTAATGCATTCCCGCTCATCATTAGTGTTCAAAACTTGAGTATTGTTGAGACTTATACCATGAGATATTGACAATGACGTCCTATTTTAGACTTTTGCATACTAAACCTATTCAGTACCTTGTATATATAAGCACTTTGATTTAGACCGATCAACCTTTTAGATCTATCCCTATAGATCTTAATCCCAAGGATGTATGTTGCATCTCCTAATTCTTTCATTGAGAAACACTTCCCTAACTAAGACTTGACACTCTGCAAGGTCGAGATGTCATTTTCAATGAGTAATATATCATCAACATACAGTACTAGGAAAACAATCACGCTCCCACTGACATTCTTGTATACACAATGCTCATCTTCATTTTTAATGAAACCAAATTCCTTAAATGCTTCATCAAAATGAAGATTCTAACTCCGATAAGCTTCCTTTAATCTATAAATAGATATTTGAAGCTTGTACACCTTTCTAGAATTCTCATGATGAACAAACCTTTCGGGCTGTATCATATACATGTCTTCAAGTAACTTTTCATTAAGAAAAGCTATTTTGTCATCCATTTACCATATATCATAGTCATAATATATGGCTATGGAAATTAAAACTCTAATGTATTTAAGTATGGTTACAAGAAAAAAAGTCTCATTATAATCAACACATTGAGTCTGTCTGAAACCTTTTGCTACTAGCTATACTTTATAATTATGCATATTGTCGTCCATGTTAGTTTTCATCTTGAAACCCATTTACATCCAACAGTCTTATCACTTTTTGGTAAATCAATCAGGTTCCAAACTTGGTTATCATACATGGATTGCATCTCATAATTCATGGCACTAAGCCATTTATTTGCTTCAGGGCTAGATACAACCTCTTGATAAGTAGTAGGCTCATTTTGATTTATAAGCAACACCTCACTACTATCAGTAATAAGAAATACAAATCTCTCTGGTTGATGTTTTACCCTATCAGACCTAGGTGGGCCTTGTGATACCTATGGAGGTTTAACTAGTTCAAGACTTTGTTGATTTCCTACTTACAGTTAAATGTTTATTTGTTGTTCTTGAACTTCTTCAAGACTTAATTTATTCCCATTATTGTCTTTTGAAATAAACGCTTTTTTCATAAAGACACCATTTCGAGCAACAAAAACTTTGTTCTCATTGAGACTATAAAAGTAGTATCCTCTAGTTTCTTTAGGATAACCAACAAATACACACTTGGTAGATTTGCCGATAAGTTTTCTGATATTTATCATCGTACGAAAACCTCATAGCCCTAAATCTCAATGATAAACAAACTTGGTCTTTTCCTAAACCACATCTCATATAGTGTTTTATCAACCATTTTAGAAGGAACACGATTAAGTGTAAGTGTAGCAGTTTCTAAAGCATAGCCTTAAAAGGAAATATGAAAATTTGCATGACTCATCAAAGATCAAACCATATCCAATAAAGTTTGATTTCTCCACACATAAACATCAATCTATTGTGGAGTTGCTAGATGAGTTAATTATGAGACAATCCCATAGTTTTTAAGATGATAATCAAACTCTTGGCTCAAATACTCACCACCTCGATTTGATTTAAGTACTTTAACAGTTTTACCAATTTGATTTTGCACTTCATTCTGAAATATTCAAAACATCTCAAAAGATTCACCTTTATGCTTAATGATATACATGTAACCATATCTACTGAAATCATCTATGAAAGTAATGAATTATTGATAACCACCTCTAGCCATTATGTTTATAGGACCACATACATCAATATGTATTATATCTAATAAATGACTTGCTCTTTCACTGTATCCAGTAAAGACTCTTTATCATATTGCCTAGTAAATAAGATACACATGTTTCATATGATTCAAATCCAAATGAATCTAAAAGTCCATCTTTATGAAGTTTAGAAATGTGTTTCTCATTTATGTGGCCAAGACGACAATGCCAAAGGTAAGTTTGACTCAATTTATTTGAATTGAATCTCTTTATATTTACGTTAAGAATAGGAGTATCTGAGGATATTTTCATGTTTAGAATATAAAGACCATCACACAAATTAGCATTCACATACAAAACGTCTTTACGAGAAATGAAGCATTTATTGTTCACAATAATGAAATTAGAACCATCCGAATCCAAACATGAAACTGAAATGTTGTTTCTATTCAAGGCAGAGACATAATAACAATTATTTAAAACTAAAACAAGTCCACTAGGTAAAATTAACTCATAACATCCTATAGCCAACGTAATAACCATTGCTCCATTTTTAACTCGTAGGATGGCTTCTCCTTTCTTTAACTTTGTACTTTTAGTGAGACCTTGCACATCAATACCAATGTGAGATTCACATCTGGTATCTAATACTCAGGAATCCTAGTAGACAAGTTAACTTCAATGACATAAATACCTAAAGCGGTAGGCATACTACTCTTCTTTTTCTTTAGACCTTCAAGATTGGGCTTGCAATTTCTGAACCAATGCCTAGGTGCATGGCAAAAATGGCAATTTCTCTCTTTTTCCCTTTCCTTCCGGGATTGTGACATAGAAGCTACCTTAGGCTTGACTTGTTCCACAAGCTTTATGACAGTTACAACAGTCTCAGTAACTTGAGCCTTGCATTTGGCCTTCTTCTTCATAGCCATTTCTTTTTGAACCATCAACACATTAGCGATGAGTTTCTTGACGTTGTGTTTAGCAGTTTTAAGTATCAAATGCAACACTGAGATAAACTTCTCCATATTACTCAAGCTATAATGTATCACAAATTGTGAATAACTATCAGACAATGAGTTCAAGATCAAATCCAACTCTTGACTTATGGGGAATCCAATTTTGTCGAGATGGTCAATACTTTATTTTCAAAACGTGAGGATTAACTGCCGCAACCTCATATATTTTGTAAGAATGAGGGCTCTTGACTGTCTCGAACCTTTCTTGTCTAGCCTACTATTGGAACATTTCCTTTAACAATGTAGCCATGTCGTACGCTTCCTTGTGTTCCATGTCCTTCTGAAGTTCAAGAACCATGGTTGCCAACATAATACATGCAACATCAATTGAGTTGTTGCATGCTTAGTATGTGCATCTTTCACGACTCTTGAAACATTGGCTGGTGGTTCCTTAGGAATAAGATCATCCAGGACAGACAACTTGCGTTAATGCTTAAGAACAATTCTCAAGTTTATGAACCGGTCAATAAAGTTCATCCCGAACAACTTATCTTTCTTTAAGGATGGATCACAATGACAAGGGATTAGTATGATTTGAAGAGGCCATAGATCTACAACCACTACAAAAAAATAGCCGATCAAAATCGGAAATTTTTGTTGCTAATTAGCATAAATTCTGTCTCTAATTCAATTTTGCAATGGAATAGAGACGAAATCTTTTTCGTCTCTAAAATTGTCGTAACTGATTTAGTCAGCAACGGAAATGTGTTTCCGTTGCTGATTAGAGACGGATTAGAGAAGGAATTTAGAAATGGAACAGAGACAGAACATAAATGGACATTCTTCCAAAGCGAATGGTTTTGCTTGCATTGCGTTGCTAATCAATTGTAAATTAGAGACTGATTAGCAACGAATTTTACGAATTCCGTTGCTAATCCGTTGCAAATTAGAGATGGATTAGCAACGAAATTCATAAATTCCGTTGCTAATCGGTTGCTAATGCGTCTCTATTCCGTTTCTAAACTCCGTTTACCCAGTTTTCTCATTCTATTTCTTCACAAATTAGAGAGGGATTAGCAACGAAATTTATAAATTCCGTTGCTAATCTGTCTTTATTCCGTTTCTATGCTGATTTTTTAAAACATTTACAAGAATCAAATTAGTTCTCCGAAACTTCTAAAACTAAAAATAACAATAGGACCTGCTCCATCGCCTGCACCCCCTCCGACAACTCCTTGGGGGTGCTAACATCCCCAAAAAAACAAAATTTCACATACATACACAAATCAACAATATATATCAACAACAAAGATTCAAATGAGAAAAAAACAAACAATTCGATATTAAAAAAGATTTATATATTCACGAAACATAGTCAAGTATAATAAATGTAAGTATCCACAAAAACTACAATTCTCATTGTTCTACAACAACCATAAAAATACCTAAGTATTATAAAGTTGCTCATCCCTCGTTGTGCTAGCACCTAGGATGTGCTAGCATCATGATCTATGTATTTTCTCTTCTTTCTCCCTAACAACCTGAGACTGTAAACATGTCCTTTGGGACACTCACCCGCCACCTTGTAGTACACCGCCTCATCATCCCCGGTGTAGTCCAGGTGCTCCTAACGTCTCATTTGGAGCTTAGCCTACATGGATCAATAATAAGCAACTAAAATGATATGCTTGTAAGGCTACCACAGACTTCACAATTTACATAAGTTGAAACAAATCTCTCCGACGCACATCTTTCAAAAACTTTGGTTATAGCTTAGATTAAATCTATTCACATTCTTTATGCATGGATCAATAATAATGGTAACAATATAATAGTAACGTTAAATTTGTTTTCTTAAATAGGGGCGCCTTAAGCTTTACTGCTCATTTTCGTGATTTCAATAACTCTACTTTTGATATACGTATTCCTGCATAGAAAGATCAAAGATATAAGTAATTACTTACAAAAAAATCATAAATGCACAAGGAAAAAGAAATAAAGATTTAAGGAATGCCCATGCGACCTTTAGAGAGGCATTACAATACAAACAATCCAAAATAATTAAGTTACTAGATAGCAACTCGAGTGGCTGTTGACATGTAAAACTTACAAATGATCAATGACATCACTCAGTTAAACAATTCCATTCTAGTTTTCCACCATAGGCAACCCTTGGCCAAAGCCTAATCTACACGACCACCTAAACAACAAAATATGGGTATTTAACTAGTTATGAAACATCAAACTGAATCATACCAAAACATAACCAATAAATAAGACAACCAACATAATCAAGAGACATTGGATAATAGATAAGACACTGCAACTCATTAAGTAAGGGCAAGTACAAAGGTTGGCTCGTTAAATCATTCCTATCGAAGACTTCATGTTTTAGAATTTACAAACAAGCATCACACCATAAACATATTGACATATGTTTGTACATTCACCAATAAACATAAGATCAAAATCCTGCAAATCTTCATAATTTTGACAAAAACTACATATCTACTAACAAGTTTTTAGTAAGTTTATATCCTTTAACTTGTATGTTTAGTTCTTAACCAGTTACATCCTTAACTATGTTCTACTTCTCTTTTTGCTCAACAAAACTATTAGTTGTGATGACATCTCACCTTAAGAGCTAAATGTAATCTAGAAGTACATAGTAATATATTAAATGGAATATTTCATTTTCTTTCGTTAGTAGACTAATGGAACCCCAAAGATAGAACAAGTCAAAATTATGAAACACTCTCACCTTAGCCCTAACATGAAATACATCAGCTACCTCCGGATTTGCAATCATGTTTACATACATGGACAGGACGTATGGCAAGAAAAAGATCAGCACATCAATAATTAGCAGTATACACCTAGCTTTTCTATTAAGCACAATCAACCTAAACATCCGTGGGATGATGTAAGGGGATGATTTTGTTTTTCTTTACCACGTAATAAGCTGCAATTCAAGCCCCACAAGTAACTAATAGATTACAGCATACAGCTTGTCATTATAACATGACAAGCTCGTCCATGCTTCAAAAGAATTCTCATTCAATCCTTGGATTGTTAATACCTTTAGACTATTTAAAAAAGAAAGAAAAGAAAATAGACATACATTGCAAGGAGACATTTACTAGGTAACACTCAAATACGTCGTGTTTTCACTTTCAGGTTGATAAGCGCAACTTGCCAGATATTAAATGACAAAAAAGTGCATCAATAGCATGTCAATCACAAGCAATATTCACACTTACTCTTGGGACAAAAATGAAGACTGCAATTAATCTAGCAAATCAAGGTTGTATAACTCTTTAGAAACATAGAACTGTTTTGACAGACATGCTTTAGGCTTTAGATTGCAAATAATTTCAGTTTATTCCATTAGCTACTATTGAGAATGCGGGCTCACCTTTGGCGATAGCGCTTATCTATATCTGTTTAACCATGATATTTATTAGGTAATGGAAGCAAAGACTTCGTGAGGATTTCAAAGGAATTGACACAAACTGAAAGTTTTCCTAAAAGCGAGATTCATAGAACAATAATGAGTAGGTTGTTTAACTAATAATAATGACAATATTAACATTAGAAATGTTTTCATACGAGTATATAACAATGACTATCAAAGTAAAAAGAGTTAAAGTAAAACATTTAAGAACGACATTTCGCAAAATATTGAGCCAAAACTAAACTATTGTAGACTAAGGAATTGTATCAAACGACTGTGTTGAAGAACTGTCATCTATAACAAATTAAAGAGTATAATAATCGCTCACCTTTCTCAGTCCTCTTTATCGAACCACAAGCACCTAATATGTCACCAATATCAACAAGCATTTTCAACTGCTCAAACTGATCCTCCCTCAGCCTCTCCACAATACAACTGATACAGAAAAACAAAGAGATAGGACAGTCGAGAATCTCAAATCATAAGTAGAAAACTACAAGCTATAAGCATAAGAAACCTTTTGGACGATTGCAATATTTAACAGATATTCAGACTTCATAAAAAGTAAGGGGGTCAAATTACCCTTAAAGCAGTCACAAAACTAATATCGACTTGATTCAGTTTACATTGTAAACATCAAAATTTCAAGATAACAGGTCATTCTTGAACCTCATTCTGAAATAACAAAAAGATGAAACACAAAAGAAATAGATATAATGCTCAGATGCAATCAAGGACGTACACAAAGCACTGCCGGCCCACATATGAATCAAAGGAGTATATCTGTAAACCATATATAAAGAATCATAGACACACCTGTATTGTCCCAGAATCATCTCTCAATGTCGAAAAAGCAAGCTTTCTAAATGCTAGGTTTAACATTATTATAGAACCAATACCCTTTCACAGTTTCACCTATACTAGCTAGTGAACTTAAATCTCAAAATGAAACAAACAAAGATGATGTAGGCAAGGCCACTAATAATGATGAACCAACAATTACACACACTTCTTCGGTGATGAAAAAACAAAACCGCCTCGGATTAGTTAAACCAAATGCACACAAATTCGATGATCTAAAACTAAAAACCTCAAATCCATACCAAAACTAACGAAATAAAGAACTGCAGAACCTCCCAATCCATAGTAGTAGTTGTTGTTGCCATCGACGACGACGAAAGCGAAGAACTCGATTTTAACAACAAAACCTCCTTAACCTTCTTCACTCCTCCTTAACCTTCTTCACTTCCTCTGCTTTCAACGCCACCAGCCTATGTCTCGACTCCGCCGACGGCGCCTAGTGAGCTCTGCGAGCAGGCAGATGAGGCAACTCCAGCCTCATCGGCTTCAAATTCGCCTTAACCTTGACGTGACTCCTCACCGTGTACGATCTTAGGAAATATGGATAATACCAATCCCGCTCATGAATGACTTCAGGGAATGAAGCAAAGTCGGACGATGAGCACAAAACCCCAAAAACCCACGCCGTGACTGCCTAAAACCAAAACACCCATCGATTATTCCAAAACCAAAACCTCATTTTAATCCCTTACCCAAACCTGATGCACAAATCTCAGCCCTTTCGGTTGACGACGAAAGAGAGAGTTGATGACGCCGGTGAAAAGATGAGTTAACGACTCTGGTAAAGAGAGGAATTCATGATTTTAGGGTTTGGGAGGTAAGGGAGAGGAGAGTTCGAGGAGAAAGAGAGACTACGACGAGAAAAGAGAAAGAAAAGAGAAAACATTTGAGGAGAGAGATGGTTGGAGTGGTGCATCGATTCATGCACGAATCTCGAGATGTGATTGGCGGGTCATAAATTATTGAAATCTTGGAGGGGAAATTGGCGCCACTTTGTTAGAAATGGATTTTATTTCTGTCTCAATTCCTTCTCTATTTTTGTTTGTAATCTGTCTCAATTCCGTCTCTAACTGCTTCCGTCTCAATTCTGTCTCTGATAATTTCTAGTTACAAATGAAATTAGATTCCGTTGCTAATTCCATCTCTAATTTACTATTTTTTTGTAGTGAACAAATATTATGCAAAAGCTCATTTTAGTATAGAGGAATAGACTCCCATTAAAATAACAACCCTCCTAAAAACTCTATGTTAATTTAAGGGACTAAAACCCATGTTTCACCTAATTCTAAGACAGCTAAGGCATGACACTTTGAATTATGTTATTTAGGTAGGTACCAATTACCAATTCCATCATATGTAACTTTAGTTGTTTTTATGAGATTATGACATCTTATGTCTTAGCATGTTTTATCTCATCTTGTGCCTAAAGCCCAAAACCGTTTTGATAGCTTTATCAAGTATAACCATTTCAAATAATAAAGTTACCGTTACTCAACTTGCCTCACCAAGATAAATACTCTACGGAGGCAGACCCATATTGATGTGATCGGAGCCTTGACAAGTGCTTGAGAATGGATGACACTTGACTTAAAATTTGGAAGATGACTTTTTATTTGTTTTAATGATCATAATTTGAACAAGATAAATATCATGTATTACAACGCATGTACAATCACTAAAAAAGTTTGGACATTTTACTAATATTGACTATTATATGGATTTCCTTGTGCTACGAACAATTAGCGGCGGTCCTGTTGGCTGGTCATTGGGCGGTGGTTCCGCTATTAGTTTTTGGATGGAGGTATAGGGAACATCACCCCCAATTTTTTGACAACAAATTGCGGTTCTGAAAATTAAAAATTGCCTAAAATATTTCTTTATTTAGTTAATCCAATTAACCAAAACTGCCCTTTATTTTAATTTCAAAAATGTTAATTAAATCATTTTTAGTTAACTCGGACCCGACTTGTACTTAATATCTTATCTTAATCCTATAAGAATTTAAAATACTTTAAATCCTTATCCAATACGAATTTGTTATATATCTCACATATCTTATAGGATTTGTAATTCTTATCTAATTACTAGTTTATCGCCTATCTAATAGGAATACACTAACAGATAATCACAACAAGATATATGATCAAAAATCAATTTCAATTCTTATCCACACAAAAAAACAATTGAATCAAGAAACAAAATATTAATCATGCATTCGACACCAAAATGATATTAAATTAATCATATTAACCTAATCATGATTTATATCATGGAGATATACATAATTATTGAACAAAAATGAAATATGTATTCAACACTAGAATCACATTTACCTAAACATGACTTCTACAATGAACATACGAAATTCGCATTGTTCAATATTAAAAAACATATATTAATCAAAATATTCTAAACATGAATACTATCATTGAATCAAATCATGCATATGTATCAATATACATGAATTAAGAACATGCTTTAAAACCAATTGTTGATAACAATTATCATAGAACCAATATGTACATCATATATAAATTAATCAAGATTATGTTTTTCACACATATATCATATATACATATGAGAAAGCATACAAACGTTTAATAGAATGAAGCCTATGGCTCTGATACTACTGTTTGATTTTGAGGTTCATATACACCAAAAAATCCAAAACAATTTTTAAAAAACAACAATAAGATCTAAAATAAGTTCCATTAAACTTGATCTACAAAAGTAAATCATACCTTAATCCATGGTTTCTTCCTCTGATTGATCAATCTCCAAGACGTGCAAGTGAGCATCCTTTGTCAGAAATCCACACACAAACGATGACTATAATTTGTAGTGCTAGCCCTAAGAGAGATAGAAAATATTTTTCTTTCTCTCCTAAAATCCAGAGAACTCAAAATTTGTAAAAATGAAATCTTCTTTCGTTTTAGGGTTTCTACCTCTATTTTTATGTGTAGAAAAGCTTACTTAAAAAACTATTTGTAATACAACTATTATATTTAAGCAATTCAAGCAAATTATACAAATGCCCTATTAATAAGTTATCATATAACAAATAGTAAGGGATTTTATGTTATGAATTTTATCATATAAAATTCTTTACTCTAGACCAATTTGTAATTGTGCAAAGCCATTCTTTATGTGCAAACCAATAGGTTCATGAGTCATTGGCAGTGAACCAAAACTATTTTTGTACACAAGTCATAAGTGTTCTCTTGCAAGGCATTATGACAACCCAAGTAGCATGAATATCAAATTCGATGCAACCTAATGAATAACATATATCATATCTTTTCATTATGCGATATCCTTTGATTAGATATAAGGGATGGAAAGTGAACCTTAATGTTCAATCGTACTAGTCTTGATCTGTAAGTAAACTGAAAACACCCAAGTGACATTGATCTTATAAATTCACTTGGACTTGGCCTTTTATCAGTCTAAAATATTGAGGGATCTACTAATTTCTCTCTTTATACGAGAGGGACAAATCTTATCTTGATTACATACTTCATATATCACTAACATGATAAAAAATCACGATATTCATAATTGTTCGATTAAAGACAACGTTTAATTACGTCAAATTACCATGCTCCTAACATTAAAGTTCGTGGCAATCTCGAGTCGAAGGACTAAATGATATCCAGTACCTTGTTCTCTAATAAGTATTCATGATCTCGATCCGCATCCCTATACGCATGATCATCGCATGACCTTCGATCAAGATTTACACTAATCTTAATTCATTATAGTTCCCGGTATAATGACCGACTAGGGATATTCATGATATTTTGATAAATACCCATGGATCTTATCATAAGGTAAACACAAAATCACCTATAATAAAATATCAAATTAAAGCCTTTATTTTATTAACTAAGATTATAAAATAAATAATGTTTATAGATTGACATAGGGCACATGCTCCAACATGAATAACTTAAGTTCCACATTACTTTAAGTTCCAAATTCTTTGATTCATAACCAATTAAGTTTACTATCAGTGCTTCTAATCAATAACTATCTATCGATGTTATATAGTTTACGGTTGTATCATCCATATCCGACTTGAAAGCTCCAATTACCATGGTTACTCGTAAAGCTTATAATCAACAAAAAAGTGATCAAGATGTTCGTAGCATTACGTCTAGAATGAACACAAATTTTGGCCACCGGACTTTTTAACTTTATAATTTATTCATAACTACTTTAGTATATTATTCATACTATAGGACCCATTGATCCCTAAAATTAATGAACTACTAATACATCATTTAAATAAACATACACATCATGGTATTCATTGCAAAAAAAGATTAAGCGAAATAACTTCAATTAATTTAAGAAAACAATATCAAATAACTACACGCGAGTTTTCAATGTCTTTTTCTCCAAAACTTTTCTTAATATTCAAGAACACAACATACTAAGCTAATTCGTGGTAATGTATGCTAATGTATTGTATTGTATTGCATATGTTTAACAAATTCTAATATCTATTTATACCCGTAAGATACTTTAGAATATAATTAAAAACCTAATAGACAATTCCAAATGAACTAGAAATCTAAACTTTCTATTTTCTACGTCTCGACGCTATCCATAATTGATTTGATAAATAATTATTTAGACTTATATATAGTTTAGTTTAATAGTATGATTAGGTTAAATATCCCGTAATAAACTCTAATTGACGATATTTATGTATTTTCAGTTATACAAGGCATAAAAGAGATAAATGGGGGGAATTCGGGAATAAACAAAGCTAAAATACACAAAAGTGAGGTTGACGCCATGACAAGGATGGTTGGCAATGTGGGGAAACGAATGCGTAGCATGGGAGATGAAGGAAACGTAGGGAGATATGTCTATTGAAGGAGGAAAAACCAAAAAAAAAGGGCCAAAGTTGTCAAAATGCCGTAGCATTACACACATTGCACTGGACCATTTACAGATAGTACTAAGATTGAAGAAAATAGAAAGTTAGAGTTCTATTTCATGTGAAATCTTCTAGTAGGTTTCTAATTATTTTCAAACTTGTCTTAGAAGAATAAATAGTTATTAAAACGTCATAAACATATACATTACCATGCATTAACAACCAATATAATAGATTAGCATAGGTTTACTTTAGTTTTGAGTATTAAGAAGATTTATAGAAGAGAAAACATTGAAGACTCACGTGTGGTGATTTGGGTATAGTTTTTATTAATTTAATTGAATTTATTTATTTAATCTTTTATTGCAATGAATGCCACTATGTGCATGTTTGTTTTGATGAAGTGTGAGTAGTTCATTAATCTTAGGGATCAATGGATCCCATGGTATGAATGTTATGCTATAAATATGAATAGATTATAAAGTTAAAAATGCAATGGTTAGAATCTGTATTGATTTTGAGCATAACGCTATGAACATCTTGATCATGTATTTGTTGATATTATGTTTTAGAAGTTATCATGGCCATTGAAGCTTTTAAGCTGTATATGGATGGTACAACCGTAAAATACATAACATCAAGAGATAGTTATTGATTATGGAGGCATGGACAGTAAAATTAATTGGTTGTGAATCTACAGATTTGGAACTTAAAGCAATGTGGAGCTTATATTATTCATATCAGTAGGTGGAGTTCTATTTTGCAGATTAGAATATTTTCCGTCACAAAAGTGGGTCGAGATGGATTTAAATCTGTCTATTATAATTAGGCATTGCACACACATATAATAAACATGAGTAAAGTGAGTTGAAAAACATAGTATTTCATTAGGTGAAATTATGAACTAATATATTCTTGGTATAAGAGTTTAAAAGTAATTTACGTTGATTTGTTAGATTAGATTAGTTTAGTTCAAAAACTTCAGGCCGAGAATAATGGCTCCTCAAATGTTTTTATCAATGATAAAACAACAACAACCCCAATTTCTAGTATGGAAATCTTGATAATGCACTAAAATTACCTCTAGGCTTCGATCAACAAGTCCAACGAGGGAAGATAGGGCAGAGCGAATAGAAGACTTTATTGAAGTCAATTGAGAAACACTTGCACACCATGAACATGATAAATCGGGAATGCCACGAGAAACATGAGAAAGAGATGGAAAATGTGAAGGAAACTATTAAGAGAGTGGATGATGAGAGATCACGATCCATAAAAAACCTGGAGAGAAAAATTGGTCAGTTAGTTATTGCCTTGAACTCAAGGTAGGAAAGATAGTTTCCGAGTAACACTATCACAAATCCCAAAGAGAATGTTAGTGCTATTCACATTATGCGCACCATTACAATGAATGAGCCAAGACAAGAGTGAGTGATGTACAAGCCAAAAAATTTAACACTTTGGCTATAAGGAAGCACAAAGTGATGCATGAGAATGAAACGAAAGTGAGGCAAGGATAAACTTGAAGGATTCAAGCCACAACGGAGTAATAACTTGAAAAATCAAAATAAGAGGAAGAAACAATAAAGAGCTAAACAACAAGATGAAAGACCTTTTAAAGAAGCACCGAAAGGAAATAATATTAAGGTGGTTCTAGGGTAGCCGGAACCAAAGTTCAAGTTATATCGAGACTTCAACAAATCTAGAGGAGAAATCCTGGAGACATATGTATACCAATAAGCATTGTTGGGAACTAGTTTAGAAATGTCTTTTATGATATGTGAGCTTTAGTAAATGTCATGCCAATAATGGACATGTTATACGTCGATTTGAAGATCAATTATCAAAATACAATAAATTTGCAAGTAGTTGATGGCAACTTGGTACCAACCATCGAGAGAGTCTTGAATGTGCATGTGAAAATGGGTAAGTTCATATTCATCGCAGATTTTGAGGTTCTATATCACAATATGAACAATGATGTGTCTATGATACGTGAGGGGCCATTTTTGAACACTGCTACTGCATCATTGTACACAAGGAAGAAAAAGATCACAATGAGTATCGAAGGGATGACGATGTCGAGAAGATTGTCTTTGTTTGAACAAGAAATACACCCAAATGAGAACAATATTATTATCTCCAATCAACAAAGGGAGTACCTCGATTTAGACTCGGACTAAACGAGAGAAAAGGCATAAGGCTAATGACATTAAACTAAGTGCTTCTGGGTGGTAGCCCATAGGTTTTTACATTTCAAGTTTTTAAATTTCGGTCAAGTAGTTATTAAGTTTAGTTAAGGATAACTCAAATGTTTTGGTTTCTAATTTTTAAACCATTAAAAACGTTTAAACCATGAAAACTTAATCATACCTCAGTCGCAATATACCTTTCTTAAGGTTGATTGATCTCTAAGGCACTGCCAATGACGAACGCCCTCTACCATCAGTCCATACACGAACGACAGACGAGATTCGAAATGCTAGCTTTGAGAGAATACAAACCTTTTTTTTCTCTCCAAAACGATCTAGAGCGTACCAGAAAACATTAATTCATTTTTGAAATGAAAATAAAGTATCGGCCCTTAATCTTTCGTACGTGTGTTCTAACTTAAAGCGTCTATTTATACAACCCTTGTATATAGACGGTTAAATAAATTACACATATACCCCTACTTTAAGAAATATAAGTGTAATACACCACAAAGACGTTTCTGTCATGAATTTTATTATATAAAATTCGTTTTTCTGAACCTTCTTAAAATCCCGCAAAACCATTCTTAGTGTGCGGCCCAATAGGCTCATACAACACTGGTAGTGTACCAAAACACATTTTGGTATACAAGTCATAAGCGGCCTTTAGCAAGACATTATGACTACCCAAGTTGTACAGATATCAAATTGATACAACCTAATCAATAGTGTATACAACATCCTTTTGTCACACGATATCCTTTTGATCAAACATAAGGCATGGAATTGTCATCCAACATGTTCAATCATACTAGTCTCGATCTTTAGGTAGACTGAAAACATCCAAGTGACATTGATCAATATCAATTCACTTAGACTAGACCTTTTAACAGTCTAACACATCGAAGGATCCACTGGACATCTCTATTTATATGAGAGGGACTAATTCTTTCTCGATTACATAACTTCATCACATTGCTCTCACGATAACCAATCACAACCTTTATAATCGTCCGGTTAAAGACAACGTTTGATTGTGTCAAATCACCGTGTTCCTAATGTTGAAGTCTTTGGTAATCTCAAGTCAAAGGATTGAAAAATATACCTATCATGAGAAACAACTATGACTTAATCCATGTGATGTTCTCATAGCGGGTCATTCTAGTACTTTGTTCCCTAACAAGTACTCGTGATCTTGATTCGTATCCCTATACGTATAATCATCATATATTCATCAATCAAGACTCACACTAGTCTTAATTCATTATAGTTCCCAGTATAATGATCGACTAGAGACATTTATGATATTTCTGTAAATACCCATGGATCTTATTATATTGTAAACATTGAAATTAATTATAATAAACAACAAATGAAATCCTCTATTTTATTAACCAAAAGTATTCATAAAGATAATTAATGGATTGACTTAGAGCACATGCCCCAACATCTCCCACTTGCACTCGGGACAATCATACATGCATCTATTGCCTAATGATCTAACATGACCATCATGTTTTGCTAGTTAAAAAATGAACTTTTTGATCCAAACTGCTTCCTT
The DNA here is from genome assembly GCA_039657365.1 of Stephania yunnanensis. Lineage (NCBI taxonomy): Eukaryota > Viridiplantae > Streptophyta > Magnoliopsida > Ranunculales > Menispermaceae > Stephania > Stephania yunnanensis. The sequence continues at coordinate 28,210,383 of CM077580.1, forward strand.
TGCCGCATCGGACGCTGCAATATACTCAGCTTCTATTGTATAATCTGCCACAGTCTCTTGCTTCGAACTTTTTCAGCTTACGCACCCTCGTTCAAAGTAAACACATATCCAGACTGTGATCTAAACCTATATATATCAGTTTGAAAACTTGCATTTGTGTAACCATTTACAACTAGGTCATTTTCAAAACCTCCATAGACTAAAAACACTTCCTTAGCCCTTCTTAAGTATTTAAGAATGTTCTTTACTGCTATCCAGTGACTCTCACAAGGATCCGACTGATATCTGCTTGTAGTGCTCAAAGTATATGATACATCAGGTCGAGTGCATAACATGGCATACATGATAGACCCAATAGATGATGCATATGGAATTTCTTCATACGGTCTCGCTCATTATTTATCCTAGGACATTGAGTCTTGCTGAGACTTATGCCATGAGACATTGGCAACAATCCTATTTTAGAGTCTTGCAAACTGAACCTATTCAACACCTTGTCTATAAAAGCACTCTAACTTAGACCAATTAGCCTTTTAGATCTATCCCTATAGATCCTTATCCTTTGGATATAGGCTGCGTCTCTTAAGTCTTTCATAGAGAAACACTTCCCTAACCAAAACTTGACGTTCTGCATTCTTGGGATGTCATTTCTAATGAGTAATATATCATCAACATACAGTACCAAGAAAACAAATACACTCCTACTAACCTTCTTGTATACATAAGGCTCATATTCGTTCTTAATAACACCAAAATCCTTGATTGCTTCATTAAAACGAAGACTCCAACTATGAGAAACTTGCTTTAATCCATAAATGGATCTTTGAAGGTTGCATACCTTCCTAGAATTCTCAGGATGTACAAAACCTTCAGGTTGTGTCATATACACGTCCTCAAGCAGCTTTCCGTTAAGAAATGCTGTTTTTACATCCGTTTGCCATATCTCATAGTCATAATACGCAACAATGACAATTAAAACTCTTATGGATTTAAGCATGGCTACTGGCAAAAACGTTTCATCATAATCAACACCTTAAGTATGCCTAAAACCTTTTGCTACAAGTCTTACTTTAAAAGTATGCACTTTGCCATCCATATCAGTTTTCTTCTTGAAAACCTATTTACATCCAATGGTCTTACCACCTTCAGGTAAATCAACCAAGTCCCAAAATTGGGTATCATACATGGATTGCATATCGAAGTTCATGGCACTTAGACATTTATTTGAATCTGGTCCAGACATAGCCTCCTGATAAGTGGTAGGCTCATTTTGATCCAGAAGCAACCCATCACGACTATCAATAATGAGAAATCAGAATATCTCTGGCTCATGTCTTACCCTACCAGATTTACGTAGGTCTTGTGTCACTTGTAGAGGTTCAACTGGTTCAGAACGTTGTTGAACTTCCAGTAGCGGTTTAGTGTTTATCTGTGATTCTTGAACTTCTTCGAGATTTATTTCTCTCCCACTAGTATCTTTTGAAATAAACTATTTTTCCATAAATGAACCATACCAAGCAACAAACACTTTGTTCTCAACGAGATTATGAAAGTAATATTCTTTTGTATTCTCAGGATACCCTACAAATAAACACTTGTCTGATTTAGATGGTAGTTTTTCTGAGACTTGTCGCTTTATGTAAGCCTTACAACCATAAATCTTAAGGAATGATAAACTAGGTATCTTCCCGTACCATATCTCATATGGTGTTTTATCAACCGCTTTAGAAGGAACTCGATTTAGAGTGAAAGCTGTAGTTTGTAATGCATAACCCAAAAAGGATAATAGAAGATCTGCATGACTCATCATAGATCGAACCATATCTAATAAGGTTCGATTTCTAATTTCAGAAACTTAGTTCCATTGTGGATTTGCTGGTGGAGTCAATTGGGAGACAATCCCACAATTTCTAAGATGATCATCAAATTCTTGACTCAAATATTTACCACCTCGATCTGACCGAATGTTTTGATTGTTTTACCAAGTTGACTCTGCACTTCATTTTGAAACGTTCGAAACATCTCAAATGATTCAGCTTTATGTTTCATAAGATATACATAACCATATCTGCTGAAAACATCAGTAAATGTAATGAAGTACTGATAACCTCCTATGGCCATTGTATTTATAGGACCGCATGCATCAGTATGTATTAGACCCAATAAATCACTTGTCCTTTCACTATGTTTAGTAAAGGGACTTTTAGTTATCTTGCCTCGTAAATAAGATATGCACGTTTCATATGTTTCTAAATCAAATGAATATAGAAGTCTATCTTTATCGAGCTTCGTTATGCGTTTCTCATTTATGTGCCCGAGACGACAATGCCAAAGATAGGTTTGATTCAAATCGTTTGACTTAAACCTCTTTGTATTTATGTTAAAGACTAGAGTATCAGTGGACCTTTTCATATTTAGAATATAAAGACCATCACACAAATAAGCATTTGCATAAAATATGCCTTTACGAGAAATGGAACATCAATTATTCACAATAATAAAATCAAAACCATCCATATCCAAACATGAAACAGAAATGATGTTTCTGCTCGAGGTAGAAACAAAATAACAATTATTTAAAGTTAAAATAAGTCCACTAGATAAGACCAAGTCATATGATCCAACAGCCAGGGCAGCAACTCTTGCTCCGTTCCCTAGGCGGAGGATGACTTCTCCTTTCTTCAACTTTCTACTTTTGGTGAGTCTCTGCACATTTATACTAATGTGAGATCCACATATGGTATCTAATACCCAAGAATCACTAGTAGATAAATTAATTTCAATAACATAAACACCTGTAGTGGTAGTCGCACTACCCTTTTTTTCTTTAGATCTTCTAGATAGAGCTTGCAATTTCTGAACCAATGTCCAAATGCATGGCAAAAATGACAAGTTCCTTCCTTTTCTTTTGGGTATTTTGAAACAGGAACAGGCTGGGGCTTGACTTGTTCCACAGACTTTGCGACAGGTGCAGCAGCAACCTTGACAACTTTAGCCTTGCATTTTCCTTTCTTCTTCATTCCCTTTCCCTTTTGGACCATCAACACATTACTAAGGGGTTTCTTGATATTTTGCTCAACAGCTTTAAGCATCAAATGCAACTCTGAAATTGATTTCTCCATATTATTCATATTGTAGTTCATCACAAATTGTGAGTAATTCTCCGGTAATGAATTCATAATCAAATCCGTAGCCAACTCTTGGCTTATGGGAAATCCGAGTCTATCAAGCTGGTCAACATAGCCCTTCATTTTAAGAACATGAGGACTGACTGACGCACCCTCAGTCATCATGCAAGAATGTAGGTTTTTTACTGTCTCGAACGTTTCTTACCTAGCTTGCTATTGGAACATTTCCTTCAACGTTATAGCCATGTTGTAGGCTTTCATTAGTTCCATGTCCTTCTGAAGTTCGGGAACCATAGTTGCCAACATAATACATGCAACATCAGTAGAATCGTTGACATGCTTATTATGCGCATCCTTTACAGCTTTCACAGCATTTTCTAGTGGGTCCTCAGGGATTAGAGCATCCACGACATACAACTTGCGTTCATGCTTAAGAACAATTCTCATGTTTCTGAACCAGTTAAGAAAGTTAGTCCCACATAGCTTATCCTTCTCAAGGATGGATCGCAGTGACAGGGGATTATTGTTACTTGAAGAGGCCGTTAATCTACAATAAAGATTATGCAAAGTTTATTTTAGTATAGAGGAATAGACTCCCACTAAATTAACAACCATCCTAAAACATACTGTTTATTTAGGGGACTAAAATCCATATTTCACCTAATTCTATGACAGCTATGGCATGAAACACAGAACTAGATTATTTAGGTAGGTAACAATTACCAATTACATATTATGCAATTTTAGATACTTTTATGAGTTACGGGACATCTTATGTCTTAGCATGTTTTTTTATCTCACCATGTGCCTAAAGCTCAAAACTATTTTGATAGCTTTATTAAGTCGGACCATTTTAAACATTTAGGTAATGCTTACCCAACTTGTCTCACCAAGATAACACAATACATCCAGCAATGACTGAAAATATATTAGTGTGATCGAGACCTTGACAAGTGTTTAAAATGGATGGCACGTTTAACGGCCCGAAAATTTGACTTGTGCCACGTGTCAAGTCAAGGTCGTATGTAAGACACATTTGATTTGAAATCAAAAAAAAAAAATATATATATATATATACATACATACATATATATATATATATATATATATAAATGTGAAAAAAAGGATAAGATCAGGGGAGGAGAGAGAAGGGAAGGAGCTCGCGAACCAGCCACAGACGGCGGCAGACGGCCAGCAAACCAGCAACTATGGTGCGAGCAGTGGGTCCAGCACCAGGAGGTGGCATGCCTGCCTCAGGGGATGCCGGCGAGGAGATGCCAGCGACGCAACAACGCCAGTGAGTGACGGCGGCGGCGCTGACGAGGGACAGCGGCGGCTCCGGCGAGGCAGCGACCGCGGCATCGGCGCTTCGGCTACGCGACCTCGGCATCAACAACGGCGCGGTGGCACGTTGTCGACCGGTCAGATGCACGATTTGGACGAAATCGCGACGACGCGATGAAGGTGAGGTTTGTTTCACCTAATTGAGTTGTGATTTGAACGATTTAATTAAAATAGGCCTAAAATGTCTAAATGGACACCAGGGACTTAAGAGTCAGGTGCCGGGTGCGCAAATCGAGACACGAACGAGACGTTTTGAGGTTCGCGATTTCTCGTAGTAAGTAAACCAGTTAGGACTTGTACAGTGGTTTTCTTTCATTCTATTGGCTATTGTTCACTGCTTTGAAATAGTTTCCTTTCACTATTGTTGATTACTACTTTATGATAGCTATCTTTGAAATTGTTGTTGGTTGGGTGGTCCATTGACAAGTGAGTCATGGTTACTTTTTATCTGCGATATGAGAGGGTTAGGGGTAGGAGGCAGAGGTCTCATCCTAAACCCGAGGTCTTTCATGGTCGTTTGTTGATATTTCCCAATTGAGTGTGCGTTGGGGGCTCTTATCCGGATCCATGGATGGTTCATAGTCGCACGGGCTAAGGCTGGGAGGCAGGGGTCTCGTCCTAGATCCGGGTCTGTGAATGTCTCATAGTCGCAAGGGTTAGAGCTGGGAGGCTAGGGTCTCGTCCTAAACCCTAGTCTGCTGAGCTTTTGTCGGGATTCAACGACCTTTTAGTCGGGAATCCTTGTTATTTGGCATCACTCATCGATTTAATTGTTACAGTCTTTTATATTCATGCGTGATATGTTTCCTTTCGTTCTAATTACATGAATACGACTGGTTTAGTTATGTTTTGAAATGTTGTATATGTCCTACTGGATTTACTTACATGGGCTCGTCAATTTTAGGCTTGACTGAGTGCAGAGTCGCAGACGAGTAGCAGAGGGAAAACTCCATTGTTAGGTGAATTTTTCTATATCATGTATTACTCTCCTCTGATGATAGCATATTTACTGGGTTCCACAATTAGGTTGCCTAACTTTTTAAATTATTGTCGAGTTATTTATTTGTAGAAATTGCTTCCGCTAAATTGTAAAACTTGCAAAATATTAATAACTCAACTTAAAATTATGAATTTATGTATAATGAGGGATTGGAAGGCTGACTAGGTCTGCGTTGACCTTGCGAGACTGGCTCGGGGGTCCACGTGGGCTTAGGCCGGGCGGGGCCCAATTCGTGGAAAATTGGGACCGTCACAGCACGAGACTTTAAATATAATAGAGGGATTTTATTCAATTTTAGTGATTTTATGTAAACAATGAAATATCATATATTTTATTGATTTGTTCAATGACTAAACAATTTGAAATTTTTTTATACTGTTCACTAATAAAAGAATTTCCGTGCGCTATGATTAGTTAGACGGCGGTCCCGCTGGCCGGTCAGCGGGGTATTTTTTTCGGAGAAAAACTTCAATTCCGAAAATGAAAACTCGCTATAGAAAATCATATTTTTCGCTGATTTTATTATCCGAAATTAACCCCTCAAATTATCCGAAACTAAGTCAATTAAAACATTTAATTAACCCGGGCCCACATCTAATTAGGACTTAAGATATTTGAATCCTAGCATATAACCAATAACAAAATTCTCGATATTTATCTCATATCCAATAGGGATGACGAAACCGATTTTGTTAATATCTCCTAAACTAATTTGTTATCTATCTCTTATCAAATAGAAATTTCGTAACAGAATAGATATAAAGAGATAAATAAATAATTTTGGAAAATAATTATTTGCAATTTCGGTCCTCATCCAAATAATCACAAACATGTAATTGAATCATGAACTACTATCCCAATCGAACCTAATCATATTAGTTTCGAATTAATATTCAAACTTATACGATTTAAGAAACTTAAAACAATGTAACCCAAATATGCATAATGAATTACAGAGATTTCATCCATGCATTAATACACGAAAAATAAAGATTATACCTAATGGTGTCATGGATCACAGAACACGAAATTCAATTCATTAAAATTATTCGAATTAAACTAACATGGTTACTTGCATGTACGAAACTGATTTCAATTAAATCACGAATATATGTATCATATACACAAAACATGATAATAAATCTCACAGAAAACTTATGTATATCACATATACATCAACTATTAACATGCTTTCAATTATATATCATGTATATATAAGAAGAAAACATGCAATGAATTTAATGGAATTGAACTCGATGGCTCTGATACCACTGTTAGGTTTTAGGGTTCATACGCAGCAGAAATTACAAAACAATTTTGACAAAAACCCAACAGGATCCGAATCTAATTCCATTAAAAACGTTTAAACCATGAAAAATTAATCATACCTCAGTTGCAATATACCTTTCTTAAGGTTGATCGATCTCTTAGGCACTACCAACGACGAACGCCCTCTACCAGCAGTCCACACACAAACGATGGACGAGATTCAGAGCGTACCAAAAAACCCTAATTCGTTTCTGAAACGAAAATAGAGTTTTGGCCCTTAATCTTTCATACGTGTGTTCTAACTTAAAGCATCTATTTATACAACCCTTGTATATAGACGGTTAAGTAAATTACATATATACCCCTTCTTAAAGAAATATAAGTGTAATACACCACAAATACGTTTTTGTCATGAATTTTATCATATAAAATTCATTTTTCTGAACCATCTTAAAATCTCGCAAAACCATTCTTAGTGTGCGACCCAATAGGCTCATACGACGTTGGCAGTGTACCAAAACACATTTTGGTATACAAGTCATAAGCGACCTCTAGCAAGACATTATGACTACCCAAGTTGTACGAATATCAAATCGATACAACCTAATCAATAGTATATTCAACATCCTTTTGTCACATGATATCCTTTTGATCAAACATAAGGCATGGAATTGTCATCCAACATATTCAATCGTACTAGTCTCGATCTCTAGGTAGACTGAAAACATCCAAGTGATATTGATCAATATCAATTCACTTAGACTAGGCCTTTTAACAGTCTAACACATCGAGGGATCCACTAGGGACAAATTCTATCTCGATTACACAACTTCATCACATTGCTCACACAATAACCAATCACAACCTTTATAATCGTCCGGTTAAAGACAACGTTTGATTGTGTCAAATCACTGTGTTCTTAATATTGAAGTCTCTGGTAATCTCAAGTCAAAGAATTGAAAATATACCTATCATGAGAAACAACTATGACTTAATCCATATGATGTTCTCATAGCATGTGGATCCAATACTTTGTTCCCTAACAAGTACTCGTGATCTTGATTCGTATCCCTATACGTATAATCATCATATATTCATCAATCAAGACTCACACTAGTCTTAATTCATTATAGTTCCTAGTATAATGATCGACTAGGAACATTTAGGATATTTCTGTAAATACCCATGGATCTTATTATATTGTAAACATGCAAATTAATTATAATAAACAACAAATGAAATCCTCTATTTTATTAAATAAAAGTATTCATAAAGACAGTTAATTGATTGACCTAGGGCACATGCCCCAATAACATCAAGCTTTAAAAAAAAACCCTAACAGCTTCCCCAACGCCGTCACGACGTTGTCACGTTGCCGTGCCTTAAAAGGGATGGCGCCATTATCGAAGAAGGGGTTTTTAAACCCTATTTTATCACATCTTGCACACTTGCAACCTATTTTACACACCACCAACCAGCCATACACCCCTTTAGAATCTAAGATTGATCATTTCTAAGTGAGAAAAGAGAGTTCCTAGTAATTTAGAGTGAAAGAGAGAGTGCATTTTGGATCTACGCAAAGAGAAGAGCCAGAGCATTGATTTTGGGATTTGATTCAAAGGAGTGTTAGAGTTTTAGTTTGTGAGCAAATTGAGAGGGCTTGGATTGATAGAGGCTTGAATGAGTATTCTGGTGTGTTTTTGATATGCAACTAAAAATTTAAAACAAATTTGAAAAACCCCAACAAGATCGATAATAAGTTCCATTAAACTAAATCTATAAAAGTAAATCATACCTCATTCCGTGATTTCCTTTTTGATTATTTGATTTTCAAAATGTTCAAGTGCACGTCCTTTATCAGAAATCCATACATGAACAGTGGCCATAATTTGAAGTGCTAGCACCAAGAGAGATTAAAAACAATTTTTTTTCTCCCAAAATCCAGATAACTCAAAAATTGTAAAACAAAAATCTTATTTCATTTTTAGGGATTCACCCTATATTTATGTGTAGATTAGCCCTTACTTAAAATCCTATTCGTAATGCAACTATTGTATTTAGGCAGTTTAAGCAAATTAAACATACGCCCCTAATAATAAATTATCATATAACGAATCATAAGGGCTTTTATGTCATGAATTTTATTATATAAAACTCATTACTCTGGACCAATTGAAATTGTGCAAAGCCATTCTTTGTGTGCGACCCAATAGGTTCATGCGAAGTTGGGAGTGAACCAAAAACAATTTTGGTACACAAGTCATAAGCGTTCTCCAGCTTGGCATTATGACTACCCAAGTAGCATCAATATCAACATCGATACAACCTAATTAATAATGCATATCATATCATTTTGTCATGCCATGTCCTTTGATTAAACATAAGGCATGAGAAGTCACCCTTAATGTTCAATCATGTCTTGATCTTTAAGTCAACTGAAAAATACCCAAATGACATTGATCATATTAATTCACATGGACTTGGCCATTACCAGTCTGTCTTATCGAGGGATCCACTGATATCTCTCTCAATACAAGAATGATAAATTCTATCTTGATTACACACCTTCACATATTATTCACACGGTAAACAATCACGATCTTTATAATTGTTCAGTTAAAGACAACATTTGATTGTGTCAAATTATCATGCTCCTAATATTGAAGTCTATGATAATCTAAAGTCGAAGGACTAAATGATATACCTATCATGAGTAACACCTATGACATAATCCATGTGGTATTTTCATAGTGGGTCGGTCCAATACCTTATTCCCTAACGAGTACTCATGATCTTGATTCGTATCCCTATATGCATGATCATCACATGACCATCAATGAAGATTCAAACTAGTCTTAATTCATTATAGTTCCCAATATAATGACCGACTAGGGACATTTAGGATATTTCAACAAATACCCATAGATCTTACTATAAGGTAAACATGCAATCACTTATAATTTAACAGCAAACAAAACCTTTATTTTTAACTAAAATTATAAGATAAATAAGATTTATAGATTGACTTTGGGCACATGCCCTAACATATTCTACACCTAAAAATAGTCCGCCATCGAGATAAATTCACAATTTCATTAGTTATGCTTTGACATTTTGAGAAATTTTGATGAAATTATATGAATTGTGGATATGAGGTTACTGGATAGGATTCTCAATTTTTGTGAATGTTGAGTATCGATGTGGCTTATGGAGACCTAGTATATGTCTTTTGCATTATTTGATATGTGAGTGATCCTTGTAATATAAAAAATTTGATTTTAAGTGATTTGAAGACCCATGTTGATAGCTGTTGAGTTATGTGAATTTTGAGAAAAATGCCGAGAACATAGAGGCAAACAAGTCAAGTAAGTGAAGTTGGAGCAAATGATTTTGAGATTTTATCCTCAAGAGATCCCAATGAGGTGGAACCTAGACAATTTAAGTTGAAATACTATATTAGTAGAGAGGCTAAGGATATATATGATGTCATTGATCATAGGGAGTTCATTTGTGAAAGAGAAATTGATTTTCTGGCCACGTATGAAAAAAGAGTAAACATTTTGTTAGACAATAAGGTTATGAGCAATTCACTCAAAACCATAGAGAGAACAAAGTTATAGGAGTGAATGAAATTATGTATGAATTTTACTCTAATGCAAAGTTTAATAATAAGGGAGACTTAATGAAGGTAAGAAGAGCATTTGTCCCTTTTAATGTGCATTATATAAATAACATTTATGGATCAGAATAATTGAGTATGGTTGGAGCCGACTAAAGTTTCCCAGATAATCTATATGAGAAACTTGATAACCTATACCTTTTTAGAGCCATGAGAACTGAGAATGTGCCGTAGTACATAAAGAAGGGGAACATGAGGAAAATTTATAGAATGTGGCAACACTTTCTTATTGGTTCATTATACCCAACCTCTAAGTATGGTGAGATCAACAAGTTAAAGGCGGTTTGTTTGTTTGAGATTAAAAAAAATAGGGAGATCAATATTGGCGAGATCATCTACAAGAACCTGATGGAATCTATTATGACCGAGAGAGACAACAATATGTTGATTTCAATTTTGATTACTTAGATGTTCTTGAAGGCTGGAGTGCAACTACTTCAAGATGGGAAATTTGATATTGAGTCCCAACTAACCATGGATGAGGAGTTTATGCTTATACTAAAATCACCAAATGGTTACTAAGACTCCGAGGATGAAATGGAAAGAGCCGAGGAAAATAGACTTGAGGCCGAGTTCTTAGCCAAAGAACAAGAAGAGCATGCAGTAACAATAACAATAACAACAGAGTTAGCCGAAGAGTTGCAAGATGAAGGATATGGAGAGGAAGAGGATAATCAGTACGGATTGGTTGAGGGTTACGAGTTTGTAGACCCACTTATTGGAGAGCAGAACTTGGATGTTCTTGAGGTTTCCCACCACCTCCTCCACCACAACCACTAGTACCACTACTAGAGGACTTGACTCCATGGCAGTAGAGGCTGTAGATTACTAAGATGAGGACATAATACAGAGAAGACATGGCTCAATATCGTGAAGCCTTGATGAGATATGAGCAAAACTGACTGAATGGACGACAAAAATTCATGTTATTTATATATCATTGAGGGACGTAGCTAGATATAAGAGAAGCAGACGGATGATACATACAAATAGTTCTTTTGGCTTTTCAGCAGCACCAAACTATGTGTTTAATCCAGATGTGGTGTAAAGCAAAAATGTGGAGCGTCCTTTGACATCATCCTATGCTGGAGCTGATGATGCTGATGATGATGCGCAGTCCCAAACTTAGAGTCTTAGGGTTGTGTTTTATTGTTATCATGTTTAAGGCTTACTTTTAAACCTTGAGGACAAGATCTGGTTTAAGTTTGGGGGCATCAACACTACACTATGGGAAGTAATAACAAATGATGAAATAAGGATAAATACTGCAAGTATGATTGTAAAATTTTATTTTTGAAGCAGTTAAAAAGGAAAGCATGGTAGTGTATTTCTATTTCATTTATTTATTATTTGAATATGTTTAAGTAGCATAGATTGGGTTATATATAGTAATTTATAATGAATAAGTAATTCATTGCAAAGTTTATGCCTTTAATTGAGGATGCGTAAGATACAGGTGTCTTGTTAATATAAAAATCAAGAGAGCATTTTTAAATTTTTGAAGAAAATATGAAATGTAGCGACAACGTTATAGTTTTACGATTAGAAAGTTAGAGTTAGGGAAGAAAATAAACTTGGAAAAAAAGCAAGAAGAATACTAAAATAGTTCTTGTGGAAAAAGGTAGATCTCTAAGTAATTATATAATAAATGTGAATCATACCTAATAAAAAAAATCAAATAAAGACTTAGTGCTAAGAGGGGAAGAAATATGGATGTTTAATGAAAAAATTGGAGTTAACCTGCTTAATAGAGTGAAAGTGAGAAGTGCAAACAAGAAGTTTAACAATAAAGAAAAAAAGAGAGAGTCCTATAAGTTCTATAGGAAATGGAGTAGAAAACTTAATTTTAGAAAAAGCGAGGAAAATAGAATCCATAGGAAAAGGAGCAGGGATCGTGCAATTAGATAATATAAGGAGAAGAAGAAAAGAAAATAGAAAAATAAATAAATAAATAAAGGCGGAAGTTAGAATAAACTCTTCAAATAAAATATTTAACTCGAGTACTAGTAGTTTAATTGTGTTAAGTTTTTTTTTCCAACAATGTTAAGTCCTATAGATTCTTGAAGTGCTAAAGTCTACCAAAATTAGTTTGATCTATGCATATTTGTGAATTTATGAGCTTAATGAGAAATCGTGACATTGTACACTTGCTACTTAAGTGTTGATGTTAAACAAACTTGTGAGTAGTGATGATTTTGGTTATGATCTACTCTGAGTTTTGAAAGTGAATTGTATGTTTTGTTAATGCTACATGTTTTGAAAATATAGGTTTTTGCAAGGAAAAACTCTTAAGTGGATTATTGACTTGAACTTATTTGGATTAAAGGATACTCTATAACGATGTAAAATAAATACGAACTAGAATGATAGTAGTAGTAAGAATACTTAGTAAAATACACTTTTGTTTGGGATGTGTAAAACCCTAAGTTTGGGGTATTTGATAAGTGATTATTTAGACTTATATATAGTATTAGTTTAGTAGTATAATTAACTTAAATATCCTGAAATGAACTCTAAGTTATAGTATTTATGTATTTTAAGGTATACAAGGCATAAAAGAGATAAATGGGGGAAATCGTGAAGACACGGAGCTAAAATACACAAAAAAGAAGTTGACGTCGTGGCAAGGATGGTTGGCATTATAGGGAGACAAAGGCACAACGTGGGAGATGAAGGACATGGAGGGCATCGAGTCTACTGAAGGAGGAAAAACACACAATGTGGCGGAATTTGTCACGGCGCCATGGCATTACACACAGAGCATCAAACCACTTACAAACAATGTCGAGACTACAGAAAATAAAAAAGCTAGAGTTCTATTTCATGTGAAATTATCTAGTAGGGTTTCTAATTGTTTTTAAATGTGTCTTAGGAGTATAAATATGTATTAGAACGTGGTAAACATATACATTACCACACATTAGCAACCAATATCATAAATTAGCATAGGTTTACTTTATTCTTGAGTATTAAGAAGATTTATGGAAGAGCCTTGAAGACTCATGTGTGATGATTTGGGTATTATTTTTATTGATTTAATTGAAGTTATTTGTTTAATATTTGATTGAAATGAATACCATTATATGCATATTTATTTCAATGAAGTATGAGTAAGTCATTAATCTTAGGGATCAATAGATCCTATGATTTGAATGTTATGATATAAACATGTATAGATTATAAAGTTAAAAGTGCAATAGTTAGAATTGTATTTATTCTGAGCGTAATACCACGAACATCTTGATCACGTGTTAGTTTTTATTATGTTTTAGAAGTTATCATGACCGTTGAAACTTTTAAGTTGGATATGGACGGTACAACCGTAAAATATATAACATCGAAAGATAGCTCTTGATTAATGAGGCAAGGATAGTAAATTTAATTGGTTATAAATCAAAAGGTTTGACACTTAAAGCAATGTGAAACTTACGTTATTCACACCGATACGTGGAGTTCTAGTTTGTACATTAGAATCTTTTCCGTCACAATAGTGGGTTGAAGTGGATTTGAAAGAAATCTATCTATTCTAATTAGGCATTACACACACATATAGTAAATATGAATAAAGTGAGTTGAAAAACATAATATTTCATTACCTAGGTAAAGTTGTGAACTAAGATATTCTTAATATAAGATTTTAAAAGTAATTTACATTAATTTCTACTAGGTAATACTGATTGCATGCACCTTTCCCTGAGGAAGATATCTATAATCAACATAAGTTGGTCATACTATTACTAAAATGGAGCCTCTATACTGGTGGCCACGATCATGATACGGTGCTGTCTGTTTAAAGCCATGACGCCGCCATAGCTTTAGCCTCTTTGTGTGCATTTTCCTCACTCAGTATGCTCATAACCCTGCTTAGACTACCCCGGTGCCATCCTTATATACCTACGGCGATGCCACTATGCTTGCACTGCTGACTCACTTTTCTTCTCATTTTCTCTTCTCCATGCCTTGCCCATGCTATGTACATTCTTCCCACGGTGTCAAGTCTACTAGTTACAACATCAATCATAGTTTTTTGCATTTTATCCTTATTTTGTCATAAAATCACTCGATTGTCCCTTTATACCTTTTATACCTAAAAATATATAAATACCATCAATTATAACTCATTCCAGGATATTTATACTAAATATGCTACTAAGCTAGTGCTATATATAAGTCTAATCACTTATCAAATACCTCCAAACTTAAGATTTTGCATGTCTTGAGCAAAATTGTATTCTACTAAGTTTTTTTACTACTACTACTACTACTACTACTACTACTACTACTACTACTACTACTACTACTACTACTACTACTACTACTACTACTACTACTACTACTACCATCCTTTAATTCAAATAAGCTCAAGTTAATAATTCACTAAAGATCTTTTAAGCTCAAGTTAATAATCCACTAAATATATTTTCTTTGCAAAAATATACTTTCAAAAACATGAAGCATTTAACAACATATAAAACTGCTCAAGTTAATAATCCACTAAATATATTTTCTTTGCAAAAATATACTTTCAAAAACATGAAGCATTTAACAACATATAAAACTCACTTTCAAAATTCACAAGTAGTTCATAACCAAAACCATCACTACTCAAGTTTATTTCACCTCGACATTCAAGTAGCAAGCGTAAAATCTCATTATTTCTCATTAAGATCAATAATTCACAAATAAGCATAGATCATACTAGTTTAGTAAACTAGCACTTCAAGAGTCCATAGGACTTAAGATAGTTGGAAAGAAAACTTAACTTAACTAAGCTACTTGTACTCGAGATAAATCTTTTATTTGATGAGTTTTAATCTAACTCCCGCCTTGCTTTGATTGTTTTTATAAATTTTTTTATTTTTCCTTTCTTCTCATATTTTCTAGTAACACAGTCCCAACTCCTTTTCCTATGGATTCCATTTTTTTCTTTTTTTTTCCAACCATCAAGTTCTTTGTTTTTTTTTTGTAGAACTTGTGGAACTCTCTATTTTTGTTTTAAACTCTTGTTAGCACTTCTCATTTTTACTTAATTAAGCTAGTTTTAACTTCAACTTTTTCATTAAATATCATGCCTATATCTTCCCCTTTCAGTACTAAATCTTTATTTACTTTTTACTCAAGTACGATTCATACTTATTATAGAATTTTTTAGAGATCTAAATCTTTCTACAAGAAGTGTTCTAGTACTCTTTTTGCTTTTGTTTCAAGTTCATGGTCTTCCCTAACTCTAGGTTTCTGATCATGAAATCATACCATTGTTTGTTACATTTCATTTTTTCTTGAAAAATTGATAACACTCTCTTGAGTTTTATATCAACAAGACACTAGTATTCTCACTCATCCTCAATTAAAGGTATGAGCTTTTTAAATGAATTACATATTACTATGTAAAATGTAATAGATACTACTTAAACACATTCAAATAATAAGTAAGTAAAAAGAACACACTACCATGCTTTCCTCTTTAATTGCTTTAAAAATAAAATTTTACAATTATACTCAATGTTTATTCTTATTTCATCCTTTCGTACCACTTCCTATATTGTAGTGTTGATGCTCCTAAACTTAAACCAAACCTTATCCTCAAGCTTTAAAAATAAGTTTGAAACATAAAACACTAAACACAAACATGTAATAACATAAGATATAATATGACAAGTCGATAATTAGACATATTTTATAGTGTAATTTAGGTTCATTTTATATATAATGATGATATTACACTAGATATTCTCTTATTTTGGTAATTTAATGTTTAAATAGGAAAATGAAAAAAATGGAAGAAAAAAGAAAGAAGGGCAAAAATAGTCAACTAGAAAAGAAGCCCAATGATTAGCTAGCAATTTGGAATAACACTAGGAATTGCCACCTAAATCAGGAGCAGGAAAAGCCAGCAAATCTACAATGAATCGGAGAATGAACTAGAAATTGCCAACTAAATTGGTGGTGCACTGAGAGCTAAACTCAACGATTTGCTCAGTGATTTATGTATACATTAGCAATAGCTGACAAATCGCTAAGGTTGATTACGAGTTCTTTTAGATTAATATGAAGAATTTAAGTTTATCTAAGATATGTATATATAAGACGACTATAAAAAGGCCAAAGAGCTTCAAAATAACTATCTCCTTTGGCTTTTCTTTTGCTCTACATTATTTCTATTGTATATTGTAGTTAATGTTTGAAGATAAATTGGAGCTTTGATTTACATTAAGGTATTTATTATGTTTTTTAATTATATTTATGCATTGTTTATTTTCGGCATGAGTGAGTAGTCTATCTAAAAATGTAATATATTTTGTATTGCTAGATAGTTATAATTAAGGAATCATGAACTTTATACTTTAAATATATTCATACACATGAATCACTGGATTAACAAGTTGTTTTGCATATTACAACTTCAGAAGATTAGTATTGCATGCATAGTTGCAAATTTGTTATATTGTATTTTGATTTCGATTCTATGTCTATAGTTATTGACAACAATTATAGAAGTAGTAAATATGATTAATCTATAAGGCACTTCTCGAGTGGATGTTCTAGGTGATTGTGTTTTAAGTTTTTTATAATGCGGCCTCGGTTAATATTGGCTTAAATTAGGCATGATTTACACTGAGTGTATTGCTATCAAATTTCTATGGTTTCGTGTTTGATCTAGTGGGTAGATTTACAATGATAAGAATGTGGTGTTTTCATTGAATTTAAGAAAATCAGTGATTGGCTAAAGGCTATTAATCTATTATGAAATAGGATTTAATGATTCCAAGATTCCACGTATGTCATGATTATAACTATTGAGTGAAGTGATGTTATGTTCTAGTGCTTGAAAGCAATCCAAACATATTACATTTTTTTGTTGGGGTTTATTTAAGGTATTTTAATTATATTGAACTTGAGTATTGTTTAATTTTATTTGATTTGAATTGTTTAGATTAATTTAGTTAGTTTGATTAATTAAGTTAATATTTATAGTTTTCAATTATTTAATATTTTAATTCCCGTTGGATTAGATTGACTAAATCAATAAAAAACAAGAAAAAATACTTTTTTTTGAGATTTGAAAAATCCCTACGGAGACAATATCCCATTTACCACTACTATAAGTTAATAGTAAAATATGGGAAATTATTATGCCCGCTCGACACATGTCATAATAATGCATAAACATAAAACTTAAATAACGAATAAAATGACAAAATACCCCAAATTTAAAAATAATTAGTATAAATATATCTCTCATTTCCTAAAGGTCTGTAGAAATTTAAAGACTCAGACTCTAGGACTGTGCATCATCATCAATATCGTCATCTTCAACTCCAACAAAAGATGGTGTCAAAGGACACTCCACCTTTTTACTTTGCACCATGTTAGGATTAAACATGTAGTTCGGTGCTGCTGAAAAGCCAATTGAGCTATTATTAGGTCTTATCAGTCTGCTCCTATCATATCTAACTATGTTTCTTTGATGATCTGCAAATAATATGAAATTACATTGTTCGTTTAGTCAGTCTTGCTCATATCCTACCAAGGCTTACGATATCGAGCCTTTTCCTATTTGTATGGTTTCTTCATCCCACAATCAACAGCCTTTTCTGTTGTGGAGTCAAGTCCTGAAGTGGTGGTATTGGTGCCTATGGTGGTGGAGATAGTGAAAAACCTCAGGACCATCCAATTCCTGCACTCTTATAAGTGGGTCTACAAACTCATAGCCCTTACCAAATCCCTGCTATTGATCCTCCTCCTCTCCATATCCTTCGTTTTGCAACTCTTGGGCTAACTCCACTATTGCTGCTGCTTTTATGTGATCCTCTTGCTTTTTGGCCAATAACTTGGCCTCAAGTCTATTGCGCCCATCTCTCTCTCTTTCTATCTCATCTTCAATGTCTTAGTATCAAGTTGGTGATTTTAATGTGAGCATGAATTCCTCATCTCTGGCTGCTTGGGCCTCAATATCAGACTCTTCATCCTGAATAAATCTTACTCCGGCCTTTAAGCATATATCGGTGATCAAAATTGGAAACAACACTTTGTTGTCTCTCTTTGACATAATAGACTCCCTAAAATTCTTGTAAATGACCCCCACGTTTATCACTCCGTTCTTTGTAATCTCATAAAAATAAGCCACCTTTGGCTTTTGATCTTGACCTACTGAGTGGTAGGGTACAATGAAGCAACTAGAAAGTGTTGCTATAGTCTATAAACTTTCCTTATGCTCCATTTCTTAATGTGCTTCGGCATATTCTCAGCTCTCATTACCTATCTTTGTTGTCCACAGACAACCAATGCTCTCTATGGCTTTAAAAGAGTATAGGTTATAAAGTCACTGATATAAATCATCCTGGAAGCTCTGTGAGGCTTCAACCATACTCAAGTGCTCTAACCCATAGTTTCTATGTATGTAACGCTCATTAAAGGGGACAAATATCCATTTCACCTTCACTGGGTCACCATTCTTGGTAAATTCGCATAAAATTCATAAGCAATTTCACTCACTCCATTAACATTGTTCTCTCTATAGTCTTGAGTGAATTGCTTCCAACCTTGTTGCCTAATGAGATTATTTACTCTATTTTCATACTTAGCCGATAAGTTTATTCATCTCTCGCAAATGAATTCTTTATGCTCAACAACCTCATATCTCTATTTAGCCTCTCTTTTAATATAGTACTAAGACTTAAAAGGTCTTGGTTCATCCTCATTAGGATCTCTTAAGGATGATGCCTCATAATCATTTGTTCTAACTTCACTAACTTGACTTGATTACCTCTTTGTTCTTGGCATTTTATCAATAATTTACACAACATAACAACTCACAACACGAGTCTTCCAATCACGTAAAATCAAAATTCTCATTCACAAAGATCATTCACATGCCAAATAGTGCGAAAGATATATACTACTTAACCATAAGCCACATTGATGCTCTAAATCCACATAACTTAAAATTTCTATTCAATAACCTCATATCCATAATTCATGCAATTTTATCAAGAATTTCCAAAAATCTCAATGCATAACTAATGAAATTATAAACTTACCTTAATATAGGACTACTTTTCGGTGTAGATTATTTCTCCAAGCCTTTATCAATCCAAGTCCTCTCACTTTGCTCACAAACTAAAACCCTAGTTCTCACTTGAAACTCTTCTTCAAATCAATGCCCCAACTTTCTTCCTTGTGTAAATCCATGATGTACTATCTTTTTTCATTCTTTATCACTAGGAACATTCTTTTCCCTCTTAAAATTGCTCAATCTTAGGTTCTAGAGGGGTGTATGATTATTCGTGGTTTATGGAATAGGTTTTAAGTATGAGAAATATGGGTTGAAAGGGGCTTAAAACCCCTATCTCGATGCCGACGCCTTCTTTTATAGGGCACGTCATCGCTACAGCGTGATCAATGCATCTAGATTGCTATGAGTATATTTTCCTCACATCGTGGAGCCCTTCTGGCGCTGTGCCTTTGCACTCACGGCGCCGTATGTGTACACACACGGCTTTGATAAGTACGTCTCTATAATTTTACATATTTTTCATTAACTCCCTATTGACGCTCTCTTGGCTTTGTGTATTACTACACAAGGCGTCGTGACAAAATGAAATACCCCATATATATAAAGATTCCATGAAAACATACCCGTGATTTGTCCATGTACCTGAATTTTACCACTTTAACTCTTTTGATCTTTTACACTCTTTACTGAGTTAGTCAAAACTTTTCTATTCTGATGAAATGTCACCCGACAAATGGTCTCTCCTGCATATTTAGTACAAAACTTTCAAAAGTTAGAAAACTAAAACATTAGGATTATTCTAACTAAACTAACTAAATAACTAACTGACTGAAATTCAAAAACTTGAAATAAAACCCTTGGGCTGCCTCCTAGTAGCACTTTGTTTAACATCATTAGCCTGATGCCTTTCCGTTTGTTTAGTCCAAGTCTAAATTAAGATAGTCCATTTGTAGGTCGGAGATAATGATATCTCTCCCATTCAGATGTAATTCTTGCCCTTCAACAAAGAAAATCTTCTCGACATCATCACCATTCTCCTCGATACTAATCGTGATCATTTTCTTCCTCGTGTGTAAGACCGCATTGATAGTGTTCAAGAATGGCCTCCTAAGTATCATAGACAGATAATCATATATATCATGATCCATAAAACATCCAAATCAATGATGAATGTGAATTTACCCACTTTCACATGCACATTCAAGACTCTCCTGATTGTTAGTACCAAACTACCATTAACTACTAGCAAATCCATAGTATTAGGACAATTGATCTTCAAATCAGCTTGTAACATATCCTTTATAGGCATTATATTGACTGAGGCTCCCCTTTCATATAAGATGTTTCTAAACCGATGCCCATCAATGCTTTATGATATGCATATATCTCCAGGATCTCTCTTCTTTTTTGGTTGAAGTCTCGGTGTGAACTTGAATTTTGGTTTCGGCTTCTTTGAAACAACCTTGATACTATTTCCTTTTGGTGCTTCATCAAAAGACTCTTCATTTTGTTTCTTAGCTTTCCATTATTTCTCCCCTTTATTATTCTTCAAGGCATTGATCCTTTGTTGCTTGAATCCTTTGAGTTCATCTTGCCTCAGTTTTATTCCGTTTTCATGCATCACTTCGTATTCTCATAGCTAAAGTGTTGACTTTTTGGCTTATACATCACTAGCTCCTGCATTGGCTCATTTGTTACATTAATGCTCATCATGTAAATAACACTAACACTCTCCTTGAGATTTGTGATTGTGTTACTCAAAAATTGCCCTTCTTTCCTTGAATTCAAAGTAATAGCTAACTAGCCAATTTATTTTTTGATGTTCTTGAAGAATTGTGATCTCTCATCATCCATCCTCTTTAGAGCTTGTTTCACATTTTTCATCTCTTTCTCATGCTTCTCATGTCATTCCTTGTTGTTCATGTTGATGGCATGCAAGAATTTCTCAATTGACTTCGATGAAGTCATATATTTTCCCTGCCTTAGCTTCCCTTGTTGGACGTGTTGATCAAATTCTGGAGGTAACTTCAGTGCGTTATCAGGATTTCCATATAAGAAGCTTCGGTTGTTGTATCCTTAATAAAAATTTTGAGGAGCTATTTCTTTCGACTTGAAGTTGTTTCCATAGCTATAGTTGTTCATGAATTTGATCTCTTCACTACTCCTTGCTACATTTCCATTGGATTAACTACCATGGATCAATGATTAACGAGTTACTGTATCACTTGCACTTGTGGAATTTTTTGTCCCATTTAAAGCTTCACCATTTGACTACTCAGGTTGGATAGTTGTGCCATGATTATAGCTTGCGAATCAGTCTCATGTATGCCTACTGGTTTCCTAGTTATGGAATGAGTACTGGCTATAGATTTCTAAGAAATAAGATCTAGAAGATCTATTACTTTATCCTTATCTTTGATTATTAGAGAACCACTTGCTGCGACATCTACTAGTGTTCCGGTGCTATGATTCATCCTATATTAGAAAATATGTAGCTGTGCCCATTTCATGTATCCATATCCTAGACATCTCCTCAGCATCTCCATGAATCTTTCCCAAGCCTCACTAAGAGACTCGATATCCTCCTATTTGAATTGATTGATTTCCAATTTTCTTTCATTGACCTTAACTAGGGAAAAAACTTATCTAGAAATCTTTCATTGATTTTCGCCCATGAAGTCATATTCCCTGTGTTCAGTCCTCGGAAGTAGGATTTAGCTTTTCCACCCAATGAGAATGGGAAAAGTCTCATCCTAATCATTGATAAATGATTAGTTATAAGAATATGTAGGGTTAATTTAGCAGTATAATTAGTATAAATATCCTCAAATAAGTGCTAATTCATTGTATTATAGCTTTTTCAAGGAATTAAGGTATATTGGAATAAACGAAGGAAAAATTAGAAGAGACAGAGAAAAAACTCACAAAATTATAGTTGCCACCGTGGGAGCATGTATTGATGCTATAAGAAGATAAGGCACAATGTGAGGATTAAAGGCACGACATGGGTGAGAAGAAAAAATGAAGAAAACCAACTATAGAGGTTCGGTGTAGTAGCAACGCCGTGGCTAATAAGGGACAACACCGGGACATAAAGGGGGCAACGCCGAGGCTCCAGGAGCTCAAAAACAAGTAATGAAGTTGTGGCGCAGTAGTGGAGTTGTGACTTAACACACATGGCGTCGGGTCATTAGTGACAATGGCAACTTCGCATAAATTAGAAAGTGTAGCTTTAATTCGGGTTAAATTGTAATTTAAAGTTTCTAATTATTATTATAAAGTATAAATAGGTATTAAGATGTGATAAAAAAAAGGAGAGCCAACCACATAGAAGGTGATTAGCCTCTAGTAGAGTAATTTAGCATTGAGTTTGAGTATTAAGGAGTTTTTGTTGAAGAAACGTTGAAGACTCCATGTTTGCAATCAATATTTGGTTTCATTGATAAACTCAAAGTAATATTTATATTGAACTTTGTTTTGCAATGAATTCTATATTGAATTATGATGTATATGTTTTAATGATGCGCGAGTAGTCTATTTATCTTGGGGATCAATTGATCTTATGGTATGAATGCTATGCTTTGAAATATGAATAAAAAGTGATAATAAAAAGTGCAATGGCTAGAATTTGTATTGATTATGAGCTTAATGCTTTATACATCTTGATAATGTGTTTAATGAACTTAGGCTTTAGGAGTTATCATGGTCATTGAAGCTTTTAATATGGTCATGAACGGTACAATCGTAAAATACACAACATCGAGTGATAGTTGTTGATTAGGTAGGCGCGGATAGTAAACTTAGTTGGTTATGAATTCTTTGATTTGAGACTTAAAACAATATGGAACTTACATTATTCACATTGATAGGTGGAGTTTTAGTTTGCACATTAGAATCTTCTCCGTCACGATAATGGGTTAAAATGGATTTGAAGGAAATATGTCTATTCTAATTAGGCATTGTACAAAACATATTGAGATGTATGCATGAATACAAAACATAATATTAAATTGCCTAGCTGAAGTTATGAACTAAGATATCCTTAATATAAGAGTTCAACTAAAGATTAAAGTGATTTGTTATAATAGTTTAGTTTAGATATAAAATCAAGTAAAAAAGAATCCCTTAGTAATAGTTCTAGTTAAGTAGGTGACATACAACTAGTGCAAAAATCTTTCCTTGAGGACGATATCCGTGATCAACGTAAGTTTATTGCACTATTACTACAAGTGAGCTATTATACTAGCAACGTGTGTTAAGCTTTTGGCGCCGTTGTCAGGGATAGGTAGTCATTAGTATTACTTAGTTAGTTCGAATAGTTGCTAAGTTTATTTTCAGTACTTAAATTCTCAGTTCATTAAAAAAAAGATTTAGGCTTAAGTTTCAGTTTGACTTTCTGCACTTAATCATTTTATGTTTTCTTTTCAGGGATACATAGTGCATGCGTAGCAAGGGAGAGAAGGACCTAGTGCCTTACAATATGAAGATTGAAAGAAAAACCAACGAAAAGAAAAAAAGAAGTCAAGATGGCTGAGAAGTAAGCTAGAAACCAATAATAGGGCTGCGGGAATAACCAAGGTGATCTGGTAGTGCAAAAGAGAGTACGAGGATAGAGATGCCACTGTGAATACTTCAAGCCAAATTTTATGAGACATATAATAGAGCGATCAGGCTTCCAGCCAACACCATCGAGTTTGAGCTATGATCGTCTCTGATCGATATGGTGTAAAATAGTCTATTTAGCAGGCTATCCAACGAAGATCTAGTTGCACATGTTGATAATTTACTGGAGAAGTGCAAGACCGTGCACAACACCAGAGTTATGGAAGACATGATCAGGATGCAACTTTTCCTATTCTCACTTGGTGGAAAAATAAATCCTGGTTCTAAGGGCTAAATGCAGGAAGTATGACTTTATAGGAAGAAATTAACGCAAGATTTCTAGACAAGATCTTTCCCCTATGAAGGTCAATAAAAGGAAACTTGAGATTAATTAGTTCAAGAAAGAAGATGCCGAGTCTCATGGTGAGGCTTATGAAAGATTTAAAGAGATGCCGAGGAGATGTCCAAGACACAGATACGTGAAGTAGGCATAACTCCAGACTCTTTTACTATGAGATAAACCACAATACAAAAATGATAGTAGATGCTATATTAGGTGGCTCTCTACCTACCAATAATGAGGATGAAGCAGTAGATCTCCTTGATCTTATGTCTCAAAATTCTACTACCAGTAATCGTTCCACAATCAGGAAATCAGCATGCATCTACGTAATTGACTTGATAGCTGCAATTATTGCATAACTATAAAATATGAGTAGTTAAATGGAAAAACTTCATATGGGTCACCAAGGTCCACAAGTAGCATAACAGCCCATGAATTACAATGGCATGGTGGTTAGCCAGATGGATATACAACAGGGAATAATACATGAAGACATAAACGTCATGAACAACCAAGGCTACAGGAACAACTTCAGGCCGAGGGGAGTAGCTCCTCATTGATTTTATCAAAGATAGAACAATAAAAACAACCCGAACATCTTGTATGTAAATCTTGATAATGCAATGAAGTCATCTCGTGGCTTCAAATAACAATTCCAATAGGGGAAGCTAGGGCAGAGTGAAGATGTGAATTCATTAAAGTCAATTGAGAAGTATTTGCAAGCCATGAAGATTAGAGATAGGAAGTTCCATAAGAAGCACAAGAAAGAGTTTGAAGAAATAAGGAAAGCCATGAAAAGGATAGATAATGAGAAATCATAATTCATCAAGAATTTAGAGAGGTAAATTGGTCGATTTCAGATAGCCTTGAACTTAGGGAAAGAAAGACAGTTTCCTAGCAACACCATCACCAATCTTAAGGAAAATGTAAGTGCTATTCGCTTGATGAGCATTACAGCAACAAAGAAGCCAAGACAAGAACAATTAATGTAAAAGCAAGAAGAGATGCATAATCACAACACGGAGGTGAGGCAAGATAAGCTTGATAGTTTCGAGAAACAAAGAATCAATGCCTTAAAGAAAAAATGGGGGAACAATAATGAAAGGCTAAGTAAAAGATGAAGGACCTCCCAAAGAAGACCCTTAAGGCAATGATATCAATTTGGTTCCAAAGAAATTGGAACCAAAGCTCAAGTTCATCTCGCAATTTCAACTAACCAAAATGAGAGATCGTGGAGAGATAAGCATACAGATAAACATTGACGAGCACCATTTTAGAAATGGCTTATATGATATGTGAGCCTTGATCAATGTCATGCCATTGATGGACATGATTTATGCCGACTTGAAGATCAATTGTCCAGATACAATGAATTTACTAGTAGCAGATGGTAACTTGATACCAACTATAGGAAGAGTTATGAATGTGCACATAAAAGTAGGTAGATTCACATTCATCACATATTTCGAAGTCATTAACCATAAAATGGATGATCATATATCTATGATACTCGGGTGACCATTCTTGAACATGGCTAAAGAAAGTTTGGACGTGAGCGAAAGGAAGATCACGACGAGTATCGACGAGGGAAATAATGTTGAGAAGGTTGTCTTTGTCGATGGTGTAGAAATACATCCGAATGAGAATGATATCATAATCTCCAATTTGCAGATGGAGCTTCTCGATTTGGACTCTGACTAAACGAGCTAAAAAGGTGCCAAACTAACGATGTTAAATTAAGCGCTACTGGGAAGCAATCCAAGGGTTTTAAGATTTTAAGTTTTTGAATTTTAATTAGTAGTTAGTTATTTAGTTTAAGAATTATAATTCATGAGTTTTAGTTCTAACTTTCAAAAAATTTAGGTCAAATATGTAGGAAAGGCCATTTGCTAGATGATAATTCATTGAAATGGAAATGTCTCGAGAACTCATTAAAAGAACGAAAAGAGTGAGGAGTTCAAAGCGGTGGAGGTAAGATGCATGAGAAAATCGAAAGGTAAGATTTATTAATTTTTATATTTTATGGATTTTATGCTGTCACGATGCCTTGTGTGAGTTGTACACGAATTCGGAGAAACGCCAAAGGCGAATTAGCAAAATCTCATACGCGAAGAAGTGGACAGATGTGCCAACGCCGTGGGTATAACCCACAACGCCGAGTTGGTAGCACGTTAAAAAATTAAATTGACCCACCGAGTCATTTACGTAGTGACCACGTTATCAAGGCGCTGGGACTATAAGGCACAACGCCGAGTTCGAAACAAGGGTTTAAACCCATTTTTCACACCATTCTTTACACTTGCACTTAAACCTTACCAAAACCCCTAAGCATACACCCCTATAGAGCTAAAGTTTGATCATTTTCAAGTGAGATTAATGAGTTCCTAGTGATTTAGAGTGAAGATACAAACATATTGTGGATTTCCATAAGTGGAAGAGCCAGGGCTTGAATTTTTGGAATTTGATTCCAAGGATAGCTAGGGTTCTAGTTGGTGGAAAAAGTTAGAGGGCTTGGACTAGAAAATAATTGGAAGAGTGATCTACACCAAAAATTAATTCGGCATTGAGGTACATTTACAATTTCATCTAGTTATGCATTGAATTTTGAAAGTTTTGATGATATTTTATGGAATTGTGGAATTGAGGTTGTAGGATAGGTTTTGCAAATGTGAGCATTAATATTACCCATGGAGACTTAATTGATAATCTTTGCATTATTTAGTGTATGCATGATCCAAGTTATATGAATTTTAAATTTTTAGGTGATTTGAAGACCAACTTGCACTGCATTTTTGTTAGTTGCTTGAAATTTGAAGGAAATGGCGAGAACAAGGAAAGAAGTTAGACAAAAGCAAATGAATTTGAGGTATTTACCTCTAGGAACCCCAATGATGAAGAGCCTGAACCTTTTAACTCTAAATATTTTGTTTATAAAGAGGCTAAGGATCGATACGAGAAAATCTTATGTAGGGGTGTTCATTTACAAAAGAGGAATAAGCTTGGCAGCCAAATATGATAAAAGAGTAAAAAATCTGATCAGGCACCAAAATTAGGAGCGACTCACTCAAGAGTATAGGGAAAATAAAGTTAAATAAGTGAGTGGGATTGTTTTTGAATTCTAAGCTGATGCGAAGTTCATGGCTAAGAATGAGCTAGTAAAGGTGAGATGGGTTTTAGCTCGCTTCAATAGACGTGAGATTAATAATTTTATGGGTTTCAAGAATTAAGCTCATATGAATCTGCATCGAGTTTGCTGGCTTGATTATATGAGAAGACCTATAACCTATACCAATTTAGAGCGATAGAAGATGCACCGGTGGTCCCAATACAACATGGATAGGTGATGGGAGTTGAGAATATGTCGAAACACATTACAAATGGGAGTATTAGAAAGGTTTACAGAATGTGGCATCAATTTATTATTGCATCGCTACGCCCCACCTCTCAGCAATGTGAGATCAAAAAGCCGAAAGCGGCTTGTCTTTATAAGATTATGTAGTTTGGGGAAATTAACATCGAGGAGATCATACATACTAGTCTAAAGGAGTCCATCATGTCAAAAATAGACAATAAATTGTTGTTTCCTATTTTGAGTACTCAAATGTGCTTAACGGCCAGAGTGAGAATGAACGATGATGAAGAATTTGATATAGATGCCTAACAAAACATGGATGGAGCTTTCATGCGAGGACGAGAAAGAGGGCCGACGAAGCTAGACGTGAGGTCGAGTTGTTAGCCTAAAGGCAAAAAGATTAAGCAGCAGCATAACTAGCCAAGGGCTTTGAGATGAAAAGGATGAAGAAGATGAGGAACGGCAACAATAAGGATTTGCTGAGGGCTACGAGTTTGTAGACCTAGAGATAGGATAGTAGGACTTGGACGGTCCTGAAGTTTTTCCACCACCTCTCCACCACATGCACCTATACCACCACCTAAGGATTAGACTCCGCGGTAGTAGGGGCTCTAGATATCAGAGATAAGGAGACAATACCAAGAGGAAAGGGCGCAATACCAGGCAACCATGCTGAGATATAAGTAGGATATGGAAAGGAGAGAACAATACTGACGGGACGGGTGATGCAATATCATGTTATTTTTTATCATCATTGAGACATAGTTAGATATGAGAAGAGGATATGGTTGAGACCTACTGATAGGTCAATTGGTTCTCCATCGGCACCAGTACAAGTGTTTGATTAGGATTTGGTGCGTAGTAGAGTTCATTGACACCATCCCAAGCCGGAGCTGATGATACAGATAATAATGATGATGCACAACCCTGAAGTCAGTGTGATAGGAATCCTTTAGACCTGGAGAATGAGAGCGACATTGACACCATTTATGTTTTGACTATGGGATATTTTGTAAACTATTTAGTTATTTCAATTTTAATATTTAATTTATTATAACTTGTGTTATTTCATATGTTTGAGTGTTTCAGTGTCTTTATTTTTCAGGCTTACTTTTAAACCTTGAGGACAATGTTTGGTTTAAGTTTGGAGTCATCAACACTACAACACACTATGTGAAGTGGTAAAATAGGTTGAAAAATAAGGATAAACACTACTTGTATGATCATTTACAATTTTAATTTGAAGCAATTAAGAAGGAAAGTATGGTAGTGTATAAATTTTCGTTTTATTTACTATATAAATGTTTAACTAATATAGATTAGGTTATATATAGTAGTATGTAATGAACAAGCAACTCATTTGCATGTTCATGTCTTTAATTATGGATGAGTAGATTACAAGTATTTTGTTGACATGGAACTCAACAGGTATTTTAAATTTCGAAGAAAAGAAACAATGAAATGTAGCAAAAAATAATGTTGTTTCATGATTAGAAACCTAGATTTAGGGAAGATCTTGAACTTGAAACAAAAGCAAGAAATTAGAACACTTCTTGTGGAACAAGTAAAATCTCTAAAGATTCTATAAAAAGTATGAATCTTACTTGAAAGTACAAAACAAAGAAAAAACTAGTGCAAAGAGGGGAAGAAATAGGCATTATGTAGTAAGAGTTGGAGTTAACTTACTTGATTTAGTGAAAGTGAGAAGTGCTAATAAGAGTTTTAGAATAAAGGAAAAAAAAATGAGAGAACCCCACAAGCTGGAGCAAATAATTTGATGGTTAGAAAAAGTAAGGAATAATAAGTCCATAGGAAAAGGAGCAGCAGATGTTAAATAAAAATAAAAAGAAGAAGAAAAGACATGAGAAAGAAAATAGAGAAAAGAAGGCAAAAGTAAATTGAAACTCTTCAAATAAAATATTTAGCTCGAGTGTGAGTAGCTAGTTAAGTTAAGTTTCCCTTCCAACTATGTTAAAGTCTTATCGACTCTTGAAGTGCTAAAGTCTAACAAAGATAAGTTTAATATATGCTTATTTGTGAATTCCTGAGCTTAATGAGAAATCGTGAAATCGTATACTTGCTACTTGAGTGTTGAAACGAAAAAAACTTGTAAGTAGTAATGATTTTTAGTTGAGATCAACTTTATTGTTTTGAAAGTGAAGTTATATGAGTTGTTAAAGCTACATGCCTTAAAAATATAAGTTTTTGCAAAGAAAAACTCTTGAGTAGATTATTAACTTGAAACTTAGTAAATTAAAGGATACTTCATGAACAATGTGAATTGAATGAGAATTAGTTATTAGGAGACTTAGTAGAATACGCCTTTGCTTAGGAAGTGCAAAACCTTAAGTTTCGGGGGCATTTGATAAGTGATTATTTATATGTATTTATAGGGTTAATTTAGTAGTATAATTAGTATAAATATCCTCAAATGAGTGCAAATTCATGGTATTATGACATTTTCAGGGAATTAAGGCATATTAGAATAAATCGAGGAAAAACAAGAAGAAAATAGCAAAAACATACAAAATTAGAGTTGGTACCATGGGAACATGTATTTTATGCTGTAGAAAGACAAGACATGACGTGGGGATGAAATGCACGGTGAGGGAGAGAAGAAGAAATGAAGAAAACCAACTCTTGAGCGCCGGTGTAGTGGCGACACCATGGCTAATTAGGGACAAAACCATGACACATAGAGGACGTTGCCGAGGCTCTAGGAGCTCAAAAACAAGTAATGAAGCTATAAAGCAGTGGCGGCACTGTGACTTAACACACACACGACACCCGGGCATTAGTGATAGTGCCAACTTTACAGAAATTAGGAAGTGAAGCTCTAATTTAGGTTAAATTATAATTTAGGGTTTTTAATTGTCATTAGGGAGTATAAATAGGTATAAGGATATGGTAAACAAAGGAGAGCCAACCATATAGAAGGAGATTAGCCTCCATTAGAGTAATTTCACATTGAGTTTGAGTATTAAGGAGTTTTTATCGGAGAACCATTGAAGAGTCCACGTTCGCAATTGATATTATGTTTCATTGATTAATTCAAGGTAATATTTATATTCATCTACGTTTTGCAATGAATTCTCTATTGAATTGTGATGTGTGTGTTTCAATGATGTGCGAGTAGTCTATTTATCTTAAGGATCAATGGTTCCTTTGGTATGAATGCTATGCTTTGAAATATGAATAAAAAGTGATAATAAAAGCACGATGATTAGAATTTGTTTGATTCTACGCGTAATGCTTTAGACATCTTGATCATGTGTTCAATGAACTTAGGCTTTAGTAGTTATCATAGCCATTGAAGCCTTTAATCCTAACATGAATAGTACAACTATAAAATACACAACATCGAGAGATAGTTGTTGATTAAGGAGGCACAAATTGTAAACTTAGTTGGTTATTACTCCAATGATTTGAGACTTAAAGCAATGTGGGACTTACATTATTCACATCAATAGATGGAATTCTACTTTGTACATTGGGACCTTTTCCATCATGAGAATGGGTTGAAGTGGATTTAAAGGAAATATGTCTATTCTAATTAGGCATTGCACAAAACATATTGAGATGTCGACATGAATACAAAGCACAATATTATATTACCTAGGCGAAGTTGTGAACGAAGATATCCTTAATATAAGAATTCAACTAAAGATTAAAGTGATTTGTTAAAATAGTTTAGTTTAGATCTAAAATCAATTAACAGAGAATCATTTAGCAATAGTTCAAGTTAAGTAGGTGATATAAAACTAGTGCAAAAACCTTTCCCTGAAGACAATATCTATGATCAACGTAAGTTGATTGCACTATTACTATAAATTAGCCATTGTACTTGCGGTGCATATCAATCACCTCCTTTGTAACTTCGGTAATGTGCATGGAGTCGCATTTCTCTAAGAAATTCTCTACATGTGCAACTGGATCTTCATTTGCTAGCCCGTTGAACAAGCTATTTTGCACCATGTTGATTAGTGGCAGTCTCAGTTTGAACTCAGTGGTTGTGAAATCCGAGAATTTCATAAACTTTATTAGGATGTCGATTAAGTATTTTCGGATTTAATTTGATATTTAAGTATTTGAGGTGGGACCCATGCATTATGGACCGAAGATCATAAGTCTAATTTTTGTATATCACGTGATAAATTGGTATATTATACTCTATTCGATGCAAAATAGGATCAAGTTAAGGCTTAGACGTGGTGTTTGCATGTATCAGAGCGCGTAGGGATATTTTGTCCAATTTTGGAGAAATTAGAGTATTTTTCAGGGCTTAATTTGACATAAAGTATAAGAGATAATCATGAAATTAAATAGAATGATTAATAAATTAGGGGGTGCTTAGTGACACGCATGGTTGAGGGTGACATGCTTGGGATGTATAATAGCATACACGCCTGATGATGGTCGTTGGCGCGCGTGGTGAATTTATAGCCGCAAAAAAAGATAGGTGTATATATATTTATATAAATAATATACATAAATATATAAAAATGAGTCCTACAATTTAAATCAAATAAAAATATACATTGGATTCGCCTCGAGATACGCATAGCATGAGCATCGAAAATGTGAATAATAGATGATTAGTGATGTTGGACACTTTATTCATGCCTCGATATGCATGCAGTCTCATCTCAAGGACAATTAGTGTGCATATGTATACATGTGTCAAATTCGGTGTCATTTTAAGGAAATATTCCTTTAGCTCATGTTCTTTAGATTGTCTTCGAGATTCGTGCATGTGAATCTCGAAAAATGTTTGTATTGATCATAAGTGAGTCAGTCAGGAGGTGATGGATTTGTTAATAGCCACAAAGAACAACATCGAGATATGTGACATGTATATTACGAAAGATAAAAATACAATATGAAACCATAAGATCTGCCTCAAGATTCGTGAGATGCGAATCTCAGGGATATTTAATATTTATCCCAACCTAAAACTGAACTGCTTCATTCGCTTCGAAATGGCAAGAAATCGATAGGGATTGAGAGAGAGTTCGAAAGTCAAAAGAAGGGAGAGATCTCAAGACATAGGCATGGTGAAGAAATAAATTAATGAAGGTGGGGTTTTGTTGTTTTCGTTTTTGTGTTGTTGCTTTGTTGTTGTCATTGATGTTGTGCTTTTAGTAGAGAAAGTGAAGTGGGAGGCTCAAGCGAACTGCCATGGCAGTTTGTCCAAGGAAGACGAAGGAAGGGGAGTGGTCTCCCTTGCCCGAGCCCAGCCTGCGGTTGGGGTTGGGAGCCCAACCCCAATGAAAAGAAAAAAAAATTAAACATATATAGATTTGCAAACATGGGAGCAAGGCGAAGAAGAAAATAGGGATTTGATCCCTAGATCGTACCCAACTGGATTCGATTTAGGGGTCAAACCACAATTCATAAAAAAATAAAATAAAGAAAATGGGAGAATAATTCCAGAAAAAGAGAAAACTGAAATTTTTTTTTTATATTTCTTTTAAAAATGGAGAATTTAGATTTTTCTCAAGGATTTATACCAGGATTTTTCTCGTACTATGCGTTAAGATAAACTAAAATGTTCAAAAATTTAGAAAAATGTTTTAAAGCCCAGTCAAGGTTAGTTTTCCACGTAGAACCACAATTTGGAGTTGAAGTTAGGACTCAAACATTCGAGGAGTTGATTTGGAGTGATTCGGAGTTTTTAGGATTTGAGAATACCAAATTAACTTAGAAAATGGTCGAAAACTTAAGTAACTCAAATAGGAAACTTATTCAGATTTCTCAATGGTTTTAGGTAATGTCACGGATCTCGAAACCACTTAGAACGAGCCTCGGGGAATAGGTTCAAAGTATGTGAAAGCCAAGGATCGTTGTGTGAGGCTTCACAACCAACTTTGAGTTGGTTTGGTGGTAAGTAAACCCTATAGTGATCTTTACTATTTATTGAATATCTTTGTACCTGTAATTGTATCATAGTCTGCATTGAATCTTATCATTCTTGTTCATGCATGCACGGAGAAAGTGAGGGGGATACACTTGTTTTGGATTCTGGTTTGCTTGAAATTATATTTCAATCCTACCTCTAACGCCGGCTAGTGAGACTAATTCCAAAGTCTAATGCTAAAAAGTTATCTATGCATTTCATAAGTTTTTAATACTATTTTAATACTTTTTTTAGAAGTCAGCATCTAATTATAGTCAGGAGACATAAACTGAGTGGATTGCATGTCATGTTTACGCATATATCTTATTGATTATTTGGAAATGCAATTACATGTCTCCGTGCATCAAAGTAACAATTGCATGAGTATAGATCAGTGTAAATGTTTACTTACCTGATATCTTTGAGTTATTTTTGATGATGTCAGATTCTGTAAAGACAAGGGAAGAATGGACAAGACTAAAAGGTTGTGGTGATTGTTTCCAAAATTTAAATTAATTTTTTTTTAAATTGCTTATATATATTGTTTTGGGATTCTTGGATGAGTGTAGGACGTGAAGTTTCGTTGAATGGTTATGAGTCTTATAAGTTAGTTTAAAATACGTTGTAGTTTATGTTTCAATTTTGGTCTATTTGGGATTGTTAAGTTATAATTAAGCTATAAGAGGCTCTAAGTTAGTTTATAAATTTGAATTCGATATATGAAAAGTGTGGAATTGTGAGTCCTTCTAGCCCTTTTCCCTATTATGTTGTCTATTAGGTAAATTTTTCGGTAGACTACTTTTAAAGGAGGTGCCGCCAAAAACATTATTAAATACGGATATAATTTCTTAATTTGCTTCAATAAAAAGAAGCGAATCAGTTGAATATCTCAATTATAATCTGAAGCATTGTTAATGATTGATATAGAGATAATTCAGAAGTTAAAGTTAAAAGAATGAAATAGGCTGACTTGATTATTAGGGTATTAAGGTAATTTAGGCTGGTTAGTCGTCGTAATGATGAGGGGGCTAACAGTGGTCTTCGCTGGAAGTCCCTAGCCCTATTATTGGTTTCGTGCATAATCCTCTACCATCTTGATTCTTTTTTTTCTTTCTCTTGTTGGTTCTGTCAATCTCATGGTCGTAAGGCATTAAATACTTCATTCCTTTACAATGCATGAACTAATTGTCCTTGAAAAAAACATAAAAGATCAATCGAAGATTGCAAACTTGAAACTGAAAGTTTTTTTTTTCAGTTTTTTTATGAACTAGAAAGTGAATTACTTAAAAAAAACTTAACAATTTCATAAACTAACTAAACTAAAGTGGCTACCTATCCCCAGCAACGACACCAAAAACATGATCATAACCGCAAGTATAACGGCTCGATTATAGTAATAATATGATCAACTAATGTTGATTATGGATATCGCCCTCAGAGAAAGGTATGTTGCACTCACTATACTTAGTTAGATTTACTCTATTGCTAAGAAAACTCCTATTTAATTGGTTTTAAACTAAACTATTCTATTCTAACAAAATAATTTAAATAACTTTATACTCTTATATTCATAAGACTTTAATTCACAACTTCACCTAGGTAGTGAATAACTATGTTTTTTAACTAACATCCTTCATTTTCATGATGTGTGTTCAATACTCAATTAAAATAGATGGATTTCCTTCAGATCCACATCAACCCACTATCGTGATGGAAAAGATTCTAATGTACAAAGTAGAACTCCACCTATCGGTGTGAATAACATAAGTTCCACGTTGCTTTAACTTCCAAATATTTAAATTCATAACCAATTAAGCTTACTATCCGTGCATCCCTAATCAATAACTATCTATCAATGTCATATATTTTACGGATATTTTTATGGTTGTATTGTCCATATCTGGCTTAAAAGCTCTAATGGACATGTCAACTCCCAAAACCCATAATCAAGAAACACATAATTGAGATGTTGATAATATTACGTCTAGAATCAATAGAAAATTTAACCATTGGACTTTTTAACTTTATAATTCATTCATAACTACTTTTGCATGACATTTATCCTAAGATTAATGAACTACACACATTATTGAAATAAACATGCACATCATATCATTCATTGCAATTAAAGATTAAATGAAATAGTTTCAATTAACTTAAGAAAACAATACCAAATAACCACACGTGAATCTATAATGGCTCGATTCCTAAAGACTCGAAAGAGGGCTAAGTTTTCGCTAAAGACGTTCCATTCAATCTTCAACGATCTCAAAAGCTAGGGCGCGGATATACCCCATTATCGTGTGTTTATTCAACATAAAGGTCGTCTTCTTGACCTGGGCGGGCGCATTAGCTTTATATATTGGTTTAAAGTTTCAAAATCTTATAGAGTAGGGCATGAGTTTGCTGGGCAACATCTCAAATCGCCATTATTTCTTTGTTTTTTCATCTTTATTTATCCCATGCTTTTTGTCGGTCAACAACCAACCATAACTCTATAGTTCTTCACTTCTCGTACAGGCTTGACAGAGTTAAGTTGTCTGGAGGGAATCATTGATTCTAAATAAATCATGCCTCAACTGGATAAATTCACTTATTTAACATAATTCTTTTGGACATGCCTTCTCCTCTTTTCCCATTCTCACTCTCTCCCTTACGGCTCGACGATCGTAGATAGGTGCAGGCGCCCTACATACTTTGCACGGACTGGCCATTGCTCCTACTCTTTCAGACCCTAAAGACGAGGAAGAAAGGACGCCAAAAGCTCACTTGACAAACCATTTCTCCTTGATTACACTACACCTATAGGAAAGAAGTGAAATAGGGCAATTAGAAAGGCCCTACGAAAGCTCCTCTGGCTTTACTATGCTCGGTAGTGTTTTAAAACTACTGATACCGTGATCGATTTTGTACTCGAAGGCAGCCTGGGCCCTGCTTGCAGATGGCCACATATGAGATTACAATAGACGAGTTCTTTTATGAGTCGGCTAATGATTCGACCGTTGAGGCTCCTCCAGCCTTACCGCATTCCAGCCCTGGGGCCCTCAATTGGTCCTTCTCTATTTTTTCAATAAATAAATAAGAAAAAACACTCGGTTGGAGAGGCCGATCGAAAAGCACTTTCTCACTGATTTAGTGATAGAAGTGCAAAAAAATCCTCCAATGGAGTAAATAACGGCAGACAGGTGGAAGGCAAGGAGCAAGAGATATAATCTCTTTCCTTTGCTTTCTAAAGGGGAGTGAAATATGAGGAGACAACCCATTTATGATTCCAGCCAAGAAGACTAGTCAAAGGAAGGATCCATAATATCATATATCTCGAGGAGCTAGATCAGTTCCCTACGAACTAGTAAGAACTGCCTCGACAAAAATGGATGGAATTGGACCTAAAAAAGCCATTCAAGTTCGTTATCGATTAGGTATCAGTGGGAACATAAAGATCAAAGAGTTAACTAAGTATTAGATCGACAAAATGGAACAAATGATAGGTCAATATCATGTTATTCATTAGGAATTGTAGAGGGGAGAATGAGCAGACATCGAATGATTAATTTTTATTTCTCGTTATCGTGGAATTCATCATCAAGATGGATCACCTTTACACTGTCAACAAACTCATACTAATGCACGGACTTGTCTCAAGCAAATTCAAAAATGAGAAAAGGCTACTGAAAGCCCTTGGTACTTGTCTAATCAATCACACTAATAGCTTCAATAATTCACTGAAATTGGGTGTAGTTTTTTTTCTTGGTATTTCACCGGTTACTAATTAAGTATACATATAGTGGGCATCCTTTGCCATTTTATGAATGTAGCGTAGTCAGGCTTGGTTTGGTCTTACTCCTTCCGCCCGCCTGTCGTATCGGCTCGACTTCGTCGTAGAAGCGACTACTTCCCATTCTGATGACATGAGCGATAGCTCATGACTGGTATATGGATTTCTCTAGATAGTGGTGGACCTTCTAGAAGCTTCGCAAAAAGTGACTAGTAGCTTCCCGAATGCCTCTGAACTCTAACTATAATATGGTCTATTTAATGCTTCCTTCCTTATCGCCAAGCAAGCTACCTTGCTTGCATTTTAGAAATGGTAGCTTCCACGCCCTTCCTACACATGAAATGTATGTGAATGATCATGACAGCTCTTTTAATCCTATTCAGTCTGATTAGATATGTCACTGAAATAAAGTGATTCCGTTCTATCTCTATTTTCTTTTCAGACTTCGAGGATGAGCCTGACGATCATAACACCATTTATAAGGAGCCGAACGACGAAGCCTCCTCCTGAGATAAAGATGTCTTCGACACAAGCAAGAACTACTTTTTTATTTTTCTTTTTTAGGCGATTTCGGTTAGGAGGGACAAAAGATAGATGCTTTCTACCAGTCCAAAGTAGATACTATCCCCTCATACTCCTACAGTCCGCTTACCGAGGAATAAAGAGGGACGACCTGGGGCCAGAGTCAGTTGGGTTGGGGTATATAACCGTAAGTGCGATGGGGGATTATAGAGGATGTGCTAGTACGGTTCATAGCGTGGGTATGAGAAAGTCATTGATTGTTGGGACTGTTCACTCCTCTATATTTAAGATATGCCTATTTAGGAGCATTACGATCTGCAAGTCAAATGGTCCTTTATGAGGTCTCTATTGGTTTTATTCTTATCGTACGCCTTGTTAGAGCGTTTGGATCCACAAAGGCAATTGCTCGGATGTTCCCCAAACCCAACTCGGGAATGAACTGAAGGGAACCACAACATGAGGAATGTCTGCATCTCGTTGCAAGGCTCATTTTTTGTTGTAGGTCATAGGGCGGGCTTCGGGCGGGCAGTGTAGTCCTGGGCACAAGGGTTCTAGTACTATTTAGGTGCGATGAACCCCGAAGGTGACTGCAATGAGTAGAAATCTCACTCACTGGCCTGAATGACGAACAAACACTCAAACGTAAGAGCAAGGGATCACCCAAATAATGGACGAGCTCCAAGGAGGGAGGCAAGAATCATGCTTTCAGAGAAATGGAAGTTCGAATCTTATCTGAACTGCGAGAATCATCGACTAAGCCTGACAGAACGTAATGAGCCTACATGAGATAAGAAAAGAGGGCAGGTCTAGTGTAGTCGTAGACTTTCTTATCTTATAAGGCTGAGCCTGATCATGATGGGGGCATTCTCTACACTGTACGGGGCCAAACCCAAAATATATGGGTGTTAAATCGGTCATTGGAGTACTCTGGGATATACAATAGGGCCTTTAATATTGAGTATACAATGATGACGCCCATTTTCATTTCGTGGAAGTCCCCAGCAAAGAAAGGGCTATAGGTGATGACACATTCTGCTTCTTCACTAGAGAAGGGCGCATAAATCTAATCATTCCTATTGGGTCAAGTTTTTGAATTTCAGTCAGCTACTAGAGAAGGGCTGTAGGTGATGGCACATTCTGCTTTTTCACTAAAGAAAGGCCGATCACTTGAATGAGACCTATTACCCATTTTCTTAATGGGTGGTAAAGCTGAATAGGAAAGGGGGCCAAACTAACTTATAAGTGCCTTTTTCAAAAGGCAAAAAGGCACTCATGTGGAGCTAACATGGCTGGTTACAACTATATCTAAAACCAAGATGAGACGGGACAGACGGTCAGAGGCCGCTGTGGGACTACCATAAGAATGCCCACCCTAGCTAGCTAACATAGATATCTATTTTCGGATAGCTGTAGTCTCTATGTGAATCTCTTCCCGATTAGGCCAAGCCGAATCGGGCCACCACTTTGGATGGTAATGGCTCAACCCACATGCATCATTTGATGAAAACACTCTAGTCTAGTCGCCTCCTCGAAGTGGCTTGTTAACCATCGGACCGTAGCTCCTCGCCAAATGCCCTTCTTTGAGTTAAGGCAAAACAACACATGAGTAGTTTGCTTCAGAAACCCACCCTAGCATATAAAATGTTTGACTAATAGGGGCGCTCCAATGTAGCTCTATGGCGCGTTTAGCCCAACTTCTAAATTGTAAGGTTAACGCGCTTTGCTTGACTATACTACACCATAAATAATCAACCTGATACGCTTACTATATTTATTCTCGGTGTGGTTCTAGCCTTAGCTTTGCAATGTAGGCTTATAGTGAAAGGTCCTAACTACACATAATGAAACTATGTAGGACTGTGCTTAGTAGTCAGCATAGAACTTTCCTCCTTTAAGGCCGAAATTTGCTCCTCCATTTGTCGGATGCCAGCTGAGATAGAGATAGAGATGGGAGCCAACCTATACTAACTCTCATGGGGCTTTCCTTGCCCTAACATCTAAATCAAGGGTGGCCATTGAAAAGGAACCAGCCTAGCATTTTCAAAAAGCTTTGCTTGGTAGGCGCCGCCTACTCAATCGGACAATGCTCTGAACATGAAAGTGTGTAGTTCCGTTCCCTTCTCCCATGCCGAGTAACAAGCGACACCTTAGAAAGCTTGAACGAGCCACATGTATGGAAACTTGCATGCGTGGTTCTGGTCGAGGACCCTGGAATATTGTACTAATATATGTTGGTCCCTGTAATTCGAGTGAGATTGTCATGACATAAAAGAAAATATGGTATGGTATTCCCTTGTTCCCCGTATTGGTTATGTTCTTCATTTCTTATGTAGCAGAAACTAATTGAGCTTCATTTGATCTCCTTGAAGTGGAAGCTAAATCAATTGCAGGCTATAATGTAGAATATGCACGGGATGCGATCCTTAATTGTTCACCGTTGACGAAAGCCAATGTCCCGGGGTCTTGGGGACTGATCTTGACTGAAACAAGGGGTGGTTCTTTACCAACTTCCAAATCAAAGATTTTAGGGTACACTACATTTAACGAGAAACGCTCCATAGAGATACTACGCAAACTATGGTTGCTTCAAAACTACAGGGCTAGCTAGCGCACTATGGTGTAAGAAAATGGATGCACGTTAGCGCCCCGTTATAAGTCAGTGGTGCATCAGCGCTTATAGAGTTGCTTGTTTAAAGATGACCATTCGGTCACATTTCATGTAGTCAGGCCCGAAGCACTTTTTTCTCATGTGGGCTTATAGTTATATGGGCTTATAGTTATATGGGCCTATTTCATTAAAAGACAGTGACCATGATTTTCGTTAAGTCTAGTGCAGTCATGTTCTTACTAAACTTATAGGGCTGAGCCGTATCATGCTGGGCAGGGCATTTTTCATTCTTCTTATGAAACTAATGAATGTTAGGTCGTGGCTTTCTGCCTTGTTATAAAAAATGGGAGTTGGGTAAAGCAAACTCCCTCTTTGGATGAGTACGGGGCTTAGTTAAATAGAACTGGGTTACGTTGCTTGATGCTCCAATTGAAAAAAATCAGTGGGGCCATGCCAGTACGATAGAATATGCGTTAGAAATGGAAATCCCTCCCCTACAACACCAACAAAACCAGGCCAAACTTTTCAATAATAGCCTGCCCGCTTCTGTAGAATAATATTGTGACAACATATACCTAAGCTATCATATTAGATCTTTGGGAACCATCACAAGTCCGATCGACCCATATTTGAACGAGAATGCCATGTCATCCAGTGGAGCCTAAAAGAAGGTGACTCGAAGCCTAAAATAATGTGACTCGCACAAACAGCCGACTCCTTTTCAATAAAAAAGAGTTGCCAAACAAACCCC
The DNA here is from genome assembly GCA_039657365.1 of Stephania yunnanensis. Lineage (NCBI taxonomy): Eukaryota > Viridiplantae > Streptophyta > Magnoliopsida > Ranunculales > Menispermaceae > Stephania > Stephania yunnanensis. The sequence goes on from CM077580.1 coordinate 28,251,668, forward strand.
GCCAGCTGGTCGATCTTAGAGATATTATCGTCCGATAACTCTAGCTAGAACTCAGTCTTTTCTTCTTCGAAAAATCAAGTGACATTAATTGGAATATAACCTGGCTACTCATTTTTAGCAGGAGTCATGTTTGCTTATCCTTACCGAAATTCACTAAAGGATTCTAACTTTAGCTCACTAGATTCCTTCCTTGACCAAATAACGAAAATACACAAAAAAGATCAAAGCCAAAATCTAGACTCGAGATTAACTATGTGAGAAGAAATGATCTAAAAACTGTGTATTTATAGAAAAATCCCTATGTAAGTCATGAAATAGAGATTTTCCATTTCTTGAATTTTGGAAAACATCCAGACCACCTAAACAGGTTCTATGACCCTTAACAAACATGTATAACATGTTAAAAGAGGTTTAGTAGGGTCCGGATGCAATAAGGGGTTGCTAACTCTAGGGCCAAAATCTTTTATTTTGAGTCCCCTGACAGTTAGCACGCTACTATTCAACATTAGCGCAATAGCTTAAAAGATTAGTGCGCTAGGTCCCAATATTAGCGCACTAATTGCCTTTTGATAGCTTCTTTATAAAGCTAAAAATCACACTTTAATTTGAATAGATGATCAAATATGAGCCCTTGGATCACTAGAATGGTAAAAAACTGTTAAAAAGGAATGTAGAATATTCTCAAACAATAGAGAACATTCTATTGTATTGTCAAGCAAGAAAACCATATGGTGCTCATTGGTCTTAAAAGAAAAAGCTTGGATTTTTTTGTGCTTTCACTTGTAATCTTTTGAGGCAACTGAATCACTCTCGAAAACTACGTTATCGATGTTGGGTTTTGGGTTCATGCGCAGCGGAGATTACAAAACAATTTTGACAAAAACCCCAACAGGATCCGAATCTAATTCCATTAAAAACGTTTAAACCATGAAAACTTAATCATACCTAAGTCGCAATGTACCCTTCTGAAGGTTAAACGATCTCTAAGGCGCTGCCAACGACGAACGCCCTTTACCAGTAGTCCACACAAGAACGGCGACCGAGATTCAAAGTGCTAGCTTCGAGAGAATACCAAACCTTTTATTTTTCTCTCCAAAACGATCCAGAGCATACCAAAAAACCTTAAGTCGTTTTTGAAACGAAAATAGAGTTTCGACCTTTTGATCTTTTTTCTGTGTGTTCTAACTTAAAGTGTTTATTTATACAACCCTTGTATATAGACGGTTAAGTAAATTACACATATACCCCTACTTAAAGAAGTATAAGTGTAATACACCACAAAGACATTTTTGTCATGAATTTTATCATATAAAATTCATTTTTCTGAACCATCTTAAAATCTCGCAAAACCATTCTTAGTGTGCGACCCAGTAGGCTCATACAACGTTGGCAGTGTACCAAAACACATTTTGGTATACAAGTCATAAGCGGCCTCTAGCAAGACATTATGACTACCCAAGTTGTACGAATATCAAATCGATACAACCTAATCAATAGTGTATATACCATCCTTTTGTCATGCGATATCCTTTTGATCATACATAAGGCATGGAATTGTCATCCAACATGTTCAATCGTACTAGTCTCGATCTCTAGGTAGACTGAAAACATCCAAGTGACATTGATCAATATCAATTCACTTAAACTAGGGCTTTTAACAGTCTAACACATTGAGGGATCCACTGGATATCTCTCTTTATATGAGAGGGACAAATTCTATCTTGATTACACAACTTCATCACATTGCTCACACAGTAACCAATCACAACCTTTATAATCGTCCGGTTAAAGACAACGTTTGATTGTGTCAAATCACTGTGTTCCTAATGTTGAAGTCTCTGGTAATCTCAAGTCAGAGGACTGGAATATATACCTATCATGAGAAACAACAATAACTTAATCCATGTGATGTTCTCATAGTGGGTCGGTACAGTACTTTGTTCCCTAACAAGTACTCGTGATCTTGATTCGTATCCATATACGTATAATCATCATATGATCATCAATCAAGACTCACACTAGTCTTAATTCATTATAGTTCCCAGTATAATGATCGACTAGGGACATTTAGGATATTTCTGTAAATACCCATGGATCTTATTATAATGTAAACACGCAAATTAATTATAATAAACATCAAATGAAATCCTTTATTTTATTAACTAAAAGTATTCATAAAGACAGTTAATAGATTGACCTAGGGTACATGCCTCAACATCTTCCACTTGCACTAGGGCCAATCATACATACATCTAATGCCTAATAATCTAACATGACCATCATGTTTTGCTTGTGGAAGAGTTTTTATCAATGGATCTGCAACGTTGTCTTCAGTAGGTACTCTGCAAATCTTTACGTCTCCCCTCTCAACAATTTCTATGATGAGATGAAAACGCATGAGTATATGTTTGGATCTGTGGTGTGATCTAGGTTCCTTGGCCTGTGCTATTGCCCTGTTATTGTCACAATACAAACAAACAGGGTTAGCAATACTTGGAACCACACCTAGTTCATAAATGAACTTTTTAATCCAAAGCGCCTCCTTTTTTGCATCGGACGCCGCAATATACTCACTTACATTGTTGTAGAATCGCCACGATCTCTTGCTTTGAACTTTTCCACTTACAAGACCCTCATTCAAAGTAAACACATATCCAGACTGCGATCTAAAATCATCTATATCAGTTTGAAAACTTGCATCTGTGTAACCATTTACAACTAGATCATTTTCAAAACCTCCATAGACCAAGAACATTTCCTTAGTCCTTCTTAAGTATTTAAGAATGTTCTTTTCTTGCTATCCAGTGACTCTCACCAGGATCGATCGATATCTCGCTTGTAGTGCTTAAAGCATATGACACATCAGGTCGAGTGCATAGCATGGCATACATGATAGATCCCATAGTTGATGCATATGGAATCTTATTCATACGATCTCGCTCATCATTTGTCTTAGGACATTGAGTCTTGCTGAGACTTATGCCATGAGACATTGGCAACAATCCTCTTTTATAGTCTTGCAAACTGAACATATTCAGCACCTTGTCTATGTAAGCACTCTGACTTAGACCGATTAGCCTATTAGATCTATCCCTATAGATCCTTATCCCTAGGATATAGGCTGTATCTCCTAAATCTTTCATTGAGAAACACTTCCCTAACCAAGACTTGACACTCTGCAATGTTGGGATGTCATTTCCAATGAGTAATATATCATCAACATACAGTACCAAAAAAACTACACTCCCACTGACCTTCTTGTATACACAAGGCTCATCTTCGTTCTTAATAAAATCAAAACCTTGATTGCTTCATCAAAACGAAGATTCCAACTCCGAGAAGCTTGCTTTAATCCATAAATGGATCTTTGAAGCTTGCATACCTTCCTAGAATTCTCAGGATGTACGAAACCTTCAGGTTGTGTCATATACACGTCCTCAAACAGCTTTCCATTAAGAAATGTTGTTTTTACATCCATTTGCCATATCTCATAGTTATAATATGCAACAATGGCAATTAAAACTCTTATGGATTTAAGCATGGCTATTGGCGAAAAAGTTTCATCATAATCAACACTTTGAGTTTGCCTGAAACCTTTTGCTACAAGTCTTGCTTTAAAAGTATGCATATTGCCATCCATGTCAGTTTTCTTCTTGAAAATCCATTTACATCCAATGGTCTTAACACCTTGAGGTAAATCAACCAAGTACCAAACTTGGTTATCATACATGGATTGCATCTCAGAATTCATGGCGCTTAGCCATTTATCTGAGTCTGGTCCAGACATAGCCTCCTGATAAGTGGTGGGCTCATTTTGATCCATAAGCAACACATCACGACTATCAGTAATGAGAAATCTGAATCTCTCTGGCTCATGTCTTACCCTACCAGATTTACATGGGCCTTGTGTCACTTGCGGAGGTTCAACTGGTTCAGAACGTCGTTGAACTTCCAGTAGCGGTTCGGGGTTTATCTGTGATTCTTGAACTTCTTCAGGATTTATTTCTCTCCCACTAGTGTCTTTTGAAATAAATTGTTTTTCCATAAAGGCACCATACCGAGCAACAAACACTTTTTTCTCAATGGGATTATAAAAGTAATATCCTTTTATTTCCTTGGATACCCAACAAATAAATATTTATCAGATTTAGGTGCTAGTTTTTCTGAGACTTGTCACTTTATGTAAGCCTCACAACCCTAAATCTTAAGAAAAGACAAAGTAGGCATTTTCCCGTACCATATCTCATATGGTGTTTTATCAACCGCTTTAGAAGGAACTCGATTTAGCGTGAAAGCTGCAGTTTGTAATGGATAACCCCAAAAGGATAATGGAAGATCTGCATGACTCATCAAAGATCGAACCATCTCTAATAAGGTTCGATTTCTCCTTTCAGAAACTCCATTCCATTGTAGAGTTGCTGGTGGAGTCAATTGGGAGACAATCCCATAATTTTTAAGATGATCATCAAATTCTCGGCTTAAATATTCACCACCTCGATTTGATCGATGTGTTTTGGTAGTTTTACCAAGTTGATTCTGTACTTCATTTTGAAACGTTCGAAACATCTCAAATGATTCAGCTTTATGTTTCATAAGATATACATAACCATATCTGCTGAAATCATCAGTAAATGTAATGAAGTATTGATAATCTCTTCTAGCCATTGTGTTTATAGGACCGCATAAATCAGTATCTATTAGACCCAATAAATCACTTGCCCTTTCACTGTGTCCAGTAAATGGACTTCTAGTCATCTTGCCTAGTAAACAAAATACGCACGTTTCATATGTTTCTAAATCAAATGAATCTAGAAGCCCATCTTTATGGAGCTTCGTTATGCGTTTCTCGTTTATGTGCCCGAAACGACAATGCCAGAGATAGGTTTGATTACAGAAATGACAATTTTTTTCCTTTTCTTTTGGGTATTTTGAAGCAGGAACAGGCCGGGTCTTGACTTGTTCCATAGGCTTTGCGACAGGTGCAGCAACTGCCTTGGCAACTCTAGCCTTGCCTTTGCCTTTCTTCTTCATTCTCTTTCCCTTTTAGACCATCAACATATTACTATAGGGTTTCTTGATATTTTGTTCAACAGTTTTGAGCATCAAATGCAACTCCGAAATTGATTTCTCCATATTATTCATATTGTAGTTCATCACAAATTGTGAGTAACTTTATGGTAATGAATTCAGGATCAAATTCGTAGCCAACTCTTGGCTTATGGGAAATCCGAGTCTATCAAGCTGGTCAACATAACCCTTCATCTTCGGAACATGAGGACTAACTGACGCACACCCAGTCATCTTGCAAAAATGTAGGTTCTTGACTGTCTCGAACCTTTATTGCCTAGCTTGCTGTTGGAACATTTCCTTCAGCGTTACGACCATGTCGTAGGCTTCCATTAGTTCCATGTTTATCTGAAGTTCAGGAACCATAGTTGCCATCATAATACATGCAACATCAGTAGAATCGTTGACATGCTTATTATGCGCATCCTTCACAGCTTTCGTAGCGTTGGCTGGTGGGTCCTCAGGGATTGGAGCATCCAGGACATACAACTTGCGTTCATGCTTAAGAACAATTCTCAATTTTTTGAACAAGTCAAGAAAGTTGGTCCCAAATAGCTTATCCTTCTCAAGGATGAATCGCAGTGACAGGGGATTATTGTTACTTGAAGAGGCCACTGATCTACAATAATGATTATGCAAAGTTTATTTTAGTATAGAGGAATAGACTCCCGCTAAATTAACAACCCTCCTTAAACGTATTGTTTATTTAGGGGACTAAAATCCATATTTCATTTAATTCTATGACAGCTATGGCATGAAACATAGAACTAGATTATTTAGGTAGGTAACAGTTACCAATTACATTTTATGTAATTTTTAGATCCTTTTATGAGATATGGGACATCTTATGTCTTAGCATGTTTTTATCTCATCATTTGCCTAAAGCTCAAAACTATTTTGATGGCTTTATTAAGTCGGACCATTTTAAACATTAAGGTAACTCTTACCCAACTTGTCTCACCAAGATAACACAATACACCCAACTATGGCTGAAACTATATTAGTGTGATCGGGGCCTTGACAAGTGTTTAAAATGGATGGCACGAGACTTAAAATTTAATAGAGGGATTTTATTTAGTTTTAGTGATTTTATGTAAACAATGAAATATCATATATTTTTTTGATTTGTTCAATCACTAAACAATTTGGAATTTTTTTTTTATACTTTTCACTAACAAAAGAATTTCCGTACGCTAGGATTAGTTAGACGACGGTCCCGCCGTGGCGGTCAATGGACGGGAAACAAGCGGGCAAATGTTTTTTTTTTTTTAGAAGACGAATCTCAATTCCGAAAATTAAAATTCGCTATAGAAAATCATAATTTTTCGCTGATTTTATTATCATAAATTAACCCCTTAATTTATCCGAAATTAAGTCAATTAAAACATTTTAATTAACCCGGGCCCACATCTAACTAATCATCTTATTCTAATCCAATTAGGATTTAAGATATTTGAATCCTAGTATATCACCAATAACAAGATTCTTGATATTTTTCTCCTATTCTAATTTGTTATCTATCTTTATCAAATAGAAACTTCATAACAAAATAGATATAACAAGATAAATAATTAATTTTGAAAATTAATTATTTATTTTGGATTTAAGATATTTGAATCCTAGTATATCACGAATAACAAGATTCTTGATATTTATCTCTTATTCTAATTTGTTATCTATCTTTATCAAATAGAAACTTCATAACAAAATAAATATAACAAGAAAAATAAATAATTTCGAAAATTAATTATTTATTTTGGATTTCAGATATTTGAATCCTAGTATATCACCAATAACAAGATTCTTGATATTTATCTCATATTCTAATTTGTTATCTATCTTTATCAAATAGAAACTTCATAACAAAATAGATATAACAAGATAAATAAATAATTTTGAAAATTAATTAATTATAAATAAATAATTTCGAAAATTAATTATTTATAAATAAATAATTTTGAAAATTAATTATTTGCAATTTTGTTCTTCATCCAAATAATCACAAACATGTAATTGAATCATGAACTATTATCCCAATCGAACTTAATGGTGTCATGGATCATAGAACACGAAACTCAATTCATTAAAATTATTCAAATTAACCTAACATGGTTACTAGCATGTACGAAACAAATTTCAATTAAATCACGAATATATGTATCATATACACAAAACATGATAATAAATCTCACAGAAAACTTATGTATATCACATATACATCAACTATTAACATGTTTTCAATCATATATCATGTACATATAAGAAGTAAACATGCAATGAATTTAATGTAATCGAACTCAAAGGCTCTGATACCACTGTTGGGTTTTGGGGTTCATACGCAGCAGATATTACAAATCAATTTTGACAAAAACCCCAACAGGATCCGAATCTAATTCCATTAAAAATGTTTAAACCATGAAAACTTAATCATACCTCAGTCGCAATGTACCTTTCTGAAGGTTAATCGATCTCTAAGGCGCTGCCAACGACGAACGCCCTCTACCAATAGTCCACACACGAACGGCGGCCGAGATTCAAAGTGCTAGCTTCGAGAGAATACCAAACTTTTTATTTTTCTCTCCAAAACGATCCAGAGCATACCAAAAAACCCTAAGTCGTTTTTGAAACGAAAATAGAATTTCGACCTTTTGATCTTTTTTCTGTGTTCTAACTTAAAGTGTTTATTTATACAACCCTTGTATATAGACGGTTAAGTAAATTATACATATACCCCTACTTAAAGAAATATAAGTGTAATACACCACAAAGACGTTTTTGTCATGAATTTTATCATATAAAATTCGTTTTTCTGGAACCATCTTAAAATCTCGCAAAACCATTCTTAGTGTGCGACCCAATAGGCTCATACAACGTTGGCGTGTACTAAAACACATTTTGGTATACAAGTCATAAGCGGCCTCTAGCAAGACATTATGACTACCCAAGTTGTACGAATATCAAATCGATACAACCTAATCAATAGTGTATATACAATCCTTTTGTCATGCGATATCCTTTTGATCAAACATAAGGCATGAAATTTTCATCCAACATGTTCAATCATACTAGTCTCGATCTCTAGGTAGACTGAAAACATCCAAGTGACATTGATCAATATCAATTCACTTATACTAGGCCTTTTAACAATCTAACACATTGAGGGATCCACTGGATATCTCTCTTTATATGAGAGGGACAAATTCTATCTTGATTACACAACTTCCTCACATTGCTCACACAATAACCAATCACGACCTTTATAATCCTCCGGTTAAAGACAACGTTTGATTGTGTCAAATCACTGTGTTCCTAATGTTGAAGTCTCTGGTAATCTCAAGTCAGAGGACTGGAATATATACCTATCATGAGAAACAACAATGACTTAATCCATGTGATGTTCTCATAGCGGGTCGGTCCAGTACTTTGTTCCCTAACAAGTACTCGTGATCTTGATTCGTATCCATATACGTACAATCATCATATGATCATCAATCAAGACTCTCACTAGTCTTAATTCATTATAGTTCCCAGTATAATGATCGACTAGGGACATTTAGGATATTTCTGTAAATACCCATGGATCTTATTATAATGTAAACATACAAATTAATTATAATAAACAAAAAATGAAATCCTCTATTTTATTAACTAAAAGTATTCATAAAGACACTTAATAGATTGACTTACAGCACATGCCCCAACAATTGAGGCATTCTAAAGCCTACAACATTTACTCCAAAAATAATTTTCAAATCATTCTCTCGGGGTTTTAAGAAAGTCCAATTTCCTTGCTTTTCTTGTTCTTAAGTTTCATATTTTTGTGTGCTTGACTTGTGGAGATTATTTGTTGTGTTCTTGAACGCATTTTACTTGGGTTTTATATTTAAAATTGATTTAATAAACTGTAGAACTAGTTTGGAAAAGAGTTTGCACTTAAACTTTTTTTTTTATCAAACTTCTTATTTTTAAGATTTGAAACCAGATTTGTTTTAATTGATTTGTTTGAAACAGTTTCGTATTTGAGATTTGCACAAAATCGGTGAGATATTTGTATTTCTCGTTCGCTCTCATACTTGCATGCATTAGAGTTATTAGGCTCTAAGAGGCTTGCTTGTATTTTGATTTGGTGCAACTTTACTTTGTTAAGTGAGTTTGATTATTTTCATCTATTTTTTGTAAGTGGCAATTATAAGACTTGGTGGGATCTAAGTTGAAGGGAAGACCTAGTTGAGGCTAGGCATATACCCTAGTTACAGCTAGATATGAAGTCCTAACTTATGATTAGGCATTCTAGGCTTGTACACTTAGGTTATATCACTTATTGGCAATATAAGTGGTGGTTTGAAAATCCTAACTGGGGAGGTTAGGTAGTGGATGTAAATCATTGGATCGAACCACTATAAATTGTGTGTCTATTTCCATATCTTCCATCTCCTTTATCTTGCATTGCATTCATACTTGCGTTTGAGTGGGCATATAACATCTTTAATGTTGGATTATTTTAAAAAGTTGATAACTTCTAGATACACCCAATTCACCCCCTATTGGGTGTAGTTTTAATTGGTATCAGAGCGGGTTATTGCTCAAAGTGTTACTAATGTATCTTTGAGTGTCTTTGTGTAAGGATGCAAACTTTAGATCCAACTCGCCTTAGGGAAGGCAACTTCTCGAGTAAGCCTCCATATTTTGATGGAACCAATTATGCTCATTGGAAACTTAGGATGCAGTTCTACATTAGGGCGCAAAGTAGACTTTTGTGGGACTCAATCGAGAATGGGTACACTCCACCAGACAAGCCCATGAGAGAATACACCATCGAGGAGACCAAAATTGACCTCTTAAATGATCAAACCATAAATCATTTGTTTTGTGGGCTAAGTGAGAACGAGTTCAACCGAGTTAGTCCTTGTCAAATGGCCAAGGATGTGGTGGAGAAGCCTGGGGTATACTTCAAGTGAAGAAGAAAAAGTTGAGAATCTTTGAGGAGCACTATGAAACTTTTCGAGTTAGCTCTGATGAACACATAGCCACCGCCATTACTCGGTTCACTAAGCTCTTGAATGATATCAAGAATCTTGGAAAGAACTATGGTTAAGAGACTTCGGTGTACAATTCCTTAGAGGCTTGCCTAAGGAATGGGATGCCAAAAAGTATTCTACCTAATCAGCATAAAACGTTAAAGAGTACACTTTTGATGCCTTATGTGGAGAGCCATGAATTTGCACTAAAAGATCGAGATTAATTGGAAGCATTGAGTGGGGTACTAAAAGTTCAAGAAAAGAGATTGCTTTGAGGGCAAGTAGCCCACTAGCTCCATCGGTTGAGATCATTGAAGATGATAAATCTAGTTATGACAATGATCTTAAGGAAGAAGTAGCCATGCTCTCAAGAATGCTCAACAAGGCTATGTAAAAGTGCGACAAGTAGAAGAAGTATTGGGTTTTGGGGGAACATGCGCAGCGGAAGTTTTTGAAAACTTTTTTTAACATCTCCGAATAAAGATCCTATCGATTCCATTAAATTTATGTGCCAATAAAAATAATACCTTATCAAGAACAACTTTATGTTTGCCTTGTTTGGTGTTGATCGATTCCTTTAAGACGCTGGCAGAAACGAAGGTCCTCTATCGGAAATCCATACGCGAACGGACGATCACGATTCAAAGTGCTAGCCCAAAAAATCCTGAGACAAAAATTCTCTAGAAAAAGTCTCTCTCGAGAATTCACACCAGGAACTGTGACTTTAATGTCTTATTTATAGTACACTAGGTTGAGTTGGTAAGGAACTCAATCTCCTAGCCACACTCCAAATAGAGTCCTAGATAAAGCCCAACTCTAAAAAGTATAGAGTCATAGAGAATCTACAATTACTATTCCAATAAGAGTTGTAATTTATCTATAAATCAAATAAGAATTAAATTCATACTATAATTCCAATTAGAGTCCTATATTACTAAGAGACAAAATTTCTAGTCAAACTAGAAATGTATGAGAATCTTGAATCCTAGTCAAACTAGGACATTTAATGAGAATCTTCAAAATGAATTTTATCAAATAAAATTCATTAACCCAAATAATATTAAATCGCGCAAATCCATTCTTTGTGTACGACCCAATAGGTTCATATAATGTTTGTAGTGAACCAAAACCATTTTGGTATATTAGTCATAAGCGGTCTCTATCAAGGCATTATCACTACCGAAGTAGCGTGAAGATCAATAAATCGATACGACCTAATAAAAAGTGCATATCATATCCTTTTATCACGTGATATCTTTTGATTGAACATAAGACATGGAATGTCATTCTTATATTTTAATCTACTAGTCTCGATCTCTGAGTAGACTAAAATTGTCAGGTGACACTGATCTAATCAATTCAATAGACATGAACATTTATTAGTCTAACATATTGAGGGGCCCAATAGACATATATCTCTATAAGAGAGGGACAAACTCCATCTTGATCAGATAACATCCACACATTAGTCGAACAATGAACAATCACAATCTTTATAATTATTCGGTTAAAGGCAACGTTTGATTGTATCAAATCATTATGCTCCTAATATTGGAGTCTATGGTGATCTCAAGTCAAAGGACTAAATGATATAACTTTTATGAGAATTACTGATGACATTGACCATGTAGTGTTCTTATAGTGGGCGATCTAACATCTGTTTCCGACGGATACCCATTATCTTGATCCTTATCCTTATATGCATAATTATCACATGATTATCAATCAAGACTCATACTAGTCATAATTTATTATGGTTCCCACAATAATAAATGACTAGGGATATTTAGAATAATACAATAATTATCCATGGATACTATTATAAAAGAAACATGCATCTACTTGTAATAGTTAATCAACATTTAAAAAATTAGCCTAGGACACATGCCCCAACAAGAAGAAGTTCAAGAGTGGAAGTAAGGGAGGAAAGTTAAGTGAGACCATATGCTTCGAGTGTGGCAAACTGGGCCACATCAAGGTCGAATGCAAGTCTAAGAAGGTGTTGGACAAGAAGAAAGGCAAAAAGAGCTTCAAGGTGACATGAGATGATTCATCTTCATCAAGTATCGAATCTGAATCTGAAAATGAGAAAGCAATACTTTGTCTCCTGGCACGAAATGAGGCAAACTCTAAAGATTCCAGTTTTGCTGATGTTGATGATTTTGATGATGTTCCTAATGTTGATGAGCTTGGGAATGAGTTGGAAAAGGAGGTCAAAAAGACCAAACAACTCAAAAAGACATTGACCATAGCAATTAGTAAGAGTGACTCACAAAACGAGACCATTAATGATCTCTAAAGCGACATGAATGAAGTCCTAAAGGAAAGAAATGCTTTAGTCAAGGAAGTAGAGGACCTGACTGGCACGGTGCACAAGTTCACAAATGGTAGAGAGATGTTTGACATGATGTTGGGAGCATAACGACGTGCACTCAACAAGAGAGGCATAGGCTATAGAGCAAACTTGTTGAGTTACAAGAAATGGTTAGGTGATGCCTGTAGATGCTTAAAATGCAATAGGTCTCATGCGGTTAAAAGATGTTTCTTACAAAAAGCCAAAATGGATAGACTTGCATAGGTAGTTAAGAATGTTTATGATACTAACCTTTTCAGACCCAAAGGTGTTTGGGTACCATAATCTAGTGTTTTCCCCATTTTGTAGGATGCTAGGAAGAGCACGACATGGTACTTTGATAGTGGGTGCTTAAGTCACATGACCGGAGATGCACATCAATTCATTGAATTAAAGTGGCATGATGGTATAAATGTCACATTTTGGGACAACAACAAAGGAAAGGTTATAGGCCTTGGAACTGTTGGTAATGATTTACTTTCCATTTCTAATGTTTATCTTGTTGATGGTTTGAAACATAACTTGCTTAGCATTAGTCAACTGTGTGACAAAAGATTTCATGTCATGTTTGAATCATCAAAATGCCTTGTTAGGAATGAGAAGCATGAAACTCTATTTGTTGCATATAGAGATAAGAATGATTATACCATTAACTTTGATGAGATGCTTATGCAAAATGTTTCATGTTTTAGTGCTCAAAGTGAATGTAGTGCATGGTTGTGGCATCATAAACTAGGACATTCTAGCATGGAAAACTTGTCCAAATTGACCAAGCATGATCTTGTCAAAGGTTTATCTTAATGCACTTATAAGAAAGATAAGGAATATGAACCTTGTATTCTTAGTTAGTAAGTGAAATCATCATTTAAGATGAAAGTAATAAGTGATATGACTAGAGCATTGAAACTTATCCATATGGATTTGTTCTGACCCACCCAAACACAAAGTTTAGGGGTAAATCATATTGCTTTGTCATTGTTGATGATTTCGCTAGGTATACATGGGTTTATTTTCTAGCTCATAAGCATGAAGTGTTTGATGTGTTTGTGAAATTTTGTGCTTTGGTTGAAAATGGGAAGGGGTATAAAATCACCATCATTAGGAGCAATCGGGGTGGTGAGTTTGTTAATAGGAACTTAGAGGAGTTTTGTACTAAATAAGGATACACACTCCAACTATCTTCTCCTAGAACACCATAACAAAATGGAGTCGTAGAAAGAAAGAATAGGACCCTCCAAGAGATGTGTAGGACAATGCTAAATGAGTACAACATAGCTAAGCACTTTTGGGCCGAAGCCATTAACACGGTGTGTTATGTTTTCAATAAGGTAAATGTTCGAAAATAAGTGAAAATGACTCCTTATGAACTATAGAAAGGCCAAAAACCCAACATAAGTTACTTCAAGGTGTTCGGTTGCAATTGCTATTTTCTAAATGATAAGGATAATTTGGATAAATTTGACCCAAAGTCAAATGTGCGCACTTTTCTAGGCTACTCCATGCATAGCAAAGCATATAATGTGTTCAATAGATCAACCCAAACCATAAATCAGTCTATTCATGCCAAATTTGACAAAGTAGATCCCAAAGTGAATGATTCATACCTTGGAAAAACCGAGGATTGATTATGATGATGATTTCACCCTATGCCAAACATCCAATAGTCAAGAGATTGAGGTGAGAGTGGAACCCAAACCTAGTTCACCTAAGAACTCAAGACTTCTTATAGGCCATCCCTCCCAACAAATTATAGGTGATCCAAACAAAGGAATAACCACTAGGTCATCATTGCATCGAGATAAGGGACACATAGCTTTTGTATCACAAACCGAGCGCACTAAAATAGATGATGCCTTAGGTGATGAGTTTTGGGTCATGGCCATGCAGGAGGAACTAGGTCATTTTGTTCGGAATAAGGTATGGACACTAGTACCTAGACCTAGAGACCATACTATCATATGCACCGAATGGCTTAAAAACAAAAAATTGAGAAGGGTGAGATTGTAAGGAACAAGGCTAGGTTGGTTGCACAAAGCTATAACCAAGAGGAAGGAATTGACAATTAGGAAGCCTTTGCACCGGTAGCAAGACTAGAAGAAATTGAGTGTTGCTTGCTTATGCTTGCTACAATAGGTTACTACTATACCAAATGGATGTTAAAAGTGCATTCTTAAATGGCTTCATCAATGAAGAGGTATATGTAGAAAAACCACCGAGTCTTGAAGATCATGATCATCCAAGTTATATCTATCGCCTTTAAAAGTCCTTGTATGGATAAAGACAAGCTCCTAGAGCTTGGTATGATCGACTTAGTGCATTTCTACATGACAAAGGGTTCAAGAAAGGAACGTTAGATCCTATTTTGTTCATTTTGATTAAAAAACGTGATGTGCTACTTGTTCGAATTTATGTTAATGATATTATCTTTAGGTCATCCAATACATGCTTATGTTATGAATTCTCATCATTGATGATCAATGAATTTGAAATGAGCATGATGGATGAACTAACATACTTCATAGACTTACAAATTAAGCAATCCAAACATGGTATTTTCATAAACCAAGAGAAGTATGTGAGGGACATGATAAAGAAATCCCAATTTGAAAATTTGAAAGCATGTTACACTCATAGTAGTTCCATCGTCAAAAATGGACAAAGACCAACTAGGAAAATCTATAGATCCTAAACTTTACCGATGCATCATTGGTAGTCTCTTATACTTGACCGCTAGTTGGCCCGATATTATTTTTAGAGTGTATTTATGTACTAGATTTTAATCCAAACCTAAGGAATCTCACTATAAATCTGTCAAGTGTATATTTCGTTATCTTAGTGGGACACAAGATTTGGGATTGTAGTTCAACAAAGCAAAGAGTCTCAAACTCCGAAGCTTTGTTGATTCCGACTATGTGGGGAGTCTAGTGGATAGGAAAAGCATTTACAGGTATTGTCAGTTGCTAGGAAATTCACTTATATCATGGTTTAGCAAAAAGTAAAATTCTGTTGCTTTTTCTACGACCGAAGTCGAGTATGTGGCTGCCGGAAGTTGTTGTACTCAAGTCTTATACATGAAACTCTAAGACTTAACACAAGTGCAATCAACATATCAAAAAATCTGGTGATACATTCCCGCACCAAGAAAATTGAGATTAGACATTGCCTAATCCACGAGCCCACGGAGGAAGTCGAGGATTGTCCTTCGTGATCACGTCCAAAAGGGTGATGTTAAACTAATCCACATGCCCACGGAGGACCAACTAGTTGATATCTTCACCAAGCCATTGCCTAGAGACCAATTTTCTATGATTTGGCATGAATTAGTCATGTTTCATTAATCAAACCTTCGAAACATGTTTTAGTTGTTCCAATCCTTTTTATATGTTGTTAGTGAAGTGTCCATGAAGTATGAGGTGAATCAGAGTTGTCCGTCAAAAACTTAAAAAAGTTTAATTTCAAATTCAAGAGAGCAATTAGCGCGTTAGGTATGTTAATTAGCACTCTAATTGTCTCTGATTAGCACTCTAATTCAAGGACCTATCACGCTAATCGTTCATGGCCCATATAACTTATCTGCATCATTAGCTTGCTGATGTCGTTCGGCCAGGACCAATATATAACTATTTAGGCCACAACTACGTTAATGTCCATTTTTGTCATTTAGAATCGTGAAACTTTTTTTTGCGTATCTCTAAGTTACTATTATGCTTTTGTTCATTGCCCTATATTGGTTGCATATGAATGGCTTTCATTGATACACTTGTTTATGTCTCGTAATAGGCATTTAGTGAAGGGAAGTCTTCCACTCACTGTATTGTTGTTATATTCGTGGCCCATTTTTGGTTACGCTTGTTGTGAAGGGGTGCTTGGCCCCACTTTTTGATGTTATCCAAAGGGGGAGAAATGTATGTGTTGAATTTGAGATTATTTAAGATTGCACTATGGATATGAAAACACATTAATTTCGTTTTTGATTGTTAAGTTCATATTATTTGTTATCATAAAAAAGGGGAGATTGTTGGACTAAATAGTTAGTCACTTTTACTCCACCCAGGATTTTGATGGAAACAAACAAAGTGAAGTATACTAATAAGTTTATCAAGTGTGTTACAGTTAGTCAAAGTTTGTTGAATATCACATCTCAAGTGTTCAAGCAATAAAAGTTCAATATTCGGTCCACACGAGGAAATGAAGAAGAAAGATCAATTTACATGTTGTAACATTGATGTAAGGTACACAGGTTCATTTACGCAAGTCTAATGCATTAGTTTATGCATATCATGTTTTTCAAATCGCTTTTCAAATTTCAAGTGATCATTTGGAGTTTTAAATGAAACTCACCACTTGAATCGGTCGTATAAGTTCAAACTATGTGAAATCGTGTTTTTATATTCACATCGTACTTTAAAAACCATTGTGGAAGTTTTCAGAAATGAAAAATTTGTTTTGAAAGATTTTTTGAAAAGAAAAACTGTGTATTTGCAGAACAGTCCCTACTTAAGTCATGAAAAGGGATTTTCCATTTTTGGGATTTGTAAAAACATCCAAACCACCTAAACGAGTTCTATGACCCTTAACAAACTTGTACAACATGTTATAAGAGGTTTGGTAGGGTCCCAGGTGCAATAAGAGGTCGCTAACTCTAGGGCCAAAAATATTTAGTTTGAGGCCCCTGACAGCTAGCGTGCTAATTGTGATATTAGCACGCTAATTGCAGAGTTGGCACGCTAATATTCAGTTTGAGCGCGCTAGTTTAGAGGATTAGCATGCTAGGTCCCAATATTAGCGCGCTAATTGCCTTTTCGATAGCTTTTTTATGAAGCTGAAAATTATACTTTAATTTGAATAGATGATTAAATCTGAGCCCTTAGATCTCTAGAATGGTAAAAAACTATTAAAAAGGAATGTAGAATATTCTCGAACAATCTAAAACGTTGTATTGTCTTGTCAAGCAAGAAAACCCTATGGTGCTCATTGTTTTTAAAATAAAAAGCTTGGGTTTTTGTGTGCTATCACTTGTAATCAGTCGAGGCAACATAATCACTCTCGAAACCAGTGTAGTTGAGGTGCTCTAAAGCTTACAACATCCACTCCAGAATTGATTTTCGAATCACTCTATCGGGGTTATAAGAAAGTCCTATTTCTTAGCTTTTCTTGTGCTTAAATTTGATATTTTTTGTGCTTGACTCGTGGAAGTCATTTGTCATGTTCTTTAACACATTTGTCTTGGGTTTTACACTTAAACTTGGTTTACTAAACACTAGGACTGGTTTGGATAAGAGTTTGTACTTAAATTTGATTTTTTTGTTATCAAACTTCTTGTTCTTTGGATTGGAAATCGGATTTCTTTTAATCAATTCATTTGAACGGTTTCATATTTGAGATTTGCACAAAATCGGTGATATATTTACATTTCTCATTTGCTCTCATACTTGCATGCATTAGAGTGGTTATGCTCTAAGAGGCTTGCTTGTATTTGAATTTGGTGTCGCTTTACTTTGTAAAGTAAATTTGATTATTTTCGTATATTCTTTGTAAGTGGTTGATTGTAAGACTTAGTGGGATCTAAGTCAAAGGGAAGACCTAGTTGAGGCTAGGCATAAACCCTAGTAGCAGCTAGATACGAATTCCTAATTTGTGATTAGGAATTCTAGGCTTGTACACTTAGGTTATAACACTTAATGGCAATATAAGTGGTGGTTTGAAAATACTATCTGGGGAGGTTAGGTAGTGGATGTAAATCATTGGATCGAACCACTATAAATTGCGTGTCTGGTTCCATCTCCTTCATCTTGCATTGCATTCATACTTACGTTTGAGTGAGCATATAACATCTTTATTATTGAATTATTTTAAAAAGGTGATAACTTCTCGATACATTCAATTCTCCCCATTTATGGGGTTGGTTTCAAATCCCACCTATGGGGAATACCTGGAGGCTTCCTAGCACAACTAGCACTCCAAGAGGCTCGACAGAGAAATGGCCAGAAAATTAGGAATATTTCTAATGGCTTTCTTGCATAAGGCACTTTCAAAAGCTATACATAATTCGATGGAATAGAACTATCTGCAAGGGGTACTGAGACTAGAGGATATATGGTTAATAACACGAAGACTAGACGACCCAGTTTGTCAACTATAGAAAGTCTTACCGGGAAAGAAACTAGCCTAGCCCTTTCTCCTTTCTTGAGGAAAAAAAGAATCTGTCCTATCAACTAAACAACATTTTCTAGAATCTGGCATTTAGCGACAGGTGGATAATGTCTTAAAAGAAAAAGAAATCAATTGTGAGCAAGCTTTCATTTCCAGGCGAACCAAGTATCATATAGCTTAGGGTTTTTTCATATTTCGTTAGCGAAAGATTCAGTGCTGATGTAGTAACTGGGAAAATAGGTTCTACGATCGTGTTGTGTATAGTTCATGTGATGAATACCTATCTTTTCTTACCACACAGATTGGCTTTATTTTGCCTTTCTGCTCGGTTGGTGCTTGGTTGAATGTCTAGGCAGACTGTCTTCAAGGAATGAAAGTAGTTATGTTCCCCTAGCCTACAGGGGAAGATCCACTTCTAGATATTGCGTTTCCTTGCGATAGAGGAATTTTTACACATCGTTAAGAGGCTATTTCATACCTCGGACCTAAAACCGAGTCAGCTCCAAAACTCTAAAATCCTAATTAGACTAGTGTGAAAAGTATGTAAAAGAAGAAAGTCATGGGAAGGAAATATTAGTAAAGTCCTTAGAGGACTCGAAAGTGTTGGATTCAAAAATAAGATAAGTACAGACTTCTCTGGCTATCCCTCAGACCTTTCTCTATTGGTGGCTAGAAGGAGGAATTCAAGCAAGGCTCACGTTTAGTTTGATTGATGAACACTTTCTGAAATAAAAGAAGAAAGCAATGATACCTAAAAGTACCTAGGTCGAATGAATGGAACTACTTTCTTGCTGAAATATGAAAAGAAGTCACGAGGAGGCAATTATAAAGATTGTGATTAGTTAACAAGTGAATTATATGTGAAGGTGTGTAATCAAGATATAATTTTTCCCTCTTGTATAGAGAGATATATCAATGGATCCCTCGATATGTTAGATTGCTAAATGGCCAATTCCAAGTGAATTGGTATGATGAATGTCATTTGGATGTTTTTAGCGTACCTAAAGATCGAGACTAGTACGATTGAACATTAAGGGTGACTTTCCGTGCCTTATGTTTAATCAAATGATATCGCACGACAAAAAAGATTATTTATGTTATTCATTAGGTTGTATGGATTTTGATATTCGTACTACTTGAGTAGTCATAATGCCTTTCTTATGACTTGTGTACCGAAATGGTATTGCTTCACTACCAACGTTGCATGAACCAATTAGGCCACACACAAAGAATGGCTTTGCACAATTTCAATTGGTCAAGAGTATTGAATTTCATATGATAAAATTCATGACATACTTATAATTTGTTATAAGATAACTTATTTATAGGGGCGTTTGTCTAAGTTTTTTGATTTGCCTAAATACAATAGTTGTATTATGAATAAGTTTTTTTAAGTGAGCATTTCTACACATATAAATAGAGGTTGAAACCCTAAAATGAAATAAGATTTTAGTTTTTACTATTTTTGAGTTCTCTGGATTTTAAGAGAGAAAGAGAAATGTTTTCAATCTCTCATGGGGCTAGCTCTCCAAATTGTGATTATTGTTCGTATGTGGATTTTCAATAGATAACACACGCTTGAATGACTTGGAGATTGATTAATCAAAGAAAGAAATCACTGATTACGGTATGGCTTACTTTTGTAGGTCAAGTTAATGGAACTTATTTTTGATCATGTTGGGTTTTTTAAAAACGTTTTTGAATTTTTCGCTGCATATGAACCAAAAAACATAACATAACCTTTATTCGAAATAGAGAAACTTTGTGACACAAACAATTTCATTGTTTGTTATTGCCTTAATTTATTTTTATTAGTCTCATATTTTTTGACTTTTCTTTTTCTCAAATATAAATTTGGTAGTTTTTAAGAGACTTTGTAAGATATATTGTATCTTACTATTCACCAAATTACTTTTGATGAATTGACTTGTCCGTTGTCCATCTGAAGAGTTAGAATATCTTGAATTCTCAAACTGCTAACCAGTTTAGCAACTAATCAAAATCTAAAGGATTTGGTTTCAATCCTTTAACTCATATCGATAAAAATTATTGCAATATATGAGCTCATAAAAACATCCTATGCCAATCACTTACTGATATTTCGGTACATCTATCCCTTTGTTAATTATATTTTAATTTGTAGTGATAGGCGTCTTTACTTAATTTATTTAGAAGTGACTATTGGGTACTTCTAATCTTAAATCATAATCACTTGTGTTGATGGTTAATAGCTAATCTAAGCTATCATTAGACCACTTCCCCAATACCTTAACTTCTTACATTGATCTTATCACTGCACTTTTCATTTTCCAAGTTAGAAATTTCACCGATCTTTATTTCATAACAACACTTAATTTGGTGTTAAAAAAGATTACTTCTAACTCGTGTATTTCTATTTGTTTTACCATTTCTTTATTCGACTTATAGAACCACTATACTCAACATTGGTTAGGTATAAGTAACTTGAGTAGTAAACAATTAAAAGTTTCAGTACTTTTTAATAGAAGTCATTTGATTATTTTAAATTGTGGTTCTATTTCACATTTCACTTGGTGTGTTGTTTTGGAAATGAGACAATACTTTGCCTCTAAATATTTTATTTTAATAGAAACCGACTTAGACAACTTTATTTGATCATATCATAATCCCATTGTGATTTACAGTCATAATTTAGTTTGTATAATCAATTTCTACTTTCAAACTCACATGTCTCTATTTTCCTTTTCAAAACTATTATAACATTTTCCTGAGTGTTTTATAATTTTAATAGTTCGATAATTTAGATTTCGAAGAAATCCATGTTCGGTACTTATGTACCTCAATCATTTAGACTTCCCTTTCAACCATTTTCCTATTGGTATCATAACTGATACTTTCATAAGTTGTATTAGTATCAAACTATAAAACTTTCATAAAGAAAACATAATCCCAAGATTTTCAAAAAATACGGTTTTACATTAACATGATAATCAAAATAACAAGATACTGACAAGGAGAGGCCTATAGGACTGTTTTGAGAATTAAGACTTCAAACTTTTCGCTCTCCTTAGCTGCATATCTTTTTTGATACACTATAATGTGATAGCTTCCCATTTGGTAGGCTGGAGAGAGAGGGAGTGGCTACAAAGGTCATAAAGGATAATTGATGGTGGTGATAATGGTTAAATTGGTTACACAATTACCCATTATATCCCATTTTGTAACTCGTATTTCCCATTAAAGGAGGAGCCTATTCGAGTAACCATTTGAATTACACAAAAAAGGTCATGTGGGTGCGACAATTATTGTCATCCGTATCGTGACTCGGTGGTCTGATCGGCTCGAACCATCTCTTAAGGCTTCGGGTCACACCAAAAGATGTTTCGGACCCGCTCATCCATTTTTTTACCATTAAGTTAAATTCAAATGTGTGTGGTATTCGGTGAACATATAAATAAATAGTGAGAAGTAAACGAGAACCTAAGTAGGAAAAACACCTGTCATGTCATCAATATTGCAAATCCAAGTCGAGGAACATGTCCAAAACTATCCTATAAGCCATACGTAGACAAAATATAAGTTCGATACATAAAAAGAAATATATACACAAAAGAGATCATCCCAGAGTGAATATCAGGGCCTTCTAAAGTCGTCGTCTCACTGGTGTGCCTTGCCATTCCCTCGATCACTGGAAGATAGATATGGGTTCCAAAAGGGCCCCCAATAAGTGAATAACAAATTTTTATAAAGATTACAACATAATGTAATTCGACAAGTAATAATATAAGAAAATTTGCAGGAATATAAACATGATTCAATCTTTCTCTAGTATGAACAGGTAGTTCCCATGAACCTTAAATGCAAGGACCTAGCCTGAATCCCGTCGGCCCGGCAATGTTTAGCATCGATGATCGAGGGATGTCCCGTCATGTGAATTCGTGAACCCAAGAGGCACTGGCATGCACTAACTATGTAGTAAGAAAGGCCGGAGGGCGAAAACCTCCTCCAACTACCATACAGGCTAGATGGTAGAATGTCGCCGTATAGTCATCCCTAGAAGGTGCCTGATCGGTTGGAGGGGAGAATCTTTGCCGTGGAAGCTGCCCCATCTAATTCTTAAAGATGGCTTTTATAAGTCCTTACGTCTATATGGATGGCCACAAATATCATGATGCGGTGCAAATTAAAGCTTATGCGGTCATAATAGGATGCGTAATAAAGTTTATAATTTCCTTGTTTTCACAAAAATTCTGTGTGGTGTGCCGAAGCTTGACCTCGTGTCTCGTTTCTCCTGGGGCATGTCGATGTCTCCGCCAAGTCGTCGTCGAGCCCTAGCCATATATGTCAGCGTTAATGCAAGAACTGAGGTCCCCAAACCCCCAAAATCCCTTGTGTATCTCAAGAAAACTCCCTATTATGTAATTATTTGAATTTATCAATAAACTTTAAATTTCATACACATTACACTACCTTGATCGATTAATTTGATGATCAAAATCTTATAATTTCGCAAGTACATATACTCAAGGATTTAGGTCTACTACTTATATTTCCATAAAGTTATGTTGTGCGCAATTCCGATTATAAACAACGGAGTTATCAATGTTTTACGAACATTGCACCCATTTGAATTTCATTTCGACCAACAAGATTACAAATTCGATTTCTCTTAGTATGTAGCTCCAAATACCATAAAATCTTATCACAATGTTACTAACATATCAAATAACAATATATCTGAAGTTTGCTTTAATCGGAGTTAAATCGAATGAGTAATGCTCATCTCAATGTCGAGTCTAATTCTTGATGTTCGAACAAGGTTGTTTTATTCCTTTTAGGTTGATTCATTTTTTTGACTTGGGGTCTCTATTGGCACCCATTTGGTGTTATTTGGGTTCCATTTACACCAGCGTATAACAAGAATTCCATACTTTAATAACCTATATCCAATTTCACCATTAAATGACCTTAAAAACTTAAATTGTTCAACTTTTTGAACGTACATTTGATCCACCTAAATTTTCAATCAAATTGGCATAAAGTGATTTGAAATTGAGTCTTAAACTAATTCATATCAGTCCATGAATTCTAAATTTCGAAATCATAGTTAAATCTCCTAATTCAAGTCAAAAAATCAAATTTAAGTCATGCAAAGTTTGAATTCTTGATTCTTAGTTCATGCTTGTTTAGAAACATCAAATTTGAGTTCAAATCTAAGCACATGCATGGTCTCACAGTCGTTAAATCACATCAGCCCACATTCATGCTTATTCCATCGAATTCCATGAAATTGAAAGGGAAAAGAGAGAGGTTACCTTAGGATTGTTAGGGATCTAATGTTTCTCATCTTCAAGACTTTAATTGCACTTAAATAGCTCCTTAATCCTCAATCCCCATCAACTCATGTTCTTCCTCTAAATCATTTTTTTCATGTTTTTATTTGCAACATCAATAACTAAATGTTCCTTATATACCTTGTATCAACTTAAAACAATGGCCTTTATATGTGCCTCGCGATACGAGTTTTATGGCACATCTAAGGGTCCAAAATGGA
This sequence comes from Stephania yunnanensis, assembly GCA_039657365.1. Lineage (NCBI taxonomy): Eukaryota > Viridiplantae > Streptophyta > Magnoliopsida > Ranunculales > Menispermaceae > Stephania > Stephania yunnanensis. The sequence goes on from CM077580.1 coordinate 28,275,792, forward strand.
TCCTACACTTCATCATTAGCAACATAATTAATTTAAGTTGAGTACTTAATTAAACCTCAAAACAAAGTTACTTAGTTGCTAATTTGGAGACATGAATTATTTTATATTGACAAGTGTTGCTTGTAAGTGACAAGTGTTCCATATTGCATGATTATGTCTCCAAAGTAGATCTAGATCTTGGCCCTTTATCTAGATGTATTTTCGAATCTCGAGTTCAATCCCATGTATAACATAAAGTCCATGAACCATAATTCCTTATTTGATTGTTAATTGGCACGTGTTTTTTTTTCATAGGCTATGGTTTTTAATTTAAAGCATAGGCTATAAGTTGAGATTTATTATATTCCTACCATAGGCATGTCAATCAATTTTTAATACGCCACTTAGGCTAAATTAAATTACGTTAGTAATAGGTTAAGATACAAGCTTAAGTAACCTATTTCTCGTCCAACGCGTATCCCAGGGCAAAACTCACGCCTCGTCTTGCCTTGTGTCACATGTGTATTTTGAATTATTTTAAACATACACCAAGAATATTATTTTATTATTTATGGTACACTATCGTCGAGCACGGCTATGCCACCTGATCGAATCGAGTCCGGGTCATCGATCCGGTCGGATTGGGGATAGTCTGTTTTGGTCTGTGACCGGATGTCAAAATCTTTCCAACTTAGGGGGTTTCTTCCTTGAAATTTAAATTACACCTGAATCAAATGACTCGCGAAAGTGCTCTTGCATGCATGTCTCGCGCTTCCGTGTGAACTCCTGGTCACCATGGAATTGCCACTTGACCTTCAAAAGGGTAATCTCTTTATGTCTCAAGGTCTGCACTTTCCTATCAATAATGTTAATTAGTTGCTCCTCGTAAGTCGTGTCTAGTCTGACCACTAAACTTTTCTAGTCCACTATATCTCGTGTCGCACCCTCACATCTCCTCAACATAGAAACGTGAAATACTGGGTGTACCCCTGACATGCAGCATCATTGGTAACTGGTAGGAAACCTTCTTAAGTCTCTCTGTGATCTCAAATGGTCCCGTATATTGCAGTGCGAGCTTCCCCTTAAATCTAAATCTCTGGTGTCCCTTCATTGGTGACACCTTTAGGTATGCAAAGTTTCCCTTCTCGAACTCAATTGTCTGAAATTTCAGATTGGCGTATTTTTCTTGCCTATCTTATGCTCCCCATAATCTCTGACAAACTAGCCTCACTTTCTCTATGTGATCTTATAGAATTTCAGGCCCAACTGCCACTATATCAGCCACTTTTGCCCAACACCATGGTGTCCTGCACGACATGTCGTATAAAGGCTCAAACGATGCCATCCTAATGCTCGATTGCTAACTATTATTGTAAGAAAACTTACATAGGTGTAAAACGCCTCCTAGTGACCCCTGAACTTGAGTACACAAGCCGGTAGCATGTCTTTCAGAACCTGGATTAGCCTACTTTAAATGTATGTTTGTATGCGGGTGATAAGCCATATTGAGGTGAATTCGAGTGCCTAGCTGATCCTGCATACCCTGCCATAACCCTGATGTATAACGAGGATCCCTATCTGACACTATGATCAATGGTGCCCCATGTAACTTGAAAATCTCCTACTCATAAATTCAGCTTAAGCTAGTGAACGAGTCGAAGAGTTGAATCGGTAGGAAGCGCGCTACCTTCATCAATATGTCGATGATGACCCATACTGTATCGTGGCTCCTCTGGGTAGTCTGTAATCCTGTCACCATATCCATCGTAATGTGCTCCCACTTCAATTGAGGAATAGGTAAATGGCTGGAGTAGTCATTCGGGTCTCCGATATTCCGCCCTAACTTGCTAACATATATCGCATCTCTTGATATACCTTGCTATATCTGCCTTCATACCTGGCCACTAATATAATCGTCATACGTCCTGATATATCTTAGTGACACATAGGTTAATGCTATAGTGAGATCGATACGACTTCCAAAGAATTTCCACTCTCAACTCTGGTACTGCTGGAATCCATACTCTATCCTAAAATCTCAAACTCTGATCAGCTACCACTGTCCGATCTCTAAAACCTGGACCATCGCCCAAACTATGTTACCGGTCGTAGCTCAAATCTGGCCTCTGTCCATCAATAATCACCTGCACAAGCATCGACTGCAACCCCCAACTGTGTACAAATTCATGTGTCTGTTGAAATCTCTAAAACATACATTGCAAGCATAGCTTCTAACAACCTTAACTCTGGTCGAATTTGCGACGTAAACTCTTTTGCTCAAGGCATCTGCGACAAAGTTCGCCTTTTCGGGGTGGTACTCGATTATGAAGTTGTAGTTTTTCAACAACTCGAGCCACCTCCGTTATCTCATATTCAACTTAATCCGAATGAACAAATACTTGAGACTGTGGAGATCCATAAACAATATAAACTTCTCTCCCTTGAGATAGTGTCACCACAACTTCAGTGCAAAAACTACTATCACCAACTTAAGGTCGTGGATGGGGTAGTTCTTCTCATGCACCTTCAATTAGTGAGAGGCATATGCCACTAACTGACCCTCCTGTATCATCACTACTCCCAGTCCCGTCCCTGAAGCATCTGTATAGACTGTCAACTCCTTGCCATCCTTAGGTAATACCAACACTGGCATCATAGTCAGCCTTTCCTTTAGCTCTCTTAAGGCATCCTCATATTGCTCGGTCCAATTGAACCTTATGTCCTTCTTGGTTAAAGCAGTCATGGGCGCAACTATCTTAGAGAAATTCAAAACGAACCTCCTATAGTAGCCCACCAATCCAAGGAAATTTTGGAAATCTTTTGGTGTAGTAGGCCTAGGCCAGTCAACAATCGCTCTGAACTTCTCTAAATCTACTGAAACCCCATCTGCCCTAACTACGTGCCCTAAAAATCTGACTCGGTCCATTCAAAATTCGCCCTTTCTAAACTTTGCGTATAATCTATGTTCGTGCAAAGTTTGCAAGGTAATCCTCAAGTGATGATCGTGGTCCTCAGCTGTCTGTGAGTAGATGAGTATGTCTTTAATGAACATTATCACAAACTGATCAAAGTAGTTTCTGAACACATGGTGCATCAAGTCCATAAAAGTAGTCGACGCATTCGTAACCCCGAACGACATCACTGGGAATTGGAAAGACTCGTATCTCGTGTAGAACGCGGTCTTCTCAATGTCCTCATCCCTAACATGTAACTGATGGTAACCCAATCTCAAGTAAATCTTTGAGAATTGTCGAGCACCACTCAACTACTTGAACAAATCATCAATCCGAGGTAGCGGGTACTTCTTCTAAATTGTGACCTTGTTCTGTTCCCTATAGTTAATACAAAGACCCAAAGATCCATCCTTCTTTTCGACGAATAAAACTGGTGCGCCCCAAGGCAAAATACTCGGCTGTATAAATCTAATGTCGGATAACACCTCGTGGTATGGAGGTAAACTTGGGAGATCGTCCAGAACACGTCAGAAAAATCTCGTATGATCGGATGTCTTCAATCCTTTTCTTAGATTCAAAGGTTCTGTAGAGTCTCGCGTTGACCTCGATCTCTCTATACGTCGCGACTCGGCCTTTGGTACTACTCTCGGCTGTCGACGCGCCTCGAAACTCAAACCCCACTAGTCTCGAAATTTGAAAAGTCACTACCTTCCTGTGGCACTACACGTGGGCGTCGTACGCTGCTAACTAGTCCATACCTAAGAGTGCGTCAAACTCGAGGAACTTGATTACCCAAGGGTCAATAGGTAAATTGATGAATGAGATCACGGACCCTGAATCTTTAAGTATGTGCATGCTCTATCTACAAATAGAAATAATACATGTGACTAACGCTCCAGTGGCCTGACTATCTGGTGTCGCCACAACAAGCATCTGCTCAGTCTAACTCGCGGCTGCACTGCGTACACGTGTGTTGGGCACTTATATCGGAAGTGTCCTACCTGACCACAACCCCAACAAGTAATGTCCAATTTGGTCCGAGTTTGAGTCTGCTTTGGCCCTCGGTCACGACCCCTATCTAACTGCTTCTGCCCATGACCAAACCTCGGTACTTGTGGTCTACTCTGCCTCGGTGATAATAATTGTTGAATTGAAACTATCCATGCCGGAGCACTCGATCCTGACTTATCATCACGAGACCTCTTAGAGTATTCTGTCTTTTTTCTCCCAGACCACTAGACCACTTCTTCGAGTTTCTAATCAAGGATCCTCATGATCAGTGTGTTGCCCTGATGTCCCCATCATAGAACTCCTATTTCAACTCAAAAGCAATAGCTCAGTCTATGAGATCCTTAAACATAGTAGCACCCGATGCACTTACACTCTGGCTAATACCACGTCTCAAACACATAACGAATCTCCGCAAATAGTCACTGGTGTCAATGGATCTCTTGCCATAGATGATAGCCGGGAGTACCAATCAGCGAACTCAGAAATGGGCATGTCTCCATGCCTTAGTGCAAGAAATTCCTCTCTCTTCCTACTCGTCATTGTCAGAGTAAAGAAGTTCTCAAAGAACAGTCATCGAAAAGTCACCTAATCCTCAATTGAGCACTCTCTAGCATAGACAACCTTCCACCACTTTTTAGCAGCTCCCTCTAAATGCAAGGTCGATAACTCAATGCGAGAATCCTCGTCTGCAAAAATTGAACGGTGAATCTTCTCCTGATTGCGGACCCACTGCTGCGCCTTCTCCTCTTCTCTATCTCTGTAGAACTTTAGAATCTTACATCTGTTGAAACTTTTCCGAAAATGATTAAGCCTGACTGCCTTACTCTCTGTCACGGTCGACTATAATGCTGGAGTCTCCATTGGTGTAGTTAGAAGAGGTACTACTACTACGAGCTCGACTGGACTTGTATGTGTTCACTGTTACTATTGGCACCACTGGAGCCTATGCCGGTGTTTACAGTAAAATCTATGGTCGTGCCGCCAACTAGTCTAGAAGACGTGTAACTGTGGTAGTCAATCCTCTCATATCGGTGGAGTCGACCTCCCTCTAACGCTCAAGAGTATCAAAGCATTGCCCGAAGACCTCTAAGGACGTCCGCCGACGTGCGATCACCTCACGCATCTCACATATGATATCGCTAATGACAGTAGAAGAGGAATAAGGCATCGTATCTCGTGGAGCTGACGAATCTTGCCCACTCGAATCCATGATATAGAATGTATCAAAACTGCACGTAGATAACAATCAAAATGTCACGGAATTATGTTTTTTTTTCGTTATGTATAATGTACATTCAAAATTAATATAATACGTCGTATAATCAATCGACTACAATTCCCCGGTTCATCCCAACTTAGTCCTCGACTCATGTTTCCACTTTTCTAAGTTCTCGATAGTCAAATTATTCAAGTTTTCCAATTTTCCTTTAACTCCTAGGCTTTTCAATAACCTTGGCTCTAATAATAAAATTATCAGCACCCATATAGTGACCCGGCGGTCTTATCGGCCTGAAAAATTTCTTAAGGCTTCTGGTCACGCCATCGGCCCCAAAAGACGTTATAAACCCCCTCATTTATTCTTTTTACCATTAAACTAAATTCAAGTGTGTGCGCAATTCGGTGAACATATAAATAAATATTGGAAAGTAAACGAGAAACTAAGTGGGGAAAACACCTGTCATATCATCAATATTGTAAATCAAAGTCGAGGAAAATGTCCACAAGTATCCTATAAGCCATACATAAACAAAATATAAGTTCAGTATATAAAAAAAGATATTTACATAAAAGAGATCATCCTATAGTGAAGATCAGGGCAGTCTGAAGTCGTCATCTCACTGGTGCGCATTGCCCTTCCTTCAATCACTAGAATATGGATCTAAGTTCGAAAAGGGCTCCCAGTTAGTCAACAATATGGTTTTGTAAAAGTTATAGCATAATGTAATTTGACAAGGAATAATATAAGAAAATTTGCAAGAATTTAAACATGATTCAATCCTTCTCTAGTATGAACAGGCGGTTCCTATGAACCCCAAATGCAAGGACCTAGCCTAAATCCCGTCGGCCTTGCGGTGTTTAGCATCCGTGATTGGGGGATGTCCCGTCATGCAAATTCATGAACCCGAGCAGCACCGACGTACTCTAAATCCGTCTTAGGAAAGGCCGGAGGGCGGGAACCTCCTCCAACTAACATACAGGATAGAGGGTAGAAGATCGTCGTATAGTCATCCCTCGAAAGTGCCCGACCGGCCGGAGGGGGAGACTATTCGCCGTCAAAGCTACCCCAACTAATTCTCGGAGACGACTCCTATAATTCTCAGAGACGACTCCACATTAATCATGATGCGATGCAAAATAAAACTTATGCGGTCATAATAGGATCCGTAATAAATTTTATAATTTCCCAGTGTTCACAAACCTTGCGAGTGGCCTGCCAAAGCTCGATCGCGCGTCTCGTACCTCGTGGTTCGTGTCGATGTCCCCGCCAAGTCGTCGTCAAGCCCTAGACACATATGTCAGCATTAGTGCATGAGTGGAAGTCCTAAAACCCTCGAAATCCCATGCACGTATCTCAAGAAAAACTCCAATAATGTAATTGTTTGAATTTATCAATATACTTTAAATTTTATACACAATGCCCTGTCTTGATCGCTTAATTCGATGATCGAAATCTTATAATTTGGCAAGTACATATACATAAGGATTTAGGTCTGCTTCTTATATTTCTGAAAATGTATGGTGTGCACAATTTCAATTAAAAATGTGGGAGTTATCAAGTTTTATGAACACTACGTCCATTTGAATTTCATTTCGACCAGCAAGCTTATAAATTCGATTTCTCTTAGTGTATAGCTCTGAATACCATAAAATGTTATCACAATGTTGTTAACATATCAAATAAAAACATATCTAAATTTTGCTTTAATTGGAGTTTAATTGTACAAGTTATTCTCATTGCAATGACGAGTCTAATTCTTGATGTTTGAACATGGTTGTTTTATTCCTTTTGGGTTGATTCATCTTGGTTCGACTTGGGGTCTCCATGGAGACCCATTGGGTGTTATTTGGGTTCCATTTAAAGTAGCTTATAGCAAGAATACCACAATTTAACAACCTATAGGCAATTTAACCATTAAAGGACCTTAAAAGCTTAAATTGTTCAACTTTTTGAACATACATTTGATCCACCTAAATTTTCAATAACACTGAGCATAAAGTGAGTTGAAATTGAGTCTTAAACCATTTCATATCAGTCCATGAAATTTAAAAATGAAAATCATAGTTAAATCTCCCAATTCAATTCAAATAATCAAATTTCAGGCATGCAAAATTTGAATTTTTGATTCTTAGTTCATACTTGTTTAGAGACATCAAATTTGAGTTCAAATCTAAGCACATGCAAAGTCTCATTGTCATTAAACCACATCAGCCCACATTCATGCTTATTCCATCAAAATTCATGAAATTGAAAGGGAAAAAAGAGAGGTTACCTTAGGATTGTTGGGGATCTAATGTTTCTCCTTTTCAAGACTTTAATTGCACTTAAATTGCTCATTGATCCTCAATCTCCAGCAACTCATGTTCTTCCTCTCAATTCATTTTGGTGTTTTCATTTGCAACATCAATAACTAAGTGTTCCTTATATGCCTTGTATCAATTTAAAACAATGGCCTTTAGATATGTTTGAGATACAAGTTTTGTGGCACATCAAAGGATCCAAAATTGATCCTGCACTTCATTATTAGCAACATAATTAGTTTAAGTTGAGTATTTAATTAAACCTCCAAATCATGTTACTTAGTTGTTAATTAGGAGACATGAATTGATTTACATTAACAAGTGTTACTTGTAAGTGACAAGTGTTCCATATTACATGATTATATCTCCAAACTAGATCTAGATCTTGGCCCTTCATCTAGATATATTTTTGAATCTAAAATCAATCCCATGTATAACATAAACTCCATGTACCACAATTCTTTATTTGATTGTTAATTGACATATGTGTTACATTTTTCATAGGCTATGGTTTTAACTTAAAGCATTGGCTATGAGTTGAGATTTATTATATTACTAATATAGGCAAATCAATCAATTTTTAATACACCACTTAGGCTAAATTAAATTAAGGTGGTAATAGGTCATGATGCTAGCCTAAGTAACGTATTTCGTGTCCAATGCGCATCTCAAGGCATAACCCACGCGTCGCATCGTTTTATGTTACGTGTGTATTTATAATTATTTAATTATTTATTAAATCTTACACGCACATAAAAAATATTATTTTATTATTTACAGTGCACTATCGTCGAACACGACTGCGCCACCCGATCGAACCAAGCTCATGCCTCCGATCCGGTCGAATCGAGCCAAGTTCGATTTGGTCGGTGACGGGATGTCACAATTATATTTGAAAACGTTAACACGAACTACTTACAAAACCTTTGTGAATTTGGACTTCATAAGTCTACTTCACATCCAATTATGCTCAGCTTCCTTTGTTAATTCTATTCTCTCTTTTATTATCTGTTCTTAATCTTACTCGTTGTATCTTACGAGTAACGTATCAAACGGACAAGGAGAATAAACTTCCTACTGCATATTTAGCAATAATACATACATACAGTACAAATATAATACAATAACAAAAACATCCTAACTCGCAGTCACTTTCCAACTAATCCCACTCAATCCCTCTTTAGTTCTCGACCAAAGTTTATACTCAACTGAGCCTAACCTAGGTTCGGATGCCAAGTTTGTCAACCCCTTCATCATTAAGACAATTGACCGACCTAGATTATCTTAATCTTCTATTAATTTAGTTAGCCTAATTCATTCTTTTAACTTTGACATCAAAATAATAATTATTTCAATCTTTTATAAGGCACCAAAACTAAATTTATATCCTTAATGAAACTCAATTTATAATTTGTTCAATTGGAGCAAAATAGAATATCATATCCAAGTTTTATAAAAATTTAGGCAGCACCTCCCCTAAAAGTGGTATATCAGAAAACTCACCTACTAAAGAATAGAATAGGGAGATGCTTAAAAGGACTCACAACTCTGCACAATTCATAATATGTATCAAATTCAACTTATAAATTAACTTAGAGTCTCTGATACACTATTTGCAACTTTAAGAGCCTAAAATAAACTAAAATTGAAACAAAAACTTTCTTAACTTATTTTAAATTAATTTAGGAGACTCTCATAACCGTTTAACAAAACTTCACGTCCTACACTCGATCCAAGAATTCCTAAACAATCTATGTAACCAATTTATTACATAAATTTACTTTAAGTTTGATAAACAATCACCAAAATCTTCGACTCCTTTCCATCACTTCCTTATCTTCATATAAAATTTGACATCATCAAAAACAACTCGTCAGTTAAGTAAATTTCTAGATTGATATGTACTCCTGCAATTGTTATTCTTATACATGAAGACATGTAATTGCATTTCCAAATAAACTATAACATATATGCTTCAACATGACATGCAATCTACTCTGTTATTATCACTTAACTATAACTAGATGTTGACTTCCAAAAATAGTTCAGAGTCATTATTAAGAGATCATGAAATGCACAAATAACTTGTCGGCGTTAAACTTCACTAGTCTCACTAGATGGTGTAAAGGTAGGATTGAAACCTAGTTTCAAGCAAACCAGACTCCGAAACAGGCTTATCCCCCTCTCTCTATGTATGGATGACTAAGAATGATAAAATGCAATGTAGACTATGATACAATTACTTGTACAAATATATTCAATCAATAGTAAAGGTCATTGTAGGGCTTACTTACAACCAACCAACTTTTAGCTTAATTCTTAAGGTTCCTGGACAATCAGATCACCTAGAAAATGTATCCAATAGCTTCCTTCCATATCCACTTATATATTTAGTTAAACTTCAAGTAAAACAAAATCATAAAATTGAATGAAAATAGTGGCCAAAGTATGCTCGAGAACAGTTTCCTGAAATATTAAATTATATGACTATTTCAACTGTCTTTCAACTAGCCAATTTAGGATAGCTTTTTAACCTTGAAAACTCAATATTTTTCATGATGATCTAAAACGAACTTGTAGTACTCATTTCATATTTTTCATAGACTCTAAGAACACTCAAATCAGATCACTAACGATGAAGTTATGAATTTTTCAATATTGTCTGTCAATTTGGCAAACTTTATTTATTTTGAATCGAAAACTTAACCAAATCAATATTTTCGCAGTTAAATTCTTCAAATCTCAAAAACAAAACCATAAAACCACTCGATACCAACATGGAAATATTTATATAGCCCATGGAGTCAAATTGCATTAAAACCTACAATCAATTCATCCAAAAACCAAAATGTAAATCAATATCAATTATAAAAGAATCTCTAAAATAGTTATCAACTAAACTGCATTAGTTCAATTCACAAAAACCCTAACTAACGCTAGTGGAAGTCATCCCAAATTGATTAACATTACTCAATACATTAATTCTCAACAATCCCTACCAATCCATACCAATAACTTGTTTTCATCACAGAAACTTGGCTCCAGTTGAATGTCTTACGAAGCTCTACAGTTTTGCGAGAAGGAAATCGGGCGAAAATTAAACGATTAGAGCTCGTGGAGTGAAAGACCAAATCGAAATCCCTATTTTGATAATGAAATGAATTGAATTCATTTCATTTTTTTATGATTATATATATAAACCCAATTTTATATATGTAACCCCTTAGCTGCTTGTTAGCAGCTGAATTTGTTTTTATTTATTAATTCATGAAATCCCCATTTTGACGTCCTTTAACTTTCGGCTCTCGTTTTCATTCCGATTTTTTACTAAATTGAGCCAACCTCTCGACAAAATAGTACAACTCCATAAAATGTTCATAACACTAGTTTTGGTCACATCAAAACCCCAAAATATTAACTTTGTCCACAAAATACTAAACCGTTTATGAACCAATTCTCTTGCCATACAATACCAAACTTATACTAATTTGGACCCACTGTCCACCTCGATCACTGCCAACTGAGATAAAACTCGAGGCAAGGTTTTGCTTCAACTTCATTCTCATCTTACACTACTACTGATCCCAACTTATATGTAAAACGAGGAGAAATCCCATGTGATATTTGACATTTGATTTACTAGTTTTCGAGTGACTAACCACTTTTATTTTCCTTGTGCCATTCAGATAAGCATTTACAACCCCAATTATGACAAATTAAGGATACACCTCAATACCCAATGACTTCGTGACTAAATAACGTATATTACATCCACTGGAGATGTAACATGCAAAAAGAATATTTAAACTTATGATCTCCAATCCGTAACGCATAGGTCCCACCTTGGATACTTAATTTCCAATTAAAATCATAAAATACTTAATTAGTCAACTAATCAAGTTTATGAAATTCTCGAATTTCACATATCTTCTTAATATAAGAGTATAAGTAATTACATTATTTTCTTAGAATTGAATAGTTTAGTTAAAAACCAATCAAGATGAGGTTTTTTTAGCAATAGAGTAAATTTGACTTAATGAGTAGTGTGCGATACACCTTTTAATGAGCAGGATATATGTAATCAACATAAGTTGACAACATTATTCCTATAATCGAGCCGTCATACTTTCGGCCACGATCACAGGGCAACCAAATCGACCTATGGTCTTTAAACCAAGGGTTGATTGACCTCTTATCCACCCAAACCAAGGCAATTCGACCCTTAGACTGAACTAGGGGGTAGTTTGGCCCCAGGATCTTAAATTAAAAAATAAAATAAATAATATATATAATAAATAAAAATAATATATATATATATATAATCAAATTAAAATAAATCCTTGACTTTCAAATAGGGCGTGCTATCATGCCTCTGAGTGAGACTAGATATGTCCCACCCCTCGACCCTCACACCGGGCGACGGGGGACATGCATGCTCGAAATAAATTTTAGAATAAATTAGAATTGATACATGACTCCTCAATGATGTGAATATGTCTTTAATTGTCTAAATTCGCAAGTCGGTCCATAGAGGACCTCGAGTGCATGAGGATAGGAAATAGTCTTCACGGCATGTCGAGGTAAGTGGGAAAATTGCTTAATTATCAAATATGGCTTAAAATTAGTTATGTTAGGACATACGTTTTTAATTAGAGAATTCGGAAATGGGTTGTATCGTGTTGTTGACTTGATTCTACTTATATGTGGGATGTATGTGTGTTGCATCAAACATGCAATATTTAGGGCCCAACAGGTATGACATCTTACATTGTTGGTTCCATTACTCAAATAATCAACATGTAGGTGTTCACGAGGATTACCTACTCCTTGGTAAGGAGATGGATTACCCACTATTAGGTAAGGAATCAGATTACCCACTCCAGGGTAAAGAGATAGATTACCCACTCCTGATAAGGAGTCGGATTACGCACTCCTTAGTAAGGAGTTGGGATTGCCCCTCTTGGGTCAGGAGCTGGAATCACTTTATTATAGAAATCCTTTTCGTCGACTGTTAGGGACATGAGTTGTAGCTAACGTCTCACGGAAACCTTAAATAACTTCGATGAACATATTGTCGATCACTTTGGATGAACCTCTTATTAGTTTGTTGAGACTAATGAGAAGCACATAAGCCTTGTATGTCGTCTAGTAGTTGTTATCATCTTCAGGGTAGGGGAATCGATCGCTAAGTTCTCGTTAATAACAAGTATGCATTGAACGATACCATGAATTTATATTATTACTATTTTCTATGGTATCTCTCTTTTGTAAAACTTATTGACACGTGTCGAGTGTGTACAACGAATTTTCCATCTTTATAATACTAATAAATTTTGTACTAGTTATAAGTGGGATCGACACTATATGGATTGTGAAACTTTTTTCAGTCAAAAAGTTTTTATAGTTTTTGTTTTTGTTCTAATTACTAATTAATAATTAACGTAATTAACAAAAATAAAAGTCACTGACGTTCGAATAACTTCAATTAAAATAGAGATAAACATCAAAATAAATATCTAAAACAATGAAACATCATTCTGTTTTTCAACCAAACATGTAACTCATGTCATACAGTCATGGGCATACTTTATAAATCATGATTGATCTTTAATATCTAATCATAAGTAAGTAAACAGTCTTTAGCCAACCTTTTGTTCTCGTTTTACTAGTGGAAAAACATGTTCTAATTTCATTGAGCTAACGCTTTAAATACATAAAGAAATTAACTTCACGCAATAAAACCGCATTACATTTTGTGAAAGACTTCAAACTATAAAAACTAATACCTTTGGAATGCCACTTCAATATTATACTTAGATCAAAAATTCTCCTAGGACATCTTATTAGTAATAGACCTTTCAAACTGTTCTAGTTACTACTTTAAACTAGATAAAGAATGAAAACATCACAATACAAATTTGCAACTATACATGCAATACTTAGATTTATGATTACAATCCTCAAATATAAATGTTATAAAATCAATGAATTAAAGAATATGATTAATTTAAAGCATTAAACACAAAATCATCTCATCATGACTATAATGCAAAACGGATCAAGTTCATGTTCGGACTATGTTTAGATTAATAAAATACTCATTCATTGTCATAAATAATATAGCAATAAAGTAAATACAAGACATTTACAAAAATACCTCTTAATTGAAACTAAATAAAATAGTAAATATGGTGCAAAGAGCAATCTAAGGCGATTGATTTTGTAGACTAGGGTTCATATTTATAGTATTATATGTAGTAAATATCAAATCAAAATTGAAATGTCTTGTTGTTATCTAATATTCACGGAAGTGGTTCCAGTGATTCCTTACCGATTCCACTTGTAACGTGAATCGTTGGCCGAATCCTTGGAAATGAGGTTATATGCTCCACTAATTTACGTAGAGATTTCTGGTACAAATCCCAAATCGCTAAGAAAGCTCTTGTAGTGATTCCAAGTTCTCTCCTTAATCGCTCATGAATTATTTTGTTTCACTTCCACTTGGTTAAATCTTTCACTTTCTTCCCTTTTTCATTTATTTCTTTGAATATTCCAATTACACACCACCACATCATCACACGTGACATCAGCCTTGTTGGCTTTAATTCACTTCTTTAGGATTCGTGCAACATATTTTTTTATGTAAATCCAACATAGGACTATCATATATGCATTTCATAATTTTTTTTGCCCTGATTTTAGTTATACATCTTACAGACCTAAAATAGAAAAATATAAATTATTAGGACTATATTTTAGAGGCTTAACCTTGTAAAACACATTAAAATGTTCCATAAAATTTATACAATTTATTACTTATCAAATACCCTAAAACTTATGACTTTATTGTCCCAAACAAAGAAGTATTCTCAATCATATTCTCTTTTCTTTCGTATTTTGATTTCATAATCATTTACACTTTTTCGTAAACAGAAGTGATCATTAAATAAAAACTTACTGCCCTCATAAAAATGAAAATCATGATAGAATAGAAAAATTTCAAGAACAACTCATTATTTGATAACTCAGCTTCTAATTATGCAATACACCTCAAAATTTAAAGTTAAACGAATCACAAAGGTCAAGGCATTACATATGTATTCTCAATCTCCACCAACAAGCATCAAGCTTACTATAACTAACATAAAATATTAAGATACTAAAATCACTAAATCAATCTCAATTTCAAATAATATTTGAAATATCACTACAATCAAAGTCAATAAGAGTTTTCAATCACCAACAATTTTCATTTCATTTTTAATTGTTGGAATATTGGAATAAAAGATATGCTTCACTTAACTTAGCTATAAGCACTCAAGCTAAGTCTTCTATTTGAAGAGCTCTTCATAAAATTCTTTCCAAATATTTTTATATCACTCTTTTTTTTCTTTTTTCTTTCTTCTTTATATTCATTTTTCTTCATATTATATTCCTTCGGTTCCCTGCTCTATTTCCTTTGGATACCATTATTCTTTTTTGTAGGAACTATTTCTTAAATTTTTCCTACCACTAGATTCCCTACCCCTATTCCTTTGTATAACAAGATTATTAGATATCTGTCTTGTTTATCTTGCACTATTGTTTTGTTATTCTATCCATTATAATGTCTAACGAAAAGCAATCAATCCCCTCTAAACTCTATAAGTGTATACATAATCCAGGTTGAGTCAAATAGGGTATAACAATTCATTTCCATCATAAAATCTCTATTTTCATAGGTGATGAAAATATTACTTCTATTTAAATTCAAATTATATTCAATTCACATTCCTTACTAAATAAAATAACATGAAATGGAAAAGTATTACCTGTATCGTGGATGATTTTAAAAATTCAGTCAATTTTGAATAAATAGATAAATTCTACCTCTCGAATGTTTCATACTTTGCTACTTTATATCCCACTTCACCTAAATATCCCCAAAGTCATTCTAAATCTTGTCTTAAAGGTTTAAAAATTCAGTTGTGTTTTCTACAAAACAAGTATACCTCGTAAAGTATAAACGAACTATATGAAATAATAATAATTAATGAATACATTATTATATGAATAGTTTTTTTTCATGAGGAAAGAAATCATGGCAATAATAAGTTACTCTGGCTAAATACCATGGGTATAGCTTTCAAGGAAAAGTGTGTATTTCAATTGTTCAGCCATTTCTTCTCTAGTAGGAATGACATTAGCCATCATTTCTTCTTCTTCTTCTTCTTCTTCTTCTTCTTCTTTAATAGTCTTATATGCTTTCTTTTATTACTTTATTTTAGTGTCTTTCTAGTTATAGGTGTGTTTTTTGCATCACTGAATAAAGAATTAAGTTGTGCTTGATTAGTAGAAGCAATGATAGCTTGAGTAGGTACTTTAGCTTGAATACTCAGCGGAGTGCTTAACCTATTAATTTGTATATTCATTTGATTTAACTAATTTTTTAGTTCATTAATTATAGTATCAGTCTTAATCAGATTTTGAGAAATCTATGTAAAGTTTTATTAGTTTGATTAATAAAATTATGCGAGATTTGCTCTAGATATGGATTTATAGGTTGAACATTTTGTTGAGGTTGCCGATTAGGTGTAGATTACATTTGAGCTCTTAGTCTATAAATATTTTAATTTTGATTTTGAGGAACATAACTAAGATTTGGATTTGGTCTTTTCGGATAACAAGAATTGATATTATATTGATTTCTTGGGGGACCAGAAAATTGATTTATCAACTTTATCATCAGATGCATTATTTCTTTTATTATCAACTTTATAATGTGGTCTTCTTAAAGATTCAATCTTTTCACCATATTGCTTAGATTATTTTGCCATTTTATTAACTACTTTTTTTTGCCAAAGTAGGTGTTGTTTCAAATAAAGATCCACAACGTACCATGTCTAATAACCTTTGTTCAAAGTGACTGAGTTCTTCATAAAAATATTCTAATAGAGCTCTTTGAGTATATCCATATTATGGACAAGTAGAAATTAATCTTTGAATTCTATCCCAAAATTCATTAAAGTTTTCATCATCTTTCAACTTTACAAATGTGATTTGCTTTCTATAGGAACTAATTTTTCTAGCAGACATTTATTCATCTAGGAGTGTTTCTAACATTAGAGTCTATGTAGTAATTGAATCTTGTGGGAGATAGAACAACCAATTTTGTGGTTGATCTTTCAATCCAAAAGGAAAAACTTAGAGTTTGAATTTTTTTAAAGTATCTTCTTTAGGTTTTATCCCATTAACATTATGTTGATACTCCCTTATGAATTCTCGTGGGTCTTCATTGTATCTACCATAGAAATTAGGTAAGGTACTAATAAATCCAAATATAAGTTCAAATTCAAGAAATCCATCAGGGTATGCTATGCACATAGGCTCATATGTTGAAACATTTTGATTTGTTTGTCTAAAAGTGAGTTCTCTATTAATGACATTGTCATTAATATCATTGTTGTTATCCTCCATCCTATAAGCTAAATTCTCCCTAAGTTCTATCTATTTCAGGATCAAACGGATATAAAAATCCTATAGAATTAAAACGACGAAGTGTGTAGACCATAAAATATCTAAAATCCTAAGAAATTATTAAAAAATCCTCAGCAACGGTGCTAAAATTTGATACGTGTTGAGCGTGCACAAAAGTTTCTCATCTTTTCCTATTATTTGTAATAGTGTTAAATGTAATATCTTCTCCATAGGGATTTTACAAACTTCAAAGGAAAGTGTTTTTTTTTTTTTTTCTTAATTTAGTTCATCTAATTAAATGGGAATCAAAATACCAAATAAATAAAAACAATAACTACTAACTCGATTAACCAAACTAACTAAACTAATTTAAACAATTCAATGCAAAATAAATTAAAAAATATTTAAATTCGTATAATTTAAATATCTAAACAAACATTTAAACAAACCTCCACTAAACAATGTAATATACTTGGATTTCATTCAACACTAAAACATAACATCATTTCATAACATAGTTATAATAAGGACACATGGAATCTTGGAATCATTAAATCCTAATTGATAATAGGTTGATAGCCTTTGGCCAGCTATCAATTTTCCTAAACTCAATGGAAAAGTCATATTCTTATCATGTAGATTTACCTATTGAATAAAACTCAATACTATATGATATCAATAACACTCAAGGAAAATTATGCCTAATCAAGATCAAATATGAATCTGAATATGCTAATAAATAAATAACTTAGAATAGAATCACCTAGAATATCCACTCGGGAATAAGCCTTACAGATTAATCCTAGTTACTACTTCCGTAATTATTAATAATAATCATGGACATAGATTCATAATCAAAATACCACAATATACATTTGTAACAATGCATGCAATATTAATGTTCAATGGTTGTAATACACAAAAATAACTTGTTAAATATGTGATTGGCGTGTATGAATTGATTTAAAGCATTAAGTTCATGATTCCTTAATTATAACTATATAGTAATCCAAAGTATATACATAGGTTTATTTAGATTGATCAACTACTTGCTCATGATGGAAATAAATAACACAATAATATAATTAAAATGCATGATAAAATAAACACCTCTTAATCAAAGCTCCAATGTAGCTTCAAACATAGACTAAACTAATAAAAGACTTATTGAATATGTGAAATAAGTTGGTGAGAACTTTATTTTGAAGCCCTCTGGACCTATTTTAGTCTCCTAAGTTATACATATCCTAGATAAAATCAAAATTTTCATATTAATCTAAAAAACTCGTAACCAGCTTAAGTAATTTGTTAGCAATTCCATTTTGCACATAAATCGCAGAGTTAATAATTGGATTTGGCTCTATGTGCTCTACTAATTCAACTGGAGATTTCCAATATATTTCCCAAATCGCTGAGGACTCAATGGCACTTCTCTGTTGTTGATATGGGTGGCGATACCTAGTGTGAATGCAAATCGCTAGCTAATCGCTGGACTTCTTCTCCAATTGACCGTTTTGCTATTCTTTCTCTTTTTCCTCCAATTCTTCACTTTCTTAATTAAATCCATAAATCACCAAAATAAGAGAATACATAGTGTAATAACATCATTTATATCTAAAATCAACTAAATTATACTATAAAATATGTCTAATTATTGATTTATCAAATACCCTCAAACTCAGTACTTTGTTGTCCCAAGTAAAGGAATAAATCATATTCTTTTTTTATTCTTTAAAATAGAAGTGATTTTCAAATGGAAACATATTACCTACAAGTAAATGAAAGTGATGGTAAAATAAAATAATTGAAGACAAAATGAAACATCCTTTAATGATAACGCAACCACCTAATGCAACACTCTTTATAACTCCAAGCTCATTACCAAGGCCAGTACACAGTAAAGGTTTTCTCAATCTCCACTGACAAGTATCAAACTTACCATGACTAGTATAGAATCTCAACATTGGAAACAACAATTTGTTGTCTCTTTCTGATATGGTGGTGATGGGGTATGTGCCCTAGACCAATTATGTAAACATTATTTAACTATTATAATTGGATGCAAGTTTCTTTTATAATAGTACACATAAATAATTATTGTATTATTCCAAATGTCCTTATGTAGTTGTTATTGTAAGAAAAATTAGATATATTTTTTTTAAATAGCACCGTTTTATATATTGAATGAGATTTGATACATGTCTCCGAAGCTGACAAATCTTAGTCAAATAAGATATATGAGAAAAAAAAAACTATTTTGCTAATCGATCTCATAGCTTGGAACATGCTAATCATACTAGTTTCCAAACGTACTTTGCATGACTGAACGCGAACCCCTTTGCTCCATTCGCGGGAATTAATTCAACTACGTACAATAATATATTTATATTATTCATAAAATATTTTTAAAATTTTTAAGGGTACAAAAAAAAATTAAGTTGTAATATGAAGAAACAAAATAATATATAAAAATAAAGACTAAAGTGCTTATCAATATAAAAAGTATTTTTTATTTCATAATAGTAAATCATCAACACATACTCACAATATGTGTGCATGTTAGAGAGGGGGAGAGAGAGAGAGAGAGAGAGAGAGAGAGAGAATTAAGGAGATCGAAATGATCATTACTATATACTTGGCCTAGAGCGTTTATTGGTTTCACGATTCTTATAGATCTATATAGGTATTTGATCAGTAATTGGAGTTTGGCTTGAAGATAAACTCTTACTTTACCATAATTTCTCAATCATCGGAAATAAAAAAAATAAAAAACATAGCTAATTAATTTTTTGGCAGATTATAGCTAATTAAAATTGTATACATAGATTCTATTTGTGTGCCTTAATTAAAATTTTATTTAGTGGGTAATTGGTTAAGTTAAACGTGAAAGAAACAATTAAAAAAAATTGACTATTTAATAAGTAATTAAAGGGTAAAAACGATAATTCAAGTGACGAAGGAATCTTTTGCTATTTGTGCTTTTAATATACAGCTAGATGTATATATATATATATATATATATAAAGTTAACGTGATAAACATAATCAATGTTATGTACGTGGCGGTCTGTATTCCATGCTAACAATTATAATAGTGACATTGCCTATTTATAGTGTCTAATCTAATTAAATATCTGTTTGGATACTTATATTAAAACTGTTTTAATTGAGATAAGTCAAACTAATATTTTAAGACACATAGAATTGTGGTCCTAAAAAGATTGACATAATTAGTGGAACAGCGGTTATCAAAATAAGTATTAACTGGAATGTTTAAATTAAAATGTTTTAATTAGTTAATACTAATTGGTTAGTCAGACCACTATTTTTTTTGTAGTTATTGTGCATGGAAATTTTTTATTTTGTCGTATAGGATTTGATTTTCTAATTTGTCTTATAATGCTTTCCCTGAATGTAATTTTTTTTACTATTTTATTTATGATCTTTACTATTAGAATTTTGGTATATATGATATTTCATAATAAAATAGATGGAAGAATTATTAATCTTAAAATACAAAAAATGATGATAAAACTTTATTGGAATCCCTCTTTAAAATTTTAAGTCTATACCACCTAATTTTAAGACACTTGTTAAGGCCTTGATCACATCAATATGGGTCTGTCTGTACAGGGTGTATTGTCACTACAAAAAAACAGCAAATCAGAAACGGAATTAGAAACGGAAATAAGTTCCGTTTCTAAATCAGAAACGGAATTAGAAACGGAATAAGTTCCGTCTCTAAATTAAAAAGTTAGCGACGGAATTGAGACGGAAATATTCAGAGACAGATTTGAGACGGATCAGAGACGGAATTAGAGACGGAATTAAATTCCGTCTCTAAAAAATGGCGCCAACATTCCCACCAAAACTTTCATTTTTTTCAACAGTTCATTATGTCTCGAGATTCGTGCAGCTTGATCTACATACTCATAACAGTCCGTCTCTCCCTAAAATCACTCAGCTCTCTCTCTCTGTCTCTCAAAACCTCTCTCTGTCTCTCCGTCTCTCAAAACCTCTCGTCTCAACAAACCTCTCCCTCACCGCTCTCTCTCTCTCAACAAACCTCTCTCCCTCACCGCTCTCACCGCTCTCTCTCACCGTCACCGCTCTCTCCTCTCTCTCTCTCACCGTCGCCGCTCTCTGCTCTCTTTCTCACCGTCGCCGCTCTCTCTGCTCTCATTCTCACCGTCATCGCACTCTCTCTCTCTCTCTTCTCGCTCTCTGCTCTCTCTCTCTCGCACCTCTCTACTCTCACTCTCACCAATAGCCATGTTGTTCGTCTGAATCGATTTCGCGTACCAAACCCTAGATTTAGTCCCCTCCGATTCCGTCTTGGTTTCTAGGGTTCGTTCTAGGGTTTCTTTGATGAGGCGTGGAGTCTAAAATCGAGTTCGTGATCGATAGGGTTTTGAAGGGTGTCTGCGGAGATTCGGAGAATGACGGACCAGAACTGGAGCTCGAGCTCGACGAAGCCGGACTCGCCTCGGCGACCCCCAAACTCGGTCGACGACTTGTCGGGGATTCTCGATGTGAGTTCTGTTTTTGGTTTCTAGGGTTTCGATTTTAGATTTTTTTTTATTGTTTGGTTTCTCGAAGATTGCATGTGAGTTTTTTGGGGTTTTGTGGTGTCTAGGGTTTGTTTTTGTGTTTTCGGTAATGGGGTTTTGGTAGAGTTTTGTTTGGTCTTGAAACCTTCGATCTTTCGTGTTTGGTTTTGTGTTTTTCAGTTTTTGTTTCAATTTGTTCAATTTTCTTCCCTCCCATTTTTTTGTTAAACAATTTTCTTGTAGGTACTTTGAATGTTTGTAGAAGACATTGCATTTAGGTATGTTTTGAGTGGACGCATAATGTTAGTTATGTATGTTCTTTTTCGACAATTTTATTTCTACCATTGCTTATCTTTGCCTTGCTAGTTAGCAAGCTGTGCTCTCAACATGGCTTGTGAAATTTTGCAATTGGAACTTGGAAATATGAACTTGCGCTTATTCGGATCGCCCGGAAAAATTTATGGACAAGCGCAGGCGCATGTAAGTATGACATACATATTTATATATTAGAGGTAGAGAGATTTTGGAGAATTTTTAAGGAGATGATCAAGCTAGGGGTGGTGTACAAGTTGGTAAGTAGATCTACACAATTAGTTTGCAAAGTTTTGTTTAAAATTAGAGGTTCAGTTTTTGTTTTAATCTGTTGAATCATCTTAGTTTCTCTATGTTTAGTCTTGTTTTTAACGTCTTAAATGTTTTAATTTGGAACTATTCTTTTTTTTAGAGCGAAAAATAGGCTTTTAATATGAGAAAGCGGCTTTTTGTTGCTATGTTTTGAAGGTTAACTTGAAGTGTTCTATTCGATATTATGACCAACCAAATGAAGAATCAAAATTGTCAAGGTTTTGTGATGGCGGACTTCATAGATTTATGACATAATTAGCTAATGAGTAGTAACTAGAAACTATTTATTCGGATTTTATCTTTTATAGTTTCAGCTCAATGTGCCAAACAATTTATTAGAATTTTATTAGAAATTTGCTACTTGCTTACAATGTATTCTTTTTTGGAACTTTGTAGGAAGCGATAGGCTTAGACAAGTGATTGAGAAGGAAATGCTAAAAGTCGAGGTAAGTTTGTTCTTCCCAAAATGGCTTGTAATTTTTCCACATGACCTTATTAAATGTGTAAATTCACAAATGTTTAGTTTAGTTAACAGTTCCATGCTTAATAGAGTTGTCTAATGACTCTCGCTCTTTGTATTGTTGAAATAGAGCATTTTGACTTAAAACATAAGCCATAAACCAAAGATAAAGATGGGCAAAACATTGGTTAAATATTTAAGAGAAAGAAGTAGTTAAGCAATTCTACCCATTAACCAAAGATTACTTTTAGTCTCTTAAAAAATTCATAAGATACTACTTTGAGAATCAATGAAAAATATTTAAAATTGGTATTTGGTTTGTTCATCTACCCCTTAACCAAAGATCAAATTTTAATATTTTTTAAATAAATTCAAGTAAATACTACTTTAAGAATCCATGAAAATCATATTTAAAATTGGTTTTGGTTCATTCATTTTTTGATTGAAATATTCGATTAAGTGGTTTAATGCATAAATTTTACTTGAATATGATCTATAATTTGCATTGTTGTTTGAATAAGGATATGTCTTCTTTAAATTTAGGCAATAACAAGTCCATATCATTTTTTTTGGTGTGATCAATAGTTTGATACTCATTAAGTTCATACTTCACAACTTAAAAGGTATCCTAGTTCCTCATCAAGTTGATATTGTCAAACTCAACCTATGTAGAATATTGTGTGCTCTAGATAAAGGTAAAGGAGTCACCGTCACGCTTGGAAAATAAGGGGTGGGTTGCAATAGGTGAAAGAAAATGTAAATCGATCTTTATGAAATGGATTAAACAGTTTATTGTTTGGTTCTTGAAAGTTAAAAAGCTCGGTTTGAAATGAGATGAGTGAGCTTATGATAAATTTTGTAGCTTGTGAAAGTGGATTGATTGAAAATAGTCTTATGAGTTTTTTGGTCTATCTATGAGGTAGCATATTTTTGTTTTCTTATATGTTTTTAGAAAATGAAGATAAAAGTGAAAATGACAAACATTGCTATCTTCCTCCTCTTTGGATTGGTAAGAATTTAATTTACTTAAATCAAGTATATGCAAGTGTTTATCATCGTTTGTGGATTCTTAAATCTCAAATGAATTAATGTTAATCTTTTTGCTTGTTTGTAGACTTTGATGGTCGAGTGCGAGGATCGTCACTATAAGTTCGATGTGAGTCATTGCTCTTCTACCTTAGCTCTATCTCCTATAATGCTTATGTCCCTGAAAAATTTAAGTTCAACTATTCAATTATTAAGTTGTTTCAAATGTCCCTTGGCTGTGCAGGTGGTGTTGAAGAACATCTCAAGACTTTTCGATTGATAATTCTTTTTGTGCATATTTATAGGATTGTAAGTTTTTTTTTTTTGTGGTTGTTGAACAATAGGATTGGTGGTTTTGTGAATACTTAGAAATTTAGAGCATTTGTAATACTATACAATTTTTTTTGGATATATATCTTTTTCAATTTTTGATTTTTACATTTTTGTTCTCTCAATTGAATATTTGTTGATATATATTGTCGATGTATGAATGTCAAATTTTGTTTTTTTGGGGGATATTAGTGTTGGGGCATGTGCCCTAGGTCAATCCATTAACTGTCTTTGTGAATACTTTTAGTTAATAAAATAGAGGATTTCCTTTGCTGTTTATTATAATTAATTTGCATGTTTACATTATAATAAGATCCATGGGTATTTACATATATATATCCTAAATGTCCCTAGTCGATTATTATACTGGGAACTATAATGAATTAAGACTAGTGTGAGTCTTGATTGATGATCATATGATGATTATACGTATAGGGATACGAATCAAGATCACGAGTACTTGTTAGGGAACAAAGTACTGGACCGACCCGCTATGAGAACATCACATGGATTAAGTCATAGTTGTTTCTCATGATAGGTATATATTCCAGTCCTCTGACTTGAGATTACTGAGAGACTTCAACATTAGGAACACGGTGATTTGACACAATCGAACGTTGTCTTTAACCCGGACGATTATAAAGGTTGTGATTGGTTATCTTGTGTGAGCAATGTGATGAAGTTGTGTAATCGAGATAGAATTTGTCCCTCTCATATAAAAAGAGATATCCAAAGTGGATCCCTCGATGTGTTAGATCTGTTAAAAGGCCTAGTCTAAGTGAATTGATATTGATCAATGTCACTTGGATGTTTTCGGTCTACCTAGAGATCGAGACTAGTACGATCGAACATGTTGGATGACAATTTCATGCCTTATGTTTGATCAAAAGGATATCGTGTGACAAAAGGATGTTATATACATTATTGATTAGGTTGTATCGATTTGATATTCGTATGACTTGGGTAGTCATAATGTCTTGCTAGAGGCCGCTTATGACTTGTATACCAAAATGTGTTTTGGTACACTGCCAACGTTGTATGAGCCTATTGGGTCGCACACTAAGAATGGTTTTGCGAGATTTTTAAGATGGTTCAGAAAAATGAATTTTATATGATAAAATTCATGACGGAAACGTCCTTGTGGTGTATTACACTTATACTTCTTTAAGTAGGGGTATATGTGTAATTTACTTAACCGTCTATATACAAGAGTTGTATAAATAGACGCTTTAAGTTAGAATACACTAACGAAAGATCAAAAGGCCAAAACTCCTTTTTCGTTTGAGAAACGACTTAGGGTTTTTGGTATGCTCTGGATCGTTTTGGAGAGAAACAAAAAGATTTGGTAGTCTCTCGAAGCTAGCACTTCGAATCTCGTCCGCCGTTCGTGTGTGGACTGCTGATAGAGGGCGTTCGTCGTTGGCAACAGCTTAGAGATCGATCAACCTTCAGAAAGGTATATTGCTACTGAGGTATCATTAAGTTTTCAATGGAATTAGATTCGGATCCTGTTGGGGTTTTTGTCAAAATTGTTTTGTAATTTCATTGCGTATGAACCCCAAAACCCAACAGTGGTATCAGAGCCATCGAGTTCGATTCCATTAAATTTATTGCATGTTTTCTTCTGATATATACATGATATATGATCGAAAGCATGTTGATAGTTGATGTATATGCGATATACATAAGTTTTCTTTGAGATTTATTATCACGTTTGTGTATATGATACACATATTTGTGATTTAATTGAAATCATTAGGTATAATCTTTATTCTTTGTGCATTGATGCATGGATGAAATCTCTGTAATTCAATATGCATATTTAGGTTACATTGTTTTACGTTTCTTGAATTGTATAAGGTTGAATATTAATTCGAAACTAATATGATTAGATTCGATTGGGATAGTAGTTCATGATTCAATGACATATTTGTGATTATCTAGATGAGGACCGAAATTGCAAATAACTAATTTTCGAAATTATTTATTTATAATTAATTAATTTTCGAAATTAATTATTTATATTGTTATATCTATTTTGTTATGAAGTTTCTATTTGATAAAGATAGATAACAAATTAGAATATGAGATAAATATCAAGAATCTTGTTATTGGTGATATGCTAGGATTCAAATATCTCAAGTCGTAATTGGATTAGGATAAGATTAGTCCTAATTGGATTAGGATAAGATAAGTCCTAATTGGATTAGGATAAGATTAGTCCTAATAGGATTAGGATAAGATTAGTCCTAATTGGATTAGGATAAGATAAGTCCTAATTGGATTAGGATAAGATTAGTCCTAATTGGATTAGGATAACATGATTAGTTAGATGTGGGCCCGGGTTAATTAAAAATGTTTTAATTGACTTAATTTTGGATAAATTAAGGGGTAAATTTAGTATAGTAAAATCAGCGAAAAATATGATTTTCTATAGCGAATTTCAATTTTCGGAATTGAGATTCGTCTTCTAAAAAAAAAAAAAAAAAAAGCAAGCGCCCTTTTTAATACCCCGCCATTGACGGGCCATGGACCGCTAGTCTAACTAATCCTAGCGCGCGGAAATTCTTTTATTAGTGAATAGTATAAAAATTTCCAAATTGTTTAGTGATTGAACAAATCAATAAAATATATGATATTTCATTGTTTACATAAAAATCACTAAAACAGAATAAAATCCCTCTATTAAATTTTAAGTCTCATGTCATCCATTTTTAAACACTTGTCAAGGCCTCGATCACACTAATACGAGTTTAGCCATATTTGGGTGTATTGTGTTATCTTGGTGAGACAAGTTGGGTAAGAGTTACCTAAATGTTTAAAATGGTCCGACTTAATAAAGCCATCAAAATAGTTTTGAGCTTTAGGCAAATGATGAGATAAAACATGCTAAGACATAAGATGTCCCGTATCTCATAAAAGGATCTAAAAATAACATAAGATGTAATTGGTAACTGTTACCTACCTAAATAATCTAGTTCTATGTTTCATGCCATAGCTGTCATAGAATTAGGTGAAATATGGATTTTAGTCCCCTAAATAAGCAGTATGTTTTAGGAGGGTTGTTAATTTAGTGGAGTTTATTCCTCTATACTAAAATAAACTTTGCATAATCTTTATCGTAGATCAATGGCCTCTTCAAATAACAATAATCCCCTGTCACTGCGATCCATCTTTGAGAAGGATAAGCTATCGGGACTAACTTTCTTGATCGGTTCGAAACTTGAGAATTGTTCTTAAGCATGAACGCAAGTTGTATGTCCTGGATACTCCAATCCCTGAGGACCCAACAGCCAATGCTACGAAAGCTGTGAAGGATGCGTATAGTAAACATGTCAACGATTCTACCGATGTTGCATGTATTATCGGCAACTATGGTTCCCTGAACTTCGAAGGACATGGAACTAATGGAAGCCTACGACATGGTCGTATGTCTTTGAAGGAAATGTTCCAACAAAGAAGCAAGCTAGGCAAGAAAGGTTCGAGATAGTCAAGAACCTACATTCTTGCAAGATGACTGAAGGTGTGTCAGTTAGTCCTCATGTTCTGAAGATGAAGGGCTACGTTGACTTGCTAGATAGACTCGGATTTCCCATAAGCCAAGAGTTGGCTACGGATTTGATCTTGAATTCATTACCAGA
Source organism: Stephania yunnanensis (assembly GCA_039657365.1). Classification (NCBI taxonomy): domain Eukaryota; kingdom Viridiplantae; phylum Streptophyta; class Magnoliopsida; order Ranunculales; family Menispermaceae; genus Stephania; species Stephania yunnanensis. The sequence continues at coordinate 28,303,341 of CM077580.1, forward strand.
GAGTTACTCACAATTTGTGATGAACTACAATATGAATAATATGGAGAAATCAATTTCAGAGTTGCATTTGATGCTCAAAACTGCTAAACAAAATATCAAGAAACCCTCAAATAATGTGTTGATGGTCCAAAAAGGAAAGGGAATGAAGAAGAAAGGCAAAGGCAAGGCTAGAGTTGCCAAGGCATTCTGTTGCTGCACCTGTCGCAAAGCCTATGGAACAAGTCAAGACCCGTCCTGTTCCTACTTCAAAACACCCAAAAGAAAAAGGAAGAAAATTGTCATTTCTGTAATCAAACCTATCTTTGGCATTGTCGTCTCGGGCACATAAACGAGAAACACATAACGAAGCTCCATAAAGATGGGCTTCTTGATTCATTTGATTTAGAAACATATGAAACGTGCGTATCTTGTTTACTAGGCAAGATGACTGAAAGTCCCTTTACTGGATACAGTGAAAGGGCAAGTGATTTATTGGGTCTAATACATACTGATGTATGCGGTCCTATAAACACAATGGCTAGATAAGGTTATCAGTACTTCATTACATTTAATGATGATTTCAGCAGATATGGTTATGTATATCTTATGAAACATAAAGCCGAATCATTTGAGATGTTTTGAACGTTTCAAAATGAAGTGCATAATCAACTTGGTAAAACTATCAAAACACTTCGATCAAATCGAGGTGGTGAATATTTAAGCCAAGAATTTGATGATCATCTTAGAAATTGTGGGATTGTTTCCCAATTGACTCCACCAACAACTCCACAATGGAATGGAGTTTCTGAAAGGAGAAATCGAACCTTATTAGATATGGTTCGATCTATGATGAGTCATGCAGATCTTCCATTATCCTTTTGGGGTTATGCATTACAAAGCTGCATGCTTTTCACTCTAAATCGAGTTCCTTCTAAAGCGGTTGATAAAACACCATATGAGATATGGTACGGGAAGAGACCTAGTTTGTCTTTTCTTAAGATTTGGGGTTGTGAGGCTTACGTAAAGTGACAAGTCTCGAAAAATTAGCACCTAAATCGACAAGTGTTTATTTGTGGGGTATCCTAAGGAAACAAAAGGATATTACTTTTATAATCCCATTTGAGAACAAAGTGTTTGTTGCTCGGTATGGTGCCTTTATGAAAAAACAGTTTATTTCGAAAGACACTAGTGGGAGAGAAATAAATCTTGAAGAAGTTCAAGAATCACGAGTAAACACTGAACCGCTACTGGAAGTTCAACAACGTTCCGAACCAGTCGAACCTCCACAAGTGACACAAAGCCCACGTAAATCTAGTAGGGTAAGACATGAGCCGAGAGATTCGGATTTCTCATTTGCGATAGTCGTGATGTGTTCCTTATAGACCAAAATGAGCCCACCACTTATCAGGAGGCTATGTCTAGACCAGACTCAGATAAATGGCTAAGTGCCATGAACTCTTAGATGCAACGCATGTATGATAACGAAGTTTGGAACTTGGTTGATTTACCTGAAGGTGGTAAGACCATTGGATGTAAATGGGTTTTCAAGAAAAAACCGACATGGATGGCAAAGTGCATACTTTTAAAGCAAGACTTGTAGCAAAAGGTTCAGCAGACTCAAGGTGTTGATTATGATGAAACTTTTTCGCCGATAGCCATGCTTAAATCCATAAGAATTTTAATTGCCATTCTTGCATATTATGACTATGAAATATGGCAAATGGATGTAAAAACAAAGCATTTCTTAAGGAAAGTGCTTGAGGACGTGTATATGACACAACTTTGAAGGTTTTGTACATCCCGAGAATTCTAGGAAGGTATGCAAGCTTCAAAGATCCATTTATGGATTAAAGCAAGCTTTCGGAGTTGGAATCTTCGTTTTGATGAAGCAATCAAGGATTTTGGTTTTATTAAGAACGAAGATGAGTCTTGTGTATACAAGAAGGTCGGTGGGAGTGTAGTTGTTTTTCAGTCGGTTGTATGTTGATGATATATTACTCATTGGAAATGACATCCCAACATTGCGAGAATGTCAAGTCTTGGTTAGGGAAGTGTTTCTCAATGAAAGACTTAGGAGATGCACCTATATCCTAGGGATAAAGATTATAGGGATAGATCTAAAAGGCTAATCGGTCTAAGTCGAGTGCTTACATAGACAAGGTGCTAAATAGGTTCGATTTGCAAGATTCTAAAAGAGGATTGTTGCCAATGTCTCATGGGATAAGTCTCAAGAAGACTCAATGTCCTAAGACAAATGATGAGCGAGACCGTATGAATAAAATTCCATATGCATCGCTATTGGATCTATCATGTATGCCATGTTATGCACTCGACACGATGTATCATATGCTTTGAGCACTACAAGCGAGATATCGATCGAGATCCAGGTGAGAGTCATTGGATAAGCAGTAAAGAACATTCTTAAGTACTTAAGAAGAACTAAGGAAGTGTTCTTGGTCTATGGAGGTTTTGAAAATGATCTAGTTGTAAATGGTTACACGAGATGCAAGTTTTCAAACTAATATAGATGATTTTAGATCGCGATCTGGATATGCGTTTACTTTGAATGGGGGTGCGAGAAGTGGAAAAGTTCGAAGCAAGAGAGGCGTGGCGAGATTCTACAACATAAGTGAGTATATTGCAACGTCCGATGCAAAGAAAAGGAGGCGATTTGGATCAAAAAGTTCATTTCGAACTAGGTGTGGTTCCAAGTATTGCTAACCCTGTTTGTTTGTATTGCGACAATAACGGGGCAATAGCACAGGCTAAGGAACCTAGATCACACCACAGATCCAAACATATACTCAGGCGTTTTCATCTCATTAGAGAAATTATTGAGAGGGGAGACATAAAAATTTGCAGAGTACCTTAGCTCTTCTACCTTAGCTCTATCTCCTATAATGCTTATGTCCCTGAAAAATTTAAGTTCAACTATTCAATTATTAAGTTGTTTCAAATGTCCCTTGGCTGTGCAGGTGGTGTTGAAGAACATCTCAAGACTTTTCGATTGATAATTCTTTTTGTGCATATTTATAGGATTGTAAGTTTTTTTTTTTGTGGTTGTTGAACAATAGGATTGGTGGTTTTGTGAATACTTAGAAATTTAGAGCATTTGTAATACTATACAATTTTTTTTGGATATATATCTTTTTCAATTTTTGATTTTTACATTTTTGTTCTCTCAATTGAATATTTGTTGATATATATTGTCGATGTATGAATGTCAAATTTTATTTTTTTAGGGGATGTTAGTGTTGGGGCATGTGCCCTAGGTCAATCCATTAACTGTCTTTATGAATACTTTTAGTTAATAAAATAGAGGATTTCCTTTGCTGTTTATTATAATTAATTTGCATGTTTACATTATAATAAGATCCATGGGTATTTACATATATATATCCTAAATGTCCCTAGTCGATTATTATACTGGGAACTATAATGAATTAAGACTAGTGTGAGTCTTGATTGATGATCATATGATGATTATACGTATAGGGATACGAATCAAGATCACGAGTACTTGTTAGGGAACAAAGTACTGGACCGACCCGCTATGAGAACATCACATGGATTAAGTCATAGTTGTTTCTCATGATAGGTATATATTACAATCCTCTGACTTGAGATTACCAGAGACTTCAACATTAGGAACACAGTGATTTGACACAATCAAACGTTGTCTTTAACCGGACGATTATAAAGGTTGTGATTGGTTACAGTGTGGGCAATGTGATGAAGTTGTGTAATCGAGATAGAATTTGTCCCTCTCATATAAAGAGAGATATCCAGTGGATCCCTCGATGTGTTAGATTGTTAAAAGGCCTAGTCTAAGTGAATTGATATTGATCAATGTCACTTGGATGTTTTCGATCTACCTAGAGATCGAGACTAGTACGATTGAACATGTTGGATGACAATTTCATGCCTTATGTTTGATCAAAAGGATATCGTGTGACAAAAGGATGTTATATACATTATTGATTAGGTTGTATCGATTTGATATTCGTATGACTTGGGTAGTCATAATGTCTTGCTAGAGGCCGCTTATGACTTGTATACCAAAATGTGTTTTGGTACACTGCCAACGTTGTATGAGCCTATTGGTCGCACACTAAGAATGGTTTTGCGAGATTTTTAAGATGGTTCAGAAAAATGAATTTTATATGATAAAATTCATGACGGAAACGTCCTTGTGGTGTATTACACTTATACTTCTTTAAGTAGGGGTATATGTGTAATTTACTTAACCGTCTATATACAAGAGTTGTATAAATAGACGCTTTAAGTTAGAATACACTAACGAAAGATCAAAAGGCCAAAACTCCTTTTTCGTTTGAGAAACGACTTAGGGTTTTTGGTATGCTCTGGATCGTTTTGGAGAGAAACAAAAAGATTTGGTATTCTCTCGAAGCTAGCACTTCGAATCTCGGCCGCCGTTCGTGTGTGGACTGCTGATAGAGGGCGTTCGTCGTTGGCAACACCTTAGAGATCGATCAACCTTCATAAAGGTATATTGCTACTGAGGTATGATTAAGTTTTCATGGTTTAAACGTTTTTAATGGAATTAGATTCGGATCCTGTTGGGGTTTTTGTCAAAATTGTTTTGTAATTTCCGCTGCGTATGAACCCCAAAACCCAACAGTTAGCACCCCCAAGGAGTTGTTGGAGGGGGTGCGGGCGATGATTTTTATTATATATTGGCAGGTTAAATGTGCTTGGATTGAGACCTATATATGTAAGACTTTAAAAACTAAACAAAAATGAAAATTAGAGACGGAAATAGCAACGGAATCTTTGGATTCCGTTGCTATTTCCGTCTCTAATTTTCGTTTATGTAAATACATAAATCAGAAACGGATCAAATTCCATCTCTGATCCGTCTCTTATTAGCAACGGATCAGAGACGGAAATAATCAGAAACGAAATTTATTCCGTCTCTAATCAGAAACGGAATTAGAGACGGAATTTATTCCGTTTCTAATCCGTCTCTAAATCAGAAACGGAATCGCATTTCCGTTTCTGATTGAATCAGCGACGACGTTTTTAGAGACGGAATTGATTCCGTCTCTGTTCCGTTTCTGACTGCAATTAGAGACGAAATTTTAACAAATCAGAGACGGAAATTTCCGTTTCAGATTTGCTGTTTTTTCGTAGTGTGTGTTATCTTGATAAGGCAAGCTGGATAACGGTTACTTGAATGTTTTAAATTGGTTTGACTTAATAAAGCTATTAAAACGATTTTCGGCTTTAGGCATAAATAAGACATAACATGTTATGACATATGATGTTTACGTTTCATTAAGAACTTAAGAGTTGCATGTGATGCAATTGGTAAAAGTTACCAACCTAAATAACTTGATTTTGAATGTCATACCTTAGCTGTCTCAAAATTAAGTGAAATATAGACATTAGAATACTAAATAAATATTTACTAGGGTTATTGATTTAGTGGTAGCTTAATAACTCAATAATAAATTATTCTGCGTAATCTTCTAAGTGTAGATATTAGAATCCTTATAACACTAATTCAGAATAACTGCGATCAATCCTTGAGAAGGATAAAATAATCATTAAGACTAATTTCCCTTATCTGATTTGAAAATTGATAAATGTTATCAACCATAAAAATAAGGAAGTATATCTTAGATTAATTGTTCCTTTAAAATTACCATCTACATTTACAAGAACTATGTATAATGGTAACAAATATAAATTGGACTTTCAGAAAGATTTGGTAATGTGGAAGTTAACAACATAACACTGACGGCATTGAAGGAAATGTTTTAATAGTGAGTCACAATGAAAAAAGGTAAAAAATTACCAAAAAAATTACCAAAACTCTTATATTCTTGTAAAATGGTTGAGAACCTATTAATATGTCTTTATTTTTGGAACATGAAAGGACTATATTAATTATCTGAAAAGGCTTGAATCTTCATGTGCCAAAAATTGGCAGTAGATTTGATTTATAATTCATCAAAATAGTTTTAAACTATATAATATGAATTAAATTGAGAACCCAATAGTTGCATATGATGTTTAAAACTGTAAGACATAATATTAAAAAAGGGTCTTATACATACATTTGATGGTTTGTAACATAAAAGAACTTAATAAAGAAAGATAACGGGAAGGTAAAAGCTATCAAAGGTGTTTGTGTCAGACACATAAACCTTTGTTGCGAGCTAGACTTTACCCAGTTCCAAAGATAACCCTTAAGGAATGCATTTAGTTATTCAAAGAATGGAATTGTTAATTTTATAATGAATTACAAATCCTATCAAGAAGACATAATTTTGAATTGTTACAAACATTTCAAAATGAGTATGAAAAAAATCACTTGGCAAACTATTAACATACTTTGATGAAATCAAGATGGATAATATTTGAGTCAAGAGTTTAAATGACCACGTTTAAAATTGTGGGATTGTCTTGCAATTAACTCCACAATGGTGTTTTAATAGGAGAAATCAAACTATAGGATATAATTCGATTTATGATCTATCACACAAACCTTCCTATGATGTCCTATTGAGGCTATACTTTAGAAACCACTACACTTCTGCAAAATCATATTTTCTTTAAAGTGATTGATAAAACTCCATATGCGATATGGAATAAAAACACCTAATTTATTTTTTCTTGAGATTTGAGGCAACGAGACCTACGTAAGACGCTAAGTCACTTAAAGTGTGATGCTTAAGTCTTTTGTGTCTAATTTTGGTTGAACATTATGATACGATTTTATGCAATTGAAAATAAAGTTGTTTAGTGCTAAAAAAATTATGTTTTTCTAAATAAAGAGTTTATTTCAAAGAAACTATTAAAAAAATAAAACTTGAAATGTTCAAGAGCACAAATGAGAACTGAACGACTTTAGGATGATCAACAAAGTCTTGAACTAGTTGAGTATACACAAGTAACTTACATCTCTTGAAAATATAGAATAATAAGAAGTTTGCTAGAGAAATATGAAATTCTTATTATTGAGAGTTGTGATATATTTTTGATACTGTATCATAATGAATCACTACTTATCAAGAGACATGTCTCGTCTAGATTGGATGAAGAGACTAAGTGTTAATGAACTCTGAATTTTAGTTCATGTATGCTATTCAAGTTTAGAACTTGATTTATTTACTTGAAAGTGGTATGACCATTGGATGTAAATGATTTAAAATGCCATGAAAAATAAAGGGGTGCATACTTAAAAGCACAACATATCGAAAAATCTCAATCTAAATAAAGATGTTGATTATGATAAGAGTTTTTACAAGTAGCTAAGCTTAAATTCTAGAATTTTAATTGTCATTACTACATAGTTCAACTATAATATATGACAAATGAGTGTCAAAATAGCATTGTTCTATGCTCCTTAAAGATGTGTATGACATAACTTAAGAGTTTTGATTATATTGAGAATTTTAGAAAGGTATCCAACCTTAAATGATCCATTTGTGGACTATAGTAAGATTATCATAGTTGTGGTCTACCTTTAATGAAATAAATAATAAATTTTGATCATTGAAAAAAATAAACCTTGCGTATACAAAAAGATTAGTGCGAGCTCAAATGTCTCAATCTGTATGTTGATGATAAAATATTTATTAGAAATGATGTTCTAACTTTGCAGAGTGTCAAGTCTTGGTTAATGAAATTCTCAAACAATTAGGTCTATATCCTTGTGATATAGATCTATAAAAATGGATCTAAGAAGCTAATTGGTCTAAATTATAGTGCTTATATAGACAAATAACTTAAAAGTTTTAAGTATGCGAGATTTTTAAAAGAATTCAAACTTTTATCTTACAACATAAGTCTTTGCAAGACTTAAAGTCTTGGGAAAAATGATGAGCAGGATAACACGAGTATGATTCCATACGCATTAGCTATAAGAATCATCGCATATGTTATACTATTCAGTCAACTTGATATATCATATGCTTTGGGCAAAATATAAATTTATCTTATAGATTCTAGTGAAGGTCACATGATATTTATTGATAACATTCTAAAGTACTTTAAAAGCACTTGAGAAATGTCATTGAATTTGCAGAGTATGAAATATACGATTCCTACAAATGGTTACAAAATGCAAACTTTCAAGCTAAAATAAATAAATAATGATCGCAATATGGATATGTGTTAACATCGTAGGAAGATGCAGTAAGTTAGATGTAACGGCCCCACTACCCGAGGTCGCCACGTGGGGAGGCGCGGTCCCACAATCCTGTCAGATCTTTGACCTACTGGGTCCCATGCGCCACTCAACATCCCTTATTACATCATAACTACTCATTATGCATGTTAAGCTTATTTCGTAATCAATTTAGCTCAACAGTTTAATAATTTTATAGCATTAAAAACAAAACAGCAGAAGTCTTAAATTTAAAAACAAGTAAAACAATTTAAATTTATCATCGAAATGAGCATCAATTTAAGAGCAACACCTATTGTGGAAAACCCGGGGAACAGTACTCTGTATATAGACGACAATACTAAGCAGTAATATATACCAGTACAGTATCTATCTGGTCTCCCAATACCCAAAAGTAAAACAAAATATCAAAACCACACGTACTAGTAGGTCCTCGACCGCGGGCAATCAGATAAAGTCGCCCAAAATACCCTTGCCTCTACTAGCACTAGGATCTGCACTCGACCATCACAAAAAGCAAGATGGAGAGTACAGTTAGTAAGATTTCAACGAAGTACACCGAGCATTTATATGGAAATAAATAGATGTCAATAAACATGTCAAATAATCATGCGGAAACTAAACAGGCAACTGTGCTAAGATCATCACATGAATAAATAACACGAAAGAACAAAGTGTGTACTCGTCCCGGTCAGACTAAACTGTACTTCGGACCCCCAAGATCCTTTCAGTGGGTGCCCCCACTTCCTTTCACCTGGTTCCTCGCGGGCTTAACCGACACGTGCACCCTTACATCGGGTCGCAATTCACCGAATGCCTGATCACACGTGCTACAGCATAGTGTGCCATAAGTACACAACGAACAGGTGGGAGTAACTCGACCACCAACCCAAACATATCACGGAATAGAATACAATAACAAGGAATAGAAAATCAACGATGAAAATGTAAACCCTCAATGACTTTCAGATGAAATCTTACGTACCTCAAAACGCACTCCAAGGTTTCACTAACGTCTCGAGATACGTGCTCGACTCCCGATTTTGGTCTCCTAAGTTCCTGGTGTCCAATTAAACCATTTTAACTAGTTTAGAGTTAAATTCAATGAATTTATAATGTGTGGCCCAATTATAAAGATTTTCATTTCAAAAAGTTTTGGTTTGACACCCTTTTCGAATTATTAGGGGTGTCAACAGTAGAAAAATTCTCAAATACCATTTTTCTATCTTTTTCTCATTTTCTCATATTTTCCTGATTTTTCTAGATTTTTCCCATAATTTTCCACATATTTTTCATATTTTTTCGTAATTTATTTTAATTTAAAACTATTTTTAAATTAAAATTTTATATTATATTATTTTAATATATGGGTGGGTCCTGGGACCAGGGTCAAACCTGGTCCAACCGGGTCGGCCCGACCCGGTTCAAACCCACTCGGGTTGGGCCGGTTGGGCTCGGGACCGCCCCACCGAGCTGGGCCCGGTCCGCCCACCTGATTGAGCGAGGCCCGGCCCGCCCAACCCAGTGGGCCGGATCGCCTAGCCGGTCGGGGATGCACGCACGCACGCGCGCGCGTGCACCCCTCTTCCCACCCCATCCATCTTCTTCCTCCGTACGCCGCTCTCTTTTTTTTTTTTTTTTTCTTCATTGGTTGGGGGACGCACGTCCCGCCTCGTGGCTCGATGGCGGGGTGACACCCCGCCATCTCCACCTCAACCGGTTCGGCCTCCATGGCCGAACCTTCTCGTCGCCACCACGGCCACCGGTTCGACCGCTTAACAATCAACAAAGTAAATGGCTTACCTCCACCCCGGTTTCCCGCGCTCCCGCTCTCTTTTTCTTCTTCTTCTTCCTCTCCTCCTCCTCCTCTGTTTCTCCTCCTCCCGGCTGTGAGTGTGCGGTGTGTATGTGAGGGTGTGGGAGAGTGACGTGAGGGAGAGGTGATGTGAGGGAGTGACGTGAGGGAGAGGTTGAAATGATGAGGGAGTGAGGTGGAGTGTAGATATGGGTAAGCTTGTTGACCTTGTGTCTTGACTCCAAAATGCAACACACCTGAAATACTCGCCTGTGTTTTTCGACGTTTTGACGTCCGAATCGCGATGTACGCTCACCGCTGCGTCATTAGCCACCTAACATCTATTACATAGTATTTACTTGATCATTATTTATTTATTTATTTAATTTTGTGTGTTTTAGTTTCTCCGACCTAGTGTACCCATAGTTTGCTCTTCAGTACCCGTCTCGACACGTTTTTCGAGGCGAACACCCGTTACACTATCTCGCTCGATTCGACGATCTAAATACACACATGCGATGTTAAGCGAATAACTCGATATATAACATCGCAAATATACAAACAATCATACAAAATTACTATTTACCTAGTCAGCATGCACTGCCCTATTTGCGGTATCCACGTGGCTCTGAGCTGTCGTCCAAGTCTGAAAATAATTTATAATAACGGCGAAATTAAAATTTGGGCCGTTACATTAGAAGCATTCTAAACTCACTCTAACAAGTTCTACCACATAAACTAAGTTTTTAGCTACATTTGATTGAACCAAAGCAAATGTTTAGATCATAAAGTTCATGATTGAATAAGGTGTGATTCCAAGTGTTGGAAATAACATGGCTTTTATATAAAACCAATGAAAAATTTTAGGTTATAAAACTTAAATCACACTGTACATCTAAATAATCAATTGAGCATTTTTGTCTTATGAGAAAAGAAAGTGAAGATTTACATAACATCAATATTAAGCAATATAGCAGATACATAAATAAACTTCTTTCAGTACGAACACATTAAGGTAATGCAGTATTGGATATGCGGATTGGACCTAGTGTAAGTGAGAAATGTTGGAGTATGTGCCCTAGGCCAATTCCGTAAACGTTCTTTAACCAATATAAGTAGATGCATGTTTATTTTATAATAGTATCCATGAATCGTTATTGTATTATTCTAAAAATCATTAGTCAATTATTGTTGTGGGAACAACAATAAATTAAGACCAGTATGAGTCTTGATGGATTATCATGTGATGATTAGGCGTATACGAATATGGATGAAGATGATGGGTATCTGTTGGGAACATATATTGGACCAACCCGCTATGAGAACGCTACATAGTCAATGAGATAAGTGCTTCTCATGATAGTTATATTATTAAGTCCTTTGACTTGAGATCACCAGAGAATCTAACATTAGGAGCCCAATGCTTTGAAACAATTAAACATCGTCTTTAATCGGATGATTATTAAAGTTGTGATTGGTCATTATCCGACTAATGTGTATTTTGTATGATGAAGATAGAATTTTTTCGTCTCTTTTAGAGAGAGATATCTATCAAGCTCATCGATATGTTAGATTGATAAAAGGTCATGTCTAGTGAATTGATTGGATCAATGTCACTTGACAATCTCGGTCTACTCGGAGATCGAGACTAGTAGATTAAACTATAAGGGGACATTCCAGGTCCTATATTCAATAAAAATATATCGCATGACAAAGGGATATGATATACACTATCTTTTAGGTTGTATTGAATTATGGATCTTCGTGCAGTTAGGGTAGTCATAATATCTTGCTAGAGGCCGCTTATGATTTGTGTGCTGAAAAAAGTTTTTGGTTCACTATCAAAATTGTATGAACCTATTAGGTCACACACAAATAACGAGTTTGCATGATTTAATATTGTTTAGATTAATGAATTTTATTAGATAAAATTCATTTTGAACATTCTCATTAAGTGACCTAGTTTGACCAGGATTCAAAGCTCTCTTACTTTTCTAGTGTGACTGTAAATTCTTTGTCTTAGTAAATCTAAATTTGAATAAGACTCTTATTGGAGTAATAGTTTGACTTTAATTCTTATTTAAGTTTCTGATAAATTACAACTCTTGTTGGATTAACAATTCTCTATTATCTATGACTCAATCCTTTTTAGAGATGGGCTTTATCTAAAACTCTATTTGGAATGTGACTATGAGATGAAGTTACTTTACAACTCGACCTATTATACTATAAATAAGACATTAAGTTCAGAGTTGTGGTAGAAATATTTCTAGAGAGTTTTTGTACGAATTTCTGCCTTAGAATTTATTGGCGATAACACTCTGGACCGTGATCGTTCGTTCGTGTGTAGATTTTTGATAGAAGACGTTCGTCTTTGGCAGTGTCATGAAGGAATCGATCAATATGAAACAAGGCATACATGGAGTTGTTCTTGTTAAGGTATGATTTTTCTTTTTTAGTACATCTATTTAATGAAATCAATATGATTTTGGTTCAGGGATATTCGAAAAAGCTTTCGAAAACTTTGACTGCGTTTGATCCCCGAAACCTAAACAGTGGTATCAAAGCTACATGGTTCAATCCCAAATTCCATTAAACTATAATATGTCTTTTTATTGATTTATATGATAACTATGTGAAAGCACATATTTTATTGTTTGGCTTTTATGTGTGCGTTTGCGCTTTAATATCTTCCTTTGATTAATTTCATTAGTCAATTTAGTGCAACTAAATCTCCAAATCTCGCACGAAATAGGCCAACAATTAAGCTTGGGGGAAGAAACGTGTATGATTTTGTGCTTAAATAAAAATATGAATCTAATAAACCGAGCTTGATTATTCAACCATAATATCTATTTAATGTGATTAGATAACTACACGTCATCTCTATCTTGAGTTACGTAATCATGTTGGACCCTCCATCTCACGCCATGTGTCACTAGATAACAAAAATTTTGTTATAAATATCTTGTTGGCAGAAGGTTTGTGCGCATAAATACACATCTCCGTAGCCGACAAATCTTTGTCTAATAAGATACTATGAGAAAAAAAAGTTTGATACTGTTAGAGTTGTAATCTAAATTACATTAGTGTTTGAGTTTGATTAGGATTATGAGTTATTAGTGTTTGAGTTTGATTAGGACTTCGAGTTAGAGTACGAGTCTATTTAGGGTCTCCTAGTTGGATTAGGAGTATGATTATGTGAGTCTATAATTAGAGTTAAGCCCCGCATTGTAATTAACGAGTTTATTAGAGAGATTAATAAAGTGTGTCATTGCGGTGTCTCTAAACCTAACATGGTATCAGAGCAATAGTGAGATCCTGAGATCTGTGAGAGAGAGACCGAGATTTGTTTATCTTGGTTGTGTGAGAGTTCTTGCAGATTCAAGAATAGAATTTGGACTTTCGATCTATCGAGAGATCGAAGTGTGCGCGTTTTTTGTTTCGGAGAAGAAACGAAGATTGAATTGCGGCGTTGTATTGCAAACACGAATTGCGTGGTTGACTAGCGATTTCGTTGAAGAAGGTTCGATTGAGTTGGAGCAGATTTGTTGAAGAAGAAATTGGAAGTTGCTTTGTTAACAAGCATTCATACATCAAATCAAATTCCTTTTGGTCTTTTTGTAGATAAAGATCAGCAAGCAAGCGATTCGGTGAAGAAGAAAATTGGAAGTTGCTTTGTTATAAAGCATTCATACATCAAATCAAATCTTTTTTGTCTTTTTGTAGACAAAGATCAGCAAGTAAGCAATTTTTATTGCAATTTGAAACAGTTACGTTCAATCGATTATTTTGTAGTGGTAAATATTCATGGCTACAACTGGGAACGTTCAAGTTCAACCGACTCTTCCGGTATTTGATGGGAAGAAGTTTGATAGATGGAGCACTCAGATGAAAGTCTTGTTCAGTTTTCAAGACTTGCTCGCAGTCGTTGAAGATGGGTTCGAAGACCCAGGGGCCACCGCTACCTCGACACAAAAGGAACTTCGCAAGAAAGATCAGAAGGCACTTTATTTTATTTTGCAAACGCTTGATGATGTGGCGTTTGAGAAAGTGCAACTCGGCGAAGACATCAAAGGAAGCGTGGGACACTTTAGAGACGTCCTACAAGGGTGTACAAAAAGCCAAGAAAGTTCGGTTGCAAACTTTGAGGCGACAATTCGAGTTGATCGAGATGGATGACTCAGAAGATATAGAGAAGTACACCAATCGTGTTCAGACAATCGTCAATCAGTTAAAGATGAATGGCGGAGAAGTCGCCGATCTCGATGTGAACGAGAAGATTTTGCGCACCTTGACCACGAAGTTCGACCATGTAGTAGCTGCTATTATGGAGTCCGGACAGATTATGAGACCAAGTCAGTTGAAGAAATTATTGGTTCGTTACGAGCACATGAGCAACGAATCAATGAAAAAAGTGAAAAATTCAAGCCTACTGAGCAGGCATTGAAGACTACAGTTGTCCCGAAGCTAAAGAACAATTATGGATTCAAAGGCCGTGATAACATCAACAATAATGGCAGAGGTCAGAACAATAATCAGCAGTGGTGGGATATAAATAAAGGTCGTAGACGAGACGAAGGTCGTGATCAACAGAGAAATCGGATTCAGTGTTACAACTGTCGTAAATTTGGGCATATAGCTAGACAATGCAGGATAAAGCACTCATCAGAGTCAGAGTCGGAGTCTGAGTCTGAGGAGCAGACAAAGCAAGATGAGGAGTGTCATCAGACACTAATGATGGTTTCATCAGTCCAGGAGAATGCTCAGAGTAACATGTGGTATCTCGACAGTGCATGCTCTAATCACATGTGTGGCAATAGAGAATTTTTTGATGAGTTGGATGAGTCAATGTTGACAGAGGTTAAGTTTGCCGATGATAGGAAACTTCCAGTTAAGGGAAAAGGAAGAATTCTGATTCAGTTAGAGAATGGTGATCATCAGTATATTTCAGATGTGTTATATGTACCGACATTGACATGCAATTTGCTAAGTTTGGGGCAATTGCTAGAGAAGGGGTACAAAGTGAATTTCAAAGATTGTCATCTCACTGTATTTGACTCTAAAGGTATGATCATTCTTAAGTCTCCTTTGAAAAACAGGTTATTTCAGATTGAGATTAAGATTGGATCTTATCCATGTTTTAAATCTATTGTTTCTGATGAGTCATGGTTATGGCATCTAAGATATGGTCATCTGAACTTCGAGAGTTTGAAGTTGTTGACTCATAAGAATTTAGTGAAAGGATTGCCTGTGATTCAACATCAAGAGCAATTTTGTGAGGGGTGTATTTTGGGGGAGCAACATAGACGAACGTTTGCTTCTAACACTCCAAGGCGTGCCAAATCTCTACTGCAGGTTGGTTCACTCGATGTTTATGGTCCTCTGATCGCTTCACTGGGAGGAAGCAAATATTTTATGACTTTTATTGATGACTGCAGCAGGATGATTTGGGTATATACTTTAAAGAATAAATCTGATGCCTTTAGTTGCTTTCAGAAGTTCAAGGCAACTGTGGAGAAACAGAGTGGATGCCACATCAAGACTTTGAGGACAGATGGTGGTGGTGAGTACACGTCCTCAACATTTTTAGAGTTTTGTGATCGTCATGGAATTAAACATGAGATCATGCCACCACAGACAATGCAACATAATGGTGTTGCAGAGAGAAAGAATAAGACGATTATAGACATGGCTCATAGTATGTTGAAAGCCAAAGGTCTACCTGATTCTTTTTGGGCTGAAGCAGTTGCATGTTCAGTTTATTTACTGAATAGGTCTCCCACGAAAGGTGTGTCCCATATGACCCCAGAAGAGGCTTGGAGTGGTTACAAGCCAAGTGTCAAACACTTGAAGGTGTTTGGATCCACTGCATATGTACATGTTCTTGATGCTAACAAGAAGAAGTTAGATGACAAAAGCATGAAGGTCATATTTATTGGATATATTCCAGGAAGGATTGGAACGTACAAATTGTACAATCCAGTTACCAATACAGTCATTGTTAGCAGAGATGTCAAGTTTGATGAGAAGAGTGCGTGGATTTGGGACATAAAAGGAAAGAATATTGCTCAACCATCAACGATTAGATGTGAGGATGAAACTTCCACTTTAGTTGGTATTGGCGCTAGACCCCAGCGTACCAGTTGCAGAGCACAAAGAAATGTGAGACAACCAGCTCGACTTCAGGATTGTAAGATCACCCATGGTAACGTCGTTGATGACGAAGGTAATCGAGTGCATTGTGCACTGTTCAGCATTGAGGAAGCTGTGCGAGATAGATGGCGGGTGAACGATAAAAGACGTCGTCGATGGAGGTCGAGATCTACATTCGAGAGAAGATCAAGTGGAAGATCACGACAATCTGAATTATGGGGGGATGATGTTTTGTTTTTTAATTGATAGGTAATTTAGATTATGGGGGGATGTTAGAGTTGTAATCTAAATTACATTAGTGTTTGAGTTTGATTAGGATTATGAGTTATTAGTGTTTGAGTTTGATTAGGACTTCGAGTTAGAGTACGAGTCTATTTAGGGTCTCCTAGTTGGATTAGGAGTATGATTCTGTGAGTCTATAAATTAGAGTTAAGCCCCCGCATTGTAATTAACGAGTTTATTAGAGAGATTAATAAAGTGTGTCATTGCGGTGTCTCTAAACCTAACAGATACATGTGTGGCAAGTGGAGATTCGCAAAAAGGAATACATTAGTATTGGATAAATATTAATCGATCTCAAAGCTTGGAACATGCTAATCGATATATATATATATTTATTATGTTAATCTGATAAACTTAATCGATTTTCTGTGTACGTGGCAATCTGTAATCCATGCTAACAATTGTAGAAGTTACATTGCCTATTTAAAGTATCTAATCTAAGTAAGGTAAGTTCGGATACTTACAGTAGAATTGTTTTAATTGAGATATAGAATTGTGGCCCTAAAAAGATTGAAATAATTAATGAAACGGTGGTTACCAAAATAAATATCAACTGGAGTGTTTAAATTAAAATGTTTTAATTAGTTAATACCAATTAATAACTCCACTTATGTTGTACACTATGTGTGCTACATAGCCGGTCTCAAGTCTAGATAAAGGAGAAGGACTCTGACGCCCATTTTTTCATACCGAAAAATGGGTAAGGGAGGTCCCAAACTCACTTTTCATACCCGAAAAGTAAGGGATGGAGGCCACAATCTCATTTTCCATGCTTGGGAAATGGAGGAGGGTTGCGATAGGTTGACAGTCAGCGTAAAACTTTTGTCACTTTCATGAAATGGATCAAACATATATAAACGTTAGGGCGTTCCCACCTAGCGAAGCGCTGCATCGGAGCTCGGGTGTAGTGAGAAATGAGCAAGGGTGTGTTTCACATCGCCGCCTGGGTGTGAAGAAAAATGAGCAAGGGTTCCCACACATAGGACGTGTGTGGGTAAAGAAGCTAGTCCCTTGACATCGTCACCCGGATGTGAAGAAAAATGAGCAAGGGTTCCCACACAAAGGACGGGTGTGGGTAAAGAATCTAGTTTAAAACAAAAACAAAAACAACAACGAAAACAAAAGCAAAATCATAGATACGAACACTAGAGCTTTTAGACAAAATAGAAATAGAAAAGAAAAACAAATAAAAAGGGAAAAAAATTCGTTTAGGAACATGAAACAAAGGAACACTTACGGGGAAGTCAATAAAACTAGTACATACCATGATTAGAAGGAGAGTCAATATTGCTTGCCTCCAAGAGACAAAATGGGTAGGAGAAAAGAGTAGAGAAATAGGGAGGACAGGGTTTAAATTGTGGTACACTGGTATAGATAGAAAATGCAATGGAGTAGGAATTGTGGTGGATAAGGATTATAAGGATAAGGTCGTAGAGGTTAAACGAATGGGGGATAGATTGATTCTAGTTAAATTAATTATTGGAGACGAAAAACTGAACATACATAGCGCTTATGCACCACAAGTAGGATTAAGCGAGAGCATCAAACGCAAGTTTTGGGATGATATGGATGAATTTATGCAGAGTATACCATTAGATGAAAAGGTTTTTATTGAAGGAGATTTAAATGGGCATGTCAGGGTAAGTAACGATGGGTTTGAGAGAGTTCATGGAGGTTTTGGTTACGGTAATAGAAATGAAGAAGGAGAATCAATTTTAGAATTTGCTTCAGCATACGATCTTGTCTTAGCAAATACTAGTTTTAGGAAGAGGGAGTCGAATATAATTACTTTTAGTAGTGGTCATAACAAGAGTCAAATAGATTTTCTTTTAACGAGAAAAATAGATAGAAAACTATATAGAGACCGCAAAGTAATACCTGGTGAAGCACTTACTACCCAACATAAGTTAGTAGTACTTGATATTAAGCTAACACAACGGAATAATATGAATAAAAGAGTTAGCGACCCTAGAATAAAGTGGTGGAACCTAAAACATAGTAAACAAGTAGAGTTTAAAGAAAAACTACTAAAGGAAAATGTTTGGAATCTTGACTTAGATGCTAATACAATGTGGCTAGAAATGAGTAGTTACATAAGGAGGGTGAAATCAAACATATAAGGTATATCTAAGGGCTCGGGACCTCCAAAGAAGGAAACATGGTGGTGGAACGAGGATGTCCAATGAGCAATTAAGACTAAAAGAGAGATGTATAGAAAAATACCTAACTGTCAAGATGAAGATGCGTACAATCAATATAGAGAAGCTAGAAAACAAGCTAAAAAAGTAGTTAGTCAAGCTAAAACAAATTTCATGGAAGATTTATATACAAGGTTAGGTAATAGAGATGGCGAAATATATATATATATATATATATATATAGGCTAGCCAAATTAAGAGATAAAAAGAAACAAGACCTAAATCATGTAAGATGTATTAAGGACGAAAATCAAAATGTTTTAACGCGCGAGGAGGATATTAAGGAGAGATGGAGAAGTTACTTCGATAGTTTATTTAATGATGGGCAAGTTGATACTATAATAGATGAAAACCTACACCAAGAAAGAAATGTAAACTATACACGCAATATTATAATTGTAGAAGTTAAAGAGACATTAAAAATAATGAAAATAGGGAAAGCATGTGGCCTAGATGAAATACCCATAGATGTTTGGAGATGCTTAGGAGAAATATGATTGACATGGTTAACAAAAATTTTCAATAAAATTTTAAAATCAAAACGAATGCCAATGGATTGGAGAAGAAGCACGCTTGTGCCAATCTTCAAAAACAAAGGAGACATTCAAAGTACCGGGAATTAAACTTATGAGTCACACTATGAAACAATGGGAGAGGATAATTGACAATAGGCTAAGGAGAGAAACCACAATATCAGAGAACCAATTTGGTTTCATGCCTGGGAGGTTAACTATGGAGGCGATTTTCCTTGTAAGAAGATTGTTAGAAAAATATAGAGAAAAGAAAAAAGATCTTCATATGGTATTCGTAAATTTAGAAAAAGCATATGATAGGGTCCCTAGAGATGTTCTTTGGTGGGTTCTAGAAAGAAAAAGAGTGCATGCTAGATACATAGACACTATTAAGGATATGTATGATGGAGTAGTAAAGAGTAAAAAGACATTTGGAGGAGCTACAAAAGAATTTCCCTTTACGATAGGACTACATCAAGGATCGGCTTTAAGCCCATATCTATTTACTTTAGTTATGGATGAACTGACTGGACATATTCAAGATGATATACCATGGTGTATGTTATTTGCAGATGATATTGTCTTAGTGGATGAAAGTAAAGATGGAGTGAATAGAAAATTAGAACTCTGGAGGAATACATTAGAATCTAAAGGCTTTAAGTTGAGTAGGACAAAAACCGAATACATGCACTGTGAGTTTGGAAACACTAGACATCGAGATGACGGAGTGGTAAAATTAGGGGAAGTAGAAGTTTCTAAGGTAAACTACTTTAGATACACCTAGGATCAATCATACAAAATGATGGTAACATTGAAAATGATGTCACACGTAGAATTTAAGCGGGATGGAAGAAATGGCGGAGTGCAACAGGGGTGATTTGTGATCGACATGTTCCTACTAAGTTAAAAGGAAAATTTTATAGGACCGCAATTAGGCCAGCTATGCTCTATGGAAGTGAATGTTGGGCGGTAAAGCAACAACAATTACACAAAGTGAACGTAACAGAAATGAGGATGCTTAGGTGGATGTGTGGTAAAACTCGTAAAGATAGAATAAGAAATATAGAAATTCAAAGACAAGTAGGAGTAGCACCAATTGATACAAAGATTAGGGAATGGCGGTTGCGATGGTTTGGTCACCTGCAAAGACGACCTACAAATGCCCCGACTAGAAAACTTGACTCAATAGAAATTGTAGAAATTCGACGAGGTAGGGGCAGACCAAAGTTAACATGGGATGCATTAATTAAGAGGGATTTGAATGGTTTGAAAAGCTCACCATCAATTGCACTTAATCGAGCACAATGGAAAAGTTTGATCCATGTAGCCGACCCCAGTTAATTTTGGGACTGAGGCTATGTTGTTGTTGTTGTTGTTGTTGTTATTGTTGTTGTTGTTGTTGTTGTAGTTAATACCAATTAATATTGTGGGGGTTATCTTGATCAATAGGATTGATGAAAAATATTATTTAAAGGCTAATTTTTTGAAATAAAAATTGTCTCCTCATTATATAAAGATGCCTTATTGACTGTGTATGATAATTGGTAGACAACCATTTTTTTAATTATGGTGCATGGAGATTTTTTTATTGTCGAATAAGATTTAATTTTATAATTTGTTTTTTGATTCTTTACCTGAACGTAAACTTGATTACTATTTTATTTATGTTATTTATTCTTTGCATTTTGGTATATATGATATTCCATAATAAAATAGATGGAAGAATTAATAATCATAAAATACAAAAATGATCATAACACTTAATTGAAATCTCTCTTTAAAATTTTAAGTCAATGATTCCAATTTTAAAACACTTGTCAAGGTCTCGATCACATCAATATGGGTTTGCATCCACAGGGTGTGTTGTGTTATATTGGTGAGGCTAACAGGGTAACGATTACCTAGATATTTTAAATTGGTTTGACTTAATAAAGTTATCAAAACGGTTTTGTATTTTAGACACAGATGAGACATAACATGTTGTGACAAATGATATATAGATCTCATAAAGAAAATGTTGCAACATTCAATAGACTTTCTTCGCAGATCCCTTTTGATGTGCTTCGACACATTCTCGCAATCTTGTTGTCCTTGGAAAACCAATGTGCTTTATGGCTCTAAAAGTGTATAAGTTATAGGGTTTATTATATATATTATCAAGAAAATTTGAGTCGGCTCCAACCATACTCAAAAGCTCCAATCCATTGTTGCTATAAATTTCAGGTATATTAAGGGTGACAAACATCCCTCTCACTTTCATTGGGTTACTTTAGCTACTAAACTTTGCATTGACATAAAATTCGTATACAATTTCACTCACTCGTTTAACCATTTCTCTCTATAATATTGAGTGAATTGCTCCCATTTTTGTTGCCTAATAAATTAATACCTCTCTCGGAAATGAACTCCCTATGCTCAATCACCTTATATCTATCCATGTTTCTCTACTAATGAAGTATTTTGACTTAAATGGCCTACGTTCCCCCACATATGGATCTTTTGAGGTTGATGCCTCACAATTATTTGCTCTCACTTGATTCACTTGACTAGCTTGCCTATTTGGTCTTGGCATCTTCTTCAAAATTTACACAACAACACAACAATGAAACTAGCTATACAGGTATTTAAATCACCTAAAATCAAGATTTATAGTATAGAGATCATTCATATGCCAAATAATGCAAAAAACATAACCTAGGTATCCAAACGTCATATTGATGCTTAATATTCACATAACTTGAAAAACCTATCCAACAACCTTATATCCACATTTTATGCAATTTAATCAAGATTTCTCAAAATCTCAAAGCATAACTAATGCAATTGTAATGTCAGACTAATTTCTAGTGTAGAACACTCCTCCAGGCCTCTATCAATCCAAACACTCTCACTTTGCTAACAAATTAGAAACCCTAGTGCTCATTGAAATCTGTTTCCCAAACCTAAGCCTTAACTTTTTAATCAACAATGCACTTTATCCTTTCACTCTATCCCTAGCAACTCTCTTTCCTTACTTAGAAATTATCAATCGCGGGTTCTAGGGAGATGTATGCT
Source organism: Stephania yunnanensis (assembly GCA_039657365.1). Taxonomy (NCBI): domain Eukaryota; kingdom Viridiplantae; phylum Streptophyta; class Magnoliopsida; order Ranunculales; family Menispermaceae; genus Stephania; species Stephania yunnanensis. The sequence continues at coordinate 28,325,475 of CM077580.1, forward strand.
TGGTTGGTTTTATTTTGAGTTGGATGCGTGTGTGAATAACATAGTGAAAATAAGGTTTAAAACCCTTCCTTGACATTGGCGCAATGCCATCTGAGAGTTTTTTATGTGCATTGCATAATACCTTGCATAGCACCCACGACGCCATGTGTTAAAACACACGGCGTCGACCTATTTGTCCATATGATTCACATATATTTTTCATTAATTCCTATTTCGCACTCTCCTAACTTTGTGTATCACTTAATACTATGTCAAAACCGCTTGAAATCCATGTATAAATAAATATTTCATAAAAAAAATTACCCATGATTTGCACTTGTAGCTTATTTTTTCTGTTTGTACGCCTTCACTCTTCTACGCTTTTTTTGAGTATATCGAGACATTTTCGTTCCGATGAATTGTTACCCAACAAATAGTCTTTCCTGCAGATTTAACACAATTTTTGAAAGTTAGAAACTATCACATGTAAATTTTCCTCAACTAAACTAAATAACTAACTACTACTTGACGAACTTAATGAAATTTAAAAACTTGGAATTTAAAAACCTTTGGGCTACCTCCCATTAGCCTTTAGTTTAACATCATTATCCGGACACCTTTTCGCTCATTTAGTATGAATCAAAATCGAGATACTCATATTGTGGATCGGAGATCGTTCCCATTTAGATGTACTTTTTCCCTATCAATAAAGATCATCTTCTCTTCATCATCGTCCCCATTGATACTCATTGTGATTTTTTTCTTCCTTATGTACAAGTTTGCATTAACGGTGTTCAATAATAGCATCCCAAGTATCATAGATGCATTATCATCCATGTTGTGATCCATGACCTCAAAATCAGTGAGGAATATGAATCTTCCCACTTCAACATGCACATTTAAGACTCTTCCCATAGTTGGTATTAACTTGCCATCAACTGCTTGCAAATTTGCTGTATTGAGACAATTAATCTTCAAATCGACATGCAATATGTTCATTATTGGCATGACATTACTGAGGCTCCCATATTATAGAAGATATTTCTAAACCGGTGTCCATCAATGCTTATTGTTATGCATATTTCCCTGGGATCTCTCCTCTTGATTGGTTGAAGTCTCGGTATGAACTTGAACTTTAGTTCTGGCTTCCTTGGAACTACCTTGATGCTATTTCCTTTAAGTGCTTCTTCAGAAGGTCCTTCATCTTTTTTCTTAGCTTTCCATTGTTTCTGCCCATTCTTGTTATTCTTTAAGGTATTGATTTTTTGTTGCCCGAATCCTTTAAGTTCATCTTTCCTTACTTTCGTTCCATTCTCACGTTTCCTAATTGCCAAAGTGTTGAATATTTCTGGCTTGTACATCACTTGCTCTTATCTTGGCTCATTCGTTATTATAGTGCTCATCATGTTAATAGAACTAACATTCTCCTTAGGATTTTCGTGAGCGTGTTGCTAAGAAATTGTCTATCCTTTCTTGAATTTAAGGCAATGGATAACTGGCCAATCTATCTTTTAAGGTTCTTGGTGAATTGTGATCTATCATCATCCATCCTCTTCATAGCTTACTTCACTCCTTCCTTCTCTTTTTTGTGTTTCTCATGGAATTCCCTATTACTCATGTCCATGGTGTGCAAGAGTTTCACAATTGACTTAAATAAAGTCATCTCTTCACTCTGTCTCAACTTCCTATATTAGACTTGTTGATCGAAGCCTTGAGGTAACTTCAGTTTGTTATTAGGATTTCTATATGAGAAATTGGGATTGTTGTTATTGTATCCTTAATAAAAACCTTTGAGGAGCCATGCCTCTTGGCCTAAAGTTGTTTTCAAAACTTTAATTGTTCATGAAGTTTATGTCTTAATATTCAATTCCTTGCTGCATGTCCATTTGATTTACCACTATGGCATGGTGATTATTGGATTGCTGTATCGATTGCATTTGCTAACCTTGTTATCCCATTTGAAGTTTCATCATTTGATTGGTCTGGTTTGATAGTTGTGCTATAACGACAGCTTACGAATCAATCTCATGTATGTCTGCCGATTTCCTTACTGTGGAACGAGTACCAGTTGTAGAATTTTAAGAAATAAGATCTAAGATATCCAATGCTTTATCCTCATCCCTCATTAGTAAAGAACCACTCGCTGCGATATCTACTTGTGTTCTCATGCTGTGTTTCATCCCATAGTAGAAAATTTAGAGTTGCGCCCATTTAACATATGCATGTCTTGGGCATATCCTCAACATCTTTTTAATATTTTCCAAGCCTTGCAAAAAGACTCGACATCTTCAAGCTTGAATTGACTGATTTCCAACTTCTCTTCACATACCTTCACTGGGGGAAATAACTTGTCTATAAATTTTTCATTGATCTACACCCATAAGGTCATACCCCTTACATCCAATTATTGTAATCAAATTTGGCTTTTCCACTTAATGAGAATAAGAAAAGTCTAATCCTGATCACCTCCTTTGTAACTTCAGCAATGTGCATGGTGTCGCACTTCTTCAAGAAATTCTCTACATGTGCAAGTGGAACTTCATTCACTAGCTTGTTGAATAAGCTATTTTGTAGCACATTGATCATAGACGGTCTTAGTTCGGACTCGGTGGTGTTGGCTGGAAGGCTCATCACTCCATTATAAGTCTACTGAATTCTTGGTTTAAAGTACTCACGAGGACATTTCTATCCTCGCACTCTGTCCTGCACTACCAGATCATCTTCGGGTTGGTTATTCCCTCGGCTTTGTTGTTAGTTTCTTGTTTGATCATTAGCCATCTTGACTCCTTTCTTTTTCTTTCCTTTCTTGGTATTCTCAATTTCAGGGTCGTAAGACACTAAGTCATTCTCTCATTTGCTACGCATTTACTAGTTCTCCTTGAAAAGAAAACACAAAAGATCAAGTGTAGAAAGTCTAACTTAAGATTTAAACCTTTTATATATTTTTTTTCTTTTTGCTTCGTAAACTTAAAGTAAAGTACTTAAAATAAAACTTAACAATTTTTCAAACTAAGTCTAAGTAACTACCTATCCCCAGCAACGACGCTAAAAATTTGATCGCGGCCACAAGTAAAACGGCTTGATTGTAGTATTAGTGTGACCAACTTACGTTGATTATGGATATCGTCTTCATGGAAAGGTGTTTGCACTCAGTATGTACCTAGCTAAAAAAAATACAAAATTGCTAAGGAAATCCATTTTTAATTTGTTTTATAACTAAACTAAACTGATCTAACAAATCAATGTAAATTACTTTAACTCTTATAATAAGAATATTTAAGTTAACAACTTCACCTAGATAATGAAATACTATGTTTTTCAACTCACTTTATTATCTTTATTATGTGTATGAAAAATCTAATTAGAATATATATATTTCCTTCAAATCCACTTTAACCAATTGTCATGATGGAAAAGATTCTAATGTGCAAACTAGAATTTCATACATCGATGTGAATAACGTAAGCACCACATTGCTTTAATGTTCCAAGTCTTTAGATTCATAATCAATTAAGTTTACTATCCGTGCCCCCTAATCAACAACTATTAATAGATGTTATATATTTTACTGTTATATAGTCCATATCCTGCTTAAAAACTTCGATAACCATGAAAACTTATAAAACTTAATATCAACAAACACGTGATCAAGGTGTTTGTAGCATTATGTTCAGAATCAATACAAATTTTAACCATTGCACTTTTTATCTTTACAATCTATTCATGTTTATGTATAACATTCATACCATAAGATCCATTGATCCCTAAAGTTAATATATTACTCACACTTCATTGTAACAAACATGCACATAGTAGTATTCATAGAAATCAGAGATATAATCAAATACTTTCAATTAAATCAATAAAAACCATACACGAACAACTACACTTGAGTCTACAATGTCTTCTCTTTAGAAATCTTCTTAATACTCAAGAAAAAAGTAAACTTATGCTAAACTATGTTAATGGTAGCTAATTTATGGTAATTGGTGGGTTTACCACGTTTTAGTATCTATTTATACTCGCTAAAAAAGTTTAAAAACAATTAGAAACCCTACTTGACGATATCACCCAAAATGGAACTCTACTTTGTATTTTCTTCTCAACTTAGCGCTATCAGTTAAGTCTCGGTGCTATGTGTACGCTCCCATGGCACCACCACTGCGCTGGTCTCTTTATGTGCAAAATCTCCATTCAGTGGTCTTGGTGTTATCCATGTCAGTCCCTAGCGGCGTCCCTTGACCTCTCGACGCCATGACTATGTCGGCCATCCTATCTCAGTTTTTTCACTTGCCTTGCTCTCCCACGCTATGCATTCAACTCTGCACCATCTTAGCCATGACGTCAAACCTATTTTGTTGTGTTTTAGCTCTATTTCTTCTCAAAATCACTCATTTCCTTCATTTATGTCTTGCGTACCAAAAAATACATATGCAACATCAATTTGAGCTCATTTAAGGATATTTATACTAAATATGATACTAAACTAACCCTATATATGTCTAAATAATCACTTACCTTATACACATTTTCCACTACACATTAAATATCTAGATTCATGATTGCAATATGAAAAATAACAATCTATAAAATTAGCGAATTAAAGAATACGATTGGTTTAAAGCATTATGCACAAAATCATCTCATCATGATTACATTGCAAAATGGATCAAGTTCACGTTGGGACTTTGTTTAGATTAATAAACTACTCATTCATGATCATAAATAATATAGCGATAAAGTAAATACAAGGCATTAATTAAAATACCTCTAAATTGAATACTTATATCTTCAAAAGCAATGAAAAGCAATAAACAACAAATCCAAATTGAAACTAAATAAAACTAGTAAATATGGCTCCAAGAGCAATCAAAGGAATTTGATTTCGTAACGTAGGATTCCTATTTATAGTATTCTAGGTGGTACATATCAAATCAAAACCAAAATAGCTTGTTGTTATATAATATTCACAAAATTGCGTCTAGCGATTCCTAACCGATTCCACTTATAACTTAAATCCCTGGCCAAATCCTTGAAAATGAATTTCTATGCTCCACCGATTTGTGTACCGATTCCTAGTACAATTGCCAAATCACTGAGAAATTGCTACAAGTGATTCCAAGTTCTCTCATGAATTGCTAATGAATCATTGTACTCCACTTCCGTTTGGCTAAATCTTTCATTTTTTCCCTTTTTTTATCTATTTCTTCAAATTTTCCAATTACACATTGCCATATCATCACATGTCACATCAGCTTTGTAAGCCCCACTTTAATGCATCGGGATTCGTGTAATACATTTTTCGATGTAAATCTAATATAGGACTAACATATATGCATTTCATACACTTTTTGCCCCAGTTTCAACTATACACCTTAAACACCTGAAATAGACAAATATAAGCTATTAGGACCATATTTTAGAGACTTTATTTTATAAAACACACTAAAATCTTCCTTAAAATGCGTATAATTTATGACTAATTATTTATGCATGATGATGAGTCTTGACTTTAATATGCTTTTATTGATATTATTGAGCCGATTTATGTATGTTTTATAAATCCATGTGATGTCTTATTTTAAATGCTTCCTTATTTTATTTCAATTCATGATAGCCTTGCTTGATTATTAAGTTTAACTTGTGTATTTGATAGTTGAGCAAGTTTTCTATATTACCGAGCTCCGTCACATCTTTTAGCTCACCCCACCAATATTTTAGGACCATACACATCAGCGCCAGATCGAGACAAGGGAGAGGTAATAGTTCCAGCCATCTCTTTTGATGTGAACCTTGAATTGCAACATTTTAATAATTTTTTCTTGAAATTATTGTATTTGGGTTCTAGTAAAATGAGTCTTTTTGGTGGATTGAAAATTATTTTCCTTAGTTGAACTATTTGAAAATATTTTACATGTCCATACTTAAATGTAGAATTGAAAACCCACATATAGTTTCATAGTATGTCATATGGATTCCCTTTCATTTATTTCTTCACTTATTCATCCATATGCATTAATTGATATTCCAAAGGTTAATTTAGGCATGTCAAACTATTTACTCTGGTTCGGTTTGGGTATTGGGCTAGGGTGTCAGTCTGCGCCGAGCAACCCAACCCTAGGTCAGGTGAGGGTCATCACGGTTATCTTCAAATGCACGATTTCATTGCAAGTATTTGTGGCACCAAATTAGTTTTGGTGCTGAGTTATCGAATCCATGGTGACGGTGTAATGTCGATTTGTAGTTTGACTAGAAAAGAAAATTTAGGAAACTCGATTTTGGATTTTGAAATGTAAATTAGACACTAATTAACTAACTTACGCAATGGAATTTAAATTCGGATTTTAAGCAGTGAAGAGAGATTCATAGGGAGGTGATTTCACCTAAATTGTATCTTTTTGTCCAACCCCAATCAATGCAATAATAGGTGAATTTTCCAAATACTCACTCAACCCCGACGTCTAGGTGATAGAGATTTTAATGTTTCACTTGGACTCTGCGGGTTGATGTGAGTAGTGTAAGTGCAACGCCACTTTAGACACTAAACTCGTTAGCCTATCTAATCAATGATCATCCATCGATGTGTCACATGTGCTAAGGTTGTGTTTTCTCAATTCCAGGTTCGAAACCCCAATCATCGTGGTGAATCTTAAACCACATATTCTACAACTAGTCGATGGTAAGCATTGCATACTACACAATAACACACAAATCTACATAAGAATTGAAGAAATGAAACAAATTAAAAGGTGCGCAACCCTGGATCTGTTGATCCCTAAAAAATAGAGTATTACCTCATATTAGGTTGATAAACAATACATTCATAATGAAAAATAAATAAAACATCTATTCATACCAAGAAACCAAAGTAGAGTTACCAAGTTTGCTCCAAAATTTGTAGCCTCTACCACTCCTCTCCAAAGCAAAAAATACCTTAAAACTTAATCCATCAGTTCTATTTACACCTCGTAGGTATTTTGTATAATAATTATATTAAAACCTTGATTTTTTCTTATAAACATAATTTGTGGGCGGAGCCTAGGCATCAGGGTAAGGTGCCCAGTTCTAAGCTAAGATTCAGGTGTCTGGGTTAGGCAATGAGGCGCTTGTCTTGAATTCTTTGCACATTATTCAACTTGCAATGCAATTTTATGTCATTAAGAGTTTAAATTTCAAGAATATTGTATAACATGAAAATATTGGGCTTTAAGTGTGATTTCTGACTTTCTAACTAATGAAATCGTAGATCATTTGAATTTGAAACGAGAAAGATATAACCAAGACGTTCAATGTTATTCAATCTAAGATTTGTCGAAACTTAGAAAATTTGATGTCATTTTTGCCTAAATCTTGTATTCTCATCCCAAAACCTCCAAACATATTCAAAAAACAATCGAACCATATGAAATAACATCATTCCATTACTCGCCTTCAACCTTGCTTTCCTTCTTCTCGCTCTTTCCTTGTTCACCTCACTCCACCTGCCAACCTATTAAAGCACCTTCACGTCCTGTCAAACTAACAAAATACCTCGAATTAGTAAAAAAACTCATTTATTATTGTTCCAAATAAATAACAAAATACTTCTTATAAAGTAATAAAATAAGCATCGGGCCACTAAATTATAAACATGATTGAAATAAAAGCCAGAAATTCTTTTTCTTTTTCTAAAAAGAGATTTTTCCCTAATATAGTTGTTTATTCTAAATTCTTCTCATAATGAGAATCTTGGAAAAGCTCTCACTATTATTTTATGAAGCAATGAAAGAGACCCCACTTTTTGCCAAACATACATCGTTAATTTTTTTTTTTTTTGGCATTTCGATTTTACCTATGCACGAAATGACCTTAATTCCCTCCATACAAAAGTGGTTTCACTCACCTATATCCCACTCAATACGCACAAAAAATCCAAGTCACTCAACTGAATCCCTATCTCGAATCTCACTATCACCTTCGACCCAAATTTGACAAAATACAGGCGAAACCTCATTTATTTTTTGTTTTTTGCTAGTTTTTAGTCAATTTTTTTTATTAGATTTAAGGCTTCGATTTGGGTTGAATCTCACATTTTAGGTGAAAATGTCAATGCAATTGAAAATATCTTGCGATTTTAAGCAGACTCAGTAGTTTTCTTTATCTTTTTCACGTATTGTTTTGATTTTTGAAACTTCTTTACTTGTTCTTGTCGCCCGTGGATGACAAGTCAATAATTAAATAGTGTTTTATGGTGTATTTTATGGTTATTTTGAATATAAAGGACTATATTACACTAGGTTTTCTTTTGTTTTTATAATTTCAAGTATATTTGAAGAGAATTGAAGAAATGAAGATTTGAAGGTGAAAAAGAAAAATTTAACGAACTCTGGAAAGTATTAACGAAGTACCATCGAAGTGAAGAATGAACTAAAATAGTGGACAAATTGGCAAGAGAGAACCTAATGACGTAATAGTGACGTACAAAATACAGACCAATCGCTACCTAAATCGTTGTACCACAAAAGAGTATTTTCGAGAAGTCTATGATTTACCCAGCAATTTACATTATATACTAAAACCGCTAGTAAAAGATTGAGGTCGGTGAAGAGTTTTATAGATAAAAAAATATGAATTAAAGTTTGAATAAGAAATATATTAGTTGAAATACTATATATAGGAGGCTAGAGCTATGAACTTAAGTCTCTTCTACTCTTTGCGTCTTTCTATTCTATGCCTATGATATTGTTTTACTTTACTTTTACATTACTAGTGCTTTAGAGAACTCAAGTTGGGAGTTGAAGTTCTTATTATCATTATCATTTTTTGATTATTTTATTATGTTTTCTACTAGTATGTGTGAGTAGTTTACTAGTCAAAATTAGGGGATTGACTAAACCAATATGTAAAGACATAGTTTAAGAAGTTATGATCTTAATGCTTTCAATCATTGTTATATTCTTGAATTCAAAGTATTAATTGATTATATCATTGAATTACATTCAATGAAACTCAAGTTTGCATGCATAATGACTAATAGTTTCTAATTCTAATAGATAATTTATGTCATATTTGTGAGAATAATCTATGATAAACGGCAACTAGGATTATTTCATGATAAGTTGGTTTTTATAGGTTTTTAATAGTTTATTTTAATATATTTATTGTGAAAAGTCTCTAAAATATATATTTAATTATATTTATTAGTCGTTTTCAGGTGAAATGGAGTGCGCGATCGAGTTTGTTGCGAAAAATACTCAAAGTGAAGTATTTACATGCAATGATGGGAGGTCGGATGATTTATCTCGAGTTTCATGCTACGTGGTGGGTAGAATAACAGACAACAGACCAAGTAGAAAAATTACAAAAGTACTAATGTTTTTAGTTTAAATCCGAAAAATAAGGTTTTTTTTTTCTCCAGAATAGGCCTTTTCAAAAGGCGTGATCAAAGTGGATGTATTTTTTGCTGACATGGACGGTCCACGTTGGCATCCCACGTGGACATGGGCCGCCTCGCAATACGTGACACGTTCCACGTAGGATGACTACGTGGACATGGGCCCACCGAATAGCGCCAATGGGTTGTATGGGTTGTCTGCCTCGCAATACGTGACACAGTCCACGTAGGATGACCACGTAGATATGGGCCGACCAAATAGTGCCTATGGGTTGTACGCGTTGTCCGCCTCGCAATACGTGCTAACATTTACATGAGGTCTATGGTTTGTAGTGGATATGCATGAGTTGCCCCCTCGAGATACGTGCATGATGTTTGCATGAATTGTCCACCTCGGGATACGTGCATGACGTTTGCATGGATTGTCAACTAAGAGATACGTGCGTGACGTTGACATTGACTTTACCACCTCGAGACTCGTGTGTGACGTTTGCATGAGTTGCATGAGGTTGCATGGGTCACCCTCGATAGACGTGTCTGACATTTGCATGAAATCTGCACATCGGCATACATGGGTGACGTTTGCATGGAAAAACACTTTGATATGCGCGTGCGACACCGCCACCTCAACACCACCTCACCAACAGCAAAAATAGGCAATAACGCTTTTCAAAAGGCGTTATTGGAAGTTGGTGAGGTGGCGGTGAGGTGGCGGGGCAATTGTATGGATGGCGCCTTTTGAAAAGGCGCCATCCATATAATTGCCCCGCCACCTCACCGACCTCAAAAGTAATAACGTCTTTTCAAAATGCGTTATTGCCTATTTTTGTGAATTCAAAGTACACCACCCTATTTTGCGAAATAAATTGTAAATGTGCCTTACTTTTGGAAAAACACCGACCAAGTTGACTCCACGTGTTGCTTCACGGTTTGTCAACCACGTCACGTACGGTTCTCTAACTCATTTGCTGATGACATGTGGCAGCAGCTACCATTTCAACACATCAAACAGTTGCTTTGCAACGGTAGCCTCTCGCTCGTCCTCGAGATACATTATGCATAGTCGCCCTGTATGTTCGCTCACAACTTGAGCGAACTCTTACCTGTTTTTCGCGTGCCATGTGTCATCCTCTCATCCATCCACAGCGTCATTGGACATTCCGCCAACCAATCTGGTTGCACCTCGTCAGCTATTTCTTGTCAACCTGACCAATCAAGCATGGACACGTGTACAAAACCAATTTTTAACCAAAAACAGCCGCTGGATTCTCATCGATGCACCTGTTACGAGATAAACCCCTAAAATTTGTTTCTCTTACTACTAGAGAGCAATTTTTTGGTTTCTCATATTAGAAACTAGGGTATTCATCCGAGAAGTCGACATTAGAGACGCCACACAAAACTTACTTGATGATTGTAAAGACCATGTCCGGCTAAACCAATCTTCTCCTAGGTCAGAGGGGAAGCAAGTGGGATTCTTGATTTGTGGCATAAAATTGTGAGATTTATGAATTTAATTTAATTTAATTTAATTTCTCCTATTTCATTATTGTTGATTTTAAGGATTATGGTTTAGATCTAGGGTGTGTATATGACCATTACATGCTTTTGGTTGATAATCTACAGTTAATTAGACCATTTGTATGTGTAATTGTACTTTTGGACTAATGAAGTGACGAACACTCACCCGTTTGCCTAAAACCCTTTCGATTCTTGAGTATGCAATAATTAAATCTAGGTTAAAATGAAACCAGATGGGATTCAATTATTTAGGATTAGTATTCCCACATATCCTTATTATTGCGATTAGTGTGTCAAACTCAATTGGCGCATGTCTAGGGTTATGCATTAATTAGGGAAGTAGTTAGTGGCGAACATCCTAGCTATCGACATTAGGGCAATAAGGAATTTATGGCGGGAGTCGATTTTCTATAGCTAATCTAGAAGAACTTGAATTAATAACTTTTTAGAAAGATCGAGGACCATAATATGCCATTGAATCTTGATTCTTGCTTGTGGAACCGTAGACCTAGGTGTTTTCTCTCATTGATATGATATTTTGTGAACTTTTCATTTTTGCTAGTTTATATAATTGTTTCCTTGAACTTTTTAAAAACCCCCCATTTTTAGTTAACTTAGAGTAAAACTCAGGTCCTGTGGATTCGACCCTGTATTTACCACTACTATACCTTTGTGGTTGGTAACTCCATTGCGGGTTATATTGGCACGCACAACACGTGATAAAATCTTTGCGTTGTTACCGGGGACTTACTCTTTTTCTGAGTCTATTTTTCTTTTTTTCTTCCTTTTTTTTAGTTTTATGCTACTACACATCACTCGGTCAAAATCGATTGGTTTACTGTAACCTTTCAATCTTGATGCCGAGAGAACATTATATAGGTGGATTAGAGAGACCCAACTTAGGCAACACCAAGGCCAAAATCCTCCGAACATGGCTGAAAATTGCTAAATAACTATGAGGTATGCCAATCAAGAGCTTCTGGCTCTTTTGGTGTTACAACCCCTCTGCATCAACTATCCGAATAATGCCGAAAATTTTGAGTTAAGGTCCGGGTTTATTTTTCACTTACCATCCGTTTATGGTGGTAAGAATGAAGCCCCCATTACTTTTTTAAAGGAGTTTCAAGCTAACTGCAAGTCAATGAAACCCTCTAATGCGTTGACACGGTTAAGCTTAAATCTTTTTCGTTTTTCCTTAAAGACAAAACCAAGTAATGGCCTTTCTACTATCTGCCTGGCTGCATGAACTCCTAGAATGAGAGAACAACTACATTTTTAAATGAATACTTCTCTGAGGATAGAGTCGTTCAACTCATCAAGGATATGTGCAACATCAAAATAAAGTCAGGTGAGTCATTTAGTGCATATTAGGATCGCTCTAAGTGATTAATTGCTAGCTGCCCACACCATGACCAGTCTGAGAAGGCCATAAGCCTATTTCTTTTATTTTGGCATGTCACCCATAGAATGAAGCATGATTGATAATGCATGTGGGGGTCATATTCGAGATAAAACTCTGGCTCAAATGAAGCAAATGTATGAGAACATCGCACAACAATCACGCCTTTATGGTGATCTTGATGCTACTGCTTACCGAACTCTGATTGCACGGAGTGTCTCAAGTTTTACTGACTAGAAAATTGACCAAGTGACCTCCATGATGAAGTGTTTCCTCTCCTCTGGCAAAGTGCAAGTTAAAGCTTATGGCATTTGTACTACCACAAATCATGCAATTGATGAATTCCCTACTCTCTTTGAGGACAATCAATAGGCCAATGCCATAGGTAATCAGTTCCAGAGACCACGTAGAGTCTCATTTGGGAACATATAATCATGCAACGACAAGGAATAACCTGAACTTCAATTACGAGCCTCAAAATCAGAACTACTAGACCTTCGTCCTAGGAGGCCAATCATTGCCTACACCCTCCAATAATTCATCTTCACTTAAGGATATATTCAAAGCTCTTATGGCATAATAGAGCCAATTTATAAGTGTGATGGTCCAATTCAAGGCTACCACTGAGAAACCCATCAGTGAAACCAAATCGGCGATCCGAACTGTTCAAGTTCAAATGGACCAAATGACACAACAAAGTGGACGTCTCGAGGATAAAGGAAAGTTGCCTTTGCAACTTTACTCGAATCCTAATACAAGTGCTAACACAGTTAAACTCCGAAGTGGTAAAGAGCTAGAAGAACCCAAAAGGAACAATGGGTCATATGATGCCAAAGACCAAGAAAATAAGGAAGAACATGAGTTAGGACTCAGTTTGTCCCTAAACAGAGAGTGACTACTCAAAAGGAAGCACCACCCATATTCATGGTGAAACCTCATTTTCCACAATGACTCATCCTAGATAAGAAAAAAAAGGACGCGAAAGAAATTGTCGAGACCTTTCACCGAGTGGAAATCAATATTCCACTCCTCGATGCTTTGAAGCAAGTCCCTAGCTATGTAAAGTTTCTTAAGGAACTTTGCACTCACAAAGGAAAATTAAAAGGCAACAAAAAAGTCCAAATAACAGAAACCATCACGGCTATCCTACAGAAGAAGTTGCCTTCCAAATGTAAGGAACCCAATATGTTCTCAATGCATTGTGTTATAAGTGATGTAAGCATTCAGAGGGCTATGTACGACCTTGACACTTCCATTAATGTCATGCCATTGTCTATTTATTTGGAGTTTCCTACTACAGACTACAAACTTTCTCCCTACTTAGTTAATGCTCCTATACTTGAGCTGAAGCCATTACCTGAGCAACTAAAGCACATGTTTTTTGGTGAGAATGACAAACTCCCTATGATCATCTCGGCCAAATTTACGCATTTAGAGGAAGAGAGACTCTTGCGAGTTCTCGAGGAGTTTAAATAGGCTATTGGGTGGACCATAACATATATCAATGGTTTGAGCCTTTCCACTTACTTGCATTATATACATATATATGGAATAATGGTAAAAAAACTACAAGAGAAGCCCAGAGGAGCCTCAATCCGCCTATAATGGATGCCATGAAGAAGGAGATATTGAAGCTCCTTGATGCTAGCATGATTTACCCTATCTCTGATAGTCAATGGGTAACTCTTATCTAAGTGGTTCCTAAGAAAATGGAAGTCACGGTAGTCACCAATTTACATGGTAAGTTGGTTCCGACCTGTATTCAAAATTTGTGGCGGGTACGCATTGACTACAAGAAGTTAATTCTTTCACCCAGAAGGATCATTTCCCTCTTCCATTCATTGGTCAAATGTTGGAGATACTAGCCACTCGTTTTCATTACTGTTGTCTTGACGATTATTCCGATTTTCACCTGATACTGGTAGCGCAAGAAGACAAAGAGAAAACGACCTTTACTTATCCATTTAGCATTTTCGCCTATCGACGCATGCCCTTTGAGTTATGCAATGAACCTGCCACATTTCAAAGGTCAATGGTCGGCATTTCATTGAGGTCTTCATGGATCACTTTATTGTTTATGGGGATTCATTCGATAACTATCTCATCAATCTGACAAAGGTACTCAGCATGTGTATTGAGAAAAACCTGGTTCTGAATTATTAAAAGTGCCATTTTATGGTGAACTAAGGTCTTATTTTAGAAAACATTGTCTTAGCTAGAGGCGTAGAGGTAGACTAAGCTCAAATTGATGAAATCATGAAATTTCCATACCTTACGAATGTGCGGAATATTAGATTTTTCCTTAGACACACCGATTTTACCGTCGTTTCATCAAAGACTTTTCAAAAATTGCATGGCCCCTATGTCATCTACTCCAAAAGGATGTATCTTTTAAGTTTAACAAGGCATGTAAGAATGCATTTGATGCACTAAAAGACTTACTTACTTGCACACCAGTGATTCATGCCTCTAATTAGGAACTTTCATTTGAAATCTTGTGTGATGCTAGTAATCATGTAGTGAGTGGAGTTTTAGGACAAAGAGTTGGGAGAGCTTCCCATCTTATTTACTATGCTTCTCATACTCTAGACGTGACTCAAATGAACCACACCACAATTAGAAGGAGTTCCTTGGCGTTATCTTTGCACTTGAGAAGTTTCTGCCTTATCTTTTGGGAACCAAGGTTATTATTTACTTTGATCACACTACCTAAGTACCTGACAAGTAAAAAAAATGTCAAACCAAGGCTCATTAGATGATACTCTTACTACAGGAGTTTGACATTACAATTAAATATAAAAGCGGTGCAGAGAACCTAGTCGCAGACCATCTCAGTAAGATTGAGAATGGTGAGTGTCCTACCCCTCTTAAGGATGATTTCCTAATGAGTACATCTATATTGTTATGGAAGATATCCCTTGGTACACTGATTTAGTGAACTATATCACATCGGGCGAGCTATCTCCTCATCTTTCGAACGCTCAGAAGAATAAAGTAAGCAGCGATGCTAAGTACTATTTATTGGATGACAAATTATGCTCCAACCAGGTTATTAGGCGCTATGTTCCTCAGAGTGTGAGTCACTCCATATTGGCTTTTTGTCATACTTACACCTACGGTGGCCATTTCGGTCCCTATAGGATAGCTAGGAAAGTTCTTAAGAGTGGGTTTTATTGGCCCACTATTTTCCATGTTCATACATGTTTATCAAGACTTGTCCTAACTATCAGAAAACTGGTAACCATGGTCATCGAGACCAAATGCCACTTACCCTGATTCATATTTTTGCGATATTTGACGTATGGGGTATATACTTCATGGGACCATTTCCAGTGTCATTTGGTAATGTTTATATATTCTTGGCAGCGGACTACGTGTCCAAGTGGATGGAAGCTAAGGTTACCCGCACAAACGACTCTAAAGTGGTATGTGAATTCCTTAAATCGAGGACTTTCACAACATTTGGTACACTAAGTGCCCTGATTAATTATAGAGGAACTCATTTATGCAACCGTATGGTTGAAAGTCTTCTAAGGAAGTATAATGTCACTTACAGGACGTCTACAACGTATCATTTCTAAACGAGTGGCCAGGTAGAGGTCTCTAATAGGGAGATCAAATCCATCTTGGAAAAGATGGTGAATCCTACTCGTAAAGATTGGAGTACGTGTCTTAATGATGCAGTTTGGGCTTATCGAATGGCGTTTAAAATGCCAATTAAAATTTCCCCATATTGCCTTGTGTTTGGTAAATCTTGCCACTTGCCAGTCGAGCTCGAGCATAAATCTCTCTTGGGCTGTGAAACAATATAATATGAAGCTTGATGAAGCAGGAAAAGAGAGAAAGCTCAATTTCCAAGAATTGGAGGAAATCAGGAATGACGCGTATGAAAATGCGCAGATTTACATAGAAAAAAAAACGTTCCATGATCGCAATCTCTCTAGGAAATCTTTTCATGTTGGTCAGAATGTGTTTTTATTTCAATCACGTCTTAAGATTTTTGTAGGTAAGTTGAGATCGAGGTGGACAGGATCGTATGTTGTGATTGTAGTGTATGATCATAGTGCAGTGGAAATTTAGAGTTTGGAGACTGGTAATGCTTTTAAAGTGAAGAGCCACAGATTGAAGATCTTCTATGAAGACTTCCCGAGCCATAATGTGGAGGACGTCTTACTTGCAACACCAGTCTACACTGATTGACAGACTCAAACCAAGTCAAGCCAACTACTTTAACCAAAAGCTCTACCAGGAGGCAGCCTAAATTTTGATAAGTATTATTTTATTTATTCATTTTAGTAATTTTTTATCATTATGCATGAAATCGTATCATTTCATTTTTCTTATATCTATCATGTTCTTTCACCTTCTTCTTTGTTTTCTATGTGTGGACCTCATGACTTGTTTTGAGCCTTGGGGACAAGGTTCATAATAAGTTTGGGGATATTTTTATGGATTGTGGATTGTGTTGGATGGATTTTCTTACTAAATGCCGAAGGTACGATCGCTAAATTATTTTGAAATTATACAGTTATCGGATGGTAATGGTGGTGTTATTCTCATTCTCGTATCCTTCCATTCCTCTATTCTTATCATTAATACTTTTATCCTCCATTTCACTAGGATATGATAAATTCTCATGCATGCATTTAGTATAGTTTTTTTTATTATTAGTAATAGACATGTGTTTATCTATGCTTGTTCTTGCATTTAGACATTACATAGTGTCATATGTTGCATATGTTGCATTTAGAGTAACCTGAGACTTTGTTTCATGCCTTTGATAGTGGACGAGTCCTCTACAGTTTTCTTTTTGACTTGAATTTTAGAGAAAATGAGGAGAGACACTCAATCGAGTCTGTAGTTCAACATTTTTATGATTTCATGATTAGGGACTTAGTTGATGGTTGGGCTTTGTGCTAGATACCAAAGGGAGTAGATGGTCAAACTTGTGCAAGAATTAATATTTTAACCTACATTGGGGGATTTGCTTGATCATAGTGGAAATGGAGCAAAGAATCTTGTGGTGAAAAAATGCAGAAAGCGGTCTACAAGAAACATAGCAGGGATTGTATTACTTGAAAGAAAAATTGTGGAAAAAATAGAGAAAATAAGATGAATAAAGGTGGAAGTTATGAAAGTTCCTCAAATAAAAGATTTATAGCTCGAGTGATTTCACTTGATTAATCTATAAACCAAGAAAACTCGTGAGTAGTGATGGCATTTGTCTTGACTAAATCTATGTCTTTAAAGTATGATCTTAATTGTGTTTAGGTTACGAGTCTTGACATATCATAACTCCGAAACTTTCTGAGTTGCATGTTAATTTGGTGGCTATGCAAATTAAAGGGACTCCATGAGTTCCGAATCGGGTATAGGTTTAGTTTAGTTTATGTTGTTATTTACACATTTGCTCGAGACGTGCAAAGTCTTAAGTTTGGGGTTATTTGATAAGTTAGTTTTTATAAGTTTTTAATAGTTTATTTTAATGTGTTTAATGTGAAAAATCTCCAAAATATTTATTTAAATATATTTATTGGGTGTTTTAAGGTGAAACAGAGCGCGCGGTTGAATTCATGGCAAAATATACTCAAAATAAAGTATTTACATGCAGTGATCGGACGCCGGATGATTTGCCTCAAGTTACATGCTGCGCGACGGGTAGAATAAGAAACAATAGACCAAGTAGGCTCCACGTGTTGCTTCACAGATTGCCAACCACATCACGTACAGTTCTCTAACTCCCTTGCTGATGACACTTGGTAGCAACTAACCAATTCAGCACGTCATACAGTTGCTTTGCATCAGTCAGGTGTGGACACATGGTGGTCAACTTTTCTCAAGCACGTCACAACACAGCATCTAGCTTCCAACTTGCAACAGTAGGCTCTCGCTCGTCCTCAAGATGTGTTATACACAGTTGCCTTGTATGTTCACTTACAAATTTAGCGAACTCTCTCCCTTCTTATGCGCACCACTTGCCATCTTCTCATGCGCACCACTTGCCATCTTCTCATGCATCCACAATGTCATTGCACATTCCACAAACAAATCTAGTTGTGCCATATCAGCTGTTTCCAGTCAACCGGACCAATCATGCATGGACACATTTACATAACCTATTTTTGAGCCAAAAACACCCCTTGGATGCGCCTCAGTGCACATGTTATGAGATAAAACCCTATAATTAGTTTCTCTCACCTATAGAGAGCAATTTTTAATGGTTTTACATACTAGGAACTAGGGTATTCATTGGAGGAGTAGACATTGGAGAAGCCACACATTACTTTTCATACTAAGTGATTGTAATGACCATGTCTGGCTAAACCTATATTCGTCTAATTCGGAGGGGAAACAAGTAGGATTCTTGATTCATGGCATAAAATTGTAAGATCTATGATTTTTATTTAATTTAATTTCCTTTCTCCTATTTCATTGTTGTTGATTTTAAGGATTATGATTTAGATCTAGGGTGTGTATATGGCCATTGCATGCTTTTAGGTGGACAATCTGTAATTAATTGGACTATTTGTATTCGTAATTGTACTTTCGGACCAATAAAATGACGAACACTCACCTTTTTGTTGTAAAACCCTTTCGGTTTTAAGCATACAACAATTTAATCTAGGTTAAATTAGAAGCAGATGCGATTCGATTATTTAGAATTAGTATTCCCACATATCCATATTATTGTTGTTAGTGTGTTAAGCCCAATTGGCGGATGTCTAGGTTAATGCATTAATTAGGAAAGAAGTTAGTGGCAGACGTCTTAGCTATCGAGATTAAGGGAATTATGAATTTTTGGTAAACATCAATTTTCTATGGTTAATCTAAGAGAACTTGAATTAATAACTTTTTGGAAAGATTGAGGACCATAATATGTCATTGAATCTTGATTCTTGCTCGCGGAACTATAGATCTAGGTGTTTTCTCTCATTGATATGTTCTTTTGCAAACTTTTCATTTTTGCTAGTTTAGTTAATTGTTTCCTTGGACTTTCTAAAAACCCCCTCTTTTATTTAACTTAGAGTAAGACTCAAGTCCTGTGGATTCGACCCCGTATTTATCACTACTACACCATTTTGGTTGGTAACTCCTTTACGATTTATATTTGGCTTGCATGACACGTAATTATTTCATCAGTCCGTTACCTGACAGAGAAGTCTTAGGTGAATTAAAGTTATGGATCGAGTAAAGGTGACATATTCCGTTAGTTATTATCTAGTAGTAAGTATTTTCAAGAATCTAAATGTGATCTTATATGTTAACTCATATGCATTAAGTATTCGAAGGACTAATAATAATAAGCTTAGAATATGGATACGAGTTGCATGAATCTACCATTGATAACAAAAAAACTAGGTAATTTTGAATTACTATAGCTTACTTATAATAAATATTTAATGAATCTCCTTGAAATAAGTTATTGAACTATGTATATAATTGTGTTTATGGTTCGTATTGATGTTCAATATAATGTAATTGGTGGTGTTCCCTATCCTTGGTTTAGGTTTTCTTAAATTGAGTTAATCTTAAAGTTGTTTAGTTGCTATAATTTAGTTTAATGTGTGTTCTTAATTATTTCTTTCAAACTACTTAGTAGTTATTTAATTAATAAAACCCCTTATTACTCCTAGAAAAATGTTAAATCCTTGTGGAGATGGTCCTACTTACTGCTACTACAAAATAAATGTATAAAGAATAGGTTAGTAATTCATTGTACATACTCAACACGTGTTAAAATGTTAAGATAGATAGACCATATGATCCTAAGATAAATAGAATTTTGGTTAATTTCTTAGGATACTTAGAGTTGCATGGTCCATACACTTTGTCGTTCAAATTCTACAACATCATTATGACCATATGATCCTAAGATAAATAGAAGTGGTAATTGTAATCTTAGACAACAACACTAACAACAAACTCCGCAAGCACCAATAATGGCAGCTTTCGGAGGAGAACTAACAATTAGGAAAGCTAATCAAAATGTTACGGCTTACAAGCCAATATACGCCACCTTTTTGAATAATTCCTTGATTTTGAACTTAAATCTAGATTCATCATTGCTTTAACAACTTCTATGACAAACAAATTGAAGATCGCTGAAACTTATAAGAGAATACCATCATAAAGTCAATGGGATGAAGCCTAAAGACATAGCTCTAGAAAAAGTTAAGTTGAAAGCTTTTCCTTTTGCATTAGAGGATCAAGCCTAAAACTGATTATTCTATCTTCCCTAAGATTCAATAACTAATTGGAATCAAATGTTAAACACTTTCTTATATCAATATATGCTAGCACGTAATATTCGTTCCTATAGGAAATAAATTAGCGTTGCTAAGATGAAAGATGATGAAAAAGTTAATGACTTATGTGAAAGATTTTAAAAATTAATTGCATCATGTCCACAAGACAATTACTCTAAACAAGCGTTGCTAGAGTATTTCTATAATGGACTCACTAACTTTAAGCAAAGACATTTAAACACTGTGAATGGAGGATCCTTGTTTGATTCAGCCCCTACTCAAGCGAAAGAAGTAGTTAATAAGATCGTTAAACAATATCGTGAAAATGAGAATCTACAAAAATGAAAACTTATGAAATCAATGATAGGAAAATAAATCCATTGGAATATAATGTTTACCAAGTTAGGTCAAGCAACTATTAAAGGACAAAGAAAATAAACTTAAACCATATGGATTTTTTAATAAAGTTACACATCAAACTAATATTTTTCCTACCTTACATGAGGATAATAGTGAAGCAGTAAATATAGTTTTGAATTAAATTTCGGGACCCCTAAGAAATCGATAAAATAATACAAATAATAATAATTACTATACTGGGAGACCTAATCTGAATCTTAATTATGACCATCAAAATCAAAACTATTTAACTTAAAGGCCACATGTAATAGCACCAACCACACAATTTAAACAACCTCAATAAATCGCTCAACCTATACAACCTAATTTATAGCAAACTCTACCAAACTTTATGACTCAAAGTCATCAACACTTCATACAAGTTTTGCAGGATCCGATCAAGACTAAATCTTTCATTAATAAATTGAAAAATCAAATAAGTAAGATGAGTTTAAAAATTTATAAACTGAGAAGGCAAAGTAAATTACATGCGCAAGCTAGTCCAAATAATGAAACACATGTGAATGCAATATTTCATGAACAAGAATATGTAAGGATTAGACGCAAAGGTAAGAAGAGGAAAAATACTAAAACTCTTAAGGAAATAGAAGAATAGAGTTATGCTAATGTTCTTCATACTAGAGAATGGATGGCCGAACAACTTAGGTTTACACCCTTTCCTAATCGACTATATTCAATTTTTTTGGGAAAAATAGGAGCTTAGGAATATTAATTGAGAATTTCGAAAGATATTAATTCTAAATTTACTGCTAATGAGAATAATTCTAATGACTTATTATCGATGGTACACCCAACTTCTTCAGTTCAACTACGATTAGTGCAAGCTATTAATAAATATGATAATAATGATATTTTAGAAGTGTTCTGGAAGGTATAAATCAATAAATCATTAGTGGAGTGAATTGTGCATCTAAGTATAATGAATTTTTGAAATAGTTTGCTGAAGAAATGATAAATTTTTAGAAGAATCAAAGGGCAATTTTGGTGAAAATGTGTTTGCGCTAATGGAAAAGAAACTACTAATGAAATGTTCTGATCCATGAATGTATGGAATTACTTGCACAATAGCCATTATTTTTATTAATCTTGCAATGTGTCATTTAGGGTTTCTTAATAATATTATGTAACTTTTACTATATGAATGCTTGTGACTAGAACCATTGATAAATACATCTAGCAATCTTACATTAACCGGTAGACCTTTTTTAAAGATTGTTATAACTAATTTTGATATCTTTGAAGGAACTATGTCTGTGGAGTTTGAAGCAAATATTGTCACTTTTTATTTAATGATGTGGATAATTATGGTGATGATTCTTAATTAGATGGTTTTAACTCTGCATTAAAATCAACTTCTTCAAAATATGATAATACTAATAAAGAAATTGTAAAGTTTATGAAGTTAATCAGGTGAATATACAAATCAACAAATAAAAATTAAACAAATGAACTAGAGGATCATTCACTATTAGAGAATTAAGCAAATAGGAAACGAGAAGCAAAATAGTACATCGCCATAAAAACCTATACATAAAAATAAAAAGATGAAGTTCAAAGTTCAAATTCCTATGCTAATACCTATGAAACTTAATGATCCAAATGATATAGCTTTGAACATTAAGGTGAAATTGGTATGATATTACTAAGCTTAATGCGACACAGAAGGAAAAATGAATCTTATGCCATTACATTTATTTCTCCACACTCAGTTTGAGGTTAATGAAGTAACTCTTCTAAAGTAACATTCGCCAATGACACTTCTGTTAAACCTATTGGTTTAGTTATGAATGTGCCTATGGAGGTGGAACTATTCACCTTACTCACTGATTTCCTATTCATGCCACATTTTGTTGTGGAAGACCTTCCATTGTTGTTGGGTCAACCTTTCGTAGCTATTACTCAATCTATATTGGATGTCTAGAATAGCAATATTACTCTGAGGGTGAATGGAGAATCAATTACCTTTTAGAATGGTCAAAAAGTGAAAAATCTAAAATATGCTATAAACGCGATTACTGTAGAAGAATCTTAGGAGCAAGTCTTGGATAACTCTGATGATCCTAATTCAATGCAATGGAAAAATTAGTGGGTCTCGAAAAATAAGCTATTAAGACCAATAACTTTAGAAAAAGAGAACCAATTGCTGAAAATGATAAATCTTTGACTCTAAACTGATCAAAACTAAAAAGGAAGATCTAAAAGATGTAATTATTTCTTTTATTATGGGTGATCGAAGATTCATAAAAGTTATACGTAATACATGAGCCTCAAATAATGTATGAGCATTCTGTCACGCTAATTTTAATTACAACAAAGATCAAATCACCATAACTCGTTTAGCAGGCTAATCTAAAGCAAACATTGCCGGTATGGTTATAAATGAGAAAGTCAGTCAAAGATTTACTTTTCTGATAGATTTCTTAGTCTTAGATGGTGATATAAGAGAAGACTTAAATATAATACTTAGGAGACCTTTCATAGGCATTTCAAATGCTTTACTGTATGTAGCTAAGAGAATGGTTACATTTCGAGTAGATAATGAAGAAGTAATTTTTATATAAGGTGAAGAAGTTCTATATAAAGGGAGTTTGATAATAATTTATGATATGACGATGGAACTTATTGAGATAGACTCAAACTAAATTCTAAATTGGTCTAGTTAGGTCAACGACAGTAGACAAACACGCTCTATGGGAAGCGACTTATAATATATCTTTAAATTATTTATGTTTTAGTATTAGAAATTAGGATTTAGTTTATCAATTTATATTTATATTTTATTTCTTTTTTTTGACTCTTTTTGTGACTAATTTCGGACTTTTAAAGTTCCTGAGTACCTTCGAGAGAGGGGGATGATGAGTAGGCACATATATTTAATTTATTGCAATTTAATGTAATTATATACTTAATTTAGTTATTTTCTTACACATATCTTGATGGGAAACTCAAATTCCTTATACTATGATAATGAATATATATAAATTCTACCTCATTTTTAATCAAATTAAACTACAAAATGAAAAAAAAAACTTGAGATATTCCAATTAAAAGGTTAAGGACGTCCCAGCATCCTTCAAATGACCTTATAAAGCTACCAAAATCGCTGAGAATAGACATAAAAAACTTATGAAAAAATTCATTGAGATGTACTAGTGATTTTTACATATAATTGAAATTGGTACCTAAAACATCAAAAAATATATAACAAAATATTGGCGATGTGTATTAATTGAGAATTGTTGATCAACTAAAACTTATTTTTATTATAGTTTAGCAATTCACCAAGTGATTTCACAACGATGTAGTAAATAATCAAATCATTGGCCTTGATTTCGTCTTCCTAAAGCCAAAACCTAAAAAACGCAACCTTGAGTTAAAATCATTCACAAGTTGTTGCACCCCTTCAACCAAAAATTAAAATTTAGCCTAGATTTAACCCTTCGATGCTTGATTTTAGTATATATAAAAACTTCCCACCTTAACCTCATCACCTAGATAACAAGAAGATAGAGTTTGAGTGTTTTTAGAGCTACCTAGGGCATGAGAGGAGATTCAAATTTGAAGCTTGAAAATTTTTAAAGGTTTTAGAAGAATTCATTACTTGGGAGATTCACTCTTAAGAATATAATCACTTGTTGCCCTTGCAAACTTATATGTTTTGATTTCAAAAACTAGGGTTTTATTGAAAATTCTTGAAGTTTTGGAGAAAATTAGAGAATTATACTATTTATTGATTGGGATTAATTTGTTCATTACCGTTAAATGATTTTATCCATCCCAATAGAATGAGTTGACTTATAAGGATTCTTGAACTATTTTTGATGTTTTATCATAAATCTTTCTGTTTAAAATTTGTTTTTGATTGAAAATTCAATTTAGGAATAGAAACTGGTTTAATGATTATTAAAAATGAGTTTGATAGTTCTGTTGGAAGACATTAATAAGTTTTTATTCATTTTTTATGCTATGTTAGTTATATAAAATTGAGTTTTGAAAAAGAAATTTCAATTTTTGAATTTGTCGAGGCTAAAATTCTCGTGTGAAAATTTTTTAATTTCAAGATTTACTTGGTTTACATTGAAATCTTTTAAGAAAAAGTTATGGTGATTTATCATTTTAGAATTCTTCAGAGTAAATTTTCAACCATTTATTTTATATGAATCACAACTTTTTTTTTATTTTTTCGAGATTTGTGAGTTTTTTAGATAAAATTTATAATGGTTGGAGGTGGAAGAGAAAGTGGGAGAGTTTCAAGAGAGGATAAGGTAAGAACATATTAGTAGAATAACCCAAGTTAAAATTTTAAGTCCCACCTATTTACTTAGCACCTACAGGAGTTTCTATTAATACTCCTTGAACTAGAAGCTGTAGGGAACCTGCCTCACCTACCCTAAGTGTGAAAATTGAAGAGATAAAGGGTAGTAAGGAAAGTGTGGAGACAATTGATGAGATTCACTTTAATCCAAGCAATTTAACAAATGATAAGGTTTTGAAGAGGTTTACTGATGTTTTTCAAAAGAAACATTGGAAAATAATTTTGGAGCAAAGTTTTAATGCGAAAAACAAAGCTAAGTATGGACCTAGAGTACTGTGAAATCCCAGATCTCAATAAACATGTAGTAGAAGTTAATTATGAGATTAGTAAGTCTTAATTACGACACATTTTACTGATTAAGACTCGAATCGGTGAAAAAGAAAAATTAATGGGTTAATGTTATCTTTTGTTGGTGAAGGATTAGTGTGTGTATTATATGGTATTGCATCGTGATATTGGACAGTGTTGAGATATATCCTCAATTTTTGTCATTACCAGGATTGCAAGTGCGTATTTGGAAGACACAAGTGAAAATAAAAATTATTAGTTGCTCCAAAACTAGTTAAGCAGGTGTTAATGTCAGGTGAGGCTTTGGAATATATTTGTCTACAAGCCATGTTTGGTTGAAACGTAAAATAAGAACGAAGTTTCTACGAGACTTTGCCTTGAGTTAAGTGTCAGTTAGCGATGGCCGAGGTTCAGAATGCTGTTGGGTTTTTCGATTCATACGTAGTGAAAAACTCAACACTATTTTAAAACCCCAAACAGGATAAGAAAAAGCTCCATTAAACAAGATGTGAACCATACCTTAATCTGTGATTTCCTTCTTTAATTGTTTGATCTCCAAGATGTTCAAGCGCACATCCTCTATCAGAAATCCATACACGAACAATGACCACAATTTGGTTTGTTAGCCTCAAGAGGGATTGAAAATGTATTTTCTTTCTCTCTCCATAATCTAGAAAACTCAAAAATAGTAAAAATGAAAATCGTATTTCGTTTCAGGGTTTCAACCTTTATTAAAATGTATAGATAATCTCACATAAAAAATCTATTTGTAATACAACTATTGTATTTAGGTAATTCAGACAAATTACACGTACGCCCCTATTTATAATTTACCATATAACAATTGGTAACAACTTTTATGTCATGAATTTTATCATATAAAATTCATTACTCTGGACATATTGAAATTGCCCAAAGCCATTCTTTGTGTGCGACTCAATAGGTTCATGCAACGTTGGCAATGAACAAAAACTATTTTGGTACACAAGTCATAACCGGTCTCTAGCAAGGCATTATGACTGCTTAAGTAGTATGAATATCAAAATCGATACAATCTAATGAATAACATATATCATATCCTTCTGTCGTGAGTTATCCTTTGATTAAAAATAAGGCATGGAAAATCACCGTTAATGTTAAATTGTACTAGTCTCGACCTTTAGAAAGATTGAAAACATCTAAATAACATAGATCATATCAATTCACTTGGACTTGGGCATTTAATATTCTAACATATCGAAGGATCCACTAATATCTCTCTATACGAGATGGACAAATTCTACCTTGACTACACATCTTCACATGTTATTCACATGGTAAACAATCACAATCTTTATAATCGTCCAATTAAAGACAACGTTAGATTTTGTCAAATTACCATGGTCCTAATATTGAAGTTTATGGTAATCTCAAGTCGAATGACTAAATGATATACGTACCATGAGTAACACCTATGACTTAATCTATATAGTTTTCTCGTAACGAGTTGGTCTAACACCTTCTTCCCTAAAAAGTAGTCATGATCTTGATTCGTGTCCATATACGCATGTCATCACATGACCATCAATTAAGATTCATACTAGTCTTAACTCATTACAGTTGTCAAGATAAGGACTGGCTAGTGACATTTAGGATATTTCAACAATTAATTATGAATCTTAATACAAGGTAAACATGCAATCACTTATAATAAAACAATAAATAAAAATCTCTATTTTATTAATTACATTTATAAGATAAAAAATCTTTGAAGATGGACCTAGGACACATGCCCCAGTAAAACGTGTCCAAATTAGTGCAAGTTTGGTTAAGTATAATAATAGAATTTGTTTGTAAGAGTTAGGTATGTTGTACATAAAGTTATGATTTTTGGGGTTTTAGTGTGAACAAAACTAGCATCATGGACATTTTATGGAGTTAGATTGTTTAGTTGAGTTTGGCTCAATTTAGAGAAAAATGGGCCGAAAAGGAGCATCGCAAGTCAAAACAAGTCCAAATAGGGATTTTAGTAATTAATAAATGAAAAGAAATTAAACTATCCAAGTAGGCAGCTGAGGGTTTTACACATAAAGTTAAAAAAGAAAAAAAATCAAAAAATTCATTTCATTCAAGATAGAACGAAAAGAATTTTCTCAATTCGTTCTCCTTCTATCGGATCTCTATACATCCAGTTTTAACTTTGTTTTTTCCGTAAAATAGTAGAACTCACGAGGCAGTCACTTAAAACCAAGTTTCTGTAGTGAAGACGAGGAGCTCATCCTAAATTTTTATAAGTAATTATATCTTCACATTTCCCTAAACTCATATTGAATTGTCGCAATTTTTCTATTTCTCTCACGAGGTTTTGAGGGGAACTTGTATAAATTGTTGTGAATTGATGTTTTAGGTTGATTTGCATCAATTTGGAATAAATCACATCGATGTAGGTTTGGGTTTTAGTTAGTTGAGTTAATGCGATTCACTTAAGAACTATTTTAAAGATGTTTTATAATTGAAAATGATTTTCTTTCGGATTTAAGATGAATTAATTACTAGTTTTGGTCTAAATTGACTCCACGAGTTGTGAAAATATTTCGAATTTAGTATGAAGTGGCTTCATAATGTTTAATGTCGAGTTTTGAGCATTTAAATGCAAAAAATACTTATTTGGAAATTTTTTATGATAAGTCAATAATTAGACATGTTTTGGAGCACATTTAAAGGTTATTTTAAATGTAAAAGACAATATTACAAGGGGGTTTCTCTTATTTTTGTTATTTCAGATAATAATTGGAATATTTGAAGATATGAACGAAAAAAGGAAGAAAATGTAGGATTTGACCAAGTGGAAAAAGTATGCAAAGAATCATCAACAAATGAAGGAATAACTGAAGTTCCCAGCAGGTGATTGTTGACTGATTCCTCATATATACTAGAAATTGCTACTCATATTGGTGGAACACTGAGACTATTTTTTCAAGGATTTTCCTAGTGATTCAACTTAAACCTAAATCGTTAAAAAATAACTGGAATCGATTTTATGAATATTAGATAACCATAAGAGATTTTGATTTTGATTTCATATCTACTACCTAGAATACTATAATATGAATCCTAGGATACAAAATCAATTGCCCTTGATTGCTCTTGGAACCATATTTACTGGTTTTATTTAATTTTAGTTTAGATTTATTGTTCATTGCCTTTGATTACTTTTGACGATTGAAGTATTCAATTAGAAGGTGTTTTTATTCATGTCTTCTATTTACATTATTGCAATGTTGTTGATGATTATGAATGAATACTTTATTACTCTAAACAAAGTTGGAACATGAAATTGATTTGTTTTGCAATGTAGTTATGATGAAATGATTGTATGTTTAATGCTTTAAACTAATCATATTCTTTGATTCACTGATTTAATATGTTATTATCTACTTATTTTAATCATGAATTTTGTATTGCATGCACAGTCTAAAATGTGTATTGTGATATTTGTATTCATTATCTAATTTAAAGTAGTAACCGGGATTGTTTGAAAGTTGTTATCATTTAGATGTCCTAGGTGCATTTAAGATCTAAGTATGATGTTCAAGTGGCTTTGTGAAGATGCTAGATTTAATAATTCAAAGTTTTCATAAAGTGTAATATAATTTTATTGCGTCAAGTTAATGTCTTTTTGTATTCAAAGGTGTTAGCTTAATAAAATTAGAACGTGGCTTTTCCACCAGTATAAGGAGAAC
This sequence comes from Stephania yunnanensis, assembly GCA_039657365.1. Taxonomy (NCBI): domain Eukaryota; kingdom Viridiplantae; phylum Streptophyta; class Magnoliopsida; order Ranunculales; family Menispermaceae; genus Stephania; species Stephania yunnanensis. The sequence continues at coordinate 28,354,738 of CM077580.1, forward strand.
AACTGGCAGGCTAAAAGCTATTAACTTACTTATGATTAGATTTTACGATCTATAATACTTTATAAAGTATGTTCATGACTATATAATTTGAGTAACATGTTTGGATGCAAAGCGGATTAATGTTTCATTGTTTAAGATGTTTGTCTAGATATTTATTTTATTTGATTTCCATTGAATTGAATTGCTTTGAATTTATTGGCTTTGAATTATGTTAATTAAGTTAATTAGTAATTGGTGACAAAACAAAAATAAGAAAAACGTTTTTGACTAAAGAAAGTTACGCAATCCTTGTGGAGACGATCCCATTTGCCACTACTACGAGATTTAATAGTATAATAAAGGTTAGAATATAATAGTATAGTAATGGCGAGAATTTTATTATACACTCTCAACATGTGTCAATTTTTGCCGTAGTTGCCAGGGATTGAGTTTAATTTTATTTGATTTTATCTATCTGGACCCCTGTCTCTAGTTTTTTTTACAAGATTACCTCATGACCTCCTACTCTAACTATCATGAATAATATGAAGACTCACACTACGAAAGTGTGAAACAGGTAGGTAAATCTAATGTTGAACAAAATTTTTCTAATTGGTGTTTTATTGTGCAATAGGTTAAACCTTTTAGTTTTTAGGGATATTATTCTCGTCTTATTGGTGTTTTTCCAAACTATCCGAATGTTTACTATTACTATAAAATGAGCTGAAATTGCCTATGTAGACTTCACATCAGTGTGAGACTCTAAAAGTAAGGCTTTATGCTCGACTATTAGAGATACAGATACAAGGAGAGATTGATGAATCTTTTGATGATGAGACCTCGAGTGAAGCTTCATATTAAGAGATGGTTGGGCCACCACTACTCGATGAGGACCTAAGTGAAGAAAAAAGGTACCGAACGAGGAACTTGAATCAAGATTACATGTCAGATCTCCATGATTGCACAACTAATAAAAAAGAAGCCAGAAAGGAATTTGATGTATAATACATTCCAAAAAGGTCGGATGAACCATATGAAGAGAGCGAGGAAGATCAAACTCTATCGTTGATGAATCCACTTCCTGTTTCACGCATACTTATGGAATTAAAACGGGATGGAACAGAAGGGGCACTTGAAAATTTTATGTTGTGTTGACAACTATGTGTTAGACAATCAAGACTATACATATACTTATATGTTAGAATTCCAAGATGCTAAAGGAGGGCATGCATATTTCATTGTCTAAGGCTACGGTGAATTCATTTGTTCATGACTACTCCAAATTAGTGGGTGTTACGTGATCTTTCAGGCTAAGTCTAGCCGATACTTAAAATAAAGGTGCTTATTGGGAGGCAACCCAACTTTATTTTATTTATTTCATGCATTTATTTATAATTTAGTTATGAACGATTTATTTTACTTTAGTTTACTTTATTTTAGTTATTCATCAATCTTAGCTAATCTCGAACTCCATTTATTTGTTTTTACACGTTAAGGAAGTCTTGATATGAAGGAAGGGGAGAAAATTTTATGTTTTGTTATAGGTTATCTTTCAATTAAATTTAAATTAGCATGAGATGAGTTATTATTTTTTTATGAAGTTGATTACTTTCTAGGATTTATTTGTTTTAAGATTTGGTTGGAAATAAAGAAAAACAATCTAACTTGAATTGTCACATTAATGGCAGGTCTTTAAGTAGAATCCTAAATACTAGATTATATTTTCATCATTGGTTGATTTTATTCTCAGTTGAAAAATGTTGGGCTCCCAAAACTTGGTTAAATTTTTAAAGTCAATTCCTTGATTTATCAGTTCATACTCTTTTTGTGTTATTGTTTCAAAGTTTTTAAAGCGAAATTTCAAAAAAATATTTTATTCTCTCATTCTTTGACTTTAGTAGAGATTTAGTATTAGTATAGTATGTTTTTATTCTCTTACTTTTTGAATCTTGTATCAAAAATATTTTTCAAAATTTAAACTCCAAAGTATTTTTAAATAAAGGGAAGTGATGGAGTTGATTTTTATTCTATGGGCTTTAGCAAGTTTACATTATTTACTTACTTGTTTATTTATTTATTTATTTATTTAAAATTTTAGTTAGTTACATATCCTAATCAAATTTTGCATTTTTAGTCAATTCTACATCTATATTAGTTTTTATGAATGGTATATATGCTAATTATGGAATAAATTAGAAAAACAATAAATTAAGCCGAGAGATTCCTAAGCGAATCAAAATAACACTAGGAGTCGCCAACCAAATCAGTAATAGAAACCAATAATTTAAGTGAAAATCTGAGGCTGGCGATTCGTACTCTCAACATAAATTGCTAGTCATATGCTGCACCTCATTCCCATTGGTTTCCCTAGAAATTTTCCAGCAACTCCTCTTTACACACAAATCACCGGGCACAAAATAAAGTTTTTAATATATAAACCCAAATCGATGTACACAATTCGATTTACATTACATACCTTTGCGCCCATTCGACTAGGAAATCAAATTAGTAGTATCTAATTCAACTCTCATAAGCCTTAATAGTTTTTTTATGTAATTCACAACTTGACTAGGATTACTATATGGTTTAAAAGGCTTGATTGTTTTTTATAAATTTCTAATTTTTGAATGAATTTCATATTATTCATGGTTTTTAAAATTCTATGGCTTATGAAAGATTACTATAAAGTCTATTGAATGGGTGGTGATTAAAGTTGATCACTTAATTTTTGCATTATTTGGCGATATACTTAAATTTTTACATGTACTTTGATTTTAAACCGAATTTGGATAATATAGGTTATGTTTGACTAAGTAATGTTAAGATAATGAGTTTGGGGGTGTGTTTTTTTTTATAAAAGACTTAAATTTATTGCAATAATGGTTACTATTATTAGACGATGATGCTTAGTAACTTATCATTGTCATGATTTTTTGCTTATGAAAACTTATTCATATGATAATGTTTTCATTAATTATTATTATTTCATATAGTTCGTTTATGCTTCATGACATTTATTTGTTTAGTTGAAAAATGCGACTTAATTTTGAAACCTTGAGGACAAGGTTTGGAATGAGTTTCGGGGTATTTAGGTGAATTGAAGTATAAAGAAGCAGAGTATGGAATACTTAAGAGGTAGAATCTATTTATTTATTCAAAGTTGACCGGAATATTCAAAATTTTGAAGATTCAAGTGATATATCTTCATTTTACTATATTTAGATAGGAATATGAATTGAATATAAATTGGATTTAAATAGAAATGATATTTTTATCACCCATGAAAATGGAAAATTTATGATGGTAAGGAATTGTTATACCATATTTGAATTATCCTAGATTGTGTATACACTAGAAACGTTTATAGGGGATTGATTGATTTGGAATAAACATTATAATGGGTAGTAGATCGAAACTATAGTGCATGATAAACAAGAAAAATTCTAAATATCTTGTTATACAAAGATTATTAGTCAAGTATTTTATATATTTATATATATTAAAAAGGTTTTATATCATAATTTAAATGAAAAATAAGAAATTAGCCAATAAACTTTACTTAGTCTGAAAGAATACTTCTTTGACTATAATAAAAATGAGAATAGCTAACAAGAGTTTTCAAATAAAAAAAATAGAGAGACCCATAAATTCTGAAGGAAATGGAGCAGGGAATCTAGTGGTAGAAAAAATTTGAGAAAGAATTCTTATAAAAATAGTTCGGTATTTAAAGGAAAAGGAGTAGGGAACTGTAGGAATATATATTAATATATATATATATATATATATATAGAGGAAGAAAAGAATAAAATGAAATATAGAAAAAATGGAAGGATGTTTATTAAAAACTCTTCAAAAAAAAAAGATTTAGATTGAATACTTGTAGCTAAGAGAAGTATATATTTTTATTCCAATATTTCAATAGATAAAAATGAAATGATGATTATTGGTGATTAAAAATTTCTATCGACTTTGATTTTGGTGATATATTTAATATTGTTCGAAAATAAGATTTATTTGGTGATTTTTGTATCTTAAGATTTTATATTAGTTATAGTAAACTTGATGCTCGTCAGTGGAGATTAAAAAAACCTATGTAGTGCATTGGCTCAGATGATTGATTTAGTTTTGAATTCTAAGGTGTATTGCATAATAGAGGTTGAGTTGTCAAATAAAAGGAGTTGTTCTTTAATTATATCTATTCTATCATGATTCTTACTTTTTTTAGGGTAATATGTTTATGTTTAAAGATTACTTCTGTTTAAAGAAAAGAGTAAATAATTATGAAATTAAAAAGAGGGAAGAAAAAAGAATATGATTGGGAGTATTCCTTTGCTCAGGATAGCAAAATGCTAAGTTTAGGGGTATTTGATAAGTAATTAATTAGACATGTTTTATATATAAAAGACTATATAACATGGGGTTTTCTCTTGTTTTTGTTATTTCATATAATAATTCGAATATTTAAAAAAGTGAACGAAAACTAGAAAAAAATGAAGGATTTAACCAAGTGGAAAGAGTATGCAAAGAATAATAAACAAATGAAGGAAGAACTGGATTTGACAGCCTACGATTCCTGATTGATTCCTCATATATACTAGAAATCGCTAATCAAATTTGTGGAATACCGATGGATTTTCCCAGCAATTCAATTTAAACTCGAATCGCTGAGGAATCATTTGACGTGATTTCATGAATATTAGATAACCAGAAAAGATTTTGGATTGATTCTATATGTACTACCTAGAATACTATATATATGAACATTAAGCTATGAAATCAATTTCCCTTGATTGATGTTAGAGCCATGTTTACTAGTTTTATTTAGTTTTAGTTTGGACTTAGTGTTCATTGCTTTTGAAGATTCAAGTATTCAGTTAATAGATATTTTTATTCATGACTTGTATTTACATTATTGCAATATTATTTACGATTATGAAATACTAGTTCATTAATCTAAACAAAGTCTAAACATGAACTTGATCGGTTTTGCAATGTACTTATGTTGAGATGATTATATGATTAATGCTTTAAACTAATCGTATTCTTTAATTCACTATTTAGTATATAGTTATTTGTTGATTGCAATCATGAATCTTGGTATTGTATGCAGAGTTGCAAACTTTTATCATGATGTTTTGATTCTATATCTATTTTAAAGTTGTAACTAGGATTTTTTTAATAGGTCTATTACAGTTTAATTGTTTTAGGTGAATTTGAGATCTAAGTAAAACATTAAAGTGACATTCTGAAGGTATTATATTTAATAGTTCAAAGTTATCATAAAGTGTAATGTGGTTTTATTGCATATAGTTAATGTCGTTGTCTATTTAAAGGGGTTAGCTTAATAAATTAAAATGTGGCTTTTTCAGCTATATATCGAGAACAAATGGTTGCCTAAAGTTTGTTTAGTTATGATTAGAATTTAATGATCTGTCATGCTTTATAAAATATGTTCATGGCTATATGATTTGAGTAACATGTTTGGATGCAAAATGGATTGGTGTTTCATTATTTAGAATGTTATTTAGATGGTTATTTTATATTGTTTTTCATTGACTTAAATTGCTTTGAATTTAGTGACTTTTGATTTGTGTTAATTAAGTTAATTATTATTTAGTAATTAGTGTCAAAACATAAATAATAAAAACCTTTTTGATAAAAGAATGTCACAAAATCTTTGTGGAGACGATCCCACTTCCCACTTACCACTATTACAAAATTTAATAGTATAATATAGGTGAGAAATATATTATACACATTCAAAACATGTCATTTTGTTAGTTCAAAATTAATAAAGTTTGCCTAATCAATAGGCTATATCAGAAAATCCATAACTTCTCTGTTTGTGATCCAATTTGACTGTTCTTGAAGTTTATGGATAATACGAAATGAGTTCTACAAGTTCCTTTTCAGTCAATATGAAGAATATTAAGCTTTTCAAGGTTAAAAAACTACTCTAAGTTAGGTAGTTTAAAGCTAAATGAAATTATTATAAGTTATTATTTTTTAAAATAGTTCTCGAGCGTACTTTGGCCACTATTTTCGTGGGGTTTCATTATTCGATTTCACTCGAACCTTGACCCTGTTATCTTATTTATGTAGGGAAGCCATAGTAGTCACTTTCAAGGTGATACGTGGCTTTGGGAACCTCAAAACGTTAGCCTAAAGCTGGTTTGTTGCAAGTAAATCCTTTAGTGACCTTAACTAATTATTGAGTTATCTGTGAACTCGCACTTGTAATTTAGTATGCATTGCGTTTCGCATTTTGATTGGTCATGCATTCATGTCATATGGATAGAGTTGTCATGTTTGGAATTAGGGAGGCATCCTGTAAGATTGAAAAAAGTCATGTTTGAGTAAGACTAGTCGAGACTAGGTATCCTATATAGTTGAAATAGGTCTTGCTCGAATAAAAATTTAAGTGGGCAATATCGATTTTAAGGAGCATGCATTTGAAATCATAGTACAGTTTTTTATTCACTTTTGGATTGCGAAGTATATTTGTGAACTTCGACCTGGAATTGAGGGATTCACATTGCTATTTTTATTTGTTGATTATTTGGAAATTTAGTTTCATGTTTCTATCTATATATACTAGCATTTTTTTGAGTACATGTCAATGTAGGATTTTACTCGTCTGACATTCTCAAGTTGTTTTTGATGACTCAAGTATGCATTGCAGAAGTAAGGAAAAAACAAGCATAAAAATATGTTGGTAATTTTCTTTAACTTCTTTTGTTATTGTACATAATTTTTGTTAAGTATTATGTTTAGGTATTCTTGGGTCGAGAGTATATCATGGATTGGTTATGAAACTATTATTAAAAGTTTATGAGATAGTTAAAGAAAATTCTGAGACAGTTTATAATTCACTTTAATGTAAATGTGTGGAGCTTATATGACATCAAATAAGTTTTAAGGTTAAAACTGCAGACTTTATGTGAATTTTATATTTTAATTCATTTTGATATCATATTATGAACTTTTGTAGAGATGTGAGTCTTTATAGGCCTTCTCTCAAAGCTATTTTATCACGTTTATAGTACCATCAACCACTTTTACGAGAGACTTTGTCAAAATCTTTGTAAAATATGAAAATTCTACGAGAATGTTTTCCGAAATTACTTCATATTTGGAGATTGATACTTTGAATATGGCGTAAGTATTTTCACTTATCTCAAGAATTTTAGATAATTGAGATCGTTATTAGATCTACTCATGAGATTAGGTTAATTTGATCATATGAGGAACTTAATGAAATGAGTCTTGACATACACTTGGTATCATTAGATAAAGGAATTTGGGACTTTTGAGTAGGGATTATATTTATTTGGATGTTGAAAGTGTTAAACCCGATAAGGGTTATGAAATGTTGGTAAGAGAATTTTATGACAATGATCATAATAATGGGAATAATATAAATAAGTCCATAGTTCAAGGAAGGATCACTAATTACTCACTAACATGAATAAACTGATATTTTGATTTGCCGAAATTTCATAGAAGGGAGAATGATATTACCCACAATTAGTTTATGGAAACAAGATCTATTTCCATCATGAAATAACTAGAAAAGAATTGGAAACAATTCCAAGGAAAGAATTTATTAATAATGCTGATGGCTATCCTAAACACATAACCTATAAAACTTTTAAAATGACAACCAAGGCATGGTGCTTTATAGTGGAAGCTTGCCTTCAACTGTGCAATTGCCATTATGAAGTATTGAACTACAAGGTGGCATGCCTCTATCATATTGTGAAGAAGTTTGGGTGTATCAACATTGGAGTTTTAACTCATTAAGAGATTAAACATGCCATGACCATAAATAAGAATTATGGAATCCTTTTCTTCTTAATAATCGTAGAGTTTTAAAAACAAATACATGACTTTCATGGATGATTCAATTACGACCATGAAGAAAATGCATGGACACACAAATTCAAAAGATAAAAGAGAACAAGAAAAATTAAGAAGTTAAGCTGAAGAAGAAAATAGATGAGTAACATAAGAAATGCAAGCCACATAGTATGCTAAGACTTAAAGACATATTTCAGTAAGATCGACTAGTCCTTATCCCAAAGTCGTAATGGAAGAGATGGAGAAGTCCATGATGAACTCATTATTCCTAAATCAAATGAGAGCTTTAAGGGATCGGGATATGATTTTTCCAAACCATGGAGAATTTGCATAAAATCTATATGGCTTTGAAAAACAATTGATCATAAGACTTGGCTGACAAGGAGTAGAAATTCAAGTGCCACCTATCCAATTGAGTCTATAAATGGAGGGTATGGTTGATTATCGGCTTTACAACCTTAAAATAAGTTTCAGGTTTAACTAAGATGAACATGATGATGGTGATCAAGAAGATTACGTAACTTTTCCATGCCATTTTTTATATTTCTTACCTTTCTTTCTTATTATCTATCTGAGAGAATCTTGTACGAGGATAAATTTTTTGTAACTAATCGGATATTATTTTTTTTATCTTTGGAAACTATCAGTTTTTGAACTGTGATCTTTTTATTCTTAATACGCTTATTTATTGATAGGTCATTTATGACACGTGTCTTACATTAGTTTTTCTTTTATAATTTTAATGATTAATGATTTTATAATTATATTTTTTTATGCTTCATTACGTATTTTATTTTGTTTTAAGAAGTCACCAATTTTTCTAAAACTTGAGGCAGGGTTTAGAATACATTTGGGGGTATTCAGGTATATCAGAATTGATATGAAGTAATGGAATAATATAAGAGAGTGATATATGAAGATTCAAGGTAGAGATTTATGAGATAATTTCTCAAATATTTCGATGATATGAAGTAATAATAATATTATTTATGTTTTCTTCAATTCCATTTGAATGAAATTGAGAAGAGATTATGATATAGAATGTACTTACATTAAATAAAAGTGATATTCTTTTATAATTACCTATACGGAATGAAAGTTGATTAGATGAAAGGAATCAATTATTTATGTCCGATTCATTTACTTAACTAGATTGTGCATTTACTAGATGAGTTATGAGGGACTTATTGCCTTGTGTTTGACATGAAAGTTTGTTGAAGATCGAAACAAAACAAAATGAACAAGACTAATCTATAAGAATCCTTGAAAAAAGTTACTAGTAAGTCAAGGCAATATAATATAAGACTGATACCTCAATTAAAGGATGATTGAGGCTCTGTTGGTTTTAGGCCAAAATGGCTTAATTAGCCCATCGATCAGTATAATATCAATTCTTAGCCAATTTGAGCTTGTATATGACTTATATTTTATTGATGCATAATGTTAAACCTAATATCCTAAAGTCCTTTATAACCTTTAACCTAATTGGAATGGGTATATACTGAAAACTTAATGTTTTAATGTTGTGAAAAGAAAGAGATAGAATTTAAAGAAAATAAGGAAATAAGAAAATTTAGAGATTATATATACTCAAAAAACGAAAAAAAGATAAGTTTCCTCAAATAAGGTAAAATGAATTCATGATGCGTACAATGTTTATTCATGATTCCTACCTAAAAAAATATTTGAAGGAATGCAAAATTTCTTCGAAAAATAGAGAAGGGGGTTGGGTGCTTTGAGAAAAAAGTGAGAAAAGCATTGTTAAAAGAATATATAAATAAAGTGTGAGATACCTTACTTCAAAAATTCTATATTCTCTATTCTTTGTTTTATTGAATATGTTTAAGAAGGTTTAAGCTTTAGTTTATTCCAATATATTTTGAATTCTTGATCTATCTTTTTCCTTAGGACCTATCCTAGCCAAGTTACAACCTAAAGTAAAGTCCTATTAACTTTTGTTGTCATTATGTTTTGAATAATGGAGATTGTATTGTAATTGTTTTCTTATGGGATTCTAAATAGCATGAACTTGCTCTCATTTATAGACATCTTAAGCTTGGAGCTTGTATGTGAAGATTGAGAAAGCCTATATAAGTGGGTGGCCTTAGTATTGTTTGAACTTTAAGTTCTAAGGTGTTACATGTGAAGGTTAAGTCATGATTGCAAGTTGTTCTGCACTTTCTCCTAAGTCTACCTAAGTTTTTATTTCCATATGGATAATTCACTTTTATTGCTAATCACGCCTATTTAAGTTCTTCTGAAATCATAGAAAGATAACAAGAGAATATAATTTATGATTATTTCTTTGCTCTTGACAATAAAGTGAAGAGTTTGGGGGTATTTGACAAGTTAATAATTAGATAGTGCTTTATGATGTATTTTATAGTAATTTTGAAAATAAAGGACTATATTATATTATCTTTTCTGTTGTTTTTATGATTTCAGGTATTATAGAAGAGAATAGAAGAAAAGAAGGATTTGAAGCTGAAAATGGAAGAATTTGATCAACTCTTTAAAAGTACTGGCGAAGTACCAGTGAAGTGAAGAAGAAACTAATATCGATGGGCAAATCTTCTGCAGAGAACCCCAACAAAGAACACAATACACACTTAACACTACCTGAATCGCTGGACCAAAACTGGAGTGTTTTAAAGAAAACTCAACAATTTACATTATATACTAAAATCGCTGATAAAACACTGAGGTCGGCAACGAGTTTTTTATATAAGGACTATGAATTCGAGTTTGAATAGGATATGTATTAGCCTAAGTACTATATATAGGAGGCTAAGGCAACAAAATTAACTCTATTCTACTTTTTACCTCTTTCTATTTTATAACTATAGTATTGTTTTACTATTTTTTTTTGATAAATCTAGTTTGGAGTTGATGTTATTAATAAAGAGGTATTTTCACTAGTGTCTTTTAATTATTTTATGATGTTTTCTATTAGTATGTGTGATTAGTTTATTGGTCTGAACTAGGGGATGGACTAGACTAATTGCAAAGACATAGTTTAGGAAGTTATATAATCTTAATGCTTTAAATCATTGTTGTATTATGGGATCCATAGTATCAATTGATAATATCATTGAATTACAATCTATAAAATAAGGGTTTGCATGCATAGTGGTCATTGTGTATTATGAACAATAGTGTCTAAATCAAATAGATAATTTACTTCATATTCATGTGAATAATCTATATTTTTAGTGTTGGGGCATGTGCCCTATGTCAGTCTTATGAAAATTGTTATTTTGGCTAATAAAATAAGGGGTTTCATTTGTTTTCATTATTATGATTGGTTTCCATGTTTACATTATAATAGGATCTATGGATATTTATTGAAACATCCTAAATTTCTCTAGTCGGTTATTATAATGGAACTATAATGAATTAAGACTGGTATGAGTCTTGATTGATGGCCACGTAATGGTGATGCATATAAGGATACAAATCAAAATCATGAGTTTCTTTTATAGGACAAGGTATTGGATTGACCCGCTGTAAGAACACCATATAGATTAAGTAGGTGTCACTCATGATAGATATTGCATTTAGTTTTCTAATTTGAGATTACCAGAGACTTCAACATTAGAATCATAGTGATTTGACACGATCAAATGTTGTCTTTAATCAGATGATTATAAATGTTATGATTGGTTACTATGTGAATAATGTATGGAGGTTTGTAATCAATGTATAATTTCTTCGTCTCGTTTAGAGAGAAATATCAGTGGATTGCTCGATATGTTAGACTAATAATGACCAAATCTAAGTGAATTGATATGATCAATGTCACTTGGATGTTTTTAGTCTACCTTGAGATTGACACTAGTATGTGTCACAATCTTGCATAGAAAACTCACACAAAATTTTAAACTCCATAGTTCAAACTCTAAAATCTATGTTGATGAGGGCGGAATACGGCCCAGTGTTCACAATGGAACAAAGAACCTTAGTATAAAAATATGGAACTTAACCCTAATACTAACAAATTAGAGTTTGGAACATTAGTATGATAAAACTGCAATCGTTTGAACATATAAAGGCTCAAGAAACCTTGGTTATCATGTCAACCCCTTGGAAAGAACTCCCCAAGAAACCTTGGTATATAGAAAACTAATTACATTTAACAAGAAACACTATAGCTAAAAGAACTCTAGAAAAGAACACTCAATTTTATCAATTCATCAAAGGTCCTCAAATATTAACTTTGCGTGTCTTTATATAGATTACAAAATGACATAATAAAATAGAAATAGTACCTCAGTTTTTGTTCTAAATAATATTAGAAATAACTAGGCTTCAATAAACTACTAAATCAAAATTTGACAAAAATTAGTAATTCGGTTGATCTTAACTTGCACTTGAAGATTGAACGAATCAGGTATGTCCAACTAGTTACATTATTAGAAAAAGATCCGTTTTAATAACATAAATAGCAAGCACATATGGACTCATTTGGGCGCATTTTTATCCATTGAGACATCTATCTTCATGAAATCTAACTCCTAATTAACTCGAATGCACCACATTAACTCTTTAGACTTCAATGCTCCTTTTATTAACTTCGATTCACTTCCAAAAAATATGAAAACATATCCATTCATGGCATCCCTCATGTGCTTTGCTCTGGCACGTATAATCGAACATGTTGGCACATATAAAATATCAGATTGTGTCGCATCGTTCCCTCATTCTTTAGGAAGATTTGTCCTTGAATCGTCGCCTACATCAAAAAGTGAAAGATCAGCCATATAACAACTAACATTAATGTCATACTCACCTAGAAGATCCAATTTGCACACATTATCCACAATTTTTTCAAGGACTTCAAATGGACCATCGCCTCTAGCTCATAATTTGGATTGTCGCTTGGCTTGAAACCTTTCCTTCTGCATGTGTACCTAAAACCAATCACCGGTTTCAAATGTGACTTTGCACATTTCTTCGTTTGCCTTATTAGCCTATTGATAATTCATCTTTTCAATATGTTGTTTCACCTTTTCATGCGTGTGACAAACCTTCTCTACTTTGTTCTTTCCATCCAAACTAGCACGTTCATACACTCACAAAAAGAATAAATCCATTTTTATTAGAGGATTAAACCATATATAATTTCAAAAGGAGAAAACTTAGTTGAAAAGTGAACTGCTCTACTATAAGCAAACTCGACAAAAGGTAAATAATCCTCAAAAATCCTTAAATTCTTTTGAATAAAAACAAGCACCACAGTAGTTATAGTCTGATTAACTACAGTTTGACCATCATTTTGAGGATGAAATGTTGTAGAGAATAACAACTTAGTTCCTAGTTTCGCCCACAAAATCTTTTAAAATTGATTAAGAAACTTAATATCATGATCGGAAATAATACTTCTTGGAACTCCAAGTAGGCGCACAATCTCCCTTAAAACGATTTTGAAACATTAGTAGCATCATCGGTCTTATGACATGGCATAAAATATGCCATTTTTGAAAGTCTGTCAACAAAGACAAATATAGAATCCCTACCCTTTGGTGAACTACGTAATCCTAACAAAAAATCCATAAACCTTTCAACCCAAGGTTCACTAGAAATTAGTAATGGTGTATAAAGACCATGTGGTTGAGATTTAGATTTAGCCTTCTTACATGTAATGCTTTGGGCATAAATTCATTCCACATTTCTTTTCATATGTGGCCAAAAGAAATGTTGTTGTAATACATCAAAAGTTTTATGAACTCCTAAGTGACCCATTAATCCTCCCTCATGTGCCTCGTGCTGTAATAACTCCATAATAGTGGGAATACACAACTTGGACTCATGAAATAAGAATCTATCATGCCTATAAAACTTATCAAAAGATCCATGGTCACAAGTTTGAAAAACCTTATCGAATTCCAGGTCATTAGCATTTAAATCTTTAACAAATTAAAAACCCTATAATGTTGAATTTAAAGTGGCAAGTAAAATATACTTGCGTAACAATGCATCAACAACCACATTAACCTCACATTTTTGTACTTTTTGACATAAGGAAATGTCCCTATAAACTTCATCCAATTGGCATGTCTTCGTGACAACTTACCTTGACCCTTCAAATGTTTCAAAGATTGATGATCATTATAAATGAAAAATTCCTTTGGCCACAAGTAATGTTGCTAAGTCTCCAAAGATTGAACCAACACAAACAACTCCTTGTCATATGTTGGGTAGTTTAATGATCTACCGTTGAGCTTTTCGCTAAAGTATGCAATAGGCTTCCCATCTTGCATCATAACACCTTCAATACCAATCTCGGATGCATCACATTTAATTTCAAAAGTCTTTGCAATATTAGGCAATACAAGCAATGGTGTAGAACACAACTTGCTTTTAAGCAAGTTAAATGCATGGTTTTAGGCTTGTCCCCAATAGCATGCAACTGATTTCTTAATTACTTGAGTGAGTGGTGCAGCTAGTGTACTTAAATCTTTGACAAACTTCCTATAAAAACTAGCAAGACCATTAAATCTTCAAACCTCACTAACTAACTTAGGCGTTGGGAAATCTTGGATAGCCTTCACCTTTTCATGGTTAACCTCAATGCCACGCATACTAAACACTAAACCAAGAAATATGAGTTTCTCCATGCAAAAGGTACCCTTTTTTAGATTAGCATAAAGCTTTCCTCTTCTCAACAAATCAAAAACTTACTTACAATGCTCAATGTGATCATGCAAACTCTTACAATATATGAGTTTGTCATCAAATTAAACTACCTTGAAGTGATTAATGAAAGCTTGCAAAACATGATTCATCAAACTCATGAAAGTATTAGATGCATTAGTGAGATCAAATGGCATAACTAACCACTCATAAAGAACAAACTTAGTCTTAAAAGTAGTTTTCCACTCATCTCCCTTTTTCATCATAATTTGATGATAACCACTTTTCAAACCAATTTTAGAAAAAATGTAATAACCTTGTAGATCATCAAACATATCATCTAAATGAGGCATAGGATTGCGATACTTTACAGTGATGTTATTTACCACCTTGCAATCAATGCACGTCCTCCAATTTTCATCTTTTTTTGGCTCCAAAAGTACCAGTACCATACACAAACTTAGACTTTCTCTCACCAATCCGTATAATAGAAGTTCCTCCACTTTTTGCTGAAGTTCTTTGCTTTCATCTGGACTACTTCTATATGCAAGTCTATTTGAAATGGTAGCTCATGGTACAAAGTCAATTTGATGCTCGATGCCTCTAATAGGTTGTAAACCACTTGGCATGTCATCAAGAAATAAGTCTTCAAAATCCTACAAAAAAGACATAGAAACACTAGGCAGAGAAGATGGTAAGTCGTTAGTAGAAAAATATACCACTTTGAATAAAAGCACTAATATTGGCCTTTTGATCAAGAAAGCATTCCTCATATCTTTCTCTTTTGTAAAGAAGCTCACACTTTTTTTTCCCTCAATAATCTTACTTTTGACTTCATTCTTTGATTTGAAATTCTCACCCTTATTGGAAACACTCATCTCACAAAGTCTTTCTTTCTCTTTTAAGTCACTCAACTCTTTTTCATGTTATTTTTTGGCCTTGTCAAATTTTTATTGAAGAACGTTTTTTTCCTCATATACTTGTTTCGACATCAATGGGACTAAAGTGATAGTCTTTCCTTTGAAGGATGAGGAATATCTATTTTTGTATCCATCATAGGCTACTTTATGATCATATTGCTAAGTTCTACCCAAAAGAATGTGCCCAACATGTATAGGAACAACATCACATAGCACCTTATTATGATACCTTCCAATAGAAAAGGAAACTAAAACTTGCTTATTTATACGTAACTCTCCGCATTCATTCAACTATTCTAGTTTGTATGGTTGAGGATGCTTCTTCGTAGGTAGGCTAAGCTTCTCTATAAAGATTTTGCTTGCGGCATTGGTGCAACTCCCACGATCAATGATCATGCTAGACACTTTACCATTAATGTCACATTAAGTATGGGACATGTTCTCTCATTGCATCTCATTATCTTCTTTGACTTGCATGTTAAGAGCACGCATAGACAACATCAAATTCTTGCTAACTAGAAACTCTAAGTCTTAATTACTAAGTGATTATTGATAAGACATATCAATAGTATCGCCCCCATCATCACTTTCAATGTGACCATCTTCACATAGCGACATGATTTTTTTATTTAGACATTGTGAAGAAATATGTCTTAAACCCAAGAACATAAAGCACTTGACGTCCCTTTGCCTTCTATTTGCCCTCGTCAAATGTAGAATTTTCATCAAAAGAAATTTTGTCTTTATTGTAGGACACTTCTTTCCCCTTGTTGAAATTAGGAGCTTCGTAATAATCATTCTTATTATTGGACTTCCATGTCGGTTTCCAAAATGATTGAGAATTGGTAGATTTGAACTTTCCTTCCCGCTAAATTTGCTTCTCAACTTTAATATCCAAGTGTAGCATCTCCCGCAACACGGTGAATCGACAAAGCTCAATGATATTACGAATTTTAGAATTGTGACCCTCAAGAAATCTTGACATGGTTGCGTTTGTTCACGTACTTTTGCACACACCTTTGTAATCTCCATTACTTGATAATATTCCTCCACAGTTTCGTTGCCTTAGGTCATCCTCCACAATCATAAATGTAGATCCATCTCATAGTGCTTAAGAATAAAATGACGCCGCATAACGACCTTCATCTCATTTCAAGTTTCAGTAGGTTGATATCTATCGTGTCTTTGGGAATGAACTAGTTACTCCCACCAAACTAGACCTTAGTCGAAGAACTCCATACATGTTAATTTCACCTTTTTTTTTTCTATCGAATGATTATGGAAATTGAAAATTGCCTCTACTTTTTTCTCCTACTCAAGATAAACATCCGGATCATTCTTACATTGAAACCGTGAAATATTTATCTTAATGCTTCCAAGATTCCTATCAACACGATCAAAATAATGATAGTTATGTTAACTGTGAATTTGATAACGCTCCCTTAGTGTAAACCTTATGGAAAATAACAGATCAAAACAAACATCTTCATCTTGTAATATTTCATCCTCATGAACATCATCATCGGATGGCTCATATGAAGCTAGGCCTCACCTTCTTGTATTAGGGTTGTTACGTTGGCCTCCTTCTAGTTTGGCCAATTTAGCTTTTATTAGCTCAAACATATCACTAAACTGTTCATGTTCAACATTTATCCGCACAAGACGTTCTTGGATAGCTTCTTTGCTTAGCTTCCGGTCTCTCAACCCTCTTGAGAGATAAAGTGTCTCGTGAGACATTTTTTGGGTGCTAGGTACAATCTACCCAAAAAAACAAATCACCTCCTCCAAAAAGTAACAAAAAATTAAAAGAGGTATATAAATAGGACTTAAAAGAAACCGTGTGGTCTTCTTACTTTGTTTTTTTATTCTTTCTTTTTCTTTCTTTCTTCCCTTTTGTTTTACTTTCCATCTTTTTTTCTTTTCTTTTTTGCACTTTCCTTTTTTCACTTTTTTGAAACTTCAAAAACAATGACAAAGACTAAGAATTAGATTAGAATTGGACTAAAAATAAATATGATAAATATACCTAGTGATTAGAGAAACAAACTTTGTCACAATGTGGTGAATACAGTGAATGACTTAGATAAAAAAAAGAAAAACGATATGGTGAATGATGGTAGACTTAACCTATTCAAAAAAGGAATGGAACGTAATACGCAATGAAGAAGAGAATACTAAAACTTAGAGGAAAACCTCAAACCTAATGTACCAAGAACCCTTCAAATGCCCCAAAAGTAAAACTTCAAGCAGAAAAAAGGTTGATTTTGGATGACCTAGGATCTAATATGACTTCATACGATCTTGCCTAGGAAACCCGCACATAATCATAAACTCCACAATTTGGACTCCAAAATCCATGTTGATGAAGGTAGACCGCAACCCAGTGTTCTTAATGAAACAAAAAACCTTGGTATAAAAACATGGACCTTAACTCAATACTCACGAATTGGTTTATGGATCCTTGATATAAAGATCACGAGCCCTTGAACATATAATGAATCAAGAAATCTTAGTATAATCTCAATCCCATAGAAACAATGCCCCAAGAAACCTTTGTATGTAGAAAACCAATAGTATTCAACAAGAAATACTATGGCCAAAAGAACTCTTAAAGAAAAAAAATGAATTTTTAATTTATCAAAGGTCCTTAAACATTAAATATTTGTGCCTTTATATAGACTACTCAATCACCAAAAAATAGAAATAATACATTAATTCTCGTTCTAAGTAATAATAGAAACAACTTACACTTCAATAAACTACTAAATAAAAAATGACAAAAATTAGTAATTCAGCTGATCCTAACTTTAGCAGCTAAATTAAACGAATCAACTTGTCCAACTGTTTACGTTATTAGGAAAAATTGTGCTTTAATAATGTAAATAGCAAGCACATATGACTTTTGCACTTATTTGGGCTGAAACAACATTTTTATCTAGTGAAGCATCCAGTTTCATAAAATCTAACTCCCAATTAACTCAAATATACCACGCTAACTCTTGAGACTTCAATGCTCCATTTTTTGACTTTGATTCACTTCCCAAGAAAATGGAAACAAATCCATTCATAGAGTCCCTCTTGTGTTTCACCTTGACACATGTTATTGGACCCGTCGGCACATATAAATCATCAGATTGTCTCACATTAGTATATTAAATATTGAGAGTGACTTTTCCATGCCTTATGTCTAATAAAAGGATATTTTATGTCAAAAAGATATGATATAAACTATTGATTAGGCTATATCGATTTTGATCTTATGCAACTTAGTTAATCATAATTCATTGCTAGAGACAACTTATGACTCGTGTACCAAAATGGGTTTTCATTCACTGCCAACATTGCATAAACCTATTAGGTCATACATAAAGAATGGTTTTGTGAGATTTTACAAAAATCAGAACATTGAATTTTATGTGATAAAATTCATAACACATAAATCCCTAAGATGTATTATATAAAACTGCTTTAAATATGGGTATATTGGTAATTCACTTATCAACTTTATACAAGGACTTTTTAAATAGGTATGTTAAGTGAATTACATTATGGGATAAATTAGGGTTGGAATTTAATTTTTATTTTTTAAAAATGAGTTTAGATTTCTTAGCCATTCTAGAATTTTTAAGGAAAAAAGAAGAAAATCGTTTTCATGTTCTCTTTCAGGCTAGCACTTAGATTCTCAGCCATCATTTGTATGTGGATTTTTGATATAGGACATTCATCTATGGAAGCATCTTCAACATCGATCAAAATATAGAAGCAAACTAGCATTTGAGGTATGATTTATTTTTATTAATCAATTTAATGGAATTCAAATTTGATCCTGTTGAGGTTTTGAAAATAAAATTTAAAATTTATGCTGTGTTTTGAACTCTAATAACCAACAATTCAATAGGATTATTTCAGTGCTACGTTACATGTTTGAGAAGTTTTAGATGAATTAAAATTCTAGGTTGAGTAACGGCGACATATTTTGTTAGTTATTATCTAGTAGTAAGTGTTTTAATCAACCTTAATGTTGTCTAATATATATGTTAATTAGTATGCTTTGAGCGTTCAAAGGACTAATAATAATAAAATAAGAATATGGATATGATTTGCATGAATCTACCATTAATTAAAAAAAATTAGGTAATTTCAAATTACTATAGCTTACTTATAATAAAGATTTAATGGACATCCTAGAAATCAATAATTAAACTATCTATAATTATGTTTATGTCTTGTGTTGATGTTTAGTTTGATACATTTCATGGCATTCCATATCCTTTGTTTAGGTTTGTTTAAATTAAGTTAATCCTAAAGTTATTTAGTTTTAATAATTTAGTTTATTCTATGATCGTAATTATTCCTTTCAAATTAATTATTAGTTAGTTAATTAATAAAATCCCTCAAAGTTCATAGGAAATTGTTATGTCCATGTTGAGACGATCCTACTTACCGCTACTACAAAATTAAAAAATAAAGAATAGACACTCGATTCATTGTACATGCTTAACACATGTCGGTAGGTTTTAGAAACACAGGGTTGAGACCTCACATAAAGCGGATACTACTTTAGGGGTTTCAGTAACATAGGGCCAAGGCCTATTTAGTGGTTTTGTTTTGCTACCACCAAGATTAATACCCAAATCAAGACCTCCTTAAAGGTCTCAATGGGAGTTGGACAAGACTTATTAAGATGCCTTGGAGTAAGTCAGTCAAGGCGTCATTAAAATTATTGGATTTGTGTGAGCGAAAATCCAAAGGTGACACTTCCTCATTTCTAAAGCACCAACAACACCAAATTCGACTTTCTTCGATGAGAAAACACTCCTACGACACTTCTGACTTAGTATAAAAATAATAAAAAAGAAAAAAAGTGGGGCGCACTTAGCAATTGAAATTCAAAAATCAAGTATGCATGAGTAATGAGGTACGTTTAGCAAAACAAATAAGGTCCATTTAGCAGCTCCCTTATTTAATCATGTTAATACAACAACACAGCTTCTAGGTTTTAACTCGATTTTTAATATTTTCCCAATTTACTTTTACTTTTTATTTATATTTTTTGTTTTTATTCTTATTTTTATTTGTCACTTTTCTAAATTAATTTGTTTCGTATCCAAAATTGATATTTTAATTTTAGGTAGTTGACTTCCCTTTCTATTGGACGCATATATAAATTTGATTTTACCCCACGTCTTGCCTTTTGCATGTGTGTTGGAGATCAAGAGTGGTGAAGATCAATAATGTGCATATTATTCAAATTGGCCATGAAGGAGGCATACTAGAAGATTATATAATAGCAATCAAGTCACGAAATTAGTTCCTTAGTATCATGTCATCTTTTTAGAGGTTATGATTCACGTATTTTTGTATCTTTTAACTTTAAAAACCATATCTATTCTAATTTATAGGAACATGAAGTTTTTTTGGTTCTAGATGTAATGCTTCATTGATGATTCATAACACTTATTCTTTCAAACAATGTAAGATACGTAACTGATGTTGTCTTTTTTATAAAATCATGTATGAAATTTTTTGTTTTAATTATAAGTCATGATTGCTTTTGATTCATTGTTACACTCAATAATTGATTCTTAGGCTTCTCATTTAGGTTCTTTGTTAGTGATGACCTGTGATCACAGCCGCAAGTATACAACACAATTGTAGTAATATTGTTATCAACTAGTGTTGAAAAAGGTTACCAATCCTAAGGAACGATATATGGGTTAAATTAAGTCTAATGAAACCATCAAGTTAAGAAAAACTTATTTTGTTGGTTATTAAAACTAAAATTCAAATTAACTTGGATTGATTCTTATAAGGGAAAATTTTTAATTCTTAACTTTACCTAAGTTGCAATCACTTTACATTAACTTCAATTGATTACATTTTCCATACATTTTAAGATAGACGAATTCCTCTATGATTCACCTTATCCCAGTATGATGGTGATAAGAATCCTAATGCCCCACTCGGAATCCACCTATTGGTGTGAATAGCGAAAATGTCACAAAACATGAAACACCAAATGCTGTCTCCCTAATCAATTGCATCTATTGAAGTGCTATATGTTCTAAATTGTGGTTCCCATGTCTGAATTGAAAGCTCTACGACCATGGTTACTCCAGAATCCTATAATCAATTCGCATGTGCTCAAGATGTTCATAACATTAAGGACTGGATAAAAGCTGATCCTAACAAACACAGATTTAACAAACAATATACATTAAATATCAAAGATTCCCAACCTAAGATCCATTGATCTCCATGATAGAGAAAACTACTTCATATCAAAATATAGAAATATACAAATTATTTTTATTAACCATTAAAAACTTAGTGTATACCTTGAGTTATATGAAAACCACGAATCCAATGTAAAACTTGGAGTCTTTAATGCATTTCCTAGTCGCGTTGTAAGTCTCGCAAACAGAACGTAAGTCGAGCAGTTAATCGTTGACCAAGCGTGTGTTAACTCTTTTGTTAAAACCATGAGTACTCTTCAAAAAACTCTTTCAAAAATGCTTTCATTTAAATCAACTCCAGTAAAATTTGAACCTGGTTCTCCTTCGTCTTCTTCTTCTGAGTCATCATCTTCTCATCCTACCTCTACTAAAAAAATATCAAAACATAATCTTAAAAATGTGTCTGAAGTTATTTATTCTGACATTGATCAATCTCTTCGAAACTGGTCTATTCCTGAGGTTGACCCCTCCGCCATTTATAAACAAGGAAATTTTTCCAATAAACAAAATTTTATCATCAAACTTGAAGAAGATACCATTTCAATTACCGAAGATGGACAAGAGATTTATCTCCTTTCTCCCGAAAAAATTCAAAGCCATAGAGCTACTCATAAATATCTGCACCTTGGCCTTATACAAGTTGCAATTAAACCTCTAGTGACCTTAGGTCTTAACACTGCTGCGTTGGTCTCTGTTCGAGATAAACGTCATCTTGAATTCAATGATTATTTTTTAGGAATAATTGAAGGTAGTCTTTCTGATGGACCACTATACTTCGATTGTTTTCCTAATTTCTCTATTGATCTCCATAATGAACATGCTTATAAAGCAGCTGTTTTGGGTATTTATACCAAAGGCTTTAAAATGTCTGGACTAATTTCAAATGTAGCGATTGTTTATCGCTTCTATTATAAATTAATGCATACAATAATCCTTGGTATAGCTTATACCAAGCTTCAGACTGGTACGTCTACTGTTTTCCTTACAAATATTCAAAATAATACTGTAAGTCGAAAATGACTAAAGCTGAAAGAAATTCCTCTTCCTCATCACTGGACAATTACAGACACAAATAAAGAAGAATCTCAAAAGAGACAAATATCTCAAGAGATTAATCAAATTATTACTCATGATGATGGTAAAGTTGATGTTATCTTTGCTCCTCGAGCATCCACATCAACTTCTACTTCAACTACGTTTCCTCCTAAAAATATTTCCATGCCTTCTGAGGCTTCTAGTTCTGATGATAAACGTTCTGCAGCACCCATTGGAGTTGCTTATCCCGTTTATGCATCTCCTTCCATAATTAATGATGATAATGTCAGTATTAATGATTTTGCTGATTATCACATTAATGTTGTTTCTATTGAAGGAGATGAGACAATATCGTCTCTTCCTAAGTTTATAATGGATTATGAATCTTTAAAAAACAATTTTTTAAATCATCCATTTAAACCTCTTTTCTGCAAAATCATTCCTTTTAATAAACAAGCGATTTTTCGTGAAAAATATTTTGACTATGTCAAAACAAATCAAGTTAATATTGATTTCTTTGATTGGTTAAAAACCCATTGTCCTAAATTGACACTTCAAATTAATACCATTTGGGAAAGTACCACTGGTACAAAATTTAATCAACCACATCCGCCTTTGGCTCCTTTCAAAATTCGAGATGATATTAGAGCATCTCCGTTTAAATCTACATTTGATGATACTGGCCCTATCTCTAAAAGAGATTTATCTCACATAATTGAACAAAACAATTATACAAACATGTATTTGTCTACTCTGACACCTTCAACCATTCAAAAGGTAGTTCCTTCCTCACAACCTCCAAAACTTCAAAAATCCTTTTTTCCCCCTTCTTCCTCTCATCCTTTACTTTCATTTGCCCCTAAATCTTCTAAATATTCCGATGAATTCTTGGATATTATTACCAATAAATTATCCCAACTCCATCTCAAACCAACTACTGAAGTTATAGCTTCCTCATCTTCTCCCTCTAAATCATCAAAAGATAAAGCACCTATAGTAGCCACATTAAGTCTAGAATCTAATCTTCATATTGATTCTACGCATTCAAATACAAGTCATAACAATTCTTCATCAGATGAATCTGAATCTATAAATATTAATCGCCTTGAGCGAAAAGGGCGAAAAGGATTTCAATCCTTCAAACCTTCAAACACTCGTTATCCTTTGAGCAAACAATTTTATTCTCGACCATCTCCAGCTGACCTTATTCTTGAAGAAAAGGTTCCACGGAATCAAAAATATGATGGCTCTACAATCTATGACTGGAGTATTGATAGCTTATAAGAATATCAAATTTTAGATCTTGTTCTAAAAATGCATATATATGCTCAAGCATGCGCTCTTCATAAACATCCTCAAAAT
Organism: Stephania yunnanensis; assembly: GCA_039657365.1. NCBI lineage: Eukaryota > Viridiplantae > Streptophyta > Magnoliopsida > Ranunculales > Menispermaceae > Stephania > Stephania yunnanensis. The sequence goes on from CM077580.1 coordinate 28,378,763, forward strand.
AGAAATCACCAAAGCCATTACATCTGATTTTACTGGCCAATTATATGGTTGGTGGCATTATGTTGTTACAGACTCTAAAAGAAATGAAATTTACAATGCCATAAAAACCGATAATTTTAATCAACCAATCCTAAATAATGAAGGTCGTACAATTTCTGATGGTGTTAATACCTTTATGGCTAACATTATTTGGCAATTTGTTGGTCATCTTGATTCCATTAACGAAAAGATCCGTGATCAATTACAAAATTTACGATGTAGAACTCTCAATTATTATCGATGGTATAAAGATACCTTCTTTTCTAAACTATATTCATTAACTGAGCAACATGATACTACTTTCTGGAAAGAAAGATTTATCGCTGGATTGCCACCATTCTTTGCTAATAAAATTAAAGATTACATCAAAGATCATTATGATAACACTTTAGCGGAATTATCTTATGGTGATGTAACTCAAGCTGTTCAAACATGTGCTCTTTCTATCTGTAATGTTATGCGTCTTAATCGTCAACTTCAAAAAGAAAAGAATACCCCAAAACATGATCTGGGTAATTTTTGTTATGACTATGGTCAAGAACTAGATTTTACCCGCTTTGTAAATCCTAAACATTGTTTGAAACGAAAGCAATCCAAACACTATACTTCCAACAGAAAAACATTTTCCAAGCCTAAAGGCTTTCCTAAAAAAGAGCCAAATCGCTCTCCCTCCTCTTCTAAACATACTAATGTCTGTTTTACTTGTGGAAAACCTGGCCATTATGCCAATAAATGTCATTTAAAGAATCATAAAAAGAAAATTCATAATATTATTCTTCTTCCTCTGATGAATGTCAATGTCCTTCTAATCTTCCTCATCAATCTTCGTCATCCTCTGAACGTGAAATCAATGTTTTAACAACCCACGAAGAATTAATTCTTTCCATTGGTGAAAGTATTAATGATCCTTCTCTAAAGTATAAATATTTCACTGAGATCATTTCATCTTCCTCTATTCCTTCTGAAACGACCAATGATCCTATTGGCTTAGATGAAGCTGAAATTCACAAAAGAAAATCTACATTTAAAGACCAATTAACAATTGATCCAAATAAATATACCTTTTCCAGTTTGATGCATGTGGTTGGAAAAAAACCACATCAGGCTACCATTCAATCTCTTCAAACTGAAATTAATCAGTTGAAAACTGAAATTCAGGACTTATCATCTCGTATAACTACTTTAGAAAATTTAAATCCTGAAGCAAGTTATATGTATGACCCTGATAATGTCTTCATTGATTCTATTACTTGTTATAAGTATCAACGTTGGTTTACACCTATTACATTTGCCATGAAAGGATTTTCATATAAATGCAATGCATTAATTGATTCTGGTGGAGATCTTAATTATATTCGTGAAGGACTAATTCCTTTGCGTTTTTGTGGACATACTGATAATAATCAGCATATTTCTGTTGCCAATGGACAACAAACTTGAATCAAATATAAAATCTCTCATGCACATATTTGTCATCAAGACTTCTGCATTCCTACATCCTTTATTATTATTAAAAGATTAAAACATGATATGTTATTAGGAACACCATTTTTACAGAAAATTCAACCCTTTTCTTTTCCAAAAATTGTATTTCTACCACTATTCAAGGAAAATCCCTATATTTTACTTTCCTTGATCCTCCTAAAGAAACTTTCTTAAATTAGATTGTAAATCAAATTGAATTTAAAACCAATCATATTCTATTCCTAAAACATGAAATTCTTATCTTAAAAACTGACCAAGTTCTACAAGCTCCTTCTTTTAAAGAAAAGTTACATAAGTTCCAAGCAACATTACAAAGTAAATGTTATTCTGAAATTCCTTCTGCCTTGTGGGAACGTAAACATCATATTGTGAAGTTGCCATACACTGCTGAATTTCATGAATCATAGATTCCTACTAAAGCAAATCCATCACAAATGAATTCGCGATTGCGAAATCTTTGTCAAAATGAAATCAAAGACCTTCTTAATAAGAAATTAATTACCCCTTCTCAGTCTCCTTGGAGTTGCACAACATTTTATGTTGAAAATGCTCTTGAATTAGAACGGGGTGTTCCTCGATTAGTCATTAATTATAAACCTCTGAATAAAGTCTTAAAGACAATTCGTTATACTCTTCCTAATAAAAATGATCTTCTACAAGCTACAACTTTTGTAGTTGTTTTCTCCAAATTTGATCTTAAATCTGGTTATTGGCAAATTCAAGTTCATTCTGCTGTCAGGAATAAAACTGCCTTTAATACCCCATTCGATCAATATCAATGGAATGTCATGCCTTTTGAATTAAAAAATGCTCCTTCTGAATTTCAGAAAATCATGAATGATATTTTTAATCCATATCATAATTTCATCCTTGTCTACATTGATGATCTTTTGGTATTTTCACCCTCCATTGATCAACATTGGAAGCATCTCTATACCTTTCAAACATTAATTATCAAAAATGGACTTGTTTTATCTCAAATGAAAATGCATCTCTTTTTAACAGAGGTTACTTTTCTAGGCTTCAAAATTTCAAATCAAACAATTACTCCTGTTAATAGACTTATCAACTTTGTTGACAAATTTCCCGATCAACTAACCGAAAAAAATTAGGTACAAAGATTTCTCGATTGCCTTAATTATTTATCTGAATTTTATAAAAATGCTGCCCTTGATCGCAAACTTTTACAAACATTACTTAAAAAGGATTCTAAATTTCACTGGACTCCTACTCACACTAAAGTTGTTCAGGTCATCAAACAAAAGGTTAAAGCCCTTCCCTGCCTTCATTCGGCCAATCCAAATTATTTTAAAATCATCCAAACTGATGCCTCTGATACTGGTTATGGAGGTATTCTCCTTCAAAAACCACCTACTGGTCCTGAACAATTAGTTCGTTTTACTTCCAAACTTTGGAAATCAGCTCAACTTAATTATGCAACTGTTAAAAAGGAAATTTTAGCCATTGTGCTATGTGTGCAAAAATTTCGAGCTGATGTTCTTAATCAAAACTTTTTGATTCGTGTTGATTGCAAATCCGCAAAAGAAATTCTTTTTAAAGATGTCAAAAATTTGGTTTCTAAACAATTTGTTGCTCGTTGGCAAGCAATCTTAAGTATCTTTGATTTTGATATAGAATATATTAAAGGCACTGATAATGCTCTTCCTGATTTTCTTTCAAGAGAATTTCTCACTACATCTTCTATTCATTTGATACAGATCATGAAAACACCAAAATCGCCTGCCTCCAATCGCTTTAAACCTCTTGCCTCTCCTGAACCATGTGTTTATTTAAAAACTAATCATTGTCTCCTTCTCATAATTGAAAATTATCTTTTAGATAAATCCCTTGATACTCAAATTATTTGCATAATGCCTCCTGGTCTCCATTTTCTTCCCTCTCGACCTCTTCTCAGTATTCAATTCTATGAGAACATCCTGATCTCTACACAATCTGTTCATTTCGAACACTTTACAAGAGACAATTCCAATGAAATTGGTTATTCAAAATTAAAGATTCAAGAAATATTATCCTCTACAGATTGGTGCACCCTTCATAAATATATGACTCCTAATCCTTTTGTATATAAAGACATTGTAATCGCTAAAGAAAAGCCTGCGATATATATTAGTTATCATGATTATATTGCGGCCTGGCGAAACATTTTATTCTACAAAGATCCTTAGATAAATCATTCTTGGTATATTACTTTCAAGAAGCAGATGCCTCTATCCTTTCCATCTTGGTTTATCAATAACTGGTGGGATAAATTTGGACCCTCTCCTGACTTTTTTCCTCCGACTGTGCGATGGAAGTATGACATTGAGCAAACCTCACTCCTGCATTTTTTGCATAAGCATTCCATTCCTTGGATTCTAAAATGGGAATATGCTACTCATCAAGTAACTACCTATGACAAGGTCACTCTTACCTATCTTTCTCAAGATATATCTTGTAAATGGTGCAATAAGTTTAATAATTCTGCACTTACCTCAATAAATCCAATGACACCCAACAAACTTACATTAACTTCTTCATTTAAAGATGTTGTCACTAAACCTACGCCTAAACCATCCGACAAAGCCTCATCATCCACCATTCAACCTGATTTAGCTCAAGTCATACTTGATGAATTAAAACGGTTAAGAGAAAATAATTTAAATCTTCGTCAAGAAATTCAGCAAGTTGCTTCAAAGTACTCTTCCTCAAGTAAATCTGATTCAGATGATAACATTCAAGTTCTTTCTGATCCAGATTAAAAGAACTTCTACATCATGAATTCAGCTATTCAACATCCTTTGGTTGACCACATTTATCAAGCCCTATTCTCCAATGGCGTTGAAATTATTTGGAATTCTCCAAATACCAGATGTTCCCTTGAGATCTTTACATGCCGTGTAAGCTTTTTATGGACTGATGATGATATTCAGCTCCTCCTTGCCTTATGGTACTTATTGGGATGTCCAATAATACGAGTATACATCCAATATCCTGCAATTATGAATTTTCCGGACTATGTTCATGCTGCTCTATGGGAATTCCTTCGTTTTTCTCCAGCATCTGAATATTGTCTGTTTAGTCATCAAAATCTCCTTCATTAAGTTTGGCCAATGCCACTCTCCTTATCAAGCTCATACTTCCTGGACTTATCCAGCCATCCGGCCCATGCCGCTCAATAATTGTATGCCTGCACGAATCTTATTCTTAATGATTGTGATCGCTTTTTCAAAAGCCACTTTAGCCTTTTTTTGCTAAAGTAACTTTAGCTATATGTCAATTACCTTTTACTTTATGTCACTATATCTAAATTATGTCTACTATTTGCTTTTACTGTTTGTCTGTTATAATTATTATGTTTTGCTACGTGTTACTATCCTGTAAAAAGAAGATGCTACGTGTTATTATCTTGTAGGACTACCTTTTTATCGGTAGTGCGTCTCGTCTATAAATTAAGATGCCAGTTCAGTTGTAAGGCATCGAGTCTTGGATTGGTAATCTATTACTAAAGAGTTTGCTCTTGTTTTGTGCTCTTGTTGTAAGATTGTGTTTCTTTAATCAAAGTTTAGTATTCTCTCTTCTTCTTCTTATCTCTCTCTTATTTTCTTATCTCTCTCTTTGTTGTGTTTACATTGCGGGAAGCAAAAATTGGTATCAAAATATTGTCTCATCTCTTCAATAGAAACAACATTAATGTGATAATCAGCAAAATCTTTAATACTGACATTATCATCATTAATTGTGGAAGGAGATGCATAAACGGGATAAGCAACTCCAATGGGTGCTGCAGAAAGTTTATCATCAGAACTAGAAGCCTCAGAAGGCATGGAAATATTTTTAGGAGGAAACGTAGTTGAAGTAGAAGTTGATGTGGATGCTCGAGGAGCAAAGATAATATCAACTTTACCATCATCATGAGTAATAATTTGATTAATCTCTTGAGATATATGTCTCTTTTGAGATTCTTCTTTATTTGTGTCTGAAATTGTCCAGTGATGAGGAAGAGGAATTTCTTTCCAGTTTAGCTGTTTTCGACTTACAGTATTATTTTGAATATTTGTAAGGAAAATAGTAGACGTACCAGTCTGAAGCTTGGTATAAGCTATACCAGGGATTATTGGATGCATTAATTTAATATAGAAGCGATAAACAATCACAACATTTGAAATTAGTCCAGACATTTTAAAGCCTTTGGTATAAATCCCCAAAACAGCAGCTTTATAAGCATGTTCATTATGGAGATCAATAGAGAAATTAGGAAAACAATTGAAGTATAGTGGTCCATTGGAAATACTACCTTCAATTATTCCTAACGAAGAATCATTAAATTCAAGATGACGTTTATCTCGAACAGAGACCAACGTAGCAGTGTTAAGACCTAAGGTCACTAGAGGTTTAATTGCGACTTGTATAAGGCCAAGGTGCAGATATTTGTGAGTAGCTCTATGGCTTTGATTTTTTTCAGGAGAAAGGAGATAAATCTCTTGTCCATCTTCAGTAATTGAAATGGTATCTTCTTCAAGTTTGATGATAAAATTTTGTTTATTGGAAAAATTCCCTTGTTTATAAATGGTAGAGGGGTCAACCTTATGAATAGACCAGTTTTGAAGAGATTGATCAATGTCAGAATAAATAACTTCAGACACATTTTTAAGATTATTTTTTGATATTTTTTTAGTAGAGGTAGGATGAGAAGATGATGACTCAGAAGAAGAAGACGAAGGAGAACCAGATTCAAATTTTACCAAAGTTAATTTAAATGAAAGCATTTTTGAAAGAGTTTTTTGAAGAGTACTCATGGTTTTAACAAAAGAGTTAACACACGCTTGGTCAACGATTAACTGCTAGACTTACGTTCTGTTTGCGAGACTTACAACGCAACTAGGAAAGCTTTGATAACCGCCAATGTAAAACCTTGAAAAAGTTTTGAAAGAATCAACGATGGTAAAACAAAATCAAGCAAAGCAAATAATAAGTATAAAGATAAAGATAAAGAGAATAAGATACTTACAATGAATGGCTTTGATACCAAATTTTGCTTCCCGCAATGTAAACACAATAAAGAGAGAGATAAGAAGAAGATGAGAGAATACTAGACTTTGATTTAAGAAACACAATCTTACAACAAGAGCACAAAACAAGAGCAAACTCTTTAGAAATAGATTACCAATCCAAGACTGGATACCTTACAACTGAACTGGCATCTTAATTTATAGATGAGATGCGCTACCGATGGAAAAGTAGTCCTACAAGATAATAACACGTAGCATCTTCTTTTTACAGGATAGTAACACGTAGCAAAACATAATAATTACAACAGACAAACAGTAAAAGCAAATAGTAGACATACTTTAGATATAGTGACATAAAGTAAAAGATAATTGACATAAAGCTAAAGTTACTTTAGCAAAAGTAGGCTAAAGTGGCTTTAGCAAAAATGATCACAATCGTTAAGGATAAGATTCGTGCAGGCATACAATTATTGAGCGGCATGGGCCGGATGGTTGATAAGTCTAGGAAGCATGAGCTTGATAAGGAGAGTGGCATGGGCCAAACTTAATGAAGGCGATTTTGATGAATAAACAAACAATATTCAGATGCTGGAGAAAAATGAAGAAATTCCCATAGAGCGGCATGAACATAGTCCAGAAAATTCATAATTGCAGGATATTGGATGTATACTCGTATTATTGGACATCCTAAAAAGTACCATAAGGCAAGGAGGAGCAGAATATCATCATCATTCCATAAAAAGCTTACACAGCATGTAAAAATTTTAAGGGAACATCTGGTATTTGGAGAATTCTAAATAATTTCAACGCCATTGGAGAATAAGGCTCGATAAATGTGGTCAACCAAAGGATGTTGAATAGCTGAATTCATGATGTAGAAGTTCTTTTAATCTGGATTAGAAAGAACTTGAATGTTATCATCTGAAACATATTTACTTGAGGAAGAGTACTTTGAAGCAACTTGCTGAATTTCTTGACGAAGATTTAAATTATATTCTCTTAACCGTTTTAATTCATCAAGTATGACTTGAGCTAAATCAGGTTGAATGGTGGATGATGAGGCTTTGTCGGAAGGTTTAGGCGTAGGTTTAGTGACAACATCTTTAAATGAAGAAGGTAATGTAGGAAATTCATGAAGTTTGATGGGTGTCATTGGATTTATTGAGGTAAGTGCAGAATAATCAAACTTATTCCACCATTTACAAGATATATCTTGAGAAAGATAGGTAAGAGTGACCTTGTTAGAGGTAGTTACTTGATGAGTAGCATATTCCCATTTTAGAATCCAAGGAATGGAATGCTTATGCAAAAAATGCAGGAGTGAGGTTTGCTCAATGTCATACTTCCGTCGCACAGTCGGAGGAAGAATGTCAGGAGAGGGTCCAAATTTATCCCACCAGTCATTCATAAACCAAGATGGAAAGGATAGAGGCATCTGCTTCTTGAAAGTAATATACCAAGAATGATTTATCTTAGGATCTTTGTAGAATAAAATGTTTCGCCAGGCCGCAATATAATCATGATAACTAATATATTTCGCAGGCTTTTCTTTTGCGATTACTTTGTCTTTATGTACAAAAGGATTATGAGTCATATATTTATGAAGGGTGCACCAATCTGTAGGGGATAATATTTTTTGAATCTTGAATTTTGAATAACCAATTTCATTGGAATTTTCTCTTGTAAAGTGTTCCAAAATGAACAGATTGTATAGAGATCCGGATGTTCTCATAAACTGAATACTGAGATGAGGTCGAGAGGGAAGAAAATGGAGACCAGGAGGCATTATGCAATTAATTTGAGTATCAAGGGATTTATCTAAAAGATAATTTTCAATTATGAGAAGGAGACAATGATTAGTTTTTAAATAAACACATTTTTCAGGAGAGGCAAGAGGTTTTAAAGCGATTGGAGGTAGGAGATTTGCCTGTTTTCATGATCTGTATCAAATGAATAGAAGATGAAGTGAGAAATTCTCTTGAAAGAAAATCAGGAAGAGCATTATAAGTACCTTTAATATATTCTATATCGAAATCAAAGATACTTAAGATTGCTTGCCAACGAGCAAAAATTTGTTTAAAAACCAAATTTTTGACTTCTTTAAAAAGAATTTCTTCTGCAGATTTGCAATCGACACAAATCAAAATCTTTTGATTGAGAACATCAACTTTAAATTTTTGCACACATAGCACATTGGCTAAAATTTCCTTTTTAATAGTTGCTCAATTAAGTTGAGCTGATTTCCAAAGTTTGGAAGTAAAACGAACTAATTGTTCAGGACTAGTAGGTGATTTTTGAAGGAGAATACCTTCATAACCAGTATCAGAGGCATCAGTTTGGATGATTTTAAAATAATTTGGATTGGCCAAATGAAGGCAGGGAAGGGCTTTAACCTTTTGTTTGATGACCTGAACAGCTTTAATGTGAGCAGGAGTCTAGTGAAATTTAGAATCCTTTTTAAGTAATGTTTGTAAAAGTTTGCGATCAAGGGCAGCATTTTTATAAAATTCAGATAAATAATTAAGGCAACCGAGAAATCTTTGTACCTGATTTTTATCAGTTAGTTGATCGGGAAATTTATCAACAAAGCTGATAACTCTATTAACAGGAGTAATTGTTTGATTTGAAATTTTGAAGCCTAGAAAAGTAACCTCTGTTAAAAAGAGATGCATTTTCTTTTGAGATAAAACAAGTCCATTTTTGATGATTAATGTTTGTAAGGTATAGAGATGCTTCCAATGTTGATCAATGGAGGGAGAAAATACCAAAAGATCATCAATATAGACAAGGATGAAATTATGATATGGATTAAAAATATCATTCATGATTTTTTGAAATTCAGAAGGAGCATTTTTTAATCCAAAAGGCATGACATTCCATTGATATTGACTGAATGGGGTATTAAAGGCAGTTCTATACCTATCGGCAGAATGAACTTAAATTTGCCAAAAGCCAGATTTAAGATCAAATTTGGAGAAAACAACTGCAGAAGTTGTAGCTTGTAGAAGATCATTTTTATTAGGAAGAGGATAACGAATTGTCTTTAAGACTTTATTCGGAGGTTTATAATTAATGACTTATCGAGGAACACCCCGTTCTAATTCAGGAGCATTTTCAACATAAAATGCTGTGCAACTCCAAGGAGACCGAGAAGGGGTAATTAATTTCTTCTTAAGAAGGTCTTTGATTTCATTTTGACAAAGATTTCGCAATCGCGAATTCATTTGTGATGGATTTGCTTTAGTAGGAATCTGTGATTCATGAAATTCAGCAATGTATGGCAACTTCACAATATGATGTTTATGTTCCCAAAAGGCAGAAGGAATTTCAGAACAACATTTACTTTGTAATGTTGCTTGGAACTTATGTAACTTTTCTTTAAAAGAAGGAGCTTGTAGAACTTGGTCAGTTTTTAAGATAAGAATTTCATGTTTTAGGAATAGAATATGATTGGTTTTAAATTCAATTTGATTTACAATCTGATTTAAGAAAGTTTCTTTAGGAGGATCAAGGAAAGTAAATTATAGGGATTTTCCTTGAATAGTGGTAGAAATACCATTTTTGGAAACAGAAAAGGGTTGAATTTTCTGTAAAAATGGTGTTCCTAATAACATATCATGTTTTAATCATTTAATAATAATAAAGGATGTAGGAATGCAGATGTCTTGATGACAAATATGTGCATGAGAGATTTTATATTTGATTCGAGTTTGTAGTCCATTAGCAACTGAAATATGCTGATTATTATCATTATGTTCACAAAAACGCAAAGGAATTAGTCCTCCACGAATACATTTAAGATCTGCACCCAAATCAATTAATGCATTGCATTTATATGAAAATCCTTTTATGGCAAATGTAATAGATGTAAACCAATGTTGATACTTATAACGAGTAATAGAATCAATGAAGACATTATTAGGGTCATACATATAACTTGCTTTAGGATTTAGATTTTCTAAAGTAGTTATACGAGATGATAAGTGCAGAATTTAAGTTTTCAACTGATTAATTTCGGTTTGAAGAGATTGAATGGTAGCCTGATGTGGTTTTTTTCCAACCACATGCATCAAACTGGAAAAAGTATATTTATTTGGATCAATTGTTAATTGGTCTTTAAATGTAGATTTTCTTTTGTGAATTTCAGCTTCAGCTAAGCCAATAGGATCATTGGTCGTTTCAGAAGGAATAGAGGAAGATGAAATGATCTCTAGTGAAATATTTATACTTTAGAGAAGGATCATTAATACTTTCACCAATGGAAAGAATTAATTCTTCGTGGGTTGTTAAAACATTGATTTCACGTTCAGAGGATGACGAAGATTGATAAGGAAGATTAGAAGGACATTGACATTCATCAGAGGAAGAAGAATCATTATAAGAAATATGATGAATTTTCTTTTTATGATTCTTTAAATGACATTTATTGGCATAATGGCCAGATTTTCCACAAGTAAAACAAACATTAGTATGTTTAGAAGAGGACGGAGAGCGATTTGGCTCTTTTTTAGGAAAGCCTTTAGGCTTGGAAAATGTTTTTCTGTTGGAAGTATAGTGTTTGGATTGCTTTCGTTTCAAACGATGTTTAGGATTTATAAAGCGGGTAAAATCTAGTTCTTGACCATAGTCATAACAAAAATTACCCAGATCATGTTTTAGGGTATTCTTTTCTTTTTGAAGTTGACGATTAAGACGCATATCATTACAGATAGAAAGAGCACATGTTTGAACAACTTGAGTTACATCACCATAAGATAATTCTTCTAAAGTATTATCATAATGATCTTTGATGTAATCTTTAATTTTTTTAGCAAAGAATGGTGGCAATCCAACGATAAATCTTTCTTTCCAGAAAGTAGTATCATGTTGCTCAGTTAATGAATATAGTTTAGAAAAGAAGGTATATTTATACCATCGATAATAATTGAGAGTTCTACATCGTAAATTTTGTAATTGATCACGGATCTTTTCATCAATGGAATCAAGATGACCAACAAATTGCCAAATAATGTTAGCCATAAGGGTATTAACACCATCGGAAATTGTACGACCTTCATTATTTAGGATTGGTTGATTAAAATTATCGGTTTTTATGGCATTGTAAATTTCATTTCTTTTAGAGTCTGTAACAACATAATGCCACCAACCATATAATTGGCCAGTAAAACCAGATGTAATGGCTTTGGTGATTTCTACTTCAGGATGTTTATGAAGAGCGCATGCTTGAGCATATATATGAATTTTTAGAACAAGATCTAAAATTTGATATTCTGATAAGCTATCAACACTCCAATCATAGATTGTAGAGCCATCATATTTTTGATTCCGTGGAACCTTTTCTTCAAGAATAAGGTCAAGTGGAGATGGTCGAGAATAAAATTGTTTGCTTAAAGGATAACGAGTGTTTGAAGGTTTGAAGGATTGAAATCCTTTTCGCCCTTTTCGCTCAAGGCGATTAATATTTATAGATTCGGATTCATCTGATGAAGAATTGTTATGACTTGTATTTGAATGCGTAGAATCATTATGAAAATTAGATTCTAGACTTAATGTGGCTACTATAGGTGCTTTATCTTTTAATGATTTAGAGGGAGAAAATGAGGAAGCTATAACTTCAATAGTTGGTTTGAGATGGAGTTGGGATAATTTATTGGTAATAATATCCAAGATTTCATAGGAATATTTAGAAGATTTAGGGGCAAATGAAGGTAAAGGATGAGAGGAAGAAGGGTGAAAAAAGGATTTTTGAAGTTTTGGAGGTTGTGAGGAAGGAACGACCTTTTGAATGGTTGAAGGTGTCAGAGTAGACAAATACATGTTTGTATAATTGTTTTGTTCAATTATGTAAGATAAATCTCTTTTAGAGATAGGGCCAGTATCATCAAATCTAGATTTAAACGGAGATGCTTTAATATCATCTCGAATTTTGAAGGGAGCCAAAGGCGGATGTGGTTGATTAAATTTTGTACCAGTGGTACTTTCCCAAATGGTATTAATTTGAAGTGTCAATTTAGGACAATGGGTTTTTAACCAATCAAAGAAATCAATATTAACTTGATTTGTTTTGACATAGGGAAAATATTTTTCACGAAAAATCGCTTGTTTATTAAAAGGAATGATTTTGGGAAAATAGGTTTAAATAGATGATTTAAAAAATTGTTTTTTAAATATTCATAATCCATTATAAACTTAGGAAGAGACGATATTGTCTCATCTGCTTCAATAGAAACAACATTAATGCGATAATCAGCAAAATCGTTAATACTGACATTATCATCATTAATTGTGGAAGGAGATGCATAAACGGGATAAGCAACTCCGATGGGTGCTGCAGGACGTTTATCATCAAAACTAGAAGCCTCAGAAGGCATGGAAATATTTTTAAGAGGAAACGTAGTTGAAGTAGAAGTTGATGTGGATGATCGAGGAGCTAAGATAATATCAACTTTACCATCATCATGAGTAATAATTTGATTAATCTCTTGAGATATTTGTCTCTTTTGAGATTCTTCTTTATTTGTGTCTATAATTGTCCAGTGATGAGGAAGAGGAATTTCTTTCCAGTTTTGTTGTTTTCGACTTACAATATTATTTTGAATATTTGTAAGGAAAACAGTAGACGTACCAGTCTGAAGCTTGGTATAAGCTATACCAGGGATTATTATATGCATTAATTTGTAATAGAAGCGATAAACAATCGCTACATTTGAAATTAGTCCATACATTTTAAAGCCTTTGGTATAAATCCCCAAAACAACAGCTTTATAAGCACGTTCATTATGGAGACCAATAGAGAAATTAGGAAAACAATCGAAATATAGTGGTCCATCGGAAAGACTACCTTCAATTATTCCTAACAAAGAATCATTAAATCCAAGATGACGTTTATCTCGAACAGAGACCAACGCGACAGTGTTAAGACCTAAGGTCACTAGAGGTTTAATTGCAACTTGTATAAGGCCAAGGTGCAGATATTTATGAGTAGCTCTATGGCTTTGAATTTTTTCGGGAGAAAGGAGATAAATCTCTTTTCCATCTTCAGTAATTGAAATGTTATCTTCTTCAAGTTTGATTATAAAATTTTTTTTATTGGAAAAATTTCCTTGTTTATAAATGGCAGAGGGGTCAACCTCAAGAATAGACCAGTTTCGAAGAGATTGATCCCAATAAGTACCATAAGGCAAGGAGGAGCTGAATAATTGCAGTATACATCCAATATCTCAGTATTCAGTTCTAAGATATATCTTGTAAATGGTGGAATAAGTTTGATTATTCTGCACTTACCTCAATAAATCCAATGACACCCATCAAACTTCATGAATTTCCTACATTACCTTCTTCATTTAAAGATGTTGTCACTAAACCTACGCCTAAACCTTCCGACAAAGCCTCATCATCCACCATTCAACCTCATTTAGCTCAAGTCATACTTGATGAATTAAAAAGGTTAAGAGAAGATAATTTAAATCTTCGTCAAGAAATTGCAAGTTGTTTCAAAGTACTCTTCCTCAAGTAAATCTGTTTCAGATGATAACATTCAAGTTCTTTCTGATCCAGATTAAAAGAACTTCTACATCATGAATTCAGCTATTCAACATCCTTTGGTTGACCACATTTATCAAGCCTTATTCTCCAATGGCGTTGAAATTATTTGGAATTCTCCAAATACCAGATGTTCCCTTAAGATCTTTAAATGCTGTGTAAGCTTTTTTTGGACTGATGATGATATTCAGCTCCTCCTTGCCTTATGGTACTTATTGGGATGTCTAATAATACGAGTATACATCAAATATCCTGCAATTATGAATTTTCCGGACTATGTTCATGCTCCTCTATGGGAATTTTTTCATTTTTTTGCAGCACCTGAATATTGTCTGTTTATTCATCAAAATCGCCTTTATTAAGTCTGGCCCATGCCACTCTCCTTATCAAGCTCATGCTTCCTGGACTTATCCAGCCATCTGGCCCATGACGCTCAATAATTGTATGCCTGCACGAATATTATCCATAACGATTGTGATCACTTTTGCTAAAGCCACTTTAGCCTACTTTTGCTAAAGCCACTTTAGCCTACTTTTGCTAAAGTAACTTTAGCTTTATGTCAATTACCTTTTAGTTTATGTCACTATATCTAAAGTATGTCTACTATTTGCTTTTACTGTTTGTCTGTTGTAATGATTATGTTTTGCTATGTGTTACTATCCTGTAAAAAGAAGATGCTACGTGTTATTATCTTGTAGGACTACCTTTCCATCGGTAGTGCGTCTCATCTATAAATTAAGATGCCAGTTCAGTTGTAAGGCATCGAGTCTTGGATTGGTAATCTATTTCTAAAGAGTTTGCTCTTGTTTTGTGCTCTTGTTGTAAGATTGTGTTTCTTTAATCAAAGTCTAGTATTCTCTCTTCTTCTTCTTATCTCTCTCTTATCTTCTTATCTCTCTCTTTGTTGTGTTTACATTTCGGGAACCAAAAATTGGTATCAGAGCCATTCATAGTAAGTGTCGTATTCTCTATATTTTTATCTTTATACTTATTATTTGTTTTGCCTGATTTTGTTTTACCATCGTTGATTCTTCAAAACTTTTTCAAGGTTTTACATTGGCGGTTATCAAAAGCTTTCCTAGTCGCGTTGTAAGTCTCGCAAACAGAACGTAAGTGAGCAGTTAATCGTTGACCAAGCGTGTGTTAACACTTTTGTTAAAACCATGAGTACTCTTCAAAAAACTCTTTCAAAAATGCTTTCATTTAAAGCAACTCCGGTAAAATTTGAACCTGGTTCTCCTTCGTCTTCTTCTTCTGAGTCATCATCTTCTCATCTTATCTCTACTTAAAAAATATCAAAACATAATCTTAAAAATGTGTCTGAAGTTATTTATTCTGACATTGATCAATCTATTCGAAACTGGTCTATTCATGAGGTTGGCCCCTCTGCCATTTATAAATAAGGAAATTTTTCCAGTAAACAAAATTTTATAATCAAACTTGAAGAAGATACCATTTCAATTACTGAAGATGGACAAGAGATTTATCTCTTTTCTCTCGAAAAAATTCAAAGCCATAGAGCTACTCATAAATATCTGCACCTTGGCCTTATACAAGTTGCAATTAAACCTCTAGTGACCTTAGGTCTTAACACTGCTGCGTTGGTCTCTGTTCGAGATAAACGTATGTGAGATAAATCTTTTTTAGAGATAGGGCCAGTATCATCAAATGTAGATTTAAACGGAGATCCTTTAATATCATCTCGAATTTTGAAGGGAGCCAAAGGCGGATGTGGTTGATTTAATTTTGTACCAATGGTACTTTCCCAAATGGTATTAATTTGAACTGTCAATTTATGACAATGGGTTTTTAACCAATCAAAGAAATCAAAATCAACTTGATTTGTTTTGACATAGTCAAAATATTTTTCACGAAAAATCGCTTGTTTATTAGAAGGAATGATTTTGCAAAAAAGAGGTTTAAATGGATGATTTAAAAAATTGTTTTTTAAAGATTCATAATCCATTATAAACTTAGGAAGAGACGATATTGTCTCATCTGCTTCAATAGAAACAACATTAATGTGATAATCAGCAAAATCGTTAATACTGACATTATCATCATTAATTGTGGAAGGAGATGCATAAACGGGATAAGCAACTCCAATGGGTGCTGCAGGACGTTTATCATCAAAACTAGAAGCCTCAGAAGGCATGGAAATATTTTTAAGAGGAAAGGTAGTTGAAGTAGAAGTTGATGTGGATGCTCGAGGAACAAAGATAATATCAACTTTACCATCATCATGAGTAATAATTTGATTAATCTCTTGAGATATTTGTCTCTTTTGAGATTCTTCTTTATTTGTGACTGTAATTGTCCAGTGATGAGGAAGAGGAATTTCTTTCCAGTTTAGCCGTTTTCGAGTTACGGTATTATTTTGAATATTTGTAAGGAAAACAATAGACGTACCAGTCTGAAGCTTGGTATAAGCTATACCAGGGATTATCGTATGCATTAATTTATAATAGAAGCGATAAACAATCGCTACATTTGAAATTAGTCCAGACATTTTAAAGCCTTTGGTATAAATCCCCAAAACAGCAGCTTTATAAGCACGTTCATTATGGAGATCAATAGAGAAATTAGGAAAACAATCGAAGTATAGTGGTCCATCAGAAAGACTACCTTCAATTATTCCTAACAATGAATCATTAAATTCAAGATGACGTTCATCTCGAACAGAGACCAACGCAGCAGTGTTAAGACGTAAGGTCACTAGAGGTTTAATTGCAACTCGTATAAGGCCAAGGTGCAGATATTTATGAGTAGCTCTATGGCTTTGAATTTTTTCGGGAGAAAGGAGATAAATCTCTTGTCCATCTTCAGTAATCGAAATGGTATCTTCTTCAAGTTTGATTATAAAATTTTGTTTATTGGAAAAATTTTCTTGTTTATAAATGGCAGAGGGGTCAACCTCGGGAATAGACCAGTTTCAAAGAGATTGATCAATGTCAGAATAAATAACTTCAGACAAATTTTTATTATGTTTTGATATTTTTTTAGTAGAGATAGGATGAGAAGATGATGACTCAGAAGAAGAAGACGAAGGAGAACTAGGTTCAAATTTTACCGGAGTTGATTTAAATGAAAGCATTTTTGAAAAAGTTTTTTGAAGAGTACTCATGGTTTTAACAAAAGAGTTAACACACGCTTGGTCAACGATTAACTGCTCGACTTACGTTCTGTTTGCGAGACTTACAACGCGACTAGGAAAGCTTTTGATAACCGCCAATGTAAAACCTTGAAAAAGTTTCGAAGAATCAACGATGGTAAAACAAAATCAGGCAAAGCAAATAATAAGTATAAAGATAAAGATATAGAGAATAAGATACTTACAATGAATGGCTTTGATACCAAATTTTGCTTCCCGCAATGTAAACACAATAAAGAGAGATATAAGAAGATAAGAAAGAGATAAGAAGAAGATGAGAGAATACTAGACTTTGATTTAAGAAACACAATCTTACAACTAGAGCACAAAACAAGAGCAAACTCTTTAGAAATAGATTACCAATCCAAGACTCGATGCCTTACAACTGAACTGGCATTTAATTTATAGATGAGATGCACTACCGATGGAAAAGTAGTCCTACAAGATAATAACACGTAGCATCTTCTTTTTACAGGATAGTAACACGTAGCAAAACATAATAAATACAACACACATGGGCCGGATGGCTGGATAAGTCCAAGAAGCATGAGCTTGATAAGGAGAGTGGCATGGGCCAGACTTAATGAAGGCGATTTTGATGAATAAACAGGCAATATTCAGATGCTGGAGAAAAATGAAGAAATTCCCATAGAGCACCATGAACATAGTCCGGAAAATTCATAATTGCAGGATATTGGATGTATACTCGTATTATTGGACATCCCAATAAGTACCATAAGGCAAGGAGGAGCTGAATATCATCATCAGTCCATAAAGAGCTTACATAGCATGTAAAGATTTTAACGGAACATCTGGTATTTGGAGAATTCCAAATAATTTCAACGCCATTGGAGAATAGGGCTTGATAAATGTGGTCAACCAAAGGATGTTGAATAGCTGAATTCATGATGTAGAAGTTCTTTTAATCTGGATCAGAAAGAACTTGAATGTTATCATTCGAAACAAATTTACTTGAGGAAGAGTACTTTGAAGCAACTTGCTGAATTTCTTGACGAAGATTTAAATTATCTTCTCTTAACCGTTTTAATTCATCAAGTATGACTTGAGCTAAATGAGGTTGAATGGTGGATGATGAGGCTTTGTCGGAAGGTTTAGGCGTAGGTTTAGTGACAACATCTTTAAATGAAGAAGGTAATGTAGGAAATTCGTGAAGTTTAATGGGTGTCATTGGATTTATTGAGGTAAGTGCAGAATAATCAAACTTATTCCACCATTTACAAGATATATCTTGAGACAGATAGGTAAGAGTGACCTTGTTAGAGGTAGTTACTTGATGAGTAGCATATTCCCATTTTAGAATCCAAGGAATGGAATGCTTATGCAAAAAATGCATGAGTGAGGTTTGCTCAATGTCATACTTCCATCGCATAGTCGGAGGAAAAATGTCATGAGAGGGTCCAAATTTATCCCACCAGTCATTGATAAACTAAGATGGAAAGGATAGAGGCATCTGCTTCTTGAAAGTAATATACCGGGAATGATTTATCTTAGGATCTTTGTAGAATAAAATGTTTCGCCAGGCCGCAATATAATCATGATGACTAATATATATCGCAGGGTTTTCTTTTGCGATTACAATGTCTTTATATACAAATGGATTAGGAGTCATATATTTATGAAGGGTGCACCAATCTGTAGAGGATAATATTTTTTGAATCTTGAATTTTGAATAACCAATTTCATTGGAATTTTCTCTTGTAAAGTGTTCAAAATGAACAGATTGTGTAGAGATCAGGATGTTCTCATAGAACTGAATACTGAGATGAGGTCGAGAGGGAAGAAAATGGAGACCAGGAGGCATTATGCAATTAATTTGAGTATCAAGGGATTTATCTAAAAGGTAATTTTCAATTATGAGAAGGAGACAATGATTAGTTTTTAAATAAACACATGGTTCAGGAGAGGCAAGAGGTTTAAAGCGATTGGAGGTAGGAGATTTGCCTGTTTTCATGATCTGTATCAAATGAATAGAAGATGTAGTGAGAAATTCTCTTGAAAGAAAATCAGGAAGAGCATTATCAGTACCTTTAATATATTCTATATCAAAATCAAAGATAATTAAGATTGCTTGCCAACGAGCAAAAATTTGTTTAGAAACCAAATTTTTGACATCCTTAAAAAAAATTTCTTTTGCAGATTTGCGATTAACACGAATCAAAAACTTTTGATTGAGAACATCAGCTTGAAATTTTTGCACATATAGCACAATGGCTAAAATTTCCTTTTTAACAGTTGCATAATTAAGTCGAGCTGATTTCCAAAGTTTGGAAGTAAAACGAACTAATTGTTCAGGACCAGTAGGTGGTTTTTGAAGGAGAATACCTCCATAACCTGTATCAGAGGCATCGGTTTGGATGATTTTAAAATAATTTGGATTGGACAAATGAAGGCAGGGAAGGGCTTTAACCTTTTGTTTGATCACCTGAACAACTTTAGTGGGAGCAGGGGTCCAGCGAAATTTAGAATCCTTTTTAAGTAATGTTTGTAAAAGTTTGCGATCAAGGGCAGCATTTTTATAAAATTCAGATAAATAATTAAGGTAACCGAGAAATCTTTGTACCTGATTTTTATCAGTTAGTTGATCGAGAAATTGTGTCAGCAAAGCTGATAACTCTATTAACAGGAGTAATTGTTTGATTTGAAATTTTGAAGCCTAGAGAAGTAACCTCTGTTAAAAAGAGATGCATTTTCTTTTGAGATAAAACAAGTCCATTTTTGATGATTAATGTTTGAAAGGTATAGAGATGCTTCCAATGTTGATCAATGGAGGGAGAAAATACCAAAAGATCATCAATATAGACAAGGATGAAATTATGATATGGATTAAAAATATCATTCATGATTTTTTGAAATTCAGAAGGAGCATTTTTTAATCCAAAAGGCATGCTATTCCATTGATATTGACCGAATGGGGTATTAAAGGCAGTTTTATACCTGTCGGCAGAATGAACTTGAATTTGCCAAAAGCCAGATTTAAGATCAAATTTGGAGAAAACAACTGCAGAAGTTGTAGCTTGTAGAAGATCATTTTTATTAGGAAGAGGATAACGAATTGTCTTTAAAACTTTATTCAGAGGTTTATAATTAATGACTAATCGAGGAACACCCCGTTCTAATTCAGGAGCATTTTCAACATAAAATGTTGTGTAACTCCAAGAAGACTGAGAAGGGGTAATTAATTTCTTTTAAGAAGGTCTTTGATTTCATTTTGAAAAAGATTTCGCAATCGCGAATTCATTTGTGTTGGATTTTCTTTAGTAGGAATCTGTGATTCATGAAATTCATCAATGTATGGCAACTTCACAATATGATGTTTACGTTCCCAAAAGGCAGAAGGAATTTCTGAACAACATTTACTTTGTAATGTTGCTTGGAACTTATGTAACTTTTCTTTAAAAGAAGGAGCTTGTAAAACTTGGTCAGTTTTTAAGATAAGAATTTCATGTTTTAGGAATAGAATATGATTGGTTTTAAATTCAATTTGATTTACGATCTGATTTAAGAAAGTTTCTTTAGGAGGATCAAGGAAAGTAAAATATAGGGATTTTCCTTGAATAGTGGTAGAAATACCATTTTTTGAAATAACAAAGGGTTGAATTTTCCGTAAAAATGGTGTTCCTAATAACGTATCATGTTTTAATCCTTTAATAATAATAAAGGATGTAGGAATGCAGATGTCTTGATGACAAATATTTGCATGAGAGATTTTATATTTGATTCGAGTTTGTTGTCCATTGGCAACATAAATATGTTGATTATTATCAGTATGTTCACAAAAACGCAAAGGAATTAGTCCTTCACGAATACAATTAAGATCTGCACCAGAATCAATTAATGCATTGCATTTATATGAAAATCCTTTCATGGCAAATGTAATAGGTGTAAACCAACGTTGATACTTATAACGAGTAATAGAATCAATGAAGACACTATCAGGGTCATACATATAACTTGCTTCAGGATTTAAATTTTCTAAAGTAGTTATACGAGATGATAAGTGCTGAATGCCTTAGCCTAAAATGTGTTAAAATATTTATACTAACCAAAATTAGAATCCTAATGAAATTGGAAAATGAAAAATTTATATTTTCAAAACTGGAAATCATAAGTGGCGCCGTGGTGATGTCGTCACTTATATCCCACAACTTCAAAGGGCGTAATGACCTTGTATTTTTTTCTTTAGTAGGTATTGGCTTCGTTTTGGCTCCATCTTCACATTCTCCACTGCTCATTGTAGTGTGAAATTGCTATTTGGCACTCCCGTATAGAATTAGACGTCGCATGTTGTAACTTTACACGGCTTGGCCATGCTGTGTTATGTTTTCCATGTTGTTCTACAACTTCAACTAGCATCATTTCTGGCTTGGGCTTTTTGCTCCACTTTTCTTTCAGAATTCCATCTTTCTGTCCTTTATTATCAATAACCTTGAGAACCCGAAAATCCCAAGTATAATTCATCAAAATAAAGGAATCAGACCATTTTATATACTAAAATACTACCTAAATATAAGTATAAATAATGACTTATCAACCCGGAAATTCCATATTTAAAAAACTAAATAAGGAATTTAAGAAGTCTTAAGGTAACTTGATTGGACTGAGGCTCATGACTAAATAAAAACACTGGATCCAAGTAACCGATCTCGACTAATTTAGGATTGAGGATTTCTTGTTGTTTTCATTTTTCAAAATGATAACCCTTTGTGTGCTCACCTTCAAGCTAACTGCTCCAGGGTGAATTTCTATGTGTTTTTTGGTATTTCTTTGATACTGGGGTTTTGAAACTATATGCATCACACTACACTAGACATGCAAATCATGATTTCATAGAAATTGGATCCTTGCATACAATACTTATATTCTAGTAAATACATGTCTGACACAAAAACTTCTATAATGAGTAACTTTTTGCGAGTAATTGCTTTTCTCCTCATTATTTTCTACACTAGTTAGAGCTTTACAAACATAGAATATGTTAAATGGATGAGACACTATACCCTTTTACCTGAGATCTCAAGTTCGACCATTGCTCATAGAAAAAAAACCTTATCGGGAGACCTCTCCCTTATATGGACATTACGACTAGTCAGTTTGGATATTCATTGAGGCGAGTTGGCTATGACACTAAGAAAAGATACTCGCCTATTTCTTAAGGATATTTATAAGAGCTCTAAAACTAGTTCTAGGATTTATGTTGAATAGGTCATTGACAAGTCAGTGATTAGACATGTTTTATAAGACATTTTAAGGTAATTTTAAATATAAAAGACAATATTACATGGGGTTTCATTTGTTTTGGTATTTCAGGTGACAATTGGAATATTTGAAGAAATGAATGGAAAGGGGAAGAAAATAAATGATTAGATTAAGCGGAAAGATTGTTGAATGAATCATCAATTGATTAAGGAAAAACTGGAAAACAAGCCCAACGATTCATGACGGATTCCTTATGTACCAAAAATCGCTACTCAAATCGGTTGAAAAGAGACTAATTTTCCCAGGTTTCTCCTAGCGATGCCACTTGAACCTGAATAGCTAGGGAATCCCTAGGTTGATTTCAAAGATTTTAGATAACAATAAGGCATTCGTGTTAGTTTAGGATGTTTACTACCTAGAATACTATAAATAAAACCCTACAATTACGAAATCAATTGTCCTTGAGTACTTTGAACAAAATTAAATTGCTCTATGAGCCATAACTTATTTTCGTAGTTTATTAATATTGTTTATTGGTTTATTGTTCATTGCTTTTGGTAAAGACTTAAGGATTAAAATTATTTATTCCAAAGGTATTTATCTATGTATTTTATTTATTTTATGATGATGTTATTTATGAATATGAGTAACTAGGTTGTTAATTTAAACAAAGTTCAAAAATGAACGACCCATCTTGCAATATGGTCATGATGAGATGATTTTGTGCCTAATGCTTTAAAACAATTGTATTCTTTGATTCGCTAATTTAATAGATTGTTATTTATGAATTGCAATCATGAATCTTTGTATGCATGTATAGTTGAAAATGTGTATTGTTAACTTGGATTATTTGAAAGGTTTATTACCGTTTAGATGTCCTAGGTGAATTTGAGATATAAATCTAATACTGAAGTGGCTTTTCTAAGGTGTTAAATTTTGTAGTTTGAAGTTTTCATAAAGTGTAATGTGATTTTATTAAGTGAAGTTAATGACTTTATGTATTCAAGGTGGTTAGCTAAAAAAAATTAGAACGTGGCTTTTTCACTAGTGTAAAGAGAACAAATGGATGGCTTAAGGATGTTAACTTACTTGTGATTAGAGTTTAAAGATTTTTGTAATTTATAAAGTATAGTCAAGACTATGTGATTAACATGTTTTGATGCAAAAAAAATAAAAATTGATGTTTCATTGTTTAGGATGTTTATGTAAATATTTATTTTCTATTGAATTGAGTTTATTTGAATGTTAGTGACTTTGGTTTGTGTTAATTCAGTCTGTTATTAATTACGTAATTAGTGACAAAAACAAAAATAATAAAAACTTTTTGACTAAAGAAAGTTACACAATCCGCGTGGAGACGATCCCACTTACCACAACTACAAATTTAAAAGTATAATAAAGGTAGCTAATTTATTGTACACGCTCAACATTTGTTTATTTTTGGTGCCGTTACTAGGTATTGAGTATAATTTTCTATGGTTTTTATTTTTATTTATTTTTTTATTTTATCTATCTAGACCTTTGCCTCTAGTTGTTTTTAAACGATTATTTCATGACTTTCTACTTTAAATAACATGATCAATATGAAGACTTACAGTATGAAAGTGTGAAAGAGGTAGGTAAGTCTAATGTTAAAGAAAATCTTTCAAATCGATGTTTTAATGTGCAGCAGGTTCAACCTTGTAGTTTTATGGAGATTTTTCTAATCTTATGGATGTGTGTCTAAACTCTTCAGATGATGATGAATTTTGGAGTTATGAGCTGAGTCCACCTGTTCCTCCGCATCAAGAACGTTAAATTTTACTACGAAATGAGTTGAAATTACTTAAGGAGAGTTCACAACAATGTGACACTCGAAAAGAATGGTTTAATGCTCGACTATTAAAGATACAAATAAGAGGAGATATTGATGAATCACTCGATGATGAGACCTCGAGTGAAGCTTCATATGAAGAGATGGTTGAGTCACCACTAGTAGATGATGACCTAAGCACAGAAAAAAAAAAAGAACCAGATGTGGAAATATAGCCCAATTGCATGCCATAACTCCATGATTGCAAAACTAATGAAGAAGAAGCTGAAAAGAAAGTTAAAGTAGAACACATTCAAGAAAATTTGGATGAACCATATGAAGAGAGCAAGGAAGACCAACCTCTAATGTTGATGAACCCACCTCATTTTTTGTGCATACTTGTGGAATTTGAAACGGGGATGATAAAAAAGGGCACTTGGAAACTTTATGTGGTGTTATGTGATCTTTCAGGCTAATTCTAGTTGATGACTTAAAATATTGGCACTTGTTAGGAGGCAACCCATCTTTATTTTTGTTTATTTCATGCATTTATTTTTAGTAAAGTTTAGTTTAGTTTATTTTACTTTACTTTAGTTTATTTCAGTTATTCAACCATTTTAGTTAATCTCAAACTCCATTTATTAATTTTTTTTTACAGGAAAAGAAGCCTTGATACGAATGAATGAGAGAATACATGGTGTTTGGTGTTATATTTGACTTTTTTAGTTAAGTTTTAATTAGCATGATTTGAGTTATTATATATTTTAAGAAGTTGATTAATTGGTAGGATTTATGTGTTTTGAGACTTGGTTAGAAAAAAATCTATGTTAAGTCACTGCATTAATGGCACATCTTTAAGTAGCACCGAAAAGACTCTATTTTCCCATTTTGTTGATTTAACCTTTAGTTGAAAAGTTACAGGCTCCTCAAATTTGTTTGAGATTTTCAAGTTGATTGCTTGATTTATGAGGTCATACTCTTATTGTGTTATGGTTTTAAAACTCTTAAAGCGAAAGTTGAAAAAAAGAATTATTCTCTTAGTTTTTTACTTTCATAGGAGTTTCGTATTAGTGTAGTATGTTTTTATTCTCTCACTTTTCGACTCTTATATAGAAAGTATTTTCGCAATTTATACTCCAAGGTACATTCAAATGAGGGGGAGTGATTGAGTTGTTATCGTTTACTTGGCCTTTGTGCAAGTTTACATTATTCACTTCCTTGTTTATTTATTTATTTAATAAAATTATTAGTTAGCTACATATTTGAATCAAACTTTCCTATTCCCAATCAATTTTGCATTTATATTAGTTTCAATAAATTATATATAAGTTAATTATGGGAAAAATTGCAAAAAATAGTGAATAAGGCCTTGTGATTCCTCAGCGAATAGGAATAACACTAGCATTCATTGGCAAAATAGATAGCAATATACAACAAATTTAGTGAAAATTTAAAGTCTGGCGATGTCATATCCCAAAATTTCTAAATCTATAATTACACTTTATCCGACATTAACGAGTCCTAATTATGATTTATGTCGCGAGTCGAGAGTCGAAGGTCGGTGAAATGAGATTTACAAGTAATTTTATTTTTGTGTGATGTACGCCTAGTGTCAGGTACTATATTATATTATATTATTTTGTGATACTCAAAAATAATTGATTAAATTTAATATTTGCATGGTTTTATCTTGAGATACGTGTCGAAATGAGTCTTAAGTGAGTTAAAATGGAATTGAAAATTCGCTATGAGTTTCACGAAAATTAATTGTATTTAGGTTTTAAGATTTGAGTTTTAAAATTTAAATGGATTTAACGAATCGACGTGGGTCCCATACCTTGATTTACGTGCAAGACAAGTTGTCTCAGTGTTTTGCAGCACATTGGTATATTCTCTAATTTTTGGTAAAATTGGGATTTTTCAGGGTTTGATTTGGACAAAAACGAGATAAATATTAAAAAATAGAAAAATGCCAAAAAACTCCAAATGGTATTTGTTTTGCATTGTTGGAGATTAAAATTGAAAGGCATTTTGGTCCTTTGTTACCCTTTTTTAATTAAAATTGAAATCAAAATCATTGATACTCTTCACCGCCTTCATTTTTTCGCTTCACCATTTTTCGCTTCACCATTTTTTGCTTCTTTCTCGCTTTCCTTTGTTCTTTCAGTCTCTCTTTCTCTCTTGTCTCTAGTTTAATGTCTCTCTCTCTCTCTCTCTATCTCTCTCTCTCCCTTGTAAAAATTGTGATTGAATTAAAGGACTGTGATTGTTGTTGGTGGCGTTTTGAAGATAAGGTAATGAAAACTTGATTTATTTTTAATTTTGGTGACCGTAGGGATTTTATGCGACTCGAGTTCGATGATGAAGGCGTTATTATTGATTTGTTGTGTAATTGGGTAAGAAGAGAAAATGGAGAAGGGTCAATAGAGTTTAAGAAAATTAACAGTGATGAAACTGAAAACATAAAGTAACCATAGAGGGAGAGAGGAAGAAGATGACCGAAAGGGAAGATGGCGTGGAGTGGTTGCGTGAGCTCCCACACCTAACCCCAATCCCAAACTTTAAAAAAAGGCAAAATATAAGTGTACTGTCCAAAGATGAAGATGATGATTGAATCGTGTTCGATTAAACTGAGCCCGACCAATTCAGTTCAGTTGTCAAACCCCTCCTTAATAAAAAGAAAAAATGTTTATATACATTAAAAAGTATTATCCTTGGAAATGAGGGAAATTAGGAAAAAAAATGGATTTTTAGACAATTTATGAAAAATTGGGAATTTTTAAGAAAATTAAGGATTTTGAAATTTTCCCTTATAATGCGTGTTACAGCGTAAAAAATGCCCAAAATTGTGAAAATTATTTTGAGGCCTACTCTATGTTAATTTACGATGTAGAACCATAATTTGGAGTCGAAAGTAGGATTCAGACATCATGGGTGTTGATTTGGAATGATTTTGGGGTTTTCGAGTCGAGGTAGGACCAATAAAATAAAATAAATTGGAAAAAAATTTGGAATTATTGTAAAGTTTTATCGGACTTATAAATAAATTGTCGGACCATAATTGGAACCCATTGTGGACTATTTTACTACTCGAAGCGCAAGGGAGTAACGGTATTGCCTTTGTAAGATTGAGTAAATCCTATAGTAACCTTTACATTATATGATCATAATTTCGTATAAATTGCATTGATCCATGATATTATATTATTTGTTGTGCATGCATACACAGGTGGGGAGGACAAGGTCAATTTGAGTCTCCATATAGTGTGTACTATACTATGGCTATAGGGTTGAACACTATATTATGCTTGGGGGGCTAGAGTCAATGATAGTTTACATCATGTGGTTATCATGACATTACGTTGAACTAGATCATACTCTGAAAGTCTAGAGGAACGACACTCGTTTTGTTATCCTCTCTGTGCATGAGTCTTATTACTATTAACTTACCACTTTCAGAGGATATCAACTGGTTATGCTCGGATAATAGAAACGGGATGGATTTTTAAATGGTTGCATTTAGATTCCTTTAATTATATTTTTTATTTAATGTCTTAGATTATTATGCATTTTATTATTACAGGTGTACAAGATAATGTGGGAATTACTTATCTGACATTTTCAATTTTTTAATTCGGTAAAGAAAAGTTCGAGCGACGACAAAGGAATAAGAATGTTTTTCAAATTTCTTTGACTTGCTTAGTTTCATTATCTATATATATATGTATTGTTTTGATAATTATATAAACTGGTTATGCGGGTTTGTGTGTAGTTAAGATAGTTATTGGAATGGTTGTAGCAATTTTGGGATAAGTTAGGATAGTTGTGGAGCTTAGGTAATGTTGGTTTAAGAATTTAGATATCTCAAACTAAACTCGAATGAATATATAATCGGTAAATACAATATATTGTTATGGGTAAATCGTGAGTCCTTCCACATTCCCACCAAGCCGAGCAGGTTTTGTTGAAGATTTTTGAAAGCAGAGTTTTCTGGTGTATACTTAGTAATAGACGAGGTGTTGTTGAAAAATATTTACAAAATATAAAGGATAATGTAATCAATCCAAATGAACTTCGAGGTTTGAGATTTATTTTTAGAATCTTTTGTTTTTCATAAAGTATTATATTTGATAATTACTTTGATTTAATTTTATTTTTTTATTGACGAAAGGTTTAGGTTGTTAGATTATTAGGGAATTAAGGTAATCCACAATAGTCAGATGCCCCAATTAGGTAGGGTTTGACAATATTGGTATCAGAGCCTAGGATTCTAAATATATCTTATTTACTAAGCTTAGGCGAGTGATTAGTTGGGAAATATCGCGACATAACGGGGCTAAAAAGTAAAAAAAGAAACTTTATGATCGTGTTGTGTTTGTTTTATATTATCGAGATATCGATGGATATAATTATGTTGAACCACTTTTCTTGCAAATTTTGTTGCGAAAAACTATGAGTGGACAACAGAAGCCAAGTCAGGGATCTAGCAAGGGTAATAAGGATCCACAATATGTGAATTCATATATGTTTCATAACTTGGTTGGGTAAATGTTTAACTTGTTGAATATCTAACGAGCACATGTGGCAACTCAGGCACCTTTGGTTCATATTACTCAGGAAATTCATGTTGCTATTCAAGCCGCTTAGGAGGAGCACGCTACCTCTGCATTTTGTCCCAAAATTAAACTTGTTGTCATAGTTCCGATTCAGGTTGTCCCGCCATGGTTAGTGGAATGTCAAATGAGGAAATGCAAGAAGAGTTTGGCACCATTATATCAATGATGAAACCTAACACTTTACGAGAGGTTCAAGATAGGGTCAGAGCTTTTATGACTACAAAGACTTTTTTACATAAACCATGATGATATCAGGGCATCATGGAGTCTGAATAAGGCTTAGGTTTTAAGGGCAAGAAAATGATTCCATCCGGTTTTAACCCAAAGTCTATGAAGAAAGGAAATAGTGAAGGACCACCATTCATACACCATTCATACCTATAATTCATGTTTCCTATAATACGTATATCGTAATATTTTTTTCCAAACAAAGCCATTAGACCCTTGAAGTTGATGTCATAGGGTAAGGAGTGACGAGATCACATTCATTCCAACTTTTAGGTCAAGGAGGTACACCTTAGTGAAGAGGAGTGAAGGTAAGGGACGAGGATCTGAAGGACATGGCTTGAGTCAACGATTGACAGATAGTTAGGAATATTCTATAGGTAGTAAACCTATAGTTACGTGTTTTAGGTGTAGTAAGCTGGATCGTATTAGCCGAGATTGTCCTAGGAATTGGAGTGTAGTTACGTGTTTTGGGTATGGAAAGAAAAGACATTACAAGATTGCGTGTTCACAACTCTTAGTAGCATCCTCTTGTAAGTCACGGCTACACAAAACATATCAAGGAATGTGTTCGAGTGGTTACTGAATGAGATTAAGATGCAAATCATAATTTTATCAAAGGTATGATTTAGTTTGTGGTCTTGTAGTGATTAATTTAGGGTTAATTTCGTTGCGAGTCTCAATTCATCTTGTCCTCAACATGATAATTGGGGATAAGGTGTATCCTCACTTTATGTGTGAGAAATATGTTGTTGAGCTATCGAGACATGAGATGACCATTGATCAATGATATTGGAATTTCTAGACTTTGAATTGTTGTTGGGAATGGATAGGCTGGCGGCTTATTATGCATATGAGGATTATTTACATAGACGATGTTTTTTTTCATATTCTTGGTTATTCAGTATTTACATACACTGGAACATTATTTAAGTTGCCTTTTACCACAAGTAGGCTAGCCACTAGGGAAGAAATGGAAACTCTCATTGGAACTATTAGTGTAAAGGCAAGACTTTAAATTATGTTGGAGAGGCTTCTTGATATAGTGTTTATTCATTGGAGTATGTCCCCATGGGTTGCACCAATCCTTTTTGTG
Organism: Stephania yunnanensis; assembly: GCA_039657365.1. Lineage (NCBI taxonomy): Eukaryota > Viridiplantae > Streptophyta > Magnoliopsida > Ranunculales > Menispermaceae > Stephania > Stephania yunnanensis. Next base: position 28,408,935 of record CM077580.1, read on the forward strand.
AAAAAGAAAGGATAGTAGTTTGAGGCTCTGCAATGATTATATAAAATGGAACAGGGTCACTGTTCAAAATAAATATCCATTGCCTGAAACTGATGATTTGTTTGATCAACTTAATGGTGCCAAATTCTTTTCGAATATTGACTTTCGTTCTAGTTATCATCATTTGAGAGTTCGGGAAGATGATGAGTAGAAAACTACGTTCACTACTATATATAGTTATTTTGAATTTGTTGTTACGTCTTTTGGGTTGACTAATGCCCTAGATATGTTTATGGATTTAATGCAAAGAGTGTTGGGCTCGTATCTAGAACACTTAATGGTAGTCTTCATTAATGGTATCTTAGAGTTATTCTCCAAACTTTAAGAAATCATAGGTTGTACACCAAATTTAGAAAATGAAAATTTTGGTCATCTGAGGTGACATTCTAGGATCATATGGTTAGCACAAAAGGAATTACAATGGATCCAGCCAAGATGGAAACTATCTTTGGTTGGTCAGAACCTACCACAGTAACAGAGATACCAAGTTTTTTGGGTTAGACTGCCTATTATCGTATATTTATGAAAGATTTTTCTAAGATAGTTGCACCAATTACTAAATTTACTCTGAAAAATGTTCCATTTGTTTGGTTAATAGAATGCGACGTTATATTTTACGAATTGAAAACGTGTTTAACTTCAACACCAGTTCTTGTATTACTTCAATTGGGGAAAAGGCTTATAGTTTATACTGATGCATAGAAAGTTGGTTTGGGTTGTGGTTAATGCATAATGGCAAGGCGATTGCATATGCTTCTTGGCAATTAAAGACTCTTTAGAAGAATCATCCTGTCCATGATTTGGAATTTACATCAATTGTGTTTGCTTTAAAGTCATGGAAATACTACTTGTATGGCGAAAGCTTCACATTTATTTTAGATCATGAAAGTCTGAAGTACTTGTTCTTCAAAAAAGAGTCGAATATGAGGCAATGACGATGGTTTGAACACTTAAAAGACTTCGGTTTCAGTTTTGAATACCATTAAGGTAAAACAAATGTTGTTGCTGATGCGCTGTGCAGGAGAAGTGCCGAAACATTGTGGGCACCTAGTCGGTTAACTTAGGAGTATGACTTACTAAAAACCTCATCACTATGACTTTGTCAAAAAATTTAGAAATTGATGGTATACTGATTTGTGCTCAATTTAGAGTATAAATCGACTCTATTCGAAAATTGATTGAATGTCAGCAAAATGATGTGGATTATGGGAAGTTCAAGGGCTTTGCTATTGACAGTAATAATCTAGATTGGACCGAGTCTGTGGATTAGAGTTTAAGGCTTCAAGGTAGGCTTTGGATTTAATCAGTGGCTAAGATTCAAGATGAGATATCGAGAGAATATCCTCTGTCCAAATATAGCATTCATTCTGGCAAGACCAAAATGGATGATGATACAAAGTGATTATATTAGCGGCCAAAGATGAAAGCTGATGTGAGTAACCATTTGAGGAGATGTGATATTTTCCAATAGGTAAAGGCCGATCAATGGAAACTTGAAAGTATGTGCAGCCACTTCCCATACCACAATGAAAAATATGAACATATTGCGATGGATATTATTACTCATATGCTTACTTCTTAAAGGAAACGTGATGCAATCTGGGTTATTGTTGATAAATTGACAAAGTCTGCTCATTTTCTTTCTATGTCCATTTTGGATACCTTTACACATCTGAGCATGTTGTATGAGCGAGAGGTTGCTCACTTGTATAGTGTGTCATTTACAATAGCTTTTGCTTGTAATGCTCGTTATAGATCGAGGTTATGCCAAAGCATGAAGTAATAGTTCGATATTCAGTTACACTTCAGTACTACATTTCATCCACAAAAGGATGGTCAGAATGAAAGGTTGATCTAGGTGTTGGAGGACATGCTCAAGATTTTGTAGTAGAATTTGGAGGTTCATGGGAAGAATATGTACCTTTATGTTTGTTCTCTTACAATAATTATTATCAATCAACTATCAAAATGCCTCGATTTGATGCTTTGTATGGGAGACCTTGTTGTTCTTCAACCTGTAAGGCTGAACAGGAGGATTCAGCGTAGTTGGGGCCACAGATGGTTTGAGGTCACACTGAGGTTGTTCAGAAGATTTGTCTAAGATTAAAAGTTGCTTAGGGAAGGCTGAAAAGTTATTATGATCTCTATCACCGGGTTGTGGAATATAGTGAAAGAGATTTAGTTTATTTGAAAGTCTCCCTAGGGAAAGGCCAATACAGGTTTGGAGTAAAAGGAAAGCTATCTCATAAGTCTTTATTTAGACATATATATAGTATTACTTTAGCAGTATAATTAGCCTAAATATCCTAAAATCAGCTATAATTGATGGTGTTTATGTATTTACAAGTACACAAGGCATAAAGGAGAAAAATGAGTAAATTCATGAAGAAACGAAGCTAAAATACACTAACATAAGTTTGCCACCATGGCATATAGGGTTAACACTATGGGAAGATGAAGGCATAGCATTGGAAATGAACGCACAACGCCAAGGTATACGGAGAGAAGAAAAAAGAGGTCAGGACCGTCAAAGCTATCAAGGCACCGTAGAGTATAAGGGATGACGCTAGGGAAGTCTACATAGGGAGGCGAATATAGTGAACGAGAAAATTGCACATAAAGTGGTCGAAGTTGTCATGATGCCATGACATAACACACAACATCGAACCACTAAATAACAACACCGAGATTGAAGAAAATAAAATATCGGAGTTCTATTTCGAGTAAAATTATCAAGTATGGTTTCTAATTGTTTTCAAATATATTTAAGGAGTAGAAATAGATATTAGAATGTGGTAAACACAAAAGATTACCACCCATTAGCAACCATTATCATAGATTAGTATAGGTTTACTTTATTTTTTAGTACTAAGAAGATTTCTAGAAGAGAAGAAATTAAGACTCACGCGTGGTGATTCACGTATTATTTTTATTGATTTAATTGAAGTTATTTGTTTCATATCTGATTTTAATGAATACCACTACATGCGTGGTTGTTTTAATGAAATATGAGTATTTTATTAATCTTAAGGATCAATGGGTCCTATGGTATGAATGCTATGCTAAAAACATGAGTAGATTATCAAGTTCAAAAGTGCAATGATTAGAATATGTATTCATTCTGAGCGTAATGCTATAAACATCTTGATCACGTGTTTGTTGATATAAGGTTTTAGAAGTTACCATGCTCATTGAAGCTTTCAAGCATATATGGATGGTACAACTAGTAAGTGGAGTTCTAGTTTGCGTATTAGAATAGTAAAGATTTGGAACTTAAAGTAATGAGGAGCTTATGATATTCACGCTAATAAGTGGAGTTCTAGTTTGAGTATTAGAATCTTTTCCGTCACCACATTAGCTTGAAGTGGATTGAAGGAAATTTGTCTATTATAATTAGGCATTGCACACACCTACTAAAGATAAATTAATTTTAAAAAGCATAGTATTTCATTACCTAGGTGAAGTTATGAACCAAGATATTCTTAATATAAGAGCTTAAATTAAGTTACATTGATTTCTTAGATTAGATTAGTTTAGTTATAAAATCAAATTAAAAAGGATTTCCTTAGTAGTAGAGTAATTTTGACTAGGTACTACTGAGTGCATACACCTTTCCATGAGGACAATACCTATAATCAACATAAGTTGTTCACACTATTACTATAATCGAAGCATTATACTTGTGGCCACACATCAAGTTTTTGGCGTCGTTGCCGGAGTAGGTAGCCACTTAGACTTAGTTTGAAAAGATGCTAAATCTTATTTTACGTACTTTACTTTCAATTTTACGAAAATGAAAAAATAAAAATAAAAGGATCAAATTTCGAATTTGTCATCTGCACTTAATCTTTTGCCTTTACTTTTCGGAAGAATTGGTGCATACCTACTAAAGGAGAGAAGGACTTGGTGTCGTACAACCTTGAGATTGACAAAACCAACAAATGAAATAAAAAAATGGATTCAAGATGGCTGAAGATCATACACGAAACCAAGAATAGGGCCGAGGGAATAACAAACCCAAAGGTGATCTGGTAGTGCAGGATAGAGTGCGTGGATAGAGATGCCTTCGTGACTACATCAAACCAGAAGTTCAAGAGACTTACAATGGATTGATGAGGCTTCCAGCCAACACCCCCTACTTCAAACTGAGACATATCTCCAATTAGCATGGTGCAAAATAGCTTGTTCAACGGGTAAGCTAATGAAGATCTAGTGTAATGTTTAGAGAATTTCTTGGAGAAGTGCGACACTGTGCACATTACTGGAGCAACAAAAAATGTGATATGGATGAGACTTTCCAATTCTTATTTGGTGTAAAAGTCAAATCTTGATTCAGAGGATTGAACACAGGGAGTATGACCTCATGACGAAATGAGTGAAAGATTTCTAGATAAGTTCTTTCCCCAGTGAAGGTCAGTGAAAGAAAATTGAAAATAAATCAATTCGAGAAGCAAGATGTCGAGTCTCTTAGCCAAGCTTGGGATATATTAAAGGAGATGCTGATGAGATGTCTAGGACATGGACACGTGAAAGGGACACAACTCCAGATTTTCTACTATGTGATGAATCACAGCTCTAGCAGAATAGTGAATGTTGCAACAGGTGGTTCTCAAGTCACCAAGGATGAGGATGGAGGATTAAATCTCTTAGATCTTATGTCTCAAAACTTTACAACCGACAATCGTTCCATAATGAGGAAACTAGCGAGCTTATTTGAGATTGATTCGCAAGCTACGATAATAGCATAATTATCCAATATGAGCAATTAAATGGCAAAGCCTCAAATGGGAAAAAAAGGTCTCCAAATGTAAGTGATACAAAAACCCATTAATCACCAATCCATTATGGTTAATCAAATGGCTTGCAAGAAGGAACCGAGTATAAGGACATCAACTTCATGAATAACCAAGGCTATGAAAACAACTTCAGTCCAAGAGGAATGACTCCTCAAAGGTTTTATCACGGATACAATAACAAAAACCCTAACTTCTCATATGAAAATCTTGATAACACACTAAAGTTCACTCTAGGATTTGATCAATAAGTCTAACAAAGGAAGATAGGACAAACTGAAAAGATGACTTCATTGAAGTCAATTGAGAAACTCTTGCACACAAGGACATGAGCAATAGGAAACGCCATAAGAAGGGCGAGAAAGAGATGGAAAATGCGAAGCGAACTATGAAGAGAATGGATGTCGATAGACCACAATCCATCAAGAGCTTGGAAAGACAGATTGGTAAGCTAGCCATTGCCGTGGTTATTTGATAGATTCATTAATACCATAGCGAACGCACATGTAGTCCATTTGAGAAGTGGAAGAACAACTAATGATCTAATGCAACCAAAATATGCAGCAAACAACACAGGGAAACAAATTGATGTGCAGCACCAAAGGGATTAAAACACTTGGAAGGTGATATAAGTACCCAAAAAGAAGTTGCACAAGCATAAGAATCAAAATCAACTCCAAGGAAAGCAGGGGGAATATGGAGAAAACATTATGTGGTACCAAGGAGAGTTACATTTCCTAATAATACACCACTAATAAATTCACCTCTTCCATATCCTCAACGATTCACGAAACAAAAAGACCAAGAACAGCTCAAGAAGTTTATGGAGATGCTTAAGAAGTTACACATAAACTTCCTGTTCGCAGATGCATTGGAACAGATGCCAAATTACACAAAGTTTCTAAAAGATATTATGGCAAGAAAAATAAGATTGGAAGATTACAAAACCGTATATTTGATAGAAGAATGCAGTGCTATCTTATAAATGAAGTTACCACCGAATTTAAATGACCCAATAAGCTTTTTCGTTCCATGGACTATTGGAGTACACTTGTTTGATAAGGTCTTATATGATTTGGGAGCAAGCATAAACTTGATGCCTTTATCAATATCCAAGAAATTAGGTTTGGGAGAAGTAAAGTTGACCAATATGACGTTACAATTAGCAAATCGATCAGTGACTTATCTAAAATGAGTGATTGAAGATGTGTTGATGAAAGTGGATAAATGTATTTTCCATGTTGACTTTGTAGTACTAAATATGGAAAAAGATTTAGAGGTGTTGTTAATCTTAGGAAGACCCTCCCTAACAACGACACGAGCATTGATAGATGTTCAAGAGGAAAAATGAAGGTTATATGTAAATAATAAGGAAATTACGTTCAATAATTAGAAGACCTTAAGATTTCCAAGTAAGGGGGAACATTGTAAAAGTACTGAGTTTAGAGATGTAGTTTCTGACTATGTTTTTGAGATAGCCAAGAAGTACATACTAGATGATCTACTAGAGCAGTGTTCAGTTAAAAGCATAACAACAAGTTCCATAGTTAAGAGTGAACTTCAGGATGCAGTAAATGCTCTATCACCAATAGGACCCCAAAACTTTCATAAAGGTTTTAAAGAATTAGAAAATGAAAGTGGAAAGTGCAGTTGTCGAACCAATAATGGAATTAAAGCCTTTGCCTGAGCATTTGAGGTATGCTTATTTAGGGGAAAATTCAAATTATCCTATGATCATTTAAATAATGTTAAGAGAGTTGTAGAAAAAGAATTGCTTCTAGTTCTAAGAGAGCATAAATGAACATTGGGATGGACAATCAAAGATTTAAAGGGAATTAGTCCAACTTTCTGCATGCAGATCTTAATAGATGAAAATCATAAACAATCAATTAAAGCTCAAAGGCAGTTAAATCCAGTAATGAAAGAAGTGGCAAAAAAAGAGAATTTGAAATGGTTGAATGTTAGAATATTCTATGCTACTTCGGATAGTTCATGAGTTTTACCAATACACGTGGTACCAAGGAAAAGAGGAATAACCATTATTCTGACTAAAACTAGGTAAACCTTATCCGCTAGGACTGTAACTGGACGACGAGTTTCCATTAATTATCGAAAGTAAAAAAAATCTATTAGAAATGATAACTTCCCTTTACTATTTATTGATAATATGTTGGATAGATTAGCAGAATATGAACACTACTATTTTCTAGATAGGAGCTCGAGATATAATCAAATTGATACAGCACCAGAAGATTAAGAGGAAACAACTTTTACCTACCCTTATGGAACATTTGCATTTAGATGGATGCCATTTGGATTATGCAATTCGCCAATAAAATTTCGAAGATGTATGATAGCTATTTTCTCTTATATGGTTGAGATATCTTTGAGGTATTTACGGATGAATTATTTGTATTTAGAGCATTTTTTGACTTACACTTGCAAAATTCAGCCTTGGCATTGAAATGATTTCAGGACGCAAGCATCTTTTATGCTTGCACATCTTCCTAGAAGTCTCAGGATGAACAAACCCTTCGAGTTGTATCATCTACATGTCCTCAAGTAACTTTCCATTTAGAAAAGTTGTTTTGACATCCATTTGTCATATCTTATAGTCATAATATGAAGCTTTGGCAATTAGAATTCTAATGGATTTAAGCATGGCTACATTAGAAAAAGTTTTGTCATAATCAACACCTTGAGTCTGTCTAAAATCTTTTGCTATAGTCGTGCTTTATAAGTATGCACATTGCCATGCGTGTTGGTTTTCTTTTTGAAAACCCATTTACATTTAATGGACTTACCACCATCAGGTAAATCAACTAGGTTCCAAACTTGGTTATCATACATGGATTGCATCTTAAAATTCATGGCACTAAGCCATTTATCTCCCTCAGGGCTAGAAACAGCCTCCTGATTAAGTAGTAGGTTCATTTCGATCCATAAGAAATCCAAATCTTTAAAGCTGATGTCTTACCCAATCAGAACTACGAGGGCCTTGTGATACATGTGGAGGATCAATTAGTTCAAGATTTAGTTGATCTCCCACTTGCGGTTGAGTGTTTACTTGTGGTTCTTAAATTTCTTCAAGACTTACTTTATTCCCACTGTTTTCTTTTAAAATAAACTCCTTTTCTATATACATCATTCTGACCAATAAACATTTTGTTCTCAGCGGGATTATAAAAGTAGTATCCTCTAGTTTCTTAAGGATAACCAACGAATAAATACTTGGTAGATTTGGCTGATGATTTTTTTGATATTTTTCATTGTACAAAAACCTCACAGCCCGAAATCTTACAGAATGACAAACTTGGTCTTTTCCCAAACCACATCTCATGTGGTGTTTTATCAACCGCTTTAGAGGGAACACGATTTAGTGTAAACGCAACAATTTTTAAAGCATAACCCCAAAAGGAAATAGGAAGATTTACTTGACTCATCATAGATTGAACCATATCTAATAGAGTCTCATTGCTCCGCTCAGAAACACCATTCCATTGTGGAGTTGTCGGGGAAGTAAATTGTGTGATAATTCCACAGTTTTCAAGATGATCATCAAACTCTTAGCTCAAATATTCACCACCTCGATCTAATCGAAGTGCATTAATAGTTTTACCAAGTTTATTTTGCACTTCATTCTGAAATATTCGAAACATCTCAAACGATTCACCTTTATGTTTCGTGAGATACATGTAACCATATCTACTAAAATCATCAGTGAATGTGATGAAGTATTGATAACTACCTCTAGCCATTGTTTATAGGACCACATACATAAGTATATATTAGACCCAATAAATCACTTGCCTTTTCTTTGTGTCCAATAAAGGGACTCTTTGTCATCTTACCTAGTAAACAAGATACATACATTTCATACGATACAAAATCAAAAGAATCTAAAAGTCCATCTTTATGGAGTTTAGAAATGTGTTTCTCATTAATGTGGCCAAGGCGACAATGGCAAAGGTAGGTTTGATTCAAATGTTATGACTTGAATCCCTTTGTATTTACGTTAAGAATGAGAGTATCTATGGATCTTTTCATGTTTAGAATATAAATACCATCACATAAATCAGCATGCGCGTATAAAATGTATTTACAAGAAATGGAGCATTTATTATTCGTAATAATGAAATTAAAACCATCCAAATCCAAACATGAAACTGAAATGATGTTTCTACTTAAGGCAAAGACATAATAACAATTATTTAAAATTAAAACAATTGCAATAGGTCAAATTACTCATAGCATCCTACAGCCAACGCATCAATCTTTGCTCAATTTTCAACTTGTAGGATGACTTCTACTTTCTTTAGCTTTCTACTTTTAAACCCGACACATTAATACAAATGCGAGATCCACATCCGGTATCCAATACCCAGAAATCCCTAGTAGACAAGTCAACTTTAATAACTTAAATACTTGAAGCAGTAGTCGCACTACTCTTCTTTTCTTTAGATCTTCAAGATAGAGCTTGCGATTTTTGAACCAATGTCCAAGTTCATGGCAGAAATGACAATTTCCTTCTTTTTCCTTTTCCTTCTAGGACTGAGAAGTAGAAGTGGCATGAGGCTTGACTTGTTCCATAAGCTTTGTAGGCTTTGTGACAGTCACAACAACCTTTGTAACTTTAGCCTTGCATTTGCCATTTTTCTTCAAAGCCTTTCTTTTCCGAACCATCAACACACTAGCAATGGGTTTCTCGACATTCTGCTAAACAGTTTTAAGAATCAAATGCGACTTTGAGATAGACTTCTCCATGTTATTCATGTTATAGTTCATCAAAAATTGTGAATAACTATTAGGCAATGAATTCAAGATCAATTCCGTAGCAAACTCTTAGCTTATAGGAAATCCAAATCTGTCAAGATGGTCAATATAGCCTTTCATTTTTAAAACATGAGGACTAACTGACGCACCCTAAGACATTTTGCAACAATGAAGGTTCTTAACTATCTCGAACCTTTCTTACCTAGCCTGTTATTGGAACATTTCCTTCAACATCGTAGCCACGTCGTAAGCTTTTATATGTTCCATGTCCTTCTGAAGTTCAAGAACCATGGTTGCCAACATAATGCATGCAACATCAGTTGAGTTGTTGACATGCTTAGTATGTGCATCCTTCATGGCTCTTAAAGCATTAGCTGGTGGTTCCTCAAGAATAGGATCATCAAGGACATACAACTTATGTTCGTGCTTAAGAACAATACTCAAGTTTCTGAATCAGTCAAGAAAGTTTGTCCCAAACAACTTATCTTTCTCAAGGATGGATCGTAGTGACAAGATATTAGTGTGATTTGAAGAGGCCATAGATCTACAACAAAGATTATGCAAAAGTTATATAAGAATAAACTCCCACTAAATTAACAACCCTCCTTAAAAATGTTATGTTAATTTAAGGGACTAAAATCCATGTTTCACCTAATTCCAAGACAGCTATGGCATGACAGTTTGAATTAGGTTATTTAGGTAGGTACAAATTACCAATTACATCATATGCAAATTTTAGTTATTTTATGATATTATGACATCTTATGTCTTAGCATGTTTTATCTCATCTAGTGCCTAAAGATCAAAATTGTTTGATAGCTTTATCAAATCTAACCATTTCAAACAATAGAATAATTGTTACTCAATTTGGCTCACCAAGATAACATAATATACTCCGCGGAGGTAAGCCCGTATTGATGTGATCGAAGTCTTGACAAGTGTTTGAGAATAGATGATACTTGACTTAAATTTTGAAAGAGAGATTTTTGTTTGTTTTAGTGATCGTAATTAAATAAGATAAATATTATATGGTACAATGCATGAATAATCACTAAAAAGTTAGGAAACCATACAAATATTGACTATTGTACAAATTTTAGACGCTACGAACAGTTAACGGCGGTCCCGCTGCTCGGTCAGCAGGCACCGGTTCCGCCCTAAAATTTCTCATAATTTTAGTAGATCAAATCAACCAAAACTGCCCCTTATTTTAATTCCAAAAATATTAATTAAAATGTTTTTAATTATCTCGGGCCCACCATTATCTTAATATCTTATCCTAATCCAATTAGAATTTAAGATACTTTGAGTCCCAATCCAATTATGATTTTTTAAAACCTCACCTTTCTTATAGGATTTGTAATTCTAATCCAATTATAATTCTATTTCCTATCTTGTAGGAATATACTAACAGATTACTGCAATGAGATATATGATCAAAATCAATTTCGAGATATTAATCATGCATTCAACATCAGAATCATATTAAATTAATTATATTAACCTAAGCATGATCTCTATCATGGAGACATTTATAATTATTGAACAAAATGAAATATGTGTTCAAGGTCAAAATCATATTAAACCAAACATGAAGTCTACCATGTACATACAAAATTCATACCATTCAATATAAAAATATATGTTAATTGAAATATTCTAAACATGAATACTATCATTGAATCATATCATGAGATGTATCAATATTTATGAATTAACATTCTTTAAAACCAATTCTTGATAACGATTATCACAGAATTTATATGTATATCATATATACATTAATCAAGATTATGTTTTCACACATATATCATATATACATCAGTGAATGCATGCGAACATTTAATAGAACCGAGACTAATGCTTTGATACCACTGTTGGATTTTTGGGGTTCATACGAAGCGAAAAATTCAAAACAAATTTTAAAAAACCCCAACAGGATCGAAAATAAGTTCTATTAAAATAAATCTACGAAAGTAAATCATACCATATTCAATTATTTCTTTTTTATTGTTCAATTTCAAGGTGTTCTAGTACCCGTCCTCTATAAAAAATCCACACACGAACGGTAACCACAATTTGGAGTGCTAGCCCCAAGAGAGATTGAAAACAATTTTTCTTTCGCTCCCTAAATCCAAAGAACGCGAAAATTGTAATACAAGAAATCTTGTTTCATTATTAGGGTTTCACCTTTATTTATATTTGTAGATATGCCCTCACTTAAAATCATATTCGTAATACAACTATTGTATTTAGGCAATTTAAGTAAATTAGACATACGCCTCTATTAATAAGTTGTCATATAACGAATCGTAAAGGCTTTCAAGTCATGAATTTTATCATATAAAACTCGTTACTCTGGACCAATTGAAATTGTGTAAAGCCATTCTTTGTGTGCTACTTAATAAGTTCATGCGATGTTGGCAGTGAACCAAAAACCATTTTGGTATACAAATCATTAGCGGTCTCTAGCAAGGCATTATGACTACCTAGGTAGCATGAATATTAACATCGATAAAACATAATTAATAGCATATATCATATCATTTTTTCGTGCGATATCCTTTGATTAAACATTAGGCATGGAAAGTTACCCTTAATGTTCAATTGTACTAGTCTCGATCTTTAGGTAAACTGAGAAATATCCAAGTGACATTGATCATATCAATTCACATAGAGTTGGCCATTATTGGTCTATCTTATCGAGGGATCCACTGATATCTCTCTCTACACGAGAGTGATAAATTCTATCTTGATTACATACTTTCACATATTATTCACACGGTGACCAATCACAATCTTTATAATTGTCCGGTTAAAGACAACAGTTGATTGTGTCAAATTATCAAGCTCATAATATTGAAGTTTATAGTAATCTCAAGTTGAAGGACTAAATGATATACCTATCATGACTAATACCTATGACTTAATCCATGTGGTTTTCTCATAACGGGTCATTCCAGTGCCTTATTCCCTAACAAGTACTCATGATATTGATTCGTATCTCTATGTGCATAATCATCACATGACCATCAATCAAGATTAACACTAGTCTTAATTTATTATAGTTCCCAGTATAATGACCGATTATGGAAATTTTAGGATATTTCAACAAATACCCATAGATCTTACTATAAGGTAAACACGTAATCACTTATAATAAAAACAGCAAATAAAACCTCTATTTTATTAACTAAAATTATAAGATAAACAATATTTGTAGATTGACCTAGGGCACATGCCCTAACATTTCCTTGGGAATTTGTATGAAACTAGAGGCGCTGGGAAGGCGTTGAGCCTATATTTTGTGTTTTAATAAAGTTTTCGTGGAAAATCACTTTTTTTTGTTCGTTGGCCTATATTTACCTTGAAAATTACAAAAATAATGGTTTTAAAGTATAAATGGAGATAAAGATTCTTGTAATTCATAGTAATATCACACTAAAATATAGCATAATTCACGACTTATCAAATACCACTAAACTTAAACAATTGCTCGTCTCGAGCAATGGAGTATAAGACATTTAGATTGCATCATAGATTTCATCTTCATTATTGTCCGACTACAACTTAAAAGGTTTGGTATATTTTTACACTAATTTTTACCAAATAGGAATAAGAACACTCAAGCAAAGTCGATTTCTTTAAGTTTAGCTGTTTTGTCCACTTTCCTAAAGAATAATTCGCAAAACACTAGGTTTCGTCAAGAATAAAATCATCAATTAATCGCGAGTCACCATATAACTTTTAACAAGCCAAAAACTTGAAATATCTAAATAGAGCATTGAATACTACGATTCCACAAATAGAACATATACAACTATTTCACTAACACAGTTAAAACATCATTTGGAGCCAATAAGACTTTCTTTTAGGATTATAATGGCTGGGTTGGTTGACAAAGAAAAGTAATTCATGAATTTAAAACGTTGAAAAACTTCAGACTTAGACTTGTAAATGGATTTTCAAACAACATGAATTATTTACGTTGTACCTTACTCAATTTTTCTTTTCACCTTATGGAATCCTCCCTTTTTTCTAACGATACAGCTTCCTGCTCCATTTCCTATGGATACCATTTTAGATGTGACGCTCATTTTCCTAACCATACGACTCCATGCTCCATTTCTTATGGATACTTTTTCTTTGTGGAAATCATTTATCATGACTTGATTGATTGGATTTTGATTAAGACCAATTTCCCCTTGTTTTTGGTATATAAACAATGCTTCACTCTTATATTTTCTTCCTTAATTTTCTTCTTCTTCTTCTTCTTCTTCTTCTTCTTCTTCTTCTTCTTTTTTTTTTTTTTTTTTTTTTTTCACATCCCTTTTTAATGATTTCAAGTCTAAAAATAGCTTCCAACTAGGTAAAAGATTATAAGGTACTAGTTTATAGATTTCATGATAGGTGATGAAAGAGTAAGGTTCTGTTGGCTAAACTGTGTTAACTAGGGATAACTTAATAGGTGGGTTAAAGGCTAAAAGCTTTAAAAAAACAAGACCTATATTTTCCCCCAAAACCAACCCTTTAGTTGTTACTTAGTCGTAAATGGATTGCAACCTTATCTTGGAATCTCTAAAGATTTAGTTGACTCTTTTCCTTGACTCCACATTAGCACTATTTGGTGTATACTTGGTACGATAAACCAAACACAAGAATGAGTTTTTCTCCTAAACTCTGCTTAAGGTCTAGTCCATTCATGGCAACATGAATCCACATTTGAATTCTCAAATTGTCCATCATTATGCTAAGCAAGAATTGGGCATTCATTTTAAGCTCAAAACGATAGATGGAAAAACAAAAAGAATGAATTCACAAGTATGGAAGTATGTAACCAACCTACAAAAACATCAATATTTAAAATGAAATGAAACCGTATTACCTGTATTACACCAAAAATTTTGAAAATATTTTAAAAATTACGAAAATTTTACCAAAAACCTTCACGGTTCTTCCATTACATTATATCCAACCTACATACCTGCACACTCCAAAACATATCCTGAACCTTGTCCTCAAGGTTCAAGAAAGTAGGAAAACCAACATACATTCCAAAAAAACAAGTGAAATATAATAATGGAAGATAAGAAAATGAAATGAAATGAAATAAATATATGAAAAACTAAAAATGTATGCAAATGATGTGATGTGCAAGGTAGTATGTCAAAATTACAGCACAAAAATGTTACATTATTTCCAAGATGTATAAATAAACACACAATCTCTCTCTAATCTAAGTGACTAAGGAGAAATTCATAGCAGTGACATGATAAAAGCAAGAATTATTAAACAATAGGAGTTGAATAAAACTATTCCAATCAAAACTTGTGAGCTTGCAGTCTTCCAACTAAGGGTAAAATCAACAAGATGGTGGAATGGACTTACTGTTTTGGGTTGTACTTAAAGACTTGTCACTAAGTGTCCACTTAAGTTGGTTTTTAACTTCTAACCTAATCTCAAAACATCAAAAATCTGAATAAGCGATCAATATCCTGAAAAATGCTTTATCATGCAAACAAAAATGATATCCAAAATTAAATATGACACCAAACCCAAGGTATTTTCTCCTTTCTTCGATGCTCCTCTATTCTCATTACTTGAAAAGTCCTAAAAGTCAAGGAATTTCTTAGACATCTAAGAAACAACAAACTAAACTAAACTAAAATGAAATGAATAAAATAAATAAAATAAAGTTGGGTTGCCTCCCAACAAGTTCCTTTCTTCCAAGTCATAGACTTAACATGAATGATCACGTGGTGCCTACTACACTACTTGGATGGAGTTTCGAGCAAACGGCTTCACAAAGGTTTTTAGTAATGAAATTGGCACTCCCTCATTCAAAATCTTGGAGCTCATCAATGAACTCTAAGACATAAGTTTCTGGCTCATCTAGACCGTCCAACACGAAGGTATCAGCAATGTTGAAAATCTCTAAGTTCTCATTTTCTTCCACCCCTGTGTAGAATTCAACTTTTATGCATCCTAAGGTGGGTGGTCTCACCAATACTAAAGGTTCATCTTGCTCTTTTTATGCAGCTCAATTGACCTTTCCAAAGTGACTTCAACTTTTTTCTTGACTTTCTTTTCATCAGAAGTTGTGAAATCATGAGAATTGGTCATGAATATCAACTGAAGTTCTTTCCTCGTCGCTTAGGTAGTCAACGACAGATGTAAGATTATTGATCTCAACACAAGTAACATCACTCGAGGTTTCTTTTAGATCAAGAGGTTCAGGAAGCTTAGGTTTCTCAAGTTCGAGGCTAGGAAAGGTTTGTAAAGAAAACTTTTTCTCTCCACTTTTTTTTATCAAATATGGTAGATCCTTAAGAATTATATCTACATTGCTACCAAACTGGCTCAACTACCACAATATCTATCAATTACGGGCAATCTTTAGGAGAATGAAAGTAATCTCCACAAAATGCATAAGCATTGATCTGTTGCATAAAAGAACGCGGATTAGAAAAGTCTTGTTCATAACATGACATACTTACCTTATTTACATCGTATTAGTGTGATTCTTAATATAAATTATGATTGTGGGAGTAGTGAGCCATGAAGTAAATTTGCAAAACTGAGATACAAAGGGTGTAGAAATATATTTATATATTATTATTATTTTAATAGAAACCTAAATTTAATCAACATTGTTCCATGGCAACGGTGCTAAAAATCGATGTCGCGCCGAATGACACTAATAATAATTCCAAATATCGGGCTTATATTGATTTGCAGTAGCGGCAAGCGAGGTTGAATCCACATAGACAAGGAATAACTTTAAGTTACAAAAGTGGTTTTGAATTAATTATACGAGTTTAAACTAAGTACTAATTAACTAACAAGCAAATAAATAAAAGCAAGAAAAAGTAATTATAAATACTACTAAATTAACAATACTATAATAATTCCATATCAAGGAAAAACTTATATTAATGGAAGGAACGTGCGACACAATCACATGCTAACTAGATCGCAAAATATGTCGGCTATGTCATAGATTTTCAACGAATTAGCAGCATTAAACTCAGTAAAAACACCTATCATGAGCGGTAATAAGTATGAACTGCTACCATTCTCATATCTCAATTGCATAAGGGCATATCGATTGCAAACAAACAAGGCCTCACTTATTACCTTACGTGATTCCCCTTACCGAGTGGCGGTTAGATCACTAACAAAGATCTCCTACACTTATATACGGATTGGCCATTTCATATGATCAGTGTGATCAATCTAATATTTTATATTTAATGCAATCAAAAATATAAGACCATAATGAAAAACATATGAATCTCATAAATCACTAAAAGGTCTCCTTAATCTTGACAATAGTTTAGCCGAGTACATCCATATGAACCAAAATATAAAAGAAAAGAAAATAAACAATGATTAGATAAGAAGAGGGGAGAAGAGGAGTCCCTAAAGTCTTTCTCAAGTGTCTTATTTAAAAGAAGTTTGATAAAAGGTGATTTAATCCTAAATCTTAAATATCTTGAAAATAAGAAATTGCTAATCTTCATATTTTATCCCTTTTTCCATGCTCAGCGCCTTACCAGCCCATATCTCGAGGCATTGTGAAGGCGTTGGCTTTCCTATTGGGATTTGAACTTTGTTTTTCTCTTGTATCTTCACACGACTTCACATGTAACATTTCCAGTGACTTTCTTGTGATCCGGTCAAGTTAAGGCCAGTGATTCCTTGGTAATTTGTATGCACCTAAAAGCATTGAGAATGCGTTGAGCCTATCTCTTACGTTTTGACTAGATTTTAGTAGGAAATCTTTCTTTTTGTTTGATAGCCTATATTTACCGTGAAAAAAACTAAAACAATAGTTTTAGAGTATAAATGGAAATAAAAGTCATGTAATTCATAATAATATATCTAGAGCTTAGAAAACCGGTCTAGATAAGTTCAAGAGCTGCGATTACATTGATTGTTGGTTACAAATTCAACAATTTCAAAATCTTGGTATATTTACACATATTTTAAAATAGTTTGAAAGTCGAGTTTAAAATGATTTTAGGGGTTTGGTTAGGATTTTGTTTTACTTTAATTTGCTTTGTTTTCAAAAAAGTCTTAAGATTTATCACACATTTGCTTTACGATATTTAGAAAACCAGTTTTGCAATTTATAATTGAGTTAACACTTATATGCCAATTTTATTTGATTAATTTTCAAGCTACCTTTCCAAATGAATTTCTTATTTTTAAAATAAATTGAAGAATTTTATCGAGTTATTTTTGACAAACAGTGTTTTTTATGATCTACAGGTTTATTTTATATTCAGACTTATGATTTTTTGAATTCGAGAAAATGGCCAAAGGAAGTAGAGGTAGAAGCACAAGAGAGGAGAAGTGGAAGGCACTATTAGTGGGAAAAGCCAAACAAAAATCTAAGGATCTATCGACACCAATTAAGCCAATAGGGATTTCGATTAATAGCCCCCAAACTAGAATACCGGAGAACGTTCTCCACCTTTAAGTTTTACCAGTGAGTCAAAGGAGAAAAAAATATTAAAGAGACACCTAGAATCCAATTCTCAACTCACAACCTTATAAATGTCAAAGCTCTTGATAAGATGTAGAGCAACATTATTTAGAATTGGAAAATCAAACCGGAGAGGGGTTTCAATGTTAAAAATGATGCTAAGTATGGGCCTCGAATTTAGAAAAAAAGAAAGGAAAAGAATTAGGGATTGTTAACTAGGTACTATTGTGCCAATAATGACGCATGGTCCTTGGTATAGATGGGTTGTGAAATACTAGTGAGAGGGTTAAATTGGATTTTTTTTAAATATAAACCTCAAATAAGTCAAAACATTTCCATTCACACTACAAAAACTTGCATCCTTTGACGATGAAATCAAATTAGTATCTAATTAATTCAACTCTCCAAAGTGTTATTATTGCTTATTTATGTAATTCCCACCTTAATTAAGATTCGTTTAATCCAAAAAAAGAGTAATTTGAGAATATAGAGCCACATTAGGGCATGGAATATAGGGATATGTGAATAGGCTTGGAAAAGGAATCTAAGAGTTATTAAGAGTTTAATACTTGAGGAATTAACTCTCACTAAGGTAATCACTTAACAACCTTAATTTTATCAAACGTTGATTTCAATGGTAGTATTTTTTATGAATTTCCAATTTGTCAATGACATTCAAATTATTCATGATTTTTTAATTTCTATAGTTTATGAATGATTACTTTATGGTTTATATGGTTTTAAATTGAATGGGCGGTGATTAAAGTTGATCACCAAATTTTTGGATTATTTGGAGAAATACTTGAAATTTTT
The DNA here is from genome assembly GCA_039657365.1 of Stephania yunnanensis. Classification (NCBI taxonomy): domain Eukaryota; kingdom Viridiplantae; phylum Streptophyta; class Magnoliopsida; order Ranunculales; family Menispermaceae; genus Stephania; species Stephania yunnanensis. Next base: position 28,427,844 of record CM077580.1, read on the forward strand.
ACCCGAAGTGAGATTTTAAACTAGATTTAGATAATGAAGGTTATGTTCGACGATGTAGTGTTAAGAAAATGAGTTTGAGGGCGTATTTGTTTTTAACGACTTGAATTTATCCCAAGATTGTTTCTTGTTATGAGATGATAATGCTAAGTAACTTATTATTGCCATGATTTCTTTGTTTATGGAAAACTTACTCAAACGATAATGTGTTCATTAATTATTATTATTTCTTAGAGTTCATTTATGCTTTCCGAGGTATTTTTGTATGTTTGGAAACCCGACTTAATTTTTAAATCTTGAGGACAAGGTTTGGAATGAGTTTGAGGGTATTAGGTGAAGTGAAGTATGGAGAAGTGAGTATGGAGGAAATGAGATGTACAATCTAGTTGAACATTGTGAATTTTTCATAATACAGGTAATAATATCTTCATTTTAATTTATTTAGTTAGAAATATGAATTAAATATGATATGGATTTAAACGGAAGTGGTATGTTATTACTACCTATAAATATGAAAAACTTATGGTAGAAAGGAATTGTTATACCATATTTGGCGCAACTTGGATTATGTATGCACTAGAGTTTAAAGGGGATTGAATACATTGTGTTAGACATTATAATCGCTTGAAGATCGAAACAAAAGTGCAAGATAAGCAAGACAGATTTATAAGAATCTTGTTATACAAATATTATTGATTGAGTATTTTATATATAAATTGAAAGATTTTATGCCACAATTGATGTGAAAAAAATGAATAAGCCAATAAATTTTACTAAGTTGGAATGAATGCTTCCTTGACTATAGTGAAAGTGAGAAGAGCTAACAAAAGTTTCTAAATAAAAAAATAAAGAGCCCCACAAATTTGAAAGGAAATGGAGTAAGGAATCTAGTGGTGGGAAAAGGTAAGGAAGAATTCCTATAATAAGAATAACGGATTGCAAAGAAACGGAGCAGGGACCCATATAAATATATAATAAGAATAAAATAATATATAATTGAAGAAAAAAAGTGATATAAAGAAAAAACTATAGAAAGAAGGATGTTTAAGATAAACTCTTCAAATAAAATATTTAGTTCGAGCGCGTATAGCTAAATTAAGTGAAGCATATTTATATTATGACAAATTAATATGAAATGATAATTATTAGTGAATAAAAATTCTTATCGACTTCGATTGTGGTGATATTTTAAATAAAGGAATAAGCCAATAAATTTTACTAAGTTGGAATGAATGTTTCTTTCACTATAATGAAAGTGAGAAGAGCTAACAAGAGTTTCTAAATAAAAAAATAAAGAGCCCCACAAATTTCAAAGGAAATGGATCAAGGAATCTAGAGGTGGGAAAAGGTAAGGAATAGTTCCTATAATAAGAATAACGGATTGCAAAGAAATGGAGCATGGAACCATAGAACTATATAATAAGAAAAAAATAATAAATAATTGAAGAAAAAAAAAGTGATATAAAGAAAAAGACTGAAGAAAAAAGAATGATTAAGATAAACTCTTCAAAGAAAAGATTTAGTTCCAGTGCTTATATATTTATATTCTGACAAATTAATATGAAATGATAATTATTGGTGAATAAAAATTCTTATCGACTTCGATTGTGGTAATATTTTAAATATATGTTGAAAATGAGATTGATTTAGCGATTTTTATATCTTAAGATTATATATTAGTTATCGTAAGTTTGATAATTGTCACTGTAGATTGAGAAAACCTATGTAGGGCCTTAACCTTGGTGGTTTTTTTTAACTTTGAATTGTGGGGTATATTGCACAATTAGAGGTTGAATTGTCAAATAAAGGAGGGTTCTTTAATTCTTTATATTCTATCATAAGTCTTATTTTATGAGGGTAATATTTTTTATTTAAAGATCTTTTTTGTTTTAGAATAAGAGTATATAATTATGAAATCAAAAAGAGGGATGAAAAAGAATATGATCCAGAGTATTCCTTTTCTTGGGACAACAAATTGTTGAATTTGGGAGTATTTAACAAGTCAATAATTAGACATGTTTTATAGTAAATTTAAAGGTGCTTTTATATGTAAAAGACTATATTACATGGGGTTTTCTTTTATTTTTTATATTTTAGGAGATATTTGGAATATTCGAAAAAATGTATGAAAACAGGGAAGAAAATGAAGGATTTGACCAAGTGGAAAGATTGCACAATGAATTACCAATTGGTCAAGGAAGAATTGGATAATAAGCCCATCGATTCATGACCGATTCTTCATGTACAAGAAATCGCTACTCGTATTTGTGAAAATAGAGACTAATTTTTTTAGGATTCTCCCACCGTTTCCTCTTAAGCCTGAATCGCTGAGGAATTGCTAGGTTAGATTTATAAGATTTTAGATAACAATTAAATGTTTGAGTTAGTTTGTGATGTTTACCAGAATACTATAAATACAACCCGAAGGTTACGAAATAAATTATCGTTGAGTACTTAGATCAAAATCTCATTGCTCAAGGAGCCATTCTTTATTTTTGCTTTTTATTGGTTTATTGTTCATTACTTTTGGAGACGACTTAAGGATTCAAAGTATTAATTTCAGAGGCCTATATCTGTGTCTTTTATTTATATTATCGCGATGTTATTTATGAATTTGAGTGAGTAGTTTGTTAATCTAAATAAAGTTCAAACATGATCTAGAACCATTTTGCAATATAGTCAGGATGAGATGATTTTGTGCTTAATATTTTACACCAATTATAATTTTTGATTTACTGATTTAATAGTTTGTTATCTTTGAATCGCAATCATGAATCTTTGTATTAAATTCATAGCTGTGAATGATTATTATGATATTTTATTATATATCTAGTAGAAAGTAGTAACTAATATTATTTGAAGGTTTATTATGGTTTAGATGTTCAAGGTGAATTCGAGATTTAAATCTAATATTGAAGTGGCTTTTCGAGAATTTTAGATTTAGAAGTTTAAAGTTTTCATAAAATGTAATGTGATTTTATTGCATGAAGTTATTGTCTTTGTGTATTCAAAGGGGTTATTTCAAGAAAATTAAAACATGGCTTTTCCACCGATATAAGGAGAACAAATTGCTATCTAAAGGCTATTTACTTACTTATGATTAGATTTTAATGATATATGGTACTTTATAAAGTATACTCATGAGTATATGATTGAATAACATGTTTGGATGTAAAACAAATTGATGTTTCATTGTTTATGATGTTTGTTTAGATATTTATTTTCTATTGAATTGAATTTATTTGAGTGTTAGTAACTTTGATTTGTGTTGATTAAGTTAATTATTAATTAGTAATTAGTGACAAAAACTAAAATAATAAGAACTTTTTGACTAAAGAAAGTTACACAATCCCTGTGGAGATGATGTCACTTACCACTACTGCAAACTTAATAATACAATAAAGTTAGGTAATTTATCGTAGATGCTCAACACATATCAGTCATAGGGATGAGAAATTGATCATTAATGGTTAAATGGTAGAAACCCAAAGGTACCATTCGAGTGTTTTTGCTCGAAATGGAAAGCTTCCCTTAAATTAATTCCTTATTTGGCATTAATTCTATGAAATCCTCGAGATTCGTGTTCAACCTCAGGTTAAACTCAAAGTCTTTGTTTCCTAAAATAGATCAAATTAAGAAATCATATCCTCTTGGATTTACATTTTTAATGAAAATTCAACTTCATTTCCTTTATGAACTGTGTAATGACCAGTTACTTCAACTATGTGATTAGCTTTAAATCATATCTTAATTAACTCAAGTTAAGCTCTTGGTTAAACCTACTTATCTTGTTTGTGTATGTGTGTGTATGTATTGTATGTGTGTTTGGTGTGAAAGTTAATTAATGTTACTTGTCAGGACCCATCACACTAAGTTTTGATTTAGCATAATTACCTTAATTAGGCACCTATTCCATTTCAAATAACTTAAATCTTGAAACACTTTATATATCAATCCATAATCACGCTCCAATACTAAATTTAAATATTCAATAGACCTCAATTCTTAATTTATTTCCTTACGCAAAATTATGAAAAAATCCAGAATGTCTTCTGTATTTTATAAAAATTTCGACAGCAAATTCCCTAAAAATGGCCTACAAAAAAATCCACCTAATAGACAACAAAATTGGGATATGCCTAGAATAACTCACAACTTCCTATAGTTCACAATATATATCGAATTCAAACTTATAAACTATCTTAGAGTCTCTAATACTTTAGTTATAACTTTAAAATCCCAAATCAACCAAAAATGGAATATAGGAGACTCTCATAGCCAATTCTAGAGTATTTCACGTCCCACACTCACCTTAAAGCCCAAAAAAGTAATTATAAACAATGTAAAGCAACAAAATATTAACTTTAAACTTAAAACAATCTCCAAGATCATCGAGCTTTCATGTCCTTTCTTGTCTTCACATAGAACCCGACATCATCAAAAACAACTCGAAGATGTCAAGTAATTAAACTCTTACATTGATCTATACTCTTGAAAATGTTAGTCTGAATAAATGGAGACATATAATTGCATTTCCAAATAATAAAGAATTTATATAACAATGTGGATCCCTCATTTCCTGTTCTATGCTCATAACAAGCGGGCCCAATCATGATAAACCTAGAATAGTCCTATGAATTCAATGCATGTTACCCTGGAGTCAACATTACCCCCTTTAAATACTTGCAGTACATGGAATCTGGAGTAGAACATCTCACACTCTTATGATCGAAGTAGGGGCAATTCTATTTGAGTGTCATGTACGCATGACCATTCAAGAATGTGAAATGCAATGTAGATTAAATACAAATGCTGGTACAAAGATAAGATCCATAAAAAGTAAATACCACTGTAGGGTTAACTTACAACATACCAACTTTAAGCTAAATTCTCGGGTTCTTGAAATGTCGGATCACCTTGAAAGTTGCTCCAATAGCTTTCCAACATACCCAATTATAATAAGGGTCAATTAGCTAACTTGGGGTAACTTTATAACATTTAAAACATCAATTTCCTTCATATTAACCAAAAAGGAACTTGTACAGCTCACTTCGTACTTTCTATAGACTCTAAGAAGATTTAAATCAAATCACAAATGGAGAAGTTATGAATTTTCTAATACAACATATTGATTAGATAAACTTCATTAATTTTAAACTAACAAAACTTTTCCAAATAAATATTTTCGAATTAAATCCTCTAAACTTGACACCAAACACCATGAAATCAGTCAACACCATATTTAAAATATTTTCACATAACATGGAGTATATTTTGATAAAAACCAATAATCTAATTCATCCAAAATCCCAACAGAAACCAATTTCAATTATAAAACACCTTCAAAATAGTTATCAACAGAATTGGATCAATTCACTTAAAAAAAATCGTAATCCATGTTGGTGGGATTTATTCTAAATTAGCACAAATTAACCTAATACATCTATTCTCAAAATCCCCTACTAATTCATTTCAAAATCCCACGAGAGAAATTAATTAATTGCAAGAATTCAAACGGAATTGAGGGGAAATTCCCTGAATTCAAGATATTTTGAATTTTGAGTCGAACACCTTATTTCTATTGCAGAAACAGGCTCGAACTGATCGTCTCACGATGCTCTATAGTTTTATGAAAAAAAACAGAGCGAAAAATTAGGCGTACCGAGATTCAAAAGCTAAACAACCAACGGAAAGGGTTAGGAACAACGAACATATAAATGTTATGTTAAAACGATTTCAAAATGAATCTTTTGTTTTAGTTTTTTCTATTTATATAAAACCCTCAGCTGCTTATCAGCAGCTTAATTTCTTTTTATTTATTAATTCCTTAAATCTTTATTTTAATGTCTTTTGACTTCTAATGTTTATTTTGGATTTGATTTTTCATTAAATTAAGCCAAAATCTCGACAAAACAGTCTGACTCCATGAAACGTTTGTAACACTTATTTCGGTCATGTCGAAACCCAAAAAGTCTTAACTTTGTCTACGACATGCCAAACACTTACGGATCAATTTTCTTGACATATTTAGCCAAACTTGCACTAATTTGGACCCAATCTCAGCCTCAAACACCACTAAATAACACACAGCTCAAAGCAAAGTCTAGAACCAACTTCATTTTCATTTTACATTACCACCAATCTTGACATGCACACAAATTAAGGCAAAACACTTACGTGATACTTAGCACTTGTTTAATAGTTTTCGAGCAACTAATAAATTTATTTAACTTATCGTGAAACCTCAATTATGAAAAATAGAGGATACACTTCAATACACTCTTACTTCTCGACAAAATACCGTATAATACATATTCTAGACATTCATCAACGAAAAAACGTAACATTTTACCTTATGATCTCTGGCCTAAAACACGTGGGTCCCACCTGGTATACCTAAATTTCAAAAAATCCCAAAACACTTAATTATTTGCCTAATCAAGTTTATAAAAGTATTGGATTTCACAATTCTTCCCAATGAATTAATAATTTTGTCCTCAAAATTTTAAATTATAGGTTAACTGAATCGATAGAGATATGAGAAAATCATCGTATATTTACAACTCTTTTAATCTATACCTGTAAAAACCATTTCTAAAGTGAAACCGTTAAGTTGACTCAATTATTTTCATTGTATTCAACAACTCACTGGTAGAGATCTTGAACATTTTAACTTTTCATTTACAAATCGTTGGTTTAATGAAAAGTTATCTACATTATTTCGCCAACCCTGACAACTTGCGAATCTCTAACGAGTTAAATAATAAACTTTGTGGAATATCTAATAACCTTAGCGCACTTCTTATATCATGCTTTGAACTCCATTCAAGCATCAACAGTTAGAAAGATCTAGCCTATCTTGTTTTTCATAAAATTATTTTCATTCTTAACTTATTACAATTCCACAAGCCAATGATAATTCTTTCTTTATCCACTAAACTTTGGTACACATCCCAATTTACTTTCTCACCTCTGATTATTTCTCATTTGAATTTTTAGTTGATCGATTTTAGACAATCATAATTCTAAAATCAAAAGTGATACAAATGATATTTGAGCATGACATAAGATACAAAGTAGATTTGCATGTCTATTTGATCCATTACCTGTTTGGTGTTTCTCAATAGAAACCTAAAATTTCATAAGTCAACCCATGATTGTAGATCTCAAATCACAATTGTCATCTTATGACACGAGATCTCAAATTTCAATCCGATCAAAAAATAAAACTTGACACATCGTGCAACTCTCACTCTTTCTCTAAATATCTACTCACAATATTATTTAGATTTGTGAACTAGAAAGCAAAAAGAGACGCACAACTTATTGCTCCATTAATCAGTAGTATCCTTATTGGTTGGAAATATTGAATAAAATACGTTGTATCTGACTTGATATGTTTAAAAAAGACGCACAACTTATTGCTCCATTAATCTGTAGTATCCTTATTGGTTGAAAATATTGAATATAATACATTGTATTTGACTTGATATGTTTGATGAATTGAATATTCTTTCCACTATATTTGACTAGAAATGAAAAAAGATATAAAATATTTATAAAATTGTATGAAATACACGTTAAAAGCTATACAATAATTGTATGATAATAAAATATGTCAATGTCTATGTTTAAAAGGTTAGATCAATTCAAGAAAATGATAACTATCTCTTTTTAGGTAATAAGAGAACTATGATGAAAGTAAATGAATGAGATAATGTGAAATCTTAGTAATTGGAGAACTAATGGAAATTGGGGTAGTGATCATGCTAATTTGGAAGTGATTGGTAGTTAAGTGCAAGAAATGTGGTTCATTGTGAACTCGTGGATAGATAATGGTTTGACAAGGTTTAAAGTCATTGAGATGACTGACTAGCCTAGATTACCTTAATCCCTTGATAATCTAGTTAGTCTAATTCGTTCTTTCAACTTTGAGCTTAAAATAATAATTATTTCGATCCTTTCTAAGGTTCTAATACTAAATTTATATCCTCAATGAAACTCAATTCACGATTTATTCAATAGGAGCAAATTAGGAAATCATACAATTTATTCTCCATATTTTGTAAAAAATTTAGCAGCACTTCCCCTAAAATGGGCCTTCAAGAAAATCCACCTAATAGATAACAAAATCAGGGAGAGACCTAGAAGGACTCACAACTCCCTGCAGTTCATAATATATATCAAATTCAAATTTATAAATTAACTTAGAATCTCCGATAGCTTAATCATAACTTCACAATCTCTAATAGACCAAAATTGAATCATAAACCTCTCTAAGTATTTTAAACTAACTTAGAAGACTCTCTTAACCATCCAATAACATTCCGTGTCCTACACTCACCCCAAGAATCCTAAAACAATATATATAAACCATTTACAACAAGAATTTACTGTAATTTGCGAAAACGTTTACAACAATCTTTAAGTCTTATCCATTCTTCCTTTGTCTTCATATAGAATTTGGCATCATCAAAAACAACTCGAAGATGCTGGTAAGTAAATTCCTACATTGATCTGTACTCCTGCAATTGTTAGTCTAATACATGGAGACATGTAATTGCATTTCCAAATAATTAATAAAATATATGCATCAACATGATATGCGATCGACTCTATCGTTGTCTCCTAACTATAATCAGATATCAACTTCGAGAAATAGTATAGAGATAGTATTAAGAGATCATGAAATATAGAGATAACTTGTCGACGTTAGACTCCGCTAGTTTTGCTTGACGGCATAAAGGTAGGAGTGAAACCTAGTTTCAATAAAACCAGACTCGAAAACAAACTTATCCCCCTTACTTACTGAATGTATGAATGACCAAGAATGATAAATGCAATATGGATTATGATACAATTACAGGTACAAAGATAAATTTTCATAAATAGTAGATATCACTGTAGGATTTACTTACAAACAACCAATTTTGAACTTATTTTTCTTGGTTTCCTGGAGCATCGGGTCACTTTTAAGATGGGTCTAGTAGCTTTCCTACATACCCAATTATATTATAAGTCAAGCTTCAAGAGAAACCAAATCACCAAGCCCAATGAAAACTACTGTCGAAGTACACTTAAGAATAGTTTCCAAAAATATTTATTTATATAACGGTTTCAACTAGCTTTCAACTAGCTAATTAGGGGTAACTTTTAACCTTGAAAAACCTCAATATTCGTCATGATGACCTGAAAAAGAACTTGTAGTATTCATGTCCTACTATCTAAAGACTCCAGAACACTCAAATTGGATAATCAACAGAGAAGTTATGAATTTTTCAATATGGCATGCCAACTAAGCAAACTTTATCTATTTTGGACTAAAAAATGTCTCCAAATCAATATTTTCACAATTAAAACTTCAAAAATCGAAAACAAACACCACAATACCACTTGATTCCAACATCAAAATATTCCCACAGACCGTAGAGTCAAATTGGATTAAAACCATTCATCCATTCATCCAAAAACTCAATTTTAATCAATATCAACTATAAAAACATCTCCAAAATAGTTATCAACTGAAACATATTAGTTCAATTCATCATAACCCTAACACACGCGATGGAATTTATTCCAAATTGATCTAAATTAACCCACTACATTAATTTTCAACAATTCATACTATTTTCTATTAAGATCCCGTAAAAGAAATTCAGAAATCACTATAATTCGAATTGAATTGAGGAAGATGCCCAGCATTGAGTATTTACCAAATTGCGATCTGAATACCTCATTTCCTCCCCGAAAACTTAGCTCTAACTAACCGTCTCGCGATGCTATATAATTTGAGGAAAGAAATCGAGTGAAAATTGGATGACACGAGCTCGCTGAGTGAAAACTCGAGAGAGAGGGTTTAAAGAACGAACGAGTTTCATTCTCTGTTGATTGAAATTTAACATTTGTTTCATTTTATCTTTCATGTATTGTTTTATATAAACCCTCAGTTGCTTGTCAATGACTTAATTCTTTTTTATTTATTAATCCCAAAAATCCTTCTTTTGATGTATTTTGACTTTTGCGCTTATTTTCAATTCAATTTTTCACCGAATTAAACCAAACTCTCAATAAAACAATTCATCTTCCTAAAACTTCCATAACACTGCTTTTGGTCACACCAAAACCCTAAAAATTTAATCTTTGTCCATGACATAGTGAATCCTTATGGACCGATTTTCTTGCCATATTTAGCTAAACAAGCCCTGATTTATATTCAATCTTAACCATAACCACCACTAATTGATACGAAACTCAAGGCAAATTCTTGTACCAACTTCGTTCTCACATTACACTACCACCAATCCCGAAATAGACGTAAATTGATACAAAGTCTTCATATGAGGATTAATACTTATTCAATTAGTTTTCAAACAACTAATAATTTATTTTCACTCGTGCCCTTCAGACACGCGCTTGTAAACAAGTATGAAAAACTGAGGATACACCTTAACACTACCCTACTAAGGGACAAAATACTATATAATGCACACACTAAGCACATAATGTACAAAAATAAAATATATCTTATGATATCCGGTCCATAATGCGTAGGTCCCACCTCGGATACTTAAATTCCCAAATTAAATTTGAAAATAATTAATTAACATACTAATCAAGTTTTTGAAATTCTCGAATGTCAAACTTTGTATGTATACACACACGGTGCCATGAGCTAACAAGGACGGCACCAGGACGACGCTAAGTTGTGAGCAAAATTGCTCATAGTAGACTCGATGTCGTGGCCACGCTGTTGTAGTGTCGTACCCATCTAAGGGATGGCATTAGCATCGGGGAGGGGGTTGTAAACCCTTTGAACCCAAATTTATCCATACTTCAACTCTAGTCTATACGCCACTAACCAAGCATACATCCCTTTAGAACCCAAGTTTGATCTATATGAAGAGAGAAAAGAGTGTTCCTAGTGATTAAAAGTGAAAATTGAGGGTGCATTGTGGGTTTGCACAAGGAGGAGAGCTAGGGCATTGATTTAGAGATTCGAGTTAAGAAAGCAATCGGATTTTAGTTCGTGAGCAAAGTGAGAGGACTTCAATTAATAGAAGCGTGGAAGATAATCTACACTAGAAAGTAGTCTAATATTGAGGTGAATTTACAATTTCATTAGTTATGTTTTGAGATTTTTGATGTTATAGTTGAAATTGCATGAATTGTGGAAATTAGGTTAATGGATAGGAATTTAAAGTTGTGTGGATTTAGAGCATCAATATGGATAATGGTGAATTAGTTTATGCCTTTTGAATAATTTGGCATGTGAATCAAAATTTTAATTTTAGGTTATTTGAAGACACGTGTTGAATTGTTGTGTTGTGTGAGTTTTTATTGAGATAATTGCAAGAATAAATAGGCAAGTTAGTCAAGTTAATGAATCAAGGAAAAATGATAATGAGGCATCATCCTCAAGAGATCCAAATGAGGATGCTCTAAGGCTTTTTAAGTCTAAGTTTTGTATTATTAGAGAGGCCAAGTAGAGGTATAAGGCAATTGAGAATAAGGAATTCATTTGCAAAAGATGAATAAACATACCAGCTAAGTATGATAAGAGAGTCAATAACTTCATTAGGTAATGGAGTTGAGAACATTTCATGCAAAATTATTGGGAGAACAAAGTTTATGGAGTGTGTGAAATACTTTATAAGTTATATGTTAATGCGAAGTTCACAAAGAAAGGTGATCCAGTTAAGGTAAGAGGAGTAATGGTCCCCTTTAATGAGTATTCAATAAACGACATCTATGAGATAGAATATTTGAGTATGAATGGAGATCCACAGTCCTTCCAGATAATTTGTATGAGAGGCCCATTAACTTATATCCTTTCAGAGACATTGGTTTTCCAAAGACAACAAGGATGGATAATGGGAGTTGAGAATGTGCCGAAACACATTAATAAGGGGAGTGGTAGGAGAGTTTATAAAATGCGGCAACACTTTCTGGTTAGTTCATTATACCCAACTACTCAGCAAGGCGAGATCAACAAGCCTAAAACGACTTGTTTATATAAGATTATAAAGAATGGGAGGATCAATGTTAGGGATATCATTTATAAGAACTTGAGGGAGTCTATCATGACTGAGAGAGAAAACAAATAATTGTTTCCAATCCTAATAACCTAAATGTGTTTGAAGGCTGGAGTATGATTAATTCAGGAGAAAGATTTTGATATAGAGGCCCAAGCAACAATAGATGAGGTGTTTATGCTAACCTTGAAGTCAATGATTGGATACCAAGACTATAAAGATGAGATAGAGACACATAAATATAGCCGAGTGGAACAGACTTGAGGCTAAATTGTTAGATAACGAACATGGGGATCAAGCAACAACAATAGCAACAGCGGCGGAATTGGCCCAAGATTTGCATAATGAAGGATACGAAGAGGAGGAGGATTACTAGCAAGGATTTGCTGAAGGCTATGAGTTTATAGACCCACTGATAGTAAAGCAGGAATTAGATGGTTCATACGTTTTTCCACTACCTCCACTACCAGAAGCACTGGTGCCACCACTTGAGGACTTGACTCTACGATAGTAGAGGCTGTGGATTGCTGAGATGAAGACACAGTGCAAAGAGGACAGAGTTCACTATCGTGAAGCCTTATTAAGATATGAGCAAGAACAACTGAATAGACAATAGAATTTCATGTTATTTACAGATCATCATAGGGCCATAGCTAGATATGATAGGAGTGTAAGGTTGAAACCTACTGATAGGTCTATTGGCTTTCTAACAGTACCGAACTACATATTTGATCTTGACATGTTGTAGAGCATAAAGGTGGAGCATCCTTTGACACCATCCTACGCTGGAGTTAATGATGATGCACAGTCCTAGAGTCTGATTTTAGGATTTATCAAAACCTTAGGGAGATGACCGGTACATTTATACTAATTATTTTTACATTAGGGATATTTTGTCATTTAGTAGTTGTTTAAAATTTATATTTATGAGTTTTTTTATTTAGTTCTCAAATTATATATATTATGTTTGTGTGTTAGTTATTTCATATTTTAAGCTTATTTTTAAACCTCGAGGACAAGGTTTGATTTAAGTTTAGGGGTATCAACACTATGAAAAGTGGTAAGAAATGATGAAATATGGATAAACACTGTAGGTATGATCATAAATATTTATTTTTAAAGCAGTTAAAGATGAGAAAATGGTAGTGTATCTTTTTCATTTGCTTATTATTTGAAAGTCTACAAGTAGTATAGATTAGGTTATATTTTGTAATATAGTAATGAATGAATAATTCATTTCCAAAGTTCATGCCTTTAATTAAGGATGAGTAAGAATACAAGTATCTTACTAATATGAAACACAATAGGGTCTTATAATCTTTTGAAGAAAATAAGAGTTGTAGCAAACAACGGTATGATGTCAAGATTAGAAACCTAGAGTTAGGGAAGGCCATGAACTTGAAGCCAAAGCGAAAAGACTACTAGAACACTTCTTGTGGAAAAAAATAGATCATTAAGGAATTATATAATAAGTATGAATCTTACTTGAGTAAAAAAGTAAATAAAGACTTGGTGCTAAAAGGGAAGATATAGGCATGGTTTTTAATAAAAAGTTGGAGTTAAAACTTTCTAGATAAAGTGAAAGTGAGAAGTGCTAATAAGAGTTTTAAATAAAAAAAAATAGAGAGTCCCACAAGTTCTATACGAAAAGGAGCAGAGAACTTGATGGTTGGAAAAAGTAAGCAAAAACGGAATCCATAGGAAAATGAGCAAGAACCGTACAACTAGGAGAAAATAGAGATATATAAAAATAAAGAAAGGCGGAAGTTATATTATAATTCTTTAAGTGAAAATATTTAGCTCGAGTATAAGTAACGTAATTAAGTTAAGTTTTCTTTCGAGCTATATGAAGTCCTATGGACTCTTGAAGTACTAAAGTTTATAAAACTAGTATAATCTATACTTATTTTTGAATTCTTGAGTTTAATGAGAAATCATGAGATTATATACTTGCTACTTGAGTGTTAAGGTGAAATAAACTTGTGAGTAGTGATGGTTTTGGTTGTGAACTAATTTTGAGTTTCGAAAGTGAATTATATGTGATGTTAAAGCCACATACAACAAAAACAACAACATAGCCTCGATCTCAAATTAACTGGGGTCGGTTACGTGGATCAAACTTTTCCATCGTGCTCGATTAAGTGAAATTGATGGTGAGCTTTGCAAACCATTCGAATCCCTCCTAATTAATGCATCGCATGTTAACTTTGGTCTGCCTCTAAGTCGTCGAATTTCTACAGTTTCTATTGAGTCAAGTTTTCTAGTTGGGGCATTTGTAGGCCATCGTTGCAGGTGACCAAACCATTGCAACCGCCCTTCCCGAATCTTTGTATCAAATGGTGCTACTCCTACTTGTCTTTCAATTTCTATATTTCTTATTCTATCTTTACGAGTTTTACCACACATCCACCTAAGCATCCTCATTTCTGCTACGTTCATTTTATGTGATTGTTGTTGCTTTACCGCCCAACATTCACTTCCATAGAACATAGCCTGGCCTAATTGCGGTCCTATAAAATTCTCCTTTTAACTTAGTAGGAACATCTCGATCAAAAATCACCCATGTTGCACCCCGCCATTTCTTCCATCCAGCTTGAATTCTATGTGTGGCATCATTCTCAATGTTACCATCATTTTGTATGATTGATCCTAGGTATCTAAAGTGGTTTATGTTAGGAACTTCTACTTCCCTTAATTTTACCACTCCATCATCTCGATGTCTAGTATTTCTAAACTCACAGTGCATGTATTCGGTTTTTATCCTACTCAACTTAAAGCCTTTAGATTATAATGTATCCCTCCAGAGTTCTAATTTTCTATTCACTCCATCTTTAGTTTCATCAACTAAGAAAATATCATAAAACATATCATACACCATGGTATATCCTCTTGAATATGTCTAGTTAGTTCATCCATAACTAAAGTAAATATAAGCTTAAAGCCGATCCTTGATGTAGTCCTATTGTAATGAGAAATTCTTTTATAGCTCCTCCAAATGTCTTTATACTCGTTACTACTCCATCATATATATCCTTAATAGTGTCTATGTATCTAGCATGCACTCTTTTTTCTTTCTAGAACCCACCAAAGAACATCTCTAGGGACCATATCATATGTTTTTTCTAAATCTACAAATACCACATGAAGATCTTTTTTCTTTTCTCTATATTTTTCTAACAATCGTCTTACAAGAAAAATCGCCTCCATAGTTGACCTCCCAGGAACGAAATCAAATTGGTTCTCTGATATTGTTGTTTCTCTCCTAAGCCAATTGTCGATTTTCCTCTCCCAAAGTCTCATAGTGTGACTCATAAGTTTAATTCTCTGGTAGTTTGAGAAATTTTGAATGTCTCCTTTGTTTTTGAAGATTGGCACAAGCGGGCTTCTTCTCCAATCCATTGGCATCCGTTTTCATTTTGAGATTTTATTGAAAAGTCTTGTTAACCAAGTCAATCCAATTTCTCCTAAGCCTTTCCACACCTCTATGGGTATTTCATCTGGGCTACATGCTTTCCCTATTTTCATTCTTTTTAATGCCTTTTTAACTTCTACAATTCTAATATTGCGTGTATAGTTTACATTTCTTTCTTGGTATGAGTTTTCATCTATTATAGTGTCAACTTGTCCATCATTAAATAAACTATCGAAGTAACTGTTATAGCTATATATTTTTGAAAATATTAGTTTTTGCAAAGAAAACTCTTGAGTAGATTATTAACTTAAACTTATTTGAATTAAGGAATACTCTATGAAATATGTTAATTGAATAAGGTATTATAAGTAATGGTAGTAAGAGTACTTAGTAGAATACACTTTTGCTTGGGAAGTGCAAAATTCTAAGTTTGGGATATTTGATAAGTGTTTAATTTAAGTAGTATATTAGGTATAAATATCCCGGTGATGATATTTATGTGTTTTTAGGCATACAAGGTATAAAGGAGATAAATGAGTGATTTCTGATTAAATGAGGAGAAAAACACAAAACTATACTTGACGCTACGACATAGAGGCTTGACGTCATGGGAAGAGTGCACAAAGCATGGGCATGCGTGATAAGGAGTAAAGACAAAAGAAGTGGTGCAGTAGTGGTGACGTCATGGGGTTGCACACACTGCGTTGGGACATTAGACACAGGGTGTCAAGCTCCCTAAATGGAGAAAACACATACAAAAAGGTTGAAGTTATAGCGGTGTTGTGGCTTAACACACACGGCATGGGCTACATAATGACAGTGCCAGGACATAAAAAATAGAAACTTTAGAATAATTCGTTTGGAATTGTTAATTAGGGTTTCTAATTGTATTCTAAAGATTCTATAGGGTACAAATAAGTATTTGAACATGGTAAACATGCCAATTATCACACATTACCACCAATAACATGGAATAACATAGTTTACATTGTTCTTGAGTGCTAAGAAAAGTTTTGAAGGATAAGACATTGAAGACTCCACTTATGGTTATTTGGTATTATTTCTTTGATTTAATATAGCTTATTTAATCTTTGATTGCAATAAATACCATGATGTGTATGTTGGTTTCAAGCATAAGTGAGTTGTTTGTTTATCTTAAGGATCAATGGGTCATATACTATGAATGTTAGGCAAAAGGATGTATGAGTAGATTATAAAATTAAAAAGTGCAATGATTAAAATTTGTATTGATTCTATACGTAATGCTATGAACATCTTGATCATGTGTTTTTTGATTAGTGGTTTTAGGAGTTACCATGGACATTGGAGCTTTTAAGCTGAATATAGACAATACAAGCGTAAAATATATAACATCGATAGATAGTTATTGATTAGGAATGCATGGATAGTAAACTTAAGTGGTTATGAGTCTAAAGATTTAGAACTTAATGTTATGTGGGACTTACGTTATTCACACCGATAGGTAGAGTTCTAGTTTTCACATTAAGATCTTTTCCACCGCGATAGTGGGCTGAAGTGAATCTGAAGAAAATATGTTTATTCTAATAAAGCATTACACACATACAATAAGGATGAAGAAAGTGAGATATGAAATCATAGTAATTCATTACCAAGGTGAAGTTGTGAACTAAAAGTCTTCGTAATATTAGAGTATAAGTTATTTTACATTGTCTTATAGAGCATAGTAGTTTAGTTAAAACCAACTAAAAAGATATCTTCTTAGAGTGAACTTAACTAAGTGAACCGTGTCCATATAAACCTTTTCCTGGGGACAATATTTTTAATCAATGTTAGTTGATCGCATTATTACTACAATTGAGTTGTCATACTTGTGATTTCACGATTACGTCTTCAACTTATTCTTTCTTTGGAATCTCTTTATCAGTTTCCATTGTTACTACTTTAATTGCATAAGTTTTAACATGAAGATCATCATAATAGTTTAATTCCAAAAAGTCATTATCATCAATTTCATTATCGATTAATTCATCATATTCATCATATTTATGTTCGTTATTAATTTTGAGTTTAACAATCTTATGTTCAAATTCTATAGAAATTGTTCCTTCAGAAATATCTAACTTAGGTTTAGCTATCTAAAGATACCTAATACTATAGGTAAAGGATTATGTGATATTGAATCTCCTATTTCCATGACATAAAGGTTGGCTGGAAATACTAAGTCGTGTACTTGTATTACTATATCTTCTAATAATCTATATGGTTTAATGATTATATTATTTGCTAAAGTAAGATTAATAGGCGTATTAGTTAATGATTTTATTTTCAAGGATTCATAAAGTTTAAGTGATATTACCTTAATTGATGCTCCACAATCACACATAGCATATTCAATAGAAGAATTTCTATTGTGATCGGTATGACAAACATTCCTAGGTCGAATATATTTTCTTCTTCATTAAGGATGATATCTTTTGTCCTAAGTTTTCGTTAGATTCTTCTAAAAGAAATTTAAGACTCAGAGAATTATTTAATAAACTCATCTTTATTTGATGCCATTAAAAATTCCTTAATTTCTATTTTCTAAAATTATTTAGAAATGTCTTCTGTAGTTTATTCCTTCCTAGCATCTGCTAATCGTTATGGAATGGGAGAAATAGATTGCATATCTTCATTCAATTCATAAATATTATTAGCTAACTTCTCTTGGTTAACTAATTCAGGATTTTGTAAAGATTTTTCGTAAGCGTCAACTTTTCTAAATACCATGGGTATAGTCTTTTGGAAAAAATGTATGTATTCCAATTGTTCAGCCATTGATTCCCTGGTGGGTACGACATTTCTCATCATCTTTTCTTCTCCTTGTTCTATTATTGTTTTATGACTTTGTGTCATAAAATTGTGTAATAGTTTTTAAAAGCTTGGTTGCATCGGTTGGAAAATTTGTTAAGGTTTTTGAATTAGTGTGGATTATATTTGTGTTCTCGGCCTATAAGTGGTATAATTCTTATTTTGTTGACTATAGCTAAGATTTGAGTTTGGTTTTCTAGTGCAGTAATTATTGTTGTTATATTGATTTTTGGGTGAACTAGAATATTGGTTCATAACCGCATTAGCTTTTCAGTATTATCTTGTTATAAAGTAGGGCACATATCCGTAGGATGTGTAACTTCATTATAAAGTCCACATTGTTTCACTTGAGTTGTTTTACCTTTCAATAGTAATTTAACTATGCTAGATAACTCAACAACCTTTTTCATCAAATGTATTACTTGTTTAATTATTTACCTCATAAGTTTCTGACACATGTCGAGTGTGTCCAACAGTTCATGTATTTTTCTATTATTTATAGTAGTGGTAAATTGGATATCATCTCTATAAGGATTTCGCAAATCTCTTCAGAACTAAGGCTACCTTAAAGTTTTATTGGATTTAATTTACTTCAATTTCACTAATCTAATTAAAACGGGAATTAAACACTATCAATCTAAAAACGAAACAATCAATTAATTATAATAATTAAACTATAAGCAATTTAAATTCAATAAACTAATCCAATGCAATTCAAACAAACAATCAAGGAATCAATGTAAATTAAATATCTAAACAATATAACTTAGACGATGATTTGTAAATTTGGACATTTTCATCAAAGCATAGTCATAATTAAATCATCATATTTATATAATGATCATAAATCATTAAACTCTAATCACAATAGGTTGATGGTCTTTAGCAAACTATCGACTTTCCTATATTCAATGAAATAAGCTATATCCTTACCCTTGTAACTCTACTTATTGAGTAAAATACAATAAACTAGAAAATACGATAGCTTTAATAATCAATAAAAGTAATACCTAATCCAGACTAAATAAAAAACCAAAATTATGCTAGTCATTAAATAACTTAGAACACAATCACCAAGAACATCCACTCGGGTGATTTTGCCCTATAGATTAATCCTACTTAGTACTTCTATAATTGTTGTCAATAATCATAGAAATAGATTTAGATACCCTATACAAAGGAACATATTGTTCACTTTGCACTAAATACAAAGAATCATTAGTTATAATATGCAAATACAGCTTATTAAAATTATAATTGACGTGTGTGATTAGCTTAAAGCATTAAGCACATAAAATCTACATTATGATTAAATTGATGAATGACTTAAAATCATGTCTAGAGTGTTGTTTAGAATAACAAACTATTCACACATATTAACAATAAATTTCATAATAAACAAATAATTAAAGGACATTAATGTAACATACATTTATTAAATAAGTCTTGAATCTTCAAAGAGTCTCCAAAAGCAATGAACAATGAAATAAAATAAAACCTAATTGAAAAGACTTTAAAACTAATAATAACTGATCGAGGAAGCCCTATGGTCTTACTTATAGTTTCCCTAAATTTATATATCATAGATAAGCTCAAATTCCACATTCTTATAAAAAAATTCATCACCGACCTTAGCGATTTGTCAACGAATCATATGTTGTTCACAAGTTGCTAAGTTAATCACTGCAAATATCTCTTTATACTCCACCAATTCATCTAGCAATTCAGTTGTAAATCTCAATTCACCGAGAATTTTTTGCTCTTCTTTGCTACTGATTTTGGTAGTGATTCATGTGTAATCTGGTATCATTGATGATTCGCTGGACCTTTTCTCCAATTGACTGTTTTGCTCTTCTTCATCTTTTTCTTCCATTTCTTCATTTTTCCTAAATAAATCTTGAAATCACAAAAACAAGAAAAAAAAACCAATGTAATATCATCATTTATATATAAAGTCAATCTAAACGACACTATAAAATATGTCTAATTATTGACTTAGCATTTTCTGTCTTGATGTGTCAATCTTTTTACCATATTGTTTCGATTGCTTAGCTATTTTGTTAACAGCTTCTTTCGCTAAAGTTGATGTAAAATAAAATAATAATCAGTCGCATACGGTATCTAATAGCCTTTTTTCAAAATGATTGAGTCCTTCATAAAAGTATTCTAATAAAGCTCTTTAGGTGTATCCATATTGTGGACAAGATAAAATTAATCTTTGAAATCTATCTTAAAATTTATTAAAATCTTCATCATCTTTCATTTTCGCTACTGTCATTTGTCTTGAATAAGTACAATTTTTTCTTATAGGCATATATTGATCTATGAAAGCTTCTACCATTTGAGCTCATGTGGTTGTCGAATCTTGAGGAAGATAAAACAACTAATCTTTTGCTTGATCTTTGAATACAAAAGGAAAAGCTTTAAGTTTGATTTGTTCTAAGGTACAGTCTTTAGGTTTCATCCCATTAACTTTATGTTAGTATTTCCCTATGAATTTATGGGGGTCTTCATTATCTTTACTATTGGAGTTAGGTAGAACACTAATAAATTCAGGTCTTAGTTCAAATTAGAAAATTCCTCATGATAGGCAATACATGTTGGTTCACAAGCATTCATATTTTGATTGGCTTGCCTAAAATTATGTTCTCTATTTTTAATATTATAATTAATATTATCAAGGTTATTATTGGCTTCCACTGTGGTAGATTGATGTTCCCAATGTTGTTATTATCTTAAATTACGATTGAAAGTCATATATATCTCAGGATCAAACGAATATAAAGATCCTGTATAATTATAATGACAAAGTGGGTTGACCATACAACGTCTAAAACTCATAGTAAATTATGTAAAAATCATTGGTGATAGCGCCAAAAATTGACATGTGTCGAGCGTGTACAATAAGTTTCCCGTATATCCTTATTATTTGTTGTAACGATAAGTGGGATAGTCTCAACAAGAATTTATCAAACTTCTCTAGGAAAAAGTCTTTTAATGGTTTTATTATTTTTCTTACTTTAAATTTATTAATTTAATTAAAACAAGAATTAAAAATTCACTAATTCAAATTATAAAACTATAATATTTAACCAAACTAATTTAACTAATTTAATTAACTTAAATAACTAACTTAAAGAACATAATTCAAATTCACTAATATTCAAATCAAATCAATTCAATAATAAATAAATATCTAAACAAATATCTAGAACAATGAAAAATAATCTGTTTTGCATCCAAACATGTTACTCAAATCATATAGTCTTAGGCATACTTTATAAAGTATTCTAGATCAAAAATCTAATCATAAGTATGTAAAAAACTCATATTAATCCATTACTTCTCCTTATACCAGCGGAAAAGCCACATTTGAATTTATTGAATTAACCCTGTGAATATATAAAGAAATTAACTTTAAGAAATAAAATCGCATTACACTTTATGAGAACTTTGAACTACTAAATCTAATACCTTCAAAAGTCGTTTCAATATTAAACTTATATCTCAATTCACCTAGGACATCTAAATAGTAATAGACCTTTTAAACAATTTTAGTTACTACATTGAATTCAAATATCACAATACACATTCTAGACTATACATGCAATACCAGTTTTCATGATTAAAATACACAAATAATAATCTATTAAATCAGTGAATTAAAGAATACGAATCGTTTAAAGATTAAGCGTAAAATCATCTCATCTCGACTACATTACAAAATGGATCAAGTTCATGTTCGAACTTGGTTTAGATTAATAAACTACTCACTTATCAACAAAATAAACATCACAATAAAGTACATAGAAGACAAAGATAAATACCTCTGAATAAATACTTTAAATCTTCAATTCATCTCCAAAAACAATGAACAATAAAGCAATAAATTAAAACAATAAACTAAGGCTCCAAGAGCAATGAAATATTGATCTAAATACTCAAGGGCAGTTGATTTCTAAGCCCTAGAGTCATATATATAGTATTATGTGAAGTACATATCCCAAACTAACTCAAATGTCTCGTGGTTATCTAAAATTCTCAAAATCGAACCTAGCGATTCTTCAATGATTCTACTTATTGCTCAAATTGCTAAGAAAATCTTTAGAAAAATGCTTCTGTATTCCACAGATTTTTCTGGCAATTCCTAGTTCAAATTCCTAATCATTGAGGATTTGCCAGCAGTAAAATAAAATTAATCCTTAATTCGCTGATGATTCTTTATGTACAACTTCCATTTGATCAAATCCTTCATTTTCTTTTATTTTTACTCCATTACTTCAAATATCTCAATCGTTACCTAAAATAATAAAAACAAGAGAAAACCTCATGTAATATAGTCTTTTACATATAAAATTACCCTAAAATATAATATAAAACGTTGTTTAATTATTGACTTATCAAGCTGGCGGCCACCAGTCATCTCCTTCAGCTATTAAATGATACTTTGAAGGCCAATTTATGGCATGCATGCTCGTAATGATGCTTAGACACCAATCTATGAGGCTAGATCACATTTTGATACCTAGAAGCTAGTGATTTGTCACGTCACATAGTTTATATGTGGCTTCCACTTCGTGGACTCTGGGCATTCATGTTATCATTGTTATAGACTATCTTGTTCAAGGTTTTCTTTGTTGTATCTTACATTATATATTATGCTTGTTTATATTATCCTTTTTAATCCCGGAGTGATAGTAGAATTGGTCAATAACCTTGTTCATGCTATTTATTACGCATTAGATATTACTTGGATGATTGAGGGTAAAGCATGCTTATGCTTTACTGAGCCCATTAGATATTTGCTCACCCCACTAATTTTTTTCCTCGAGGTACCTTAGATGCTGCTCATGACAGAGGAAAAGTCAGGTCATAACAAAGAAGCTATTTTCTCATTTACAAGATTGTTTATTTGTATTTAGTTGATTTTGAAACATTTTATGTATTAAACTAGGGATTTTATTATGGGTAGACTTGTGAAACCCATAACCTAGTTGTTAACATTTGTAAGACTTTCTATTTTATTTTTGCACCTAATACACTCTGAAGACTTATATTCCGCACCTATTATAAGACTTAGTAGTCTATTTGTAGATTGTCTTGTTGTATTTAGAGAGATTAGGTCTTACTAGATCATTGTCTGACTCGCTGGATCATCTTGAGAGGTTTGGCGATGGTTTAGGTCGATCGACCTTTGTTGTAGGAATTGGGGTTGTCACAATGAATTTCTAGCTAATATGGTTGATAATCAAAGTTGAAGGTTGTTAACTTAATGTCTACTTCTGTATATTATGGAGGCATTCTCTCTATTGCCTCCATCATCATTTTTAGTTTTAGAAACTAAGAAAAAGACAAAATAAAGGTCATATTCCATATGAGGACAAAAGAAAAAGCAGCGAATGTCCCAATCCACATTGTCCATTGGAGACCATTTTTAAATTAAAATGTACATCTAATGGTAGACAAGATAGACATCCTCCCCACATTCATGAGGAAACATCAATCCATGGTCTAAACCCACATTAACATTGGAGATGCTCTTATGTTGAATTAAGTTTATGGTTATTTAGTAATTTCGTAACCTCCAAAAACTTAATGTAATGATTGATCTGACCCCGACTTGTACTAAATGTGTAGCACCCCTATCTCGATTAGGGCGATACCCGCCTAAAACCTTAATTAAGCCCCGTTACACCAACCAAACTTAACTAGAGCCACCAGCCTTACCTTCTAACCTAATAATCACAACCTGTATATCTTGATAATCAAATAATAACTAAAACAAGCGTAGTGGAATTTAAAACTTTTTCGATAAATCACAAGATATAAAAAACTGGCATAAACCTCGATCGCAATACAAAATCCCAACCCTGTTATATTACGAAAGTGTAATTCAATATAATATATAAAATAATAGAGAAATCAATACACTATAGAGAAGACTATAAATTCCTATTCTTCTCAAGTCTTGAGTCGAAGCTTAAGTCGATAACCTTAAATGTTAATTGGGGAATTAGAACTCCAACTTGATTAGTAAGTGATGCTTATTTACCTATCAAATATCTACTAGTAATTAATTAACAAGTCAATAGTTAGACATGTTTTATAGTGTGATATAGATTGATTTTAGATATAAACGATGATATTACATTAGGTATTATCTTGTTTTTGTGATTTCGAGATTTAAGTAGGAAAATGAAGAAATGGAAAAAAGAAAGAAGTGCAAAATAGTCAATTAGAGAAGAAGTCCAGCAATTGGCCGATGATTTCAATTTACATTGAGAATCGCTAACTAAATACACAATAGAGATTGGCCAGTGAATCCATAACGAATTGGATAATACACTAAAAATTGATAGCTGAATTGATGGAGCACAGAGAACCAAATCCAGTTATTAACTCAGCGATTAGTGCACAACTTAGGAATCGCTAACAATTCACTGAGGTCGATGACAAGTTTTTTTAATAATAATGAGGAATTTGTATTTATTTGTGATATGTATACTTAGGGATATTATATATATGGACAGAGAGCTTCGAAATAACTCTCTCTTTTTCTCGTCATTACTCTTCTTTCCAACCTTTTGCCTTTCTATGTTAGTTTTGAATCTATATATGAAGCAATATTAAAGCTTTGATTTATTTAAGAGGTATTTATTTATTTATTTATGCATTTTAATCAAATATTTGCATTGTTTATTTTCATTATGAGTGAGTAGTTTGTTGATCTAAACAAACCCTAGACATGTATATACTTTAGATTGCTATGTAGTTGTTATTATGGAAACACGTACTTAATGCTTTAGATCGATTCATATACATCAATCACATATTAAATAAGTTGTTTTTGTATATTACAACTAGTGATTCTTTTTTTAATGCCTAGTAGCCAATATATTCCTTAATATAGAGTATCTAAATCTATGTCTATAATTGTTAACAACAATTATAGAAGAGTAACTAGGATTAATCTATAGGGCTTTTCCCCAATGGATGTTCTAGGTGATTGTGTTCTAAGTTATTTATTAATTTGCATATTCTGATTTTTATTAGCTTAGATTAGGAATAATCTTCATTGAGAGTTAATGCTATTATATTTCTATGGTGTTGTGTTTTATCCAATGGGAAGATTTACAATGATAAGAATATGACTTTTCCATTGAATTTAGGAAAATCGGTGGCTGGCTAAAGGCTATCAATCTATTATGAATTAGAATTTGATGATTCTAAGATTCCATATGATATAATTATAATTATAGTATGAAGTAATGTTATATTATAATGTTTTAATGCAATACAAGTATATTTCATAGTTTAGCGGGGGTTTGCTTAAATGTTTGTTTGGATATTTCATTTATATTGATTTATTTATTATTTGAGTGTTAATTTGAATTGCATTAGGTTAGTTTATTGAATTTAAATTGTTTATACTTCAGATTTAATTAATTGTTTATTTTGTTTTCTTATTATTATTGTTTAATTCCCATTGAATTAAATTAGTTGAATTAAAGCAAGTTAAAACCGGTAAAGCTTTTAGGGTAACCTTAATTCATAGGAGATTTAAAAAAAAATCCTGTGGAGACGATATCTCATTTACCTCTACTACAAATAATAGTAAAATACTATAAATTATTGTGCACGCTCGACATATGTCATCAATGAATAAATGAATAACGATATGAACCAATAATAGCTACTCATGATAATAAAAGTGATATAAATAATACATATCATATGATAATAAAAGTGATATAAATAATACATATCATATGCAAGTTATTCAGTATATCGCAAGTGCACTGTGACCTTTCTTTTCAATTAGCTTTGAAAATGAGAATCTTTCTCTCCCTTACATAAGAGCACAACCTAAGAGATTCTACACAGGCCTTATATAAAATCCCATAGATTGTCTTAATGCCTAACTAAGATTCCAACTCTAAATGGATAGTGAATGGATATGTTATCATAATTAGAACTAGAATTAAATTGGAGTTACCACTATATTAGAGGTAGGTACTTATCCACCTTCCTCTGAGATTGGTACTTCTCCATCGCTCTCATATTAGCCATTAAAGCTTGGTACTTATCTGCCAACTTCAATATCCATTCCAATTACCATTTTATTAGAGGTAGGCATTTATCTACCATCCTTTGAGATTGGTATTTATCCACCAACTTCATTACATTTAAGTTATTGCCCCTATCCATTACAGTTCCTAAGTTTCATTTCTAAAACATCAAATAACATGAGTCATAGTGCAATGCCCTAAACCCATTCTATAACTAAATGAGCTAATATACTAATTACATAGTATAATTGATAAAATAAATGAGTCCCACTTACCTGCATCGACTTTCTTAAATTTTACCAACTTGTCACACCCCACCAAATTAGCGCATATGACCAGCCTAGATTACCTTAATCCCCTGATAACCTAGCAGCATTAATCTCATCATCAATAAATAAATAAAACTAAGATCTCTTAATCATCAAATATAAAACTTTATCAACCACAAAGGATTCTAAAGTAAATCTCAAACCTCAAAAGTTATTTAGATAGATTGCATAATCTCAAGATTGCGTAAGAAAAGATTTGATAGCACCTCCTCTATTTTTAACCTTACACAAAAAAACTCGGCCTTCAAAAATCTTCAACAAAACCTACTCGGCTTAGTGAAAATACCAAAGGACTTACATTCTGCCCACAATAATATATATTGCATTAATAAAAATTATTTATTCATTCTAACATAATTTAGGTTTTCAAAATCCTTGAACCATCATTACATTAACCCCACAGCATTCCAACCCGTCCCAAAACCATTTCAACAATTCCAAAAGATATCCCAACCATACATGAACCCAAAAACCCATTTATATAATATATTATGTTCAAAATATTACAAATATAGAGAAAAAGGAACTGAGCAAGTCAGAATCAGTCAGAAAACTTTCCCTTTCCTTTATCGCAACTAGAACCTTTCATTACTCAAATATAAAAATTCAATTATGTCAGATAAGTAAATCCTACACCATCCAGTACGTTTGTAATAATCAAACTCATAATAATCTAAAAGATTAAACAAACAATATAATCCATGGAATTTAAGTCCAACCGTGAATCCATCCCTTTTTTGTTATCCGATCACAACCAATTGATATCCTCCGAAAATGGTAAGTAAATGGTACTAAGGACTCATGCACAGATAGGATTATCAAATGAGTCTCGTTCCTCTAGAATATAAGAGTACAATATGGTTCAACGTTATCTCATGATAACCACGTGATGCAAAGCATCAGTGACTCCAGCTCCTCAAGCATAATATAGTGTTCTCCCATATAACCATGGTATAGTAAACACTATAAGGAGACTTGAATCGACCTTATCCTCTCTCTTCGTGTATGCATGTACAATAAAAATGTAATATCAAGGATCAATGCGATTTATATGAAATTATAATCATATAATGTAAAGGCTACATGGGATTTTACTTAACCTTACAAATGCGATATCGCAACTCCATTACGCCCTGTGTAAATAAATAGTCCCCACAGGATTCCAATTGTGATCCTACAATTCATTTATAAGTTGGGTAACATTCCACGACCACTCCACAATTTTTTCAATTTGTTTTATTTTAATTAATGTTGTCGAGAGTTGAAAACCCGAAATCCCTCCAAATCAACTCCTCGAATGTCCATATCTTAATTTTGACTACAAATTATAGTTCAGAATAAAATATTAACCAAGACTAGGCTTTCAAATGGTTTTCACAATTTTAGGCATTTTCGGTGTCGTAATACGTATTATGAGACAAAATCCTCGAAATAATTCCTTGAGAAAATCCGAAAATCCACATTTTTCATTAAAATTTTCAATTTCCATTAATTATTTCCAAAAATTCCATTTTCCTAAGTTTTCCCAATTCTTAGGGATTTTATTTAGTCTTTTCTTGAATTTATAAAACATTTTTTTTACAAATGATGGTTTAATCCCTTGACGGAGCCCTATTTGGCTCAGTTAAGCCGAACCCGGTTTCACCCCGGTCAGGGGATCAAACCATCAACTTCTTCATCAAAATAACTGCAATTTGTGTGTACGCGTTTTCTATATTTTTTATTTTGATTCATTGCGGTGCCCAGCCCCAAGAAAGGTTGGGCAAGGAGCTCATGGATCCCTCGAATCCAATTGAAACTGTGAAAAGTGTGAGAGAAAGAGAGAAAAAAAAGAGAAAGAAAGAAAGAGATAGAGAGACAGAGAGAGGGAAAGAGGGAGGGAAGGAAATCACACTAGAAAGACTAGAGGAAAAGCATGCTTAGTGAGAGATACAATGGAGGAGGTGATCAATGTCTAACGAAGATGAAGGCCCTAATTTCGATTTTCATTTTGATCAAAAGGGGTGACAAATGACCATAATACCTCTCTATTTTTATCCTTAACCATATAACAACATTACCCTTTTGTGTCGTTTGATATTTTCTAATTATTTTTACGTTTATCACCCCATTTTTTGTCCAAATTAAACCACAAAAAATACCCAATCCCACCAAAAGTTATAGAATTTACCGATGTATTTCAAAACTCTGGGACAATCCATCTTGCTTGCAATCCGAGGTGTGGGGCCCACATCAGCTCATTAAATCCAATTAACTTACAAAACTCAAATTTTAAAACTTAATTACAAATATTTTTTACGAAATTTGAAACAAAGGCTTTGGTCAGCATTTAACTCTCTCAGAACTTATTTCGACACGTATATCAAGAAAAACCTTGTAAATATCAAATTTAATTAATTAACTTGAATTTGACAAAATAAAATAATATATAGTACTCAACACGAGGCACACATCGCACAAAAATAAAACTAATTAAAAATCTCAATTTCACCGGTCTTTAACCCCAACTCGCGGCCAAAACCATAATTAGGCTTTATTAATCCTTGATTAGCCATAATTTATCAATTTAGGAATTTTAGGATTTGACAATATTCCTAACTTATAAAATTTAGTCTCGAAATTAAAATTATAACCAAATTTACCTGGAAAAAAATAGATCTGAAAAATGTTCATTCATATACACCTCTCGTTCCCATATTAGCTCCAAGTCAACATGAAACTACCACTTAACCAAACACAAGCGAAATTTCATTATTTCAAAGCTTGTGGACCTTCTTATCTACAATCGAAATAAGTTATTATTCATATGATACATCACCTTACAAATTGAACTAATTCAATTCAATTATGTGATGCGAATCAGGTTCCTTCCATCTGAGCAAAGATACATAAAATACATCATGAACTTTGGGTAAATGAGGTGGTAAAGCAAGTTTATAAGAAGCTTTCAGAATCCCTTTACAATTTCAACAGGTCTTAAAAACCTAGGAGAGAGCTTTCCCTTATGTCCAAACTTGTAATGGCTTTTGCGAAGGGAGACTTTCAAATTAACCAAATCCCCTTTAATATATTCTACAACTCGATGATAGAGATTATAATAACTTTTATGCCTTTCCCGGGATGCTTTCAATCTTAGACGAATTCGCTGAACAACCTGAGTGTGATCTCGAACCATCTGTGGCCCCAGCTCCACCAAATCCTCCAATTCAGCCTAACCGACAGGAGAACGACAAGGTTTTCCATACAAAACCTCAAATAGAGTCATCTCAATAATAATTGTTATTATAAGAGAACTTCACACAGGTAAGTATTCTTCCCACGAACCTCCAAATCCCAATACAAAATTTCGAAGCATGTCCTCTGACACCTGGATCAACCTTTCAGTCTAACCATCCACCCGTGGATGAAATGCAATACCAAAATGAAAGTAAGTGTTGAGATTTTATTTTATGCTCTGCCATAACCCAGTGTGTACCGAGCATCTCGATCGAACTATTGTCAAGGACACTCTAAACAAGCGAACCACCTCTCACTCACACAATAAGCCTAGTCTATAAAGGTATTCGAAATGGATATAGGAAAATAAACGAGCAGACTTTGTCAGTCTATCAATAATAACCCAGAATGCATCATGTTTCCTCTTAGAAGTAGGCAGATAAGTAATAAAATTCATCATAATATGTTCCCATTTCCATTGCGGTATAGGAACTAGCTACAACATACCCTCAGGTTTTTGCCGATAGGCCTTAACGTATTGGAAAATTTCACATTTCCTCACATAATCACCCACATCAGCTTTCATCCCTGACCACCAATATAATCATTTCATATCATGATACATTTTTTCCCGTCAAGATAAATGCAATATTTGGAGCGATGAAATTCTCTTAATATCTCATCCTAAATCTTAGTCAACGATGGGATCCAAAGTTTGTCTTTAAGCCTCAAACTCTTAGCCACACATTCAGCCTAATCTGGATTATTACTGTTATGATCAAACCCCTTTAGTTTCCCATTATCTCCATCACCTTGCTGACACTCTATCACTTTCTTAATAGAGATGATTTGTACTCTAAGCTGAGTATAAATTGGTTCATCATAAGCATCAAGAATCTCCAACAAAGTCATAGCAATGACTTTTCAGAGCAACTCATACTCATAAGTCAACCGACTAGCTACACAAAATGTTTTAGCACTCCTTCTGCTCAGTGCATCTATCATAATATTAGCTTTACCCAGATGATATTTAAGACTAAAATTAAAGTCTTTCAAGTGTTCACACCATTTTTGTTCCTATAATAAACTCTTTCTTAAATAATAAATACTTTGGACTTTTATGATATGAAAATAGTGTGAAGCTTTCCTCATACAAATAGTGTCTTCATAGCTTTAAAACAAACATAATCATCGCTAATTCCAAAACATTAACAGGATAATTCTTCTCATGAGTTTTAATTGCCGAGAATCATAAGCAATCACCTAATGTAACTCCAACAATACATCAAACTCCTGAAACTCCAACACACATAGATTAAAAGTCATATCATGTCTAAAGATCTCAACAACACATTTCGCATACATAAAATGAGGATACACCTTATCACCAATCACTGTGTTAGGTACAAGAAGAATAGGGACTCGCACCGGAGTTAACCCTAATTGAATCACTACGAGACCATTAATTGAGATTATACCTTCGATAAGATTATGATATGCATCTAAATCTCATTCAGACACCACATGAACATGTTCCTTGATATGTTGTTGATGTTGTATCACACAAGAGGACACTTCTAAGAGTCATGAGCATGCAATTTTATAATGTCCTTTCTTTTCATACTCAAAACACATAACTGCACTCAAATTTGGAAGGCAATCTTAGCTAATGTAACCCTTCTTACCATACCCAAAACATGTAACTATAGGTTTACTACTTATAGAAGATTCCTAACTAATTATCAACCGCTGATTCGAGGACAATCCCTGAGATCCTGGACCTTTACCTCCATTCCTCTATGACTAAGGTGTACCTCTCCAACTTGAAGGTTGAAAGGAATGTGATCGTTTTTGTCCTGACCCTATATGTGGTATTTCTGATGATATTCTAATTTTGCATGAAAAAAAATTACGATGTACATATGATTGGACAACATGAGTCGTAGGTGTGAAAAATGGTCCTCCACTCCTACCTTTTTTGAGATTTTGGGTTTGTTCTTACCCTCAAATGACTCCACTACACCCTAACATCGTTATGATTCACGCTAAAAATTCTACGTAATCACAAAGGCTCTAGCTTTATCTTGAGCCTCTCGCAGAGTGTTCGGTTCACTCGTTGATATAATGGTACTAAGCTCATCCTGTTTTTTCGCCCATGACATTCCACTAACAACGATTGGATCAGCCTGAACCAGAACTACAACGACCAGTTCAACTTTTGGATGAATTGTAAAAGGTAGCATGTTCCTCCTAAGCAGTTAAAGTAACAATAAAAACTTTTCGACCATCACAAACCATAGGTGCCTGAGCTGCCACCTGTGCTCATAAGGTATCAACAACTCTGACATCTGCCTATCCAAGTTCAAAATATATATGAATCCACATGTTTTAGATCCCTATTGGCCTTGCCAAATCCTTAACTCGGCTTTTGCTATCCACTCATAGTTTTCGCAACAAATATTGCGAGAAAAGTGGTTTGACAAGCATATATCCATCGATATGTTGATATTATAAAGCACGCATAAAACATTCATAACATTTTTCAACCCTTGTTCTATCGCGCTACCTCCCAACTAATCTCTCACTTAACCTTAAATAACAAGATTCCTTTAAAATCACAGTCTTTGATACCAACATTATCAGACCCCACCTAATTAGGGGATCCGACTAGTAGAGATTACCTTAATCTCTTGATAACCTAGCAGCTTTAATCACATTATCAATAAATAAATAAAATTAAGATCTTATAATCATTAAATATAAAACTTTATCAACCACAAAGGATTCTAAAGTAAATCTCAAACCTCAAAATTCATTTACATTGATTACATAATCTCAAGATTTCTTTAAAATTTTTAGATAGCACTTCCTCTATTTTTTAGCCTACACTAAAAAACTCGACATTTAAAAGTCTTTAACAAAACCTGCTCAGCTTGGTGGAAGAGCCGAAGGACTCACAATCCACCCACAATAATATATATTGCATTATTAAAAATTATTTATTCATTCTAACTTAATTTAGGTTTTCAAAATCTTTAAATCATCATTACCGTAGCTCCACAACATTCCAATTCATCCTAAAGTCATTTCAACAATTCCAAAAGATCTCCTAACCACACCGAACCCAAATACCCATTTATAAAATATATTATATTCAAAAATATTACATGCATAGAGAGTAAGGAACTAAGCAAGTCACAATCAGTCGAAAAGCTTTCCCTTTTCTTTGTCACTGTTAGAGCTTGTCATTACCCAAATATAAAAATTTGATATCATCAGGTAAGTAAATCCAATACTATCTAGTACACCTGTATTAATCAAATACAAAATAATCTAAGAGATTAAAAAACAATATAATTCACATAATTTAAATACAACTGTGAATCCATCCTGTTTCTATTATCCAGCCACAAATAGTTTATATCTCTTGAAAGTGTTAAATAAACAGTAATAAGGACCCATGCACGAAGAGGACAACCATACAAGTCTCGTTCCTCCAGATTATGGTAGTATAATTTGGTTCAACGTAATTTCATGGTAACTACGTGATGCAAAGTATTAGTGACTCCAGTCCCTCAAGCATAATATAGTGTTCTCCCCTAAAACCATGGTATAGTAAACACTATAAGCAGACTCAAATCGACCTTATCCTCTCCCCCTAAGTCTACATGTATCAATATCAAGGATTAATGCGATTTATACAAAATTATAATCATACAATGTAAAGGCCACTATAGAATTTACTTAACCATACAAACGCGATATCGCAACTCCCTCGCACTTTTTCTCAGTAAAAACTCCCCACAAGGTTTTAAATGCGGTCCTACAATTCATTTATAAGTTTGGTAAGATCCCACAACCACTCCACGATTGTTTCCAATTTATTTTATTTTACTTAATGTTGTCGCGACTTCAAAACCTTGGAATCCCTCCAAATCAGCTCCTCAGATATTTGGATTCTAATTTTGACAACAATTTATGGTTTGAAATCGAAAATTAACCAAGACTAGGCTTAAAAATAATTTTCATAATTTTAGGCATTTTCGGTGTTGTAACATGCATTGCGAGACAAAATCCCTAATATAAATCTTCAAGAAAATTCTAAAATCCTCATTTTTTTTATAAAAATCTCCGATTTCGATTAATTTGTCCAAAAATCCTATTTTTCTAATTTTTTTCATTGTTCGAGGATTTTATTTAATTTTTATCTTGAATTATAAGACATTTTTTTAGAAATGTAATCCCTGGACTGGGCCTAGTTTAGTTTAGTTTAGCTAAGCCGAACCCAGTTTAATCCCAGTATGGGGATGAAATTATCATCTTTTTTGTTGGAACAACTACGATTTGTATGTGGGCCTTTTCTATATTTTTTTATTTTGATTCATTATGGTGCTGACAAGTCAATAATTAGAAATATTTTATCGTGAAGCATAGGTTAATTTTAGATGAAAATAATGATATTACACTTGGTATTTTTTTATTTTTGTGATTTTAAGATTTAAATAGGAAAAGTGAAGAAATAGAAGAAAATAGGATTAAAAGTGAAGAATTTAATTAAGAGTGGTTTAGAGACAATTTGTTGAGATAGTTTGGGGTCTTTTGAAGCGTTCTTGGTATTTGGCATTAAAAAGCAAGCTTGCACGCACTTTGAGACTGCTTGGTGGGACCCATATTGGTCCGTGTTGATACTATGATCATTTAGAAGAAGTATAGTGGAGCATTAGTTGAGAAAAGCCTAAAAAATGGCTACGTATAACTTATTCCTGCAGTTTGTTCAACTACCATCTGATTAGCCTCGAGACAACTATTCCACAGTTGATCAAGAAAGAGGTGCAACTGGGTGACGCGGGAAGGAGGGGTGTTTTTCCAAAAGAAGGGGGCATTTACAATTTATTTCACAAAATAGGGTGGTTTACTTTGAAATAACCAAAGTAGTCAATAACGCCTTTTCAAAAGGCGTTATTGTGTGATGTTGGTTATGGGGTGGTGACGTGTCGGTGACGTGGCGGTGACGTGAAGGTGACGTGGCGGCGATGTGTATAGATAGAGCCTTTTGAAAAGGCGCTATCTATACATTTGGCCAGCAACCTCACCACCATCTAATAACGCCTTTTGAAAAGGCGTTATTCGTTAATTTTGTCTGCGGTGACGTGGCGGTGAGGTGGCGTTGAGGTGGCTGGCCAAATGTCTATCAATACAAATCGCCGCCACGTCACCAACTGGACTCGACGATCGTCCGAAGACACGCCGCCTGCCGCGGGTCCGCGACCTCCTGTGGCGTTCTTCTGCTTTGGCATGCGCCATATCTAATTGGCCGTCACCGCAATGCATGAATTTCTTGGACCGCGTCCTCCTCGGCCGCTCCACGTAGCCGCTGGTCGTCGTCATCGTCGTCGTAGTTGAGCGATCTCGACAATTACGACCAAATTTGAATAGGCATAGGAGGAGTTTATATTTGTATAAAAAAAACCAATTTCAAATATATATATATATATATATATATATATATATACATTCGTTCCAACCTTCAACTCTCTTTTCTAAACTAACTAACCTAACCAAACTAAAGTAATTAACTAAATAACTAACTAACTAACTAACTAAACTAAACTAACTAACTTTAACTAACCTAACCAAACCAAACTAAACTAACTAACTAACTAACCTTAACTAAACTAACTAACAAACTAACTAACTAACTAACTAACTAACTAACTAACTAACCAAAGTAAACTAAACTAACTAACCTTAACTAAACAAACTAAACTAAACTAACTAACCTTAACTAACTAACCTTAACTAACCTTAACTAACCAAACTAAACTAAACTAACTAACCTTAACTAACCTAACCTAACTAAACTAACTAACTAACTAACTAACTAACTAACTAACTAACTAACTAAACTAAAGTAAGCTAACTAACCTTAGCTAACTAACCTTAACTAACCTAACCAAACCAAACCAAACTAAACTAACTAACTAACTAACCTTAACTAAACTAACTAACTAACTAACCTAACCAAACCAAACTAACCTAACTCGACCTTAACTAACCTTAAGTAAACAAACGAAATGAAACTAACTAACCTAACCAAACTAACTAACTAACTAACTAACTAACTAACTAACTAACTAACTAACTAACTAACTAACTAACTAACTAACCTTAACTAAACTAAACTAACTAACTAACTAACCTTAACTAAACTAAACTAACTAACCTTAACTAACGACCAAACCAAACTAAACTAACTAACTAACTAACCGTAACTAAACTAACTAACTAACTAACATAACCAAACTAACCTTACTAACTAACCGTAACTAACCTAATCACCTAAACAATACAAAGTAAGTAAACTAAAATAACTAACTTAACTAACTAAAGTAACAACCAAAAAAAGTAAATCATTACCCGAATAATGAGTCATAACCTGACCTAACCTAAGTCAACTAACAAATGTAACCTAACTAACTATACTAACCAAAAATTGCCCAACAACAGAATTGAAGTAAACTAATAAAAAGAACCACGTGTGATGCATACCTAGCTTTGTGCATGACATTGTGGTGTTTTTTGTGTCGAAGTTCAATGAAGACCGTGACGAATCTACACAAACAAAAAAAATAAACTAACTTAATTGCAAACTAAACATACTAACTAAATGGAACTAACCAAACTAAACTAACTAACCTTAACTAACCTAACTAACCTAACCTAACCTAACAACCTAAACAATACAAACTAAGTAAACTAAAATAACTAACTAAACAAACAACCAAAAAACGATTAACTAAACTACCAAACGAAACTAAACAAACAACTAAGTTGCTCGAGAGTTACTTGTTGAAAACCTAACCTAACGTAACTATGTGAACTAAACTCGACTAACCTAACCTAACCTAACTATGTAAACTAAATTAACTAAACTACACTAAGGAACATACCCTAACTCAACTACACTAAATTAAACAAACCTCAACACCTAAACTAAACCAACTTAACTAACTAAGCTAATTAACCTTACCAAACTAAACTAATATAACCTAACCACCTACACCTAAGTAACTAAGGTAACCACTTAAGTTAACTTAAATATATAATGTAAACTACCTTAACAAACTAAACTAACTATTGAAGAGTAATCACAAATACGACATTATAATAATATGGAAAACATGAGAAATAAGTTTATTCAATGAGAATGTTGTATACACGTACTTCGTGAACCTAAAATATAAGCTATCTACAAATCACCATGACATCAAGAAAACTCATCATGCAGGTCTATTATGGCGGTTACGTTGACGTTGCTGCTCGGTGATGCAAACCGGACGTACGCTTTGTCTAGTTGGACGATGTGTTTGTACATCCGGTTGAGGTTGTTGAGGTAGCTGGTCTTGCATTGAATCACATCGAGAAGATTGATGCGTTTCCTCTGGTGCTTCACTCGACTCATCTCTGCTACTGATGCTCCCAAAAATAGGAGGTAGAACCATCCCAAAATATTGGCTTCATGTATGGGGTTGGGGGAAAGGAACATGAGGTTGCAGCATGGTCAACAAGTTCATGAATGAGGGATCTCCACTATATGGCATATTGTAAGTATAAGGAGTAGGAGTATATGGACTAGGCTTGTATTGAGGCAGTGACGGATACATTTGAGGATGAGGCATTCCATGGTCCACATATGAAGACGACGGCCCTGGTGCGTAAGGATCGAAATGGTAAGGAGGAAGATTCACGCTCAGCAGCCTGGGTACAAACATTTGAGGTTCTGGTTAGGGTGTGGACGATGCAGGAATGTACCCATGAGAAGAATGAGTTGGTGGGGATGATCGTTGGCTACTATCGCCAATAGTCTATGTTCTACTCACTCTCGAATGGGATGAACGTGCTGGAGGCGAACGTCTGCTACTCTCTGCAGCAATCTCGGTCTGAGTAGATGGACGTGGTGGACGAGGACGTCTGGTGCGTTCCCGCACAGTCTCTGGTCATGTTCGTCTTCTTCTCACCTCTATGTTTGGTTCGCCCTGATCGTCTTCTTCATCTTCCTGTTCATTATCCTCATTTATGCCTTGTTCGACGTCAATTATGTCATGCGAAAGAGTAAACCGCTGCCTTTCATCTTTGTCTAAAATTTTAATCCGTTCATCAAGCGTAGCAAGACCTTGCTCGTACCCATCCTCGATAAACACTCGCCTCGGTCGATCCAACAAGTTACGGTGATATACAAAATATAAGAGGTCAAACCATGCAATAGAAAATATTGGATGTTCAAGGAAAAGAAAGAGTTAGAAGATTACCGAGTAGTCATGTAACGCCCCGTCGTGTCCAATAAATCTCCTAGTGATCGAGCGATACCACGTCATGTAGTCTTGGTGATGGTGGCCTTCATTAAGTGTCGCTGTGGCAATGGTGTCCCCACAATTCTCCCACATATGTATGTAGCTTGCGTGAAAAGTGACCCAATTTTCATAATGATGTCCACGCAATTCGAGGCGGTCCAGTTGG
The DNA here is from genome assembly GCA_039657365.1 of Stephania yunnanensis. Classification (NCBI taxonomy): domain Eukaryota; kingdom Viridiplantae; phylum Streptophyta; class Magnoliopsida; order Ranunculales; family Menispermaceae; genus Stephania; species Stephania yunnanensis. Next base: position 28,466,248 of record CM077580.1, read on the forward strand.
GCGTCATAAGCACAATTAGGTGGCACCACTTATACCATGCAGAATTGTCTCATAACCCTTTCTGGTCGATGTCACTCCACAATGTGGAAACAAATAATGGGACACATCGAAAGACAACTCCCGTGACCATTTGTACAGTAATCGGGAAGAGAGCCCGTGAGTTTAGTATAAGGTTGGCACACCACATCATCCTCATGCATTTGCGAGTCAAGTGCATCACGGTAAGCCGATACGACGTGCGTCGCACTTTGTGAAACCGAAAATGCATCGAGCCATCAGTGTAGAAAACAATAAGTTAAGATAAATGAAATTGGACAAGATTTTTTAGCAAATTAATGACAAATCGACTTTAATACATGTGTCCGAGTGGAACGTCCATAAGCATGTTTTGGTCATCCACCGTTCGCTGTTGAGCTCTAGAAATACGCAGGCGTCGCGGTGCTATGAATGGAAATATGTCTCATGCCCGCAGTTGTACAAGAATTGACGCGCCAGCAACCTCATGTGCCCCTGCGCGAGATCCGCGACACAACTCCCTGTACAAATAAGCCAAACATGCACTCCCCCAACTATATTGTTCAGCTACTTGAAAATCCTCCAGCAGTGGTAGGAACATCAAATGTACGAATCGATTGGACTTGTCGGCGAAAAGACAACCACCGATGAGTTGTAGTATGTACGATCGAACGTAACGTTGGACCGACTCCTCATCGCTATCATCGTCTATTGCTGGTACGTTACGCTCAAGCCAATCGACTTTAAGTTTACAACCAACGACGTCATCTCCACCAGGAGTTCGTCCAAGTAGCCTCTCGCAGACATCAGCATAGTCCGCGTCCGTCGTTCCCGTCACAGGCATACCTTCGATAGGTAATCCAAGCTGTACCTACACGTCTTGGAGTGTAATGGTGCACTTCCTACAATGCATGTGAAATGTATGCGTCTTAGGGCACCATCTCTCTACAAACACAGTAATCAAAGCCCAATCAAGGCTGAAAAATTCTATCCGAGATATCCCATAGAACCCACTGGAACGAAGATATGGGATCATCTTAGAATGATACTGCATCGTTCGATCAACGACCCCACGTCTTCGACGTACGCGCATTGTTTCGTACACCTTGTAATTGATAATGTATTAATGTATGTTTTGGATACATTATTGCTGTAAATTTGACGTATTGATGTAAAACAAGTTACCTCGCCCCTCCAGGTTCGCGTTGATCTGTATGTAGATTGGAGTTGCAATAGTGATGGATTTGAAGGTCCTGGATCCATTGCAGTACAACTACAAAGAATGTTAGAAAAAGAAAATGAGTGTTCTACGCGATGCCATTGACCCCATTAACAATGGAGCCGTATGCATAGAATAGAAAAGGGATGTTTCTTTGTGACATGACATACATAAGTTTGCGAGCTTGGATGTAAAAATGTTACAGACAAATGCATAAATTTGTTAAGGGAAATAGTTGACAATCATGTGGTGTTAAAGCGCAATCGAACTTTTTGATGTAGAAGATCGCAATAATAGCGCAACTACAGAGCATACTCATTCTTTCGCACGTACATTTTCCGTGTAATAACGTTCAAAAAATAAACATATCAATCGTTCTTCATAAACAAACTACCTATGTCCCTATATATCATGCAAACCATAACCTCACCTAAATAAATTATTATGAAAACACTAAATTAATGAACTTACTTGTTTCCTCCGCTTTTCCTCTTCAACGTAATATTCCTGCAATAACATTGTATTTTCGTTAGTTTAGAACACTAATCACAGTTAAAATCACCCAAGTAACCGTAGCAAACATGTACCCAAATAATAAATGAAAACTAACCTCAAGTAAGTTAATTAACTAACGTAACCTAATCCAAATAAATTAACCAAACTATGTTAACCAAACTATGTTAACCAAACTAACCTAAAATAACCTAATAAAACGTAAACATATCCAAAAAAAAAATTGTAGATGTGTTCATGAAACTTAAGTGGATCGCAACAAATTCAAAGTCTAAATGAGCTTAGTCTACTATATATATGGTTTGATAAATTTTGGGGCTTTCCTTAACATAAAATAGAACATATATGTTTGTGCAGTTTTGTGTATTGGAGGTAGGTGCATCATGGGGGGAATAATGCATTGAATCAGGGATGCATATGGTTGGCCATGTTAAAACTGGCGTCTCTCTATTACTTTCAGATCATATAGTAATTATAGCTTCTTATTAGCACGCATGCAGTTAGGTGTAATTGCGATTCAATATTGATGTGCGAATTAACAACACCTATGTCACTATATATTAACAACCTAAACTATACTAACCTAAACAAATTTGGCAAACATATCTTGCAACATTGTGAGAACTAAACAAACTACATTAACTAAACTAACTTACCTAAACTAACCTAAATACCTCAACTACCTAAACTAAACTAACCAAACTAATACATAAACTTAAACTAACTTAAACAAACTAACTAAACTAACTTAAAAAACTTAATTACCTAAACAAACTACCTTAAGTAAACTAACTAACCTAAAGACCAAAAATAATGTAACTTAATTGACTTAACTAACTAACTAAACAAACTACTAAACTAAACTAACCAAACTAAACTAACTAACCTTAACAAACATAAATACCTATACTAAACTAAACTAAACTAAACTAAACAAACTTAACTAACTAAACAAACTTAACTAACTAAACAAACTTAACTAACTAAACTAACCACCAATACCTAAACTAAACATCTAACCTAAACTAACTAAACTAACTTAAACAAACTTAATTAACTAAACATACCTCCTCCTTCGGTAAATTAACTAAACTACCTTAAACAAACTTAATTAACTAAACTTCATTACCTAAACTAACTTAAACAAACTCAATTAACTAAACTAACTTAAACAAACTCACTAAACTAAACTTAACTAACTTAAACAAACTTAATTAACTAACTAAACTAACTTAAACAAACTTAATTAACTTAAACAAACTTAAACTAACTTAAACAAACTTACTAATCTAACCACTTAATTTAACCACTTACATATAACCTAAACCAACTTAAGAAACAAAACTAACTACCACAACTTACAAAACTACACTAACCTCCACCGTTCTCCTCTCTACGCTGGACCTCCTCCGCTGCCGGCGCCGGGCCTCCTTCCTCCGCCTCCGCCACCGCCGCCGGGCCTCCTTCCTCCTCTGCTGCTCCTTCCTCCGCTGTCAATGTTGGGTCCTTCGCTGCTGCCGCTCACTCAACGTACCATAGCCTTTTTTTTTAGTCCGGTGTGCCCACAACCTTCTTTCTCCTCCTTCTCCACCGCGTCTGTGCACGTATTCTCCTTCTCCGCCGCGTCTGTTTTGAGTCTGGTCTCTCTCCATCTTGCTCCTCCCCGTCCCCTCCTTATATAGGAGCTGGTCCGGTCTATTTTGGTCATGGGATTGTAATCCCGTGACCCCTACCTCCCCTACCTATGTATCCCTACCAAAACCGACGCAGAGAATATTCTCTACGTCGGTTTCGGGAAGAAGATAATGGGGTGCGCTGATAGCGCCTTTTGAGAAGGCGCTATCAGCGCACCCCCCTCCGAAAGTGTCCATGTGGATCCACGTGGACAGAGCAAATAAGCAATAGCGCCTTCTTCGAAGGCGCTACTGGTGCCACGTGTACAGGGAGAACCAATAGCGCCTTCTCAGAAGTCGCTATTGGTTCTCCCTGTTGCCACATCAGTAATAACGCCTATTCATTAGGCGTAATTGCTTAGTGTGGGGAAAAAAATTGAAACCACCCCTACTTACCTCTTTTAAAGTTAAAAGTTTTGTACTTTGGTAAATTTTTCGGAAGGAGGCATACTTTAGTCATTTAGTCACCAGAGACGTTCATCAAGCCTCAAAATTTGCACATCACATCGGTTTAGACGAGAAGCAAACAAGGCTTTGATCGTCTTTAAGATCCATACTCTCACACATTCCCAGATTGACACCCATTTTGGAGACTGAATTCTTTCCTTTAATTAGCCATTGATTTGCCTCGAGATGCGTGTTAGCACGAGTTCTCACATTTTTGCATGACTTTTCTAGTGCCTCTTACGCACTAGTGCCTACTACGTGTTGCTCTCCTACTCGCCTACCACATCAACACAGTAGCCATCAGCTAACCAAAGCTTGACACATCAACCAAGACAGCAAAAATAACCAATTAAATGTTACCACGTATCTGAGACCCTTAACAACAAATTAGCCACAACCATCTAGATTTTCCTAAGCAGATAAGACACCAATTAACCCAGAAAATTCACTTTCTCTCTCTTCTAGAGACCAAATTAAAAGTTTGATATACATAGACTTTAGCGTTTTATTCAGTATCTTCTGCTATCTCGATCAATCAATTCTCTTTTCTTTTATTATTTTTAATGCAGTTTAGTTTTTATTGAGTTTATATTTGAAGCAATATTGGAGCTTTTTTTAATTCATTAAGAGGTATTTATTTAATTATATTTTTCTCTTATATTATAATATTATTTATTTCAAGCATGAATGAGTCGTTTGTTAATATAAACAAACCCTACCAATGTAGTATAATTTGGATTGCTACAGAGTTATAATTATGGAATCATGAACTTAATGCTTTAAATCTATTAATACACGTCAATCACGAATTTCATAAGTTATTTTTGTGTATTAAAACTAATAAAGATTAGTATTGCATGCATAGTCATGAATATGTATTATAGTATTATGATTATGATTCTATGTCTATAGTTATTGACAGAAATTATAGAAGTGGTAACTAAGATTAATCTGTAGGGCATTTCTTGAGTAGATGTCTTAGGTGATTGTGTTCTAAGTTGTTTATTATGCGGCTTTAGTTAATATTTGCTTAGATTATGCATGATTTTCATTGAGTGTAATGTTGTTGTATTTCTACTATCCAATGGGTAGATTTACAATGATAAGAATGTGGCATTTTCATTGATTTTAAGAAAATTGGTGGCTGGCTAAAGGCTATCAACCTATTATGAAGTAGGATGATTCTAAGATTCCAAATGTGTTATGATTATAACTTTGATATGAAGTGATGGTATGTTCTAGTGTTTGAAATGCAATCCAAGTATATTATATTGTCTAATGGGGTTTTTTTATATGTTTGTTTATTTATATTGAATTGAATTTGAATAGTGTTTAATTTAGTTTGCATTTGAATTTCTTAAATTAGTTTAGTTAGTTTGGTTATTGAAGTTAGTAATTATAGTTTTTAGTTATTTAATATTTTAATTCCCATCTAATTAGATTAACTAAATTAATAAAACTAAGAAAAAAACACTTTCTTTTTAAGTTTGCAAAATTCTTGTGGAGACAACATGCCGCTTATCGCTACTACAAGTTATAAATATACGGGAAATTTATTATTGTGCACGCTCGACACATGTCAATTTTTGGCGTCATTACTGGGGATTTTAATATAATTTTTTAGAAATCTTTCTCATTGTATATCATATAATATGATGGAAGATGAGCTAGAACTTACTTTTAGTCAATATGATAAAAATGTAGTAGCTTGTGAACGAATGTGCGCTTTTCCTTTAGAATTCCCTGACTTTGAATTAAAGTTTGGACTCATCAAATCTTTACCACACTTTCATGGTGAAGATGATGAAGACCCTAAACATTTATTAAGGAATATATGTATATAGTAATTGCGATGAAACCTAAGGATGTAGAACGTAAGTATGTTAAACTAAAATCTTTTTCTTCTTCATTAATAGATTAAGCTCTAGATTGGCTTTTCTATATTTCTCCAAATTATGTAACCCTTGGTCTGAAATGTTACAAGCTTTTATAGATAAATACGTCCTAGCACACAAAATTAGTTTAAAAAGACAAAGAATTAGTAATACTAGGACGAAAACCGATGAGACATTTGGTGAGATTTGAGATAGGTATCAAAGATTGATCTCATTATGTCCACAACATGGATTTACATAAAAATCTTTAGTTTTCTACAAAGAATTAAACCATCTAGAATGGAGATTTTTAGACACTGTATGTGGAGGATTTTTATTCGAACTAACACCAACTTTAGCTATAGAAGTTATTAACAAAATGGCTAAAAATTCTAAGCAATATGGTGAAAAGAATAGATCCATAAAAGTGATATCTATCAAGAGAAGAAAAGAAAATTGAACACATCAAATGATAAAATTGATGAATTAAAAAGCATTGTTAAGCTATTATTAAAAGATAGATCAATCCAAGTGAAACCTTGTGCATTTTGTAATAATAATATGCTTCTTGATAATGAATGTCATTTTAATGAAAGAAGATAAGATTGAAGAAGTTAATGTGATGATGAATAATTATGGTTGATTCACTAAATCTAATTATAACTCTAATGGTTATACAAGTTATCTTCAACCAAATATCAGAAATGGTCTAAATAACCAGAGTTATCAAGGTTTTAGGTCATCGACATGGATTGAAAACCATTCCATTAGAAAATCCAAACAAGGACCAAGATCAAATAATCCAAGTCTTACAAGGTGATATGAGTGAATTGAAAATTTAATTAAGTCAAATAAACTAATAACTTAATACATTCATTAATCAAACTAAAGCACCTACTCAAATTGTTCCTACTAGCCAAGCACAAGTTAATGCTTTATTTAGTAGTAATGAGAAATATACGCATATACCTGAAAATATACCTAAAGGGATGTTAAGAAAAAGAAAATATAGAAAACTATTGAAGAAGAAGAAAAAAAAGAAATGACGGCTAATGTCATTTCTACTAGAGAATGGATGGCTGAACAATTAAAATATACACATTTTCATGAAAGCCTATACCCGTGGTATTTAGCTAAAGTTGAAGCCTGTGAAAAATCTTTACAAAAGTCTGAGATAGTCAACGAAGAGAAAGATGATAAGATTCTTGATAATTTGAATAAAGATATGTATTCAAATTCTACTGCTCCATAACAATTAGCTGATGCACGAAAGGAAGAAAACAATGAAGACATACTTGAAGAATTTAAAAAAATAAAAATTTATAAACCATTGGTGGAATCAATAAAGTGATTTTCTAACTATAATGATGTTTTGTAAGAATTCTATGAATCTTAGGATAAATTTATAGAAGAATCTAAAGAAAACTTAAGACAAAAAGTGTCTCCTTTGATTCAAAAAGAAAATACCCAAGAAATATTTTGATCCAGGAATGTTTGGAATACCTATTAAAATAGGAACTTCTTTTATAAACTCTGCTATATATGATCTTGGAGGATCAATTAATGTAATGTCGCTTAAACTCTATGAATTATTGAAAATAGGTTCGTTAAGTAATATACATATTAATCTTACTTTGGCTGATAATACAAAAGTTAAACCTTATGGTTTATTAGATGTTTTAGTAAAATTAGATGACTAAGTATTTCATACTACCTTTTATGTCATGAAAATGGCAGATTTAATATCACCTAATTATCCATCTATATTGTTAGGTAGACTTTTTCTTAACAGTGTTAAGGCTAAGTTAGATATCTTTGAAAGAACTATATCTATGGAATTTGAAGACAAAATTGTCACTTTGAAATTCAATAATCTAGATAAATATAATGATTCTAATGAACTGCTTAGCAAATAAATTAAATCTGTATAATAGTCTGAATATCGAAGTATATGCAATCAATGCATTAAAGATGAAAATTGAAAATTATATTTCAAAGAATGAAGAAGTTGAAGACACTCCAATGATAAGAAAATAACTCAAGAATGGAGTGTTCAACAACTGGACAACAAGGAAAATACTATCAAGCTAGAAGATTCAAGTGTTAAAAAGGATATTAAGAAGAAAATGTTGAGTTCAAATTCTATAACCTTGCATGATTCTGGAGAGGCCAATTTAAATATTAAAATAGTAAAGGGACTGAATTCTATTAATTCATTCTTTATGAAAGAACCAAAAGAAATAACTAATAGGAGTAAGGATGATAAATCAAGAAACATGACAATTTCCCTTATTCTCAATAGTAAGAATTTGATAATGTCAAATATAATTCAAATGCATCATATAACACCCCACTTTTCTATTATCATTTAGAACACAATTTTCCCAGTATGAAATATGATAAAGATCATAATATTATAATTTTTTCTACTGATGGATCTATAATAGAGAATAAAGGTATACTTAGATATGTTGAAGTTAAAATTGAAAAATTTTAGTTTTCTGTTAGATTTCATTATTTTGGATCATAAACCAAAGGATGATGTAGGTATTACATTAGGATAACTTTTCCTAACAACTACTAAGGCAACACTGGACGTAGCTCAAAGAACTATCAAGATATTAATTGGGAATGAGGAGATTGTTTTTTAAACATGGTATAAAAGAACATCTTCTTAATGCATAACTAGATTATGACTCTGTGGCTTAGTCTGTCACGACCCAAATTAATTAAACTAGGATTACATTAATCTTAAAGATTAATGGTTGTGATTCGGGCGTTACATGGACAACTCGGTTGACTCAAACATGAGAACTAAGGAAATATGTTATTTGTGGATGATGGTTGCTTAGGTGTACATGTGTGTACGTTGCTATCAGGCGAGTTGGTATGATGAGTATTCACTTCGTTAGGCGTGTTAACGCAGATATTGTGTAGGTGAACTACGGGTACATTAGGAAACTCGACTAATTCATGCTAAGATGACTAATTGATTAAATAAAATGGGTAATGTAACCATAGGCTAATCTGACTAAATTAGAACAATAGGCTATGGCATACCTCGAAATGCGTGTCAAGACACAGGAATTGGATGTCGGGTAGTCGAGGGTTAGTGGAATCACAAATTTATCAATTTTGGTGAATGAAAACACTAACCATATATATTATAATGGGCCTAAGCTAATGTAATTAGATTAAAAAGAGAAGGCCTATAGTTTGATTTATTAAATTAGAAACCATGGGATTTTCTAGAAATATGTAGCAAATTGTTGTCACTTGGATTGAGTTAGGGGTGAGTTAGTGGGATAAGTGGCAAGAGGTAGGCCATTAAATGAATATTGGGATACGATCATTGGCTAGAAATCAAACCCATTGATGAGTACATGCAAACCATAGTTTCATTTACAAGTTTCGCTCCAGAAAAAGAAAGCTTGCTGGGAGAGAAGGAATCCATAGAAGCTAGTGGAGAATTTCTCAAGCTGAGGTGGTATATCAACTAGGTAACATCACAATACTAGCAACTTAGCTTAAATATGATGTTTTGATGGAAAATTGATAATTGAGGATTTAGGCAATGATGTTGATGAATTATTGATGAATTACAACTATAATTATGGTTTTAAATGAGAATTTATACTGGTTTTAATGGAAATTTGGGTTTTGGGTGAATTTGAAAAAACTAGTAAAAATGGATTTTGATGATTTTAATATAATTAATGTTGTTCTGATTGATTTGAATTAAGTTTTAAAGTCACCACTGAATGGAGGGTGGTTTTGTGAGGCTTGGTTAGCTAATTGGGGAGTTGGAGACAGAATTCTAGAGTTGAGAATTCAGTCACAGAATGCACTTAGCGCGCTAACTAGTCTGGGCACATAATAGTTTTTTAAAATGAAGAATAGTAGCGCACTAAACATATCCCCTAACACGCTAACTCCACCTATCGCACTAGGTCGACCCATCAGCGCGCTAATGTCATATGAAAGTTGAATTTAAGGATTGATTTTAGGATTTTTGACTTGATACAACACTAATCAACCAAGAATCATGCTAAACTTACGATTCAGGAGTTCGGGGGAAGTCAAAGAGCATTTTGAGGTTTGTAAAACCTACGAGAATGTACTTGAGTATTTATTACTTTCATTACTATTATTTATATCTTGTTCTGTGTGTTCTTGATTCTATTCCTTGTTCACGTCAGTTATCTATATTTATGCCACTATTTAAACGATTGGTTAAGTTTACTCCCACCAGGTATTTGTGGTGTGTCTATGGCATGCTAGACCATACTGGTTAAGTGCCCAGACTGATTAGGGCGCTAACTACATTCTGTGACAAAATTCTTAACTCGAGAATTCTGTCTCCAACTCCCCAATTAGCTAACCAAGCCTCAAAAAACCACTCTCCATTCAATGGTGATTTCAAAACATAATTCAAATCAATCATAACAACATCAATTAGATTAAAATGATCAAAATCCATGATTTTCACTAGTTTTTTCAAATTCAACCAAAACCCAAATTTTCATTAAAATTAGTATAAATTCTCATTTAAAACCATAATTATAGTTGTAATTCATCAAGAATTTATCAACATTAGTGACCAAATCCTCAATTATCAATTTTCCATCAAAACATAATATTTAAGCTAAGTTGCTAGTGTTGTGATGTTACCTAGTGGATGTACTACCCTAGCTTGATAAATTCTCCACCAACATCCATGGATTCCTTCTCTCCTATTAACCTTTCTTCTTCTATAGCAAGATTTGTAAATGAAGATGTGGTTTGCATGTATTCATCAATCTATCTATATATATTAAAACGGGTTTGATCCATTGATCTTCATGTATTTACGTATCCCGAGATTCATTTCATGGCCTACCTCTTACCACCTATCCTGCTAAATCACCACTAACTCAATCCAAGCGACAACAATCTCCTACTCATATGGTTCCTAAATGTGTCAATACGTATATCTAGGAAAATCTCATGGTTTCTAATTTAATAAACCAAACTATAGGCATTTCCTATCTAATATAATTACGTTAGCTTAGGCCTATTATAATATATATGGTTAATGTTTTAATGCACCAAAATTAACAAATTTGTGGTTCCACTAACCCTCGGCTACCCGACACCCAATGCCCCGCGTCTCGACACTCATTTCGAGGTACGTCATAGCCTATTGTTCTAATTTAATCAAATTAGCTTATGGTAACATTACCCATTTTATTTGATCAATTAGTCATCTTAGCATGAATTAGTCGAGTTTTTTAGTGTACTAGTAGTTCGCTTACCCGACACCCGCATTAACACGCCTTACGAAGTGAATACTCATCACACCAACTCTTTTGATAGAAATATACACACATGCGATGTAATAATAATATAATGCATTTAAACATCACACCTAAAAAACCATTATAAAAAAATAACATATTTCCTCAGTTTTCATGTTTGAGTCAATCGAGTTGTCCACTTAACACCTAAATCACAATTTTAAATCCCTTAAATTAACATTAATCCTAGTTTAATTAATTAAGGCCATCGAAGATGGTATCAGAGAAGAAGATGACGGAGCCTATGCGATGAAGCATAATCTGTTCTTTAACCTGATACTAACGCCACAATTGGAAAACTTAAAGGGAAGAGCGTTAGATTTGTAAATAAACTTTAGATGTGGAATCCCGATGATATTACCTTAGAACTTTAAATAGAAAGTGATGTAAGGCGGGTAGAGTTAGAGTTTATGTACGTGCTATATTTTGTTCTACATATATGATATGCATATATATACCGAAGATGATCCTAGCCATGCTTATCGATGCAAATCATGGACCGACAGACGACTACGCCTCGTGAAACTGGACAGACTAGTAATACAACTAGGGACTGATGTGGAGGACCGACTCGCAGCTTAGGAGAATTGGATAGCTTAAATATTATGATTACAGCGGGATCAAGTTGCCGCACTTACGCCACTTGCGTTAGCTGCAGTTACAGCATGCCGAGATCTAATGGTTGTTACAGTATCGGCAGGGACAACCGTCACCCAGGTTGTTCCATAGACACCGGTTGATAGAGTAGTTGCGGAGACATAAGCAGAAAGAACCACATAGGTCGCCATTCCATTAGAGACTCTGATTCCAATATCGCCACCTACACTACAGATCAGTTGCCTACTACTACTACTACGCCTATGACATCGGTATTCGTATTGACCCTATACGCAAAGTTGTTGAGAGATTTCATCAAGTTTTAGTTAGGTTTCTTCTATAGAGGTGGTGACCCCAAGGCGGCAGGGAAGTGGATAGTCTCCCATCATCAGTTTCATAATTTGATGAGGAACAATAAGAGTGTTCAGGCATGTTTATCTGACGCATGTCTACAAGGTCATGCAGTGGTCTGATAGACAACGTACCAAGACACACACCTAGAGCCAACAACATAGGCAGAGATTTAGAGATTTATTCTATGACCCGTATATACCCATGGGGCGAGGTTGAGATTAATATAGGAGTTTATGGCCCTAAAACAGGATAACCGCATGTTGATGCGGTACATGGAGCATTACCAGTACCTATTGCAATTCTCGATGGATGTGGCAGGGACAAAGCGACTACATATATCTTACTTCACCAAATAGGTAGATGATAAGATTATTGTGGAAGTGGTGTCATCTGGGCTCATAATCTGCAGGAGATAGTCGATTGAGTGTTAGTACACGAGACCTTGATGTAGAGATAGGGTAGGCATATTACTGGGATCGAGGTATAGAAAGGACAGAGTTTTCGAATAGATTAAAGGCCGAAGAGATAGAGGGATCATATGAATAGAGGTCAAAGAGATGATAGAAGAGACAGGAATCGTAGGGATTATCACTAGGACTGTTAGTCTCAATGTGAGGATAAGCTGCAAGTTTGTGCTATAACACCAGCACAGATTGAGCAGCGCATGCAGCAGCCATAACTGTACCGTCAGGATATAGATTAAAGAGGACATGGCAGTCAAAGAGATCGGGATCAGGATCAGAGATCTTAGATGGACTGGTAGGCAGGTTAAAGAAACATCGATGTTTTTGATATAGTCATATGGGATGTCTTATAGCCGATTGTTTGATGGCATCACCACCACCAAAGCCAGATCAGACCCGAGAGAAAGCTTACGCAGTTGGTCAACTGGATAGAGGGGCGACCAAACAACATGTTAATGGTAAGATATCTAACATATTTTATATATAGTTAATTATTTAAATTATGCATATATGTTGATTCCTAGTGATGCATACGAAGACGCAGTGTTGTGATATACACTAGAACATAACACGTGTAGTTTGGCCCTCAGTGAATGACAACTCGAGTTGACTCAGTGCACGTGTCGGTGACTCAACAAATAAGTAAGCACCACGAGGGTTATTAGGAGATGGGGTAGTGGAGCAACTTAGAGAGGCCCACTGATGGGATCACAACGTACTGAAGTATGGTCTAGTGGGGTTCGAGCATGAGTTGGCAACGTCAATTCTTCCACCACCATTTCTTTTCCGTGCGGAGATGAATTTTGAAGTTCCTCGACATCTAAATTTTGGGGAAGAAATTACTTTTAGTTGTGAAGAATTGTAACGACCAAAATCAATTAAACTAGTCAATCTCAAGGATTAGCAATGATAATTTGAGCGTTATATAAATAACTCGGTTGACTTAGACACATGAACCGAAGAAATATGTTATTTTTGGATGACGGTTGCTTACGTGTGATGTTTAAACTCATTATATTATTGTAACATCGCATGTGTGTACATTGTTATCGGGCGAGTTGGTGTGATGGGTATTCGCTTTGTAAGGCGTGTTAACACTGGTATCGAGTATGCGAACTATAGGTACACTAGGAAACTCAACTAATTCACGCTAAGATGACTAATTGACCAAATAAAGTGTGTAATGTAACCATAGGCTAATTTGATTATATTAGAACAATAGGCTATGGCGTACCTCGAAATGCATGCTGAGACACAGGGCATTGGGTGTCAGATAGTCAAGGATTAGTGGAATCACAAATTTGTTAATTTTGGTGAATAAAAAAACTAACCATATGTATTATAATGGGGCTAGGCTAATGTAATTATATTAAATAGGAAAGGCCTATAGTTTGGTTTATTAAATTAGAAACCATGGCATTTTCCTAGAGATACATATTGGCACATCTAGGAACCAAGTAAGTAGCAAATTGTTGTCACTTAGATTGAGTTGGTGGTGAGTTAGCAAGAGATAGGCTATGAAATGAATCCCGAGATATGTAAATACATGGAGACCAATGGCTAGAAATCAAACCCACGTTATATATAGATGGATTGATAAATACATGCAAACCATAGTTTCATTTACAGATTTTGCTTGAGAAGAACAAAGTTAGCTGGGAGAGAAGGAATTTATGGATGTTGCTGGGAGAGAAGGAAACCATAGCTTAAATATGATGTTTTAATGGAATATTGATAATTAAGGATTTAATCGCTGATGTTAATGAGTTCTTGATGAATTACAACTATAATTATGGTTCAAATGAGAATTTGTATAGGTTTTAATGGAATTTTAGGTTCTGATGAATTTGGAAAAATTAGTGAAAAGCATGGATTTTGATGATTTTAATCTAATTGATGTTGTTCTAATTGATTTAAATTATGTTTTGAAGTCAACATTGAATAGAGAGTGGTTTTGTGAGGCTTGGTTAGCTAATTAGGGAGTTAGGGACTGAATTCTCAAGTTGAGAATTCTATCACACAGCGTAGTTAGTGTGCTAACCAGTCTAAGCACTTAACTATTTCTCAAAATGAATAACAGTAGCGCACTAACTCCACTTAGCACAATAGGTCTACCCATCAGCATGCTAATGATAGATGAAAGTTGAATTTAAGGACTGATTTTGGGGTTTTTGACTTAATGGAACACTAGTCAACCAGGAATCATGCTAAACTTATAAAATTAGACTTCAGGGACTTAAACGACCGTAGCTCGGGTATTGGGGAGCTAGTCAGGTCGGATTCAAGAGTCAAGGGGAAATTGGAGAGCATTTTGAGGTTTGTAAACCCACAAGAATGTCATTTAATTATTTATTAATTTCATTACTATTATTTCTATCGTGTTCATTGTATTCTTGATTTTATTCCTTGTTCACTTTAGTTATCTATATATGTGTCGTTGTTTGAATGGTTTGTTGAGTTTACTCCTGCCGAGTATTCCGCGGTGTGTCTATGGCACGCTAGACCATAGCATGTGTATCAAGATTCCTTGATGGATAATGAGCCAAACAACTTTTTCGGTACATGTGTCGATGCATCGTGAGTCTATGCCGACCACCGAGAGGACCAGGTGATGGGACAGTTGGGTGCGCCTACTGGAGGGATCCTTGAAGGGTATCTGAAGTATGGTCTATTTTGCTTCAAGCAGGCATACACGTTTAAGCTTTATTTTTATTTACGCATGCGATGAGCCATTTAGAGTTTCCTATTTACATTCCGCATGTTTATTTATCATATGAATGCTAAGTGAATTTCCTTGGGATGTTACTTACTAGACACGTCATATATTATCTTGTGATGGTTAAGTGCATATCTTTCTATGAGTAAGGGTAAGGAGATTCTTGGCGACTATCTCTGAGTTCACCCACTGTTCGACATACTATTCGTAGGTGTGTATTTTGTTGTATATATTGTGATATTTTCGGTTTATGGGAGATTGATGAAATAGGTGTACTTGTATATATTTACTTTTATCGCCTTATATATACAGTTTACGCTATTCCGGGTTTTCCATAGTAGGATTGATGCTCTATATAACCTAAAAGTTAATGAGAATACATATTAATGTTTAATTTAAGACTTCTGCTGTAAAATACTTTTTATCTACTTGCAACTCTATAAAGTAAAAACCATAGCACTGCTAAAATTTGAATAAGCTACAGACAGTTGAGTTACGAAATTTAAAGACTTAAGGAGATAACTTAAGACTAATATAGATAATTGATCAACTACACTGGTAAAGTACCATAGACATGATTATCGAGACATGAGATGGACAGGCAGGTGTTGGATACATGTAGCTAGGCCACAAGGCGAAAAACACAGACGACGCCCGCAGTAACCTCAGGATTTGGGGCCGCCACATATGGTATCAAAAATCGAGGATAACGGAGCTTATGAGATGACGCATAATTTGTTCTTTAACCTGATACCAACGCCACAGTTAGGAAATTTAAATAGAAGAGCGTAAGATTTAATAAATAAACTTTAGACTTGGAAACCCAATGGTATTGCCTTAGAACTTTAGTTGGGAAGTGATGTGAGGTGGGTAGAGTTAGATTTTATATACGTGTTATATTTTGTTCTATATGTATGATATACATATATATACCAAGGCTGATTTGGAGCACGCTTATCGATGCAAATCATGGATGGACAATCGACTACGACTCATAAGACTGGATAGACTAGTGATGCAGCTAGGGATTCCCCTATTATGGGGAGTTTGGAGGACCAACTCGCAGCCCATGAGACTCAGACGGCCGAGGTACTTCAATTATTACGGGTCAGGTCGCTGCACTTACGGCACTCGTGATAGCCGCGATAACAGCACCTCGAGATCCAATGGTTGTTACAGTACCTACAAAGACAGTTGTCACCCAAGTTGTTCCATAGACACCGATTGATAGAGTAGTTGCAAAGACACAAACAGAGAGAGCCACATCAATTTTCATTCCATTGGAGACTCCAACTCTTACACTGGCACCCACGACTACAAAGCGGTTACCCACTACTACTGCGGCTGCGACACCAGTATTTGTATTTGCCTCAGAAACAAATCCATTGGGAGAGTTCATGAAGTTCTAGCCAGGCTTCTTTTATGAAGGTGGTGACCCTAAGGCGACAAGGTTATGGACAGTGTCCCGTCTGGGGCTTTATAAGCTAATGAGGAATGATGAGAGCGTTCGGGCACGTTTATTTGGAGCATGTATGTGAGGTCATGCAACAGTCATGTGGGAATTTAGGTTTTGGGTGAATTTGGAAAAACTAGTGAATTTTGGGATTTAAGGATTTTGATATATTCGACGTTCTGATATCGATTAAACTGATCTTTTGGAGTATTGTAATGGCCCTAGGCCCTGAGGCAGCCGGGGTGTCATCGTGTCGTACTCTCCTTGCTCAGTGGGCCCAGCTACATGTATCTGACACCGGCCCATCCACTTCACACCTGATTATCATGTCCATATGTGTGTTATCAATATAGTTAATGGATTATTCATATTTTCTTGAGTTATTTCCTTAGATAATTAAAGTTCCTTAAGTTCAACTATTTGTAGTTTATTCAAGTTTCCAGCCACACTTGTGTTTTGTATTTACAAGTTAACATTAAGTCAATGGAAGCCTTAATAGATGCAAATAAAGTATTAAATTAACATGTTAAGAATTATTCATAAGTGCATGTCCTACTGTGGAAAACCCGACAAAGTACTCTGTATATAGGCGACAATATCATAAAACAATGTATATATACAAGTACAGTGTCACTCCAATCTCCCAATACACAAAATATCAAAATAAACACGTACTAGTCGGTCTTAGATGGTGGGCCATTAGATATAGTCTCCTAGGACCCCTTGCCCCTATTGGTACTAGTATTTGCACTCAAACATCATAAAAAAGACAGATAACGAGTCCAATAAGTAAAACCCAAGGAACCACTCTAAGTATTCACATGATAAAGTAAGGAAGTGCAAGAAATAGTGTTAAATAAACATGCATAATGTAAAAGACTGGCAACTGTAATTGGCTTATCACATGAATATATAACATATAAGCTAAACAAATTTGTGTGTTCGGTCCAAATGGACTAGACTGTACTTCGAGTCACCATGTTCCTACCATTGGTCGTGCCTAACTGGCCCCACACCTAGTCCTCTTGGTGGCTGGCGTAGACTTACGAAGCACCGACACATGTACCGACAAAGCAGCTCTGATCGTTATCCACCGAGGACTCCCGATACACATGTTATGGTCTACATGTTATAGACACACAATGGAATACTCGGTGGGAGTAAACTCAACCAACCATTCAAACATTGACACAAATATAAATAACAAAAGTGAACAAGGAATAGAATTAAGAATAAACTAAAAAGTATAGAAATAATGGTAATGAAAGTAATATATACTCAAGTGACGTTCCTGTGGGTTTTACAAATCTTAAAACACTCTTCGACTTCCCTTAGACTCCCAAATTTGACCCGACTAGGTTCCCGATACCTAAGTTGCGGTCCTCTAATTCCTAAAAGTCCAATTTTATAAGTTTAATATGATTTCAGGTTGATTAGTGTTGTATTAAGTCAAAAATCCAAAAATCAGTCCTTAAATTTAACTTTCAATTGGAATTAGCGCTCTGATGGGTCCACTTAGCACACTAGGTGGAGTTAGCGTGCTAGGGGATATGTCTAGCACGTTATTGTTCTTCATTTTGAAATATAGTTAAGTGCCCAAACTGGTTAGCACGCTAGCTAGCCGGGTTAGCCGTTAACTGTGCTCAGTGACAGAATTCTCAACTCGAGAATTCTGTCCTCGACTCCCCAATCAGCTAACCAACCCCACAAAACCACTCTCCATTTAATGGTGCCTTCAAAACATAATTCAAAACAATCAGAACAACATTAATTAGATTAAAATCATCAAAATCCATGATTTTCACTAGTTTTTCCAAATTCACCCAAAATCCAAATTTCCATTAAAATCAGTATAAATTCAAATTTGAAACTATAATTATAGTTGTAATTCATCAAGAATTCATCAACATCAGTGACCAGATTCTCAATAATCAATTTTCCATCAAAACATCATATTTAAGTTAAGTTGTTAATGTTGTGATGTTACCTAGCGGAAGTACCGCCCTAGATTGATAAATTCTCCACCAACATCCATGGATTCATTCTCTCCCAATAAGTTTTCTTCTTCTCCAGCAAAATTTGTAAATGGAAAAATGGTTTGCATTTATTCATCAATCCATCGATATATATTAAGGTTGGTTTGATTTCTAGCCATTAATGTCCATGTATTTACGTGTCCCGAGATTTATTTCATGGCCTACCTCTTACCACCTATCCTACTAACTCAATCTAAGTGACAACAATTTGCAACTCACATGGTTCCTAGATGTGTTAATACGTATCTCTAGAAAAATCCCATGGTTTCTAATTTAATAAAAAAAACATGGGCCTTTCATATTTAATCTAATTGCATTAGCTTAGGCCCATTATAATACATATGGTTAGTGTTTTCATTCATCAAAATTGACAACTTTGTGATTCCACTAACCCTCGACTACCCAGCACCTAATGCCACGCGTCTTAGCACGTATTTAGAGGTACGACATAGCCTATTGTTCTAATTTAATCAAATTAGCCTATGGTTACATTACCCATTAGTCATTTTAGCATGGATTAGTCGAGTTTCCTAGTGTACCCGTAGTCCGCTTACCTGATACCCACCGGAATACCCATCACACCAACTCGCCTGATAGCAGCATACACACATGCGATGTTACAATAATATAATGCGTTTAAACATCACACCTAAGCAACTTTCATCCACAAATAAAATATTTTCTCGGTTCTCATGTACGAGACAACCAAGTTGTCCACGTAACGCTCGAATTACAACCGTTAATCCCCGAGAATAACATTAATCCTTGTTTAATTAATTTTGGGCCATTAAAATTCTTCACAACTAAAAGGAATTTCACCCTCAAAATTTAGATCTCGAAGAATTTCAAATTCATCTCTGCATGGAATAGAAATAGGTACGGAACAACTAACATCGCCAACTTATGCTCCATTAGACCATACTTCAGTATGTTAGGATCACACCATTAGGCCTCTCTAACTCGCTCCACCGGCCCATCACCTAATAACCCTCGCAGTATGGCCTATTCGCTGAGTCATCGATACGTGCACCAAGGCAGCTCGGGTTGTCATTCATCGCAGGTCGGACCGCGCGTGCTATGGTCTAATGTATAACACAACGCTGAGTCTTTGTATGCATCACTAGGAATCAACATATACACATAATTTAAATAATTAACTGACTAATAAAATATGTTACACATCTTACCATCAACATGTTGTACAGTCGCCGTTCTCTCCGGTTGACTAAGCGCGTGAGCTTTCTCTTGGGTCTGATCTGGCTCTGGTGGTGGTGACGCCATCGAACAACTGACTCTAAGATGTCTCGTTTAACTATATCGGAAACATAGAAGCGTCTCTAACCTGCCAACCTATTCGTCTCTAGATTCCTGACCTTGACCCGATCTCTAACCCATGTCTTGTCCTCCCTGATCTCTATTTTGATGATACAGCTGCGACAGCTTTCTGCGTTACTCAATCGATGTTGGTGTTATAGCACAAACTTACTTCCTATCCTCATACTGAGACCGACGGTCCGGGTGATCATCCCTACGATCCTTGTCTTGTCTATCATCCCTTCGACCTTTATCCGAATGATCATGATTTCTCTTTAGCCTCTAGTCTGTCTAAGAACTCTATCCCGTTTGTACCTCGGTCCCGGTAATACGCTTACCCTCTTTCTACATCAAGAAGGTCTCATGTACCAACACTCGATCGAATATCTCCTATAGAGTACGAGCTTCATATGACACCATTGCGGCAACAAGCATATCATCTGCCCCTCTAGTGAAGTAATATATATGTAGTCACTTTGTTCCTGCCACATTCATCGAGAACTGCAATGGGTATTGATAACGCTATATGTATTGCATCAATGTGCGATTACCCTATCTCTGGGCCAGAAACTCCTCTCTCAACCTCAACCTCACCTCCATGGGTATGTACTGATCATAGAACAACTTTCTAAACTAATCCCATGTCGTCGACTCTGGGTGGGTGTCCTGATAGGTAGTCCACCATACTATCGTGTGACCTCTCTAACATGCTTCAAGAAGACGTGCCTGAACACTCTAATCGTTCTTCATCACCTTATGGAAACGCTGATGGGACACTATCCCCTTCCTTGCCACGTTAGAGTCACCACCTCCATAAAAGAAACCTAGCTGGAACTTCAAGAACTCTTTCAACATTTTCCCCTCTGGGGCCAAAAAAGATCCTGATGTAGTAGCAGTAGCAATGGTAGTCATCGACTGCTTCGTAGTCGAAAGTAAAGGCATAAGAGTTGACATCTCCAGTGAAATGAAAACCGATATAGCTCTCTATGCTTGTGTCTTAGTAGCTACTCTCTTAACAGGTGTCCAAGGAACAACCGGGGCGACATCTATACCTGTGGGTGTTGTAACTACCTCGGGGTCTCGGGGTGCTATGATTGCGGCTGTAGCAAGTGTCGTTAGTGCAGCGACCTGATCCCATGGTAACCATAATACCTCAGCCATCTGAGTCTCCTGGGCCGAGAGTCGATCCTCCATACTCTTATACTAGGGGGATCCTAAGCTGAATCACTAGTCTGTCAAGTCGTATGAGGCATAGTTGACTGTTCGTCGATGATCTGCATCGAGAAGCATGCTCCGGATTAGCCTCGATATATACGTGTACCATATATATAACAAAATATAATGGGCATATAACCTCTAACTCTACCCGCCTTACATCACTTACCAATTAAAGTTCTAAGGCAATATCTTTGGGTTTCAACATCTAAAGTTTATTTATTTATGCTCATTCATTTTAAATTTCCTAAGTTCCTAGAACTCTTGCTCTGATACCAACTGTGGTGGCCCCAAATCCCAAGGCAGCCCCGAGGTGTCGCCCAGTGATCACGTGTCGTGCGTGTCAAATATAACCCGCAATCGAGTTACCAACCACAAGGGTGTAGTAGTGGTAAATACGAGGTCGAATCCACAGGACTTGAGTTTACTCCAAGTTAACTAAAAATGGGGAACAAAAATAAAAAGTTCGCAAAAATTAATATCAATAATGAAAAATCACATAAATCTCCAGTTCCACAAATCAGAATCAAGATTCAATAGCACTCAATGGTCCTCAATCTTTCCCAACTAAATTATTAATTTAATTCTCATAGATTAGCCATAGCAAATCGACATCCGCCAAAAATTTTTAATTCCCCTAATTTCGATAGTCAAGACATCCACCACTAACTATTGCCCTAATTAATGTATAACCCTAGACATTCGCCAATCATGTTTAACACACTAACCGCGGTAATATGGATCTATGGGAACACTATTCCTAAATAATCGGATCGCATCCGCTACCGATTTAACCTAGATTCAATTGTTGTACACTCAAGAACCGAAAGGGTTTTAAGGCAAACGAGTGAATGTTTGTTACTTTATTGGTCTAAAAGCACAATTACATGGATATTAATATTCCAAATAACAGTAGATTGTCCATCTAAAAGCATGCATTGGCCATATACATACCATAAATCTAAATCATAATCAATAAAATCAACAACAATGAAATATGAGAAATTAAATTAATTAAATAATAAAATAAAAGATCTCACATAATATCCTTTGAATCCATGATCCCGACTTGCTTCCCCTTCGACTTAGGCAAGAAATTGATTAGCTCGACATCATCTTCAAAAATCACTACTAAAAATAATAATTGATCTCTAAAAAATATTAATTAATTGTTGTTCTAATAATACCTAGGTTCTTAATATGTATAAAAATACTCCAATTTGTACTCGGATACTAATTTTAGGGGTTAGGGAGGTGACTCGTGCATCGAGGAGCATCGTAAGAGTGTTTTTAGATCAAAGTTCGGACACCGCCACATGTCTCGGCGTGATTCGCTATTTTTTTCTGCTCGCGCCACTTGTCGGAACACCATTGGATCGCCGCTGCCGACTCGCTGATTTTTCGTCGCATCATTCGCCGAACTCCTTGCGCGTTCTCGTGCGTGTGAAGTGACTCAGTGCCACGTGTCATCATGTGATTGGCCGAACCACGTCGTTGTTACGCGCCGGACGAATAGAAGCTCACCATGTGTCATGACGTGGCAAGGAGAAAATCGCGCGACGCTGAGCAAAAACCTGGGAGTTTGTATGAGCACAAATCCCGAGGCAATTCGACGGTATCTGAAACGAAGAGAAATTAAGGTGGTGTGTGACGTGACTTCCTGGCTGACGTTACAACGAGTAATTGGTGGCGCTAGCTTTGTGTTGACGCTTTGGACCAACAGGCGCGTGACACTGGCACCCACGGTGTTGCGAACTGCTGACGTGTCATCTTATGATTGGTTGAAACATATTGTCGGCTATTCAACCTACCGCGCAACGCGTATTTCGAGGCAAACTGTCCGGCATCCGATCACCGCAAGTAAATGCTCCATTTTGAGTATTTTTCAGCCACGAATTCAACCGAGCACTCCGTTTCACCTAAAAATGACCAAAAACCATAATTAAATATATATTTTAAATACTTTTTTAATTAAATATACTAAAATAGACTACTAAAAACCTATAAATACTGACTTATCACCCAGCGTGCGCTCCTCGCCTAGTGGCCCTACTACACGTGTCTGTTACCTTCCCTTCCATCTCATGCCTCGATTATTGTGTCCATGGTACATTACTAGTGTAGTTGCCCAATTATCCATATTAGTCTTAAGTTATCTCCTTAAGTCTTTAAATTCCATAGATTTAACTGTCTGGAGCTTATTTAAGTCCTAGCCATGCTAGTGGTTTATATTTTATAAAGTTGCAAATAGATAAATAGTATTTTATAGCGAAAGTGTTAAATTAAACATAAACATGTATTTTCATTAAATCTTAGATTATATAGAGCATCAATCCTACTATGAAAAATTTGGAATAGCGTGCACTGCATATATAAGGTGAAAAAAGTAAATATATACAAGTACTATGTCTTATCAATCTTCCATAAACCTAAAATATCATAATATATACACCAAAATACACACCTACGAGTAGTATGCCAAACAGTGGTTGAACTCATATATAGCTGCTTAGGATCCCCTTGCCTCTACTGGAACTAGGATCTGCACTCAATCATCACAAAAAGATAGGTGATAAATCCAGTAAGTAAAATCATAAGGAACCCAATTGAAGAACTCTGAGTATTTGATTTTGATCTTCATTCCATATTTATCATTTATTGTTGTTTATTTACTCCATTTTGTTACTTGGATGCGATAGATTATAGCACGTGTAACCCAACCCTCAGTGAATGGCAACCATGCTTGCCCTTGGTGCATGTGTCGGTGTCTCAGCAGATTTGTCCAGGTGTTGGGCCAGTTGGGCATGTTCACTAGTGGGAACTTGATGACCCAAAGTACAATCTAATCCAGCTAAAGCGAACACACACATTTGTTTAGCTTATATGTTATCTATTCATGGGATGAGCCAATTACAGTTGCATATCTTTTATATTTCGCTTGTTTATTAAGCTGTCTTTCTTGCATTTCCTTATTTTATTATGTAAATTCTCAAAGGGGTTCTTGTAGAGTTTTTGGGGTTCATACGCAATGAAAATTATAAAACAATTTTAACAAAAACCCCAACAGGATCCGAATCTAATTCCATTAAAAATGCTTAAACCACGAAAACTTAATCATACCTCAGATGCAATATATCCTTATGAAGATTGATCGATCTCTAAGGTGCTACCAACGACGAACGCCTTCTACCAGGAGTCCACACACGAACGGCGGCCGAGATTCGAAGTGCTAGCTTTCGAGAGAATATCAAACCTTTTTATTTCTCTCTAAAACGATCCAGAGCGTACCAGAAAACCCTAAGTCATTTCTAAAACGAAAATAGAGTTTCAGCCCTTAATCTTTCTTACATCTATTCTAACTTAAAGCGTCTATTTATACAACCCTTGTATATAGATGGTTAAGTAAATTACACATATACCCCTACTTAAAGAAGTATAAATATAATACACCACAAGGACGTTTTTGTCATGAATTTTATCATATAAAATTCATTTTTCTGAACCATCTTAAAATCTTGCAAAACCATTCTTAGTGTGTGACCCAATAGGCTCATACAACGTTGGCAGTGTACCAAAACACATTTTGGTATACAAGTCAAAAGCGGCCTCTAGCAACACATTATGACTACCCAAGTTATATGAATATCAAATCGATACAACCTAATCAATAGTGTATATAACATCATTTTGTCACACGATATCCTTTTGATCAAACTAAGGCATGGAATTGTCATCCAACATGTTCAATCGTACTAGTCACGATCTCTAGGTAGAGTCTGAAAACATCCAAGTGACATTGATCAATATCAATTAACTTAGACTATGCCTTTTAACAGTCTAACACATTGAGGGATCCACTGGATATCTCTCTTTATATGAGAGGGACAAATTATATCTTGATTACACAACTTCATCACATTGCTCACACAGTAACCAATCACAACCTTTATAATTGTCCGGTTAAAGACAACGTTTGATTGTGTCAAATCACTGTGTTCCTAATGTTGAAGTCTCTGGGTAATCTCAAGTCGAGGACTGAAAAATATACCTATCATGAGAAACAACTATGACTTAATCCATGTGATGTTCTCATAGCGGGTCGATCCAGTACTTTGTTCCCTAACAAGTACTCGTGATCTTGATTCGTATCCCTATACGTATAATCATCATATGATCATCAATCAAGACCACACTAGTCTTAATTCATTATAGTTCCCAGTATAATAATCGACTAGGGACATTTAGGATATTTCTGTAAATACCCATGGATCTTATTGTAATGTAAACATGCAAATTAATTATAATAAACAGCAAATGAAATCCTCTATTTTATTAACTAAAAGTATTCATAAAGATAGTTAATGGATTGACTTAGGGCACTTGCCCCAACATCTCCCACTTGCACTAAAGCCAATCATACATGCATCTAATGCCTAATGATCTAACATGACCATCATGTTTTGCTTGTGGAAGAGCTTTTGTCAATGGATCCACAACGTTGTCTTCAGTAGGTACTCTGCAAATCTTCACGTCTCCCCTCTCAATAATTTCTCCGATGAGATGAAAACGCTTAAGTATATGTTCGGATCTGTGGTGTGATCTAGGTTCCTTGGCCTGTGCTATTGCCCCGTTATTGTCACAATACAAATAAACAAGGTTAGCAATACTCTGAACCACACCTAGTTCAGAAATGAACTTTTTGATCCAAACTTCCTCCTTTGCTGCATCGGACGCTGCAATATACTCAGTTTCTGTTGTAGAATCTGTCAAAGTCTTTTGCTTCGAAGTTTTCCATCATACTGCACCCTCATTCAATGTAAACACATATCCAGACTGCGATCTAAAATCATCTATATCAGTTTGAAAACTTGCATCTATGTAACCATTTACAACTAGATCATTTTCAAAACCTTTATAGACCAAGAACACTTCCTTAATCCTTCTTAAGTATTTAAGAATGTTCTTTACTACTTTCCAGTGACTCTCACCAGGATTTGACTGATATCTGCTTGTAGAGCTCAAAGCATATGATACATCAGGTCGAGTGCATAGCATGGCATACATGATAGATCCAATAGTTGATGCATATGGAATCTTTTTCATACGGTCTCGCTCATCATTTGTCTTAGGACATTGAATCTTGCTGAGACTTATGCCATAAGACATTGGCAACAATCCCCTTTTAGAGTCTTGCAAACCGAACCTATTCAGCACCTTGTCTATGTAAGCACTCTGACTGAGACCGATTAGCCTTTTAGATCTATCCCTATAGATCCTTATCCCTATGATATAGGCCGCATCTCCCAAGTCTTTCATTGAGAAACACTTCCCTAACTAAGACTTGACATTCTGCATTGTTGGGATGTCACATCCAATGAGTAATATATCATTAACATACAGTACCAGAAAAACAACTACACTCCCATTGACCTTCTTTTATGCACAAGGCTCATCTTCGTTCTTAATAAAACCAAAATCCTTAATTGCTTCATCAAAATGAAGATTCCAACTCCGAGAAGCTTTCTTTAATCCATAAATGGATCTTTGAAGCTTGCATACCTTCCTAGAATTCTCGGGATGTACAAAGCCTTCAGGTTGTGTCATATACACGTCCTCAAGCAGCTTTTCGTTAAGAAATGTTATTTTTACATCCATTTGCCATATCTCATAGTCATAATATGCAACAATGGCAATTAAGATTCTTATGGATTTAAGCATGGCCACTCGCAGAAAAGTTTCATCATAATCAACACCTTGAGTCTGCCTGAAGCATTTTGCTACAAGTCTTGCTTTAAAAGATGCACTTTACCATCCATGTCGATTTTCTTCTTGAAAACCCATTTACTTCCAACGGTCTTACCACCTTTAGGTAAATCAACCAAGTTCCAAACTTGGTTATCATACATGGATTGCATCTCAGAGTTCATGGCACTTAGCCATTTATCTGAGTCTGGTCCAGACATAGCCTCCCGATAAGTGGTGGGCTCATTTTGATCCATAAGCAACACATCACGACTATCATGTCTTACCCTACCAAATTTACGTGGGCCTTGTGTCACTTGTGGAGGTTCAACTAGTTCAGAACATTGTTGAACTTCCAGTAGTGGTTCAGTGTTTTTCTGTGATTCTTGAACTTCTTCAAGATTTATTTCTCTCCTACTAGTATTATGTTGGGTATTAAAGATTGGAGTGACACTGTACTTGTACATATACATTATTTTATGGTATTGTCGCTTATATATATAGTACTTTGCTGGGTTTTACATAATAGGACATGCTCTTATGAATAATGCTTAAC
This sequence comes from Stephania yunnanensis, assembly GCA_039657365.1. Classification (NCBI taxonomy): domain Eukaryota; kingdom Viridiplantae; phylum Streptophyta; class Magnoliopsida; order Ranunculales; family Menispermaceae; genus Stephania; species Stephania yunnanensis. Next base: position 28,493,772 of record CM077580.1, read on the forward strand.
ATGTTAATTTAATACTTTATTTACATCTATTAAGACTTCTGCTGACTTAATGTTAACTTGTAAAAAAAACCACTAGCATGGCTAGGAATTAGAATGAACTACAAATAGTTGAACTTAAGAGACTTTAATTACCTAAGAAAATAACTCAAGAAAATATGAATAATCCACTAACTATATTAATAACACACACGTGGACACGATAGTCAAGACATAAGGTGGAATGTTAGGTGTCGGACACGTGTAGCTGGGGCCACCGGGCGAGAACGCATAACACAATGACACCCTGGGGTAGCCTCGAGGCATGGAGCTATTACACAGTCGAGCCAACGATAGGAAACAAAAGCGCTATATGGGAGGCACCTTATACTATATCTTTATTTTCAATTTTAGTATTAAAATTAGTTAGTTGTTTTTATATTCTCTTAACTTTTGACTCTTATAATGGGGATATTGTAGGAATTTAATTCTAGAATAATTTCGTGAAAGGGGGTTGATCGAGCAAATTCATTTCTATATTATATTGTTTTATACAATAGTTTTTGTGTTAATTAGCTATTTATGGTAATGAAATAGATTATTTAATACATATTATAGTTAAATTCTGAAAGTTTTGAACAATTCTACCTTTATTGAATATATTTATATATATGAGATAATTAAATGGGAAAATCGATTTAATTCAAACGAACAGTTAAAATAAGCTGGCGAGTTCCCAGCGATTTTAGTTTAACTTGAATTCACAGAAAAAATCAGCAGCGACGTGTAGAATTTTTTGTGAAAATTCAGCTCAGTGATTTTTCACCAATTTGAACTTATAAGTACAATTCGCTGAAAAAAATCATTAAATCACTATAACTCATTTTTCAGTGATTTAGGCTGTAATTTCCTAGCAAATCCACTTACACCCTGATTCGTTGAGAACTAATACGTATTTCTTAAATACTAACCCAAAATTGCCACATTTATCCATTTCACACTTACAAGCCATTGCGACTTCTCAATCAAGAGATCAAACTTTTAACTAGATTCAACCTTCCAAAGCTAGATTTTTAGCGTATTTAACTGATTCTCACTTCAATCTTCATACATTCAACCCAAGTTTTGGTGAGTTTTGAGAATATAGAGCCAACTAGGGCTAGAGCAGGGGAAATTTGAATTGGAGCTTGAAGGAGGTTTCTATAGGAGTTTTAAAGACCCAATATTCATAACTTTCAAGAAGGTAATCAATGATAACCATAGCCTTTTATTGATTATATTTTCAATTTTTTATGGATTCTTTTTTATATATGATAGAGCTTGAGTTTTGAGATTTTTTTGCTCGAAAATTTATTTTGATGTATAAATTTTCAATTATAATACTAGTATGGGAGTGGTGTGATAGTTTTTATTTAAATTGAATTTTTCAACTATTTCTATTTACGACGAATGGATTGAGTTTTACATGCAAACTTATTTGAGACTAAGTTTCAAATGAAATTGGGGGTTTTGGTGTTTGTCTATCGCATGACTTGAATTACTTACAAACGAGTTTACTGATTACCTAATTTATGATTATATCAATTCATTTATACTTTACGTGGTATATATATTTTGTTGGAAACCCGCTTTAATTTTTAAACCTCGAGGACAAGGTTTGGAATGAGTTTAGAATATTTTAAGCGAAGTATGAAAAGGACAGCAAAGAAAGTAAGGAAAGAAAAGAAAGGCAGAAGAAAAGTTCAGAATTACTTTCAATCCGATACTCAAGTAAGTTGATGAAATTTCTCAAATTTCTTCTAAATTCAAGTAAGTATGATTTTCATTTTACTTTACTTTTAGTAAGAATGATAATAAACTTAGAACAGATTTTTGAATAAAAGTGATATTTTTATTACTCAAATGAATTATATGATGGAATGAATCAATTTTCATGCCCTTGTTGATTAACTTTACTAGTTGATATATACACTAAATTGAATGTCTTGTGTTAATCATGATAATAGGTAGATCGAAACAATACTACAAGATGAACAAGATAGATTTTTATGAATCTTATGATACAAAAGCCTATAATTGAGTATTTTATAGTATATATGTAGAAAGTTATTGTACCATAATTAAAAGAAGAAATGGGTTAGAAACCAATGAGATTCTATAAGATCGAAAGAATAATTTCTTTACCTTTAGTGGATAGTAAGAAGTGTTAAAAAAGAGTTTACAGAGATATATAGAGTCTTATAGGTTCTAAAGGAAATAGAGTAGGGAATCTATAGTAGAAAAAATGAGAATGTCCAAAGGAAATGGAGCAGGGACTCAAAAGCAAAAAGTAAAAGAAATAAGTTAAAAATAAATAATTAGAATGAAGTAGAAAGAAAATGAGATATGAAAAAAATGGATGTTCATAAACTCTTCGAAGAAAAGATTTAACTCGATTACTTGAAGTATTTCTTAATCTAACATGTTCTTAAAGACATATTCATTGGTATCTTAGCAAAATTCATATTGATTTTGATTGTGGTACTATTATAAAATATTTTTTAAAATTAAAATTAATTAGTGTAATTTGTCTTTTGAGATTATATACTAGTTATCATAACCTTGATGCTTGTCAGTGAAGATAGAGAAAATCTACATTATGTACTAACCTTGGTAAAGAACTTTAAGTTCCCAAAGGGTGTTGCGTTGGGTAATTGAGTTATCATTAACGGATGTTTCATTTTATCTAAATTATTTTATTCCATCATAACTTTCATTTACTTGTGGGTAATATGTTTTCATTTGAAGATTACTTCTATTATGAGATTTCTATTATTTAAATTTAAGATTAATTAATTTGAAATAAATTTTTTAAAAAATGATTTAAAGTATTCATTTGCTAGGCATTGCAAAATGTTGAGTTTTGGGGTATTTGACAAGTCAATAATTAGACAGATTTTATAGTGTTAGGTTAATTTTTGATGAAAATGATGATATTACACTTTGTATTCTCTTGTTTTTATGATTTCAGGATTTAAATAGGAAAAGTGAAGAAATAGAAAAAAAGGGATTAAAAGTGAAGAATTTAATTAAGAGTGGTTTATAGACAATTTGTTGAAATAGAGATAATTTAGGATCTTTTGAAGTATTTTTAGTGTTTAGCATTGAAAAGTGAGTTTGCATGCACTTCAAGATAGCTTGGAAGGACTCACATTGGTCCGTGTTGATATTATGGTGTGGTTTAGAAGAAGTATGGTGGAGCATTAATTAAGAAAAGTCTAAAAAAATGACTAAGTGTAAGTTATTCTTGTAGTTTGTTCAGCTACCATCTGATTAGCCATAAGACACGCATTCCATAGTTGATTAAGAGAGAGGTGCAACCAGGTGACGCAGGAAGGAGACACACTTGAGTCATTTAGTCACCAAATCACTTTCGTCATGCCTCAAGATTTGCACATCTTATCGGTTCAGGTGAAAAGCAAACATGGCTTTGATCGTCCAGAGATACATACTCGCACACACTCCAAAATTGATGGTGATTCTTGAGATTTGAGTTTTTTCCTTCTGTCAGTTGTTGATCTGCCTCGAGATGCGCATTAATACGACCTCCGACAACTTTGCACTTCTCTAGCGCCTTTTGCCACCAACGCCTTCCACATGTCACTCTCCTAGTCGCCAACCACGTCAGCACAATAGCAATAACCAACCAGACTTTGACACGTCAACCAAAACAACAAACTCATCCAATCAAATGTTGCTACGCGTCTGACACCCTAACAAAAAATCGACCATAACCATCAGATCTTCCTAAGCGGATGAGACACTAATTAACCTACGAAATTCATTTTTCTCTCTTCCATAGACCAAATTGAAGGGTTTCATATATATATATAGATCTTAGGGTTTCGTTTAGATCTTAGGGTTTCGTTTAGTATCTTCTACTCTCTCGACCAATCAATTTTTTTTTCTTTTATTATTTTTAATGGAGTTTAGTTTTTATTGAGTTTATATTTAAAGAAATATTAGAGCTTTGTTTAACTCATTAAGAAGTATTTATTTAATTATATTTTTTCTATTATATTATTGTGCTATTTATTTCTAGCACGAATGAGTAGTTTGTTAATCTAAATAAACCTTAGAAATGTAGTATACTTTGGATTGCTATATAGTTATAATTAATGAATTATGAACTTAATGCTTTAAATCTATTCATACATGTCAACCACGGATTTCATAAGTTATTTTTACGTATTACAACTAATGAAGATTAGTATTGAATGCATAGTCATGAATATGTATTGTGGTATTATGATTCTGAATCTATGTCTATAGTTATTGAAAACAATTATAGAAGTAGTAACGAGGATTTGTCTATAGGGCATTTCTCAAGTGGATGTCTTAGGTGATTGTGTTCTAAGTTGTTTATTATGCGGCTTCGTTTAATATTGACTTAGATTAGGCATGATTTTCATTGAATCTAATGCTATCGTATTCCTAGGGTGTTGCATTTTATCCGAATGGTAGATTTACACTGATAAGAATGTGGCATTTTCATTGATTTTAGGAAAATTGGTGGCCGGCTAAAGGCTATCAACCTATCATGAAGTAGGATTTAATTATTCCAAGATTTCATATGTCTTATGATTATAACTATGCTATGAAGTGATAGTATGTTCTAATGTTTGAAATGCAATCCAAGTATATTACATTGTCTAGTGGGGGTTTGTTTAGATGTTTGTTTATTTATATTGAATTGAATTTGAATGTTGTTTAATTTAGTTTGCATTTGAATTGTTTAAATTAGTTTAGTTAGTTTGGTTATTTAAGTTAGTAATCATAGTTTTTAGTTATTTAATATTTTAGTTCCCATCTAATTAGATTAACTAAATTGATAAAAACCAAAAATAAACATTTTCCTTTAAAGTTTACAAAATCTCGGTGGAGACGATATCCCGCTTATCACTACTACAAGTTATAAATATATGCAAAAATTATTATTGTGCACACTTGACACTTGTTAGGTGCTCAACCCCATAGAGGTTGGGCAGGGAGCTCACGGCTCCCCAATCCAATTGAAAGTATGAAAAGAGAGAGAGAGAGAGAGAGAGAGAGAGAGAGAGAGAGAGAGAAAGAGAAAGAGAGAAACAAAGAAAGAAAAAAAAAAAAAGGAATCATACTAGAGAGACGAGAGGGAGAGCAAGCTTAATGAGAGAGACGATGGGGGAGGTGAACAATGTCCAACAAAGATGAAGGCCCCTATTTCGATTTTTCATTTTGATTGACCATAATTCCTTTATGTTTTTATCTTAAACCATATAACAACAATACATTTTTAGGTCATTTAACATTTTCTTAATTATTTTCATATTTATCTCCTCATTTGTTATCCAAATTAAACCTTGAAAAATAGCCTAATTCCTCCAAAAATTAAAGAATTTACCAATGCGATTCAAAATTCCCGGACAACTCATCTCGCATGCAATTCGAGGTGTGGGGCTCATATTGGCTCATTAAATCTAATTAACGTACAAAACTCAAATTTTAAAACTTAATTACAAATATTTTTTGCCAAATTTAAAAAGAAGGTTTTGGTCAACATTTCAACTCTCTCGGAACTTATTTCGACATGTATCTCGAGATAAAACTCCGTAAATATTAAATTTACTTGGTTAACTTAAATTTCACAAAATAAAATAATATATAGTACATAACACTTGGCACACATCACACAAAAATAAAATTAATTAAAAATCTCAATTTCACCGATCTTTAACTCCCGAATCAGCCAAAACCATAATTAGGCTTCATTAATCCTTAATTAGCCATAATTTATCAATTTAAAAATCTTGGGATTTGACAAACTTACATAACTTTCGGCATCCTTTAAACTTTTTTTCTCTCGATCACCTAAAATAAACTAGTTGTTATCAATTTGGGTCAAATACCATAAGTTTATGACCCCTAAACTATTCTCTAAACCCTAAAAAAAACCTATAATAAACTCAGCATTTTTTCTATTTTTTATGGTGGGATCGCACTCCACCAACTAGGCTCCTTACAGTTCTTGATCGTAACGTGCTTCCCTACTATAAGGAGCGCGCTCCATCATCGAGCATCCTAACATAGAACAGGACAGTAGCCCTTGTTCAATCAATAATCCTCACAACAACATTCAAATCACTCTCTACAACATTAGGGTGGACCTCTAATGAGATTTTAGTCAATTTTAAATCAATAACAACAACAATTAAAAATGAATTCATCTTCTACTTGTGAATTCAACTTAAAACTAATTTTAAACTTTCCCAATCAGTGACGATAACTTATTTATAGTGGTTTGAGTCCTCAATTCCTTTAAATGACACCCACGATCCTCTCCTCGTTCCTTTCTTTCACTCGATCAAACAGTTAGATGAAAAATTGAAGTTTTTTGTTTATAGTTTGTTTTTCTCGAGATTCCCATCACATTGATCTCAAGGTAGATATGTTGGTTCAGTTCTTTTCATTTTATATTTTGATCTTCCTCGAAATACATGTTGCCATATCTCGAGGAAAATCTTTGTGACTAATAACAAATTCATTACCTTCTAATTGCCTTACTTATGATTAAATATATTGATCTCCTCGAGATACATATTACGTATCTTAAGGTAGATCTTTGTTTTATAGATATTCATTTAATCACCTCCTTCACTAGCTAGCTAGCTCATTCCATGTACCGTTAGATCTATATAGAGATCATAAAATGTATCTCGAGGTATATCTAGAACCTATATTTTGGCATACATGCTTATTTATGCACCACGTGATTGTCATGGAGATGTGTTTACACACATCTTGAGGCATTTCTAGTCCATCCACACTTCAACATCTCTTGCCTCCGTACGCAATTCACTTCCTCGAGATCCACGCTATATGTATCTCAAGACAACCCAATGGTTTAAAGAATTCAATTAAAACTATAGGTTGTATATATTTGTATAAATATATCAATTATATATATACATGTGTATTTTCTCTCTTATAAATTTATTGGGCGCGCCAACAACCACCCTCGAGTGTGCACACTATTGTACAACCTACACGTGTCATCCTTGGCCTTGCATGTCACTCTGTGCATACCGACAATTTATTAATTAATTATTTATTTTTCAACTATATGCTTATATTAATTTACAACAATACCCTATAGTATATTTAATTCATAATCAAATCAACCAAACATAATACATTCACATAAATGTACCCCTGCACTAATCGCAATACATCGAACTTAACCACGAGCCTAACTCAGGTTAATTAGTGTTCTAATTATGGTTAAACACCTACTTAGGGACATCGGTCGTTACCTTCTCCCCAACTTAAGGCAATTTTGTCCTAGAAATTTAAAAGTTAATATACTCTTTGTATGATTATAAACCATCATAACAGAGAAACACCTCTTCTTTTAACCATTATTTCAAATTTTTCCTTCCTCACTCAACTACTTATCTGACCGAGTAAGTTATTCCCAACTACTTATCTGGTCAAGAATAATATATTAACCATGATTAGATTTCACTTTCCTCATTCAACTACTTATCTTGTCAAGCGAAATATTCTCTACTACTTATCTAGTTGAGAATATTATATAACCTGAGTTATATTCGTCTTATATTAATTCAACCATTCTCTCTATATGACTTTAAACCATCATACATAGAGTAAAACATACCTTTTTTATCATTCTCTAGATTTTATTCCTCTCACTCAACTACTTATCCAGCTGAGTAAATTATTCTCAACTACTTATCCAGTCAAGAATAACATTTCATTTTATTTGTCTAGAGAATCACTATTAATGCATAACTTCAAACTTGATTCATTTACCTTTCACAATTGTTATCATATTTCCTCTCATTACCACACTTGATTCATTATTTTACAATTGAGAATTTAAGACTTTGTCAAGTAATTGATGACCTATAGGATTTCAAACCATCAACACTCACTCGGCCTTAATTCTCAATTTTATCTTTACTTAATTCATTAATACTCCCCAATTTAAGAATGACTAGCATTCTTAATTCACATGATCATAATATCATAACTTCAATATTTATCATGTTATCCATGAATACTAAAAATTTAAATCACTTTTTCCAAAGTTCTCTATACTCTCAGCATTATCCATTTCATTATTACATTTTTTTAATTATCAACCTTACACTTACTTTCTTTTTCGTACGTGCGAATCCAGCACAACGTCATTTCATTTTTTATCAACTAGTTATAATACTAGTATATCTTATATTAAAAGTGAATCATCACCTTTGAGTTTCATTGGAAGTCACTTTCTTATCAATATCTATTATCCTAATATCTATCTCAAAATCCAGGTCCAATCAATCCTTCTGCACCGATTATTATTATTCTAATAATATGAGTGAGAATAAATACCATTAGAGACTATCCAATAAAAAACAAGTTCACTTCTTATCCTCATAAGATTTTTTATGTCTTTCCTTTTTCCATATGTCATTTAGATTTAGGTTTCTATAGAGTTTAATCTTTAATACATTCTCAATTATTGAGATATTAACAGATATAAACTATCTTATTATCATCCCGAAAAGACATAGCACTTATATCTATCTCATAGATATAGTAAACCCAACTTACTCAGTAAGTGATACTCATTTACCAATTTACCAATCAACTATTTACTAGTAATCAATGAATAAATTAATAACGATATGAACTAATAATAGCTACTCAAGATAACAGAAAAATGATATATACAATACATATCAGATGCAAGTTATAAGTATATTACAACTGTATTATGTCCCTTTTTTAATTATTTTTTAAAATAAGAATCTTTCTCTCCTTTACGCGAAAACATAACCTAAGGGAATCTACACTGGCCTTATGTAAAATTCCATGGAATGCGTTAACTCCTCATTGAGATTCCAACTCTAAATAGATATCGTATAGACATGGTATCATAATTAGAAATGGAATTAAATTCCAGTTACAACTTTATTAGAGGTAGGTACTTATCCACCTTCATCTAAGATTGGTACTTATCCACCACTTTCATGTTAGTCATTGAAGTTTGATACTTATCCGCCAACTTCTATATTCGTTTCAGCTACCATTTTATTAGAGGTAGGTATTTATCTATAGTCTTCTGAGATTGGTTCTTATTGGCCAACTCCATTACATTTAAGTTATTGCCTCTATCCATTACGCTTTCGAAGTTTGATTTGTAAAACATTAAATAACATGAGTCACAATACAATTCCCTAAACCCAGTCCATAAGCTACATGAGCTAATATACTAATTATGTAGCATGATTGATAACATAAATGAGTCCCACTTACATGTATCGGCTTTCCTAACTTTTACTGACTTACACAACTCTCGACATCCTTAAACCTTTTTTCTCTCAATCAAACACCTAAAATAAACTAGTTGTTATCAATTTAGGTCAAATACCGAAACCATTCTCTAAACCCTTGAAAAAACCAATAAAAACTTATCATTTTTTTATGTTTTTAGGGTAGGAGCGCGCTCCCTCATTTGGTGGGGTGCGTTCCACCAACTAGGCTCCTTACAGTTCTTAATAAGAGCGTGTTTCCCTGCCATAGTGAGTGTGCTCCATCGTTGAGCATCCTAATAAAGAACAGGGCAGCAACCTATGTTCAATCAACAACCCCCACGACAACATTCAAATCACTCCCCACAACATTAGGGAAAGCCTCTAATGAGGTCTTAGTCCATTCAAATCAACAACAACAACAACAACAACAATTAATAACGAATTCATCTTCTACATATGAATTCAACTCAAAACTAATTTTAAACTTGCCCAATAAGTGAATATCACTGATTTATAGTGGTTTGAACCCTTAATTCCTTCGAATTACATTCATTATCCTCTCCTTAGATTGATAAAAGCCTCGGCTACTTCTCCTTTCTCCCACTCGATCAAATAGTGGGATAAAAAGTTAAAGTTTTTGGTTTATATTTTAATTTTCCTCGAGATTTGCATTGTACGGATATTGAAGCAGATCTGTTTGTTTAGTTCTTTTTATTTTATATTTTGATCTTCCTCGAGATATATGTTGTGTATCTTGAGGACAATCTTTATGGCTATTAATAAACTCGTCACCTTTTAACCGCCTTACTTAGGATCAAATATATTGATCTCCTCAAGATATATATCGCACATCTCGAGTTAGATCTTGTGTTTTATAGATATCCATTTAATCACCTCCATCACTAGCCAGCTAGCTCACTCCATGCACCCTTAAATCTATTTAGAGATCATAAAATGTATCTCGAGGTATATCTAGAACCTATATTTTGTCATACATGCTTATATATGCATCATTTGATTGTCATATATATGTGTTTATACACATCTCGAGGCATGACTAATCCATCCACACTCTAACGTCTCATGTCTTATTGCACTATTCACCTCCTTGAGATCCACGTTATACGTATCTCGATGCAACCCAATGGTATAAATAACTCAATTCAAAATTGTAGGTTATATATATAAATATATATACCTATGTATTTTTTTCACCTATAAATTCATCGGGCATGCCAACAACCCCTCGAGCGTGCACACTATTGTACATCCTACGTGTGTCATCCTCGACCCCGTGTGTCCCTCTGTGCATACCGACAATTTATCAATTAATTGTTTATTTTTCAACTATATTCTTATATTAATTCATAACAATATCCTATAGTATATTTAATTCACAATCAAATTAACCAAACAAAATACATTCATACAAACGTACCATTGCACTAATCGCACTAAGTCAGGCTTAACCATAAACCTAACTCGGGTTAATTAGTGTTCTGATTACAATTAATCACCTACTAAGGGAAATCGGTCGTTACAAAATGCACCCCACTTTAAAAAAATTTATTTATGTGAAATGACCCCAAATGCACTCTATATAAAAAGGTTTTCTTGTGACGGCTTGTTGGGTTTTTGGGTTCAAAAGCAGCAAAAAATTCAAAACAATTTTGAAAAACCCCAACATGATAAAAAATAAATTCTATTAAACTATATCTACAAAGTAAACTGTACTTAATCCGTAATTTACTTCTATGAATGTTCAATTTTCAAGATGTTTAAGTGCGCTTCCTCTATCAAAAATCCACACATGAACAGTGACCACAATTTAGAGTGCTAGCCTCAAGAGAGATTGAAAATGTTGTTTCTTTCTCTCCTAAAATTTAAAGAACTCAAAAATACTAAAAACGAAAATCTTATACCTCTATTTATATGTGTAGATAAGCTCTCACTTAAAATCTTATTCATAACACAACCATTGTATTTAAGGAGTTTAAGAAAATTACATATACGCCCCTATTAATAAGTTATCATATAACAAATCATAAGGGCTTTTATTTCATGAATTTTTCATCTAAAATTCATTACTTTGAACCAATTGAAATTGCATAAAGTCATTCTTTGAGTGCGACCCAATAGGTTCATATGACATTGGCAGTTAACCAAAACCATTTTGATACACAAGTCATAAGCGGTCTCTAGCAAGACATTATGACTACCCAAGAAGCATGAATATCAAAATCGATACAACCTAATGAATAACATATATCATATTCGTTTGTCGTGCGATGTCCTTTGATTAAACATAAGGAATGGTAAGTCACCTAAAATGTTCAATTGTACTAGTCTTGATCTTTAGGTAGACAGAAAACATCAAAATGACATTGATCATATCAATTCACTTAGGCTTAGCCATTTAACAGTCTAGCATATCGAGGGATCCACTGATATCTAACTCTATACGAGAGTGAAGAATTATATCTTGATTACACGCCTTCACATATTATTACACGGTAAACAATCATAATCTTTTTAATTGTTAAGGTAAAGACGACGTTTGATTATGTCAAATTACCATGCTCCTTATATTGAAGTCTATGGTAATCTCAAGTCAAAAGACTAAATGATATATCTATATTCTGTAACACCTATGACTTAATCCATGTGGTGTTCTCATAGCAGGTCGGTCTAGTACCTTATTCCCTAACAAGTACCCATGATCTCGATTCATATCCTTATACGCATGATCATCACATGACCATCAATAAAGATTCACATTAGTCTTAATTCATTATAGTTCCTAGAATAATGATTGACTAAGGACATTTAGGGTATTTCAATAAATATACTTGGATCTTATTATAAGGTAAACATGTAATCAACAACAACAACAACAACAACAAAAACATAGCCTCAGTCCCAAAGGTAAACATGCAATCACTTGAAATAAAACATCGAATGAAAACCTCTATTTTTTTACCTAAAATTATATGATAAATAATGTTTATAGATTGACCTACGGCAGATGCCCAAACATGGCCTCAACCTTAAAACAGGCATCACCTTGCTCAATCCCGTTATTAAGCCTTAATCCATGCCACGTAACACTTAATAACGTATTAATCTGTCTTTTTGTCCTACTCGTCTCATAGCTCGTATTCAGGATAAGTGTTTCTCATATCTCGTGATTTAGGATTTTCAGAGTTAATTAGAATTTTTAATTAAGTTTAACAATTTAGCAGAAGTCTTAATATTAGTGCGAAAGCAATTTTAAAATCAAAAAGATTTAAAAAAAAAACCCTAACAAGTTCGAAAATAAGTTCCATTAAACTTGATCTACAAAAGTAAATCATACTTTAATCCATGATTTCCTTCTCTGATTGATCGATTTCGAAGATGTTCGAGCACGTGTTTCTATCGAAAATCCATTCATGAATGGTGACCATAATTTGAAATGTTAGCCCTAAAAGAGATTGAACACATTTTTCTTTCTCTACCAAAATTCAAAGAACTTATAAATAGTAAAATGAAAATTTTATTTCATTTTAGGGTTTCAACCTCTATTTATATGTGTAGATAAGTCATCACTTAAAATTCTATTCGTAATACAACTATTATATTTAGACGGTTTAAGCAAATTACATATACGCCTCTATTAATAAGTTATCATCATGAATTTTATCATATAAAATTCATAACTCTTGATAAATTGAAATTGCGCAAAGCCATTCTTTATGTGCAACTCAATAGGTTCATGCTAAATTGGCAGTGAACCAAAACTCATTTTGGTACACAAGCCATAAGCGGTCTCTAGCAAGACATTATAACTACCCAAGTAGCATGAATATCGAGATCTATACAACCTAATGAATAACATATATCATATCCTTTTGTCATGCGATATCCTTTGGTTAACTATAAGACATGGAAAGTCACCCTTAATGTTCAATCATACTTGTCATGCGATATCCACTGATATCTCTCTATATGAGAGTGATAAATTCTATTTTGATTACACACCTTTACATATTATTCACATGGTAACCAATCACAATCTTTATAATCGTCCGATTAAAGATAATGTTTGATTTTGTAAAACTACCATGCTCATAATATTGAAGTCTATGGTAATCTCAAGTCAAAGAATTAAATGATATACCTATCGTAAGTAAAACCTATAACTTAATCCATGTAGTGTTCTCTTAGTGGATCGGTCCAGTACCTTATTCTCTAACAAGTACTCATGATCTCGATTTGTATCCTTATATGCATGATCATCACATGACCATCAATCTAGATTCATACTAGTTTTAATTCATTATAGTTCCCAGTATAATGATTGACTAGGGACATTTAGGATATTTCAACAAATACTCATAGATCTTATTATAAAGTAAACATGCAATCACTTATAATAAAAAAAACAAATGAAAACCTATATTTTAATAACTAAAATTATAAGATAAACAATGTTTGTAGATTGAACTAAGGCACATTCCCCAATAACTTATATGTGGAAACTAGGGAAATAACAATCATATGTAAATCAAAATAGGCGAATGAACAATGTAATATATGTATCAGTCGGGGAGTCTAGTCTCTCAACCTAATATACAAGACAAAAGTATATGAAAGACATAAAGTTAATGAATACATTAAAAGTCCAAAAACCCACAAAATGAGTAGCAGTGCATCACCTAAGGCTCAAAGGTAGTCGTCGATCTGCTCCTTGCCCGACCTACTACGGATTTGCAATTGTCACCAAAGATGACAATTCCAGTGATCATATCCTAAGGCCCACATTTCTAAATAAAAAGGAATAGGTAACAAAAAACAAAAAGGGCAAGAATATATTGTCAAAATGACTTAAGCAAGTAGTTACCATAATGTACTAAGTAAATGAGAAATAAAAAGAAGCCTAAGTATATAGCCTCATAGTCTAGGTTTGATGAGCTGTGAGTTTCATCATATCAGCTCGGGTGAACTTTGTCGGCCATGAGTTACATCACATCAACCGGTAAGTTGACTGGAATCGACCATGAGTTTCATCACATTTGCTTATCCTAAGTATATAGTCGTAAGTTACATCATATCAGCTAGTAAGGACTACTACATCTAGTCGTGAGTTACATCAAATCAACAAATGCAATCTAACATCCCCAATGACTCTAACCCCGTGTGCCATCTCAATATCATCAATAGACGAACCTAAAATCATAAGCAAATTACCAAGGTCCATACATATTAAACATAAAAACATAGATTTATGAAAATAAAAAAGGCATTTTATAAATATAAACTGCAATAACAAGAAGATAAACTCAATGAGTATATCAACAACACCGCAACATGCTATTTGAATTTAAAATAGACAAAATTACGCAAGGAATAATCATCTCAACATGATGATAGATAAGAAAATGATAATGAATCAAGATAGAATATAATGTCATGAATCATCACAATTACCTGAAACGAGAACATAAGCAATACATGAAATCACATGAGTAGAATAGCTATAACAGTCCAATGACTGAATCTCAACAATATAAAATGGAAATGAAATATAAAAAAGTGCCTTACAGGTTTACTTACCTCAAACCACGCAATATCATAAGCTACTCCGACCACTATCGTCTCAAAACGCGCGGCTAATACCCACACTAGTTCTTTAGGCTCTTGGTATCATTTTGTATTAGTTTAGGTGTGTTAGCATTGTTGTTACAATCTCTGTGGTCACAGACATTTCTTGTAGACAAAGAAGTCCCTAGTAGGTACAAATGTCCTTTGTGGGCACATACATCTCTCATGGGTAAAGACGTCCTTTGTGAGCACAGGCGTCCTTTGCGGGCACAAGCGTCCCTTAGGCACAAACATCCATTTGTGGGCACATATATTATTCATCATCTTCTCCAACAGCCCAACACGCACGAAAATAATGACAACTTCAACACCAAGTTTTGACTCAATTCAAGTGATTCTCGCTTCTTGTAGGTTAATTTGACCTAATGACTCCTAATTAACCCACATTAACCAAAAATACATCAATTTAAGTCACAAATCTTGCATTTTACAAGAAAACCCATTTCTGTTGTTCAAGAACACATAATTTTGAAAAATTAATAACTAACTCATTTTAAAGCCGATTTTCGAAATTCAATATAGTAGATTGAGTGGGATTTTGCAAGGAATCCAAATCTTAACTTTATTTCAAAAATAAAGACTCATAAAGATTAGAATCTCAAAAAACCCAATTGATTACAAAACCACATTTTTGCTCAAAACTTGTAAAATTGTAACCTATGAACTTAGAACCCATTTGCATCATAACCAAAAATTGAATGCAACATTTTAATGAGAAAATAAGTGACATTAAACCTTTAATTCATTTCTTAGATAAAAACCTCATGTTCATGAACTTGAAATACATAAAAAGATACACCAAACACATACCTAGGGCTCTATTTGATCTCTTCGATTTGATGCTTTAAATTGTAGATGGGATGATTTCAATTTCCCTTTTGAACCCTTGTGACCAGCAAGCAAGAAAATCTAGAATTTTCTTTCTTCCCAATTGCTTTGGTTTGCATGAAAATGAGAAGACAACTTTTATATATATTCATATGTATTTCAAGTCTTGTACATACATCTTATGGTACTACACCCATTTATACACACATCAAGGGCTCCTAACTGTTCCATCAACTCCACTAACTCACCCCTTCTAACACTGTTAGTATACGCATCAACCTAGTATCATGGTGGAGTGAGGATCGTGAGGCAAATCAATTCTCCTAGTTTAATTTATGCAACTTAGGTTCATTATTTGGTTAAGTTCATACTATCAGCTAAGCAAGTTAAATATTTGGTCACATTAAATTATGAAAATTAATTTTAAAGATTACCATATCACTCTCTACTCGGGTCCCACTCTAGCACGCATCCCAAAGTACTATTCTACACCCGATTCGCCAATGAATTAATTAAGGAATAAAATAAATTTCAACTTAATTAGTGTACATATGATAAGTCGCCAATTGTGTTATATTTTAGTGTGATATTACTATAAATTTCAAGACTTTCATCTCCATTTATACTCTTAATCATTTTATTTTTGTGTTTTTAGGATAAATACATGCTATTGGACACAAATGAGTGATTTCCCACAAAAATCTAGTCAAAGCCTCAACAAAGGCCCAAAGCTTTCAATTGTGTAGGAATCGTCATGGAATTGTTGGATGAAACCAAAATGTATTGCTAGAAACTCACTAGAAATGTTGCAGATGAAGCCTTTATGAAGACTCAGGAAGAAGCCAGAGCTCGAATTTCAAGAAAAATATGAACGCCTTGGCATTAATGTATTGGTCCTGCGTTTAGCTCGTGTCAAGAAAAAACCAAAAAATAGAGTGTCATAGCACTTCCTCAGCGATTCCCAATGCCTCGGAGTTTTGAACGTACGATGCTTGACAAAATCAAATATTTACAGTTTTCAATTCTCCCGTCATACAAGACTTGGGATTAGATTTGCTTTGATCACACTCATACTATAAATAGGAAGCCCTAAAATGACTTAAAAGCCTTTTGGCTTGAGAAACTTGTCGATAGCATAACTTATTGTTTTTATTTTCTCTAGAGAGTGGGTAGAAGACAACTCTAATATTACTCATTTTTTGTAAGTCTTAAACTTCGTTTTTAAGATTTTTCATTGTTTTCTATTATTTAAATAAAGAGCAATGTTGATTTCATGTCAATTAGTGTCTAAATTCCAAGTTCTAGACTAACGTGATTGAGTTTTAAGGATTTTTTAGGATTTTGGAGGTTTTTGCGCTTTCAATTCTAATACTGTTCAATTCTGATTTTCATATTCATGATTGCATTATTGTTATAAGGTTTTTGGCAACAGCTTTGAACTTTAAGTTTTTCCCTTGTTGTTATGTAAGTGCATGTGTACTCCGATTTCGGTCAAAAACCATTGCAAGTGATCCTACCAACGCTCGGTAAGGGGATCACGTTAGGTAGAAATTATGGCCTTGTCTGTCGGAAATCAATGTGCCTTTGTGTCGTTGAGATATGTGAAGGGTAGCAGCGTATTGTAATTTCCAAGTGACACGTGGAAGAATTTGACGCTAGTTACTACTCATGATAGGTGTTATTATAGAATGTAATGTTGCTAGTCTGTTGGAAATTTATGAAGCACTCGGGATTTGATGGGTCTAGTTAGTAAATGGTTGTGTCGCACGTTCCTTCCACTGACATGAGGAGAATGAGGTGACAAGAGTCACTATAAGCCTATCTATGACAATTGGTACCAAAGTAATCTTTTAAAAACCGATGAACGAATCCAATCATTTGAATTTCAATTCCCACTTTGGTCTAAAGCTTCCCATTTATTGATTTCTATTTTCTTAGTAATTCAGTTTTGTTTTCTTTGCATTTAATTTTTAGTGCAATTGAGTTTTTATATAAAAAATAATTTCGTTCTTTCCAAAGACTAAAAAGGAATATCCCAATCCTTGTGGATTCGACCCCGCTCACCACTACTGCAAATCCATAATAGCTCGGTATTTAGGACTATAATTGGTGTCGTTTGGCACGACACCAACACACGTATAATACACCAGACATCCATCACTCGAAAGTAGAATACATCTCAGTCTCTGTGCCGAGTGTCGGACTGTGTACCCACCGTCGGGTCACGTCACGAGTCAATGGCCCTTAACTAAGGACAAATTAATTATTAGTGATTTGGGTCGTTACATTTTTGCTCACCCATACCCCCGCTCACCTCATCCACGCATACCCAAGTCACTCAACCGACTCTCCTTCTCTCAAATCGCCCCACACCTCTAGCCTAAAATCCTAAAAATTTGAGTGAAACCACATCAATTTGATGTCGTGATTGCAACCCCTGCCTGTTTCTTGTCGATTTCTGGGTTTTTTCGTTGTTTTTTTAGTCGAATTTTGTGTTTTTGGATTTAAGGCTTCAATTTGGGGCTTGAATCTTGCATTTTAGACACAAAAATGTTGATTGAATCAAGCATATCTAGCGAATTTGAGAAAAACCCATTAATTTTTTGGTTGTTTTAATGTATGGAGTTTTGAAATTTTTTGTTTGTTCTTGTCGCCCGTGAATTTCGGACATACAAAACCGAGACCTTTAAAGAGATATTAGCTAGCTCCTAGCAAGATGTCTTTATAGATATCGGTGGGAGCCGACCGAGACATTTGAAGTAGTCTCGACCACTTTCTATCGAGATCGAGACTTTTGAAGCAGTCTTGGTAGGAGTTAGTCGAGACTTTTTTATAGGTCTTGACCCTGTATGTTCGAAACCCACAAACGGATGATTATTGGGTAGGGAGGTATATTCAATAAAAACGTGGGATATGTTGTGGAATATGGATGACCATACATGTACACCAACATATTGTGTAGTCATGTAACTTGTATTTCTCACTTAATAGTACCTCCATTTGTCTATGTATTGTCATGTTACTTGTAACCATTTCCAATGTACACCAACTCTTCCATGTATTGTCAAATTACTTATAATGTGTTGTATGACATGGGGTATATGTGTTACTTGTACACATTGTATAAAGAACATTTATCATCATCACCAAATGACCTATATAAAGGGTGCCAACCTCATTGTAAAAACACACCAAGTTGAATGAAAACTTCTCATTCCAACTATCTCTTTTCTTCTCTTCTCCTTTGTAGTAGTAGTTTGTAGTAGTAGAAGTTCTTAGTCTTCTATTTCCTTCTCTAGTTCCTAGCAAGTTCCAACTCGATTTACAACACGTTATCAGCACGAGCTTGCTCTAGCATTAAGGAGATCTTAAAGTTCAAGAAGGCTTGTTAAGGAGACAAAGCTAGGAAGGTATAACTTTTGTTATTTAAATAAGTTCAATTTATTTATATATTATCATGGTTGCTTCCTTTTATTACATGCATCATTTACATATGCATACTTTATTCATATATTATATATTATAACGTCACCGATTGCGAAAGTATGCTCTGTAGTTGCGTCTTGTACGATCTTCTACATCAAAAATCAAAAGTCAATATGTGACATAACTAGTTTTCTCTTAAAACTACAAACTATTAATTATCGTTCTATTCTTGATTTTATAATACAAATAATGTTATAAGTTTGAGTTGATAGTGGGTAAGCCTTGTCCCCGGTAAAGCTAAACATTGAAAAGGGGACGGGTTATCCCGTTCGAGGAGGCATGATATAAAACAGACTTTGTCTCGCCACCCAACCTAGAGGTTGTCCCACCAACTCATACGAATAGTACATTTGATTATTAATAAATCAAGTTGTGAACATATACTTAATCATATGTTATGTTTTTTTTTTACATAAAAGAAAAGAGAAAATTATTTTATATTATATTTACTTTCGAAATATTAATCAACAATAGTTGAATTTGTTACCTTATTATAATTCTTGTCATGATAATTAGATATTACAAATTATGAATAAAGCTTCCATCTATGCAAGGCTATATGTTGTACACAATCATTTGCCAATATCTCTTTAGAGATTTGAAAAGTGAATATTTCATATATATTTTCTTGGAGTTATAAATATATAAATACCAAAAAAAGGTAATGCTCAAAAAGCTCAAAATGAGCGGTTGAGTCTCGAGCTACAAAATTTAATCAGTCAAATATTAATTATAATTTCGCAATTTTCATTACCTCTATGTTGAGGCTATGCAGAAATATGACTGATGAGACAATAAAAAGAAGGTCACGTGGCCCGCCTCGATTTATTGCTGCAACAAATATCGAGTGCGCACGTCAATCCAATAAATATTAATGATTGATTTCTTGTCTCATGGTAGCTGAGTAAAATAATGAGATATTATAAATATAATATCGATCCCGTCCAATTAGTTCAGCTTCAAATTAAGAAGCATATGTTGCATATAATGATCATGATCGCAATAATAAGTTTATGGGCGTGGAAAAGGTGAAAATATCAGGTAAAGGTCGATTGACAATTCCAACAAAAGGTGGAACAAAAGTGGTGCACCACTACAAAGGGTAAATAATTATTGACAATGAGCGCTCATAATTGTGACCGTTTTTGGTCATATATGAAAAGCTATTTTGCCTAAATATTGTCATATATATACCCGAAAAATCCAGAAGAAGTTTACTGAGCTTTAAAGATATTCGACAAAATGGATATCACATTGAAACCGTGAACGAAAATAATAGAGAATTTCTCTAAGTCACATTGGTTTCAAATGGGAAAAAATAAGTGTTAGAAAAATTCTCAGTTTTATCCTCCGGATTATATTTTACACATATAAGGCATGTCGAAACGAATGTCGTCTTGAATAAGAAAATTAATGATCCAAAGACATTCATTTTATGGCATGACCGGCTTGGTCATCCAGGATCATCAATGATGCGAAGAATAATTAATAATTCGCATGGACATCCTTTAAGGAGTCACGAAATATTTTCAGTTGGTGATTATAATTGTGCTAGTTGTTCTCAAGGTAAATTGATAGTTAAATCATCCCCAAGTAAAATTGTTGTGGAATCCCCGGTTTTCTTAGAATGCATTCAGGGAGACATATGTGGTCCTATTCATCCTCACCGTGGACCATTTAGATATTTCATGGTTTTGATAGATGCATCAACTAGGTGGTCACATGTTTGTTTGCTTTCAACCCGCAATGTTGCATTTGCTAGACTTTTAGCACAAATCATTAAGTTAAGAGCACAATTCTCTGACAATCCAATCAAGACCATCCGTCTTGATAAGCCGGAGAATTTCAATCTCAAGCATTTAAAAATTATTGCATGTCTATAGGAATTACCATTGAACATTCTGTTCCACATGTGCATACCCAGAATGGTTTGGCAGAATCTTTGATCAAACGCATTCAATTAATTACCAGACCTTTAATCATGAGAACTAAGTTATCAACTTCAGTTTGGGGACATGCAGTCCTTCATGCAGCATCTATTATTCATTATAGGCCTACTGCATACCATGAACATTCCCCCATGCAACTCATTTTAGGTCAACAACCAAATATTTCACACTTGAGAATTTTTTGTTGTGCAGTGTATGTTCCTATACCACCTCCCAATAGAACTAAGATGGGTCCACAATGAAAACTTGGGATTTATGTTGGATTTAACTCATCGTCCATTATAAGATACCTTGAGCCCTTAACGGGGATTTATTTATCGCACGTTTTATCGATTGTCACTTTGATGAAGCAATTTTCCCACCATTGGGGAGATAAGAAGCCAATTCAAAAGGAATAGCGCGAAATTTGCTTAGAATGCATCAACTTTATCACATTATGATCCACGCACAAATCAGTGTGAACTTGAAGTTCAAAAGATCATTCATTTGCAACAAATTGCAAATCGATTACCTGATGCATTTAATGATGCAAAACAAGTGACAAAATCAAATATTCCAGCTGTAAATGCTCCTGCAAGAATTGATGTCTCTGTGCAACAAAATGCACAAGAACCAACGAAACGCTTAAAGCGTGGAAGGCCAGTTGGTTCAAAGGATACAATTCCTCGAAAGAGGAAAACGGGAGTAAAAATAAATACAAATCAAAATACTCCTGAGAAAGCACAAGAATCCTTTGATAAGGATTTGTCAGAAAAAGTTGATTATGACGAGGAACAACTGCCTCTAGAAAAATAGGAAAAAGATGAAAATAATGAGATCTCAATAAATTATTTAAACTCTGGTAAGATTTGGGATCGAAATAAAAGTGTTCCTAATGATATATTTGTTTTCAATGTGTCATTTGAAATATGTGAAAATGATGATGATCCAGAACCACGATCAGTGGACGAATGTCGAAAAAGACCTGATTTACAAAAATGGCAAGAGGCTATCCAAACAGAACTAAACTCGTTAAGGAAATGATAGGTTTTTGGACCGATTGTTCAAACGTCAGATGACGTAAAACCTGTTGGATATAAATGGGTATTTGTACGAAAGAGAAATGAAAAAAATGAAGTTACAATGTATAAAGCAAGACTTGTAGCTCAAGGTTTCTCGCAAAGACCTGGCATCGATTATGAGGAAACATATTCTCCTATTATAGATGCAATCACATTTTGGTTCTTGATAAGTCTTGCAGTTTCTAAAGGGCTTGATATGCATTTAATGGATGTCGTTACAACATATCTGTATAGATCTCTAGACAGTAAGATATATATATATATATATATGAAAATCCCTAAAAGATTTGTAATACCCAGAGAAATAAAATTAAAACCTCATAACATGCATTCTATAAAATTACAAAGGTCTTTGTTCGGATTGAAACAATCCGGACGAATGTGGTACAAACGTCTTAGTGATTATTTACTGAAAGAAGAATATATAAATAATCCGCTTTGCCCATGCGTCGTCATTAAAAAATCATCAACAGGATTTGTGATTATTGCTGATTCATTCACAAAAGCTTTACCAACTACGACATTTAAAAGGCTTACATATGGTATTGGCTTGCGTAAACTTAAAGACATTGCAAGTAAAGAAACTGAACAAGTTTCACCCATGTTCACATGAGGGGGAGTTATTGATTAATGTATTGCACTTTTTCTCCCTTAGCTATGGTTTTATCCCATTGGGTTTTTCTAGCAAGGTTTTTAATGAGGCAATCTTAACAATATTATACCCATTTTAATATTTATGAGAATAGTGTACTCTTTTTCTTTTACTATATTTTTTCCCACAGAGTTTTTCATAGTAGAAGTATTAACGAGACACAATCTCTAAGCAAGTGTCGTCCAAGGGGGAGTGTTGTGGAATATGGATGACCATACATTTACACCAACATATTGTGTAGTCATGTAACTTGTATTTCTCACTTAATAGTATCTCCACTTGTCTATGTATTGTCATGTTACTTGTAACCATTTCCAATGTTCACCAACTCTTCCATGTATTGTCAAATTACTTGTAATGTGTGTTGTATGACATGGGGTGTATGTGTTACTTGTACACATTGTATAAATTACATTTATCATCATCACCAAATGGCATATATAAAGGGTGTCAACCTCATTGTAAAAACACACCAAGTTGAATGAAAACTACTCATTCCAACTATCTTATTTCTTCTCTTCTCCTTTGTAGTAGTAGTTTGTAGTAGTAGAAGTTATTAGCCTTCTATTTTCTTCTCTAGTTCTTAGCAAGTTCCAACTTAATTTACAACAGGATATATTTAGTAAGGGTATTTTGAAAATTTTATAAGAAAAAGTGGGTCCGTTCATTAATTGAAATTCAAAAAAAAAAAAAAATTGGGGTCATCCCGTGGCTCCCAAACTTTAATCCGACGCGCAAGGGTTTTGAGTTTACAAAACAAAAGGGGGGAGGGTTTCGGAAGAACGCAAAAATCCCATAAAGTGTCTGCACTGAATCTCCGATAATACTTCACCACCAGGTTGTTTTCTTGGCACAGAATCGAAGAAGAAGAAGAAGAAGAATGAATTTTTCGGAAGACTGGAAATCATTGCTGGACATCTGCTCCGTGCACTCGCCTCCTCTCCTCCTCTCCGGCCGCCACGCAGAGCCTCTCGGCCCTCTCCTCTTTTCTCCTTCTCCACGCTCTCCCACCACTCTCTTCTCTTCTCCCTCTCTACGCTCTCCCTTCCCTCCCACGCCTTCCCTCTCTCTCTATAAGTTTCTCCACTCCTGCAATCGCCCCTCCAAAGACCATTTTCTTCTTCCCTCCCTCGCCTCCTCCATCACCCTCGATTTCGCTTCCGACGATGACAACGACGACGATCCATCCAATTCCTCTTCTTCTTCTGAATGTTCTGATTACGAGCACAATGTTCTTCAGATGCTCAGGTTTGGAGATCACACTAAAGTTCTGCTCTTTTTCCCTTCAGGGGACAATTGGGATCAAGTAGGCTTTGTTCAGCTATGTATGATGGACGGGGCGAATACCAGAGTTGTTGCTGAGAGCAGTGGAAAGGAGTTTCGTTCATCGCAGTGTCTCGGGTCAAGGATTATTGATATTCAGGTTATTTCTGATCCAGATATTGGTGGTGATGATTTTACTAGCAATGTGGGTTTTTTGTTGGCTCGGACTTTGTATTCGGTTCACTGGTTTCGAGTGAAGGCGAGCGATGTTGGTGCAACTGCGGAAAAACCTGTTTTGGAGTATATGGGTACCAAGCAGTTCAGCGTATGTGTCACTAGTGCTTGTTGGAACCCGCATTTGATTGAAGAGAGTTTGGTTTTGTTGGAGAATGGCGAATTGTACTTGTTTGATTTCAGTTCTTGTTTAAAAACTGATAAGTTCCCGCTCAGATTGGAGGGAACTCGAGTGCCAATTAGTTGGAAAGATGCCAATTTTGATTCAGGTTCTGGTTTAGATTCAGGTGTTAGTGGTGCTAAGCTGGGTGGATGGTTGAAGGCTGAGTTCAGTTGGCATCCTCAAATCTTTGTTGTTCCTTGTTCAAATGCTGTTTTTATGGTCGATTATAGGTTCCAAGAGAGCAAGATGACAGCTTTAGCCCATGTTAGTATGCTTAACACAAGCCTTTCAGATAAAAATGATCAGTTCATTTCATTTTGTAAGGTACCTGGTGATGGTTTCTATTTTTCTATAGCTACTGAGTCTCATTTATTTCTTTTTGATATCCGAAAGCCCTTAATGCCTGTATTGCAATGGGACCATGGTCTTGACAAACCAAATTATATGAATATATTTAGATTGTCTGAGTTAAGATGTCTACGACAAGAGAGTAGATATCAATGGGCCTCTGAAAATGGCTACGCCATTATGTTAGGATCTTTCTTTAACTGTGAGTTCAATGTCTTTTGCTTTGGGCCACCTTTGCCAACTCCTTTTGGTTCAGTTGCTTCTGAGGTTTTAAGACTTGGTAGTTCCATGTATGCATGGGAGCTTCCTTCAGAACTTCCAATGATGGATCACTGGTGCTATTGTGGAGATTGCATTTTGGAAAAAGAATTTTCGAGGACTATGCTTCCTGAATGGGTTGATTGGCGGCAGAAGGAGGAGCTGGTCATGGGATTCTGTATTATTGCAGAAAATTCCTCGGAGTCAGACTCAAAACCTAAATCAAGTGATGTTGGAGGGTTTACAATGATCAAATTGGTGTCCTCAGGGAATCTCAAATCACGAAAATATCATGCCTCTTGGGATTCCATTAGGCCAAGCTCAAAAGCCAGTGAAAAAGCTTCATCATGTGATGATGGTTCGCAACTTCATTTGGTAGGTGATCAAAAGTATAAATATCAGAAGAGATTCAAGTATTTTCGTTTGGAGTATCTAACTAGGTATTTGAATGGTAATCTTTCGCAATTTATTGCTTTGAATATGCAAAAACTTGACTCTAAATTAAAATATTCTTTTGAAGAAAGGCATGTAACTAAGCATGATTTGCTTAAAGTTGCTCGAGTTGACACGATCAGTTCAAGCCCTATTGATGTTCTAAACAGCGTAGGATTGCCGATGAGCATAGATGAGATTGCTTCAAGTAGGATTTGGGCGACAATACCAGTCGATCTTATGCAGTCGACGTTCTCCAATTATTTGGGATTTACAGATGTTTTTGTTGATGAAAAGAAGAAGTCCATGCAATTTTTAAAAGTTCCAGACCAACCTCAGTTTCTGCCTTTTTTTTTGAGGAAGCCTTCTAGTGAAAGCAACAGATTCTCCCACAATGCTCAACTAGATGATGCTTTTGTAGGTCCTGTGCTTCCTCTTCCCATTCTATTTTCTCTTTCTGATGTTGGCAAGGATAAGGAGGGTAATTGTGCAGTTGGGGAAGATGAAATGAACGGGGTTGCAGAAGAGAAGGAATTGATGCATGAATGCGAAAAGGTCAGGAGGGTTGCTAATGGTGTACTATCATCAGGATCTTGTGCGGAGTTAGGGGACTTAAACCCAGTCTCTTTTGCCCCGGTGGAATGAAAAAGTGTGTTCCTCATCAAGAGATTAATCAGTTTATCTTCTTCAAGCCTCCTGCTTATTTAGATGATGAGAGCACCGAGTTGGGCTCCATAGGCGGAAAACACGTGCATGAAGTTGAGAATTTCAATGCATTCATTTATAAGGTGCAGGATGAGGAGTTTTCTTCCAATCCTAAAAATTTGGGTGGGTTAGAAATGTTTGGTGACCTATGCCCTGTCAAGTTGAAATTTGACATTCCTCCGATGGACATTGCTAGGACGGAGAGGAAAGGATATAATGTTTTGAAAAGACAGTTTTCTAAATGGCAAGGAAATTTTAAGCAGTATGGAGATTTCTGTAAGGCGTCCAAGATAAAAAAAATGGCTATCTGAGGTAGGACTAAAAGTGAGACTCATTTACCTCCTTTCATAACTGTTATATCATTGAATATTTTTGGAGATAAAAAATGCATTGAAGCGATGTGCATGATGCTAACTACATATGGCTACTAGAAATGGACTTTTGATTTATGATAACATATGGTGTCATTTTATAATTTCTCTTGGTGAAATGTCTGGGTGAAGCCTTTGTCTTACATTTTGTATCCTAACAATGAATCTTAAATTGTAGTTAGATTGAAATTCACTTTGGAATTATTTGTATGTAGGGTTGATCATATTTCATTTGTTTAATGGACGTAACCATTCTCTTAAAGGAACACAGCTGTGTATTGATATTTGATCTTCTAATTTAATGTTTCGGTTAAGAAAGTGCGGCTTCTACATGAGTTTGGATGTTTTTATGTTGAAATTCATTTTAAGTCTTTTATGGCAACAATTTACTGGTTTGTTCCTTGTCTGGCTTTTTTTTTGTTCTATCACATGATGTTGTGGTTATTCACATTTGTGCCTTTTTTTATGGGTTCTGTCACTTCCTGGTTGTTGGAGTTCTCTTGCGTGGAGGAATGCAGAAATAAATTTGTTGTCGATAATGTATTTATCATCACTACTGAACTATTAAAAACATTTTTTTATTATCGTCACTAGATGCGGTCAACTACATGAGTACACACTATCTGTATTGCTATATGAAGGCTACATCCAAAGTGAATATTTGAATGTATGCCATTCGTTATTATTTCTGCTAATGTTCTTCTAGGTATCCTTCTTCCTCTAGCATTCCTATTTATCATTAGCAGGTTACTTTTCTCACACGTCTATTACTCAATTTATGATAACTTCCTTGTTTTTCTCCTTTATTTCTCAAGATAGTTTTTTCCTCAATATATAGAGGAGTTTCTTTTTAAAATTCCTTTTTGAAGCGAATTTCCTTTTTAACATGTCTGTAACTTTCCCAAGGAAAATACTTTGGTTAGTAGACTAAGACTCCAAGAGACAACTAAGAATCTAATTGGTACTCCAAGTTACATGTTAGCACTAAAGGCCAGTAAGTTCAATTAGTTTTTTTAATTGTAGGTTTAAAATGTTGGGTTGTTACAATATTTTCATGATGAAAGGCGTTAAATCAAGCGCAATAAAAGATTTTGATCCATTTAGCCGACTTCGACTAATTTGGTATTGAAGTGTTGTTATTGATGAGATGTTTTGACAATATATTATATTTCCTCCAAATTGTGATACTCATTTCTTTGTCTCTACAACATATATATGCTCACTGTAACAGTCGCCTTATCTACCTGATCCTTTTTATTTGATATAAATAACGGTGTTGGCCCCCAATATCTCAATATTACCGAGTATAAATATACTACATGTACCAAAAATAGATAATATTTTCAACTTTCACTCAACTCAATAACAGAAGATATGAGCATATCTCTTGTATCGAAATCAAGCTATCAGTCTAATCATAAGACTCTCGATGGAAGGTTGTGATGAAGTGAAGATCCATGCCTATCTGATCCTATTCCCCTACCACAACTTAGCAATAATGGCATGTTCGTTTCACCTTCTTAGGTCGGATTAGCCACAATGGATTGACTAATCCGGTGTTCGCTTGTAGGATTAACTAGTCCATGAGACTATTTAATACCAAATACAAGTGACTAAACTAAACCATCGTTTTTGGTGTCACTAATTAGTCCCAATGCTTGGGATTGAAACATTACCAAAGTACCCTCCTTCTTAAACAAGTAAAGTCGTTGCAGTGCTTTAGATTCGCTTCACCTTCATCGACTTCGTTCTTTTCGATTAGAGGAAGGAGAACGAAGGGCGGCCTCATTGTCTTCACTAGGGTTTCTACTCTCCACCTCACCTTCCTCATCATCATCCATGGCGGTCACATTCACTAATCTCCACACCGAATCCGGTCTCAAATCTATCATCGAATTCCTTTCTGGTAAGTCTTACATCTCAGGTTATGTATTCTCTAATGACTCACTCCATCTACTCAGTTGATTCGCTATTGTTGATAGTAGATATGTTTTCAATTCTGATTGGTTTAGTTGTTGTAGCTATTTTGATGGATTTGCAGTGACAAGCTCAATGTCTTAGTTAAGATGTTTTTGTTTGGAAACCGATGTTTAATTTTAAAGTGTGAGTAGTTGTTGAGTTGTTGATGCTTTTAATGTCTCGATCTGATGTTTTGTTTTTTAAGTTGTTTGTTGCAGTTTTCCTGGGAAGGTTGTTGGTGTGAGAGTTGGCGACCAAGCTTTCGTATTAGAGGCTTAGAGGCTGCCCTGGCTGAAGAAGACATTCAACAGCCATATGGAGGTGTAACTTATGCAAGGGTATTTTGGTAAATGTACCATTACAACCACATTTACTCTCATCCTTAAAACTCCCAACCAAACAAGATATACAAATGGGACTAAACCATCAAAACTCATGTGTTAGTCTCATCACAAATTAATCCCATGACTTTAGGACTCCTTAAAATATGAAGCAAACAGGCCATAAGTGTCAAGTCTCGAGCAGACTAGTATACATTGGCACCTCATGCAACTTCATAATCTCTCTCATCTGATATGCTCAGTCTCGTTGATGAATTTGTAGATAACTTGGGTAGAAAATGGACAAGCTAGTAAACCGATCCACCAAAACCTAGAAAATCATCCTTTAAAAAAATATAGGCAGACTAATTATGGAAGGCATGACTATATATAAGAAAATTCCATACTTCTCTCATCATCAGTTTGTAGGAATCTACATTTTTCTCTACAAACCACCTTATAATCCTTTGTCGGTTATCCCTCTACATCTTCTATATATCCTGGAATTTTGTAAAATAACCAATTTATTTAATCATGTAAATTCACATGAAAGCTATCAACCAATGAAGACCCAACTATGCATTCAACTCTTCGAACTTTGACACCCTATGTCAACAAGTATTTCAGAGCCCTTAATACTATTAGTGCACCTTTTATATACTAGGTTAGGCTACACTCGTATGCGATAACAACTATCTTTCACTTTCATCAACTCAAGCTTATTATGCTCCCAGCGATGAACGGAATGATAGAACAAAAATCAGTAAATATAAGCCTAACATGGGCCAAAAAATTCATCAACCATTCTGTTAAGTTTATAATAGTCTTTAGATTTTGCTGTATCAACATCAATCGCGCTCTTTTGTTCGAGTCTGATGAATACGAGTTAAAATAAATGCAAAAATATTAAGGCAAAACTTTTACATATATTCCCAGGCTATCCATAAAGATAACGGTAACAAACTAATGGTAATTCTTGAGCCAAAAATCACGACTTGTATGACCCTTATCGTGAACTTCCAAATTCTCTATCATTTTATTTCCTCAGCCTTTGATAAACTAGTGTAGTTGGAATGATCTATTTAATGTACCTTGAGCATATGCTTTTGGAATAAAAGGATTATACTAGATGCATATATAAGTGTGGTAACAATGAATTGTTTGTATATTGTATGCATGATGTGTCACCGCCCATACTAAAATCCAACATGTTCGCCCTCACAATTTTTTTCTATGTAAAGCAATGCCCCATTTTCTCTTGTTTTTTATTTCTTTATGTGGATTGAATTGGTGACGCAATATTTATGCATGTCAAACAAATTGATTTTGATTGTGTGTGTATCGAACAAACTTCATGGAATATTATACAAAGTTAGGAATAGTGATTGCGAAAAAATATATTCATAGGCTAGCCAAATTAAGGGATTAAAAGAAACAAGATCTACGTCATGTACGATATATTGAGGGCAAAAATCAAAATATTTTAACGCAAGAAGATGACATTAAGAAGTGATTGAGAAGCTACTTCAGTAGTTTATTTAGTGATATCCAAGTTGATAGCATAATAGATGAAAACTCACACCAAGAAAAAAATTTAAACTGCATCATATAATATTAGGGTTCTAGAAGTTAAAGAGGCATAGAAATAGATGAAAAGAGGGAAAAAAAAAAAAAGTGGTCCAAACCAATAGAGGTTTGGAAATGCTTAGGAGAAATTGAATCGACTTGGTTAACACTAAATTTTTGAACAAAAATTTTAAGATCGAAATGAATGCGAATGGATTGGAGAAGAAGCACTCTTGTTGAACTAGTTTTTAGAAGCAAAGGAGTTATCCAAAGTTGTTCAAACTATCAAAGAATTAAACTTATGAGTCATACTATAAAGCTTTGGAAGAGGATAAGCGACATAGGCTAAGAAGGGAAACAAAGATATTTGTGGATTTAGAAAAAGCATGTGAAGGGATTCTTAGAGATGTCCTTTAGTGGGTTCTAGAAAAAGAAGAATTGAATGCTAGGTGCATAGACACTTTTAAAGATATGTACGAATGAGTAGTAACAAGTATAGAGGCATTTAAAGGAACCACAAAAGAATGTCCTTTCACAATAGTATTACGTCAAGAATCGACCTTAAGCTCATATCTCTTTACTTTGGTCGGATGAGCTGATATAACATGATGTATGATATTTGCAAATGATATTGTTCTAGTCAGTGAAACAAAAGATTGAGCGAATATGAAATTATAATTTTGAAGAAATACGTTAGAATCTAAGGTCTCATTCACTTCGTTGTGTTGCTTCGCGAAGCGCCGGTAGAGCCTCTTGGCCCTAGTTCGAGTCGCGTTAGGGCGAAGCGTGCGGTCTTCACAACTCCTTATGAGGCCCGCTATGGGCACCCTACCAATTCATGAAGGCACCCATATTTTTTTCTCATTTTCCAATCTAAAATGTAAATGACTATTTTGCCCCTTCATATATACTCACCCAAACCCCACAAACCATATGCAAAGCAAAACTAGGGCATCCCACCACCTTGGATCATAAGTGAAACCTAAAGTCACAATTGTGTTTGCCGAGCGTGTATCGATTCTTGCGGCTTGACATCATCCGACAGCGAGGTAACAAAGTTTGACAACCATATGAAGCTTCGATGGAACTGTGTTTTTGATAAAAAAAAAAACTGTGAAATCGATGATTTGTTTGTCAACGTAGGGTTTTGGAAAGTTCGACCAATCTGAAGTTGTTTGCACTATAAAATGGAATATTGTACTGCTATGGTGCAAGAGGAGGTAGAACTTGAGGTAATTGTTGAAATTTAATGTGTTTTATTTTGGTTTATCAAGTTTTCAGACAAATTTTCATGGGCGCGATTGATTCGGCCTCGCAGGACCGAGAGGTATACAAATGTCTCAGTCAGCAACCACCGAGAATTGTACATAGTTCACGTCATGATGTGAACAATACGTAGTCGCTGTCTCGGTATGGAACGACCGAGACTATTCAGTAGGTATCAGTTGGACATGAACGAAACCGTCTTTATAGTATCGGACCTATACATTAGAAAACTTGGGTTTTTGGGTTTTTTTTGTGATTGTACTGTACATTTTGGTTGATCATAATGTTACAATGTTTGTATTGCAGGTAATGTCGGTTTCTACTTTATTTGCAGACTACAAGGATGCGTTTACACCTTGTAGGTCATTCCCCTCTTGAGAATCGCCAATTTCATGGCTTCAAATGATAGGTCGGGAGAACAAGTTTGTGTTAGTAACGAAGCACTCTGATGCTGGAGGGATTAAGCGCAGGGGAAGGGTGAAACTTGCGTGTGAAAGGTCTGGTACATATGGGGGAATGTCACAAAGAGTTGGGAAGGGTAAAGCGGAAAAAATTGCTTCGAAACCAAAAAATGAAGAAGAAGAGGAAACGGGGAGGACTCAAACCGGTACAAAGAAATGTGGATGCCCTTTTCCTTATCAACATCAAGGAAAATGCTGACTATTTGTCGTATGTCACTATCATATGTGGGAGGCACAATCACGACCCCACGAAAAACTTGGACGACCACGTATATACCGAAAGATTGGATAAGGGAGAGCATGAGGTTGTGGTGCAGATGACAAAGGGTAATGTGAAGCCAAGAGACATCTTCAATACGTTGAAGCAAATGGATGTTAAAAACGTATCGACAATGCGGACAATATATAATGCAAGACAAAAAGTCCGAATTGAGGATGCGGGTGGGAGGACTCAGATGCAACAACTATTGCACATATTGGAGAAGAATAAGTGGATGTCGTGGCATAGGAAGCATCCCGATACGAATGTCGTCACTGATTTATTTTGGTCACATCTTGATTCAATCAAGTTGCTAAGGTGTTTCTCATCGGTAATTTTGATGGATTACATGTACAAAACAAATAGGTATCGAATGCCTTTATTAGAGATTGTTGGCATCACTTCTACGCATTGGACGTTCTCCGTTGGGTTTGGTTTCATATCGTCAGAGAGTCATGCAAATTATGTTTGGGCACTTGAGAACTTGAGATACATATTGGATGGGTGGCCTAAACCTGACGCGTTTGTTACGGATCGGGATTTAGGCCTTATTAGTGCCATCGAAGAAGTATTCTCATCATCGTCTCACCTTCTTTGCTCTTGGCACATCAACAAAGTAGTATTGGCCAAGACTATGAAGATGTTTGGGGATAACGAAGGCTTTGCTCGATTCATGGATAGGTGGACAAGTGTGATGTATGTTAAGTCGGATGCCTTATTCGAAGTTAGGATGAATGACTTGCGTTGTGAGTTTGGGAATGTGAAGGGTCTTACTGATTACTTGGATAACACATGGGTAAAGACCTACAAGGATAAATTTGTACCCGCATGGACAAATCGAATTATGCACTTTTGGGAAACAACAACACAGAGGGTTGAGTCTGCACATTCCACTCTGAAGCTACATTTTAGCAGCAGTCAGGCAAATTTTGAGACTTTGTGGAATATGGTTGATGGCATCCTTAGGATCCAACACAAAAACATCAAGGCATCGTTTGAGCTTAGTTTGAATGTGGTCCAACATGAATACATTGATGAGTTATATCGACGATTGCGTGGTTATGTCTCTCAATGAACGCTTAAGTTAATTATAGATGAATTGACCTTTGGAGAGGATGTTGGTCACGACTCAACTCGTTATGTTTGCGAGATACGTATGACACATGGCTTTCCTTGTGCACACGAGCTAAACCTTCATAAATTTGCTGGGTCACCCATCCCTATCGAGGACATTCATGTGTACTGGCGAAAGTTGAGTATGATACCCGAGAATCATGTAGATCGGTCTGGGTACAATGTGCACGATGAGATTGAAAGGGTGTTGCAAAAGTTTCATGCTTGCACTGATGAGGATGATCGCATCAGGATTATTCAGCAGTTCAAGGAGATTATTCGACCTTCATCTACACCGGGTGTTGTGCCACCTACGAAAATAAAGACAAAAGAAAGGACACCGGGGTCTTCAATCGGAAGTAAGGCATGATCAAAGAGAAAACACGATAAAGACGATTCTTCGTCGACTAGATTGCCGAGCGGATTTGAGTACGTACTATCAACAGAAGAGGCCTCTAGTTCGAGGAAGAAGAAAAGTAAAGTGGGTCAAAAAATGCGTCGTACAAGTCAACGCACCCAAAGTGCATCTAACATGGCTTATGCTCATTGCATAGAACCGGATTGGTTGTCATATGTTGAGGGCATTATCGATGTGCTAGCCGATGGAAATTGTGGATATCGGAGTGTTGCCTCTGGGCTAGGACTTGCCGATGTAGACGGTTGGAGGATAGTACGTAAAAGGATGTATGATGAGATAATCGGGTATGAAAACCATTGGCGGGAAGTGCTTGGAACGAGTTACGAGAATGTCAAGATTGATGTGCATTGTCCAGATAATCAAGTTGGTGTCTCTTTCAAAGAATGGTTGACACTTCCAGACATGGGATTGTTAATATTAACGGCCTTTAATGTCATTCTAGTAAACTTCTCGCATGGGAGTGCCTCGACATTTCTACCTCTACGTAGTGTTCCACCGTTTTCATTACATAGCAGACTTATCATTGTCATGATAAATGAAAGGAATATCCATTGGGTTAGGGTAAGTTTGTAGATTTTTTGTGAATTGTTTTGTTTCCCCCTTAATCGGGTTTGTGACAATAGCTTATATGTTCTACTGATGACTTTGACAGGTGAAGTTGAGTGTGAATGCACCGCTGCCATCCTTATATCCATCATGGGACCGGTATGTTGAGGAGTGCGCAAAAGGTCGACGAGATGGATTTGTAATTCGAGATATCGTGCCCCTTGTAACTGTTGAAGAAGGCACCGTATCCGTGGTAGATTTAGGTACACCATAGTATAAAACATGTATCTAACTCCGACTGTGTTGTACATTTTGTTTACTGTTAACATTGTAAAGTCATTTTATTGATATATTATGGTTTTAGTCTCGGTGCAAAATTATCATCTCGGCTATGCCCGTCCGTCACCCACTGCATAGTCTCGGTAGTATTCTACCGAAACGTAACGTAATTCCTTGGCACTACATTACCGATAGTGATGGTTGTCTATGCAATCAGCTACGACTCGTCGACCTGTGCGCGACCAGAGGAGACAATTCTCGGACACGAGGAACAGAGACTTAAATAGAATTCTCGGTACCGTCATACCGAAACTAAACGTTGCGGTTAAACTGAAAACATGGTCAGCACGAGTTAGTGTTAGCAATGGTGGAAAATTTTCCAAAATAGCCTATCGGCAAGGCCTTTCGAAACCTTGGTTTGCTTCGCGGCATGATCCCACCGAGAGAATTTAGTCGCTAAGTTATCTGATACTCCACAGAAACGGCTCGTCGACCTGTGCGCGACCCGACTGAACTAATCTCGATTTTTACTAACAGGAATTATGCCTTTAGTTTCGTTCATAGATGACTGACACATTAGATAATATTGGCCCATTGGAATTTCTCGACAGGACATTTCCGAGAGAGTTACGAGAATGTTTCGGTTGTTTGATTCCGAGAATTTCCAGAAGGTGTCGGCTCTGAATGACCGAGACACTACCTGTTCCAAAAATTGCTATGTAAAGTAAGCCAACATTAAGAAATAAATGACCAGTTTCGGACAACAGCAAAAACACTTCAGAAAGGATCAAATTGTACATCGAAAAACATCATGTTTCATCAGCCAATGTACTAACCAACATTCATCATCTAAAGTAAAAACAAATAACAAGTTTCATGCAACATTCAACATACTATCTAACACACTATCTAACATTCATCGAGTTTCTCATGAAACAGTAATTGTGGGCCTAGTTCCTCAAACCCGAAAAATAACAAGTTTCCTCAAACTATCATTGCTTTGGCTTCTTCAATTTTTTCCTTTGGTATTCCTTGCCATGCATTCTCTTCGGACGGCGAGCATCGACCGTGGCGGGCGGAGCATTAGCCGGGGCGGAGTGTGTAGAAGTGCTATCATGGTGGGACTGCCTAGGGCCTGCTTCGGTAGGGGCGGATGTGTCGATTGTGCCGGTCGCCGTGGTTCGAGTGGTAGTAGTGGTGGTGGTGGGACCGATACTCCTTCCCGAAAGGAAATTGACGATGCTCGCCATTTTCCTCGAAGACTCAAGCGTACACAACTCCGACGGGAGGTCCATCCATCGTAATGTCGCTTCCAACGCACGCCTATTACGCTGATGAAAATAATCGGGTCAGTGTTAATGTAAAACATATCGGGCTTTCAAGAAATTGCATGTACTTTTGCATAATACGTATAACATATTCAATACCTCCAGTAGCTCATTGTCAGCGATGGTTATGGCGACCATGTATTCGTCCTCATAGCTCGGATTGGTGATCACTGGATGAGACACTTTAAGGAACCAAGGTAGGTAGTCTGGTGTAACAAAAAACTCGAACTCTGCCTTGTCACCACGAACTTCGGGAGCCAACAAATGGTTCCGCCAACGCTCCCAATTGTCTTGTTGGAACTCATACTTGACCGAGTATTTGTTCGCAGATGGGCCTCGATGTGCTTCCAATGGGCGGTACGGAGGATCTGGTATAGATTGCACGTGGCCAAACTGTCTCAGAATCCTCTCCGGATGGTAGGGCTCTACCACATCCATGTACTTCAGTGTCCCACTGTAAAAGGTCATCGTGTGCACAGCTCCATTATCTCTGTGATTAACATATGGGTCCCAAGTGACCTAATCAAAATGCAACAACCATTGTTAGTAACCATACATTAGATGCAACATTAAGATCAGGATTTAGGTAAATATCTCACCTCACTTGGGCGCAACCCGTCCAACGTTCTCCTAATGGACCCGACCTTGTCAATATTCATCACGGTCTCGTGCTTTTGAATCCATCTGCAGACACGAGGTTGCACGTAGTTCATGTATTTAGCATTAGGTGTGGCGAACCCAAGTTTGAAATGGTCGTACACCCATCCCTGCAAATACATACAACGTTAGTTAGTCCGCAAATGCAAAATGTAATAATAATTATACCCTAAACAATGTAAGTCTATTTTATAATAAACCTCAAGTAATGTGAAGTAGCCGGCAATCTGAGACACTTGTACTTTGGTGGCAGACCGAAGTGTCGGTACAAGTAGGCCAATGCAGCTGCACCACATGCGTACTTTCCCATGTCGTCCAAATCTTTAAGAAGCTTCAACAACGCGATAGATACCCGAGACCCACTCTTATCCGCAAATAGGGTGCAAGAAAGTAGATACAACAAGTACGCTCAGGCTGTGCATTCCACGGGAGGATAAGTTGTGTTCCTCAAACCAGCTTTAAGGCACCATCGACTCTTCAACCAATATTTTCGCACTGTGAGCCCCTTGCTAATATTCACTTCCTCCTCAGCCTCTTCATAGCTAACCCCAAGTAGTCTCGATATCAACTTAATAGCATCCGAGCAAGATTCCTCCGTGTACCTCGCAAAGTTCTCAACTGCCACGACTTTTCCCGTCACAAAATCTTCAGGAGAATGCTCATATCCTCCAAGGAAATCGACATTTCACCAAATGGTAAGTGAAATGTGTTCGTCTCCGGTTGCCACCGCTCCACAAATGCAGAGATAGCCTCTTTGTTAGCCTTGCGGTATGAACAGTCTATCAGCGTATTCAACCCAAAACGTTGAATAATCCTCTAAAGGCCCTTAGTGTCAGGGTGGCACGACTGTAAATCCCATTCTTATATCTGAGCTCCATTATTGATACACTTGAGTACCGGACGCTCCTGCAACAACAAAAACATCTCATCGGCTTTGTGAAAACGTTAAGTTTTTGCTACTCTGTTGAATGAAACTTTAAATACCTCATTGCTCTAAATCGCTAATGCGACATGATCCTTAAAGCTCTTCAACAACGCACCGTCTAAAGGACCACCGAGGAAAGGAGCACGCATTTCTACAGGCCCTTGTGACTCTCCTTCATTATGGCCACCTCCACCACTAGTACTCCCGCCCAGATTACGATCAGTTTCCATGTTGTTCGTCGCCACTGATGAGTCACTACTACTAGACTCCGATGCATGACCCTCCTCTTCCCCTCGGGCAACAACAAGATCTTTTCGTCTCCGCGTGTCGATGTTCGAACTCTCATCGTGCAATTGTAAATTTCTTGCACGATTTCCATCAATCTTAACATTTCCCTTAACATCTACATTCTCTTTCTATTTCTCTTGTCAGTAAGATGCAGTCGGGGGGGTCTCCGACCGCCTCGCCCCTGATTACCCCTCGACACCTCAACACCAACCTCTTCCCTAGTTACTGGTGTTTTTGAACGAGCCATACCTGAAAACACTACAACACGATAAGCGCCTGGAGCATAACCAAAAATACAATTAAAAAAAAAGTATAAAATCCTCCATTTCTATTGTCTCGGTCAAGCAGGTTAGAGAAAAACTTAATACTTTCGATGACGCATAACCGAGAAAGGAACGAAAGTCTCGGTAATGGACAACTGAGAGAAATGCTACGTACGTTCTCGGTTGTACATCACTGACATGGCATAAACTATTCAATTCGCCTTACTCTCGTGATGTGCAGACCGCGTCGACGCTAAACGTCTTGGTAATGTACAACCGAGAGAAATTGTACATTCTCGGTTGTACACCATCGATAGAACATAAACTAACATTAATGGTTACTCTCGTGATGTGGTGACCGAGATAACACAATTACGCTCGGCCATTCGTCACCGAGACTGTATGAACTATTTTGGGGATTTCGGGCCTAAATTCTGGGTGCCCTTGGTAAATTACTTTGTGCCCTCAACAACTAGGTGCCTTCATGAATTGGTGGGGTGCCCATAGTGGGCCTCCACCTCATTCGCCGAATTCACCAAAAACGACTCCAACCTGATATATTTAAGGAACTAGGGCCACCATACTATTACTAAAATTCCCCTGTATATTTAATGAACTATCCATAACTCGATCGACCCTCTCTCGCTCTTCCTCTTGAAAATGAGTCTCCACCTCTCACTCATTCTGCACGCAGACTCGCTCCTCTCTTTACTACTGTCAATCAAAGGAATCAACTGAGACTTCTGAAAAGAAATTCGAGTACCAAGCTGAGGTTCGCATTTTTTAGTCTCTATTGATTGATGAAAAGTCACGTTATTGATGGATTTATATGATTTTGTTATGATTTCTTGATTGCAAGTAAGTCCTTTTTGGGTTTGATTTTTCGAGTACCACGCAGACTAGCCCCTCGCCACACCCTCGCCTCGACCTCTCGCACAATAAAGAACAAAAAGGAGGTGGGTTTAGAGAATCGTGAATGAACAAATTAAATGAGGTTGGCCACCGAAACGAACATTAATTCAATTGGATTGTACACCTCGTCACACCCTCGTCAAACCCTCGCGTGATCAAGAACTCGTTCACGTTTTGTATCAAAAACCCAAACGAACGGGCCTTAAAGGCTTTAAGTTGAGCATGACGAAGACCGGGTACATGCACTGTGAGTTTAGAAATGCTAAGCATCAAGATTGAGTGATAAAATTAAGGGAAGTGGAAGTTCTTAAAGTGAACCAATTTAGATATCTAGGCAAGGTTGGAAACTTCAACTTAGCCTTAAGCTTCGCTCACTTAAAATTCAGAAGTAATTCGAGGAAGTTAACTTCGAAGAGATAAGTTTAACAAAAAATTCACCGGTGTACAAAAGTTTATGAAATTTCATTTTGAATGCTAGAAAACTCAAATTTCTCGTTAAAAATGTTAAAAATATACTTAATCATACAACAATAATGCATAATAATTGCAATACAATTGTTTAAATTAGTTATTTTGCAATGAACATGCAATTCGCAACACATGTGAGATTAATATTTGTTTTTAAATTACTTTATATGATAAATTTTGACCTTATTTGCTACTTGATGTGAAAAGAAGTTAATTTTCAAATTATATTTTATTCAGGGGTAACTTCGGTAACTTCCCAAAAAACTTAGTTGATTTTTTCGAATTCTTGCATTTTTGTCTCCTTTTTAATGGTTTCCATGGACACCGTTGAAGTTGATCGAAGTTTGGCAAAACACGTCAAAGTTTCAGGTAAAGTTTTGCAAGTTTTACATCGCCACATAGTTTCGCTTCCCCATTTTCATTATCGACAAAAAACTTCGGCCGAAGTTCTCTGAAGTTTATTGATTTTTCAAACCTTGTATCTAGGATTAATCATACAAAATGATGGTAATATTGAGAATGACGTTATACATATAATTCAAGTTGGATGAAAGAAGTGGATGAGTGCAATAGGTTGGTATGCGATTGAAATATCCCTAGTAATCTAAAAGGAAATTTTATACTATTGTAATTATGTCTGCTATGCTTTATGGAAATGAATGTCAGGCGGTAAAGAAACAACAAATGCATAAAATGAATATAGCAAAAATGAGGATGTCTATGTGAATGTGTGGTAAAAGTTGTAAAGATAGAATAAGAAATATAAAAATTGAAAAAAAAATAGAAGTAGCACCAATTAACGAAAATATTAAGGAGGGGTTGTTGCAGTGGTTTGGACACATCCAAAAATAACCTACAAATGCCCTCATTAGAAAACTTAACCCAATAGAAATTAAAGAAACTCGACAATATAAAGGTAGACCGAAGCTAACTTGGAATGCATTGATTATGAAGGATTTGGAAAACACACCATCAATTTGATAAAGATTGAAGATGGATTAAAACAATGAGGCATTATGCGAGTAACACAAACAGAGTCCTTAATTGACAGCAATTGTGTTTGTTGTTTAAATTAGATAAATTTGGGTTTTAAGTTAACTAGGAATTTTAATTAAGAGAGATAAATTAGAAAGTTGCCTTTTGTACCTTAAATTAGAAAGTTGAGAATAGAGGTGGCATTAGTTATATTAATTGATTGAGTATTTGTGTTGGATTTTATGTCAAATAGTTTGAAAGTTGCTATTATGTTTGGCTACTTTTACAATTTTTTAGCGAACGTCTATATACATGGCTGTATGTAACGTTTAAAGGGAGTTGATTTTGATTAATAGAACATTGAGTTTTTTTTTTTTTTTTTTTTTTTTTTAAAGGTTTAAATTCTCCGTGTCCTAGATAGATTTATTTGTGGATCTCAAATAATCAATTTAGAAGATTTCCACCGCGTCAGTTTGGTATCAAAGCCTTAATTCGATTTGGGTAATCATGCAACGAAAGGTTTATCCTTCGGTAATGGTGTCGAGAAGACTACGATGGGGTTTGTCACAACAACGACGAGAATTGGAGGA
Source organism: Stephania yunnanensis (assembly GCA_039657365.1). Classification (NCBI taxonomy): domain Eukaryota; kingdom Viridiplantae; phylum Streptophyta; class Magnoliopsida; order Ranunculales; family Menispermaceae; genus Stephania; species Stephania yunnanensis. Next base: position 28,535,078 of record CM077580.1, read on the forward strand.
ATACGCTAGTTGGGCTTTTGATGAGTTGCAGCAAATACAACAAATATATCAAGGAATTTTGTTGACGTTGCAGAATCTATCCGTTGAGTCTAAGGAGCGAAACAATTTTTAGTCAGAGGAAATTGAAGACAATTTTTATTATCGATGGTGACGGGGATGTGGATCCTATTTTCTTTGACGAAGAACTAGTGAATGAGTCATTGTTAGATCTTGATCTTCCTCCTAAGTTCGATGAAGAGAAAAATATAAAACGATATCGAGCGTTCTTGACGATGATGTCAACAACTACCTCGTTGGAGTAGTTGTGTCGATAAAAGTGAAGTTCACTACAACCAAACATTTTTGTTCATTAATCGATGACACAGACGATGACGTCGTTGTGGAAGTTCTTCAAGACTCTCACGGGGAAGTGTTCCTCAATAACATTGATTTGTCGATTGAAGTTAATAGTATCGTTCCTCAAAAACATGTTTTGGCAAGTGGCGAGGTGTTTGAAGACATAATTGTTTTGGATCGCAAGACTCGCGAAGAAACAAAATTGTAGAGGCACAGGCCTGCCCCCAAGTTAGTTTTCCTTGGGCGTGGTCTTTCGCCTCCCACGACTCGAACCTGGGTCCTGAAGGCTTAGTAGCTCAATGGTACACGACTCGTTAAACTTGTGATCTTAAGCCTCCAGGACCCAGATTCGAGTCGTGGGAGGCGAAAGACCACGCCCAAGAAAAACTAACTTGGGGGGACGTGGATGGTGTGAGCGGTAGGGCCCACATTGCCTGGGGGACCCAGGTGGGCACCAAGTGGGCTTGCAGGCGGGCTTGGGGGCAGGCCCGGGTCTCTACAAAAATCCAAGGACATTTTTTCGAACCGAGAGAAAATGATTAGGTGTGAAGAACATTACGCTGTGGCAAGACTATTTAGTGTGCCATGCTGGTGCACACAAAGCCGCAATTGTAGCTACTTAAATTATATATTAAGGTTTTTTTGTTTTAATTAAATAGGGTAATAAATGTTTTTTAATTAATTAATAGTTATACCTAATTGCGAAGTCATTAATTTAGGTGTTTAAATCTTTTTTGGTCTCATTAGAAAGTCATTAATTGTTTGGGAAATTGGGAGTCTTGACTTCATAGAAAGTTCATATCTTTTTAGGTTAGTTAGAAATTTTCAAATCTTTTTTTTTATATATATATATATTTTTTGAAGCCTATATAAGGCTATGTAATAATTAAAATTGGAGATCGATTTTTTTGAATAAAGTTTATGCTCGAGAGATGGTATTCTATTGTTTGCCATAAATTTGATTGTGCATTGTTTTGTCAATCAGTTTAGAAGACTTCTGCAGCGTCAGTTAACTAGGAGTCTTAATTGACACCAATTATTGTAGTTGGTTAAATTAGATAAATTTAAGTTTTAAGTTAATTAGGAGTTTAATTAGGATAGATAAATTAGAAAGTTGCCTTATATACCTTAAATTAGAAAGAATAGTGGTGACATTAGTTATATTAATTGATTGGGTATTTTTTTTACATTCTATGTCAAATAGTTAAAAAGTATGTTTGGCAACTTTTCCTAGGGGTTTTTTTTTTTTTTTAATGAACACCTATATACACATGGCTACATGCAATGTTTAAAGGGAGTTGATTTTGATTAATAGAAAATTAATAGAAAATTGTCGAGGCGTCTCACTAAGCCTTGGCTTATCCCTAATCACACTAATTAAGCACTTAATCCATTCAATTAACTTTAACCTCAAAATAACTTTTATTTCAATCCTTGATAATGCTTCAAACTAAATTTTTATCTTCAATCAAACTCAATTCATGATTTGTTTATTATGGAGCAAATTAGAAAATCGTACGAATTGTTCTCCGTATTTTCTAAAAATTTCGACAACATATCCTCTAAAAATGGCTTTTGATGCCAAAATCCTAATAGACATTAAATTGGATAGAAAGCCCAGAAGGACTCACTCCTCTCCGCAATTCATAATATGATAACAAAATTAAACTTAAACCTTCAACCCGAGCAAATCCATAAGTTTAAGTTATACAATCCCAAATTGGAATTAACACTGCTCCGCAATTAGATTTACTTTAAATGAAATCAAAACTCTCTCAAAACCCTTTCAAACCATTTTACTTAACTTCATAACTCTTCCATGAGCGCTTCACGTCCTATACTCCCCTTGGAACCCAAAATAATATATCTATCATATATATAAAAACACGAATCACAAATTTTCGAGTGGTAATGAAATTTACCTATTTGCCCATACTTTTTTTTATCTCCAAATCAACCTTTTCTTTTGTCTCTAAGTCAAACTCTAACTCTTTATCAATCCACCACGCGCATTTTTTTTCATTATCTCCAAATCAATCCCGAACTCATTTTCATCAATCCAATACACGACTTTCTCTTTCTCTCAATCTTCAACCGATCAAAGTGGATGATCAGTCTTCAAAGTATTTTTTTTTCCTTGTTTCCTTTTTTTTTTTTGAGGAAATAATGTCTTAGCATGACTAGCTTGTTTTTTTCATTTACATATTATCTCAATCACATTAAAGAATATTGATAAGCTAAAAAATGTACTTGTATTTTTAATTTTTAAATTTTGTTAATAAATTCTTAGAAATTAATTCCCGCGAGCGAAGCGAGCTGGTCAATCGTGCGCAGACGTCTTGAAACTAATATATATACATATATAAAAGATGATTACAACAAGAAAATTAAACTTTAAGAATTTAAAACATTCACCAAGGCCTTTGAGTCTTGCTCATTTTTCCATGTTCTCACAAAGAACCTGACATCATCAAAAAAAAAACTCGAAGATGTCAAGTAAGTAAACTCCTACACTACTTCGTACTTCTACAAATGTTAGTCCGAATACATGCAAACCTGTAATTGCATTTCCAAATAACAAGAATTTATATAACAAAGTGAAACCCTTTTATTACTATTCAAGGTTCATAAACAGGTTGGACGACCGAAGAATGAATCTAAAACAGTAATAAAAGTTCAATGCATGCTCCTCGGAAAACTTGCATGCCTTGCGTCTTCCCTGTTCCAGTCCAATTGGCCAGGAAACCTAGCTCTGAATCCCACTCGAGAGCTGTCGCACTAACAAGTCATCATCCGGAATGACATGAATGCATGATCAAGAATGATGCGACATGCAATGCAGACTAAACACAAATGCAGGTACAAAGATAAATTCCATAAATAGCATAAACTACTGTAGAGTTTACTTACAATCGAACAACAACATAGCCTCAGTCCCAAATTAATTGGGGTTGCATACAATCAAATCGATTCAAATTAGATAGCGAAGCCTCACTCGTGTGTTTCCCGAATTTCACGAACTTCTATGTGTCCTATTAAATCACAAATTCATATTTTAGAGTTATAACTCTATTTGGATACTTAAAATTCATATTTCAACTTAAAATGAGATTAAAACTCTTTTATAGGAAGATTAAAACTCTCAATTTCATAACCGAGTTCAAACCACTTAATAACTCTAACACCTCTTTTTAAAGTTCATTTCCCTGTTTCTAAACTCCCAATTAGAGTCCCAATTTAACTCATATTGTATCCCTAACTTAAATGTTGTATCAAGGTTCGAGCTTAGATTCTATTCAAAATAGGATATAAATGGATTCTAAAAAGTCCAACCTTAGTTAATTTGGATAACAAATGCCCATTTAAATCATTACACAAAGTAGCTAAGTTACAACTGTCACAATTTGACAATTTTGAACCATACTAACATGTCATATTCTATGATATTTTTCATTGACCAAACCAATTCCATTGGCCACAACCTATATTGATCATGTAGATCACACTAGGATTTAAACGAACCTATTCGCAAGTCAATTGGACCCCCATTTAATGTATCAAATCAATGCCTCAACATGCCTACTCAAAACAGTTAAAAAAATGATAGTGCAGTCCAAATTTTTGTACCTCCTTTCCGGCTTTCAAACGCTACCGAACCTTCTCCAAATCAAAATATGATTCTCGCACAACATTATTGATATATAAGGATCAAAACCCACAAAATCTCACCAAAAAATGCATGTTTGATTGCTCAAAATCACATCTCAACATCCAAAAACTAAGACTGCACAACTAGTTTTTCTACAAAAATGCAACGAATTCGACCACGATTGACCTACGAAACTTCCACCGAACCCCAATTTGATTCTTGTGAATGAAATATGGTATGTAAGCATCAATTTCCATCGAAAACCCGAGATAAAAATCTTCGATTAAATGTATGAAATCAATACCCAACATCAGCCAAAATATGACTATAAAACTGTTAAAACATTAATTGTTTTTGTAAAACATCTTCAAATCACATTAGACCACTCCCAAAACGATTTCGACTCATCAAAACTGATTTATTATATCAAATTCTCATGGAAGAATCAATCTCGGCATTGAATTCATTCAATTTGATCAAAAATTGATGAAATAATCAACATAGCAAACAACAACACACTCACAGTTTCATCGTCAACCCTTACCTCTCTAGCCACTATAGCAACACCCACTCACAACAAATTAACGAACATCTCCTCTACTTCCAAACCCTTATGAACAACAACGACGACACACCCACATCTCAACGGAACAACAATATCTCTCCCCTTCCTCATCGTAACAACCGAGACCTAAAAACAACAATTTAACCAACAAAACTTGAATTTCATTTTAGAACTCACCTTAACTAGTGGGTTGATTCACCTTTCCTTCACCGTTCATAATTTCGTCATCAAACCCTTCACTGATCGAGATAGAAAGGGATATGAGAGACCGTCGAGAGATAGAAGAGCAAAAAGGGAGACGTAAGAAACTCACAACCAGAGGGTGAGAGTGATAACTTGAATAGACATCCAAGAGAGATGGAGGAATTGATCGAGAGGGAGGGCATTTGTGTGAGGAAATACAACGAGATACAACGAGGGTCGATGAGGATGAAGTGAGAACGAAGGGGTTTAAGTTGGTGTTTTACAGTTATACCCTTCTCAAGTTTATCCCTTCACATATATATACATTGCTCTTTTTGGTCTTTTCCACTTTTTCTTTTATTTTTTTCATATTTATCTCTTGATGTTGGCACTAATTAAACCTCGAAATGTACCGCGATTTCGTCAAAAATTGGAAAAATTTCTCAACATGCTTCGAAACTCTCGAATACCCCGTCTACACATCTACTTGACCCTATTTTTGTCACATACAGTATATTACATCAATTAGTCGCACAACACACAAAAATAAAATTTTAACTCATGATCTCCGGTCCATAACGCGAGTACCACCTCGGATATCCAAATTCCAATTAAAATAAAAAAACACTTAATTAATCACTAATCGAGTTTATGAAATTCTCGGATTTCACAAAAATTGAATTTTTTTTATGAGAATTAGGGTCTTAATTTTGCGTGTCCTAGATTGATTTATTTGTGGATCTCGAACAATTGATTTAGAAGACTTTCGCTGAGTCAGTTTGGTCTAAGAGCCTTAATTTGATTTGGGCAATCATGCAATATAATGTTTATCTTTCGGTAATGGCGTCGAGAAGACAACGATGGGGTTTTGTCACACCACGACAAGAATTGGAGGAATATGCTAGTTGGACTTTTGATGAGTTGCAACAAATACAACGAATATCTCAAGGAATTTTGTTGACGTTGCAAAGACCATATCAATTGAGTCTAAGGAGCGGGACAATCTTCAGTCAGAGGAAAAAGAAGAAGACGTTCGTATTCTAAATGGTGACGGGGATGTAGATCCTATCTTCTTTGATGAAGAACCGGTGAACGAGTCGTTGTTGGGTCTTGACCTTCCTCCTAAGTTCGACGAAGAGAAAGATATAGAAGCGGTCTTGACGGTGTCGTCACCAACAACCACCTTCTTGAAAATGTTGCCGAGACAAAAGTGAAGTTAAGGGCCATGAAGCCCTTTTGTTCGTTGACCGAAGAAACGAAAGCTGAGGTACATGAAGATGTTCTTCAAGACTCTCACGGCAGTGTGTTCGTTGATTACACTGATTTGTCGATTGAAGTTAGTGGTATTGTTCCTTGAAAACATGTTCCGGCAAGTGGCGAGGTGTTTGAAGACATAATTGTTTCAGATCGCAAGACTCGTGAAGGAACAGAAATTTGGGGAGGAATTTTTTCAAACCGGGAGAGAATGATGAAGATTGGAGATGGATTGAAGCGATGGGGCACTATGCAAGCGACACAAACATAGTCCTTAATTGACACCAATTATTGTAGTTGTTTGAATTAGATAAATTTAGGTTTTAAGTTAACTAGGAGTTTAATTAGGAGAGATAAATCAGAAAGTTGCCTTTTATACTTTAGAAATTTAAGAATAGACGTGATGTTAGTTATCTTAATTGATTGAGTATTTGTGTTAGATTTTATGTCAAATAGTTAGAAAGTTGCTATTATGTTTGGCAACTTTTACTAGGGTTTTTATTTTTTTAGTGAACGTCTATATATACATGGCTATTTGTAACATTTAAAGGGAGTCGATTTTGATTAATAGAAAATTTAGTCTTCTTTTTGTGAGAATTAGGGTTTTAATTCTCTGTGCCCTAGATTGATTTATTTGTGAATTTGGAATAATCAATTTAGAAGACTTCTACCGCGTCACAATTCCATTTAATCGAGGGCAATGGAAGAGTTTCATCCATGTAGTAGACCCAAATTAATTCATATCTACCCTTTTCCGTTTGATTTCATGTTTGCCTATTTGAAACCTAATTTCATTCTCTCTCGTGTATCTTTGCTTTTCTCCGATTCTCCATTAGACCTCTCTCTCTCTCTCCTTCGTGTATCTCTTTGATGCTTTTGCAGACATTCATGTGCTCTCTTGCGCAACCCAAGTTCTCTCTCTTTGATCCTTTGATCCATTCTCATCACCAATTCGATCTTACTTTACATTTCTCGTTGGGCTCTCCTACAATCGCCTTTTTTTGTTATATATATTTATTTTCTTTTTTTTTCACTCCTAATTCATGAAAAACCCTAATCTTTCTCATCGGGTTGAGTTGTTTTAAGTTTGAAGAGTCAAATTGATTTCCTTGTTTTTCTGCTTTTTTTTATTGCTTTCTGTAGGTTCTTTTACTTTTAATCTGATTTTTTTTCTATATTCCAATTTTTGGAGATTTGTTCATCTATTGGTGGTTTTTATTAATTGAGTTTTTAAGATAATCTTAGTTCTTAGCTACTCAATTTTGCTTAGCTTGTGTTTTTCACTTTTTGTGGATCAATTAGTTTGATTCAAAATCGGTGTTGATTATCTGCCTGAAATTGAGTCAACAGAGTTTTGTAGCTAATGGTGTGTGTGTGTGCACTTTGTAATCGTCTTGTTGAAGGCCTGTTATAGGGTGCTTGCCATGATTATCACATAATTTATGGGTTTTTAATTGAATATCAGGTTTCAATTTATTGGATTATAATTATACTACTTGTGGGAAATGGAAATAGGACTTCTTTCATCCAAGTTATTTTTGTTTTATCACCATTCCTTTGTTTCTTCAAGGTGAGGGATGTATCGTACCAATACATTGTTGGTCTTTATGACTCTAATTCTCTTGAGAGCTTGAGCCTTGATCTAAGATCTTAAACAAACAAATATATATCATGATATAGTATGAATTATTACCTCTGCATCTTCAGAGAATCACCTATGTGAATGTGAAAGTACAAGATTGTGACAATAATTCATGATTTTTTAACAAAATGTGAGAGTGACAATAATTCATTTGTTTTATAGGATCTGGATTCTATGCACATATGATATGTTATTTATGTTGCTTGATGAATTGCTTTTCAATTTTTCCAAGTTTGGAAAAATTATGTTATCTGCAACACATGGTTTTTCTGACTTTATTAGTTGTAGGCCTTCAATTAGGAGGATTCTAATAAGTTTTCTAGGACCCTCCCTTCCTCCCTCTTCATAATTATTCGAGTGAGCTCACTAGTAGGGATGTTTTAATTTTTTATTTTATTTTATTATTATTTATATATATCTCAATCTCACCCAATATTACAAGAAGGTGACCATCGACCAGCCAACCTTTGGTTTCTAGTGCCTCCGCAAGTTGAAACACAAGAGAGGGGCGAGAAATTCTCGGGCGAAAATTGTCATAGCCACAAAAGTATTGGATTTGTGAGTCACTAAGTGTTTTCTCTTTTCAGAATTTATTTATGATTGGTTTGTTCAAATGCAGGGGAACGCGGTTTCACTGACTTAAGTTTGCTTGAATTGGTTACTGGGCCATCTGGGCAAATGACTTGGACGCGTCGAACATCAGTGATGCCATTGACAAAAGGTTGTCTCATTTTTTGCATTTGAAGTTCATGGTTTCGTGTAGGAAAAGATGTTGTTTGGATCTAATTCAATTAGGAAAGGCCTAGCAAATAATCTTCTAGTCTGCAGCTATCATGTACTTTAGATTAGTGATCTAGAGTTTTACACGGAGATCACACATAACAGATTCTCATTTCAATTAACCTAAGCTTCGATAAAAATCAAGATGTTTTGTTATATTGCTATCAGAGCAACAATAGTGGAGGCCAATAAAATTCGTACTTTCAATTAGTTCGAAATGTTGCAATTTGGAGCTATGATATAATAAACACATTAATCCAAGCGAACAAATCCTATTAGTAAATAGACTTTGCAAGTAATCTAGGTTTATGGTCTTAACTACTAATGGAAATGGTTTTGTATCTTGTGGGGTGATTCTTATAGTGTTTATATAGATCGACTTTAAAGATGGTTTAAAGGTTAGAAACTATTCTCACTTTTATTTTACCCAGATATTTTACGGGATTTTCTTTTGTCGGGGAGAAAAGAGAGAAAATAGTTTTTTTTTCTCATGAGAATCTTTTTCATGTACATGGTTATCGATAACAATGTAATTTTAGAACAAATAATTGACGGTTATATTGAATAAAATCCTTATATGATGGGGTGACACTAGTTGTAACACCATTACTAATGATAAAATGCTCTGATTTTGTTTCAGGTTATTGTTAAGCATTTATGATTCAAGTATAAAAATAAATACACAAGTGTATGACCTTTAGATTAAGATCTAATAGTCCTTAAGTTCTTGTGGCATGGTATCTTTTTCGTTTTCATGGTATAAGTACCTATTACCTATATATATATAACAAATATCAATGTCATGGGAACCATAATTTATAACCTTTAGGATTTAATCTAACAAATATCAATGTCATGGGAACCATAATTTATAACCTTTAGATTTTAATCTAATGGCCAATATTTTGGTGGAAGAAATTATAGCTTTGGAGGAATACATTAGAATCTAAAGGCTTTAAGTTGAGTAGGATGAAGACCGAATACATGCATTTTGAGTTCAGAAATACTAGACATCAAGATAATAAAGTGGTAAATTTGGGGAAGTAGAAGTTAATAAGGTGATCCACTTAAAATATTTAGGATCAATTACACAAAAGGATAATAATATTGTGAATGATGTCACAAATAGAATTCGAGTGGGATGGAAGAAATGGAGGAGTGCTCAAGATGTGATCTATGATCGAAATATTCCTACCAAGTTAAAAAAAAAACTTTATAGACCGCAATTAGGTCAGCTATGCTCTATGGAAATGAATGTTAGGCGACAAAGAAACAAGTAAATAAAATGAACGTAGCAGAAATGAGGATGCTGAGGTGGATGTGTGGTAAAACTCGTAAAGATAAAATATGAAATGCATAAATTCAAAGAAAAGATAGAGTAACACCAATTGACACAAAGATTAGGGGAGGACGGTTGCGGTGGTTTGGTCACCTCCATAAATAGCCTACAAATGCTCACACTAGAAATCTCAACGCGACAGAAATTGAAGAAAATCAATGAGTTACACTTACTTGAGACGCATTAATTAGGAGGGATTGAAATGATTTGGAAAGCCTACCATCAATTGCGCTAAATCGAGCACAATGAAAGTGTTTCATCCTTGTAGTCGACCTCAACTAATTTGAAATTGAGGCTATGTTGTTGTTGTTGTTGTTGTCGATGTTTTGGTTCATTTATTACATTGCATGAGTAATAAATACACAACACATTTCAAGGGGTTCCATGACATGATCAATGTTTTTCATGTAGCAAAAGGTAATCATCATCTTGAGCCAAACAAGCACGTTGAACCATCAACATAGGATCCTTGTCACCCTCCAATATCTCGACCTCCCCTTCCTGGGAATCATTGCTAGTATCGAAATCAGGATCTTGATCCAATTCTCCTTTAGTTTCATCGTCATCCTATTTTTCATGTAACAAAAGGTATTATCTTAGACCATGTTCATGTTGTCTTGTTCACTTGAGAATCGCGATTCGAATCGCTGAATCGTATGTTTCTCGATTCGAATCGGTGGCAAAAGATTCGATCCGCCATAGGGAATCGCTATGCCTAAGAATCGGCCTCTGGATCGCAGAGCCATGGTGAATCACGCAAATCGCAATGTGAATCGTACGATTCTACAATTCGATTGATTGGGGTTATAGAGAGTTTGTACCTACTTAACTTCGACCGCACCCACTTAGCCCCTGGAAATTATCTCGCTTTTGCAATCAATGATTCTGCAACTCAAAAGAAAACCATTATTATTTTTTTATAGGACAAAAGAAAAACCTATTGAAGTCTTTGTGATTTCAATTCTCTCATGCATCCCCTCTTTATAGGGTTGCATGTACCCATTGACGACCTATCGTGATCCCCTAAAGGTTTGAGAAATTGACAAACTTCGGCGCCAAAGTTTGTCGATTTGGGAATGACCGAAGTGAAATATGGGTTCAGATATAAAATTGCTCAAATTCGCCTAAAGTTTCTACGAAATTCGCTAAAATCAATAAATTCGATCGAATTTATCCAAAAAGTGAGAAAATTGTAAAACTTCGATCGACGCTCGCTTTGTTTCGAAGATAATGTCGATTTTACCCCTATTGGGAATATAAAAAAAAATTGAATTGTACCTGGTTAACCTGGCGTGTCTAGGCTCTCAGAGCATCAGTGATTTGAGGATTTAAGAGAGCTTTAACTCTTCACCAACTCTACCCATCAACTCTCACGATCTCACTCTTACAATCTGACCTGCTTTTGCAGCTCATTAACCCTCAAAACTCTCCGTCTTCAACACTATCTCCTTCTCTTCTTCTTTACCTAACAATGTGTGACCAGTGAAGAGATGTTAGGGTTAGGGTTTTTTGAGAGTTGAGATGTGAAAAGAGAAGGGACAATGAAGGAGAAGGAATGGTGTGTAGGAAAAGGAGGAGGAGAGGCAGAGAGTCGACGCGAAGAAGAGGTAGTGGTGGGGGCTCGACGAAAAAGGAGGGTGCGTTTGTGAAACACGACAGGGCATTGGGGTTTTTGTTTGGGATCTTGTTTGGGATCTAGCACTTGGTGACTCTAATTTGTACACACATTTGGACACTAACCCTACCTAGCCTTGGATTGAGCATTGTAATGTAGTTTGGACGATTGAATGGCTGAGAATTGTTAAGGCTTTTTTAGTTGTATTTTTGTTTGAAGACCAAAGTTATTTATTTTTTTCTCTATACACAATTATTTATTTGAAGACTAAAGTTGTATGTTTTGTTTTGGTGGATTATTTATATATATATTTATTCGGTGTTTTTACAATGGAGCTCAAATATGTATTCATATGAACTATATATTTCACCATTGGGTTACCGTAGAATTTTAATCTAATGGTGATTGATGTAGTGCATTTAATGGAAAACACATTAAATGCACGATAAATGTTATGTAATTGGGTTCCATAGTAGAAGCAACCACATATATATATATATGTCATATATGTTTTGTATTTTTTTAATGTTCCAAACTTTCAGTGTTGTATTTCTTTTTTTTTAACCCATTATATTGTGATTAGTATGCATTATTGTTGTATGATTAATGTCACGTGTGTTGTCAATTGTTTGTTGATTGAAAAATAACAATTTTAAACAATTGTATTGTGATGATTATGCATTAATATTGTGTGATTAAATATATTTCTAACATCTTTATGAAGAAACTTGAGTTTTCTAGCATTTAAAGTTAAATTTCATAATCTTTCGTAAATCGGCGAATTTTTGTCAAACTTTCCTCGTCGAAGTTAACTTCTTAGAATTACTTCCAAATTTTAAGTGGGTGAAGTTGAAGTTTCGAACCTTGGATCCCCTTAACAATCGACTGTACTTCAGCGATAGGTTTTCCACTCCTCTGCATGTGATTCCTCCCGCTCTCATCATCATCATCATCTGCTATCCTTCTTTCTTGTTTTCAATGTGAGACTTAGACTCAAGTCTTAACTTTAAATGGGGTGAGCTCTAGAGTTGACAAGATCTTGATGTGAATGTGTATCACTAATAACATGACACCTTACCTCCATACATTTATTAATATTTTATATTTTATCGGACTATTTTTTTATTTATTTGCTTAATTTGACTCTTTTTTGTGGGTTGGTGTTGTTGAACTTGTTAAATGTGTAGTCCTTAGTCAAGTTTGTAAAGAAAATAAAGAGAACTAAAGATATATATATATATATATTATAAAAATATTAAATTATTATACGATTTGCTATTGTTGTGAATCTTATGATTCAAAGATTCCGATCCGGATTCGATTCAAGCAAGCCCTTAATGATTCACTTCCGATTCACAATTCTGACAAGCCCGTTCACTTGGGTTGGGTAATGGGTAGTCCACTTTGGTTGGTCCATGATTGTATCAGTGCTACACCTCTAAGGAAAATCGTAAAGTTTATTCAGTTACCATTATTCTTTCTTTCTTTTTATGAATTTTCATGTTTGTGTTTGTATTCTTTGTGTTTTGTTGTTCTTATATAGTTTCATGGTCACATCTTTCTTTTAATTGTTTTGTAGGTTACCAAGGGAGCTTCTGGCATGGAAATAAATCTCTTTCAAATGTTTTTGTTGTCAGTAGGATGTCTATGTACAACTACATGAAGGCATTCCTCTTACTCTATTGTCTTCTAACTCTTTGGTAAAGATTTTTTTAGGTTATGATTTTGATGTTTCTGTGCAATTTCTTGCTTTGTGAGTTATGAAAAATAGATTGTGATTTGGATGATTGAAAAATATAACATGATCATGATGTGGATCAATTGACCTAACTTGATGATGAAACCTCAAAATTCTATACCAAATTGTTTGATGTTAGATTGAAATTATTGCTTCTGGTAACACAACAGGTCTTGCAACATTTAGAACATTAAGAGAACTAGTTCATAATGTGATATTTATGAACTGAAATTGGATTATTACTATCTTGGTGTAAGCATTGTAAATCTGCTAGGTGGATCAACTAGTTGATTGCTATTCATGTTGGATTGTTGGGTTGCTAGTTTTATTAAAATTCTAGGTAGGGGTGGGCATCGTTTTCCCTAAAACCGCCCAAACCGTATGGTTTGGTTTGGTTTTTAAAACTCGTTGTTTGGGAGCGGTCGCAGTTTGGTGGTGGTTTTCAATTCTGAAAAACCGCGGTTCACCAAACCAAACTGAGGGTAATTTAGTAACTTTATTTAATTCACATTTTAAAACCTTAACCAATATAAACAACAACCGTTTCATTTTTTCATCTCCATCTCAAGATCCTAAACATATTCGCCTCCGCCAGTTGAGGCCATCCGTTGCTGCCTTCCACCAGTTGTCGTCATTGCCGCTTCCCACCAGTCGCCATCGCCATCTCCTACCAGTGATCTCTCACTGCCGCCTCCCACCACTGTTTTTTTTTTTGGAAAACATGTAACAAGAAAAATCGCGAAACCAAACCGACCAAATAGCGGTTTGGTTTGGTTGCGATTTTGGTGGTTCGTGGTTTGCCCACCCCTAATTCTAGGTATTGTTTAATGTTAGGGCTTTGTCGATTTTTGGTAAGGCTTCTATTTCCTCTTCTTATAGGTAGCTAATATAGCTATTTGTAATTACTAATAATTCCTATGAGAGAAGTTTAAGGCGGATTGGATATGAATGTGCACTCCCATTTTCCCTCTTCTTTTTCTCGTCCTGCCTCATCTTAATGTTTATATACTCCTCTATTCGGGAAGATATGCCCACTTTCCAGATTCAGGATCTCCTAGTCTTCCTCCCATAGAGCATCTACTAGCTTCTCCGTATGATCGTATCTTTGAAAAATCGACACTAAGAGGGGTGTATTCAATTGGATGATTTGAAGGATTTTAAAAGAGTTTGGAGGATTTTGAAATTGAGGTGTATTCAATTTGGATTTTAATATAATTTTAAAAAGTCAAAGGGTATTCAATTAGGATTTTATGGATTTTAATGGATTTGTAAAAAGTCTAGGTGCATTCAATTTTTAAAGACATTAGGATTTGAGTGAATTTTAATGAATTTTGGTGGATTTCTATTCAAAAAATACACATAACCAAATCTCACCCCTACCCATAAGATTTGGATGGACTTTCCTTTATCACCTTGCCTAATTTACTCCCTTGTCATTTCTTTGTGGCTATACCCCATGTAGCCCTTGTCTTTGTAGATTATTCATATAAGGACTTTAGGTCTTGATTCCCTTATAATTCGGGTTTGATTTAATGTATTATTAGCTATTCATAGTCTTTTAGTATCCCATTATGGTTCTTGGTTTTAAATGCATGCCTTATGCTTCTTTATTCTCTATATTCTCGCACTAGCATGCGTAAATGCGTGAAGTGGAACTTCATAAAGTATTAAGTGACAACATGGCTAGTGGCTCGGTAAAATCTTGGTTTTTCTATTAATGAATGGATTAGAAACTGACATATAATAGTTGAATGAGATGAATCATCTAGGAAGGTTGGATTAGGACTACTGGTATTTTGTAATCTACTTGTAATTCTCATTACTAATAAAATAGCCATTTCCTATTAAAAAAGATAAGTGATGCTCAACAAAACACATCAATTAATTTTCATTGTTCTTGAGGTAGACTTCCTTTGTGATGTAATTTTTCACAAAGTATTTAGTTTGGCAATTAAGTTTATTTCGAATAACAAAGGTGTTAGTTTCTGAATGGAATAAGTTTATTGTGTAATGATCTTGTGTATAAGGTAATCTATATATACACTTACAAGGCGTAGAATACAAAAGGAAAGTGCAATCACAAATGGAAACTATTAATTACAAGAGATACTACTTTCCTTAACTGCTGAATATATTATTGAGTTGTCATAACTGGTAGTTTCCTTAACATACGAGTTTCCTTAACACCCTCCCTCAAACTCAAGATTGATTCGTAGAAATCAATTTGAGTTTGTCTACCAAGGCATGAAAGCGACCCGGAAGATGAGCTTTAGTAAATATATCAACCGTCTGTTTGGAGGAGGAAACAGAGGAAAGCTGAAGAGTGCCCCGAACCAGGTGCTGACGGATGAAGTGACAATCATTCTCAATATGATTTGTTCTCTCATGAAAAATATCATTGTGTGCAATTTGGATCGCGCTTTGATTATCGCAATGCAGGATGGTAGCAGAATCATGTGTAACCACCATATCTTCAAGTAACCATCGAAGCCAAAGTAATTCAGAGGTGGCATCAGCGAGAGCCCGATACTCAGATTCAGTGCTAGAGCGAGACGTTATTGTTTGTTTCTTGCTTCGCCAGGATATTAACGAGTTGCCCAAGAAGAAATAGTAACCAGTAATGGAACGCAGGTCGGTAGGATCACTCGCCCAATTTGCATCTGAGTAACCCGATAATACCAATGGAGAGTTGTCAGAGAAGTGGAGGCCATGAAATAGAGTGCCTTTAACGTATCGAAGGATGCGGAGAACAACAGTGAAGTGAGCAGTACGAGGGGCTGACATGAACTGACTGACAAAATGTACCACGTAAGCAATGTCCGGACGACTAACAGTAGGATAAACCAAACTCCCTACAAGCTGACGATATAAGGTAGGATCTGAAAGAAGTGTACCATATGACGGAGTCAGCTTGACATTCGTGTCTAATGGGGTGGATGCAATATCAATATCTGTGATGACAGAACAAGAGAGCAAATCAGAGGCATATTTTGCTCGTGAAAGATAGTATCCATCAGAAGTAGAATTGACTTTAAGACCGAGAAAGTAGCTCAAATTACCCAAGTCTTTCATCTCAAAATGGCTTTCGAGATATCGTTGTAAGTCAAAAATCCCAGTCGAGTCATCCTCGGTGATGATCATGTCATCGACATAAAGTAGGAGAAAAACCATGCCTCTGTCAGTTCGTCTGGTAAACAGTGCAGAATCATGAGGACTTGACTGAAAGCCAAACTGTGTAATAATGGAACTGAACTTGGCAAACCAAGCACGAGGAGCCTGTTTAAGCCCATATAATGTGCGAAGGAGAAGGCAAACTTGTTTTGGAGGATGAGAATAGCTAGGAGGTGGAGACATATAAACCTCTTCTGCAAGATCACCATTCAGAAAGGCGTTTTTAACATCCATTTGAAACAAATGCCAATGTCAAACAGCTGCTACAGCAAGTAAACTTCGAACAGAGGTCAGGCGGGCTACAGGGGCAAACGTTTCTTCATAGTCGATGTCATATTCTTGTGTGTAACCTTTAGCAACCAGACGAGCCTTATACCGCTCAATAGAGCCATCAGAGCGAGTTTTTATTTTGTAAATCCACTTGCATCCAATCGGAGTTTTGCCAGAGGGTAGCTCCACTAAGTCCCAAGCATGAGTTTTCTCTAGTGCACTCAGTTCTTCTGTCATTGCTTGCTGCCACAAGGGGTAAGAACTAGCCTCTCGATAGGAGGAGGGCTCGTGTAAAGAAGAAATAACAGAGAAACAATGATACTCTTGGAGGTAAGGAGGAGGTTCAGATACCCGTGTAGATCGGCGAGGTGGGACGGGTGCAAGAACAGGAGTATCAGAGGGGGCCGATTCTTCAACGACGGGTGCGGAAACGGTATCACGATCATTGAGCTCATCTGACATACCCGCAATAAGAGATGGAAAAAGCTCGATAGAGGGGTTGGTGAAAAATGGTTGAGGACAGGATAGCGAATTGTCGAATTTGGATATGGTAGAGAACATTGTATTTTCCCAAAAAGTGACATGGGTGGAGATGCGTAATTTCCTAGAAAGAGGATCCCAACACCTATAACATTTATGTTTAGTTCCATACCCGAGGAAACAACATAGACGAGCACGCAGTTCAAGTTTGGTATGTTCAGGGGGTTAAGAAGAACGAAACATGCACAACCAAATACCCGAAGATGAGAATAGTTGGGTAGAATACCATACAATCGTTCAAAAGGAGAGATATTCTTTAACACTGGTGTAAGAAGTCGATTAATGGTAAAGACATAATTTAAAGCAGCTTCACCCCAAAACTTTTCAGGACAGGACGCAGAGAGAAGTTGGGTTCGGACATAATCTAGGATATGTCGTTGTTTTCTTTCAGCTCGACCATTTTGTTGAGAGGTATACGAGCAGGAACGTTGAACAATGGTACCTTGCTGTTTAAGAAACTGAAGAAGCATAGAATCACGGTATTCTAAAGCATTGTCAGTACGAAGAATTTTGATTGTACGTGCAAATTGAGTTTTGATCATATTAGCAAACTCAATATATGTTTAAGATATTTCAGATCGATGCTTTAGAAAATATATCCAAGTGAATCTGGAATAGTCATCAATGAACAGTACAAAGTATCGATAACCATTCACAGTGGAAGTAGGTGCAAGACCCCAAACATCAGAATGAACTAATCCAAACAGAGTATTATTGATGGACTCGTTAATACTGAAGGAAAAAGCAAGTTGTTTTGCTAATTGACAATGCACACAATCAAAAGACTCAAATTTAGAAATACCCAATGACCCACTGGAAACAAGAGTACGAAGTTTACTGGCTGATGTATGACCAAAACGAAGGTGCCACTGATAGACTAAGGGGTGGAAACTGTTGTAGAAACTTATTTGACTGCAGGCATGTGAAGTGACGTGAGCTCAAATAATCGTCCTACTTTGATCCTCATTCCCAGAATCCGACCCGTCTG
This sequence comes from Stephania yunnanensis, assembly GCA_039657365.1. Taxonomy (NCBI): domain Eukaryota; kingdom Viridiplantae; phylum Streptophyta; class Magnoliopsida; order Ranunculales; family Menispermaceae; genus Stephania; species Stephania yunnanensis. The sequence goes on from CM077580.1 coordinate 28,553,148, forward strand.
AATGTCCCGTACCTGACAATCAGTGGGAGAAAATAAAATAGTCAAGCCTTGGTCATATAATTGACCAACAGAAATTAAGTTAGAGTGAGGTTGGGGACGCAATGAGTGTCTGGGAGATTCAAGCTATGGTTGGACACGGTTCCTGAGTGGGTAACAAACATGGAGCTACTGTTTGCAGTGTGAGTTCTCGAGGAATGTAGCGAAGGACTACTGTTAGACAATAGAGATAGATTTGGTGTCATATGATTACAACACTCCAGAATCAAAGAACCATTGGTTACCTGAGGTTACAGATAGGGCAGTGGGTTGGGTAGGTATCACCTGTTTGATGATTGCTTCCAAGTCAGTCATAGAGAACATCAGAGAGGGAGGTGGCCCATCAGATACTACAACAGCAACAGAAGAACCAGTGTGAGACACAGATGCAGACTTAGGTGTGCCTTTGGGACGAGATCGTTTATTTGGGCAGCTCCGCACTATGTGGCCGCATTCATGACAATATCGACACTCAATTGTAGGACAGTTGACAAACGAATGTCCCGTTTTCCTGTAGTTCTTATAAAGGTGGGGGGCAGATTTAGGCCATAATTGAGTAGTTGCGAGGGCCACTTCTGATGAAGGGGCCGAGTTGACCAAGCCAAGCCGAGTTTCTTCAAACAAAATTTCTTTTACAGTTGCGTAAAGAGAAGGTAGTGGATCGCGATGCAGGAGGGCCGCACTGACTGATTCATATTCAGGGCGAAGAGCCATGAGAACTTGGATGAGATGAAGGTGGTCTTTGCTGATTTCGGCCTTTGTAACTGGTTCCATATTGGTTGAATGAGTGCTAAAAATTCATTGATAGACCGACCAGCTTCTTGTTTCAAACTGTTCAAGGTGGTGAACAGTTGATAATACTGTGCCAAACCAGATGTTTTGTATCTAACGGCCAAAAAATCTCAAATTTCTTTAGCTGTCTCAAAATCAATAAACTGAAAATGAATAGAGGGAGTAGATGTGTTACAAAACCAGGTGATGATTTGATGATTCTTACTATCCCAGTCGTCAAGTCGGTCAAGAAACTTGGCTTGTGTCTCTGTGGAATCTTTTTCTTGTTTAGGGTTGTCTCCCGTAACGATTCTCCAAAGTTTTCGACCAATTAAAAAACTTTTAATTCGTTGGGACCAAAGTGAGTAATTTGTACCATCAAGAATCATGGAGATAGGCTGTGAGACTTCAATTTTCTCCATCAAATAAGAACCTTGTCCGATTATCGAATGACAGATTTGGTGCGCGAGCGGAATGGCGGCGCAGCAGAGCAAGAAGAAGAACGGCGGTGTCGGCGGGTCAGTGTGGGTGTGGCGGCACAGCACAACGGATCGCAGTGGGAGCGGCAGTGGCAGCAGCTGCGGACTAGTTCGATCAGCGGTGGTATCGGCGGTAGCAGCTGTGGATCAGCGGCGGTATCGTCGGCAGCAACGGCGGAGATCGGGATGCAACAGCGGCGATAATACTAGCAGTGACGAGGCAGCTGTGAACCAGGGACGGCGGGAAGGCTCGGAGGAGATCGGGATCCGAGCGACATAGACAGTCGCGAAGATCAGAGGCTTGATGGCGGAGGATGCAGGAGCGGCGACGGTGAGGACCGGCGACGGCAGTGGTGGTGGCGGCGCAAGCAGATGGATCTTGTGTGGCGGAGCATCGGAGCAGGCGCGGTTGTCCTCTGATGTAGCGGATGGTGTGGACTGCCTCCCCGGACAGGTGTGAGCGGCGTGGTCGTCAGATGGGCACCTTAAGGGCTTGATAGCGGCGAAGACCGACGACGGTAGTGGCGGCGGCGGAAGCAGACGGTGGTGGCGGCAGAGACATCTAGAAAGGACAGAGAGGTCGGAGATGGTGGTGGTGGTGGTCGCTGGTGCGTAAGGGCTTGACAGCGGCAGAGACACCCAGAGAGGTCAGAGTCGTGTCTCGCACAACCATAGAGGACAGAGTTGTGTCTCGCACAACCAGAGAGACCCACAATTATGGCTCTGATACCATGTTAGTTTCTGAATGGAATAAGTTTATTGTGTAATGATCTCGTGTACAAGGTAATCTATATATACACGTACAAGGCGTATAATACAAAAGGAAAGTGCAATCACAAATGAAAACTATTAATTACAAGAGATATTACTTTCCTTAACTGCTGAATATATTATTAAGTTGTCATAATTAGTAGTTTCCTTAACAAATCAGTTTCCTTAACAAAGGGATTGCATGATACATGATAGAGCATGGATATAGGAACGTAGAAGCCCAAAAATACTAGAAAATAGAAACTTAGAAAGCAATAAAGGATTCGGAATCACATTTTATAAGCATGTACACAATTTCTAGAAAGTAGAGAGTTCCAACTCACAGTAAGTCATGACTCAAACCAAAAACTTGATACTAGAACTAGAAGTAGAAGGCATGAATCAGAAGGGCAAGTGAAACACTTGTAATTAGTAGAACTACACGGAAGAATGTACATGAACTATGAATTAAATAATGAAAAAAAAAAAAACACTTAATCCAGCTTGGAGCCTAGAACTACAACAAAAGAAATAACAATAGACGAAATACAAACTGAAATAGAGCTTATTATATAACTTAATCCAAGAGTTTGAGAAGGTTGAAGGCTTGAAAGCTTAAGTAGATTTGATTTTTGAGTTATCTTCTAGGGGTTGAAACTCCTAGAATAGGACAGAGGTTAGGAGGAAAAAAAAAAAAAAAAAAGAGAGTTTGTGGCTTGGAAGGGACAATTTCTTGGTGTTTGGACTTTGGAGACTAACTTTAGCAAGGACCCAATAATTTGATCTTTAAAGGCTTTTGGAAAACTTTAAGAAAAAATAAAAAAATGGGGTTTGGGTCACAGTGACCGGAGTCAAATTGTATGATTCGATTGCAATTCACACAATTTTACCCAAACTTCGATTTTTTCTCCAAATGGAGTCGTAGATCGTACAATTTTAACATTTATGGTTGTTATTAGATAACTAAAAATTCTAGTTAATCATAAATACTAGTTTCCTAATTAAGTAAAATTTCGATCAATATTCAGACTAAAATAGATAAATATGAAAATTAAAAGTAATTGCTTCTCTACATCTCTATTATGAATCTCTTGTCGCGTAGATATGAAGGCCTTTTTATTTCAAACTCCACACCTACATGCACAAGGTGATTAAGTTGGGACAATATTGATAATAGCAAAGATTCATGGCCCATGTGGGTTGGCCCAATTATATCTTATATTGACGACTAGTACTCACCATTGTTTTATTTCTTCTATCATTGTTTGGGTTTGTTCAACATTGTTTTAGGATCGTTCTTCTGTTAATGTTGAATATTTTTACTTCTGTCGTATGAAAGACGCCTTTCTATTTTAAACGAAAACTTAGATGGTTCATCTGTCATCGACTCACTAATTCCTTATGACTGGAAGGATTGACTCACTCGTTGGAATTGCTGGAAACAAGACTTTTTAGTTCATTTTCTGTAGAGATCTCCTTTTGGGATTGTTTCTCTAGATCTCCTATGGTTTCATGGTTTTCTTTTTGCTAGGTATCCTTTTATAATTTGTGTATATGAAATCAGTGTAAGAGCGGCATAATCTTAGTTTTCAATAATCAGAATAAACCTATGGGCCCGGCTATGTGCATCCCACAAAACTCTATGAGCAAGCCACTTAAGAATGTTCATACTCTTTCCTGATTTGCCCCAAATGAAATGACTTATTTACCTTTCCCAACTCCTAAAATGACTTACCTGCTTTTCATCTCTTTCATGTTTGTGCACCCCACAAGAAGCAATGTTCGTCTCCGATGATCCCCTCCGACCATCGGTGCACACCGGCGACACGAAGTGGCATTTCAGAGGTCAATATCATCATAATAGTTGATATCTTCATGCTTTTTTTTATGGAAATTGATGGTTTGAAAGTATTGCTGGTTTGTTTTAATGGATTTGTACAAACTTTTGTGTGTTGTAGTGTATTGTTCGTTGTTATTGTTTGATGTCTCTTGACTTTACAAAATGGAGGATGAACATCAAGAGGGTGTGAGTGTGCAAGACGAAGATGTATCTCTTGAGTTTTCCTTTGATTTAATTCATTTTTGTATTTTTTTTTGCGTGTTGTCTGCCCTCTGTTTCGGCCACACAAAGCCAATCGAATATGAAATTTTCGATCGCGCCTGACTGAACAAATGGGTGTTGCTCGGTCACATGTGACTGAACAGATGGGCATTGTTCGGTCACATGCATGTGACCGAACAAAATCAATTTACTCGGACAGATGTGGCAAAACCATACAATCTCAATTTGTCCGGTCACGTTCGACAGAACAAATGGATTTTGTTCGGTCATGTGTGACCGAATCAAAGGCGAGCCCTAAATCTAGACAAAACGGCCTTCAACTTCGACCACAAACAACAACAAAAATAACAACAACAACAAATGCATACATAACACACAATTGATGAATAACACTACAATACACAAAAAATCTCCTAACAAAGTCGATTTTGATAAAACCCCAAATCCAAACCACTACCACCGCACAAAACAAGCCATGAGGGTGTGATGTGAAGATCGACCAGAATCAACACATATGGCTCGTGCTCTCGTTCGTATGGATGACTTCGAAAATCAGCTTTTTTGAATTGAGAGTTGTGGGGTGCCCTTAACAAATGTTGGCTTATACTCATTATGTGGCTTGCCCTTACAAACACAAGGGTATTTTAGGAAAAATAAAAAAATTTGGAGGTGCCCTTAACAAAAGTTGGCTTGCACTCATCCTATGGCTTGCTCATCAAGCACATAACGGGCCCTAAACCTATTTGCATCCAGGACCAAAAAGTTCATAGAAGTAAGTATTTTACAAAAATGCCCCAAAGTCATTAAAAGATGGTGAAAATTGAAAAGAGCTAGAATCTCAAATATGAGCTGATGAGCTTGTTAAAGTGTAGCCGTTTGTGTAATTTTTAACTGTGGACGACACACTTAATGCTTTTTGCATATTGCATTGGTTATCTATTTTTCACAAATGAAATTTCTAAATGAACACTTTATTTTTTATTTTATTTTTTTTCGTTTGCAATTAACATATTCTTCAAGTTAAGGGTTAGAAGATGAATGTGACGCAGTTCTAATTATCAACAAACTCCGGTACTTTAGCTCCACCTAATTTTGTTTGTGTTTGCAGACCTCATGGATATCTAGCTGGTCAACATTTTATAAACACGTTTGATCTAAAATGCGCAGATGTATACACCCGAAGCTTTGTATTCAAAAACGCAAGACAATTATATTGCTAGTCATAACCGTAATAGAAGACGGCGATGCAGATAGTAAATGGTTTACTTGTAACACAAAAATATAAGAGAATTACATTCCTCAAGCAAACCGACGATCACCGACAAATGAATGTAATGATTTGTTAATATTTCTTGAATGACAACCCCACAAAAAATTGAGAGTGACAGAAGTTCTAGCAAAATCACGAGGGGAAGACAACAAGGATAGGGGAATTAACAAGCATATAGTTAGCATGCACTAAGTAGTCTGGGTGCATGAGAAGCTGTCCTCTCATTGCTTTTTTTTTTCTTTTTTTTTTAATTAGTGTTTTCGTTAACTAGTATGGTAATTGCATGATATGCTGATATTTTTTTTTCTATTGCTGTTATGTCGTCAAAGGTACTTTTAGGAGAAGACATTCTTGTAGCTTTTTCTTGTTTTTAACTTTTAACTCGATGTCTTTGGATGATACTTGTTAGTGTCGTTATCATATCGATAGTTTAGATTTGTCATTATAGTTGTTACGTCGACATTATCAGTAAATGAGTTATCCAAAATCCAACATATGATAAATGTGCTCAAATTAGATCCGAAACAGTTGGAGATTTAGATAAGGATATACGGTTGTAACCGATGGGTCAAAGCGGTTGAAACAGGATTTTTGGATTAGACAGTTGAAGATTTGATCTTATCCCTAACCGATGGTTAACTGAAGATTATAAAGAGGTTGAAGATTGCGATTAAGAAGAATTATCACAACGTGTTAATCATGGAGGAACGTGGTTATTTATAGATGGAGATTGATCAAGATCTTGCTAGTTTCATTAAGCTTGTGAAATCTACATTGGTTTATATATTTGTCAAAGTAATTGAGTCTTGTACACTAGTTAATTCGATTTATTTTGTATAGTGAACTTGTTTTGTTCTCTTTTTTTTCGAGTTGTATAACCCTAAGGGGACTTGGGTGTTTCAGTGAGGGGGAGCCTCAAAGTGGAAGTGGGAGACTAATTGTATTCCATCGATAGGAGCTCGACGCACCAAGTGAAAGGTTAGGTATTCCAGTGAGGTGGAGCCTCATCGTGTAAGTAATGAAAGACTTGCGTAAAGTTCATTGTGAAGGTGAAGGGTAGTGTTGCAAACCTTGTGAGGGATCACTAGTTTGGGTGTTATGTAAATTTGTTACTCATTTATCTTAATGAATTTTACATCTGGGCTTGCAAATGTAGTTCTTGGACCAAACTGCGATAAAATATTTGGTGTCCTGGTTTGATTTACTTTTTTGCATACTTTATTTTCAAGTACTTGCATTGATTTATGTTTCCCTATTAGAAACAACATTGTATTTGGTTGTAACAACATTCAGTTATTTCAATACTAAATTGCAGTTTTCTTACCTTCAAAACCAGCGTTTGCAGATTGAGCAAAGATTGTTTTGCCATAGACTTGGGCTAGGGATGTATATATCAGTTTTAGGAGAAGACATTCTTGCAGTGAAGTTTTATCTTTGATTTGCACGTCACCATGTTTCCTTTGACCTGTATCTTTCTTTGGTCAGCCTATTAATTGTATCAAGTTTGGCATCACTATCATATAGCGTTACTCAATCATAATAGCCGGCCTGACCAGTGGGTCTAGCGAAGCTGGAATATAACATGCATATTTGATGTATACATCAAAAGTCACAACGAAAATGCAATTAATTAATCTTAATGAATGCATATGAAAGAAGTCTAGTAGAAATACGAAGGGAGAAAAGGACTGGCAACAAACATCAATTTATTTGAATACAGACAAGTTGACGCATTTAGACAATTTTCCAAAGTTAGAAAGAAAAAAAAAATGGTGAGATGTACATGTTGGATGCTCCTCGAGGCTCAAGATCGGGTAAGAGATATGAAAATGGTAACCGAGATTTTCTTGTTGGTAAATGTAACTGAAACTTTTAATTAGAAGAGCAAATGGAGTATTTTCAACTTTAAATTACCAACTAATTGAGTGGTCAAATAGTTTGGTATGATTTGGAAGCAAAAGGTCATGGATTTGAACCCAAGTGGAGGCAAGTTGTTTCTCTCTTACCCAAAAATACCTGAAATTCATTTATATCTCGTATCTCGAGGAAGTTTGGGAACCTCCCATGCACTGGGCACAATGGAATAGGGGTAGCTTGGCATGGAGAACGCAATCAGCTGTTACTTGGCCGGGTTGGCTTTCATGTATTTGACTGAATGGTGTAAATATGACTGTAAATGCATGCAGTTGGGCTGAAACAGCTACCCCACCTTTCTTGGTTACCTAACAATTCATCCAACTGTACTATTCAACCAAAATTGCTTCCACCGATAAAATTATGTATATTTTTTCATCCATCTAAGCAGCCTACTTCTGATTCAATTTCACACGTACGTAAACCTCACAAGTCACAAGAATTCAACTGGAGAACGTAAAGTCAGCTGCCAACACATTAATATTCAGTTCGGCTGACTGTTTTTAATTTGGACTGTACGTAAATAATGAAAGCATATGTTATAATAAACTTAAGGAGTGGCTAAATGTTTCCCGCTTTTTGCTTAACTTAGCTTATTAATGCCACGATTTTGTTGAATTTACCTCATCTTTTTTTCTTTTTCTTTTTTTAAATTTCAGAAAATATCATTGCTTACCTCATCACCCTCATCCTCACTCCATCACACCTCAACCCTCTTAATTTCTCGGTTTTCTGCCATTGTAAAGCATTTGTACTAAGTCGAAAGTGGCGTAGGAGTGTTTTTTTATCAGACAAGTTTGGACCTATTCTCGTCGATGTCTTATAAGTTGGGTAGTGTTGCTCGTAGGTTTGCACTACAAAAAAATCGCAAATCAGAAACGGAATTTTCCGTTTCGATTTATAAAATTCCGTCTCGAATTAAATCGAAAGCGAACGAGAGACGAACGCGTTCGTCTCTCGAAAAACGTCGTCGCCGATACGATCGAAACGGAAAATGGATTCCGTTTCGATTAGAAACGAAGAGAGACGGAAAATATCCGTTTCGATTAGAGACGGATTTAGAGACGGAAATTAGAAACGAACGAGAGACGAACGAGAAATGGATTTTATTTCGAAATGGTACATTTGTAATTGCATTCGTCTCGATTCCGTTCGTTTGATTAGCAACGGAATCGAGAGACGGAATTAATAAATTTATGAATTCGTGTGTCGATTCGTTTCTAATCGCAACGGAATCGAGACGGAATCGAGACGGAATGCAAAGAGTCCGTCTCGATTCCGTCTCTAATTAGAAACGGAATCAGAGACGGATTATTCCGTTTCTGATTCCGTCTCTGATTCCGTTGCTAATTAGAGACGGAATCAGAGACGGAATTAATATTTCCGTCTCTGATCCGTTTGTGATTGATAAAAATATTTACGGAAAATTAGAGGCGGAATAGCAACGGAAAATTTGAATTAGTTGCTAATCCGTCTCTAATTTTCGTTTTGTTTAAATATGGCACGGATACATAAGCCAATCGATTCTCCAACCTAAAAAATCAAAATACAACCCGATATGACATACTCCATCGCTCGCACCCTCCAACAACTCCTTGAGGGTGCTAACATCCCCCAAAGAAGCCAAATTGCGCATCCATACATCAAAAATATATATCAACAAAAATTCAAAAGAGAAGGAAAAAATGTGAAACTCAAAATTAGCCCAAAAATTTATATATCCACCGAAAGTTGTAATGTATTACAAAAGCTCCATAAATTTGGAAGTATACACAAAAACCAACCACACCTATCGTTCAACAAGCAAAAAAAAAAAAGAACACTCACAAAAGGTCCAAAATTTGGAAGTATACACAAAAAGGACTTCATTTAATAAGTCAAACGCACTTTGAAGCATTTCGAATCTCCATCCGAGGCAACAACCAAAGTGAGTATGCACTGAAAGAAGTAGGCAAAGGAGAGATTAATTAGTTTGAGGTCCACAGAGTTAGCGCGCTAATTCCGATATTAGCGCTAATTAGCCACTTGCGAGATATTTTTCACTTTTGGAAATCAAGCTTTAAATTTGTAATTTTTGATTTCCTGGCTTCCTAACACGGCTATAAACGGTCATATGGGAATTTCCTATCATGATATAACCACCACAAACTTGGTTTTAACATAAGGAAGACAACACACATTCAAAAGCGCAAGATCTACAAAGAGAAGAATGGCATAAGTGCAAGAATGCTAAAAGGGAAAAGAGGAAAGTTAAGCACAAACCTATCATGTAAGTATGATTCTAGAACTCATCCTCTCACCCAATCTAAACTCTTGTGTGCTCCAAAGGCGACAAGCCATGTGTTCCTACTCAAAAAATAAAAAAAAAACAACCAGCTGGGATTCAAGAAAAGCATTGAAGAACATAAAAAAACCATACAATGTTGAATAAGAATTCCTCTCAAAAATAAACATGATCATCAAGCAAATGCAGTCACAGACTGAAGTTGGTGTCAATGTTGCTATTTTCCTACGCATAGGAGATGGCGAACAATGTTTCTATAAGATGGACCTATCATGTAAGTTGAGTTGTAAAACATGTATAACATGTTTTATAAGGGATGGTTACGTCCTGGCCGAGTTTAAGGGTCGCTAACACAAAGGGATAAATTAATTAGTTTGAGGTCCTGCGGTTAGCGCGCTAATTCAAGTATTAGCGCGCTAATTAGCCACTTGCCAGGATTTTTGACTTTTGGAAATCAAGCTTTCAATTTGAATTTTTGATTTCCTGGATTCCTAGAACGGCTATAAGGTCATATTGGAATTCCTATCACTATAAAACCACCAATAACTTGGTTTTAACATAAGGAAGAAGAAACACATTCCAAAATTCAAGATCTACAAAAAGAAGAAATTTGATTTTTTAGAAGGAGCAATAGGAGATCACTATAAAACCACCAAAAACTTGGTTTTAACAATAATATACTAGTGTTTGAAACAAAGTAAACCACCAACAATAAACTCATTCAAGTAACTTAAAAAGTCTACACGACAAACTATTGAAAGGAAGTGATTCGATCGCTAATTAAAATAGAATAGCCAAGAGAAGATTCACCTCGATAAGCACCTAAGCCACGCCCCCAAAGCCTCCATAACCCCCACCAAGCTCTTTGCCTCCACTATACCCACCACGCCTACCTCCGCACACCGGAGTCCTATAAGGACCAAAATCACCACCACCAAAAAAAGAATGAGTTTAACATGCAAATGAAACAAATCGTCTACAACATGCTCATCGTCAAAAGCAATGAACCCATTCCCTCGAGAACGATAGGAAAAACTAAAACCCGCCTTTCCGAAAACAGAAAAATAAAAGTAAAGGAACTTCATCATCGAACCTTCTACTCCATCGAGCTTCAACAAACCACCATCGTCCCAGTAAATTCATTGTCCATTTATTTTCGTATATCTTAGTTGGCTTCGACGCCCGGTTGATGCATAAGTTATCATGGATTTTATTTTTAATACATTATCCTCCCCAAAATAAATTTTTTACCTCGGTTTAAGTAAAATATACTATAAGTAGCGAATGTTAGCGAGAATTAATCCATGGGAGAAGAAAACATCTTGTTGTTTGTTGTGTGCAAATCTTATCGTTGCTGAGTTCTCTCGAGTGCTATGATGAAGAAAGTGGTAGAATCGACGGGGAGCAACATCTTCATGCCATAGCAACTGAATTTGGGAAATCGATAAAGGGTCCTTTTAGGTCATACGTGTTGAGAACATGTAGGCTATTCTTCTTCTACGGACATGCCATAATAGAAGAAGAAGAGCCTACATGTGCCGAACACCGATGACCGAAAAACGACCCTTTATCGACTTCCCAAATTCATTTGCTATTGCATGAAGATGTCGCTCCCCGTCGATTCTACCATTTTCTTCATCATAGCACTCGAGAGAACCCGCAACGGCTTAAGATTTGCACACAACAAACAAAGATGTTTTCTTCTCCCATGGATTAATTCGCTAACATTCGCTACTTATAGTATATTTTACTTCAAAACAAAAAAAGAATTGGGGGAGCAAAAGCGAAAAAAATAAAATCCACGATAAAATATGGAACATCGACCTAAAAATGCACAAAAAGAAGTGTGAATCATAAAGTAATTCGATGAATTTCTAAAGTTGTCTACACTATAAAACTTTTAATCTAAGCATTTGAAACAAACAACAAGTGAAGTACCTATGTATCACCAACCGCTCATCTCTCGAGAGCCACGCTTACGTCTCACGCCCAACATTGTCCCCTTGTTGGGGTGGATCGGCCGGATCTATTTGCGGCGGTTTCTTTGGTCATGAGGTGGCGGTGGTGGTGGCGGTGGTGGTGGTTGGTTGAGATAGGTCTATTTCGTCCATGTCCATCCCAAGACGTTGTTGCATGAAGTGCATAACCTTTCGTAGTTGCTCCGCAACGACATCGAACTCTCGCCCGCGGCACCACATCCGGCGTCTGCGACGTGCTAGCACTGGGAGTTCCGTATCTCCTCTTCTTTCTCCCTACGGACCCGAGTCCGTAGACACGTCCTTTGGAGGACTCACCCGCCACATTGAGGTACACCGCCTCATCATCCACCGATTGCTCCGGTGTAGCCTGGGTCAGCTCCTGACGTCTGCTCTGGAGCCTATCCCGCATATATGCACAACAAACAAAGTACATGATATGGGGTAAGTGATAGACTTAATAATATTTTACATTTCATTTCTATACTTACATAGAACCGCTCGATCTAGTATCGATGAATGTCGTCTGTCGTGATTAACGGTGTGGAGATGCAAGTACAAATCATTCACCGACGGTGGCGTCTCGGATGAATCAGCCTGCGTGCAGGACCAAGCATAGTGAACAAGAGTATAAATGTACAAAATATCCTAAATGTTAAAAAAAACTAACCAATCTTTCTTGGGTAGTCGCAAATGACACGGAACCACCACCGTGCTTCGAGGGTCCAGTCCCAGGGCCTTCGACCTCAGTGTTCCTATTCTCCGTCGCTTGCCTAGACCTAGCCTGGAAGTCCTCGCTCTCCCAGTACTGCAAGTATCTCCTCCATGCCTCATCTGTAACATAAAACCATTTTCGCGCCCGATTCTTCTTCAACTTGTGCATCAACGCGGTGTACCTTGTCCCTGCAAGCCTGTCGTACGCCGCTCGCACGAGATCCTCGGGAAGCGCATCATCCCATCTAAAAAATATCTACAAAATGGCGATTGCTATTGTTAGCACTTATTTGAGAAAATAGTATAAATCATAAGGCACATGGTAGTCTTGTTTACCTTCCATTGTCGCCAGTATTGGTCTTTTTGATGAGGCGGTACCGACTTCCAACAATACCCTTCAGGAATCATCCATCGTTTAAAAACTTTTGTCATCCTCCGTGCACAAAAGTGCGAAGGATGCAACTCCCTGTGTTTCATGAACATGCATATCACCTTAACTACTTATTCAATATTTGACATCCATATTGAAATTGACATATAAAAGTTAAACGCAAACTTACGTATCATTGGCAATCAGAGTGATAGGGATCCCCTGCACGCGAGGGGCCTCCATCCCTGGCCTCTGAGGTGGGCGCGGAGGGCCTGTCACCTCCAACCCTGCTCTTACGTCTTCCTCTCGGGATGCCGCGGTGATCTTGTGTGGTGGGGGTGCAGGCCTCGTGGGTAAAGGAGTCATTGATGTCGGAGAAGGTGTGGGGAAGTGTGTAGTAGGCATAGTCCTTGATGACGAAGAAGATGGTACAGACGACCCCGACGGTATGGAAGGGGAAGGTGACGCTGCGGCTGTATCGTGCTCGAGAGACCGAGAAGTCGGAATCGATGATGGAGGTATCGAACCACGACCTCCACCGCCACGATGGCCTCCTAATGGCAAACCTCGACCTCCCCTACGACCACGTCCGGCCATGATACCTAATTAACAATATTCACGAGTAAAACATCATAAAATGGCGGCATAAGGAAAAAAGAAGAAATTCGGTCTATATTATTGGACTTAATAAGAACAAAATCCATGCAAATAAAAGTAACTACATTATTGGTCGTTGACATATCATATACAAACTTTATTCGCTATCATCCGTTTCAAATTCACTCTCATGAGTAGAAGGTGATGATTCTTCTTCTGATTCAGCTCCACTATAAACTTCATCGCTTGGACCCGCTTCAACAATAAATCGAGTCCCAGTCGGAACATCCAGATTGTTGATATCGGCGTCTGCATCATCGACTACGCACGTGGTGGGCATCCCATCTTGGAAAGCAATCTCTGCCGAGCCCTGGTCATTATCGTCTTTGCTAGTTTCCTCGTCAGCGAATTTTGGTGCCGATAAAGAACAAACTGCTAGCCATTCTTGTCGATCGTTCGCATAGAAGAAGGGTACGAAAGGTAGTAGACTTGAGTGGCTTGCATTGCCGAGTACAAATGGCTCGTAGTTGTTATATCGTCGACTTCGTTGAACCTCTACCAATTGAAGTGTTGGGTGAGTCCTCACACCATGATTCGGTGTAGGGTCATACCATTCGCACTTAAACAAGACCACACGTTTGAGGCCGGTATACTCAATCTCCACTACCTCTTGCGCATACTCCATAATAGTTATGGGAAACATCAGCGTAGTTTGAACCCTTCACCAAAACACCGCTCTGCGTCGATCTATTAACGTCATATGTTGCGGAGTGGAACTTATACCCATTAACAAGGTAACCAGGGTAGAGCAGTACATGATCGACTAGGACCAACAGAAAGATCAACGAGCGTCTCGTCAACTATAGAATTCGAGCCTATTCGACAAAATTAGAGATGCAATATGACACATTAGTTATGGGAGAAACATTTGAATCTATAACGTACAAAAGTAATGCCCTTACATATGTTTGAAACCAAATGGGGAAGTTGTGCTCTAGACTACTATCAACTTGCGACTCCCCCATTGCTTGAGTGATTTCATCGACGAATATCCTAGAAGAAACGAACGTGTAAGTCGGATGTATTAATAATGTATGAACAATGAATGTACTTGCATTAATGAAAGAAATTGATGGACATACGAACGTAAGGAGCGATCTCTCGGACAATTGAGCGGTATGTACGAATGAGCGGCATTATACTCCTGCTCGTTAATACCGCTCCTTCGACTTGCCCATGGGTCGACCGGGATAAGTGAAAATTGAGAAATTGCCAACGAAGTTCGGTGTGGGCCCGATACCGCCATCGTCGTTACGTGGCACTTTGTCATGCAACGTAGAGACGTGATCTTCGAAGTAGTAAGAACAAAAGGATGTGACCTCTTCGACCAAATAAGCATTACACATGGAGCCCTCAACCTTCGCTTTGTTTCGCACATTGTTCTTCAAATGTTTAAGGTACCTATATGAATGTTATAGGAAATGTTTATATAAAACCTATTGAATGGGAAAATAATATCAAGGGCTCAAGATAGTACCTCTCAAATGGATACATCCATCGAAATTGAACGGGACCGGCCAGACGGGCCTCGTAGGCCAAGTGGATTGGTAGGTGTTCCATAGAGTCAAATAGGCTTGGAGGGAAAATTTTTTCCAACTTGCAAATGATTTTTGGAATTTCAGACTCTAAGACCTCCATATCTTGGATACTTACACATTTCGCGGTAAGGGACCGGAAAAATAGGCTTAATTCGCTAATTGCAACCCAAACCGGGTTTGGGAGAAGTTCTCTGAATGCAATTGGTATCAACCGTTGCATGAATATATGACAATCATGGCTCTTCATGCCGAACATTCGCAGTTTCTTTGGATCTACACATCGACCAAGATTCGATGCGTAACCATCAGGAAAACGCAACTTTTCAACCCACTCGCACAATTTTTGTCTTCTTGATGTATCAAGAGCATAGCACCCAAGGACGTAAGTATTCGTCGCCGAATCAATGTGTTGAGAAGGTCGGTGACAATATTCACGAATATCTTGCCTCGATTTTGCATTGTCCTTACTCTTGCCCGGTACACACATAATAGTGTTGAAAATGTTGTCAAAAACATTTTTCTCGATGTGCATGACATCTAAGTTGTGGCGGATCAAGTTTGTCTTCCAATACGGCAAGTCCCAGAATATGCTCTTCTTCCTCCATCCCGAATTCTTAGCTATCCGCCCATTCACGTATTCGGCGCCGATTTCGTCACCTTCATCAAGCCAAACGATTCAATTTTCGCCAAAATTTCTTCACCAGACCGCAAAGCGGCGGATCATCGATTATGACCATTTTGCCTCTAATGAAATTTTTTTGTCTTTCCTTAATGGTGATGACTTCTCCAAGAAACGACGATGACAATCAAACCACGATGTCTTACCTCCATTTCGCAATTGAAATGCATTTGTATCCTCCATACAATATGGACAAGCGTACTTACCGTGTGTGCTCCAACCAGGACAACATGCTATATGCGGGGAAATCACTAACGAGTCCATAAAAGGGCAACTCGCATGACAAAATTTGTCTTGGTGGAAACGTCGTATGTAACCACCCCAATGTTCCATAAATCTTGCAACTCTTTCACAAGCGGTGAAGGAACACGTCGATTTTTCGCTTTGGGTGGTCGGTCCGGGAACGATAACCGTTAAGAACATAAACTCGATTTCATGCACATCGACGGTGGAAGGTTGTAAGGAGTCAAAATCACGGGCCACGAAGAGTACGATTTCCGGAAATCCCAAATACTTGAAAACCATCGGTGCACAATCCTAAACGAACATTCCGAACCTCGGCGGCAAAGTCTTTATTGACGTCATTAAAATGTCTCCAAGCAATCGAATCGAACAGTGTTGCATAACATCTTTGAGCGATGAATGATCTCCATGCCATCGCATATGTTTTGCGGTTGACTCGACGCATACAATCGTTGCAACCGAGGGCCCAAAGGGAAGTAGTACATTCTTTTGCAAGGGCGGTTTTTTGTGTTCGACCACGACCTCGTCGATGTGCAACGTATCGTGATTTCCCACATATTTTACATGACGTCAACTCGAGTCCACTCCCCGATAAATCATACATTGGTCCTCACAACAATCTATTTTCTCAACAGGTAGACCTAGACCTCGCATTAGTCTTTTAGTGGCATAAAAATTCTCAACCATTGAGTTGTCATTTGGCAAACAATCCTTCATGAGTTTAATGATTTCATTATACCCTCGTTCGAGATATATGATGTTCGGACTTGATCGCAAGTAATCTTGCCATTGCGGACAACGTTGTCATGGTTTCGCAACCAGGCCACAATTGTTCCCTACTTGCATCAATCATGTCATATAGTTGGCGTGCTTGGGGGTTTGGTGATTCTTCCACGACATTCCAATTGAAACTTGGACCGCCACGTTGTCTAGCATCTCGCGGTAAGGTGTCGGATCGTAGCCTCGAACATCGCATCATCAATATGGCAATCCATTGCGTGAAAATTTTGCGGCCCTTCATCTCCGTTCTCACCATGTTCGTACCAACTGTGATATCCCCGGACAAATCCATACCTACATAGGTGGTGCTCAACCGTTTCGACGTCCAGTGCGGAACAAGTCGACATTTCTTAAAATTGCACGGACATCTAATCTTCCGTTCACTTTGGTATGTAGGACAATGTTGTTTTGCAAATGATATAAATTCTTTAACCTTCGCCGCGAATTCAATTCGAACATAACCGTTGTCGAGCCGGTTGTACATCCGATCTCTGTTTGTAGACGACATTCCTAGTCGAACGTAACCCTTGTCGAGCCGGTTGTCTATTCAAGTAATGAAATAATAATGATTAAGATGATAAGAAGCCTCCAAAATGGAGAATATTGTAAATCGGAAATGCGATCTACACCATCTAAAGAGAACAAATTGATAGCTAAGTGAAAGAACGAGGTTCGCACATTAATGAGTCATCACAATCTAAAGAGAAGGAATTGATTGAGTTATGTTCTTTATGTAAGAAGCTTGGGCATTATCAAAAGGATTGTTGTAAATGACTCATAATAAACATGTATAACATGTTTTATAAGGGTTGGTTAGGCCCTGGACGAGTTTAAGGGTCGCTAACACAAAGGGAGAAAAAACTTTTTTTGAGTTCTCTGTAGTTAGCGCGCTAATTCAGAATTAGCGCGCTAATTACCCTCTCGCGGATATTTTTGACTTTTGGAAATCAAGCTTCACATTGGAATTTTTGATTTCTGGATTCCTAACACGGCTATAAACGGTCATATTGGAAATCCTATCATGAGAAAACCACCACAAACTTGGTTGTAACATAAGGGAGAAGAAACACATTTCAAAATTCAAGATCTACAAAGAGAAGAAATTTGATTTTTTAGAAGGAGCAATAGGAGATCTTTGTGGTGTTGTTAAGTCCTCAAATCCAAAGACCTTTGAGGCTTTCAAAGGAATATAAGAGTCTACACCATCTAAAGAGAACAAATTGATAGCTAAGTGAAAGAACGAGGTTCCCACATTAAACTCATGAATAGAGAATAAATTGCCAAAGTTAGGAAGTCATTAATGAGTCATCACAATCTAAAGAGAAGGAATTGATTGAGTTATGTTCTTTATGTAAGAAGCTTGGGCATTATCAAAAGGATTGTTGTAAATGACTCATAATAAACATGTATAACATGTTTTATAAGGGTTGGTTAGGCCCTGGACGAGTTTAAGGGTCGCTAACACAAAGGAGAAAAAACTTTTTTGAGTTCCCTGTAGAGTTAGCGCGCTAATTCCAGTATTAGCGCGCTAATTACCCTCTGCCAGATATTTTTGACTTTTGGAAATCAATCTTCACATTTGAATTTTTGATTTCCTGGATTCCTAACACGGCTATAAACGGTCATATTGGAAATCCTATCATGAGAAAACCACCACAAACTTGGTTGTAACATAAGGGAGAAGAAACACATTTCAAAATTCAAGATCTACAAAGAGAAGAAATTTGATTTTTTAGAAGGACCAATAGGAGATCTTTGTGGCTGTTGTTAAGTCGTCAAATCCAGCACCTTTGAGGCTTTCAAAGGAATATAAGAGTCTACACCATCTAAAGAGAACAAATTGATAGCTAAGTGAAAGAACGAGGTTCCCACATTAAACTCATGAATAGAGAATAAATTGACAAACTTAGGAAGTCATTAATGAGTCATCACAATCTAAAGAGAAGGAATTTGATTGAGTTATGTTCTTTATGTAAGAAGCTTGGGCATTATCAAAAGGATTGTTGTAAATGACTCATAATAAACATGTATAACATGTTTTATAAGGGTTGGTTAGGCCCTGGACGAGTTTAAGGGTCGCTAACACAAAGGGAGAAAAAACTTTTTTTGAGTTCCCTGCAGTTAGCGCGCTAATTCCAGTATTAGCGCGCTAATTACCCTCTGCCAGATATTTTTGACTTTTGGAAATCAATCTTCACATTTGAATTTTTGATTTCCTGGATTCCTAACACGGCTATAAACGGCCATATTGGAAATCCTATCATGATAAAACCACCACAAACTTGGTTGTAACATAAGGGAGAAGAAACACATTTCAAAATTCAAGATCTACAAAGAGAAGAAATTTGATTTTTTAGAAGGAGCAATAGGAAATCCTATCATGATAAATCCTATCATGATAAAACCACCTCAACTTTGCAATGCTAACAAGTATTACGACTTTAATATTCCGGATGCCGCATATAATGTACGTAGGAACACCTAACACCCCAAATATGTATTGATAGATGGAAATTATATCTAAGTCTGCATGGTTAATTTAAATTGGAAAGTCTTTCAAGATAAAATAGCTTCTTGCCTTCAACTCCGATGTTTACTAGAAAATCATCCATCAAATGAACCATAGCGGAAACTTAAATAATTCTCATGTCACCCGACGGATTATTCCATAAATTTGCAGAATTAGATAAACAAGGGGACTAGAACGCCAACCTGACAGACGCAAATTTTTCGCAATATAACAGCCAAGCAGTTCAGTACTTCCTCAAAACCGACAAAAGGTGAATGATCTCTATGAAAGCTCAAGAGCTCTTGATCATGAGTGTTGCCTCGCATTATAATGAACATTAAAAAACAAATAAGAAATGAAGATTGTAGTAAGACTCCAAAACAAAAATTCCTTGCTAACCCGATCCGAATCGAGACCGAGAGAGAGCGAGAGATCTCGGCGATGCGGAGACCGGCGCGACGAGACGGAGAGACCGAGAGACGGCAAGACCGAGACGGGAGAGCACCAGAGACCAGACGGCGAAACGAACACCACCGGGAACAGACGTCCGAGAGCGAGCACCGGAGCGACCAGCTCGCACGGCCGGACGGAGAGACGAGACGATCGAACGGGATGGACGTGCAGGGACGAGACGATCGACGGCGCGACGAGACGAGAGAGACGGATTTAGGTTTTTGGGGTTTTTTCGTGGGAATGATTTGGGGATTTGGTGTTTTGTTGCGGGGGGGGGGGGGGGTGGGGTGCGGGAAGGAGAAGACGCTACCAGGATCGGACAAAATACAAATCTCGAGGAATGATGAACGGCCATAAGAAATGAAGAATTTGGCGGGAATGGTGGCGCCAATTTTCAGAGACGGAATTTAATTCCGTCTCTAATTCCGTCTCTAATTCCGTCTCTGATCCGTCTCAAATCCGTCTCTGAATATTTCCCTGTCAGTTCCGTCGCTAACTGTTACATTTAGAAACGGAACTTATTCCGTTTCTAATTCCGTTTCCGATTTAGAAACGGAAATAAGTTCCGTTTCTAATTCCGTTGCTGATTTGCTGTTTTTTTGTAGTGTTGGGACACACAGGGTTGAGACCTTTTTAAAGGTGTCAGCTGACTCTCACCGAGACCTTTGAAGAAGTCTCAGTTCTTGGAACAAATTTCTTTGGATTGGAAAACAAGAACGAAATAGGAATACCAAACAAAGACTTGAGGCACGTTATTCTCTCTTTTAGATAAGATTTTTCCCTTCCGATAGAAACATTGAATACACAATGGGATAATCAAAACTTGCTTCCAAGACACAATCAAGTCTCTAATGGTTGTTAAATATTTTGTGAGTAGAACAACTCCAACCAAGAATAGTCTTTGAAGAACTTTTGAGAGAATGATGCTTGAGCACAATAGAAAACCATTGGATTCAAAACTTTTGATTTTGTAATGTATTTGTTACGTACTAGGACACTCTAATTTATAGAAAACCAAAAGCTATTGAGTCCTGAACAAATCCCACACACAAAATATGTGTCCCATCGTTTTGGCAGTAGATGGGCGCTTGGAGCGCCGACCTGATGCCCGTAAATAATTAATTTTTGAGCTCTCTATTTTCGATGTTGGCCTAGCGCCTAGGCGCCACAGGCTAGTGCCAAAAACAATTTGATTTTTTTCCAACAATTTCCCTTCATTTTCAAATTATATGAACATATAAATTGAAAGTTATATTAAGAAATAACACAAAAAACTCATATAACAACATTCTGAAAATTTGTACATCAATGACAAGTGTCTTTTGGACTTGGAATTTTCATTTAGTGCAAATACTTCAAAGTTTCGTCATGTTCTATAGTGAACTAGTCTTGAACTAATGACCCTCAAGACAAAATCGAAAATATCACACATACCAATTTCTTATAAGTAAGAGTGTTTTGTTGATTGCACATTCTGTCCTTGTGCAAATCTTGTCTTTCTTGAGTGCTCTAGAGTCAGTTAGGCTCATAAGAAGTAGCCACACTTCTACACCTATATAGGTAAACCTACTTAAGTGATTATGCGAGTCATTTTATTCGACTTATTAAGACTCAATTATCTACTTATGTCATGCATAAACCAACGCTAAAACCAGGAAATGACTTTTTATATATATTTTTCCAATGTTCTATAATTTTCACTTAACTTGTTAGTACCACATTGAACTTATTCTATATTTTCAAGAATTAAGTTGGGTTCCCATCAAGTGACAATTGAATTAAGCAAACCTAAGCCTCATTCCTTTTCTTACACACCACATCTCTAACATGACCCTTTGTAAATGGATCCATCAAATTCTAGTTATATTCCTTATAATCAACTGTGATAACCTCATTTTTGAGTAATTTTCTAAAAAATCATTATAATTCTTGCTCTTGACTTTATAAATATTTCCTTTTTTGATCATTATATCTGGACATGACTTGTTCCATAACGATATTTCCTATTAATAATTTGTAAGCCATTCCAATTCCTTGCATTTGTTGTTGTGACATGTGCCCTAGGTCAATCTTATGAACATTGTTTCTATAACTATTTTGGTAAATAAAATAGTGGGTTTTCATTTGTTGTTCATTATTACAATTGGTTTGCATGTTTACATTATAAAAGGATCCATACACACTTACTGAAACATCCTAAATGCCCCTAGTAAGTCATTATACTGGAAACTAAAATGAATTAAGGCTAGTGTGAGTCTTGATTGATGATCCTTTCATGATCATACATATGAGAATACAAATCAAGATCACGAGTACATGTTACAGAACCAAGTACTAGACTAACTCGCTATGAGAACACCACATGGATTAAGTCACAGGTGTTCCTCATGATAGGTATATCATTTAGTCCTTTAACTTGAGATTACTAGAGACTTCAACATTATAATCATAGTGATTTGACACAATCAAATATTGTCTTTAACCGGACGATTAAAAAGGTTGTGATTAGTTACGATGTGAATAATGTGTGGAGGTGTGTAATCGAGATAGAATTTATTTCTTTCATTTAGAGAGATATTAGTGGATCTATCGATATATTAGACTAAAAATGGCCAATTCCAAGTGAATTGATATGATCAATGTCACTTGGATGTTTTTAGTCTACTTAGAGATCGAGACTAGTATGATTGAACATTAATAGTGACTTTTTGTGCCTTATTTTTAATGAAAGGGTATCGTGCAACAAAATGATATGATTTACACTATTGACTAGGTTGTATCGATTTTGATCTTCATGCAATTCGGTAGTCATAATGTATTGCTAAAGATCGCTTATGACTCGTGCACCAAAATAGTTTTGGTTCACTGCCAACGTTGCATGAACCTATTGGGTCGTACATAAAGAATGGTTTTGCAAATCCTTAAATGACTCGAAACAATGAGTTTTATACAATTAATTTCGTAGCATAAAAATTCGTACAATGTGTCATATTAATACCACTTTAAATAGGGGTATAATGGTTACTTACTTGGGTTTATACAAGTATTGTATAAATAGACGTGTTAAGTGAATTCATATTACGGGAGAAATTATTGTTGAAACTTAATTTTATTTTTAGAAAATGAGTTAGGTTTCTTAGCTATTCAAGAGTTTTAGGGAGAACAATAAATTATTTTCGTGTTCTTTCTCGGGCAAGCACTCGGAATCTCGACTGCTATTTGTGTGTGAAATTCTGATAGAAGACCTTTGTCTCTGACAATTTTTAAACATCGATCAACATAGAGAAGCAAACTAACGATCAATATACGATTTACTTTTGTTAATTAGTTCAATGGAATTCAGATTAGGTCCTGTTGGGGTTTTGAAAATAAAAATATTTTAAAATTTTCGTTGCGTTTTGAACCCTAAAAACTCAAAATTTCTTAAGGCGTTAATATCTGATTCAACTATGAATTGTTGTTTCTTTGGGGCCCCAAGAAACTACCATTCCTCCTAGCATGTCAACATCCGAATGAGTGTAATTTTTGCAATTGACACAAAAGTATCAAAGTAATTAATGGCATAGTTATGTTTGTAACCCTTAGCCACCAAACAAGCCTTGAACTTATTTTTAGTTCCATTGACATTTAATTCCCTTTTTGAATACTCATTTGCATCCTATTGCCTTTGATCTTTGTAAAAGATCAGCAAAAACCCAAGTCATTTCAATAGAATCGAGTTCATTTCATCATTGATATCTGTATTTCAAGAAACAAAGCATCCCTTGATGAAGAATCATATTGAAACAAAACATGATCATATTCCTAATTAAGGACAAATATTATTTGTTCCTTAATTTCTCATCCGTTTCCTTTAACCAAATTAATAAATTAATCTAGGCCAAAAGATTTACTAATCCTTTGCCTTTAACTTCTTGACACGTGCCGAACGTGTCAAACATAATCTAAAAAAAGTACCGATTACCATATAGACTGCAGTAGCGACAAGCATGTGGTCGATCTATGAAGACCAAATGTTCTAGCTTAGGTTAGTGAACAGAAAAGGAAAATGGGGGGGGGGTGGAGAGGGGGTTGAAAGTGATATTCAAAAGAATTCAAAAAGACAATAAATTGTAAAAGCTTTTGTAATCAGTTGGACAAGTAAACTAGACCTTCAACTTCTCAAACATTATCAATTAGCATATAAGAAACTCATTGGTCGTCAATCTATATGAATAGATGCAATTCAATAGTAACCTAGAGTAGCTATTTGATTCAAATTAGAATAATCTTCTAATAGATAATAGAATTTTGAACGAATTTCTAATTCAAAAGAATTTCTTTCTTCCTTTCTTCAAGAAAAAAACTTTAACACTTACTTGAGTCTGAAAAAAATACTATGATTCTTTTTTTTACTAAATCCAAATGAGTGCCTTGAATTCCTAAAATTAGGGCAGTTAGTTGAAAATAACTAAAGATAAATTTGTTTTGCGAAAATGGTTTCTTTGCTTGGCTTGAAAAATTATGAAAGTGAAAAAAAAAGATATGGATTCTTGCAAAATTAATTTTCGTGTTCTGACTTGAATGATTTTTTCAGAACGACCGTTAAATACTACCCTAATTAAACATATAACCTATGCGCATTGGGTTTACTGCGATAATTGTTTTAGATTTTGTGAAGACACTAAACTTAGACAATTGGATTGCTATTATGGTTAATTTAACCTAGATCCCTAAGGTGTTTAATTTGTCCTGAAAGGTGCGAATCAACTGTTATGGTCAATCGCCATGAGCATGAGTTTTCTTGTACGATTATGTATGCAATCTACTTACTGGCAATGGCTGTCTACCAAGTAATATGTAAGAGCTCTTTTACAATGCAACCAAACGTAACCCTAGCATTCACACGATTCAAAAGGAAAAAGACACGAGAAAATCAATAGAAGAATTAAACTAGATCTCAAAATGAATTTGAAGCCAAGAGATTCATTTGATCCACTTCCGATCTTGATTAACAGATTTCACTAGACATGACTCGAAGTTTTTATGTATTCAATTGAAAGTTATTAATGACATGGTTGCAGACGTGGCTGACAACTCAGACGCTCGTAGGACTCGCAGTTAGGCTAGCGCGGACATGGAGTTGGGTAAATAATTATTTTTGTGTGCTGATTTGTTTAATTTATGATATTTATGTTCAAATAGATTAAAGGTATCGTAATGTGTGCATTTATGTTACATTTGACCTGCGAGACTATATGTTAAGTATTTGCCTCGATATGCATGTCGACGTGGGTACCGTCTAAAAGACTAAATAAATAACAGGCCTGGGAAATAACACACACATAAAATGAATAAAATGGGTTAAATAATAATATGTAACGCATATATATGGTGGTTAGGGACATGGTAGTACGCATATATCGCGTTTCGGGACGCGAGACCGGGCGTCGGAACATTCGAAATACCATTTTTGGGGTTAAAGACAAGGGCAACTGTGTCATGTGTGTCATTTTTGGAGTCATTAGAGGTTGGAAAATGAGCAAATAATGCTCATTAGATTGCAAGGAGATGCACAAGTGAGGACATATGCTATTTTGACTATAAAAGTCACTTGATATCAAAACCACCACATGTTCTCTCTCCTCATCTCCAATCTGAGACTTGAAAAACAAAAACAAGTGGTTTTGAAGTTCCAACTTGGTGATTTGAGGATCTTAGAGTGGTGGAATCATCAAAGCAAGGTGAGATTCACAAACACCTCAACATTTTTAATCTTTTGATCTCAATTTTTGAGGTGTTGGTGTGAATCCAATAGCGTTAAGTGGTTGTTGAGGTAGTTGTTTTGGTAAGTTTTAAGTGTTATGAGGTTTGGTGGTTTGTGTTGTGGTTATTGTTGTCGTTGGTGGAGGGGTTTAAAACCCAGAGTTTTCAGCAAACTTACTGTCCAAAGCGCGATTAGCACTAATGACGTCATCTAGCACGTTAGGCAAACATTTAGTGCACTAATGTTCTTCCCAACGAAGAACGTATAACTGCCTGTGAATCTAGTGCGCTAATTCCCAAATCCAATGCGTTAGATATTGCAGTTTTGACATTATTTTTGCTAAGTGACATAAAACCTATCTAATTGACTAAAAAACCAATTATAAGTAGAAATAGGTAATTTTGGGCGGTAATTTGGATACCTAGGATTAGACAGAGTTAGACCAGGAGTCATTTACCGGACACGGAGTGCAGTTTAAGGTGTGTAGTATCCTAACTAAAATTTTTCGAGCAGTACTTTATTTTGCTTTTGAATTCATATTTTATTTTTCAATACTCTATTCTTGGTGTGATTTAATAGACGGACATTGAAGCTCTCCCTCCGTGTCATTTTTGTATGTATGTCCACTAGGCCATAGCAAGTGTGTCAGGGATCTCGATGAATAGGTCAACCCAAGAGTTTGGTCAGAGCACGTGTGGGTGCATCGTTGGTTCCACACCGACCACCTAGAGGATCCAGATACTGGCCTTGCTTGAGTCCTACTCACTGGCAGTAGTCTGTGGGGAGTCCGAAGTATGGCACTAGTAGGACTCTTCATCTGCCTTTTTGTGATGGTTTGAATGCATATCCCAGTACAAGTCATGTCAATCACAAGTTTCCAAAGTACTTGTGATTTAGAGATATTGAGCCAGGCTTGTACGTTTGTATTATATATACTTTGTTTTTATTTTAGGGATTTAGGTTTTTGAGATACTTTAGGACTTTATACTTATGATATTTTGATGCATCGAGGTGTAGTTTTGGTATATAATGATATATGTGTTTTCCATAATAGGTATCAGAGTTAAATGCGTGACTATAATGTTATATATATTTTAGATTGTCATGATGAAAGACTTCTGCTATGGTTATTTGTTATGGTTTAAAATGATATTAGCATATGACCAAAGTTCAATAACAATTTAAATAGTAAATTGATGTCTCTTTGGTCTCAGGGCATATATATTACAGTTTGGTGGATCATGGGAGGATTACCTACCTTTGTGTAAGTTTACCTACAACAACAACTATCAGGCGAGTATCGGGATGCTACTATTTGAGGCATTTATGGTAGGCCCTACAGGTCACTAGCATATTGGGCGGCACCGGTGGATACAGTGGTTATAGGACCTGAGGCTGTTATTGACCATACTGAGAAGGTGATGCAGATCAGGTAGAGGCTTCAGGCGGCGCAAGATAGGCAGAAGAAATATGTGGACACATATCTTGAGGGTCTGAGCTACGAGGATGGGGAATTGGTGTATTTGAAGGCTTCAGCCTGGAAAGGTCATCAAAGTTTTGGCATTAACAAGAAATTGGCACCAAGGTTCATTGGACCTTTCAGAGTTGAGGAACGCGTCAGCAGAGTGGCATACCATCTGAAGTTGCTACCGCAATTGGAAGGGGTACATCCAGTGTTTCATATTTTCATGTTGAGGCTGGCTAGGTCGGGACCGAGGCCTATGAATGATATACGTCAGATAAAGGCGCGACCTGATGTAACATACAAGGAACAACTTATGGAAATTATGGATATGAGGACTCAAATTATGAGGAATAAGGAGATCCCGAAGGTTTTGGTACGATGACAACATCACGAGACCGAAGGACTCATATGAGGCTTGAGTCTACTATGCGATGACGGTATCCTCACTTATTTGCTGGTAAGTATTTAAGTCTAATTTAAATTTCGAGATGAAACTCCACCTAGTTGGGAAGAACTGTAACGGCTTGAATTTAACTTGTTGTTATTAATTATGTGGTTGCAGACGTGGCTGGCAGCTCAGACGCCCATGAGACCTGCAACTAGGCTAGTGCGCGTCTAGAGCTAAGTAAATATTATTTTGTGCACTGATTTGTTTAATTTACGATATTTACATTGAAATAGACTAGACGACATCGTAATGTCTGTGATTATATAACATTTGACGTGCGAGACCGTGTGTTAAGTATTCGCCTCGATATTTGTATCGACGCAGGTACCGAGTAGTCTAAAAGACCAAATACTAGGCCAGGAGAAATAATACACATACAAAATGAATAAAATGGGTTAGATAAATAATATGTAATGTATATATGGTGGTTAGGGATATGGTAGTACGCATATGTCGCATTTTGGGACGCAAAATCGAGCGTCGGAACTCCTGAAATACTACTTTTTTGGTTAAAGACAAGGGCAAGTGTGCCATTTGTGTCATTTTCACAGTCATTAGAGGTCAGAAATGGAGCAAATTAAGTTCATTTGATTGCCTTGAGATGCACAAATGAGGAGAGATGTCATTTAGACTATAAAAAGTAAATTGACTTTCAAACCCACCACATTTTCTCTCTCCTTATCACAAATTCGAAAATTGAAGAAGAAAAAACAAGGGTTTTGGGGTTTCAATTTGATCATTAGAGGAGCTTGAAGTGGTGGACTCATCAAAGCAAGGCGAGAATCACAAACACCTCAGTTTTCTTTATCTGTTGGTCTAGATTTTTGAGGTGTTGGTGTGAATCCAATAAGGGTTGTTAAGTGGTTGTTGGATAGTTATTTTGGTAGGTTTTAAGTGCTATGAAGTTTAATGGTTTGTGTAGGGGTTGTTGTTGTTGTGGCATAGAATTCTCCAATTATTACTTAAATATTACTATACTCACCGTCTAGTTTGTGATGGTGGGTGTAGGTACGTCGAACAACAATAGACCGAAGAAGGAGAAGATCAACGACTTCCTTTTAGCATTTCGGCGATTCTCCTATCTCATTTTTGTATGACTCGACTTTTGTCGTATTATTACTATTTATATTTTTACTGTACAGTTTTGGGTTGTATAGTGGGTTGAGTACATAGTTTCCCCATCATTTTTGAGATTCATATATCATACTATGTTCTTACCTTTATTATATATATACATGTATGTGATACTGTGTTTCCCAATTTTCCACACTTAGGAATTTTGAGTAGTAAGAGCTTCCGCATAATTTTTAAACTATGTTATAATATTAAAATGATAAAAAGTTTTAATTAACTCTGAATCTAATAATTTATTTACACGTGTATTGATGAATATAGGGACGAAATACTGTGAAAGATTGACTAATACATAATTAAGTGTTACGTGGTTAGGATCAAGGCTTGATTACGGGATTAGGCCGAGCGGTGCCCTGTTTAAAAATACACAATTTGTATCAGAGCATAGGTTGTTCTCTAAACATTTTAAGGTAATATGATACCAACACAGTTGGTATCAAAGCATAGGTTGTTCTCTAAACGATTTAAGGCAATATGATACCAACACAGTTGGTATTAGAGCATATGTTTAGAAAACTATATGGTTGAAGTCAATAAAATACAAATCTTAGTTGTGGAAACCTGATGACCTTTGCCTAAAACTCATTAGTAGGGAAGTAAGTGAAAGTGAGATGGGGGATTTCTTATATTTACTTGTTAATTTCCATATGTATATATATTTATGTGCCGTGTCACATAGAAGCTGATTCACGATCGCTATCCATTGCAGACCCCAATGATTGATATGCGAGGGGGAGAAGATGCAAAGCCTAGTGGCAGTCAACCTCCTACTATTGCGAAGGATTTACTAGAGGCTGTCTGATCGAGTGACGGCTCAAGGCCAGCAGTTGACCGATTTCATCGCCTTGATGATAGCCCGTTTTGCTCCACCAGCATCGACACCGACTCCTACGACTACTATACCGATTATACTAGCGCTAGCACTTCCTACTATGGATTTAGCAGCGCCTATAATGCATACTATTCAGCGCACTAGTAGTGGAGATAGCTGAGGTAGTACCGTCTCCCATGCCCGCATCTTCCAGTACATTAGTGGAAGTTCGGCTGGTGAAGGACTTCATCAGACTCAAACCAATTTACTTCGATGGCATACGAGATTTCCAAAAGATTGAGAAATGGATTCTTTCTCAGGAGAAACTCCACAGGATACTGAAGATCGAGGATAGACTTCGGGCAGATATTTGATCGTAAACTCGAGAGAGAGACACCGATGTGTGAAGGAATATGACGATGGCTACTCATGGATATGCTTTCAAGCAGAAGTTCTATCAGTTGTATTTTCCACCTTCAGTAATGAAGAGGTTGAGAAGAGAATTCATGGATTTGAGACAAGGACCAGAGGAGCTTGCGATGCAGTACATGGACAAATATGATTATCTGCGACAGTTTACTGGGGACTTGGTAAGAGATGAGTCCGAGGATGTGTACCATTTTAGTGATAAACTTATGCCAGATATTAGGTATTTCCAAGTCAGTTTAGGCGTGAGGACATTCAGCGAGATTTATGAGCGAGCCCTATCACATGAGACATACTATTTGCGCAGATTCGCTGATGGCAGGGCTTTAAGTGCAGTTTTGTTAGCAGAGTAGTCCATGAAGTATGAAAGAAGGAGATATAAGGGTAATTGCGCAAGGGGATGGAATATAGGCTCTCAAGGGTTAGGGACAACCATTCACCTACTGGCTGTGCCTCATATATCTTCCATTGCCCTAGCTTAGAGCACAGTAGGCAGACTACCCTTGCCACCTCCCGCCAGGCCAGCATTACCACCTCCCATCAGGCCAGCTTTACCAGCTTTCGCCATTCCTGCACTTCCCGCCCCGTATACTTCACGGTAGCAGTCTCAGGGTAGCATAGGTTGATGTAAAGGATGAGGCCGAGATACTAGACATGGACATGGACAGTCACAGAAACAGGGTCAGTATTAGACACAAGGCCAGTCTCAGACTCAAGGTCAGCACAGACAGCTTACATGCTACAAATACCGACAGGTTGGACACATTGTGAGAGAGTGCTCGCATCTAGCAGTAGTCTACACCCAGCAGGTCCAAGAAGAGGTTTGCGGGGTGGTCCAGCAAGACGCCGATGCCGCGCGAGGTCTCATTGAGGGTATGATCTCCATTTGCGGTAGAGATTTATATGTATTATTTAATTTTGGCTCTACCGTATGTTTCATTACTAGTCGCATGGTAGACATACTAGGGTTGAAACCTGTCAGGCTTAGCGTACATTTGATTTTAAGTACTGCAGCTAGGGAAAGAGTTTGCCCTAATAGTGTTGTTGCGGGATACCCGGTCGAGATAGATAGGGTAGAGTTACCTGCTGACTTTAAAGTCCTCAAATCTTTATGGTTCAACGCGATCTTAGGGATGGACTGGTTAGCAACATACCACGCTCATTTCGACTGATTCAATAAGACAGTGATATTTGAGATCACATGGCATCTGACATTCATCTATAGAGGTAGTTCAGTGAGGACAGTAGGTACGAGAGGTCGACCTGTGACTAGTGAGGAGATGGAAGCATTGATATCACTATACACTGTACCAGAAAGTCGGGGACCTATGTTGAAGGACATACCGATTGTTAGAGAGTTTCCTGATGTGTTTCCAGAGGATTTACCTGGTTTACCGCCGCCGCGAGAGATTAATTTCATTATTGAGTTGGTACCGAGTACTAAACCGATTTCCATACCACCGTACCAAATGACATCACGAGAGTTAGAGGAATTGAAGACTTAGCTTCAAGATTTGGGACAAAAGGGAATCATCACACCTTCTATGTTGCCATAGGGAGCGCCCGTCCTTTTTGTGAATAAGAAGGATGATACTTTAAGACTTTGTATCGACTACAGACAGTTGAACAAAGTCACCATTACGAACAAATATCCATTCCCGAGGATTGGTGATTTATTTGATCAGCTGAGAGGAGCTGAATTCCCTCTGAGATAGACCTGCGATTAAGGTATCATCAGCTTAGAATCGGGGATGAGTATAGGTCCATAACAACTTTTAGTACGAGATATAAACATTTTTAGTTAACGGTCATGTCATTTGGGTTGACCAATGCTCCAGTAATGTTTATGGATCTAATGCATCGGGTTTTAAGACAATTTCTTGACTGGTTCGTGATACCCTTGATCATAGATATATTGATATAGTCGAAGATGAGGGAGGATCACCACCAGCATCTTAGGCAGACAGTGCAGAACTTGAGAGAGCATAGACTTTACGCCAAATTCAGTAAATGTGAATTTTGGTTATCAGAGGTTAAGTTTTCAACGCATGTCGTCGAAGCAGCAGGGATAGCAATGGATCTAACTATGATTCGGGCAATTATAGATTAGCTAGCATCGACTTCAGTGATTGAGATCAGGATTTTTCAGGGTTTTGTGAGGTATTATCACCGATTTGTGAAGGATTTCTCTAAAATCACTTCACCACTTACAAGATTGACCCAGAAAGATGTTAGATTTGAGTGGACTGCAGAATGTAAGGAGGTATTCACTCAATTAAAGAGGTTATTGACTACCGCGCCAGTATTGATGTTACCAGAGGTTGGACAGGGGTTTTCAATATATACTAATACTTCTCATAGAGGTCTGGATGTATGTTGATGCAGGGTGTTGGTATAGTAGCTTATGCATCGAGACAGTTGAAGGTACAAGAGAAGAATTATCCAACGCATGATTTGGAGCTAGCGACAATAATGTTTGCACTGAAGATATGGAGAAATTACCTGTATGGAGAGAAACTTACACTTTTACTGATCATAAGAGTTTAAATTATCTCTTCAAATAGAAGGATCTGAATATGAGACAACACGGATGGTTAGAGTTTCTAAAGGGTTACATCTTTTCCTTGGAGTATCATCCAAGAAAAACGAACGTAGTCGCAGATGCACTAAGTATGACACATGTTGGAGATGTAAAGGTTCCTACCAAGACTTGAGTTGAGATTTGCACTCAGATGAGAGTACAGACTATGTCTACACAGAGAGTGTCAAAGGGTCAGAGGACCGATAGGTTGTACCCCAGGTTTAGTGAGTTAGTGCAGAATGGAGATTGTGTTGATTGAACGGAGACATCTAACCAGTGTTTGAGATTCAGGGGCAGATTGTGGATACCGTCATTACTAGTTGAGAGAGGAAATTATTCAGGAGTCGCACTGTTCCTAATTCACTATTCATCCAGGCATGACCAAAATGTATCACAACATGAAGATGCATTTTTGGTTGCTTGGGATGAAGGCAGATGTATCTAAGTTTATTGGGAACTATGGAATTTGTCAGCAAGTGAAGGTTGAACATCGCACCTAGAGGATTGCTACTGCCTCTTTCCATTCCACGATGGAAATTGGAGGACATTACTATGGATTTTGCGAGAGGATTGTCGAGAACCGCCCGAAGACTTGATTCTACCTGGGTTATTGTTAATATACTTATGAAGTTTGCTCATTTTCTACCAATGGCTGTACATTACACATTTGATCAATTGAGTATACTGTTCGAGTGACAAATTATTAGGCTGCATGAGGTACCAATGACTATTATGTCTGACAAAGACGCTATGTATACGTCAGGATGTGGCAGAGTAATGAGGAGTAGTTTGGGACGCGCCTACAGTTTAGTACGACTTTTCATCTTCAGACTGACGGGCAGACTGAGAGATTGATTTAGGTTTTCAAGGATATTTTGCGGGCTTATGTTTTGAAGTTTGGAGGATCATAGGAGGAGTACCTACCATTATGTGAGTTTGTTTTTAACAATAGTTATCAGGCCAGTATTGAGATGGTGCCTTTTGAGGCTTTATATGGTAGACCATTTTTCTCCCCATCGAGTTGGGCTAAGCCAGAATACCAAGAAACCGTGGGACCTGAGATTGTTGTTAGTCACATAGAGAAGGTACGACTGATTCGTTAGAAACTCAATAGAGCCCAAGATAGACAGTGGAAGTATGCGAACATGTATCACGGTGATCTCGCGTACACCGAGGGATCCTTTCTATTTTTAAAGGTTTCATTCGGAAGGGTCTTAAGAGGTTTAGAGTGTAAAGTAAACTTGCACCGAGGTTTATCAGAACTCTCAAGATTAAGAAACGAGTCGGGAAGGTTGCATATGAGTTTGAGTTACCTCAACAGATGTCAGGAATTCATCTAGTCTTTCATATATCCATGCTTCGATTAGCTGAGTCGAGAGCAAGTGATCGTCTGACTGTAGATTTGAGTTACATAGACCTGAGTGAGGATATTTCATATGAGGAGTAGCCTGTGCAGATTTTAGATCGATTGGTATAGAACTTGAGAGGCAAGTCTATCCCAAAAGTGCTTGTCAAGTAGCAATTTCACGATGATACGAAACTCATTTGGGAATGGGAAGACTATATAAGAGATAAGTTTTCGTACCTATTTGAGTTAGGTATAAAGCCTAGTTCAAATTTTCAATTTCGAGGACAAAATTCTCATTAGTTAGGAAGAATTGTAACAGCCCAAAATCTCTAACTGTGTTGAATTCCTTAAATAAGATCAACGACGGTAACCGTGGGACCTACACCATGATATGTCTATTGACCAAGGCAAGGGTCGAGAAATATTTTATATTTGTTGTGGTGTATGCCTAATGTATTATATATGTGTGCACTATTAAGTCAATTTATATGTGTATATAGGTATCGAGACAAGCGGGGATGTAGCTCAAGTTGCATGTCGACGTGGGACAAAGGTAGCGGCTTATGGGGTAAGCTTAATTAATTTGAGTTAAATATGAATTTATAAGTGGCTTTAATATAGTCACATGTGAATAAACATAAAGTGCATAAAGTTGTGAAATAAAATAATAGGCACATGATGTGCATCGAGACATGTATTACCAAATCAATAGGTTAAGTGAGTCGACTATTAGAGTCATTCAATCATGAATTGAGGGACAAGTTTGTCAAAGTGGTCCATTAGTCGAGCATTGAGATATGTGTGCACACGTGAATCAAGGGCTAAGGTTTAAACATATCTATATGGTCAAACGAACCATTTAAGTTAACAATTCTCATTTTTTATCTGCATCAAAATCGTTGTCAAAGAAGATGAGAGAAAGAAGAGAGATTTCTAGAGTAACTTGGTGAAATAGATGAGAGATTCATTGAAGCTTTGGTGAAGAAGAAGTTCTTCATGCTAGGTAACTTCTCCACTCCATTAAGTTGTAAATTCATGGAATTTAATGTAGTGGTTGTTGTTTTGTGTTGGGTTTGATGTAGGGACCTCTTATAATGTGTATAAGGGTCCATAAGGTGATAACAATGCCTATGTGTAGTAAAAACCCATAATTTGAAATGCAAAATTCAGGGTTCTGCTGCACATAGAGCGCTAGGTAGATTAGAAGTAGCGCGCTAATGTTGGGATTAGTGCGCTAATCTTTATTAAATGTGGAAACCCAAAGGAATTGCCAAGAGTCCTAGTTGGGAAGTGAGGTGAGATGGGTATACATTAGGGATATACATATTATATTTTTGGTTATATATTACATATGATACACATATATACACTGAGGCTGATAAATGGACGTTCTTCGATGCAGATACCGATGGATGGACAACCTTTATATACTACTCAGCATGAGGCCGGGGATACCAGTGATCCGACTAGGCCAACTTTGACGTTGGAGTCATTGGCGCGGACAATGGATGATAGATTCACATTCTTGATAGACATAATGAGAGATCGGGATGCTAGAGAGATTACTACACCTCCTACTACCATTATGGTTGCACCGACGACTACTACTTAGGCAGTTGTAGCTCCTACTACAGCTAAGACTCAGGTGCAGGAAGCAGTATCTGAGACACTGGCCAAGAGGGATGCGCTAGTAGCGGTACTAGTGGACATTGCAGTGGTTCTTACACCTGCGACTACCGAGCAGTCAACAGTGGCATCTACTTCAGGGAGTTTGATGACAGCTGAGGCTAAGAAGATGAAGGACTTCATTAAGTTCTCGCCAGGATACTCTTATGGAGCCAGGGACCCAGAGATATCCAAGAGGTGGCTATTATCTCTTGAGCGGCTACATAACTTGCTTCGAGTTGAGGAGATTGATCGGCCGAGATTATCGAGTTTCTATTTGAGAGTTGATGTTGTGATTTGGTGGATTACCTACATCATGACTCATCCTGCTGTAATTACCGTGGCAGAGTTCCGGGGGTTTGCAATTAGAAGAGAACATGCCTATGGAGGTCAAGGTCCGATTGAGGGAGGAGTTTTTATCTTTGGTTCAGGGTGATATGTTTGTCATAATATACATGAAGAGGTACCGATATCTACTATCATACTCCGTGGATATAGCAGGTACCGATGGGCGGCATATATATTATTTTGTCCGAGGCTTGGATGAGAGGATTGCGAGCACGGTTGTATCTAGTGGAGCTCGTACACTGGCAGAGATTTATGATAGGTCCCTCACACGTGAGACATACCTAGTTCAAAAAGCCAATTGATTAGCAATCTAAGCTGCGTTGTAGAGTCAACAGAGTCAACCAGCTTTGAGTTCTCGGTGTGATTAGAAACTGTAGAGATAAAGGAGAGACCAAGACCAATAGAGACAGGGCCAGAGACTTCGTCGAGGTGATTGGCAGTCTAATCAAGGTCGTAGATGGCGACAAAGATCATCGTGATGACCGGGATCGACGTGATGATCGCTAGGCGGCATATTCCACACCTTCTGCACCAGTCGATCAGCCTAGACAACAGTATAGGCATGATAGAGGTCAGAAATGCCAATGTCGAGGCCAGGATCAGGCATAGAGTCGACGAGTTCTGTCAGATTAGAGACTCGTACATGTTACTGATGTGATCAGGTTGGATATATTATGGCAGTTTAAACTAGACCAGCACCACTACCACCACAGATGGAGCAGGCTAGAGATATGGCCTAGATTGTAGCTTTTATGGTCGCATAGCTGGACAGAGAGGCGACCATACAGCTTGTTGAGGGTATGTCATCTGTTTGTGGTATTTCCATGCATATTATGATGGATTCTGGTAGCATGCTATCTTTTCTTTTTGGATGCATTGTAAGAGAGTTAAGGTTTCCGGTACAGACCTTATATACACATCTTGTTCTCAGTACTGCAGCTGGGAATAGGATTTACCCTAATCAAATATGCTAAAATTGTATTGTGGAGATTGGGGGACATTAGTTATCTGCTGATTTGAAAGTGTTAGAGTATCTAGAATTTGATGCGATGTTCGGTACGGATTGGTTATCATCCCATCACACATAGATCGATTGTTTCAACAAGACTATGACGTTTGATATCAAGTGGATTCCAAAGTTTACATTTCGGAGTTGCGACTGCATTACCTATCACTCGAGGCAGATTAGCTACGTTGTAGGAGATGGAGGTGTATGTGGCAGTGGTTGAGTGGGAGTGTAAGACAATGCTTAAAGTCGAGGATGTCCCTATTGTCTGCGAGTCTCCAGATGTGTTTCCTGATGATTTGCTATGATTGCCACCACCAAAAGTTGTCGAGTTTATCATTGAGCTGATTCCGAGGACTCAGCCAATTTACAAAAGGCCATATAGGATGTCAGCATCAGAGCACGAGGAGTTGAGGACCCAATCAGATGACTTATTATAGAAGGGTCACTTTGAGGAGTTCCAGTTTTTTTTTGTAAAGAAGAAAGATTACTCGATGCAGATGTGTGTGGATTACCGGAA
Source organism: Stephania yunnanensis (assembly GCA_039657365.1). Taxonomy (NCBI): domain Eukaryota; kingdom Viridiplantae; phylum Streptophyta; class Magnoliopsida; order Ranunculales; family Menispermaceae; genus Stephania; species Stephania yunnanensis. The sequence goes on from CM077580.1 coordinate 28,590,131, forward strand.
GTTAAATCAGGTGACGATTCAGAATCGTTACGCATTTTCGATGATTGATGAGTTATTTGATCAATTGGCTGGGGCCAAGTTCTTCTCGAAGATCGACTTACGATCAGGATACCATCAGTTGAAGACTCGAGAGGAGGATGTGGAAAAGACCGCTTTTAGTACGCGGTACGAGCTATTCGAGTTTACAGTCATACCGTTTGGGTTGGCTAATGCACCGACAATTTTCATGGATTCGATGCATAGGGTGCTGAGGCCATTACTAGATCGATACGTCATTGTGTATATCGATGACATCCTAATATACAGTAAGACTTGTGTAGAGCACGAAAGGCATCTCAGAGATGCGTTGGTGACACTGAGAGAGCATAAACTTTATGCCAAGTTCAGCAAGTGCGCATTCTAGCTGAGTGAGGTGAAATTCTTGGGGCATGTCATCAATGATCAGGGTGTATCAGTTGATGGTGACAAGATTCAGATGATTATTGATTGAAAGACATCTAAGTCTATAGCTGACATCCGAATTCCTTGGTTTGGCAGGATATTATAGGCGTTTCGTGCGGGATTTCTCGATGATTGCAATGTCGTTAATGAGGCTGACTAAGAAGGATGTTAGATTTGAATGGTCATAAGAGTCCGAGGATGCTTTTTGGGAGCTGAATAGGAGGTTGACTTCGGTGCTTGTTTTGGCACTACCTGTATCTGGTAAAGGTTTTTCCTTTTATACTGATCCATTTAGCACTAGTTTGGGTGGCGTGTTGATGCAGGATGGACACCTAGTGGCGTATTTATCTCGGCAGTTGAGACCTCATAAGGTAAACTATCCAGTGCACGACTTGGAGCTTGTAGTGGTCGCGTTTACACTGAAGGTCTGAAGGCACTACTTGTATGGTAAGAAGTTTGTGTTGTTTACATATCACCAGTGTTTGAAGTACTTATTCACTCAGAGGGAGTTGAACATGCGACAACGAGTTATTGATGGACTATGACTTCGCAATTGAATATCATCCGGGTAAGGCAAATGTCGTAGCTAATGCGCAGAAGGAGCAGCATCGAGAGCTAGATGGTATTGCAACATTTGACACATGTGCACGAGGTTCTTGAGGCAATGTCGGTGTTGTGTGTGACAAAGACTATTGCTGAAATATAAATTTAATATAAAATGCGAGTTCTCGTGGTCTCTTGAGCGGGCTGCTGAGTTGCAAAAAGCTGATTATCGTTATTTGCAGATTAGTGACCTAGCTCAGGATCCTGGGTGCACTAAGTGGTCTGAGGGTTTAGATTGGTGCTTGAGACACAAAAGTCATTTGTGGATACCAGGGGTATCGAAGCTTAGGGACAACATTCTCGAGGACGCACACTGGTGGCGATATACAATTCATCCTGATCGGACCAAGATGTATCACGATCTGCTGAGATTATTTTAGTAGCCAGGGATGAAGGCCGACGTGGGTAGATATGTTCGAAGTTGTCATATATGCCAGTAAGTGAAGACTGAGCACAAAAGACCGATTAGGTTGCTACAGCCACCGCCTATTTTTAGTGGAAGTGAGAACATGTGACCATGGATTTTGTCACTGGCCTACCCCTTACGACAATGAGACACGACGCGGTTTGGGTAGTTGTTGATAGGTTGATGAAGTCGGCGCATTTCATATTGATCGTCCTGAGATATTCAGTTACACAGCTGAGTACTATCTTCGAGACATAGAATGTTAGATTACACAGCGTACCGATCTCCATTGTTTCTGATAGAGATTCGAGATTTACTTCGAGAATTTGGGAGAGTATGCATGAGCAGTTTGGCACTTGCTTACAGTTAAACACTGCATACCATCCTCAGACTAACGACCAATCAGAGAGATTGATTCAGATTCTCGAGGATATGCTCAGGGCATGTATATTACAATTTAGTGGATCGTGGGAGGATTATCTGCCTTTATATGAGTTTGCCTACAACAACAACTATGGGGCGAGTATCGGGATGCCACCATTTAAGGTACTTTATGGTAGCCCTATATGTCGCCAGCATGTTGGGTGCCACCGAAAAACACAACGGCTATAGGGCCTGAGGTTGTTGTTGATCATACTGAGAAGGTTAGACAGATCAGGCGGAGACTTTAGGCAGCGCAGGATAGGTTGAAGAAATATGCAAGTAAGTATCTTGAGGCTCTAAGCTACGAGATTGAGGATTTGGTATATTTGAAAGTTTCGCCTTTGAAGGGTCATTAGAGGTTTGACATTAAGGAGAAACTAGCACCAAGATTCATTGGACCATTCAGAGTTGAAGAACGCATCGATAGAGTGGCATACCGTCTAGAGTTGCCACTGTAGTTGGCAGGGATATTCCTAGTGTTTTATATTTCCATGTTAATGCTAGCTAGGTCGGGATCGAGGCTTATGGTTGATATACATCAGATTGAGGTGCAACCTAATGTATTATACGAGAAATAGCCTATGGAAATTATAGATAGGAGGACTCAGATTTTGATGAATAAGGAGATCCTGAAGGGTTTGGTCAGATGGCAGCATCACGAGACTAAGAGACTCACCTCAGAGCTTAAGTCTACTATTCGACGACAATATCCCCACTTATTTGTTGGTAAGTGTTAAGTTTAATTTGAATTTCGAGTTGAGATTTCACCTAGTTGAGAAGAACTGTAACAACTTGGATTTAATTCACCATTATTAATGACGTGGTTGCAAACGTGGCTGAAAACTCAGACAATCATGGGACCCGCAGCTAGGCTAGTGTGCGCCTAGAGCTTGGTAAATAATTATTTTTGTGTACTGTTTTGTTTAATTTACGATGTTTACGTTGAAATAGATTAAATGACATTGTAATGTATGTATTTATATTACATTTGACGTGTGAGACTATGCGTTAAGTATTCGCCCCAATATACGTGTCGACGCGAGTATAGAGTAGTCTAAAAGACTAAATAATAGGCCGGGTGAAATAATACACACATAAAATGAATAAAATGGGTTAAATAATAATATGTAATGCATATATAGAGGTTAGGGACATGTTAGTATACGTATATCGCGTTTCGGGATGCGAAATCGAGTGCCGAAACACTCGAAATACCACTTTTGTGTTAAAGACAAGGGCAAGTGTGTCATTTCTGGAGTCGTTACAGGTTGAAAAATAAGCAAATAGTGCTCGTTAGATTACATGGAGATGCACAAGTGAGGAGAGATGCCATTTTGACTATAAAAAATCATTTGACTTTCAAAACCACAACCATTTCTCTCTCCTTATCTCCAACCCGAGACTTGAAGAGCAAAAACAAGGGGTTTTGAAGTTCCAACTTGGTGATTTGAGGAGCTTGGAGTGGTGGCATCATCAAAGGAAGGTGAGATTCACAAACACCTCAACTTTTTTTACCTTTTGATCTCAATTTTGAGGTGTTAGTGTGAATCAAATAGGGATTGTTAAGTGGTCATTGAGTAGTTGTTTTGGTAGGTTTTAAGTTCTATGAGGTTCAGTGGTTTGTGTCGTGGTTTTAAAACCCAGAATTTTCAGTAAACCTGTTGTCTAGAATGCGATTAGAGCGCTAATATTCTTTCCGACAAAGAATGTATAACTTTTTAAGAATCTAGAGCGCTATTTCCCAGATCCAGGGTGCTAGATATTGCAGTTTTGACATTATTTTGCTAAGTGACATAAAACACATCAAATTGACTAAAAAAAAATTATAAATGGAAACATGTCATTTTGGAAGGTAATTTGGATATCTGGGATTAGACGGAGTCAGATCGGGAGTTATTTACGGGACGCGGAGTGCGGTTTGAGGTGTGTAGTATCCTAAATAAAATTTCTTAAACAATACTTTATTTTGCTTTTGAATTCATATTTTGTTTGTCAATACTCTATTCATGGTGTGATTTAATAGACGGACGTTGAGGCTCTCCCTCTGTGCCATTTCTATGTGTATGTCCACTAGGCCATAATACATGTGCCAGGGATCTCGGTGAATAGGTCGACCTGAGAGTTGCATCGGGGCATATGTGGGTGCGTCGTTGGTTCCACGCTGACCACCTAGCGGATCCAGATACTAGCCTTCCTTGAGTGCTATTCGCCGGCAGTAGTCTGTGGGGAGTCTGAAGTGTGACACTAGTCTGACCCTAGGCTCTAGGAACACACTTTGAGCTTGCACTATTAATTATTCATGCGATGAGCACAGTTGACTGTATTTATTTCCATATGTTTATTGAATAGTTTTGTTTAAATCTCGGTATTTACTTTTCGTATTGCTCACTTAATTTCCCTGTGAATAGTCATTCTGGACTCGTCTTCTACCTTTTAATGATGGCATGAGTGCAAATCGTAATACAAGTCATGGCAAGGGCGAGCTTCTTGAGTACTTATGATTCGGAGATATTGAGCCGGGCTTGTACGTTCCTATTATATATACTTTGTTTTTATTTTGGGGATTTAAGATTGTGAGATACTTCAGGACTCTATACTTATGATATTTTGATGCATTGAGGTGTATTTTTGGTATATGATGATATATAATTTTTCCACACTAGGTATCAAAGTTAAATGCATGACTATAATGTTAAATATTTTGGATTGTCATGATGAAAGACTTCCGCTATGGTTATTTGTTATGATTTAAAATGATATTAGCAGATGACTAGAGTTCAGTAACAATTTTAATAGTAAATTGTTGTCTATTGAGGTTAATAATTATTAAATAGTGGATGAGATGGTTGGCGGGACACAACTGGCGTTGGTAGGCCAGGTTGTAGGCCCACATTGGCCCCCGTGGCGGTCCATTAGAAAATGGGATGTTACAGAAGTAAATAAAAGTTATTCCATGTTTCTTTCATAAACAAAAGGTCAAAGACTATGAAATCCCGAGTCCCTATTTATATTAAACCCAAAAAATCTATCCTAATCGATAATATCCACGAATCTAGGAAAATCCCAAATTTCTGTTTCAAGCCACAGATGGCGCCGCGGGCAGGGTTACCATGGTGTGAACAACGGTGTAGTTTGAACGATGCACTATTTCGATTTCACGTTGTAGGCGACGTCATGAGAATGGTATGGGTGGCAGCACCATTTTTGCTGATGAATTCTTTTGCGTCCGATTCTTTTAGCTTTGATCTAAATCTTTGCTTCGAGTCTTAAAAGCCTATAATTAAAAAAGTGAGAGTTTAATACTAACAAATAGAGAGTTAGATTCCAAAATCAAACTAAATACTACACTAACTAATCCTTAATTATTGAGTTATGAATTACCCCTAAACTTAGAGCTTTGTGCGTCTCGAGTAAAGGAGTTGATGAAGGCCGTCAAGTAATCAAGAGCTTTCTAGGCGTATACACTCAAGCATGCAAGTTTAAAATTTCTAAAAAATAGTGCGTCAACACTTAAGAGGGTACCATAAGTAAGAAATGCAACCACATTCTCCACTAATGTAGATTTAGCACCATTAGGAGTCAATATGACTTTCATGTAGGTTGTAATGGGGTATGGGTTGTGTACCAATGAAAATATGTAAAAGAAATGTGAATGTTGGGAAAGTTTAAATGAAACTCACAGTAAGCACCGAGAGCATACATAAAGAGTTTATAGAAAAACAATAATAGTTTATTATACGACCTTCCCATTTTTTCAACTACCACTTCTTTTTGGTTCATTTTTATTGAATTTCATTTATCTTCTTTGGATTCGGAGCACTATTCATTTTTTTGCTTTTAATTTGGTAAGATTCCTTTTCATTCAAATAACACCCCCAAAATTGAGGTTTTATACATTTTACACCAAACTAGCTCTTTCACACTTTCGTTACAGTTAACCCAAACTTTCCAACTAGGTACAAGGATATAAGGCTAATGGTTAAGGGTTTGATAATAGCTGATGAAGAAAACTCAATTTAAATTAGCTTAAAATGTGCTATCTATGGTCAGAAGTTAGGCAGACCTTTGGTCAATGGTTCAATTCCAAACAATGGCCTAAATAATTTACTAAAGGTTTTTCAATTATGGGATTTCTCCTCGAGCAGACCACACCCTCATTCTAACACCCTAGAAATTTGATTTTGTTTCCGCTTGAACAGTAAAACCGCTTGCCCTCTTTGGTATCAAGCGCAAAGCCTAAACTTTATTCTAGCCCCCTAATATGTAATCTCAACAATGTCGAGCAACGCTCTAAATTGAGTGTTTCCTCTAGTTTTCAAAAAGGTTCAAGTCTCAAAAGTGGCTTAAGAAATTCGTCCAGAACCAAAAGTACTCAAGAACGTTTTGGGCAACTCTAAACTCGATTAGAAGGTCCTAAGTGTGAACTAAAGCATGCTAGAACACACATGTTGTCACAAACTTTACTATGAACTACCTATTACTAATAATTTAACCCTAAAAAGCATACTACATAGCATGTTATAATAAGACGATAAATGGGCAGGCATAGTGTGAATGAAGAAAGAATATAAGTAATGATAGACAATGGATGATAGAAAAAAGAGAACATAACCATACAATACCAGTCAATCCCATGAAATACACAAATAAAAATGTATCTGTCTTTCATCTCGTGCAATTTCCATAATAACCAACCAACAACAATCCTCATTACTTAAAAACACCCCCCAAACATATCTAAAACCTTGTGCCCAAGGTTTCATAAAAGAAGGGAATGATGAATCATAAAGAAGAGAAGACGGGTGAAATAGAACATGATAAAAATAAGAAAATAGATGTGATAAATAGTGAAAATGGGAAATAACATGCCAAAATACTATAGACAACCTACTGGACCCAAATATCTTAAAATAACACGATAGTATAAAAGAAAAAGTGCTCGCACACAATCAGAAAAGTGCTCAATTCTAAGCATTATCATCCCCATCGGATCCTGAATCGCCCTTATTGTAAGGAGTCAAGGGTCTCTCCTCTGAACCTAGATCCATCACTCCATCATCAGTAATGAAGTGCGGGGCAGTTGGGAAGCGAATAGTAAGGTCATTGGGATGCTGATTGCTGCTACGGAGATACCTATCCATACGTCTTTGGTAACATTGAACGTCGAGGAAGTTATCCCGTACATTTCTTCGATCCTTCAAGTACTAAGCCATGTCTAGTTTTAGCTGGGTTTTCCTCCTGAAGTAATCATCATGGATCATCGTTGTCATGCAAAGCATTGTCTCAAAGTCTGCACCTAATGGCTGTATTAATGGTTAGGACATAAGTAGGATCTTTAGTACTAGAACATATCACTCTTTAAGGTCTAGAATGTGGCCACCTAGGGCATACTGCCCAGTTTATGCAACCATTACACGTATTTTTACACATTTTTCCTATCTCTCGGCCTTTCTTTGACGGACTTGCTTAGCTAGCTGGTTGTCCTGTTATATAATATCTTTCTGTCTCGTCATCCAATGTTTATTTCCTATGTTCTTCCAATACCTTTTCACATTCGTCCTCAGAATCTACATACCCATCATGTGTTTCCAAAGTCATGCTGAAAACGTTAGTGATAGATGACCCGGGTGGGACATCATGATGTATTCCATCAATTTGACTCTTACAAGACGAGATAAGCCAGTGATAAGGAAGGGTATGGTAGGACGATATTGGAGATCGAGTCCATGGCTTCCTTAATGTTGGCATGTATGCTTGCATCAACATCAATCTTGCTTTTGGAGACAATTGTATAAAGGAGAGCTACTCCAAGAAGGACGATCTCACCCTTCTATCTGGTGGGTAAGAGGGGATGTATTAGGAAATAGTCCCAAGCACTATGGACTTTCTGAAGATCTCCCTGTATTAGCTTGAGGTATTTACCTCACGTTCCTCTCACCAAATTGTAAAAGTAGGTTACAACTAACGCCCTTGCAACATCTGCAAATAGGTAGGTGTCTTGGATAGTAAACTACGTGCGTGGGTAATCTTTAGTACCTTCCAATTACACGTGTTCGTGGGTCGGGCTTGGGTCCGGTCGAGCCTTAACTTGGCCCAAGCCTAATAACCTTAGCCCCAACCCAGCCCATTATATATATGCGAGCCTACACATATGCCTTAGCCCGACCAATGTAAAAATGCAAAGACCAAGCCTAACCCATCAAACCCATGAATAAATATTTTAATATTGAAAAATCTAAAAAATAAATTATTTATTCACATAATAAGTTTTTATGGAATTTTTTGACACCATATGTGTTTATATATGTATGTAGTATATTTTTATATTTTATAAAAATGAGGAGTAGCTTAAATGGTAAACATTACTTAATGTGTGCATTAGGTCCTAGGTTCAAATCTCTCATAAAACACTTATTATTATAGAATATATTAGTTATAAACTTATATTGGGGTCAAGCCTGGGCCGAGTTTGGGCTTTTTATGGTGGCCCAAGCCCAACCCATTTTAAAGCAGGCCTACTTGGGTTTGAGCCCAAGCCGGGTTTTTTTCTGAAAAAGGTTGTCCAAGCCCGATTATTTGTTCATGGGCTTGGGCGAGTCGAGCAGGTACTTGAGCCCATGATCAGGTCAACTTCCGAGTAATTAGGTAGGCCATAAATTTGATTGATAGTCTACCGATTAAAGTTCACATCCACTTTACGAATTTGGATCGAATTACCTCTTTTAAGATTGTTTCCATTTAGATAGAATTCATGCACTAAAACTTCTATCCTCCATCTCGATGGTCTGTATCGGAGTAATCTCCGGCAAATTTCTGCCACCTCATCTTCCTAATATCCGATAGGACACACTTCTAGTATTTCTCTGATTCTAATACCTTTATTAATTAGCATTAACCTCTCATGGTCCTCATCAAATCATTCAGAGGCTTATAGAGAACTAAATCTATAGGGATCATAAGGTCTAAGATGAGCTAGTGCTTGGGGTGAGCTAGGGGCATTGGAAGTGGAAGCATCAGTGTGAATCAAAGAGGGAACAATAGACTTGTCGCGGGCCATATCTACGGAGTAAAAAAAGCACATGTCACTAAAAGTATGCCAACAATGCACAAGTGATGCAGTTGAAGGAAACGATCAAAGTCCGCTATGTGCCAACATGATACCATGAGTTCAATTAAAATAGAGCAAAAGCAAAAGAGACTTTGTATGAAATGCTTCGAAAAACTTGTGCGAATTTCAAGTTGAAGATCATCAAAGAATCGAGTCGCTATACATCACTTTGAACTCATAGATAGTGCATCAACAATTCAAAAACCTTCCAAGAGAAGAAATAAACATATAAGGCATCAAATCGACCAAAAAAAACAAGGAGCAAATGGAAAAGTTGATTAGACAAAAGTGCATACAAGGGCCCCATATGGCATGACGGGCAAAAAGACAAGAAACATGGAGAAACCACATTGCCGAATACCCAAAATAGTTAAACATTCGCAGAGAAAACAAATAGTCAACCTAACATATTCACAAATCATGCATTCACAACACTAGAAAACTACAAAATTTCGTACCACAATGTGCAAAGAAAGATCAAATCAAGCATGGTAGCAAGAATTAGCAACAAGACCAAAAGAATTTACGTTTTGGTGGTGGGAGAGTAGTGGTTATTTGAAGCACGCGAAAAAGAGTGCACAAAGGCAAGGAAACCCTCGAACTTATGCAAGAGCCCTACGTTTCAATTTGATACTAAAAATGATGGGAAGGAGGGTGGGGAGTGTGGAGAGCAAGTGTAGTACTTGATGGTGCGCGAGATTAAAGTTTGGGAGGTTTGTTATTGGCGGATTGAGGGTGTTAAGGTTCAGCCAAGTGGGAAGAGATGGGTGACATTTGGGGAAAATCATAAAAAGTCAGTATATGGGGTATTTATACCCTATGTTGTTCGATCCACACCATGGGCACAGACCCATGGGGTGGGTGGCGGTGCACCTCATCGTGAAAATTGCATTAAGGATTGTTGTTTCGTGCCATAGGTGACACTGTGAGGATGGAGTGGGTGGCACCATTCACAGCGTCGTTTCCTCAAATTTTTTATTTTTATTTTTTGAAAATTGAATGAAATACCAGAAACTAAATTAAACTTACTACTAAACAAGACGTCCTAGAAATTTAAATATGCAAATATAAAGCATAAAAAACCAAATAAATAAAATGTAAGAACTTACGAATCCTGGTTAGACTAACCGTGGATAATGATACTATTGTAATGAGCCGGAGAAGTGATATCAGGCTCTCGCAATTTCAGTGCACCAAAGAAGAAACATAAGACTTGTAAATAGTCACAAATTGGGATAATGATAAGTTCACTATACGAGTACAAAAACCAATAAATTAAAGTAAAGGGGTAGAAACTTGGGTTGCCTCTCAAGAGCGTATTTGGTTAAAGTCATTGGCTCGACTTAGAATGACTATATCTCAGTCGGTGCACTCCACAACCAGCATGATCTCGTTCTCGATATCATGCTATGGGAGATTTTCATAGAGAGGCTTCAATTTGTGCCTGTTCACTTTGATAACTTTCCTGGAATCTATGCTTTGTATCTTAAATGCATAATGTCCGAACATGTTAGTAACAACAAAAAGGTACAAGCCACCGTGACTTTAATATCTTTGGATGGAGACTCAAATAAGAATTATAAAGCAAAACTTTTTGTCCAACCGAGAAAGTTTTGTAAGAGAGGTTGCGATAATGGAACGCCTTAGCTTTGTCTTTATAAATTCGAGCACACTCATAAATATTATAGCATCCCCTATCCCAAATAGGGCGATACCCGACGTGAAACTCTAATTAAGCCCCGGTACACCAGCTAGACTTAACTAGAGCAACATTATACTCTCTTCTAATACTTGATAATTCTCAAACTGTATATTTCAATAATAAAGAAGTAATCAAAACGCAGTAAAAACTAAAACTTTTCGATAATTTTCAAAAGATATACAAAATCAAAAATCCCATCGGTATTAAAATATTCCAACCATGTTTACCACAAACAATAATTCAATAAGATTTATATTAATGGAAAAGGAAATTAATACATCAAAGAGAAGATCAATATTCTTATTTCTTCTTTGTTATCCTTAGTCGAAGCACCTGTATTTAAACCTAAAATATTAATTGGGGAATGTGCGCTCCAACTTGCTCAGTATGTGATGCATGTTAACTATCAGCTATCTACTAATAGCCAATGGAAAATGAATAACAATATGATCCAAATAATAGCTAAACCCTACATCAAAGATTATATAAACAATATATATGTATATGCAAATCATTCGATATCTCACACTTGTAATGTGACTTATAAACTTTATTTTAAAAGTCAACGACAATATTCAGAGTCAACCAATATTTTCCACATAAGTCTATCACTTAGGCAACCTTCACATTACCATTTATGTAGATACACTACGTGTACTTTAGTGTGGTCACTTTCCAAACTCTAAATGGAAAGTGAGTGATTCGGGTAAGTTCACAACACTATGGATGAAGGGAGGAACTCATACTAGGCTAACCTTACCATTTCTCCTAATCTGGATCTGCCTAGTTAAGTCCACTTCCGAACAATTTCATATAAAATAACTTGGTCTACCTCCACACCTCTCGATGAAATGATGTGCCCCAAAATAAGACCTTGGTCCATTGTGAGATAGAATTTCTCATAATTGAGGAATAAGTTCTTCTAAATGCACTAGTGAAAACCTTCATAAGGTGGAGAGACATAAGTTGAATGAGCCAATGTAAATAATGAAACCATCCAAAAAAACCTTGAAGTGCTTAACAAAGTTGGAAAAGATGCTCAGCATACACCTTTAGAAGGTGGCAGGTATGTTGCAACAAATGACATGCACCGTTAAGCAAAGTTGTCAAAAAGACGGGTGAAGGTAGTCTTCTCTTGGTCCTCCTATGCGAGAGGAATCAGGTGAAAACCAGAATATCCTGTTGGATTTTGGGGTTCATACGTAGCGGAGATTACAAAACAATTTTGACAAAAACCCAAACAGGATCTGAATCTAATTCCATTAAAAACGTTTAAACCATGAAAAACTTAATCATACCTCGGTCGCAATATACCTTTCTGAAGGTTGATCGATCTGTAAGGCGCTGCCAATGGCGAACGCCCTCTACCAGTAGTCCACACACGAATGGCGGCCGAGATTCGAAATGCTAGCTTCGAGAGAATACCAAACCTTTTGTTTCTCTTCAAAATGATCCAGAGCATACCAAAAACCCTAAGTCGTTTCTAAAACAAAAATAAAGTTTCGGCCTTTTGATCTTTCGTACGTGTGTTTTAACTTAAAGCGTCTATTTATACAACCCTTGTATATAAACGGTTAAGTAAATTACACATATACCCCTACTTAAAGAAGTATAAGTGTAATACACCACAAGGACGTTTCCATCATGAATTTTATCATATAAAATTCATTTTTCTAAACCATCTTAAAATCTCGCAAAACCATTCTTAGTGTGCGACTCAATAGGCTCATACAACGTTGGCAGTGTACCAAAACACATTTTGGTAAACAAGTCATAAGCGCCCTCTAGCAAGACATTATGACTACCCAAGTTGTACGAATATCAAATCGATACAACCTAATAAATAGATTATATAACATCCTTTTGTCACACGATATCCTTTTGATCAAACATAAGGCATGTAATTGTCATCCAACATGTTCAATCGTACTAGTCTCGATCTTTAGGTAGACTGAAAACATCCAAGGAACATTGATCAATATCAATTCACTTAGACTAGGCCTTTTAACAGTCTAACACATCGAGGGATCCACTGGATATCTCTCTTTATATGAGAGGGACAAATTCTATCTTGATTACACAACTTCATCACATTGCTTACACAGTAACCAATCACAACCTTTATAATCGTCTGGTTAAAGACAACGTTTGATTATGTCAAATCACTGTCTTTTTAATGTTGAAGTCTCTAGTAATCTCAAGTCAGAGGACTAGAAAATATACCTATCATTAGAAACAACTATGACTTAATCCATGTGATGTTCTCATAGCTGGTCGGTCCAGTACTTTGTTCCCTAACAAGTACTCGTGATTTTGATTCGTATCCCTATACGTATAATCATCATATGATCATCGATCAAGACTCACACTAGTCTTAACTCATCATAGTTCCCAGTATAATGATCGACTAGGGACATTTATGATATTTCTGTAAATACCCATGGATCTTATTATAATGTAAACATGCAAATTAATTATAATAAACAACAAATGAAATCCTCTATTTTATTAACTAAAAGTATTCATAAAGACATTTATGGATTGACCTAGGGCACGTGCCCCAACATCTCCTACTTGCACTAGGGCCAATCATACATGACCATCATGTTTTGCTTGTGGAAGAGCTTTTGTCAATGGATCCACAACGTTGTCTTCAGTAGGTACTCTACAAATCTTTACGTCTCCCCTCTCAATAATTTCTCCGATGAGATGAAAACACCTGAGTATATGTTTGGATATGTGGTGTGATCTAGGTTCCTTGGCCTGTGCTATTGCCCCGTTATTGTCACAATACAAACAAACAGGGTTAGCAATACTTGGAACCACACCTAGTTTAGAAATGAACTTTTTGATCCAAACTGCCTCCTTTGCATCATCGGACGCTGCAATATACTCAGCTTCTGTTGTAGAATCTGCCATAGTCTCTTGCTTCAAACTTTTCCGCTATCGCACCCCCATTCAAAGTAAACACATATTCAGACTGCGATCTAAAATCATCTATATCAGTTTGAAAACTTACATCTGTGTAACCATTTACAACTAGATCATTCTCAAAACCTCCATAGACCAAGAACACTTCCTTAGTCCTTCTTAAGTACTTAAGGATGTTATTTACTGCTATCCAGTGACTCTCACCAGGATCTGAGTGATATCTGCTTGTAGTGCTCAAAGCATATGATACATCAGGTCGAGTGCATAACATGGCATACATGATATATCCAATAGCTGATACATATGGAATCTTATTCATACGGTCTCGCTCATCATTTGTCCTAGGACATTGATTCTTGCTGAGACTTATGCCATGAAACTTTGGCAACAATCCCATTTTAGAGTCTTGCAAACATAACCTATTAAGCACCTTGTCTATGTAAGCACTCTGACTTAGACCGATTAGCCTCTTAGATCTATTCCTATAGATTCTTATCCCTAGGATATAGGCTGCATCTCCTAAGTCTTTCATTGAGAAACACTTCCCTAACCAAGACTTGACATTCTGCAATGTTGGGATGTCATTTCCAATGAGTAATATATCATCAACATACAGTACCGGAAAAACTTCACTCCCACTGACCTTTTTCTATACACAAGGCTCATCTTTGTTCTTAATAAAATCAAAATCCTTGATTGCTTCATCAAAACGAAGATTCCAACTCCGAGAAGCTTGCTTTAATCCATAAATGGATCTTTGAAGCTTGCATACCTTCCTAGAATTCTCAAGATGTACAAAACCTTCAGGTTGTGTCATATACACGTCCTCAAGCAGCTTTCCATTAAGAAATGTTGTTTTTACATTCATTTGCCATATTTCATAGTCGTAATATGCAACAATGGCAATTAAAACTCTTATGGATTTAAGCATGGCTACTGGCTAAAAAGTTTCATCATAATCAACACCTTGAGTCTGCCTGAAACCTTTTGCTACAAGTTTTGCTTTAAAAGTATGCACTTTGCCATCCATGTCAGTTTTCTTCTTGAAAACCCATTCACATCCAATGGTCTTACCACCTTCAGGTAAATCAACCAAGTACCAAACTTGGTTATCATACATGGATTGCATATTAGAATTCATGGCACTTAGCCGTTTATCTGAGTCTGGTCCAGACATAGCCTCCTGATAAGTGGTGGGCTCATTTTGATCCATAAGCAACACATCACGACTATTAGTAATGAGAAATCTGAATCTTTCTGGCTCTTGTCTTACCCTACCAGATTTACGTAGGCCTTGTGTCACTTGCGGAGGTTCAACTGGTTCAGAACGTTGTTGAACTTCTAGTAGCAGTTCAGTGTTTATCTGTGATTCTTGAACTTCTTCAAGATTTATTTCTCTCCCACTAGTGTCTTTTGAAATAAACCGTTTTTCCATAAAGGCACCATACCGAGCAACAAACACTTTGTTCTCAGCGGGATTATAAAAGTAATATCTTTTTGTTTCCTTAAGATACCCCACAAATAAACACTTATCAGATTTAGGTGCTAGTTTTTCTGAGACTTGTCGCTTTACGTAAGCCTCACAACCCCAAATCTTAAGAAAACACAAACTAGGTCTATTCCCGTACCATATCTCATGTGGTGTTTTATCAACTGCTTTAGAAGGAACTCAATTTAGAGTGAAAGCTGCAGTTTGTAATGCATAACCCCAAAAGGATAATGGAAGATCTGCATGACTTATCATAGATCGAACCATATATAATAAGGTTCGATTTCTCCTTTCAGAAAATTCATTCCATTGTGGAGTTGCTGGTGGTGTCAATAGGGAGACAATCCCACAATTTCTAAGATGATCATCAAATTTTTGGCTTAAATATTCGCCACTTCGATCTGATCGAAGTGTTTTGATAGTTTTACCAAGTTGATTCTGCACTTCATTTTGAAACGTTCGAAACATCTCAAATGATTCAGCTTTATGTTTCATAAGATATACATAACGATATATGCTGAAATCATCAGTAAATGTAATGAAATACTAATAACCTCCTCTAGTCATTATTTTTATAGGGCCGCATACATCAGTATGTATTAGACCCAATAAATCACTTGCCCTTTCACTGTGTCCAGTAAAGGGACTTTTAGTCATCTTGCCTAGTAAACAAGATACGCATGTTTCATATGTTTCTAAATCAAATGAATCTAGAAGCCCATCTTTATGGAGCTTCGTTATGCGTTTCTCATTTATGTGTCCGAGACGACAATGCCAAAGATAGGTTTGATTACAGAAATGACAATTTTCTTCCTTTTCTTTTGGGTGTTTTGAAGCAGGAACAGGCCGGGTCTTGACTTGTTCTATAGGCTTTGCGATAGGTGCAGCAACAGCCTTGGCAACTCTAGCCTTGCCTTTGCCTTTCTTCTTCATTCCCTTTCCCATTTAGACCATCAACATATTACTAGAGGGTTTCTCGATATTTTGTTCAGCAGTTTTGAGCATCAAATGCAACTCTGAAATTGATTTCTCCATATTATTCATATTGTAGTTCATCACATATTGTGAGTAACTCTCTGGTAATGAATTCAGGATCAAATCTGTAGCCAACTCTTGGCTTATGGGAAATCCGAGTCTATCAAGCTGGTCAACATAGCCATTCATCTTCAAAACATGAGGACTAACTGACGCACCTTCAGTCATCTTGCAAGAATGTAGGTTCTTGACTGTCTCGAACCTTTCTTGCCTAGCTTGCTGTTGGAACATTTCCTTTAGCGTTACGGCTATGTCGTAGGCTTCTATTAGTTCCATGTCCTTCTGAAGTTCATGAACCATAATTGCTAGCATAATACATGCAACATCAGTAGAATCGTTGACATGCTTATTATGCGCATCCTTCACAGCTTTCGTTGGATTGGCTGGTGGGTCATAAGGGATTGAAGCATCCAGGACATACAACTTGCGTTCATACCTAAGAACAATTCTCAAGTTTCTGAACCAATCAAGAAAGTTAGTCCCAGATAGCTTATCCTTCTCAAGGATGGATCGCAGTGACAGGGGATTATTGTTACTTGAAGAGGTCATTGATCTACAATAAAGATTATGCAAAGTTTATTTTAGTATAGAGGAATAGACTCCCACTAAATTAACAACCCTCCTAAAACATACTGTTTATTTAGGGGACTAAAATCCATATTTCACCTAATTCTATGACAGCTATGGCATGAAACACAGAACTAGATTATTTAGGTAGGTAACATTTACCAATTACATCTTATGTAATTTTTAGATCCTTTTAAGAGATATGGGACATCTTATGTCTTAGCATGTTTTTATCTCATCATTTGCCTAAAGCTCAAAACTATTTTGATGGCTTTATTAAGTCGGACCATTTTAAACATTAAGGTAACTCTTACCCAACTTGTCTCACCAAGATAACACGATACACCCAGCTATGGCTGAAACTATATTAGTGTGATCGAGGCCTTGACAAGTGTTTAAAATGGATGACACGAGACTTAAAATTTAATAGAGGGATTTTATTCAGTTTTTAGTGATTTTATGTAAACAATGAAATATCATATATTTTATTGATTTGTTCAATCACTAAACAATTTGGAATTTTTTTTTAATACTTTTCACTAACAAAAGAATTTCCGTACGCTAGGATTAGTTAGACGGCGGTCCCGCATTGGTAGTCGTCAAGCGCGGCAAAGAAAAAGGCAAAGCCGTGCTTTTTTTTTTTTAGAAGACGAATCTCAATTACGAAAATTAAAATTCGCTATAGAAAATCATAATTTTCGCTGATTTTATTATCATAAATTACCCTTAATTTATCCGAAATTAAGTCAATTAAAACATTTTAATTAACCAAGGCCCACATCTAACTAATCATCTTATCCTAATCCAATTAGGATTTAAGATATTTGAATCCTAGTATATCACCAATAACAAGATTCTTGATATTTATCTCCTATCCAATAGGGATAACGAAACCGATTTTGCTTATATCTCCTAATCTAATTTGTTATCTATTTTTATCAAATAGAAACTTCATAACAAAATAGATATAACAAGATAAATAAATAATTTCAAAAATTAATTATTTATTTTGGATTTAAGATATTTGAATCCTACTATATCACCAATAACAAGATTCTTGATATTTATCTCCTATTCTAATTTGTTATTTATCTTTATCAAATAGAAACTTCATAACAAAATAGATATAACAAGATAAATAAATAATTTCGAAAATTAATTATTTATTTTGGATTTAAGATATTTGAATCCTAGTATATCACCAATAACAAAATTCTTGATATTTATCTCCTATTCTAATTTGTTATCTATCTTTATCAAATAGAAACTTCATAACAAAATAGATATAACAAGACAAATAAATAATTTCGAAAATTAATTATTTATTTTGGATTTAAGATATTTGAATCCTAGTATATCACCAATAACAAGATTCTTGATATTTATCTCATATTCTAATTTGTTATCTATCTTTATCAAATATAAACTTCATAACAAAATAGATATAACAAGATAAATAAATAATTTCGAAAATTAATTATTTATAAATAAATAATTTCGAAAATTAATTATTTATAAATAAATAATTTCGAAAATTAATTATTTCCAATTTCGGTCTTCATCCAAATAATCACAAACATGTAATTGAATCATGAACTACTATCCCAATCGAACCTAATAGTATCATGGATCATAGAACACGAAACTAATTTCAATTAAATCACGAATATATGTATCATATACATAAAACATGATAATAAATCTCACATAAAACTTATGTATATCACATATACATCAACTATTAACATGCTTTCAATCATATATCATGTATATATCAGAAGAAAACATGCAATGAGTTTAATGGAATCGAACTCGATGTCTCTGAAAACATTACAAAACAATTTTGACAAAAACCCCAACAGGATCTGAATCTAATTCCTTTAAAAACGTTTAAACCATGAAAAACTTAATCATACCTCAGTCGCAATATACATTTATGAAGGTTGATCGATCTCTAAGGCGCTGCCAACGACGAACGCCCTCTACCAGTAGTCCACACACGAACGGCAGCCGAGATTTGAAATGCTAGCTTCGAGAGAATACCAAACCTTTTGTTTCTCTTCAAAACGATCCAGAGCATACCAAAAACCCTAAGTCGTTTCTAAAACGAAAATAGAGTTTCAGCATTTTGATCTTTCGTACGTGTGTTCTAACTTAAAGCGTCTATTTATACAACCCTTGTATATAGACGGTTAAGTAAATTACACATATACCCCTACTTAAAGAAGTATAAGTGTAATACACCACAAGGACGTTTCCGTCATGAATTTTATCATATAAAATTCATTTTTCTGAACCATCTTAAAATCTCGCAAAACCATTCTTAGTGTGCGACCCAATAGGCTCATACAACGTTGGCAGTGTACCAAAACACATTTTGGTATACAAGTCATAAGCGCCCTCTAGCAAGACATTATGACTACCCAAGTTGTACGAATATCAAATCGATACAACCTAATCAATAGATTATATAACATCCTTTTTTCACACGATATCTTTTTGATCAAACATAAGGCATGTAATTGTCATCCAACATGTTCAATTGTACTAGTCTCGATCTTTAGGTAGACTGAAAACATCCAAGGGACATCGATCAATATCAATTCACTTAGACTAGGCCTTTTAACGGTCTAACACATCGAGGATCCACTGGATATCTCTCTTTATATGAAAGGGACGAATTCTATCTTGGTTACACGACTTCATCGCATTGCTCACACAGTAACCAATCACAACCTTTATAATCGTCTGGTTAAAGACAACATTTGATTGTGTCAAATCACTGTCTTTCTAATGTTGAAGTCTCTGGTAATCTCAAGTCAGAGGACTAGAAAATATACCTATCATGAGAAACAACTATGACTTAATCCATGTGATGTTCTCATAGCGGGTCGATCCAGTACTTTGTTCCCTAACAAGTACTCGTGATTTTGATTCGTATCCCTATACGTATAATCATCATATGATCATCAATCAAGACTCACACTAGTCTTAACTCATTATAGTTCCCAGTATAATGATCGACTAGGGACATTTAGGATATTTCTATAAATACCCATGGATCTTATTATAATGTAAACATGCAAATTAATTATAATAAACAGCGAATGAAATCCTTTATTTTATTAACTAAAAGTATTCATAAAGACATTTATGGATTGACCTAGGGCACATGCCCCAACATATCCATCCAGCCAATAGTAGTAAGATTTGTCAGCTAAATGCTTTAACATCTTATCGATGAAAAGCAGTAGAATGCGGTCTATCTGAGTGGAAGAATTGAGCTTCCTATAATCAATGTTACCACCATCTATTTTGGATACGGGTGGGGACTAACTTACCCTGTGAGTTTGTGACCATTGTGATTTCCCTTTTTCAAAGGAAACACGTGTACGAAACTAAACCATTTGCTATTGAAGATCAGGTAGATCATTCTAGCATCAAAGAGTTTTAGGATCTCCTTTTTAAACGCATCTATTATTGGTGGGTTCAATCGCTGATATGCTTCTTGTGAAGGCTTAGACCATTCTTTCATATGAATCTGATGCATGCATGTGAAAAGGCTAATGTTTTTTATATCAACAATCGTCCATCCTAGTGTTTTTTGAACTCGCAAAGCACATTAATGAGCTTTTCTCCTCTAGTAGTATGATTTTAGTGGATATAATCACTAGTAAAATGCCATTCTTGCCCAAAAACACATATTTGAGGTGATCGAGCAGCAGTTTGAGCTTCATTGTGGGGGCTTGCTCTAAAGAGGGTAGAAGCTTAGAATTTGAATCATGTAATTATGGAAATGCTAGGGTATGTGGGAAGAGTTAGGCAATATCCAACTCCAAATCATATCCTTGATCATAGTGTCGAGGGCAAAGAGTTTCTTTTTCAAAAAGTTGATGTTAAGGTAATCACTCTGGCACCACTTTCATTTCCTAGCCTTTCATAAGAATGGCCTCCTTAACAAGTGAGTGCACACCGTCCAAAGCAATTACAATAGAAGTAGTGCCATCAGGGTGGCGCATCGAACCTTAGATATTGAACTCGATGACCTTGCCATCAAACTCCATGGTGAGGGAACCACTATGAACATCAATATTGGCCTTAGTGGTCTTGAAGAATGGCCTACCCAGTAAGATTGAAGAAAAATAGAGACAAAAAAAGTCATTGGGGAACTTGAGCTCACTAATGTTCACTAAAATATCCTCCAACACACCCACCGTTCGAAAGGTAGACCTGTCTACTAAATGACTGACAATTTCAGTTTCCTGAAGAGTGTAGCATCCCCTATCCCGATTAGGGCGATACTCGGCCTGAAACCCTAATTAAGGCCCGGTACACCAGCCAGACTTAACTAGAGCCAACAGACTTCCATCCTTACCTGATAAACATAATTTGTATATCTCAAAATGTTGAATCAAAAGAAGAATAATATGCAACATAATTAAAACTTTTTTGATAAATCCAAAAAATATACAAATATACAAAATCACCAGAATAAGCCTCAGTTATAATATTGTATCCCAACCCTATTATATTGCATAAAATATAGTTCATACAGTATAAAGATACTAAAGAATTCATTACATCGAAGAGAAGAAGCCAAAACTCCTATATCTTCTCTTTGCCCTTTCGTAAAGCGCCTTGCGATGTACTTGAAATGTTTAAAGGGGTGAGCGCTCCAACTTGCTCAGTAACTGATGCTTATACACTAACAACTATCTACTAATAGCCAATGGGATAAATGAATAATACCATGAACCAACGATAGCTATTTAGTGCAATAGAACCGATATAAACAATATATAATTAGATGCAAGTCATTCGGTGCATTACACTAATATTGTGACCATTTTATTTCAATTTGAGCTATAACTACTATCGTTCCACCCTTTCTATAGAAATACAACCTACAGAGTCTACACATTAGTCGATGTGAGATCCCAAAAAGTGTATTTAAATATGGAAAATGATTTTTTGACATTCTTTTATTACATACATTTTCTACACAATGGTGTAGATTCCCTTGAAAATTGTGGGGTCCACACATCTCAATCAAATCTACACCATTGTGTAGCAAATGCATGTCTCCTATAATGTTAGGTTATCATCTTCCTTTAAATATAACTGAGATCCCAACTATAACACGATAATGCATGAACATGTTCCAATTAGAAGTCAATACTTATCCGCCTTCATCTTTTTACTCAATAAAGGTCAGTACTTATCAGCCTTCCTATTTTTGTTTATTGGATGTTGGTACTCATCCACCTTCCTCATTATGTTCAACAAAGGTTGATAGTTATCCACTTTCCTTATTGTATTCAACAAAGATAGGTATTTATTCGCATATCTTGTTTTAGTCTCATTATTGAACCCTTTCCATTTCACTTCCGAGATTTAGTTTGAAAGATTGTAAATACCATAAGTCATAATACAGTAAATTACATAGCATAATTTATAAATAAACAAATCACAATTACCTCGGTTTGAGTTTCGTAGAGCTTTTCTAACTGAATTCACCCTTGAAGCACCTCAAATCCTTCATCTTCAATTAAGAACTTAAATTAAACCAATTTCCATCAATCCATATCTAATACTCAATCTTTAGGAACCTTAAGTTAGTCCTTAAACCCTCGTCAAGACTTGTACAAAATTTAGGAACATTGTTGGTTTTTGAATGAGGAGCATGCTTTCTACTTTAGTGGAGCACACTCCACCTTCTAAGTTCATCAATTTTCATGAAGGAGCATGCTTCTCTATAATAGGGAACACGATCCATCATCAAGCATTTGAAGAACTAAACAGGGCAGTAACCCCTATTCAATACATAAATCATCCTGAAACCTCCCTAAAACTTTGGAGAGGGCCTCAAATGAGGTCTTATACTATCAACAACCAACAACAACAGTAACTGACATGAATTCAAATGAATTTTATCCTCAATTCAACTATGAACTTCAAAACTTGAAGCATAAACTTACCCAATTAATCCCAATTCGCTATTCACGTTGATTTGATCTCCAAATTGATTGTTGTTGGCCTCTTCTGCATCATCTTCTTTCCGCTATCGATTCTCACCAAAGCCTTACCTACTCTCAATATTTTGATTAAACAATTGTGTATTTGAGTTGAGGTTTTGGTTTATATATTGATTTTCCTCTAAACTCCCATCGCATGAATCTCTAGGCAGATTTGATGGGTTAACTCTTAAAGTGACATTAGTCACTAAAGGGACACTGATTGACACTTGTTAGGTGTGTACAATAATTTTCTCTTTTATATTATACTTTAATAATTTTTTAGTACTGACAGGTGGGAATCGTCTCCACAAAGAGTTATTAAACCTCTCTCGGAGAAATGACTTTTAAAGGTTTTTATTATTTTAATTTTATTAATAATAATAATTAAACTAACTAATAACTACTTATAATATAATAATACTTAACTAACTATATTATCTTAATGAACTAACACAATCCATATTCATAATCAATTAAATTTATTAAATTCAATAGTAAATAAATGTCTAAACAAACATCTAGAATAATGAAACATAAACCAGTTTTGCATTTCAAACATGCAAATCCAATCCATATAGTCATTAGCATACTTATAAAGTAAGATAAATCATTTAACTCTAGTCACAAGTAAGTAAAGCCAGTAATTTGTTCTCATTATACCGATAGAAAAGCCACGTTATAATTCTATTAAGTTAACCCTTTATTTACACAAGGACACTAACTTAACGCAATAAAACCTCTTTAAACTTTATGAGAACTTCGAACTACTAAATCTAACATCTTTGAAAAGCTACTTCTACACTAAATTTAGATCTCAATTTCGCCAAGTATATTTAAACAATGTTTTCCTTTCAAACAATCCTAGTGACTACTTCAAATAGATAATGAAACTATATATAACAATACATATTCTAGACTATGCATGCAATACAAAGATCATGATTAAAATCAATAAATATTACCCTATTAAACCAGCGAATCAAAGAATATGATTGGTTTAAAGCACTAAGCACATAATTTTCTCATCATAACTACATTGCAAAATGGATATAGTTCACGTTTGAACTTTGTTTAGATCAAACAACTACTCACTAATAATTTTAAATAACATTGCAATAATATAAATAAAAGTCAAAATTGAAAATACCCTTGAATTAAAATACTTTAAATCTTTAATCTTCCCTAAAAGCAATAAAATATGAAAATAATAGACAATGGCTCCAAAAGCAATGAGATTGTGATCTAAATACTTAACGACATCTAATTTCATAACCCTATACTAGTATTTATAGCATTTTAAGTAGTAAACATCCCAAAACAACTCAAAAACTCATAGTTAACTAAAATTCTCGTAATCTAACCCAACGATTCACATCGATTCGGGTGTAATAGGAATTACTGGGAGAATCCTCAATTTCGAGCTCACTAGTCCTTTCGTGTCCATCGATTTAGCCAACAGTTCAGGTGCCTCTAGGAATAGATGAGATTTGTTGGTACTAAAGTCCAGTTTTTTTTTTTTGCTTCATTGGTGATAATTCTTTGTATACTTCTTCCATTTGGTTAATTCCTTCATAATCTTCCATTTTTCCTTCATTTATTCATATTCTCCATTTATTACCTGAAATATCAAAACAAGAGAAAACCACATGCAATAAAGTCTTTTACATCTAAAATCATCTTAAAATGAACTATAAAATATGTTTAATTATTGACTTGTTATAGATAAGAACTCATCTCTCACTTGCATAGATCTCGAAGCAATCCAATGGTTCCAATAATTCAAATCAAAACTATAGGATGTTTATATATCAATCATATATAAATGTATATACATATATATATTTTCACATCTATAAATTTATCGGGCACGCCAACAAGTACCATCGGGCATGCACACTCATTTCACGAGCTCCACGTAACACTAGGCGTACAGACAATTGATTAATTAATTATTTTTCCAACTATAGGATTATATTAATTAATAATAATATCATATATTATATTGAATTCATTATCAAACTAACCAAATACAAAACAGTCACCCAAATGCACCTACACACTGATCAAAGCATGTCCGACTTAACCACAAGCCTAACTCGGGTAAATTAATGTTCATATTATGGGTAATCACCTATTTAAAGACACAAGTCGTTACACGGAAGGCATGCCTTCAATGTCTCATACATAAACTAGGGCATGACATTGATGTAGGCTCTCAGGTCATACATCGCTCTTTGGATCTTGATTTCACCAATAATGTAAGGCAAAATGAACATGCCTAGGTCCTCGCACTTGGTAGGCATCTTCTTTCGTAGGATGGTAAAAACGTTTTCTCCTAAGGTGATTTTCTCATTGCCTTTGAGTCTACATCTTTCAACGGCTTAGCATAATAGGGCATATGTGCTAAGGCATCAAGAAGTAAGAAATTTATCGCCACATTCCTCGGTATCTCCGAAATTCCCTTTTCTTCACGTGCTTTTTAATTTTTATAAGGCGTTGAGGGTACGAGGGTAGAATTTTGATAGAAGGTTATGCTGACTCATCTAAGGATACCGTCCTTTGAGGAAACGACTGTACTTCGAGGTCTTGCTTGATTTTCGTGGATTTTTGTTTGGCCTCACCTTGCTTACGTTCTTTGTAAGGTTCCTTTTACTCTTTCCCACTTCTCAGAGTAATGGCGTTTGCAGACTCATTAGGATTGGGGTGTGGTTGAGCAGGCAACTTGCCTTTATCATCCATACATCTAAGCTTTATGGCCATTTTACTCATTTAAACTTCAAGATTTTGCATAGTCGCACTAGCATCATCTTTGTACAGTGCTATGTCTTCTGAAAGTCTATCCTCGTTAGTCATGAATGAATTCATCATATCTTCTAAAAACCCAAACTTGGAGAAGCTTGTAACTGTGGAGAGGGAGGTTCTCCCTTCAAAACATACTAGAGGAGGTTCCAATTCCGAGGTCCTTAACTATAATGGGGGCTTTTTACGGCATGATTATATATATTGCTAAATCTCTTGTCGGACTAATCCCTAATTGGTTCTTGAAATCTACCACCTACACCATTGGTTTGTTCATCCTCGAACAAGGCATGACAAAAATCAGTGGGATGGTCGATGGCTGAACAAAATCTGCAAGATTTGACTTGAGCTTTTTCGGAGGTCAAGAATCGCTCCATTAGGTTAGTAAGTCTGTCAAGCTTGTTATTGGTTTAGTTTGAACCACTTCTATCAAAAAGACTTCAGGAAGGCACCATTTCATCTTCGTTAGTGTACTAACATGATTGAATTGCTATAAATTCATATAAATTGAACATCTCTCGAGTTGTCTTGGTTCTATAATCGCCTCTGCAAGCATTCTCAACCATAAATTTCTCTAAATATGTTAGTCCTATGTAGAAGTATCAGATAAGAGAAAGGTCACTTTGATTATATTGCAGGCATTTCGTAATTAAACAATTATATTGGCCCCAATACTTGTAAAGTGTTGGCTCTAATGCAG
The DNA here is from genome assembly GCA_039657365.1 of Stephania yunnanensis. Lineage (NCBI taxonomy): Eukaryota > Viridiplantae > Streptophyta > Magnoliopsida > Ranunculales > Menispermaceae > Stephania > Stephania yunnanensis. Next base: position 28,616,352 of record CM077580.1, read on the forward strand.
GTACCAGAGGCATCAATAGTACTAGGTCAACCAGCCTATGTGCATGTGGTTCAAATGGGGACTATTGGCTTTTTCGTTGCCACTAGTGCTTGTAGTAACTCATGTGCTTTATTATTCTGGGGAGGAACTACTTCATATTTATTATGCTTCTCTAGTGGCGGAACTTCATCGTGGTCTGTCATTTGAGATGGTTGCTCGTCGTTCTGAGGAACTCTTGCGGGTTGCCTCCTCTATCATGTTTCTTTCATGTTCTGATGACAGGTCTTCTTAATCTACGGACCAAAAGGAAGTGGAGATCCAGTTGACTTCGATTTATAAAGAATCTTGGGCATAAATATGTACAGAAAAAGAAAAAAAAGCCTAAGCCAAAAAGTACTTTGTCCCCGGTAACAGTGCCATAATTTGATGCATGCCGAACGTGTTAAAGATAATTCCTAAAAGATTAGTGATTACTTTATGGACTATAGTAGCGGCAAGCACGAGGTCGATCCTTGAATACCACATGTTCTAGCTTAGGTTTATGAATATGAAGGGAAATCAAGGGATTTTGAAATTGATCTTCAAAAGAATTCAAAAGACGAAAAATTGTAAAAGCTTTTAAAATGATATCAGTTAGAAAAGTAACATAAACCTTTAGCTTCTCAAACATCATTAATTGTCGTATAACAAATTCATTGGTCGTTGATCTATGTGAATGGATGCAATTAAATTATGTCTTACAGTAGCTATAAACCAAGTGTGTGTTTGGTTTTTCATCTTTCTCTATTTGGTAGTCAAGGTACAACCATTAACTACTGCCCTTAATCAAACACACAAACATAAGTTCACACGCCTTAGGTTTAATACAATGACCACTTTAGGTTTTGTGAAGACATTAAACTTAGACAACCAGATCATTAGTGTGTCCAATTTGGCCTAGATTCTTAAGGTATTTGACTAGTTTCAAAAGGTGCGAATCAACTGGTATGGTTGATTGCCATGAGCATGAGTTTTCTTACATGTTTATATATGCAATCGACTCATTGATAATGGATGTCTACCTAGTAATACGTAATTGCTCTTTTACAATGCAACCAAGCTTAACCCTAGCATTCATACAATACAAAAGGAACTAAGATATAAAATAAAAGTAATGAAAGAATTAAATTAGATCTCATAATGAGTTTGAAGCCAAGAGATTCGTTTCATCCAATTTTAGTTTAGATTGACAGAGTTTAGCCAGACATGATTCAAAGCTAACACTACTTGATCGAGAGAATTGTGACAAGTATGTGAGGTTTTAAGGATTTGATTTTTGAGTTGATGGAGTGATCAAGAGAGGAAGGGAGTGATCATCTAAGCTGAATTAATGGATATGTTGATCTTCATAGTCAAATCAGTAAGTTGGAGAGTTCTTTACTTTTGGTTTTGAATTGTTAATTGAACTCGTGACTTGATGATGGTGTTGGATTAATTATGGTTATTGGTGGTGTGTATGGGTGTAAGACCTCGTTTAAGGTCGTTCATGATGTCTAGTTTTGGTCACTTGATGGTGGAACGCGCTCTCTGTTGCAGGGAAGCGTGCTCCATTCCTGAAGATTGACGAACCTATAAGGTGGAGTACACTCCAACAAAGCAAAGAACACATTTCCACCCCAAAAAACAATAGTAATGTTGTTCATGAGAATTCTTGAAGGTTTAGGAATTAATTTAGGGGTCCTAATTATTTATTGTTGGACATATATTGATGTCAAATGGTCTTCTTAGGTTCTCAAATATTAGAAGAGGTTTACATACCTAGAGAGCTATGAAACTCGATACAAAACTTAAGGAAGTTCGATCAAGATAAGTAGGACTTATATTTTTTTTATCAATTATGCTTCGTAATTAGTATATTTAGTTCATGTAGTTTTATGGACTCTGAATGGGGCAACGTACTATGATTTGACTCTTTTAACTATTGAAATCTTTGAAAGAGGTCGATAAGGCGATCCGAGACTAAGGAATGGAAATGATAGCCTAGAAATGGATTCCTCCCTTTTATCTTGAGAAAAGGAAAATGATAGTCATGAAATGAGTTCCGCCCTTCATCCTTAGTGATCGGAGGTTACCTTAATCATTAACTATCTATTTAGAGTTAGCAGCTCTATCGAGCTTCAATAAACTAGCTGAATCACATGTTGGCCTACATGTGGATTCCGTAGTTGTATTCTCAAAAGATGTGAGAGTACGACTCTATTTTGAAATTCAAATTACAAGTCACAAGTTCCATTAAATATGCCTATTTAACTTGCATTCAATTATTTATTGTGTATATCAATCTTAAATGCCTGAATAGGTATGTTTTGTATTCATATTGCTATTCATTGATTCATTAGTATTAGTTAATGATTGATATGTTTACGAGCATCACTTACTGGGTAAGTTGGAGCGATCACTCTTAAAATTTCAAGCACACAACCCGGCACTTCGGGTCAGGGGAAAGATAATGCATATGAGTCTTTTAGTATTCTCCACAATGTAATGAACCTTTTTTGTATATATATTGTTTGATTTACATGTTTGTAATCTAAGAGGGGTTGGGGATTTTTGTATAATCGAGTTTTATTTGATAAACTTTGATTTCAGTGTATTGTATATATTATCAAAAAAAGGTTTTAAATTTTCTACTGCATTTACTTTAATTTTTATTTCGATATCGATATTCAGGTTGCGTTTATCAGGTCCGAAAAGGAAGGCTATGGCTCTAGTTAAGTTTGACTAGTGTGCTGGGGCTTAATTAGGGTATCAGGCTAAGTGTTGCTCTAATCGAGATAGGGGTTGTTACAGGCGATGTCGTTTTTGCTGACGAATTGTTCTATGTCCAATTATTATAGCTTCGCTCCAAATCTTCGCTCAGGGTCCTAAAAGCCTATAATTAACAAAAGTGAAAGTTTGGTACTAATAAATAGAGAGTTAGAGTTCAAACTAATATTGCACGAACTAGTGCATAATTACAAAATTTTCATTTCTCCTTACTTAAACATTCTCACCATCTTTAGTAGCACGATCATTTCTTTATTAGAAGGACTTGAAGACAAATCTTCTAGATTCTCATGATCGTGTTCATTAGAAAAGTCTTGAGACAATCCATCTAGATTCCAATAATATAATTCATAATCATTAATTGCACAAACTAACCAATATATTCATAGATGCATCATCCTTAATGCAAGACATATCACAAGTTTTCCTAAAATAATTATTTAATTATCTATCATCCACAAAAGAATATGAATCATATTAATTGCAATGATATTGATGTCATGCATTACAACAAATTTTAATCTTAATAGTAATGTCATTAGAAGAAAATTTGTGTAAAAAACTCTTATAAATATCTCAGTATGGTTTAAATATGATCAACAAAAAATCCAATACCACCATATGTAACATATGTGCACACAAGTACTAAAATAAATGCATCAACATTAATGTTTCTTATACTTTTTTTCTTTCACAAGCTTGATCTTTCTATAAGCAAATCGCTAATGTAATATAGAAAAAATTGATTTTACCATACGTTGTCCATAAGTATACTAAAGTTTGCATGTATAAATCAATTAAGACATGCCATTAACTAAGTCAAACTCACTAGCAAGCCTGATATTTGATCTCAGTTAAATAAGACATAGTGGGTTCATGTCCCATTACCAAATACGTCATCTATTCACTGATCGAGCACCCATATACCCAAATCATCATTAATATATGCATCATTTCCATCATGCATGCATATTATGAGTATTTCATATCAAACAAGTATTCATCATCATAATCATGAATACTCGACAAATCAATTTAAAAAATTAACACATACCAGAATTTCTCGCAAATTCTAAACCTGAACAATTGACCAAATTGCATGTAGCAATGTATCCATCCGAAGAAGAAGCCATCGATGAAAGAAAAATCTTGTCTAAAAGTTCTTGGAAAAAATCTCTTCAAATTGAAAAATAAAAACGGAATAGGTATACCAAACAAAGACATAGAGGCCATAATGACTCTTTTTTAGACAAGATTTCTCCATTCCGCTCGAAACCGCGAATACACAATGAGATAATCAAAACTTGCCTTCAAGATACAATCAAGTCTCTAATACTTGTTGGATATTGTGTGTGTAGCACAACTCCAACTAAAAACACTTTTTGAAGAACTTTTTAGAGAATGATGCCTGAACAAAATAGAAAACCCTTTGATTCAAGACTTTTGGTTTTGCAATGTATTTGATACATATTAGGACTGTCTAATTTATAGAAAACTAAAAGATATTGAGCCTAAAGAAAATACACAAATTTTGGTGCCAAAAATGGTAAAAACAAACAAATCTCACAAAAAATGTGTCCCTTCATTTCGACGCTAGGTGGGTTCTATGAAGCACCGACCTAGTGTTTGGAAATAATTAATTTTTGAGCTCTCTATTTTCGGCGCCAAGCCGTTGCTTAAGACCTAGGGGCCAACGCTAAAAATAGTTCATTTTTTAAATTTTCTAACATTGATTACCTCCCACAGAAATCGAGACCTCTTCAAAGGTCTTAGCGGGAGTTGGAGTGAATTGGTCGATACCTCTAAATTTAATCTCGGCCTTATGTGTCTGAAACTCAAGGGCTACAAGAACGAACAAGAAACTCTCAAAACTCCAAAAAATACACTATAATAACCAAGAACTTAGTAGGTTTTGCTCGATATCGTTAAATATTCTCGATTTAATCACCATTTTATGCCCCAAATGCGAGATTCAAGCCCCAAATTGTAGCTTTAAACCCAACAACAATAGCACAAACAACGACTCTAAAAACAACAACACAAACTAAAAAAAAAGAGAAATTGTTATGAAAAGATGTGAGGAATGCACTCACGATATCGAATTGATGTGGTTTCGCCTGGATTTCATTGGAGGTTGGCCAAAGGTAAAGGGGTGACTCGAGAGAAGGAGTTCGTTGAGTGGCAGGGTATGGGTGAGCAAAAACCCTTTTATGTGGAAGGCAGTTGGGTCATTTCACGCATGAATAATTTTTTTAAAAATAGGGTACGTTTAGCAAAAAATAGGTGATGTTTAGCCGCTCCCTAAACTTATTATGGTTAGTTAGGTATATCTAATCAAATTTCTTAAACTATATATTAGTTATATATGTTGGGTTTTGGGTTCATACGCAGCGGAGATTACAAAACAATTTTGACAAAAACCCCAACAGGATCCGAATCTAATTCCATTAAAAACGTTTAAACCATGAAAAACTTAATCATACCTCAATCGCAATATGCTTTTCAGAAGGTTGATCAATCTCTAAGGCGCTGCCAACGACGAACGCCCTCTATTAGCAGTCCACACACGAACGGCGGCCGAGATTCGAAGTGCTAGCTTCGAGAGAATACCAAACCTTTTGAATCTCTCCAAAACGATCCAAAGCATACCAAAAACCCTAAGTCGTTTCTTAAACGAAAAAAGAGTTTTTGGCCTTTTTTATTTCTTTCGTATATTGTAACTTAAAGCGTCTATTTATACAATCTCGCAAAACCATTCTTTATGTAGGGGTATATTTGTAATTTACTTAACCGTCTATATACAAGGGTTGTATAAATAGACGCTTTAAGTTACAATATACGAAAGAAAGAAAAAAGGCCAAAAACTCTTTTTTCGTTTAAGAAACGACTTAGGGTTTTTGGTATGCTCTGGATCGTTTTAGAGAGATTCAAAAGGTTTGGTATTCTCTCGAAGCTAGCACTTCGAATCTCGGCCGCCGTTCGTGTGTGGATCGGATCGATAGAGGCGTCATTGTTGGCGTAGCACTTTAGAGATTGATCAACCTTCTGAAAAGTATATTGCGATTGAGGTATGATTAAGTTTTTCATGGTTTAAACGTTTTTAATGGAATTAGATTCGGATCCAGTTGGGGTTTTTGTCAAAATTGTTTTGTAATCTCCATTGCGTATGAACCCAAAACCCAACAGTGGTATCAGAGCCATCGAGTTCGATTCCATTAAATTCATTGCATGTTTTCTTCTGATATATACATGATATATGATTGAAAACATGTTAATAGTTGATGTATATGTGATATACATAAGTTTTCTATGAGATTTATTATCATGTTTTGTGTATATGATACATATATTCGTGATTTAATTGAAATTTGTTTCGTACATGCTAGTAACCATGTTAGGTTAATTTGAATAATTTTAATGAATTGAGTTTCGTGTTCTATGATCCATGATACCATTAGGTTCGATTGGGATAGTAGTTCATGATTCAATTACATGTTTGTGATTATTTGGATGAAGACCGAAATTGCAAATAATTAATTTTCGAAATTATTTATTTATAAATAATTAATTTTCGAAATTATTTATTTGAAAATAATTAATCTTCGAAATTATTTAATTGAAAATAATTAATTTTCGAAATTATTTATTTATCTTGTTATATCTATTTTGTTATGAAGTTTTTATTTTATAAAGATAGATAACAAATTAGAATATGAGATAAATATCAAGAATCTTGTTATTGGTGATATAATAAGATTAGGATAAGATAAGTCCTAATTGGATTAGGATAAGATTAGTCCTAATTGGATTAGGATAAGATAAGTCCTAATTGGATTAGGATAAGATTAGTCCTAATAGGATTAGGATAAGATTAGTCCTAATTGGATTAGGATAAGATAAGTCCTAATTGGATTAGGATAAGATTAGTCCTAATTGGATTAGGATAAGATGATTAGTTAGATGTGGGCCCGAGTTAATTAAAATGTTTTAATTGACTTAATTTCGAATAAATTAAGGGGTTAATTTATGATAATAAAATCAGCGAAAATTATGATTTTCTATAGCAAATTTTAATTTTCGGAATTGAGATTCGTCTTCTAAAATAAAAATAAAAATCTCCAAATTGTTTAGTGATTGAACAAATCAATAAAATATATGATATTTCATTGTTTACATAAAATCACTAAAACTGAATAAAATCCCTCTATTAAATTTTAAGTCTCATGCCATCCATTTTAAACACTTGTCAAGGCCTCGATCACACTAATATAGTTTCAGCCATAGCTGGGTGTATCGTGTTATCTTAGTGAGACAAGTTGGGTAAGAGTTACCTAAATGTTTAAAATGGTCCGACTTAATAAAGCCATCAAAATAGTTTTGAGCTTTAGGCAAATGATGAGATAAAAACATGCTAAGACATAAGATGTCCCGTATCTCATAAAATGATCTAAAAATTACATAAGATGTAATTGGTAACTGTTACCTACCTAAATAATCTAGTTCTGTGTTTCATGCCATAGCTGTTATAGAATTAGGTGAAATATGGATTTTAGTCCCATAAATAAACAAAACGTTTTAGGAAGGTTGTTAATTTAGTGGGAGTCTATTCCTCTATACTAAAATATACTTTGCATAATCTTTATTGTAGATCAATGGCCTCTTCAAGTAACAATAATCCTCTGTCACTGCGATCCATCCTTGAGAATGATAAGCTATTTGGGACTAACTTTCTTGACTGGTTCAGAAACTTGAGAATTGTTCTTAAGTATGAACGCAAGTTGTATGTCCTGGATGCTCCAATCCCTGAGGACCCACCAGCCAATGCTACGAAAGTTGTGAAAGATGCGCATAATCGGCATGTCAACGATTCTACTGATGTTGCATGTATTATCGGCAACTATGGTTCCCGAACTTCGAAGGACATGGAACTAATGGAAGCCTACGACATGGCTATAACATTTGAAGGAAATGTTCCAACAGCAAGCTAGGCAAGAAAGGTTCGAGACAGTCAAAAAACCTACATTCTTGCAAGATGACTGAGGGTGCGTCAGTTAGTCCTCATGTTCTGAAGATGAAGGGCTATGTTGACCAGCTCGATAGACTCGGATTTCCCAAAAGCCAAGAGTTGGCTACGGATGTGATCCTGAATTCATTACCAGAAAGTTACTCACAATTCATGATGAACTACAATATGAATAATATGGAGAAATCAATTTCAGAGTTGCATTTGATGCTCAAAACTGCTGAACAAAATATCAAGAAACCCTATAGCAATATGTTGATGGTCTAAGAGGGAAAGGGAATGAAGAAGTAAAGCAAAGGCAAGGCTAGAGTTGCCATGGTTGTTGCTGCACCTGCGCAAAGCCTATGAAACAAGTCAAGCCCCAGCCTGTTCCTGCTTCAAAACACCCAAAAGAAAAAGGAAGAAAATTGTCGTTTCTGTAATCAAACCTATCTTTGGCATTGTCGTCTCGGGCACATAAACGAGAAACGCATAACGAAGCTCCATAAAGATGGGCTTCTTGATTCATTTGATTTAGAAACATATGAAACGTGCGTATCTTGTTTACTAGGCAAGATGACTTAAAGTCCCTTTACTGGATACAGTGAAAGGGCAAGTGATTTATTGGGTCTAATACATACTGATATATGCGATCTTATAAACACAATGGCTAGATAAGGTTATCAGTACTTCATTACATTTATCGATGATTTCGCGAGATATGGTTATGTATATCTTATGAAACATAAAGTGAATCATTTGAGATGTTTCGAACGTTTCAAAATGAAGTGCGAGAATCAACTTGGTAAAACTATCAAAACACTTCGATCAGATCGAGGTGGTGAATATTTAAGCCAAGAATTTGATGATCATCTTAGAAATTGTGGGATTGTCTCCCAATTGACTCCACCAAAGCAACTCCACAATGGAATGGAGTTTCGAAAGGAGAAATCGAACCTTATTAGATATGGTTCGATCTATGATGAGTCATGCAGATCTTCCATTATCCTTTTGGGGTTATGCATTACAAAGCTGCAGCTTTCACTCTAAATCGAGTTCCTTCTAAAGCGGTTGATAAAACACCATATGAGATATGGTACGGGAAGAGACCTAGTTTGTCTTTTCTTAAGATTTGGGGTTGTGAGGCTTACGTAAAGCGACAAGTCTCGAAAAACTAGCACCTAAATCGACAAGTGTTTATTTGTTGGGTATCCTAAGGAAACAAAAGGATATTACTTTTATAATCCCGCTGAGAACAAAGTGTTTGTTGCTCGTTATGGTGCCTTTATGGAAAAACAATTTATTTCAAAAGACACTAGTGGGAGAGAAATAAATCTTGAAGAAGTTCAAGAATCACAGGTAAACACTCGAATCGCATCTTTGGAAGTTCAACAACGTTCCGAACCAGTTGAACCTCTACAAGTGACACAAGGCCCACGTAAATCTAGTAGGGTAAGACATGAGCCGAGAGAGATTCGGATTTCTCATTACGATAGTCGTGATGTGTTGCTTATAGACCAAAATGAGCCCACCACTTATCGGAGGCTATGTCTGGACCAGACTCAGATAAATAGCTAAGTGCCGTGAACTCGAGATGCAATCCATGTATGATAACCAAGTTTGGAACTTGGTTGATTTAACCTGAAGGTGGTAAGACCATTGGATGTAAATGGGTTTTCAAGAAGAAAACTGACATGGATGGCAAAGTGCATACTTTTAAAGCAAGACTTGTAGCAAAAGGTTTCAGGCAGACTCAAGGTGTTGATTATGATGAAACTTTTTCGCCAGTAGCCATGCTTAAATCCATAAGAATTTTAATTGCCATTGTTGCATATTATGACTATGAGATATGGCAAATGGATGTAAAACAACATTTCTTAATGGAAAGCTACTTGAGGACGTGTATATGACACAACCTGAAGGTTTTGTACATCCTGAGAATTCTAGGAAGGTATGCAAGCTTCAAAGATCCATTTATGGATTAAAGCAAGCTTCTCGGAGTTGGAATCTTGGTTTTGATGAAGCAATCAAGGATTTTGGTTTTATTAAGAACGAAGATGAGCCTTGTGTATACAAGAAGGTCAGTGGGAGTGTAGTTGTTTTTCTGGTACTGTATGTTGATGATATATTACTCATTGGAAATGACATCCCAACATTGCAGAATGTCAAGTCTTGGTTAGGGAAGTGTTTCTCGATGAAAGACTTAGGAGATGCAACCTATATCCTAGGGATAAAGATCTATAGGGATAGATCTAAGAGGCTAATCGGTCTAAGTCAGAGTGCTTACATAGACAAGGTGCTGAATAGGTTCAGTTTGCAAGACTCTAAAAGTGGATTGTTGCCAATGTCTCATAGCATAAGTCTCAGCAAGACTCAACGTCCTAAGACAAATGATGAGCGAGACCGTACGAATAAGATTCCATATGCATCAGCTATTGGATCTATCATGTATGACATGTTATGCACTCGACCTAATGTATCATATACTTTGAGCACAAGCATATATAAGTCAGATCCTGGTGAGAGTCACTGGATAGCAGTAAAGAACATTCTTAAATACTTAAGAAGAACTAAGGAAATGTTCTTGGTCTATGGAGGTTTTGAAAATGATCTAGTTGTAAATGGTTACACAGATGCAAGTTTTCAAACTGATATAGATGATTTTAGATCGCAATCTGGATATATGTTTATTTTGAATGGGGGTGCGATAAAGTTTGGAAAAGTTCGAAGCAAGAGATCGTGACAGATTCTACAACAAATGAAGCGAGTATATTGCGGCGTCCGATGCAAAGAAAGGAGGCAATTTAGATCAAAAAGTTCATTTCGAACTAGGTGTGGTTCCAAGTATTGCTAACCCTGTTTGTTGTATTGTGACAATAACGGGGCAATAGCACGAGCCAAGGAACCTAGATCACATCACAGATCCAAACATATACTCGGGCGTTTTCATCTCATTAGAGAAATTATTGAGAGGGAGACGTAAAAATTTGCAGAGTACCTCACCGAAGACAACGTTGTGGATCCATTGACAAAAAAGCTCTTCCACAAGCAAAACATGATGGTCATGTTAGATCATTAGGCATTAGATGCATGTATGATTGGCCCTAGTGCAAGTGGGAGATGTTGGGGCATGTGCCCTAGGGCAATCCATTAAGCTTGTCTTTATGAAATACTTTTAGTTAATAAAATAGAGGATTTCATTTCTTTGTTTATTATAATTAATTTGCATGTTTGCATTATAATAAGATCCATGGGTATTTACATATATATCCTAAATGTCCCTAGTCGATTATTATACTGGGAACTATAATGAATTAAGACTAGTGTGAGTCTTGATTGATGATCATATGATGATTATACGTATAGGGATACGAATCAAGATCACGAGTACTTGTTAGGGAACAAAAATCTTGGACCGACCGCTATGAGAGCATCACATGGATTAAGTCATAGTTGTTTCTCATGATAAGTATATATTCCAGTCCTCTGACTTGAGATTACCAGAGACTTCAACATTAGGAACACAATGATTTGACACAATCAAACATTGTCTTTAACTGGACGATTATAAAGGTTATGATTGGTTACTATGTGAGCAATGTGATGAAATTGTGTAATCAAGATAGAATTTGTTCCTCTCATATAAAGAGAGATATCCAGTGGATCCCTCGATGTGTTAGAGAGGAACAAATTCTATCTTGATTACACAACTTCATCACATTGCTCACACAGTAACCAATCACAACCTTTATAATCGTCCGGTTAAAGACAACGTTTGATTGTGTCAAATCACTGTGTTCCTAATGTTGAAGTCTCTGGTAATCTCAAGTCAGAGGACTGGAATATATACTTATCATGAGAAACAACTATGACTTAATCCGTGTGATGCTCTCATAGCGGGTCGGTCCAATACTTTGTTCCCTAACAAGTACTCGTGATCTTGATTCGTATCCCTATACGTATAATCATCATATGATCATCAATCAAGACTCACACTAGTCTTAATTCATTATAGTTCCCAGTATAATAATCGACTAGGGACATTTAGGATATATATGTAAATACCCATGGATCTTATTATAATGCAAACATGCAAATTAATTATAATAAACTGCAAATGAAATCCTCTATTTTATTAACTAAAAGTATTTCATAAAGACAGTTAATGGATTGACCTAGGGCACATGCCCCAACAATATATATAGTTACGATTTTATATTCTCATTAATTTTTTCTGGAGGCTATATCCTCATTAATTAATTAAGTAAATTGGAACCACTCATCAGGATAAGTATATATGAACATCGACATTTAGATTCGATTAATTGGTGATAACTTTCTAATCAGAATTTTGATAATTATATATGTTCATTTGTACTCTACTATCTAGTAGTAAAGTATGTACTGGATATATCAACTAAACATTAATTTTAAGATTTAATTAAGCCTTTTAGGACATCTATTCATGAGTAGTAACTTTTTAATCAAAGACATTGTATGATGTTCCCTAATCGAAACAAATAAGTCAATCTATTACAAATATATATGAGTACCCATTGAAGCTTGAAACTAATTCCATTACACGTGCAACAATTGTGTAGGCCAACCATGCATAGGATGGGACGTACGACAACCCTTAGATGTGACAACTACCCCAATAATGGGGATAACTACCCTAACAAAAGAGGACAACAACCCTACAAACGGGACCAAAAAATAAATACAAAAACACTAAAAGAATAATAAAAAAAAGGAAACACGTGTGACAAGTCAAAACTCTAGCAGCTACCACGACAACATTCGCCTTTGATGGATGTCGCATACCTCCACTTCACATCCCTCGTCATTTACTGCCTCTGAGCACCTGATGAGATATTCAACCAAGTTTTGCAGATTTGCTCCTTTTGACTAAGGTATTAAGCAAAATAGGGTATTTCATAGATACACCAAAAACCTGACAGCCCCTAACACTATCAGGGTTTGCTAAAAGAAGATGAGAAAGAAAAAATGTGAAGGAAAAAAGAGTTGTGGATTATAGGGTCACAAGGTGTGAGGGGAAAGAGGAAGGAGGAAGAAAAAGATAGTAGTCATAGGATTAGGGAAGGTAGTAAGTGAAGAAAGAAATGAGAGAGGATGGTCGCAGGTAACAGGGTCACAGGCGGGACAAGGAAAGGAATGAGGGAAAAGAAGGGAGTGGTCATGGGGTGAGGGTAGGGGTGGGGGTAGGGGTGAGGGTGGGGGAAGTAGGAAGCAAAGAAAGAAAGGTAGGGGAGAAGAGAAGAGCTTAGCATGGGGCCACCGACGACTTTCATAACTACCGATAGCCCTAGAGACAAGTCGAAGATGGCACTCAGAAGAAGAACAAGCATGGTGCGGTGCTAGGGTTTCTTATGAGTAAGAAACCCTTATGCTCTTGTTTTTGTTTTGCTATATATGATTAGTGCACTAGAACATAACTTACTTTTAATAGAGGTTTTCAACCCCTATTAAAGATCTTTAATATAAATATTTTGACCGCCACAGAAACTGTTATCTTTTAAGTTGTTATTGTATCTCTAGAACCTAAGGTAGCGATTTTAAACCTCTACCAAATTTCTTATAATAGTTGCAAACCTTTACCAAATACCTTTTATAGGGTTTTAAACCCCAAAACATGCTAGGCGTATATCATTAATCACACATCGAACGCGATATGCATTCTAATGTGCGTTGTGATGTACGCCTATCAATGCCTTTTAAACCCTATCAAATGGTTTGATATTTTTTTAAAAAAATATTAGCAACCCTAAAAATAGCATTCAACAAAAGTTTAAAATTTAGATTTTTGGAAAAAAAGAAATTTCTACTTTAACTATCATATCCATCAATATTTAATACACTTCAAGGTTTTGACAACAAAAACATCTAATACACTTCAAGGGCCATGAACTAGCCAAAAAAAACATATAATATTTCTCAATCTCACTACTACAACAATGTTGTGAAGTTACAATAGCCTTTTCAAGATCTGCTACACCAATGCTTCACTGCTTTACTATTAACCTTCTTGTTTTTGTTAACGGCCCAATATTTATTAATCACGACATGTCTAACTAGACAAAAAAATTTATTTGTGTGATGTTTAACTTGTTTATAATTTTATATTACATCCCATGTTTGTATGTACCTTATATGTTGAATGAGATTGTGTGACGGGAGCTTGCCTAAAAAATCGTATTGATGCAGGTATCGAGGCGAAGTACGGGAAAACTAAGGTTAAACAAGGTAAATATGACATGTAAGGGTGATAAGACCATAGGCTAAGTCAAGTTAGTTAAATAAGAAAAATTATAGCGTGCCTCGATATTCATGCTAAAAAGCGAGTCACTAAAAATCAGTAGCTAGGTATGGGTTAGTGGTAGATTTAATTGATGATTGTCACATTATAGTCATAATTCAGTGTGTGGACAATTTAAATAAGGAATTTTAATTTTTCTCAAGATATGAATACTATGGATGATGAGAGCCAACTATATAAGCAAGGAGATAGTGGGTTTTTCCTTCACTTCCACCCACTTCAAAATGTAAATTTAAAGAAATCTAGATCTGGAGAGGGATTCGAGAGCTGGAATTCAATATTTGAATATCAACTTAATAGATAATCAAGCTAGGAAATAGTCTCATTATCATCATCTTCTTCAATTCATAAAAAATGAGCTAAATAAATAGGGTTTTTATGCGAAAATGAAATTCATTAGTAGTTCACTAACTTCTACAAAAAACAACTTGTTTTGATACTAAATTTTGATAACAAATGGATTTCCAAGCCACCTTAATGGTGTTCTTAACTTACGGTTACAATACATGGATGAATCAATATAAATTTATGATAATTTTAATGAATTGATGCATGAATATTGTAAGTTGCGGTTATTTTGTTTTTCTCAAATCCTTTTGAACCAGTTCTGATGGGATTTAGAACTGTGAAATCGAACTTAAGGATTTTATGTTAAATTGTTTAGGAAAAATCTAAAAATCGGACCCTCCCATGCCTTGTGTCGTGCCTTATAAGGCACAACACCAAATTCCCTTAAACCATGTCGTTTTGGAGGCCCGTCAGAGTTGGCGTCGTCTTTGTATAAGGCATGACGCCAGAAATGAACCAACGTCGTTAGTTTTTCCTTCTCGTGGCGCAACTTTTTGCATACCTTAGTGACTTTAGTAAAACGACCATAACTTTCTCATTTAACTCCGATTTTGACATTCCACCCATCGCCGAGAATCTAAAAGAGAGATTTCGCACATGAAACCTTTAAAATACAAAGAATAAGCTATTTGATGAATAAGAAAAAGATGAAAGTTAAGCCTTAAGTGTAGGAATAATTTTTTTTATAAATTTTGGGACTTAGAACTTGTTCAAGTGTTCTAAAAATCAACTTCATGACTCAACACACCTAATGCAACTGAAACTTAAACCAGGGATGTAGTAGGATTATTGTTGAGTGTCAGGTATAGATTTTAGGATATGAGCGTGATGTTTAGAGGAAGACAAGAGCGAACATGAGATTGAGATACATAAAACTCACGATAATGCTTTACGAAATTCAGTTTGCTTTTATTATTATGATTTTCCGCTACCGACTATTTTTTATCTTGCTAATATCATGTTTCAGTACTGTTTGTTCCTATTGAATAACCAGTTGAATGGTTCGTCGTGGTTTGTTGTTATTACATAGGATAGAGATTGTTAGACAGGAGAAAGTGACACCTGAAAGCTCGATGGATTGCAACTCGAATTGTTACTTCAATTCATGGGACGTTGGGACGTGGGTGTAGGCCGACCACCAGGGACATGAGTGAGGTTTAGTCAGTTATTAAAGAGTAGTCATATCGAGGTTGTATGCTGATTTACTTGCTATTTAATTTACTTTATCTCTTTGCATTCCGTATTCTCTGTGACTTATATATCTGCTTGATTATTTACTTGTTGCCCTAATTTTCGTTAATGATCTACATTCGTGCAAATATATCTTTCTGTTACTAGATGTAATACTTGCATGTCTTATAGTCTTATATTTGATTTCTCGCTAAATATTGTATGGACTTCTCTAAGATTTTACTTACTGAACTCGCCACTATTTTTGTTAGGTGACCTAGTACAAATCCTTCTATGAGTAGCAATGAAGGGGATCTTGGGCGACTATCTCTTTCTGTTGATGGTCTTGAACATACTCGTAGGTGTTTATATTTTAATATTTTGCTATATTATGGGTATCTGGGGACTATGAGAGACACCGTAAATGTATATTCCTACTTTTATGTATCTTGTTGTCTTATATATATAGTACTTTATTTTTAGGTTTTCCATAGTATGATGTTTGTTATTTAAGGCTTCTGCTATTGCGGCCCTAAATTTCTAGGCAACCCTGGGTACCGCCATGTCACATCACACATCACCAAGCTCTGCCACGTCATGGCCTACTTACATATGACGCCCCGCGACCTAATTGGTTGCTTACACTTTTCCAAATAACACTAATTTAGCTAAGTAATCTCTATATAAGTATTAATGATTTAATTAGCCAGTTAATCAATTTATCAAGTTATACTACAATTTTATAGCTGAAGTCTTTAAATGAGTAAGTTATGCAATATTTAACAATCCTAAGTAGTGAAAAACCTGACAAAAAGATACCATGTATATATTGAAGGCGAGATAAGTACAACAAAAGATCCATATACATGTATTTAGTGTTCTACAATCCCCAAAATCTAACAAAATATAAATATACACATACCGATATCACACACGAGCTGGCATCACTATCTCAGAGGTAGTCACCCAATACCTCCTTGCCCTTGCCCTTGCTCGTCGAAGGATTTGCACTCAGTCACCAAATAAATACAGTAACGAGTATAGTAAGTAAAATCCCAAGAGAAGTCCACATAATATTCATGAAATAAAACTAGTAAACAATGAGACATAGTGAATATGACCTCTATAATAGTAAGTCATATTCTCTTGAATGTACGCATCATGCGACAAAGACAAAAACTGTAGCGTCTAACCAATGACACATACTCAATAAATAAGCTCAGAAACAAAGCATTAATAAGTAAAAAACCGTATAATTACAAGAAAACCTTGACCTAAACCAATTAATAAATGATAAAATAGGACAGAAACTATGTATATACTTGCAAGCGGTGACTAAACCCCAACTACGGTTAACGGATAAACCCCTCCAGATGCTATTTCAAGTCAAGGGAACACCTTAAATCCCTCCCAATGGTCGTAAATATATTCTACTGCTGTCGACACGAACACTAAATACAAGTCACATGTGCAAGCGATTTATCTACAACCAATATACATGCAATCCGAAATAGGAGTAAAACCCCATGTGTGCCCACTAGCAATCACACGTGAAACCTGATATCAATAAAACAAACCATGAACTATGTGAAGCATTCCAATGGGTTTATGCACCTCAAAAATACTAAAAACAATCCTTTAAATTCAGTTTCCATTTGCCTTTAGCGTGCTAATGGGTCTACCTAACACTAGGTGGAGTTAGCGCACTAGGGGATTTGTCTGGCACGCTACTATTCTTCATTTCGAAAAACAGAAGAATGCCCAAACTAGATAGCGCGCTAGACGATCTGGTTAGCGCACTAGCTGCACTCTGTGACGGAATTCTCAATTCGAGAATCATGTCCTCAACACCCCAATAGGCTAACCAAACCCTGTAAACTCATTCTCAACTTAATATAAGCTCCAAAACATCACCAACAAGAACATCAAAAACAACATCAATTAGATCAAAATCATCAAATTCATACCTTCACAAGTTTTTCCAACTTTCATCAAAACTCTAGTTTCCATCAAAATCAGTTTATAAACTTTACAGAATGGTAATTATATATGTATTTCATCACAAATTCATCAAAAACTAGTGACATAATCCTCAATTTCAAATTTACATCAACCTAATCAAAATTAAGTTCATTTGGAAGTGTAGAAGATGAAGAAGAAGAAGATTATTTAAGTTTGATCCCTTAAAATTGATCTCAAAATGCTGGATTTTAGCTCCAAATTATCCTATCCTCATTCGGTTTTCTCAGTGTTTGCATGACAACTATAATGGCCTAAATTTAATTCACCGTTATTAGTGACGTGGTTGCAGAAGTGGCTGACAGCTCAGACACTCATGGGACCCGTAGCTAGGCTAGTGCGCCCCCGGAGCTAGGTAAATAGTTATTTTCGTGTGCTGAATTATTTAATTTGTAATGTTTATATTTAAATAAATTAAACGACATCGCAATATTTGTAATTATATTAAATTTGACATGCGAGATCGTGTGTTAAGTATTTGCCTCGATATGTGTATCGACATGGGTACCGAGTAGTCTAAAAGACTAAATACTTGGCTGGGGAAAATAATACACACACAAAATGAGTTAAATAATAATATGTAATGCCTACTTGATGGTTAGGGACATGATAGTATGCGTACGTCGCATTTTGGGATGCAAAATCGGGCATCAGAACACCCGAAAGAGGACTTTTTAGGTTAAGAACAAGGGCAAGTGTGCTATTGGTGCCACATTTGGAGTCATTAGAGGTTGAATAATGGAGCAAATAATGCTCATTAGATTTCCTTGAGATGCACAAGTGAGGAGGGATGCTAGTTGGACTATAAAAAGTTAATTGACTTTCATTTCACAACCTTTTCTCTCTCCTTATCACAAATTGAAAATAGAGACCAAGAAATAAGGGTTTTGGATTTGAAAATTTGATCATTTGAGGAGCTTGGAGTGGTTGAATCATCAAAGCAAGGCGATACTCACAATTGCCTCAACTTTCTTTATGTTTTGGTACAAGTTTTTGAAGTGTTGTGTGAATCCAATATGGATTGTTAAGTGGTTAAGTTGTTGTTTTGATGGGTTTTAAGTGCTATGAAGTTCAGTGGTTTATGTTGTGGTTGTTGATGTTATTGGTGGTGGAGTTTAAAACCCAAACTGTTTAGCCAAACTGCTGTACAGAACGCGATTAGTGCGCTAATGTTCTTCTTGACGAAGAACGTATAGCTGCCTAGGAATCTAACGCGCTAATCCCCATATCCAGTGCGCTAGATTTTGCAGATTTTACATTATTTTTGCTAAGTGATATAAAATACATCCAATTGACTGAAAATCAGTTATAAATTGGAATAGGTTATTTTAGATGGTAATTTGCATATCTGGGATTTAGCCACTACAAGGAAAATGAAATTTAGAAACGAAATTAGCAACAGAATTAAGTTCAGTTGCTAAAAAAATAGTTAGAGAGGGAATTGAGACGGACTAATTCAGAGATGGAATTGAGACGGATCAGAGACGGAAATAGAGACGGAAATAGAGACGAAATTAAATTTCGTCTCTAAAAAATGGCGCCAACATTCCCACCAAAACTTTATTTTCTTATAACCGTTCATCAAATCTCGAGATTTGTACATCAAATCTCGAGATCGATGAGTGCCCCCCCACACCCCCCTTCCCCACCCCCACCCCCAACAAAAAATCCCCAAATCCCACAAGTTTGGTCTCCGCTCTTCGATCGTCTGGTCTCTCCGTCTCTCTCTCTCTGGTCTCTCCGTCTCTTGGTCGGTCACGGCTCTCCGTTCTCTCTCCGGTCACCGCTCTCTGCTCTCTCTCTCTCTGCTCTCTTCTGTCTGAGCCCTAACCCTCACGTCCCCTCTCGCCACCGTCAACGCCGACGCTGGAGCCCTCGCATCTGCCATCTCTCCCTCAACCTTCACCTCGCACCGCCATTAATCTTTGCCCTTTCTCCTCTCAAACCAACCAACCAACCAACCATCTTGTTCGCCATCAAAGTGTTCTCTCCATCTACACAGAGTCGGAGATTAATCGGTCTATTAGGGTTTCGCTGTAAATCCTCTTTTCATCCACCGAGCGATGGTGATGCAGGCGGTCGGGATGAGCTTCTCCAAGATCGTGCTCCTTAGCGAAGCCGATAATCTCAATCGTTCCAGAAAACTTGATTGTAAGTGTTGATCTCTTCTCGATTGTTGTCTGATTTCGATTGATACATTCAAGCATATCGCATATATTTGTTGTTTTAGTTTTCACATAGTTTTTTCTGACTTCTAGAACCACTCAGACTTACTTCATACAATTCTTAAGTGGTTGAACATGTTAGTTTTACTCTGTAGTTGTGAAGTTGTTTGCTCATATGAGAATGCTAACCAGAAAAACTTCTCAGGACTTCTTTTAATATTAGTGTTTCGCATAGTTGGAGGAAATAATAGATGAAAAATTTGCTCATACTGTGAAAGAAATATAAACACTGGGTGTCTAGACTAGATGAGGGCCATTACGCACTTGAAGTGGAAGTTGCCGCCAAGCTGAGCCTTGTTTCAACGATTTCAGATTGCTTTGGTGAGGCACTCTGTGCTACTTTTACAGAATTTTCTATAGCCATTAGTCAAAGTCCATACTTGACACTTGAATTATCCCACAGCGTTTCGATCCGTCTCCACAAGCCAGCATGCATTGTTGAGTTGTGCTTGTGTATTGTATAAGGGAATCTCTAATGCCTCATAGAATGAATAAATAAGAGTTGAAAGGATGAAATGGGAAGAATGTAGTTGAATACTGTGAAGGTGTAATATTGAGATTTGAAACGATGCATACAAGTAATTTGCAGTTGCAGCAGAGCAAGATAAATAATTAAGTAGAATGGATATATAGATGTTTCCATCAATTGCACTAAATCGAGCACAATGAAAGAGTTTGATCTATTTAGCCAACCCCAATTAATTTGGGACCGAGGCTATGTTGTTAGATATATAGATGTTTGTTAGTGTTAAGTAACTGTTAAGTATGGAGAAGTTGTTAGTATAGAAATACCTAAGACTAAATGCACTTATTATCGAAACAAACACTTTTACTTAGAAGCATCCTTAAAAGGATCATCTTGTGGCTTGAATAATGACAACAAAGCCTGAAAGCCTCAGTCTCAAATTTTCAATTAGTTGGGGTGTGTGTGTGTGTGTATGTGTGTGTGTGTATTAGATTATCTATTTCTAATTAAGTTTTTCTCGAGGGAATAAAAAAGAAAAAAATAAGCAGCAGTTTTTTTGCAGCTTTTTTTAGCAGCTTTAAAAGTTCTTTCACTTATGTTGTGGAAGTTATGCTTAAGAGCTAACGTGACCGACTTTTTTCTACACTTAATAATGTGTCCTCCTGGGGTAAGATATGGTATAATCATGAGAGATATTATCAGAAGTCTATAGAAAATATGAGACAAGGTGTCTTTGGTGTTCATGTATAAATTTGAATTATTATCGGAGATTAATCTCTTAGTTATTTACTGCTTTGTTTTTATTGATATTTGGTATTTGTATGAGCAGGTTGGACTTTATCCCAGAAAAATATAATGCCTGCTCTTGCAAGCACAGAGGAATAAGACTTAAGTGTCATATCAAGGAATTCTCTTGAAAAACATTCCCTGAGGAATAGTGATGCGTTACTTGCAAAGTCAATGCACACTTTAATTTGGTAGAAGAGAGTAAGAAACTTAGAATATCTGCAACTTTTTGTTCCATAATCCTTCCAAACAATTTGAAAGATGCCATGGCATGTCAAACTTAAACATTTTGATTGTTGATCATTTTAAGTCATTCTTATCTTCAGCTTCACTTTTTCCTTTGTTACATTCTTATGCCATGTTGATTAAACTTTCAAATTAGCTTGTTCAAGAAGTTAACCTTCTTTCAAGTGAGGCAAGTCAATTTGTATTAATCTATGTTTTTCTTTTTTAAGAAGTTAAACCTTCTTTCAAATGAGGCAAATAGATTTGTATTTTAATATATGTTTTTATTTAAAAATTTTCATTTTAGTTTTTTTCCCTTATAATTCAGGATTTCTTCTTTTACTACATTATTATTTTAGTAGTTTCTTAATCTTAGTCCTGGAATCTTTGTTATTAGAGGTTTCTAAGCTTGTTACTATTTCCATCTAGAGTGGGTATCAATACACTATAAATATTCAATTCCTTTCTCTATCTATTACTCAGTGTTGGTTGTTAAGTTTCTTCCAATGAAACTTGTTTACCTGTTTTTACGGCTTAATTGAGTGATAGCCTTGTTTCTATGCTTACTTCGTTGCATGGATTTGTGTTTACTTGAACTTAAAGGGGCATTATGTTGGGTTTTGGTCATTTTCATTGATCATTTTCTCACAGACCAAATCTAAGAAACATTTGTTATCTTAAGACTTGTATGATTTAGATTTATTAAAAGTATTAGGCATCCCATGTAATGTGAACATTTGAAGTTTTGGTTCATGTCACTTCTTGAGTTGAGTTTGAAATTTGAAGTCTGAACATAATGTCCAGACTACTCTAATAAGTTTGATTGACTAAAATTGACTATAAAAGTGTATAACTTTACAAGTGCCATTTGTTCCAGTGTTATTGCCGTATTCTTGTTAGTTACTTCTTAGTAATACACATCAATTACTCTTCTATGCAATGTCCAGGATACCCCCTTGATATACCTAAACGTTGCCTTGACATCTGTATAATATTTTGAGGGTGATTTGTTGTGGTCATCTATTTTTCAGGAGTTCTTATCATGATGGGACTAGTTTCCATGCGATAGATGTTGACTCAATCCCTTTAGACGAGGTATTCTGATGTTATTTTTTCATCTCTACTTGTTGGTTTGGTGCTTTTACTGAATAATATAAACTATTTTTTGATTTATTTGGTTTTTCAGCTGGATTTTGATCTTACAGGTACTGAATGGATTGATAGTCTTTAGTTTTTCACAACTTCGCAGTTACTATATTTTATTGCCTTGTAGGCACGGTATCCTTTACCTTTTGATGTGCTTTTGACAACATATGACATAGTATCGATGGATTAAGACTTTCTTTCTCAAATTCGTTGGACATGCGCTGTAATTGATGAAGCTCAACGACTCAAGAATTCTTCTAGCGTATGCACACATGCTACATTGTTATCTATGATGGACATGACTAATCTTTGCGTTATCGTCTATTAATTTATGTTAACTGGCAGGATCTCAATCAAATTAGTTCTTATTCAGCATTCATTAGTTCTTATTCAGCATTCATAGTTTCTGTTAGGCCGAATAACTTCTCCACATCGGTTTTATGTTTCTTAATTTTCATCTCTGAAATGTAACTTAGTTACTTATATAAAATCTTGCAGGTTTTGTATAATGTACTTAAAAAATGTTTTGTGATACCAAGGCGATTGCTAATGACTGGCACCCCAATCCAGAATAATCTATCAGAACTCTGGGCTTTAATGCATTTCTGTGCGCCACTAGTTTTTGGCAAATTGGAGCAGTTCCTCTTTACATTCAGGGAAGTAGCAGGCACTTCAGGATTTTCTTCATTACTACTAGTGAGTTCAAAAAAAATGACAACTATTTCTGCTTACCTCGGATTCTCTTCTTCCTTTTTTTTCCTTATTATTGATACATATTTTTGAGAAGAGATTAAAAAAAAAGAAAGTTATCTTACCTGGTAGTTGAGAAGTATGATCCTGAACACTGGGTTTGAACTAAAGTAAATCTTTGTAATACTTTACCTTACTGTTTGAATGGTTTGAAATAAAGATAATTAAAAAAAAAAAGACCTGAAGATCTTAAAGGAAACTAGTGAATGCCCGTTCTTAATTCCTTTGACAATAATTGTGGTCGAGTAACTGGCATCGGACGACTCTTTTAGTGGGATTTTGAACATGACAGTCAATTCAAAATGTATTATCAAAGCAATTGAAAGCTTTTAGTTTTCTTTTATGGTTTACTTTTACATTTATAGCTTGATTTTCTTCTCTTGCATGCATTTCATTTCCATATTTATCTCTTGATACTTATGGTTATATGATGTTAAACGATCTTTTAGAAGTTTTCTTTTATGCTTTACTTTTACATTTATAAAAGTTTTAAGAGTAAGAAATGTTATTGACCAGGTGAATATGCGGTCAGAGCTAAGGAACAACTCAAAATTTTGAAATATATACTGCGGGCATTTATGCTTCGGCGAACAAAATCTATGCTCGTGCAAAGCGGAATTCTTTCACTGCCACCTCTGACTGAGATTATTGTGTTAGTTCTCTTTCTGCCGTAAGTTTGTGTTTCATGCTTGATAATGTTGGATAGTTTGTCATCTTAATAGGGTAGCACCACTGGTACCCCTTCAAAAGAAGGTTTATTTATCAATCTTGAGGAGGGAGCTCCCTATGCTCCTTGCATTTTCTTCAAAGGCTCCTAATCATCAATCCTTGCAAAACATTGTAATGTCATTGCTTTACTTTTTCATTTTAAGCTTAAATGTCATCTGTCTCTCTATGACTAAGATATTGCTCCTTTTTTAAATTGTTGTGACACATGAATCTTTACCACTCTTGATTTCTAGATGATATTCTTTTTTTTTCTCTACAAAGTTTTATCATTTGACTTTTGCATCTTGATGGTTGGCATTGCTATCATGGCATGTGATGAGTTACATTCATAAACTAGTTCAAAGTGAACTCTGTTATATTTTAATAACTGTTAATTATATTAATCCTATTAGAAATTTCCAAAAGCAAAATCCGCGTTCCTTTTCATTTTTGTAAAAAACGTGATGCTTATGCCTTGTATCGCTTTTACATGGTTGATTGACATAAAATGGCACGAGCATGTTGGCCCGCATGCATGAAACATTCCTATTCTCTTAAATATTCATCATTATTATGTCTAATTTCCCATTTTATGTTTATTTATTTATTTTTAGTTTATGACATGTTTAGCATCAACAAGCCCTTTGCCATTAGAGCACAAATTATTATATCAACAAATTTGCATCCTCATGCCTGATTTCAAATAGAAAGTTTCCATGACTACATCTCTAGAGTCTAGAACGGTATATGTATTAGAAACTTTTGCACTTGAAGTCTTTGCTTTGTGGACATTTTTATTTTAGCATGACCTTGAATCCTTTGCTTTGTGGACATTTTATTTTAGCATGACCTTGAATCCTTGATAACTCATTGCTGCAAAACTCAATCTTTGAAACATTCGACATTGAATAGAGATACCATCTTATTTTTCATTTTTCTTAGAGCGAATTTCCATTAGTTCAAACGTGACATCATCTTCCACCAATATGCTGAGAAAATTGTTCATTATTCAAGTTTTTAGGTTTGTAGGAATTTCATGATTATATTGTTGGTTGATTTTTAAGGTAAACAGTAATTTGATCTTTACAGTTGACATAAACTAATTGAAAGAAAAGTTATTGGATTTCATGTGTTATGTTTGTTAAATTATGTTCTTCTTGGATATGGTGTTATTAGACTTATTTGTATAATAGAATGGTGTGTTCAATTATAGTAAAATATACTGTTTTCTTTTGCACTGTAAATGAAGATAGTTTTTTTGCAGTTTCGTATTTTTATCATGAGTTTGATCTATTTTTCAATATTTGCAGAGCGTGGCCCTATCAGTAGGTGACTGGTTCTTCGATCGAGTTGGAGTTAGTGCCATTGATTGCCCATATCCCTATGACAATACCTGCCATAATCTAGTTTCCAAGTGAGAGATGAGGAATTTAAAGCATATCATGTAACTTTTATAGTTGTTTTCATGACTTTTAGATTGATAATTCTTTTTGTGCATATTTAGAGGATTGTAAGTTTTTTTTTGTGGTTGTTGAACAATAGGATTGGTGGTTTTTGTGAATACTTAGAAATTTGGAGCATTTGTTATACTAGACAATTTTTCGTGGATATATAAATCTTTTTCAAATTTTCAATTTTAAATTTTTTTTCTCTCATTTGAATATTTGTTGATATATATTGTTGATGTATGAATGTCAAATTTTGCTTTTTTGGGGGATGTTAGCACCCCCAAGGAGTTGTTGGAGGGGGTGCAGGCGATGGAGTAGGTCCTATGGTTGTAATTTCAAGTTATAGGTTGGAGAACCAATTGGATTATGTTTATGTTTGAAAATTAAACAAAAAGGAAAATTAGAGGCGGATTAGCAACGAAACTTAGACATTCCGTTGCTATTCCGTCTCTAATTTTTCAGGAATATATGCATGAATCAGCAACGGAATCAGAGACGAAAATATTTCATCTCTGATCCGTTGCTAATCAGAGACGGATCAGAGACGGAATGCAAAAAGTCCGTCTTTGATTCCGTTGCTAATCAGAAACGAAATCAGAGACGAAATTCATTAATTTATTATTTCGTCTCTGATTCCGTTTCTGATTAGCAACGGAATCAGAGATGGAAGGCAATTACAAATTGTACCATTTTGAAAAAAAATCCATTTCTGTTCCGTCTCTAAATCCGTCTCTAATCAGAAATGGAATTTATTCCGTCTCTAATCCGTCTCTAATCAGAAACGGAATCACATTTCCGTTTCTGATTGAATCAGCGTCGACGATTTTAGAGACAGAATAAGTTCCGTCTCTGTTCCGTTTCTGATTTCAATTAGAGACGGAATTTATGCAACTCAGAGACGGAAATTTTCGTTTCTGATTTGCTATTTTTTTGTAATGAGCGGAGCTAGATCGAGGGTTATTTATTGGACACGTCGATTTGAGGTGTGTAGTATCCCAACTGAAATTTCGTAAGTCGTACTTTATTTTTCCTTTTGAACTCATATTCTTTTTTTCAATACTCTATTCTTGGCGTGATTTAATAGACGGACGTTGAGGCTCTCCCTCCATGCCATTTCTTTGTGTATGTCCACTAAGCCATAACATGTATGCCAGGGATCTCGGTGAATAGGTCGACCCAAGTGTCGAGTCGGGTCACGTGTGGGTGCATCGTTGGTTCTACACCAACCACCTAGCGGATCCAGATATTGGCCTTGCTTGAGTGCTACTCGTCGACAGTAGTCTGTGGGGTGTCCGAAGTATGGCGCTAGTCTGACCCTAGGCTCTAGGAACATACTTTGAGCTTTCACTATTACTTATGCATACGATGAGCACAGTTGCCTATATTTATTTATGCATGTTTATTTAATAGTTTTGTTTTAATTCCAGTATTTACATTTCATATTGCTCACTTAATTTCCTTGGGAATAATCATTCTAGACTCATCATCTGCCTTTTGTGATGGTTTGAGTGCAGATCTTGGTACAAGTCGTTGCAAGGGCAAGTTACCGGAATACCTATGATTCAGAGATATTGAGTCAAGCTTGTACATTTGTATTATATATACTTTGTTTTTATTTTGGGGATTTGGGATTGCGAGATACCTCATGACTTTATATTTTTGATATTTTGATGCATTGAGGTGCATTTTTAGTTTATGATGGTATATGAGTTTTTCACACTAGGTATCAGAGTTAAATGCATGACTATAATCTTTTATATTTTGATTGTCATGATTAAAGGCTTCCATTATGATTTATTATGGTTTAAAATGATTTTAATAGATAACTTGAGTTTAGTAACAATTTAAACAGTAAGTTGTTGTTTATTGAGGTTAATAATGATTAAATGGTGGATGAGATAGCACGTGGGAAACAGCTGCCGCTGGTAGGCTAGGTTGTGGGCCCGCATTGGCCCCGTGACGGTCCATTTAAAAAATAGGTTGTTACATTTAGTATCAAAGCAAGGTTAGTGAACCTCAAGGAATTGAAAGTTAACTCTGATACGATTATATTTGTAGTATAATTTGAGGAAAAACCTGATGAATAAACTTTGGATGTGGAAATTTAAAGGAATTGCCTAGAGTCCTAGTTGGGAAGGGAGGTGAGATGGGTAGAAATCAAGGATATACGTGTTATATTTTTGGTTGTATATTACATACGATACACGTATATAAATGGAGGCTAATTAGATGCAAGTTTTTCGATGCATGTATTGATAGACAGACAACATTCTGATACTGCTAAGCTTGAGGTCGACGATACTAGTGATTCGACTAGGCTAACATTGACGTTGGAGTCCTTAACACAGACTATGGATGATAGATTCACATTATTGATCGACATGATGAGAGCTCGAGATGGTCGAGAGACTTCTACAGCTCCTACTACCGTTATGGTTGCACCTATGACTGCTACTCTGGCAGTTGTAGCTCCTACTACAGCCGAGACTCAGGTGCAGGTAGCAGTATCTGAGATATTGGTTCAGATGTTTGCGCTAGTAGCGGTACTAGCGGATACGACAGTGGTCATTACACCTGTGACTATTGAGCAGCCAGTAGTGACGTCTACTTTTGGGAGCTTGATGATAGTTGAGGCTAATAAGATGAATGACTTCATTAAGTTCTTGCCAGGATACTTTTATGGAGCCGGGGATCTAAAGATAGTCAAGAGGTGGTTGTTATCTCATGAGCGGTTACATGACTTGCTTCGGGTTTAAGATATTGATCAGCCGAGATTATTGAGTTTTTGCTTGAGAGCTGATGTTGCAATATGGTAGACTACCTACATAGTGACTCATCCTACTGTGCTACTTAGGTAGAGTTTCGAGTGTTATTTATAGACGAGTATATACCTATAGAGTATACTCCTATAGAGGTCAGGTTCAGATTGAGGGATGAGTTTTTGTCATTGGTTCAGGGTGGTATGTTTGTCACGGTGTACATCGAGAGGTACAAATATCTATTATCATACTCCATGGATATAGCAAGAATCAATCGACTACAGATATGTTATTTTGTTCGAGGTCTGGATGAAAGGATTGTGAGCACGGTTGTATCTAGTGGAGCTCGTATACTGGCGGAGATTTATGACATGTCCCTCGCACATGAGACATATATAGTTCAGAGGGCCAGTCGATTAATTATCCAACTGCGTTACAGAGTCAGTAAAGTCAGCCAGCTTCGAGTTCTTAGTTTGATCAGAGACTGAAAAGACAGTGGAGAGACCGGGACTAGTAGAGATATGGCCAAAAACCTCGTCGAGGTGATTGGCAGTCCGATCAGGGTCGTAAAGGTGACAAAGATCGTCGTGATGACTGGGATAAACATGATGATTTCCAGGCGGCATTTCCAGCTTCTGCGCAAGTTGATCAGCCTAGATAATAGTATAGGCAGGATATAGATCATAGAGGCCAGAGTCGAGGTCAGGGTGAGGCATAAAGTCAGATGAGTTATGGCTGATTAGAGACTCGTACATGTTACCATTGTGGTCAGGTTGGACATATTGTGACAGATTGCACTAGACCAACACTACTACCACCACCACCACAGAAGGAGTAGACCAGAGATTAGGCCCAGATTGCAACTTTTGGGGTGTACAGCTAGACAGGGTGGCGACTAGACAGCTTGTTGAGCGTATGTTATCTGTTTGTGGTATTTTCATGCATATTATGATGGATTCTAGTAGCACACTGTCTTTTATTTCTTGACACATGGTATTAGAGTTAGGGTCACCTACACAGACCTTAGATACACATCTTGTTCTTCGTACGATAACTAGGGATAAGATTTACCCTAACTGGATATGTTAAAATTGTCTTGTGGAGATTGAGTGACATCAGCTACCGACTGATTTAAGAGTGTTAGAGTATCTGGAGTTCGACGTGATGTTTTATATGGATTGATTATCATCCTATCACGCATAAATTGACTATGTCAGCAAGACTGTGACGTTTGACATCGAGGGGATTTCAAAGTTTACACCTGCTGAAGTTGTGACTGCATTACCTATCACTTGAGGCAGATTAGTGACATCGCAGGAGATGGAGGCGTACGCGGCTATGGTTGAGCAAGAGCTTAAATCAGTGATTAAAGTTGAGGATGTCCCTATTGTCTATGAGTCTCCAGACGTGTTCCTTGATGATTTCCCAGGATTGCCACCACCGAGAACTGTTGAGTTTATCATTGAGCTGATTTCGGGGACTTATCCAATCTACATCAGACCATATAGGATGTCAGCATCGGAGCACGAGGAGTTGAGGACCCAGTTAGAGGGTTTCATTCACCCTAGCATGTTACTTTGGGGAGCTCCAGTTCTTTTTGTGAAAAAAGGACGGTTCGATGCGGATATGTGTATACCACCAGAAGTTGAATCAGATGACGATTATGAATTGTTACCCACTTTCGAGGATTAATGATTTATTTGATCAGTTGGTTGGAGCCAAGTTCTTCTCGAAGATTGATTTACAATCGGGATAATATAGGTTAGGGACTCGAGAGGAAGATGTGGAGAATATCGTTTTAACTATGCGTTACGGATTATTTGAGTTTACAATCATGTCGTTTGGGCTGATTGACGCATCGACAATCTTCATGGACTTGATGCATAGGGTTTTAAGGCCAATTTTGGATCAATATGTCATAGTCTTTATTGATGACATCCTGATTTACAGTAAGACTCGTGTGGAGCACGAGAGGGATATCAGAGATGTGTTGGTAACGTTGAGAGAGCACCAACTTTATGCCAAGTTCAACAAGTGCGCATTCTGGCTGAGTGAGGTGAAATCTTTGGGGCATGTCATCAGTGATCAGGGCATAACAATTGATCATGACAAGATTCGGACGATTATTGACCGGAAGATACCCGACTATTTGTTTAACATCCAAAGTTTATTGGGTTTGACAGGAGATTACAACGCTTCGTGCATGATTTCTTGATGATTACGGCCTCGATGATGAGGCTGACCAAGAAGGTTGTTATATTTGAATGGTCACGAAAGTACGAGGATGCTTTTTGGGAGCTGAAGAGGAAGTTGACTTCGGCCGTAGTTTTAGTATTACCTGCTACAAGTAAAGGTTTTTCCATTCGTATTGATGCATCAGGCATTGGGTTTGGTTGTGTGTTGATGCAGGATGGACATCCAGTGGCTTATTTATCTCGAAAGTTGAGGCCTCACGAGGTAAACTATCCGGTGCACGACTTGGAGCTTGTTGTGGTCATGTTTGCACTAAAGGCCTGGAGGCACTACTTGTATGGTGAGAAGTTCATGTTGTTCATTGACCACCAGATTTTGAGGTACCTGTTCACTCGGAGGGAGTTGAACATATGACAGCATCGATGACTCGAGTTACTGAAAGACTATGACTTCGCAATTGAGTATCATCCAGGTAAAGCGAAGTCGTAGCTGATGCATTGAGCAGGAGCGACATCGAGAGCCAAACGATATTGCAGCATATGACACATGAGCACGAGTTTCTTGAGGCAGCGTCGGTGTTATGTGTGATAGAGGCTATTGCTGAGTTATAGATTTACTGTCCAATGCTAATTCCCACGGTGTCTCTTGATTGGGTTGCTGAGTTGCAGAGAGCTAACGGCCGATGATTGCAGATTAGTGGCCTGACTCAGGATGCGGGTTGCACTGAGTGGTCTAAGGGTTCATACGGGTGCTTAAGACACAGTGGTCGTTTATAGATACCAGGGGCATCGGAGATCAGGGACAACATTATCAAGGACGCACATCAGTTGCGATATAGAGTTCATCCTGGTCGGACCAAGA
The DNA here is from genome assembly GCA_039657365.1 of Stephania yunnanensis. Classification (NCBI taxonomy): domain Eukaryota; kingdom Viridiplantae; phylum Streptophyta; class Magnoliopsida; order Ranunculales; family Menispermaceae; genus Stephania; species Stephania yunnanensis. The sequence continues at coordinate 28,647,579 of CM077580.1, forward strand.
TGTATCAAGATTTGCAGAGATTGTTTTGGTGGCTAGGGATGAAGGCCAACATTGGTAGATACGTCCGGAGTTGTCATATTTGCCAGCAGGTGAAGGCTGAGAACATAAAACCAGCTGGGTTGCTATAACCGTTGCCCATTCCTTAGTGGAAGTGGGAATACGTGACCATGGACTTCGTCAGTAGCCTACCCTTAACTACAAGGAGACACGACGCGATTTGGGTGGTTATCGATAGATTGACGAAGTCGACACATTTTATACCGATCACCATGAGATATTCAGTTACATAGCTGAGTACTATCTTTGAGAGAGAGATTGTCAGATTGCACGATGTACCAGTCTTCATTGTTTCTGACAGAGATCTAAGATTTACATTGAGATTATGGGAGAGAATGCATGAGCAATTTGACACTCACTTATAGTTTAGCACAGCGTACTATCCTAAGACTAATGGACAGTCAAAGCATTTGATTCAGATTCTCGAAGATATGATCAGGGTGTGTATATTACGGTTTGGTGGATCGTGGGAAGATTATTTACCTTTGAGTGAGTTTGCATATAACAATAACTATCATGCGAGAATCAGGATACCACCATTTGAGGCACTTTATGGTAGGCCCTGCAGGTCACCAGCATGTTGAGCGGCACCGGAGGATACAACGACTATAGGAGCTAAGGTTGCTATTGATCATACTGAGAATGTGAGATAGATCGGGCAAAGGCTTCAGGCAGCGCAAGATAGGCAAAAGAAATATGTGGGCAAGTATCATGAGGGTATGAGCTACGAGGTTGGAGACTTGGTATATTTGAAAGTTTCCCCCTTGAATGCTCAAAAGAGGTTTGGCATTAATGGGAAACTGGCACCAAGGTTCATTGGACCATTTAGAGTTGAGGAACGCATCGGCTGAGTGGCATACCGTCGTGAGTTGCTATCACAGTTAGCAGGGGTACATCCAGTGTTTCACATTTCCATGTTGAGGCTCGATAGGTTGGGACCGAGGCCTATGGTTGATATACGTAATATTGAGGTGCGACATGATGTATCATATGAGGAACGACCTATGGTGATCATGGGTAGGAGGACTCAGATTCTCGAGGAATAAGGAGATCCAAAAGGTTTTGGTACGATGGCAAAATCACGAGACTGAGGGACTCGCCTAGGAGCTTGAGCCTACTATGTGATGGTATCCCTACTTATTTGCTGGTAAGTATTTAAGTTTAATTTAAATTTCGGGACGAAATTTCACCCAGTTGGGAAAAATTGTAACGGCCTAAATTTAATTCACCATTATTAATGATGTGGTTGCAGACGTGGCAGACAACTTAGACGCTCGTAGGATCCGCAGCTAGGCTAGTGCGCGCCTGGAGCTAGGTAAATAGTTATTTTTATGTGCCGAATTATTTAATTTGCGATGTTTATATTTAAATAAAGTAAACAACATTGCAATGTGTGTAATTATATTACATTTCACGTGCAAGACTTTGTGTTAAGTATTCGCCTCGATAATGCCTGAATTACGATCGTTAATCTATGAGATTAATGCTAATCCTAGTTTAATTAATTTGGGCCGTTACATCCGCTATATTTTATTGATTATTAACTGTAAAAACTCTGTAAAACATAAGTCATGCTTCCCAACTATAATCCCGAAATAAAAGATAGTAAATCTTAAGAAAATAATTTATTGAAAATACTGAAAAACTAATTAATTGCATAACGAAATAAGACAAGTTTGTACATACTACGAGAACGTTGAAGTGACATCGATGTCGGCAGGGTTGCGCGACCCGCGTAGCAGCTCACCCCGTGGCCTCGGGGTGCGAGGTCACCACATTTTTCGTACCTAGCTTTTTAATTCCAAGCACAGACTACTATTATTAAGAATCTTCTAATTAATTTTGTCTCACTCTTTAGTGAGACTCCTCATATATGTGGTAGTATTTATAATTTATTAGCTTTTAATTTTATAGCTATGATGAGTTTTTTTTTTTTTTTTAGTTAAAATAAACATGACTTTTTATTGAAATCAAAACGTGAAAAGAGCTTTGATACTGCTAAATTGTACAAAACATGCCTGACATTAATATATATCATATTAATTAATAATTAAATTTATTATAATTAGTTAACATGAATCAAAATAAAGATACAAAATACTATCATAGACTAGTATTTTATTGAATTATTTATGAAAATTTATTGTAAGGAGTTTTCAATATAATACAGTAAACTAATAAAAATTATCATTAAGAATTAAAAAAAAAACATAAAGTAATTTCAATTAATTCGTGCTCTTACGAAAACCTTAATAAATAACATTCTTCTTACATTTTTTACCATGCATGACGCCATTTTCTCCAAATTTTTTTAAAAAAGGTAAACTAATGAAAAAAGGTTACATTGGTCATAAGGTAATTGAGGCGCCCAACTGACTCTAGTTGGACACTCACAATTATCAAAAAAAAAGAGTAAGTTAAGAGTGTTAAGCTAGCAACCTTAATTAAATAATATTTTTTCTACAAATTTTTATTTTTCGCCACCTTAAAATATGCTAACATGCTCATAAACTATATACCTTCATATTTACGGATGTTGTTGTTCATGTATTGTTAGGGATGCAGGTGGCATATATGGGGCGAGTTTAGGGCATAAAATGCAATTCCCATCATTTTCTCACATAATATCTAAGAAAAATGATATCAAATACATTATAGATTCGACATTAATATCATTAAAGGCTTTTTCTTTGCAATTACTCTAAGTCGATTTTCAAATTTTATTACCATACAAAAAAGGGAAATATAAGATTTAATGATTTTGATGCAATTCCTATAGGGAATATTCAGGATCCCCGTGGAGAGTTTTTATAGGGTGGAGCGGGGTAACCCTCATGGGGTGGGGAGGGGTAATACCACCCCCTTCTCGCCTCAGATGGTGAGGATGAGATTTTGTTTCGTCCCCCGCCCTGTGGGGTTAGTTGGTGAAGAATATTCTCCACCCCATTGGGGTGGATCTTACGGGGAATGAGGATTTTTCACCCCATTTGCATCCCTATATATTGTATTGTGAACATATTTCCTGTGACTCCAGCATTTTCATATGATGGATCGACAACTACCTACACCTAGAGGTGTCAATGGGGCAGGGCTGAGATGGGGAGTAAGTCTCCCTCCCCATCCCCATTCAAAATTTGAATCTTTATCCTCATCTTCATGTCCATGTGGGGATGAATTTCTATCTCCATCTTCATTTAATCCCCGCGGGGATGGAGAATCCTCGTGGAGATTAATTATTCCCCATATAGTTCCCCACGGGGAATCGCCGTTCAATTAATAATATGGTGACAAACAATTCAAAACATATAATTAATCAATTTTGCAATAAAAATACTTCGTACATAGATTTAGCAAATTCTAGATAACACAAGTAAATATTTTTGATATTTGGCATATATTAATAAATTTATTTCGTTGTATGCATATATTGGTGGTGGAATGTTATGTATATTCTCTCTCTCTCTCTCTCTCTCTCTCTCTCTCTCTCTCTCCCTCTCTCTTAAATAATAGTAAAGTAATAATTTTTTATTTTTATTTTTTCGATCCACCTACTCTTATAAGTTCTGATATAATAATATTAAATAAAATTAAAATCATAATATTTTCGATGTATATCATTACATATTCTCCAATACTATATATACATATAGTATCAAAGTTAAGTGCAATGTGTACAACAAGGTTATATTAGCAGCTATTACAGTGTATTCATCACATGCGAGCTAGTAGAATTATCACATTGTATGTGTGTGTATATATTTATACATATTTTAGGAAACATATAACTATATATTTTGGATTAATTATCATATGTTTATATTTTTATATAATACACTGCAAATTGAATTATATATTTATATTTTCATAATAATATATAAACCCTTATATGATATATATATATATACTCCTACATGTTACATCATTGATATTTTATATGGGTATATACAAAACACAAGATATATTTTTTCATGACAAACGGGGATTCCCCACATGACTCATTGGGGATCCCCATGGAGATTCCCTACGGAGATACCCAACGGGGAATCGTCGAGGTGATTCCCGTGGGAATATTTTTCTCCCTATCTCCATCCCCTTCCCTATACCCATTCTTGTTCTCGTGGCGGGGAACCCCTATTCCCCGTGGGGATTCCTTGCCCCATTGACACCCCTACCTACACCTAATCCATCAAACATAAATTAATGAACAATTGTCGATCACGGCCTTGCCCGGCCCTCACCTCTCACTTGCCTTAATATCTTCCACACATTAATATCCTAAATTATCGCAAGGCACGTAAGAGAGGACTAGGCTACGTATTTACCTCTCAATCGTGCAACATATAATGGTGTTTTATGTTATTTTTATTGTCCTTTTTTATTAATCTGGGTATCCAGACACTTGTCTGACTAGTCCAACTCCCATGGGCCCTCGCTAGGATGCAAATTGAGACCACCAATAGTTTGACGTTTGGCTGTAGTAGAGAATCAAACTTGAGCCCATTCTTTGCCCTTACCACTAGTCAAACTCGTCCCGATCATTTTATTGTCCACTTTGAATAAAAGCAAGTTACTTATTTTTTTTCCTTCTTTATAGACAAAGCTTGTATGAGTTTTTTAAGCCGAAATTGTAGATACCGTCAAATAAGAAGTGGTTAAGAGACACATTAATTTCCGAAGTAAACAGAAAAGTGTTTATTTTTGTATTATTTAGTTTTGTTTTGTTTTTTTGTTTTTTTTCAAGCAAGTAATGGGAAATTAATGTGAATTGAGACCACCTATAGTTCAATTGATAAATTGAGGTAAATAGCTTGGTTGGTTTGGTGAAGCCAATGAAAAATGAGAACTTTGGTATTACAAATGGTATGGTTTCAAATTGAAACTTAACATGCCATGTAAGACTCAAACAAACTTGTGAATTGATTTTCAAGCTATTTAGAGGAATTTTGATCTTATTTAGGACTCAAAAGAGTTCATTAAATTCATTTCAAGTTGTTCAGTTAGTACTGAAATTGAAGATTTCCTATAAGTAGTGAGACTTGAAATGGAAGTTCGAGTCTCTAAATGGTGTGGAATTGATAAAGGAAATTGATGTTGTTGGATAATATACAACGAATGGAACAATTAAGGTAAGGAACATTCGAGAAAGACTCATTCGTGAGATGAATGAATATTCGAATGTAAGGAACATTCGAGTAAGGAACATCGAATGTAAGGAACATTCGAGAAATTAAAGTTAAAAAAAAAAAGAAACGAAGAGCGGACTCAAAATGAGCAAAGTGTTGAGATGACTTGAGAGCTAACGATTACATCATGTACGAACTCCTTTAGCTTTGACGAAAGCTTTGGAGTAGTACTGTTGGATCAGAAGCCCAAGTAACACCACTTAAGTGACACTATACATTTATAGTCTCAGGGTTGGTGAAGTCGACTACCACCTTTAGGGACTTATAAATGAATTAAGTGTTACGAGCTGAGGTAGAGTCCGCGAATCGTTCTATCAATTAATGGTCATCTAAGTATAAATCTTACGAGATTGTACATCTTAAGATTGTTTTCAGATGCATTAGTAAACGTAGGGAAAGGAATTTTCGTGCAAGTAAACCCGTGCGTTTAAAGTTGCCAAGAAAAGAAAAACATAAACAAACAATGTGATGATATGTTTTAATGTGTCTCGAGTTTTGCGCCGCACGAATCTCGAGGATACATTAGATTTGGATTAGGTCCAGCTCAGTGTTATAGGGTTCGAAACTTGGGAGGTGTCTCGAATGACACATTTACTTTGAAAAAAATCAAAAAGTGAACGCGTTGGAGAAAACGTGTTGAACTCATGTTTACATGAAGAGATGCTGAGCGCGCCTACTGATACGAGAATTAGAGTGTCGACTCAGGCGAGGTAGTCTCATGAGTTTTAGCGACATCACCCAGAAAAGTTTCATGGTGGCATCGATGTGGACTCTTTGGAGTGCATTTGATGTGATGAGTGAGAGCGTGGGAGCACATGAGAGTAAACTTATAATGAATTGCATTTCTGCCATATTAGGCGTATACGGCGCCAAAGTTAGTTGGTTCAGCGTAGAGTTACGTTAGTGCGCTGCGGTAGCCAGCACCGTCAGATCCTCAGCATCACTACCATCAGAGGATTGATGGCAGAGGCAGTGGCTAGAGTCGGAGACCCAGTCGAGTGCACAGACAGGGACAACGATCTACTCATGCACAGGGGCAAGGATATGGACATGTTTCCAGTTGGAACGGGATTTCACGTACCTTTATGGGCGTGTGGACATCCGGGAACAGATTTGTGCTATTGCCACGTCACGTCCGACAACCTGATATAAGGTACGAGTTGAGTTGAAACTCACTCGATGAGTGAGACTGATTTACATTTCTCGCGAACATACAACAGATATACGTATGTTAGTGACGGTGGATCGTGAAATTAAAATATTAATTTGTATTCATGTGTATTCCAGTATATGTTGCGAGGATGTTGCCCTAGCATATATTGATGGGTGGAGACAGATGGTGCGTTCTTTGCTTAGAGGTCGTAGAGGAGCCCAGCCCTACAGAGTAAGATGGGGGTATGGCCTTGGGCGAGTATGGCCTTGGGCGGGTATGGCGTTGGGTCTTCATTAAAACAACATTGTCCTGTGAGATTTGTTTCAATTTCGAGGACGAAATTCTAATTCGTTGGGAAGACCGTAACGACCCAAAAATTTGACTTGTGCCACGTGTAAAGTCAAGGTCGTATGTGGGACCCACTCGTCGAAATACGTATATCCGAATTCAATTTGAGATGATAATGCTAACTATGCGAGGAATTCGAGAAATCGAAACATGAACGGGGACGTGCCTCGATTCGCGCATGGACGTGGGATATGCATCGTGATGCGTGTAACGCGAGTATTAAAATTTTTAAATGAGGCGGGTTGGTGCATCGAGGAGCGCGCTGCTCGATTGTTGAGTTGTCTCAAGATTCGTGTTACACGAATCTCGATGACACTTTTTGATTTGAAATTAAAAGAGATAAGGATAAGAAGAAAAGAAATAATATATATATATAAGATGGAGATAAGATGAAAAAAAATAGAGAGAAAATGAGACAGAGAGGTGGAAAAAAGGAGAGAAGGAAAGAAAGAGAGTGATCGGGAGAAGAGGGAGAGAGGGACGCCGGTAGGGGGCGAGCCGGAGGCGGCGCTGATGGCATCCCAGCAGTGCGGCGGCGGAGGCGAAGCCGAGCGAGGTGGCCGATCGACGGTGCGGTGGCGCGGTGTCGACTAGTCGGATGCGCAGTTTCAACGAAATCGCGACGACGCGATGGAAGTGAATTTTTATTTCGCCAAATTGTATTTGAATGATTCTGGTAAAATTAGCCCTCAAATGTCTAAATGGACACCAATGACTAGGAGTTGGGTGTCGGGTGCGCAAATCGAGACACGAGCGAAACGTTTTGATATCGATTTACTAATTTCGAGGTAAGTAAACCAGTTAGGGACTTATACAGTATTTCATTTCTCTCCATTGACTGTTGTTTACTATTATGTGATAGCTTTATTGTTGTTCACTGCTTTGTGATTCTAGCTATCGTTGAAATTGTTGTCGATTGAGGGGGTCCATTGACAAGTGAGTCATGGTTACTGTTTGTCTGCGATATTAGAGGGTTAGGACTGGAGGCAGGGGTCTCGTCCTAATCATGGTCGTTCGTTGATTTATCCGGGTCCATGGATGTTTCATAGTCGTATGGGCTAGGGCCGGGAGGCAGGGGCCTCGTCCTAGAGCCAGGTCTATGGAGGCCTCATAGTCGCAATGGCTAGGGCAGGGAAGCTGGGGTCTCATCTTAAACCTGAGTCTGCTGGGCTTTTGCCGCGACTCAACGACCTTTTGGTCGGGACTTCTTGTTATTTGGCATCACTCATCGATGGATTAGTTACAGTCTTGTATATTCATGCATTCTTGATTCCTTTCGTTCTATTTGCATGAATTCGACTGCTTTGGATATCGTGAACTGTTGTTTTGGATATTGTGAAATGTTGTGTATATGTCCTACTGGATTTACTTACCTGGGCTCGTCATTTTTATTTTGACTGAGTGCAGAGCCGCAGACAAGTAGCAGAGGAAAGACTTCATAGCTAGGTGATTTTTTGTATATTTTGTATTTACTATCCTCCGATGATATTTACTGGGTTCCAACATTAGGTTGCCTAACTCCCTGATTTGTTTGTTGAGTTATTGAATGTGTTAGTTGCTTCCGCTAAAATTGTAAATCTCGAAAAATATTAATAACTCAACCGTAAAATGTTAAATGTACTGATAATGATGGATTGGAAGGCTGACTAGGCCTTCGTTGACCTTGCGAGACTAGTTCGGGGGTCCACGTAGGCTTAGGCCGGGCGGGGCCTAATTTGTGGAAAATTGGGGCCATCGCAGTTGGTATCAAAGCCAAGTTTTAAAGAACTCGACTCTCGATTAGCATAATAAATTAAGACGCAAACCAGCGGAAGTTAGGAATGGTTGAACTTAGAGTGGAACCCTATGATCCTGACTTGAGTCTTCGTTTGGAAGTTAGGAGAGTTGGAAAATGGAAAATGGTAGAACACCTGGCGGATATGGAAAATGGAAAATGAGAAATGGCAAATGGAAAATGGAAAATGTTTATAACATTTTTTTCCTTATATGCGTTTTGAGGTGGGCTTGTACCCCTGGCGTATATATATAATATATGGTATGTTATATACTATATACGATGTCGATAATGATTCGAGAAATCGTGACTATGGTAATGATAATTGGTAAATGGAATCAGTGAGTGATTGATGTTTCATTGGCATACTTGATTTCATTTTGTGGTAAATCAACGGTTTTTTTTTAGTTGTTTACAACATTGTGGACAAATGGGTGCCTCGAGATTCGTGTTGCACGTATCTCGATGACACATTTGATTTCTTCTTGAGGAAAACACCCTGCACGTATTTCTAGAGGATCCGCTAGAAATAATTAATGAAATTGGAATGTGATACGGGAATCAAATCCGTGGTAAAGGTGAGAGGATTTCATGTAAATTTGGTATAGTACTGCAAGGACACTTAAACTATATTTAAATGGTTTGGAGTTAAATTTGAGCCGAGTTGGAGTTAAATTTGGTATAGTTCTTGTTTTCATTTGAGCCGAGTTGAGGATCAATTACGAGCGACCAAATGCTTTTTTTTCTAGTCAGAATTTTTGATGGAATTCTTTGGTTATATGTTCAATTTGGTCCGTAATAATCAGCATGAGTTTTGGTGGGTAAATTGAAGGTACAAACCCAAAGAAGGAAAAGGTTTAGGAGTTATATTTCCATCTTATATGAGGTCGTATGACATTGTCTTCATGCACGGATCGGATGTGACAATGTTGGTGATTGTGGCGTATTTGGGAATAGTGGAGCTGCATGGATAAGTACTCGTGCCTTGGAAATGCGGGAGTTGTTTAAATTTAATTCAGCTTCGCGGATAGTGGCTTAAGAATTAGTTAGTTCAATTGATAAATTGAGGTAAATAGCTTGGTTGGTTTGGTGAAGCCAATGGAAAATGAGAACTTTGGTATTACAAATGGTATGGCTTCAAATTGAAACTTAAAATGCCATGTAGGACTCAAACAAACTTGTGAATTGATTTTCAAGCTATTTAGAGGAATTTTGATCTTATTTAGGACTCAAAAGAGTTCATTAAATTCATTTCAAGTTGTTCAGTTAGTACTGAAATTGAGAATTTCCTATAAGTAGTGAGACTTGAAATGGAAGTTCGAGTCTCTAAATGGTGTGGAATTGATAAAGGAAATTGATGTTGTTGGATAATATACAACGAATGGAACAATTAAGGTAAGGAACATTCGAGAAAGGCTCATTCGTGAAATGAATGAATATTCGAATGTAAGGAACATTCGAGTAAGGAACATCGAATGTAAGGAACATTCGAGAACGTAAAGTTAAAAAAAAAAAAAAAAGAAACGAAGAACGGACTCAAAATGAGCAAAGTGTTGAGATGACTTGAGAGCTAACGATTACATCATGTACGGACTCCTTTAGCTTTGACGAAAGCTTTGGAGTAGTATTGTTGGATCAGAAGCCCAAGTAACTCCACTTGAGTGACACTATACATTTATAGTCTCAGGGTTGGTGAAGTCGACTACCACCTTTAGGGACTTATAAATGAATTAAGTGTTACGAGCTGAGGTAGAGTCCGCGAATCGTTCTAACAATTAATGGTCATCTAAGTATAAATCTTACGAGATTGTACATCTTAAGACTATTTTCAGATGCATTAGTATATGTAGGGAAAGGAATTTTCGTGCAAGTAAACCCGTGCGTTTAAAGTTGCCAAGAAAAGAAAAACATAAACAAATAATGTGATGATATGTTTTAATGTGTCTCGAGTTTTGTGCCGCATGAATCTCGAGGATACATTAGATTTGGATTAGGTCCAGCTCAGTGTTATAGGGTTCGAAACTTGGGAGGTGTCTCGAATGACACATTTACTTTGAAAAAAATCAAAAAGTGAACGCGTTGGAGAAAACGTGTTGAACTCGTGTTTACATGAGGAGATGTTGAGCGCGCCTACCGATATGAGAATTAGAGTGTCGACTCAGGCGAGGTAGTCTCATGAGTTTTAGCGACATCGCCCAGAAAAGTTTCACGGTGGCATCGATGTGGACTCTTTGGAGTGCAGTTGATGTGATGAGTGAGAGCGTGGGAGTATATGAGAGTAAACTTATAATGAATTGCATTTCCGCCATATTAGGCGTATACAGCGCCAAAGTTAGTTGGTTCAACGTAGAGTTACGCTAGTGCGCTGCAGTAGCCAGCACCGTCAGATCCTCAACATCACTACCGTCAGAGGATTGATGGCAGAGGCAATGGCTAGAGACAGGGTCAGAGACCTAGTCGAGTGCACAGACAGGGACAAAGATCTACTCAAGCACAGGGGAAAGGATATGGACATGTTTCCAGTTGGAACGGGATTTCACGTACCTGTATGGGCGTGTGGACATCCAGGAACAGATTCGTGCTATTGCCACGTCAGGTCCGACAACCTGATATAGGGTACGAGTTGAGTTGAAACTCACTCGATGAGTGAGACTGATTTACATTTCTCACGAACATACAACAGATATACGTATGTTAGTGACGGTGGATCGTGAAATTAAAATATTAATTTGTATTCATGTGTATTCCAGTATATGTTGCGAGGATGTTGCCCTAGCATATATTGATGGGTGGAGACAGATGGTGCGTTCTTTGCTTAGAGGTCGCGGAGGAGCCCAGCCCTACAGAGTAAGATGGGGGTATGGCCTTGGGCGAGTATGGCCTTGGGCGGGTATGGCCTTGGGTCTTCATTAAAACACCATTGTCCTGTGAGATTTGTTTCAATTTCGAGGACGAAATTCTAATTCGTTGGGAAGACTGTAACGACCCAAAAATTTGACTTGTGCCACGTGTCAAGTCAAGGTCGTATATGGGACGCACTCGTCGAAATACGTATATCCGAATTCGATTTGAGATGATAATGCTAACTATGCGAGGAATTCGAGAAATCGAAACACGAACGGGGACGTGCCTCGAGTCGCGCATGGACGTGGGATATGCATCGTGATGCGTGTAGCGCTATTAAAATTTTTAAATGAGGCGGGTTGGTGCATTGAGAAGCACGCTGCTCAATTGTTGAGTTGTCTCAAGATTCGTGTTGCACGAATCTCGATGACACTTTTTGATTTGAAATTAAAAGAGATAAGGATAAGAAGAAAAGAAATAATATATATATATATATATAAGATGGAGATAAGATGAAAAAAAAAGAGAAAATGAGACAGAGAGGTGGAAAAAGGGAGAGAATGAAAGAAAGAGAGTGATCGGGAGAAGAGGGAGAGAGGGACGCCGGCGGGGGGTGAGCCGGAGGCGGCGGTGATGGCGTCCCAGCAGCGCGCCGGCGGAGGCGAAGCCGAGCGAGGTGGCCGATCGGCGGCGCGGTGGCGCGGTGGCGCGGTGTCGACTAGTCGGATGCGCAGTTTCGACGAAATAAGGACGACGCGATGGAGGTGAATGTTTATTTCACCAAATTGTATTTGAATGATTTTGGTAAAATTAGCCCTCAAATGTCTAAATGGACACCAGGGACTAGGAGTCGGGTGTCGGGTGCGCAAATCGAGATGCGAGCGGGACGTATTTATTTCGATTTACTAATTTCGAGGTAAGAAAAACTAGTTAGGGACTTATACAATATTTCATTTCTCTCCATTGATTGTTGTTTACTGTTATGTGATAGCTTTATTGTTGTTCATTGCTTTGTGATTATAGGTATCGTTGAAATTGTTGCGATTGAGGGGGTCCATTGGCAAGTGAGTCATGGTTACTGTTTATCTGCGATATGAGAGGGTTAGGACTGGAGGCAGGGGTCTCGTCCTAATCGTGGTCGTCCGTTGATTTATCCGGGTCCATGGATGTTTCATAGTCGTACGGGCTAGGGCTGGGAGGCAGGGGTCTTGTCCTAGAGCCGGGTCTATGGAGGCCTCATAGTCGCAAGGGTTAGGGCTGGGAGGCTGGGGTCCCGTCCTAAACCAGAGTCTGCTAGGCTTTTGCCGCGACTCAACGACCTTTTGGTCAGGACTTCTTGTTATTTGGCATCACTCATCGATGGATTAGTTACAGTCTTGTATATTCATGCGTTCTTGATTCATTTCGTTCTATTTGCATGAATTCGACTGCTTTGGATATCGTGAACTGTTGTTTTGGATATTGTGAAATGTCGTGTATATGTCCTACTGGATTTACTTACCTGGGCTCGTCATTTTTATTTTGACTGAGTGCAAAGCCGCAGACAAGTAGCAGAGGAAAGACTTCATAACTAGGTGATTTTTTGTATATTTTGTATTTACTCTCCTCTGATGATATTTACTGGGTTCCACAATTAGGTCGCCTAACTCCCTGATTTGTTTGTTGAGTTATTGAATGTGTTAGTTGCTTCCGCTAAAATTGTAAATCTCGAAAAATATTAATAACTCAAGCATAAAATGTTAAATGTACTGATAATGATGGATTGGAAGGCTGACTAGGCCTGCGTTGACCTTGCCAGACTTGCTCGGGGTTCCACGTAGGCTGAGACCGGGCAGGGCCCAATTTGTGGAAAATTGGGGCCGTCACAGTGGGCATCATAACCACGACATAAGCTCTCATATGGAGGGTCACTCATACGCATGCCGATTATAACCGGAAGAACGTGAGGTGGTGGTACAAATGATAGATGGAAATGTAAAGTCTTGAGAGATTTTGGACATAATAAAGAAGAGGGCAGAGAACATGAAAGTACCAAACTCATCAACTATACGTACGATATACAATGTAGGGTAAAAAAATTAGGTTTGATGAGGCTGGCTGGAGATCACAAATGCAACAACTCATGCATTTGCTTGACATAAAAGATTATATCTCGTGGTATAGGAAACTGGAGGGAACGGATGAGGTGACAAACTTGTTATGGGCTCATCCAGACTCCATCAAGTTACTAAGATGTTTCCCGTAGGTGCTATTCGATTGCACATACAAGACCAATAGATATCGAATGCCTTTGTAAGAGATCGTTGATGTGACATCAATAGGGTTATCGTTTATAGTTGGTTTTGCCTTTATGCCATCAAAGAATAAAGAAAATACATTCGGATGTTGAAGAACGTTAATGACCTTATGGATAGATGGTCGAAATCACATGTGACACTTACTAATAGAGAGTTGGTATTGATGGCGGCAATTGAGATGGTATTTCCCATGTCGACTCATCTTCTATGTACTTGGCACATTAATAAGGGCTGGCAGCGAAGGGAAAAAATATTTTAAACGTAACGAAGACTTCAATCTTTTCCTAACTCGATGAAATGCTTTGATGAACGCCACTTCCGAAGATTTGTTTAACATGAGGATGTCTAATTTGGACGCCGATTATGCTTGAATATAAGGATTGCTTGATTACTTGATGGACACATGGGTTAGGGATTACAAAGGAAAGCTTGTTAAAGCATGGATAGACCGTACAATGCACCTTGGACATTTTACGATCGGGAGAGTTGAAAGTGCACATAATGCCCTTAAAAAACATCTTGGAAACTCTCTAGGGAATTTCGAGGACTTGTAGCGAGCTACTAATAGTTTGGTTGAAGGGCAACATAATGCTATCAAGGCATCTTTTGAGACAAGTTTGAATGTCGTGCAACACGGGTTTGGTCATCCATTGTACCATTTGTTGCAGGCTTTGTTTCGCAATATTCGTTAGATAAAATTCGCACTTTGGTCGAACACGCCGAAAATATTGGTGCCGATCCAATAATATGTGGTTGTGTTTTGCGCTTGACCTACGCTCTTCCATGTGACCATGAAATCTCAAGTCATCAATTAAAGGGTTTGTCAATACTACTTAAAGATGTTCACCATAATTGGCAAAAGTTAAGCATGAATCCCAAGCAAGCCATGAATCGAACGGAGTACAATTTTAAGGAGGAAATCTAAAGAGTCATCGAGAGGTTTGTAAGCGTGGATAATGAAGACTCGTGAATGAGGATTGTGCAACAACTACGTGAGATTAGCTGTCCCTCATCTTCGTCATTGATGGTGCCAAAGGAGAAAATTAAGACAAGGGGAAGAAATGCATCAAAATAAGCGGAAAATGCATCATAACCATCCAAGAAGAAAAAAGTGATTACGGCTGACGAGAATGAAGCATCCACTAAGAAAAATCCATCCCACCACGAATATGTCCTCTAGCCTGATTTCATACCGCTTAAGCCTATGCTGCAAGTAAATGCAAAGGTACATAGAGCTCGTAATTGTATGCAAAATGTTACTAAGGAGACTTATCGCGGTGTCTCCCCTGAAAGATATCTTGATTATATTGAGATGGTTGATGATGTTAGGGGAGATGACAATTATGGTTACCGTGTTGTCGTAGCGGGTTTGAGACGTAATGAAGACGGTGCATGGATACAAATCCGGAATGATCTTTAGTGGGAGCTTCATGACCATAAAGATCTTTGGCGCTCAATCTTTGGGAGCAATAACTTTGATAAAATTTTCCTGCCCGTCTAATGGTATGACGAGACCAAGGATGCTCCTTTGGACAAGTGGATGTGTATGCCTGAAATGGTTCTCGTGATTGCTACAGCATACATGTCATAGTAGTGTCTCTATCACCATCAAGCAGTATGACATTTCTTCCACTTAGGGACGCATCACCACGGAATATGGCTGACCAAGTTGTCATTGGGATTACACATGTCAATGGAAATCATTTTATGAGGCTAAAGTGATTAACTTTATTGCCTTCCATACTAGTATCCAAGTTTATTTGTTGTTTACTAATTTTTTTGTTAATTCGTACATGTATTGTTCAAGCCGAATGCTCATTTTCCTCAATTTTACCCGCGGTGGGCTAAAAATATACTACAAACAGCATTACCATGGGTCGAGAATATGAATTGGGAAGACCAACCTTTACGTGTACATTCCCTAGACGGGCCTCCTATTACTGTCGACTTGGGTACACCTTAAGATTTCCTTTTTCCCAAATGGCGTTGGTTTTTTGTATATCATATTATAGGCTGTATAATCATGTATGGAAGAGACTTTATAATCATGTAAAGAAGATGTAATCCGTCGTATCAGACACGCTCATTGTTTGTACATCCGATGCATGACATATTGTTGTAAATGTCACTAATTGGTGTATCGCGGTTCAAGTAATGAAATACATATTTGTTATTGTGTTTAATTTATTTATTCAATTTACATTTTCTTATGTTCGTTCGACCCAATATGTGTAAACAACCAAAGCTCGGATACTAGAGGCCGAGCAAATCGTGTATATTTAAGCAACATTTTTAGTCGGTACCTACCAACCGTGTTCCATTTATTGGCTCGGTACACGATAACCGATGGAAAATGTTTTACTCGATCACTGCAGTCTGAACAAAATCAAATATTAGTCATATACAGTGAAATTGTTTAAAAATGTTTAATCGGCCACATATCCTAGACTTCTTTACCGCGTGCCTTAGCATTAGGCCTAACCTCCACCACTTCTTATTCAGAATCTTATCCCTTTTCACATTCACCTCCTTCATTATTTCCCTCACTTGCACTTCCTTCATCATCTTCTTCAATGGAACCATTTCCACTTCCACTTCCACTACCACTACCACTGCCACTTCCACTTGTTCCTTCACTTCCACTTCCTTATTCATCTCCTTCTCCACCTTCTCCATCTTCTCCATCATAATCTCTATTCTCGTCACCTTCTCCTTCCTCTCCCTTATCTGATTCAGTTGCATCAGAAGAAGATGGTTTCACTACATTTGCTTGGCTCATACGAATTACCAATTGTTGGCCTGGCATATCCATTGAGTCATTTTTGTCGGCTCCTTGTTTTAACTCACAACCAGTTTGACTTGCCCCCGCACCCCTTCGCAGCTCCTTTTCTTTCCTGTAAAAAGCCATTTGAGCTCTCCTCCCCACTTGCTCACCCATCTTGCTAGTGTTTTTTTTCTCTTGTTCACTTTCCTTGGGCGCCTCTGTCGTCTTTGTACGTGTCATACCTATTAAAGTAACATACATATTACCCAATAGTTAATGCTCAATCATTGTATGACATTCCTCAGAAAAACACACTGTTCGGTCGATACCGACCGAGCTAAATTTGCTTGTTCGGCTTGATATGACCGAGCTATAATTTATAGCTTTGTTAAAGGTAACCGAACAAACAACTTTCATTTGGTAACATAAGACCGAGTGAAGAACATAAGACAATCTATTTTACAAAATAACCAGCATTGTTCGGTCAACTACAACCAAACAACTAATTTATATAATAAACTATGTTGTTCGGTTATAATAGACCGAGTGCAAAAAACACAATCCAGTCATTCCAAATCGAGCAAAACAAATCCTATACCACATGTATAGTTCGGTCACCCAAAATCAACTAAACCAACATTACTTCGCCACGGGAAATCGAAGCGTGCGAATTAATTTCGGTCATGTGTTACCGAGCTACTGAAAATCATCAAATATCATCAAATCGTCCAAGAAATTCTATCAAAAACAGTTACACGCACATACACGACAAGGAAAATCGAATATAAAAATAGATTTCCATAATAAACGCACAACAAAACAATTGTATTCGACCTAGTTTCGCAAATCAAATCAATAACCTAATTGAAATTCTACCATACACCCCAATAAACACATAAGAATACAAATTTCAACGAAAACCAAACAAAATTATACCTTAAGCGAACCGTATTCGACCTAGCTTCACCGTGACGCAAACCAAAAAGAACAAAAACACCTCCACCACCGCCTGGAACAAAACCAACTCCACCACAGCTTGGAACAAAGACCGAAGGGGAAGAGGGGATAGCGAAAAGCGAATATAGATAGAGTGGATGCTTCACCGAGTCGATTCGATCAATGACTTAGGGTTCTCTTCTTCTTCTTCATAGGAAAAACTAACTCTTCTTCAGAGAATTCGAATGTTGTGGGGTGCACACAGCAAGGGCATTTTGGGAAAGAAAGTTTTTTTTTGGGTGCCCAAATCCAAATGTGATTTGCAGGAAGTAAAATGTGGGGTGCACATAGCCGGGCCGGAAACTCTCTCTCTCTCCTTCTACTTATATATATATATATATATCTATCATATATATAAAAGCACGAATCACATATTTTTGAGTCGTAATGAAATTTACCTATTTGCCCATACTTTTTTTTATCTCCAAATCAACATTTTCTTTTGTATCCAAATCAAACTCTAACTCCTTATCAATCCACTACACGTTTTTTTTTCTTTATCTCCAAATCAATCATGAACTCATTCTCCTCAATTCAATACACTTTTTTTGAGGAAGTAATGTACTAGCATGATTAGCTTATTTTTTTATTCACATCTTATCTCAATCACATTAGAGAATATTGATAAGCTAAAAAAGGTACTTGTATTTATAATTTTCAAATTTTAATTACAATTTTAAATTTTGTTAATAAATTATTAGAAATTAATTCCCGCGAGCGGAGCGAGCGGGGAATCGTGCGTAGCACGTCTTCAAACTAATATATATATATATATATATATATATGGCTTTAAAATTTTTAGAACCACAATTAAATGGAAAAGCGAACCATTCTTTATCCCTTATAACGCCATGCATTTATTATAATCAATGTATAATTGATTAAAAATCATGCGAAACATACTGTCTAATAAAAAATATCTCAATCATTTTTTATTGTCAACGAAATTATAATTATCAAGCCCTCAAGGTCGTGGTATAGTGGTAAAGAAAAAACACTAATTAATTTAAACTCCGACTAAGACAGAGATTGATAATGAGCTTGATTATGGCAACAACATTATATTTCATTGATTTTTCTTGGGTTATGAAGTTTGGATGCCCAATCAACTCTCATAGGATTAATCAAACAAAGTAAAAAGATGATAAAAAAGATTACGACAACAAGGAAAAAGAAATTTTTTGTTGTTTAAGTAAATGCGTGATAAGATAACCACTCTTCTTTAGTTGTTAATTCTCCTAATAGACAGTTGTTCTGTTACAAATCCAAACAGACCGGCGCCAAATGTACGTACATGATGAAGTTGGAAGAGTATCAGTTTGTTGACCTAATCACCGTCCATTCGCTTCACTCCGGTAATGCGTTCACTTGAACACAAAGGGAACATGGAGGTTGATAATATAAGTTTTCACCTCTACGCACCACAAAATCATTGGCACCCAAAAAGTCCATTTTTATTTCTTCATAAGACATGAAATGAATAAAGAAAAAATTTTAGCAATTGATATCCAAACCAACTTCATTAAAAGCCCAACCCACCGCATCTTCTCTTCTCTACTCTCTCACAACTTCAGTCACAAACAATTCACACAGTTCGTGTACAGCTGAAGTGTTTTCTCCGTCCAAGATTAATTAGGATTTAGTTTTTGGGGGTTTGAGATGGAGACGGAGCTTGAAGAGGTAGAATATCAGTACAATGGCGCCAGCGTCATGTCTCCTACGCTCGGCGAGCTTCTTCGACGCGTCGAGCAGTCGCGGCGGATGTCCGGAGACGAGACTCCGGCTCACGAGATTATCGAACTAGGCGACACGCTCTACGGAGGAGCAGCAAGATCATCTCTTCCATTTGTTCTGTCATTCAACAATCTAACCTACAAGGTGAAGGTCCGCCGGAAACTCACATTCTCGACCTGCTTTCGCCGCAAGAACAGACTCGGCGCGGTCGACGAGCAGACGGAGAGCAATGCATTCTCGGACACCAAGACGCTGTTGAATGATATCTCAGGCGAAGCCAGAGATGGAGAGATGTTGGCTGTTCTTGGAGCTAGTGGATCTGGAAAATCAACGCTGATCGACGCTTTGGCGAATCGGATTTCCAAAGACAGCTTGAAAGGAAGCGTGAGTTTGAACGGAGAGGCCTTGGAATCTCGGCTTCTCAAGGTGATCTCAGCCTACGTGATGCAAGACGATCTTCTTTATCCGATGTTGACAGTGGAAGAAACGCTCATGTTCGCTGCGGAATTCAGGCTTCCTAGATCCCTATCAAAATCCAAGAAGAAGGCCAGAGTTCAAGCTCTGATCGATCAATTAGGTCTTCGACGAGCAGCAAAGACCGTGATAGGAGATGAAGGCCACCGAGGGGTTTCAGGAGGAGAGCGGCGCCGCGTGTCCATAGGAATTGACATAATTCACGACCCGATCATCCTCTTCCTTGACGAGCCGACGTCGGGGCTTGATTCTACGAGCGCTTTCATGGTGGTGAAGGTCTTGCAGAGAATCGCTCAGACAGGAAGCATAGTGGTGTTCTCAATTCACCAACCGAGCTTCAGAATCATCGGTTTGCTCGACCGATTGCTCATCCTCTCTCACGGACAGGCCGTCTTCGATGGCACACCAGACACAATCCCTTTCTTTCTAGAACAATTTGGGCATCCAGTACCAGAAAACGAGAATCGACTCGAATTCGCTCTCGATCTGATCCGAGAGCTCGAAGGATCCACAAATGGAAATAAATCCCTAGTCGAATTCAACAAATCATGGCAGCAGGAACGCAAAAACAGCTCGAAAGTGGATTTCCATTGCTTAGGCTCTTCCCTAAAGGACGCAATCAGCGCCAGCATTTCCAAGGGAAAGTTAGTCTGCGGTACTACAACCAACAACAGCGCAAACTCCAAATCAACTATGCCCACGTACGCAAACCCCTTTTGGACCGAAATCAAGGTCCTCGCAAAACGTTCGGTCATAAACTCGTGGCGCATGCCCGAACTGTTCGGGATGCGATTGGGCTCGGTCATGGTCACTGGCTTCATCATTGCCACCATGTTCTGGCAACTAGATGACTCACCTAGAGGAGTGCAGGAACGGTTAGGATTCTTCGCTTTCGCCATGTCCACGGCTTTCTACACCTGCGCGGACGCACTCCCAGTTTTCATCCAAGAGAGGTATATATTCATGCGGGAGACAGCGTACAACGCCTACCGAAGGTCATCTTATGTCTTAGCACGCATAATTGTTGTCATACCTTCACTTATATTCCTCGCAACCGCGTTTTCGTTAACCACGTTTTGGGCGGTCGGCCTCAGCGGGGGGTTATCGGGTTTTTGGTTTTACTTTTTGGTGGTGCTAGCTGCGTTCTGGGCGGGGAGCTCCTTCGTCACCTTCATCTCCGGCGTGGTTCGGCACGTGATGCTGGGGTATACGGTGGTGGTGGCTTTGCTGGCATATTGTTTTCTGTTCAGTGGATTTTTTATCAACAGGGACAGGCTTCCTCCCTACTGGATTTGGTTCCACTACATTTCTTTAGTGAAGTACCCGTTCGAGGCGGTAATGCAGAACGAGTTCGGCGATCCGGCAAAGTGCTTTGTGAGGGGGACTCAGATTTTCGATAGTACGCCGTTGAAGGTGTTGCCGAGTGAGAAGAAACTGGAGTTGTTGGAGACGATAAGCAAGTCACTGGGGATGAGTATCACCAGTGGGACTTGTTTGACTACGGGGAGGGATATTTTGGTACAGGAGGCGATCACGCAGCTCAGCAAGTGGAATAGCTTCTGGGCGACCGTGGCATTGGGGTTCTTTTTCAGGATTTTGTTATACTTTCATTTGTTGTTCTCCAACAAAAACAAGAGAAGTTGATTGATGATGATAAGTATTAATCATCATCATCAACATGATCATGCACATATTAATCTCCACATACATATGTACGTGGAGATGAACATGTTATACATCACAATCGAGCTAGCTGGGGCGATGATGTTTACTACTTATCATTCCTTTTTTTGGCGATCGAGTGTTTGATATTACTTGGTTTTTTCAATTGTCATGTAAAACCTTGCAAAATATACCTACCTATAATAAATATGATGTAACATGGAAAGAAATGAGTTAATTTTGACTTTTTAATCGTCATACATTTAATTACTTATTTAGCTTATCATGCATGCACGCTTTATCATTTTAATTTGGAAAATACTAAAATGACAATATGTAAATCACATCTCAAGATATATTGACGCACCAAAGTTATTCACTGACTTTAACCCGCGTGTTATATGTACCAAAATCTATGTGCCTGCACCTCGAGGTGGGCATAAAGAACTCAAAGGCTCAACGCGATTTACGATGCGACTTCCGGTTGTCTTTCTAGTGGTTTTCTTTTTAATTTTAGTCCAAGGCGCTTGATCGACTTATTACATGGCTGTTTAATTCCCTTATTAGTTTTTTTTTTTTTTTTTTCAAAGAATTCCCTTATTAGTTGCTTAAGCTAGCGCACGTAGGAGCATGCCAATTGAAGTACAAAGTATCACTTCGCTAGCTGCACTCTCTCTCCAATTAACATCCCTATTTGGACTGCACGCACATTGATATATTAATTACTATAACTTTTTCTTGATGATTCTAATGATATTGTTTCTTTTTTATGATATAGTACCAATCCGTCAAGTATAGCTAGCTTTGGTTGATGATGAGGTGAGTAGTTATATATATAGTAGCAATCCCTTGAGTACCAAATTAATTTTGGGATTGAAGTTATGTTATTGTTTGTTGTTGTTAATGTTTTTATTTGCAAAATATATCCAATAGCAATTGAGAAAAGGATTAATTGAACAAAAAAAAAATCTACAAAGTAATTAACACATTCACTCATCTTCAATTAATTATAAGATCCATTAATGGTCATGTAAACGCAATTGCATCGTACCTACTTTGTAAAAATTTCTTTTATATTAATGAATTAAGAATACTAGTTTCATAAACTAGGACATATGAACCAAAGCATCTTTAATAAAATGGTAGAGATCATTTTGTCGAAAGATAAGTTTTACAAATGTCATGAATTCGACTGTCATTTAAGAAAAATAAAAATAAACGAGGACACATGCCATGAAATCAAATGTTAGCTGCAGCAAACTTTGGACAGGAAGTTTGTATTCTTAATTAGTTAGGTTGCTGTTCATCCAAAAATTAGTTAGGTTGCTCGATATCGGGAGTAACGCAAGCAAGGTTTGTATTTAATAGTGGTGAAACTATATATGTGGAGTCGTCTAATATAGAACAAAAAAGAAAGAAAGATAGAAACTATATATAGGTACTTGAAGTAATAATGCTTCTATTATATTGAAACTAAAATATGTAGACATGACTGTGATTCCAACTTTTGAGTAAGTATCTCAACCAAATTTGTATAAATATTGTCATGAATATCAACCACATTCAACTATAGCAATAAATGCTTTTAAGTTTTATCGTACGTCCTCTCCGAGCTTTTTCTTTATCATTTAATATTTGTAACATTATTCCGCTCTTGTATTTATATACCATACGCATCAATTACCACAAATCCTTTTTTTTTTTTTTTTGAAGAGCCACATCTTACTTAATTTAATTCTAAATTAAGCAATATGTACACTGTTCCTCATTTAGATATCAATATTTATTTTTCAAAATTACTTGTGTATGACTACTTATTTAAATATTTATCCAATCGAAAAAAACTTTTATTCATAGGGTAAGTTAACTCTTTTTTTTTTGTCAAGATAAGTGCTTAATTAGAAGACATGGTTTCCGCACAAGTATAATTGCCGAAATCCTTCAGATTACACATTAAAATGTACGCAACCAAATCTCCATAAATATATAGTCTAAATGCTTTAGTACCAACACGAAAGTCACCAATACACATGTAGTCTGAAAATCTCCATGACCAATATATTTGTATGAGAAATGCTAGGGTTACATACTTTTGTTACAACCATTACTACAACATTGAAGGGGTCCATAAGAAACACATTGGAATGTGTGCACATAAATGCATCTTGATGCATGATTTAATGGACCCATGATGTTGCGAGGAATTGACATATTGCTAGTAACAAAGAAATAAATAGCTTTTTTCTACTAATTGTTGATTCTGTGAATACCGAATTGAAGAAACACGTTTCAAATTCGTGATCGAACACACAATGTTCAAGAAACCAAAACAAACAAATATATACTTTCCCTCAAAGCACAAATTTTTATTAATCAAATAATCAACCCCCTAATAAAATACGATTAACCTTTATATATAAGCTTTCTTATGAACTAACATAGACTCCAACGTAAACTCCAACTTCTATAAACTTCTATAGTAAAAACAAATTCAAGTTAATCTAACTATGACTTCAACTTTGACACAAACTCTAACAATTATATCTAATAAATAAGAAATCCTAATCTAACACAAATTCAGATTTGCATCATTCTTTACCAGTTGAGAAAAATTCATCCTCGAATTTGATGCTCGAATCATTCTCCCACGCATAACCTCTATGGTCTTCATCTTCATCATTATCCTTTGGTTTGAGAAAATTTGCCCTCGAATTTTAATTAGTCCCTTCACGACTCTTACAATGTTGATCAATAAAGTCTTCAAACCGACAACTCTTGCTTGAACAATCTGAATATAGTCATCACCACTTGTTGGAACATATTTTTGATGAACAATATTAAGAACTTCAACCGAAAAATCCATGTTATCAACAAACACACCACAGTGAGAGTCTTGAAGAACGTCCATAACTAATTCATCATTTGTGTCATTAGTTAATGAACAAAAGTGTTTGGTAACCACAAACATGACTATTGTCTCCACAACTTTCTTGATGGCGTACTTGTGGACGACACCATCATCAGCCACCTTTTCAATCACTTCGATGGTCTTCTCCAAATATTAGCTTGTCTTCCATGAATTCGTGCCCATCACTATCAAGCTTTTGGCGTCTCGTCAAGGGTGTCAGAGTCCTCCTTGAAGAAGAACATATCTACTTTGTCGTCACTGTAAAGAAAAACAACACTATCTTTTTCTTTCTCAGTAGTAAACATGTCGTCAAAACTAGAATATTCCTCTTATGGCTTAAACCCCTTGGTAGGCACTTCATCCTCAAACCATTGTTGAAATCATTGACGAGGTTGTCCCAGCTGACTCTACTGCTACAACTGTTGTACTTGAAGTACTAGATTTTCAATAAAAGTCCTTAGTTGATTTATCCTTTGATCGACATGTGTCGTATTATCTCTTGGAGGAACTACATGGTCTTCACGTCGAGCTTGTCTTTTTGGCGGCATTGCATAAGACTGTATGACATTGATGCTCTGTTACCAACTGATGTAGCGAGGAATTGGTAAAATTTACCAATTGCTCACTACAAATAAAAGTATAGCTTTTTCTACAAATTCATTGATTCAATGAATACTGAATTGAAGAAACATGTTTCTAACTTATGATCGAACACACAAAGTTCAAAAAACCATAACAAATAAAGAGATACTCTATCTCAAAACACAGATTTTCATTAATCAAATAATCAATCCCTAATAAAATACGATCAATCTTTATATATAGGCTTTATTGTGGAATAACACAGACTTCAACTTCTATAAACTCCTATACTAAAAACAAATCCAAATTAATTTAACTATGATTTCAACTTTAACACAAACTCTAACAATTATATCTAATAAATAAGAAATTCTAATCCAACACAAACTTTGATTTGCATTAACCCATTAATGTTGTACTTAAAGGTTGTAACAAAAGTATGTATCTCCTAGCATTTTCCTAATTGCACACCCAACACATGATCTATATGGATAACTATATAAATGATAAGTTGGTTTTTATATGCCTTTAATAGTTTATTTTAGTATATTTAATTATGCAAAGTTTCTAACATATATATTTAATTATATGTATTGATCATTTTCAGGTGAAACAGAGTGCGCGGATGAACTCTTGGCAGAAAAATACTCAAAATAGAGTTTTTACATGCAGTGATTGGATGCTAGACAGTTTGCCTCGAGTTACATGTTGCGTGGTGGGTAGAATAGGAGACAACATATTTCAACCAATTAGGAGTAGCCACGTCAGCATATATCTTCCCTCAACCAATCATACGTTGCCACGTCAGCGGTTCTCCACATAGTGTTTGCAACCACCACGTTTCAACAGCTGCCACTTGGCGCATTCTCACCCTCTCCAAGCACATCACTCATTAGCTCTTCGCCAATCACATGCCGCCACATCTGCGATTGCAGCCACGACATAAACCAACAACATTTCTCCTCGCTTCAGCCTCCATCGGTTTGACCCCGGTATGCGCATCTGCATAAGCTCCCATATCTTCCCCGATTCACGCGACTCTCACTCCGCTTTTTGTGCGCCATGTGTCGCTCACTCACAGCGCCAACCATGTCACAAGCTCCGGTTCAGGCAATCAAAAAGCGACACGTCGACGCGACAGCAGGAAATGAGCCAATAGGCTGGGGACACTTGGACATAACCCATTTTCACCCCAAAAATAGTCCCAAAATTAGTTTCTCTCACCTCTAGAGAGCAATTTTTAGTGGTTTTTCATATTAGAAACTAGGGTATTCATACGGAGAGAACATATTAGAGCCACCACATACAATTTTTCATACTTGGAGATTGTAGAGATGATGTGCGGCTAGACCAACCTTTGTCTGGGTCGAAGGGGAAACAAGTTGGATTCATGATTCATGGCAAATACTATGTGAGATCTATGATATTTATTTAATTTGATTTAATTTCTCCTATTTCATTACTGTTGATTTTAAAGTATATGGTTTAGATCTAGGGTGTGTATGTGGCTAGTGCATGCTTTTAGGTAGACAACCTATAGTTATTTGGACTATTAGTATTCGTGTAATTGTGCTTTTGGACCCATAAACTGACAAACGCTCACCCATTTGCCATTAAACCCGTTTGATTCTAAAATGTGGAACAATTGAATCTAGGTTAAATCAGACGTGAATGCGATCCGGTTATTTAGGATTAGTGTTCCCATATACCTAAATTAATGCGGTTAGTGTGTTAAATCCGATTGGCGGATGTCTAAGGTTATACGTTAATTAGGGAAGTAGTTAGTGGAGGACGTCCTAGTTATCAAAATTAGGGGAATTAGGAATTTCTGGCGGACGTCGATTTTCCATAGCTAATCTAGGAGAAATTAAATTAATAACTTTTTGGAATGATTGATGACCATTAAATGCCATTAAATCTTGACTCTTGCTTGTGGAACTGTAGATTTAGGTGATTTCTTCTCATTGATATTATTTTTGCGAACTTTTTATTTGTGCTAATCTAGTTAATTATTTCATTAAACTTTCTGAAAACACCCATGTTTAATTAACTTGGAGTAACTCAAGTCCTGTGGATTCGATCCCGTATTTACCACTTCTAGACCCTTGTGGTTGGTAACTCGATTGCGGGTTATATTTAGCACGCATGACACATGACCAAATTTTGGCGCTGTTACTGGGGATGTAGTCCTTACTCTGAGTTTAGCTTTCTCTTTTTTTATGCTACCACGCCTCACTCGGTCAAAATCGGCTGGTTCATTATTACCTTTCGATCTTGAACCAGAGAGAACATTTCATAGGTGGATTAAAGAGACCCAACTTAGGCAACAAGAAGGACAAAATCCTCTGAACATGGCTACAAATTGTCAAATCACCATGGGTCACGCCAATCAAGAGCTTCAAGCTCTTTTGGCGCAATAACCCCTCTGCATCAACTATCCAGATAATACAGAGACTTTAAGTTGAGGTCTAGGTTCATTCATCTTCTACCATCCTTCCATGGTGGTGAGAATGAAAATCATGTCACTTTCCTGAAAGATTTTCATACTAACTGTAAGTCAATGAAACCCTCCAATGCGGATGAGGAAACGAATAAGCTCAAATCTTTTATGTTTTGTCTTAAAGGCAAAGCCAAGGAATGGCTTTTCTACCTTCCGCATGGCTGAATTAACTCTTAGAATGAAATGATAACCGTGTTTTTGAATTAATACTTCCCTGAGGATAAAGTTGCTCAGCTCATTAATGATATATGCAGCATCAAAATGAGGTCGAGCGAGTCATTTGGCACATATTGGGATCGCTATAAACGATTGATTGCTAGTTGCTCGCGACATGACCAGTCTGAGAAGGGCATAGCTCAATTCTTCTATGTTTGCATGTTGCCCATAGAATGGCGCATGATTAATAATGCGTGTAGAGGTCACATTCGAGACAAAACTCTAGCCCAAATGAAGCAATTGTATGAGGACATCGCACAACAGTCATGCCTTTATGGTGATCTTGATGCAACTACTTACCAAAGTCTGACTACAGGGAGTGTCTCGAGTTCCACTGACTAGAAAATTGACCAACTAACCTCCATGATGGAATATCTCCTCTCATCTGGCAAAGTGCAAGTCAAAGCTTATGGCTTCTGTACTGCCACAAATTATGCAATTTATGAATGTCCTACTCTCTTTGAGGACAATCAATAGGCCAATGCCATGGGTAATCAGTTCCAGGGACCATCTAGAGTCCCATTTGGGAATACATATAATCATGCAACGGTGAGGAACAACCCGAATTTAAGTTACAGGCCTCAAAATCAGAACTATCAGGCCTTCATCGCTAGAGGTCAACTATTGCCCACACCCTCCAATAACTCCTCTTCACTTAAGGATATGTTGAAAGCCTTTATGGGCCAACAAAGCCAATTTATGAGTGAAATGGCCCAATTCAAGGCTACCACCGAGAAATCCATCATCGAAACCAATTCGACGGTCTAAACTCTTCAAGTTCAAGTGGACCAAATGACATAACAAAATGGACGTCTCGAGGATAAGGGAAAGTTGCCTTCACAACTTTACCCAAATCCTAACACGAGTGCTAACGCAGTTACACTCCGAAGTGGTAAAGAGCTTGAGGGATGCAAAAGGAACAATGAGTCATCTGATGCTGAAAACCAGGCAAATAAGGAAGAACACGAGTTAGTAGTTACTCCGTTTGTCCCTAAACAGATGGTAACTACTCGAAAGGAAGCACCACCCACATTAAGGTCAAACCTCATTTTCCACAACGACTCATCTTAGATAAGAAAAAGGAGGAAGAGAAAAGAATTTTTGAGACCTTTCGGTGAGTGGAAATCAATATTCCATTCCTCGATGCTCTGAAGCAAGTCCTTAGGTATGCAATGTTTCTTAAAGAACTATGTACTAATAAAGGGAAATTGAAAGGCAACGAAAAAGTCCAAATGGGAGAAACCGTCACGGCTATCCTACAGAAGAAGTTGCCTCCTAAATGTAAGGACCCTAGAATGTTCTCAGTACCTTATGTTATAGGTGATGTAAGCATTCAGAGGGATATGTACGAACTTGGTGCTTCCATTAATGTTATATCATTGTCTATTTATGAGACATTGAATGCAGACCCATTAAATGAGACTGGTATTGTCATTCAGTTGGCAGACCGTTTAGTTGTCAGACCTGTTGGTGTTCTTGAGGACGTTTTAGTCCGAGTGAACGAGTTCGTGTTTCCTATCGACTTCTACGTGGTAGATACGAAAGATGAGCCATTCCCCAATGCTTCATCAGTACTCCTTGGACGTCCGTTTTTGAAAACGGCGAAGACGAAGATAGATGTTGATAATGGGTCTCTTGCCATGGAATTTGACGGTGAAGTCATCAAGTTTAACATCTATGACGTGATGCGATACCCCGGTGATATGTCATCTGTGGTGTGTACTATGGACTGTGTAGATCCACTCGTTGAGCAAACCTTGTTGATGAAATTAAAGTAGTGTTAGAGCATCATCTCGATATTACTCAAATCTACGAGAGTGTTCTGACCTTCGACACTGATGTTGAGGATATTTTTTTCGAGTTGGGTTCATTCCAACCCTTGCCCCCAAGTGTCTATCATTTGGAATTGCCTACTTTTGACTCCAAACTTTCTCCCTCCTTGGTTAAAGCTCCAACGTTTGGACTGAAGCCATTACCTGAGCACATAAAGTATATGTTTTTGGTTAAGAATGACACACTCCATGTAATCATCTCAGCCAAACTTACACATTTGGAGGAAGAGAGGCTCCTTCGAGTATTTCGGGAGTTTAAACAGGCTATTGGGTGGACCATAGTGGATGTCAAAGGTTTGAGCCCTTCCACTTGCATGCATCATATATATGGAAGAAGGGTCAAAACCTACGAGATAAGCCCGGAGGAGGCTCGATCTGCTCATGATGGATGTCGTGAAGAATGAGATACTAAAGCTCCTTGATGCTGGCATGATTTACCTCATCTTTAATAGTAAATGGGTAAGCCTTTTCCAGGTGGTCCCTAAGAAAACGACAATCATGTTAGTCACCAATTCACATGGTGAGTTGGTTCCAACCCACATTCAAAATAGATGGCGGGTATGCATTGACTACAGGAAGTTAAATGCTTCCACCAGGAAGGATCACTTCCCCTAACATTCATTGATCAGATGTTGGAGAGACTAGCCGGTCATTCTCATTACTGTTGTCTTGATGGTTATTCCAATTTTCATTAGATACCTATAGTGCCCGAAGACTAGGAACATATGACCTTCACCTGTCCGTTTGACACTTTTTCCTATCGACGCCCTTTGGGTTATGCAATGCATCTGCCACCTTTCAAAGGTGCATGGTGAGTATCTTTTTAGATTTTGTTGAGCATTTCATTGAGGTATTCATGGATGACTTGACTGTTTATGGTGATTCATTTGATAGTTGTCTTAGCAATTTGACCAAGGTACTTAGCAGGTGTATCGAGAAGAACCTGGTTTTGAACTATGAAAAATGTCATTTTATGGTGGACCAAGGTCTTATTTTGGGACACATTGTCTCAGCCAGGGGCGTAGAGGTAGACCAAGCTAAAATTGATGTTATCAAGAAACTTCCCTACCTGACGAATATGTGAGAAATTAGATCTTTCTTTGGACACGCCGATTTTTACCGTCATTTCATCAAGGACTTTTCAAAAATCTCATAACTCCTATGCCATCTACTTTAAAAGGACGTACCTTTTGAGTTTGATAAAGCATGTAAGAGTGCATTTGATGCACTGAAAGACTCACTTACTAGCACACTAGTGATTCAAGCCCCGAATTGGGAGCTTCAATTTGAAATTATATGTGATGCTAGTAATTATCCAGTGGATGCGGTCTTAGAACAGAGAGTCAGGAGAGCTTTACATGTCATTTACTATGTTTCTCGTACTACGTGGCTCATATGAACTACATCACTACTGAGAAGGAGCTCCTTGCCGTTATCTTCGCTCTTGAGAAGTCTCCGCCTTATCTCTTGGGAACCAAGGTTATCATTTACTTTGATCATGCTGCGTTGAAGTACTTGATGAGTAAAAAAGATGTCAAACCTAGGCTCATAAGATGGATACTCCTACTACAGGAGTTTGACATCACGATCAAAGATAAAAGTGGTGCAAAGAATCTAGTCGCAGACCATCTCAGCAGAATTGAGAATGGTGAGAGTCATACCCTTCTTATGGATGATTTTCCTGACGAGTACTTCTATGTCGTTATGGAAGATCTCCCCTGGTACGCCAATTTGGTGAACTATATCACCTCGGGTGAGCTATCTGATCACCTTTCGAAGGATCAGAAGAATAAAGTAAGGAACAATGCTAAGTACTATGTATGGAATGACCCGTACTTATGGAAATTCTGCTCCGACCAGGTTATCAGGCGTTTTGTTCCTCAGACTGATAGTCGCTCCATATTAGCTTTTTGTCATACTTATGCCTGCGGTGGCCACTTCAGTCCCCATCGGACAGCTAGGAAAGTTCTTGAGAGTGGGTTTTACCGGCCCACCATTTTCCATGATTCATACATGTTTACTAAGACTTGTCCTAACTATCATAAAACTGGTAACCTTAGTCATCGGGACCAAATGTCACTTACCCCGATTCATATTTGTGAGATATTTAACGTTTGGGGTATAGACTTTATGGGATTGTTTCTAGTGTCATTTGGTATTGTTTACATACTCTTAGCGGTGGACTACGTGTTTAAGTTGGTGGGAGCTAAGGCTACACGCACTAACGACTATAAAGCGGTATGCGAATTCCTCAAATCAAGGATTTTCACGACATTTGGTACCCTACGTGCCCTGATCAGTGATAGAGGCACTCACTTCTGCAACCGTCCGGTTGAAAGTCTTCTGAGGAGGTATAATGTCACTCATCGAATGTCTACAGCGTATCGTCCCTAAACGAGTGGCCAGGTAGAGGTCTCTAATAGGGAGATCCATATTGGAAAAGATGGTGAATCCTACTCGTAAAGATTGGAGTTCACTTCTTGATGATGCGGTTTGGGCTTACCGAACGACGTTTAAAAAGTCGATTAAGATGTCCCCATATCTCATTATGTTTAGTAAAGCTTGCCACCTGCCAGTCGAGCTCGAGCATAAATCCTACTAGGCTATGAAATAGCTTAATATGAAGCTCGATGAGGCAAGAAAAGAGAGAAAGCTCACTCTCCAAGAATTGGAGGAAATCAGGAACAATGCGAATGAAAATGCGAGAATTTATAAAGAAAAAACAAAAGCGTTCCATGATAGCAATCTCTCTAGGAAATCTTTTCTGTTGGTCAGAAAGTGCTTTTATTTCAGTCATATCTTAAGATTTTTGCAAGTAAGCTGAGATCGAGGTGGACATGACCATATGTTGTGACTGCGGTGTATGATCACGAAGCAGTGGAGATTAAGAGTTTGGAGAATGGTAATGCATTTAAGGTGAACGGCCACGATTAAAGATCTTCTATGAAGACTCCCCGAGTCAGAATGTGGAGGTCGTCTCACTTGCAACGCCAGTCTATATTAATTGACAAACTCAGACCAAGTCGAGCCAATGACTTTAACCTAAAGCACTATTGAGAGGCAGCCCAAACTTTGATAAGTATCATTTGGTTTATTTATTTTCGTATTTATCATTTTGCATGAATTTTTATCATTTCCTTCATCTTATATTTATCATGTTCTTTCACTATCTTGTTGTTTTCTATGTGTGGACCTCTCGACTTGCTTTGAACCTTGAGGACAAGGTTCGAAATAAGTTTGAGGGTGTTTTAATGATTGTGTATTGTTTTGGATGGATTCTTTTGCGAAATACCGAAGATGAGATCGTTTATTTTTATGCGGTTATATGCAAATGTCAGTGGTAATGGTGGTGTTTTATATCATTTCTTCAATTTCTTTCATTTCTTGTCCATTCATAGTCCATTCTCATTTCATTAGGATTTGATACACTTTCACGCATATATGTATTTAATATATTCTTTTTTAGTTATTTAAAGTCACCCCGAAACTTTGTTCATGCCTTTGGTTGTGGATGAGTACATTACAGTTGCCTTTTTGACTTGAAACTTAGGAGAAATTAGGGGAAACACTCAATCAAGCTCGTAGCTTTGCATTTTTATGATTAGGGACTTAGTTGATGGTTGGACTTTGTGCTAGATAACGAAAGTGAGTAGACAGACAAATTTGTGAAAGTGGTATTATTTTTAATCCGCATTGAGGGATTTGCTTGATTATATTGAAAGTAAGAAGGGCTAACATGGGTTTTTCTAAAAAAAAATAGAGAGTCCTACAGGTTTCCACAGGAAATGGAGTAGGGAGTCTTGTGGTAGAAAAGGTGAGAAAAGCGGTCCACAGGAAATGTAGCAGAGATCGTATTACTTGAAAGAAAAATTTGATGAAAAATAGAGAAAATAAGATGAATAAAGGACGAAGTGTGAAAACTCCTCAAATAAAAGATTTAGCTCGAGTGCTTTCACTTGATTAGGTTAGATTTAAACTTGCGTGCTTGGATGTATAGACCAAGAAACTCATAAGTAGTTGATGGCCTATGTCTTGACTGGATCTATGTCTTTAAAGTGTGATCTTAATTGTGTTTGAGTTGCGAATCTTGACATATCATAACTTTGAAATTTTCTGAGTTACTTGTTAATTTGGTGACTATG
The DNA here is from genome assembly GCA_039657365.1 of Stephania yunnanensis. NCBI lineage: Eukaryota > Viridiplantae > Streptophyta > Magnoliopsida > Ranunculales > Menispermaceae > Stephania > Stephania yunnanensis. The sequence continues at coordinate 28,681,045 of CM077580.1, forward strand.
CAAATCAAAGGGACTCCATGAATTTTGAATCGGGTGTATGTATAATTATAGGCATAGTCTAGTTTAATTTGTGTTGACATTTACACCTTTGCTCAGGACGTACAAAGTCTTAAGTTTGGGGGTATTTTATAAGTTGGTTTTTATATGCCTTTAGTAGTTTATTTTAGTATATTTAATAATGCAAAGTTTCTAAAATATATATTTACTTATATTTATTGATCATTCGTGGTGGAAAAATACTCAAAATGGAGTATTTACATGCAGTGATCTTATGCCAGACAGTTTGCCTCGAGTTATGTGTTGTGTGGTGGGTAGAACATGAGGCAACATATTTCAACAAATTAGGAGCAGCCCTGTCAGCGTATATCTTCCCTCAACCAATCATACACTGCCACTTCAGCGGTTCTCCATCATAGCATTTGCAACCATCAAGTTTCAGCAGCTGCCAAGCGGCGCATTCTCATCCTCTCCAAGCACGTCACTCATTAGCTCTTCGCCAATCACATGCCGCTACATCAGCGTTTTCAGCCATGTCGTAAACCAATAACATTTCTCCTCGCTTCAGCCTCTATCAATTTGACCTCGGTATGGGCATTCGCACAAGCTCCCACATCTTCGCCGATTCACGTGACTCTCACTCCGCCTTTTGTGCGCCACGTGTTGTTCACTCACAGCGCCAACCACGTCACAAGCTCCAGTTCAGCTAATAAAAAAGCGACACGTCAGCGCGATAGTAGGAAACGAGCCAATAGGCTGCAGACACATGGTCAAAACCTATTTTCACCCCAAAAATAGTCCCTAGATGCTCCTCGGTGCGCATGTTACGAGACCAACCTCTAAAATTAGTTTCTCTCACCTCCTGAGAGCAATATTTAGTGGTTTTTCAGATTAGTAACTAGGGTATTCATAAGGAGAGAACAAATCGGAGCCGCCACACACAATTTTTCATACTTGGAGATTGTATAGATGATGTCTGACTAGACCAACCTTCGCCTGGGTCGAAGGGGAAACAATTGGGATTCATGATTCATGGCAAATACTAAGTGAGATCTATGATTTTTATTTAATTTGATTTAATCTCTCCTATTTCATTGTTATTGATTTTAAAGTATATAGTTTAGATCTAGGGTGTGTATGTGGCAAGTGCATGTTGTTAGGTGGACAACTTATTGTTATTTGGACTATTAATATCCCTGTAATTGTGCTTTTGGACCACACATTTGCCGTCAAACCCTTTTGGTTCTTAAGTGTGCAATAATTGAATCTAGGTTAAATCAGAAATGGATGCGATCCAATTATTTAGGATTAGTGATCTCATAGACCCAAATTAATGCAGTTAGTGTGTTAAACCCGATTGGCGGATGTCTAGGGTTATACATTTATTAGGGAAGTAGTTAGTGGCAGACGTCCTAGCTATCGAGATTGGTGGAATTAGTAATTTCTGGTGGACATCGATTTTCCATAGGTAATCTAGGAGAAATAGAATTAATAATTTTTTGGGATGATTGAGGACTATTAAATGCCATTGAATCTTGATTCTTGCTTGTGGAACTATAGACTTAGGTGATTTCTTCTCATTGATATTATTTTTGCGAACTTTTTATTTGTGCTAGTCTAGTTAATTATTCCATTGAATTTTTTGAAAACCCCCAATTTTTAGTTAACTTGGAGTAAAACTCAAGTCCTGTGGATTCAATCTCGTATTTACCATTACAACACTATTGTGGTTGGCAACTCGATTGCGGGTTATATTTGGTACGCATGACACGTGACCAATAAGTATATCAAGTAATGGAACCATTCTATATATTAAGTACTATTAAGATAATCTTACAAAATAGTAAAGGAAATGCTAGAATGACAATGGTATGTCACGATAGAATCCACAATTGTTGATGTTGCGTGTGGCCTCACATCAAATCCCATAAAAGGACACACCCAATGTCCCATTTGATGTAGGGCCCATATGCCACATTAGTTGTTGTGCATTTTATTGTGACATAGTATTGTCATGCCAACATTTCCCGAAAAGTAATATTATATTAAGATCATTACACTTAGTCTAATACAATTTAACTATATTTACACGTAAACTACAAAAGGATACCAGATTAGTTACTGGAAAAATCGTCGCTAATCAGGTATTTCCCGTTGCTATCGTGCGTTAGCGACGGAAAACCCCGTCGCTAACTTGGTCGTCGCTATTTTAATTAGCGACGGCGTGTCAGGTTTAGCCTTGGGACCCCGTCTTTATTCCCGTCGCCACGTCCCGTCACTAATGTTACACGTAGATTGGTTGACTTTTGTTTGACCGTGCCACATAGAAAACGTATGACAGACCCCGTCGCCATTTGTCCACATGGCTCATTGTCAGCCTCGTGGATTGAGATTAGCGAAGGGGCCCTATCGCTAAATACTGAAAAAATTATTTTTAAAAAATAGGTTTATATTATATATAATATATATTAAAATATATAATTATATTTAATAAAATTGATTTAATATATAAAATATTTTTTAATTTTATTTAAAATTAGTATTTATTAGATGAAATATATTTTTTGATTTAATTTAAAATATTAATTTAATTTAATTTAATATAAAATATAATTTATTAAATTATTTAAGAGAAATTTACAAAATAATTTTAATTTAATTTAAAATTAATATTTAAATGAAATGATTTAGAATAATTTTTTTTAAAATAATGCTTAAATTTAAAAATTCTATTCAAAACTTTAAGGACAAGTAAATAAAAGGAAATGCATGTAGAAATAACTGAAGTAACCAACCAAAATGAATTAAATAAAACAAAAAAGTTAATTACAAGTATGAAAATATATAAAACAAGATATGAATAACCAAAGGCTAAATATACAAGGGAAAGATGCTCAATTGTCGAGATTGTCGTCTGTCTTTGAATCATCAGCTGGAACATCTCTTGGATGCATTGACGCAAATGAAATCCCAAGTTTGTTCAAAGGAGCCTGCTCCATGTGACACAATTGGCCTTGGACCTCTCGCAATTGATCTTGGGTTAAAGTGTGATCCTGCATAACCCAAAGAATTTGTGTCTGCATCACCTGGAAGTCCCTTCGCGAAAGCTCGATGGGCTAATTAGGAGAAGAACTAGGCCGAGAAGATCCAGCTCCAGCTCCTCCTCCAACTGTAGCATGTCTGCACTGCGACCCCGATGGTTTCTACCCTATTCCATATGTTCATCCTTTATTTTTCGCGCTTAACGATGGACAAATATAGCTCGGTCTCATCTATTGGGAGGTCAGGCTGGGACTGTATCAGCTCAATCCACCTACACTGGATCGCCGTCTAAATTAAGAATTAAAACATTTACAAGCCATTGATACCTATTATTAATTAACTAAACAAAATCTTAAAACAAGACTATTTACTTATGACAATTTTCTCTACTATCGAATCGAGGAAAATTACGCTGTCATGATCTTTCGTATGGAAGTACATACATAATTTTAAAGCTGCCGGAGGTCGACCTAACTTCTCTACCTACAAAACATATATTTAAAGAGGATTAAGTTTGAGACTAAATCCATATATATATAAACTTATTATAACATAACTTACCAGCCTCTCTGCGAGCTGATAAATGGATATTAAGGCACCAGTATGCACTACAATACCCATACCGGGTTCCCCTATCTCAGTTCTCCGATTCTTGCTTGCTTGCTCTGACTTCTTCTTAAAATCAGGGGTGGACCGTATTTTCTTATAGTGGTCAAAAATCTTAGTAGATACATGTGCAGGCTTCTTATCTTTCGAACACATCTTGCTAATAAAATTGGCATATCGAGTGTCAATCTGCCTATTGTACGCCTCTCTAATAGCTACGTCATCCGTGGCTCCCAGTCGAATCACAACTATAGGCAAAAAATAATAAAATTTTAAGTTTAACTATAAATACTTTTCAATTATTGTTTGTAAATCTTAGGTAAATGAAACAATCTTAACTTAAACAAGTTTACCTTATATTTATTCCAGTAAATATCTCGCATGTGCTGCGAAACATGCTTCCAAGAATAATCGTCTTGTGTAGGGAGTGTTTGTATGCCCTAGTCATCTCCCGGGTAGTTTTGTCAGATGGGCGTAATTTTTGTCCACTAAATTAAAAATGACGCGTTAGACCAAGTTTATAAAAAATAAGTAAACATAAGACTTCGTATGTATAGTTACTATCTGTCATCTTTCACTACTAAAAATAGCCACCTCGAGGATTGGTTAGTAGTACTGCTTCATCGTCGTCCACGTGGGGTGTTACTTATGGATAGGTCACTCGAACGCTGTGTCAAAAAACTTGGTGACTAATCTACGTACCACTACCGACGAGTGGAGTGGGTAGGGAGGAAAGTAAAGGGCGAGGCATGCAAATAAGGATGGCGTGGTGGTGGATGGATGCGCATAATGTGGGGGAGGTGTATGATGGAGAAATGAGTTACGGTGGTCGTATGCACGGTCATGAAGATGTGAGGGAGATGTTGAACCTCAAACATTTGAAATATTATTTAACAAGATCGACCACCAGATCGTCCACCAGATCCCTCACCAAAAGATGGGTCGTAACTTCTGCTAACTTTATAAAAAAAAACTAAGGCTAAGATAGATAGGCTTGAACCTCAAACATTTGAAATATTATTTAACAAGTAAAAAAATATAATTGCATCATTTACCAATTGAACAAGATAGTATTATGATTTATCGTCATCGTCCTCATCATTTGATGAAAACTTAGAGTTATCGCTTTCATCGTATTCTTCGTCGACGTCTAACATGTATGCACCATTAGGATCAACTAGCCAAGTTGGAACATTGTTGCCAATATCGACCTCAGTATCATGCTCAGGCTCCTAAAAAACGTCTTGTTCTATAGAAACACTGTCAACATTTTCGACTAAGTTTTGTTCATCGATGAGTTTCAGTTAAAGTCTGCACGTAGCTTGCTAATTTCTTTGCTCATTTCTTACACTTGGATATGAAAGAAAGTACACCTGACTAGCTTGCATGGCTAGTATACAAGGCTTGTACTTGTTCAATCGTAAATTTCGATGTACATCGACGATTTTTAAGGATCGGTGAACTCTTGTCCCGACATTGATCGTGGGATCGAACCATTGACACTTGAACAACACAGTACGTAGGAATCCACTGTATTTGATTTCAATCACTTCTTCTAATTGCTCGTAAAAGTCATTGTCACATTGCGCGTAATTCATGCCCCTAACACACATCCCGCTACTACGCATATCTTTGTTCGAGCAATGCAACACGGTCTGAAATTTATAGTCATTAACAAGATACGTGTGATATACAATGCAAAGTCGACTAGGGCCATATGACAACATTTGAAGTGTTGTATCTTGAATAGATTTTGGAGCCTACCGCTAAAAATGTTTCATTTATAAATTTCAATTTCAAAAAAATAACAAAAATTAAGAATTATTTTAATATGCATCTTGAGAAATGTTTCTCAAGATGTTCATCGATTGCACTTTGTGTAATATTAACGTGTTTGGAATGCAATTTCGATACGTACATCCTAACAAGAGAATAAAAGAATGTAAGGATCGTGATTGAATAAATTAAAGATAATAATTAAGATTAAAGCATACATAATGAATGGAGTGACCTCGGGACAATTTAAGAACAAATATGAATGTGCGGGGTTACACTCGTCATCTGTGAGATAACACTTCTTTGATCTCCCATAAGCTCGACTTGGATGGGTGAATATTGAGAAGTTGCCATTAAAATTTTGAGTTGGTCCAACTCCACCATCATAATTGCGGGGCGGACGGTTGTGCGAGGTGGAGACGTGTTCCTTAAAGTAATAGTAACAAAATGTGGCAGCTCCTTCCACTAAGTAAGCATTGCATTTGAGCCCTCAACCCCTACCTTATTTCTAACATTATTTTTTAAATGTTTCAAGTGCCTACATTTGTAGAAATAAGTTAGTTAAAATGTAAATGTTAATGTGTGATATAAATTGTGTATGCGTCTAGTTGATTACCTCTCAAAAGGATATATCCATTGAAATTGTATACTGGGCCAGCAAGGATAGCCTCGTATGCCAAATGGATAGACATTTGCTCCATTGAGTCAAAAAAACTTGACGAAAATATCTTTTCCAACTTACACAATATCTTGGAAATGTTTTCATACAAAAGCCAAAGATTCTTAACATTTAAATTTCAAACAGTTAAATCACTGAAGAAAATGTTTAATTCGCTAATTGCAATCCATATGTCATCCTTTAGGAGATCCCGAAAAGCAATCGACAACAATCGTTGTACGAAAACATGACAATCGTGGCTTTTAATCCTAAACATCTTCAACTTCTTAGAATTTACGCAATTACCAATGTTAGACATGTAACCATCAGGGAAGTTCAATTCCTTAATCCACTTACACAATGGTTTTTTTCTTCGTTTGTCTAGCGCTTATCGTGCCTTAGGATATTTCTTAAAATTTAGATCATAATGAAACTCTGTAGGATAACAAATCTCCTTTCAGTCTTCCCTAGATTTTGGGTTATCTTTTGTCTTCCTTGGCACACTCATGATTGTGTTGAAAGTATTGTCAAAAGCCTTTTTTTCACTGTGCATCACGTCTAGGTTGTGCCTGATACGGTTCGTCTTCCAATAAGGTAAGTCGTACAATATGCTTCGTTTTCTCCACCCGCTAGTCCTCGAGACTTCGTTGTTTATTGTATCTGATCCTAATTCAATGACTTTCACTAGCCCTAATGCTTCAATTTCTCGCAGGATATCTTCTCTTGATTTATTAGCTGGTGGCTTGTCGGATACAATTCTATCTCTGCAAAAACTAGACTTGTGTTTCTGTTCTTTCAAGTATCGCGACAAGAAACGTCGATGACAATCGAACCGACTCATTTTCCCTCCGAACCTCAACTGGAAAGCGTTGGTATCTTCTATGCAATAAGGACAAGCAGTCCTCGCATGCGTGCTTCATCTCGACAACATGCTATACGATGGAAAGTCGCAAACATTCTACATAGGTGCAACACACATTTGAAAGTTTATTTTAGTCGATATGTCATAGGTAGGCACTCCATCATACCACAACGCTTGCAATTCTTTCACCAATGGTTGGAGAAACACATCAGTTTTTTGCGACGGATTAGTTGGACTAGGTACGATCACTGTTAAGAACATCACTTCTTTCTGCATACACATCGAAGGAGGCAAGTTGTATGGTGTTAGAATCACTAGTCATTCCGAAAGGTTGAAACCCATCAATGCATAAGCCAAGTCGAACATTACGAACCTCGGAGCTGAACATAGGGTATACTTCATTGAAGTGGTTCCATGCCATGTAATCGGAGCAATGTTGCATATTGCCCTCTTCTCTGAAGTGTTTTGCATTCCACCGCATCTGTTTCGCAGTAGCTTTTGACCCGTACAAACAATGGAGAGAAGGCGCCAAAGAGAAGTGAAATATTGTCTTATGTGGGCATTTGTTAGAGTTAAACCTAATTTCTCCGTAAAATTTGCAAAATGTAAGTTCGGAGTCGAGCTCCCAGTAAAGGATGCATAAAGTTTGACAACAATCAATTCGCTCATATGGGAGACCCAACCAGTGCATCAAGCCCTTGCATTTGTAAAAGCTATCTATCAAACAGTTCTCTTCAGGCAACACGTCTTTACGTACTTACAAAATCTCGTCGAACGCTTGTTCTGAAATATGATGATTTGACTTTATCGTTAACAAATGTTCCATTGCTGAGAGTTTAGTCATCTTCTCGCAGCCCGGCCAAAGCGGTTGATTCGTCGCGTCAATCATTTCAAAGAAATGCTTCGCTTCAAGGTTCGGCTCCTCTTTACAATTCCAATCGAAATTGGCGCCCGCAATGTCGTGCATCATATGATGATATGATGTTGGATATTCATCTATTAGATCATCACCTCCATCGTCCTCATCGCTTACTATTTTCTCCTCCTCTTGCGTGGTCCAACAATAGTAATCAGGAACAAATCCACCCCTCACTAGATGAAATAGTACTGTGTCTACATCGTAGTATTTGTCGTTGCGACATTTTCGACAAGGACATCGAATTTTCGCTTCGTTCAAGTAAGTGGTGCGGTGTTGCATGACAAATTTATAAACTCTTTTACGCCAGCCGCAAATTCTAATCTAATGTGATAGCCTTCATTACGGTTGTACATCCAATCTCGAGACACAGACATCTCGAAAGACCTAAACAACCTTAATTGAATACACGTACATATCAATCACTATATAAATTTTTGTCGAGTGTTAACTGTAATTAGTCGAATCGGTTGCATTTGCACATACTTTGCGTAATATATTTTATAAATTTTAGTCGATTGTTTACCGTAATTAGTCTGATTGGTTGCAATATATGCACATACTTTTACGTAAAATATATTAATTAATATATTATGTACTGACATGATTACAAATTATTATAATTTTATTTCAATATATATCTACCATTATTTTTAAAATTCAAGTGTATTATTTTGTTTGAATTTATTTTGCTTAATGTTTTTTTCATTTTATACACAATAAAGTTTAAGTGTTTTATTTTGTTTCAATTGCAAAATAAATTTATTTTCCTATTATTACGATTTTTTAAAGTACATTAATATAATTGTATATATAGTATAAATTATTATAAGTTTTTTTTTTCAAAATATATATAATAAAATTATTAGTTTTTAAATGGCTTTCTTTTATAAATTAATATATAGTATAATAGTTTCACATAAAGAGTACAAAAAACCGATGTTATATATTAATTATTTTGTTCAATCGATTATATAATACAATATATGCATATATGTAGTCCTTTATATTAATTTGTCTTCATTGAAATGTAATTTGTCTACTTAAATCATAATTTTAATTCAACATATATAAGCGATATATGTTGTATTTCTTAATTAATTTTAAAGTGCTTAATTTAACATACACTTTTTTTCAACTAAATTATAAAACATTACAAATAAATCACATGGCAACATTTAAAAATTATATACAAAAATTACAACTAATTTATTCAAACATCACAACTAAATTATAACACATTACAAAAAAATCACATTAAAAGTAAATTGCAATCACACATGCATTTTTTTCACTAGTATAAGAAATTCACACATTACAGAACATTTTAATCATAAGATTATGCAAAGTTATACAAAAATCATGCAAACCATTTTAATCATAAAAAATTACAAAATTATTATAAACCATTTTTTTTCAAAATATTAAAATTTTAAAACAATTGCATTCAAATTAATTATTAAATTATTTTTTTCCAAACATTTTTCACCAAAAAAATACATTAAAATAAATTCACAAATTAATTAATAATTACCTAAAATAAAAAATGTATACCTTTGGCACCACGAAATGCGACACCGTTTGAAATGGTCAGACGATGATTGGGCGGACGGTGGCGTGGTAGACGGAGGTCGACAAAGAGCTTGAGAACCCGGACGAGATCTCGGCCCGGACGGTGGCGTGGAATGGCCATGACAGGGTTTAAGGTTCGAGCAAAGGGAGAGGGTCACACTGAGGGAGATCGGTCACACTGAGGGAAAGGGTCGAGCAGAGAGGGAGAGGGTCACGATGAGGGAGAGGGTCACGTTAAGGGAGAGGCACAGTGAGGGAGATGGTCGAGCGTAGAGAGCGAGAGGGTCGAGCAGAGAGGGATTGAGGAGGTGAGGGAGATGAACCAAACAGGGAGAAAAATCGATTTTTAGATCTAAATCAACAAATAATGACGTGAACATCCCTTCGCTATTCTCACACGTGGCCCTCTCCTCCGCGGTCATGTGGCGTTCTCTCTCGCCACGTGGTTGAGGAGAATTTGGCGTGGGCGGAAGTTTTCCTGCCCAAAATATAGTGACGAGGGGTCGTCGCTACCTCCATCGCTATGTGCGTCGCTAAATAGCGACGAAGAATAGCCCTTCGCTATTCCCTGTTACTATTGCATACCATTTTTTGTAGTTGTTAATGACCTATTGATTTTTTTTTTTTTTATTATTATTATTATTATTATTATTATTATTATTTTCTTACTCTATTCGAACCTCCTACCTCCAAAAATTTTACCTTTTGACAAGCAATGCCTCATCTATCTATTTAGAGATTCTTTGGCAACACGCATAGATTGTTAGCACCACAAAAAACGGTATATTTAGCAAGGGAGTCAACCAAGGTGGAAATCATTAATTCTATTGAGAATCACCAACGGATCAACAATGAAATGAAATATATTGACTTCCATGTTTCATATATATATATATATATATATATATATATATATATATATATATATATATTGACTTCCATGTTGACCAATCTAAGACGGAATATAGACAGAATAGTGACGGAGTTTAATGCATTAATCCATCGCAGAGTGCATTGCGACAAAATTCCCTACTGAACATTCTGTCCCAAATTAATTCGTTGCCAGACCATGTGGCAAAAATTTCCCGCTTACATAGTTCATCGTTAATAGTCAATGATAAGTCAGCGACGGAATAACCGAGGGCAATTGTTGGGTGACACGTACTTGCCTATCCCTTAGTTACCCTCAACGACAGATTTTGCAACGAAATCAATTTCGTGTCAGGCACTTGCTAAACCGATTATTCGTCATTGAGTTCGATTGATTATCCCTCGAGTAATCTTTCTTCTTCCTTATTTCATTTGTACAACAACCAGACTCCTAACACCCACCCTTCTATCTCTCTCAGTCTCTGGTTTGATCTCTCGTTCTCTCTTATTATTTCCCCTCTTCTCTTTTCTTAAACTCCACTATCTTTTCCTCTCGGTTCTTCAAGCCACCGCTGGAAAAACATGTGAAACCCATATTTCATTAAACTATTTTGAGACCTAATTAAGTTATTAGTGAGTCTTAATCATTGCTTAGATAGTGAATTAAGGTTCATTGAGTGGTGAAGCATAAATTTAAAAGCGATTTTATATTTCGGTGTTGGTTCACCCTAGTGATTAGGATGGATTTGAATGGTTTGCAAAATTCACCATCAATTGCACTTAATCGAGCACAATGAAAAAGTTTGATTCATGTAGCCGACCTCAGTTAATTTGGAACTGAAACTATGTTGTTGTTGTTCACCCTAGTGATTGTTGTATGCGGAATTTCTTGTGTAAAATCAAGTTAGAATGACTCGATTCAATTTAAATCACTTTGTTTAACTGTCGCAGTGACCCGTCTTGAGTTTTGCGAATGTTTTTTTTCTTTTTTTTGCGTGCGAATTAGTGTTCAAAGTCGTTGAACATCCTAATTATAATGACCCCAAATTTCTAATCGTATTTTTATCCTTAATTAAGATCATCGACTCGTGACACGGAGCCCATTAGCAAATACATAGTCTGATTATGGTAGCCTGAATTAATTAAATTAACCAGTTTTATGCCTTGCAAACTGTGACATTCGAGAATTTCATAAACTTGATCAATATGCTAATTAAGTATTTTTCAATTTAATTTGAGATTTAAGTATCCGAGGTGAAACCCGCGCATTATGGACCAGAGATCATACGTCTAAATATTATTTTTGTGTGTCTCGTGACTAATTGGTATATTATAGTCCATTCGATGCAAAATACTGTAAAATTGAAGTGTATACACGGTGTTTGTGAGTTTTGAAGTGTGTTGGGAATAGTTTTGAATTTTTGATGAAATTGAAGTATTTTTTGGGATTTAATTTGGACTTAAAAATAAGAGATAATTACGAAATTAAATAGAATAATAAATAAATTAATGGGCGCCTAATGACACGCAGGGTCGAGGGTCACACACGTGAGACGTACAATAGTGTACACGCCTGAGGATGGTCGTTGGCGCACGTGGCGAATTTATAGCTGCGAAGATATATAGGTGTATATATATTTATATATAGTTTATATATATAAATGAATCTTATAGTTAAAAGCAAAATTAAATGTTAAATTTTGGATTCTGTCAGCCCCCTCATCATTATGATGACCGACTGACCTAGATTACCTTAATCCTTTGATAATTTAATAAGCCTAATCCATTTTTTCAACTTTAATCTCAAAGTAATAATTATTTCAATCCTTTGCAAGGCTCCAAAACTAAATTTATATCCTCAATGAAACTCAATTCATGATTTGTTCAATTGGAGCAAATTAGGAAATCATGTTCGTATTTAACAAAAATCCCGGTAGCACTTCCCCAAAAAGTGGTATGCTGAAAAACTCGCCTAATATACAACATAATTAGGGAGAGGGCTAGAAGGGCTTACAACTTCCCGCAATTCATAATACGTACCAAGTTCATATTTATAAACAAACTTAGAGTCTTCGCTGGCTTAATTATATATAACTTTACGAATCCGAAATAACCAAAATGGAAACAAAAACCTTCTCAACTTATTTTAACTAAATTAGGAGACTCTCACAATCCTTCAATGAAACTTCACGTCCCAAAAATCCAAAACAATATATATGAAGAACTTAAAACAAGAATTTACTTTGAACTTTGAAAACAATTACCATAATCTTCGAGTCTTGTCCACTCTTCCTTTATCTTCATATAGAATCTGACGTCATAAAAAATAACTCAAAGATGTTAGGCAAGTAAATTCCTAGATTGATTTGTACTCCTACAATTGTTAGTCTGATACATGGAGACATGTAATTGCATTTTCAAATAATCAATAAAATATATGCATCAACATGACATGTAATCCAATTTGTCAGTATCTAATAAATATAATCAGACGTCGAATTTCAAAAATAGTCTAAAGATAAGATTAAGAGATCATAAAATGCAAAGATAACTTGTTGGCGTTAGACTCCGTTAATCTCATTAGACAGCTTAGAGGCAGGACTGAAATCAAGTTTCAATCAAACCAAACTCCGAAATAAGCTTACCCCCCCTTACTCTCTCTATGTATGGATAACCAATAATGAAAAAATGCAATGCAGACTATGATACAATTACGGATGCAAATATATTGAATCAATAGTAAAGATTACTGTAGGGTTGCTTACAACCAAATCAATTTTGAGCTAAATTTTTTAGGTCCTCGGAGCGTCGGATCACCTTTAAGATGGTTTTAATAGCTTAGTTGCATACCTAATTATTTTGTGGGTTCAGCTTCAAGTGAAATCAAATCACGAAACCCAATGAAAAACTACGCCCAAAGTACATTAGAGAAGAATTTCCAAAAATATAAATTTATATAACTGTTTCAATTGCCTTTCAACTAGCCGAATTGGGATAACATTTTAACCTTGAAAACCTCAATATTAATCATGACGACTTAAAATTAACTTGTAGTACTCAAACCAAAGTTTCCATAGACTCCAAGAATACTCAAATCGGATCACTGATGAAGAAGTTATGAATTTTATAATAAGGCTTGCCAAGTAGGCAAACTTTATTTTATTTTGAATTGAAAAACTTCTCCAAATCAATATTTTCACAATTAAATCTTCAAAACTTGACAACAAAGACCACGAAATCACTCGATTCCAACATAAAAATATTCTCACAGCCTGTGGAGTCAAATTGTATTAAAACCAATAATCTATTCATCTGGAAACCCAATATAAATCAATATCAACTATAAAACATCTCCAAAATAGCTGTCAACTGAATCACATTAGTTCATTTCATAAAAACCCTAACCTACATCGGTGGGATTTATCCCAAATTGATCCAAATCAGCCTAATATATCAATTCATAATAATCCCCACCAATATCTATCAAGACCTTACAAAAGAAATCGAGAAATCGCGAGAATTCAAATTGAATTGAAGAAAAATGCTATGAATTGACAATTTATCAAATTTCGTGTCGAATACCTCATTTCTATCGCGGAAACTTAGCTCGAACTGGTCGTCTCATGATGCTCTACAGTGTTGGAGAAAGAAATCGGGCGAAAATCGAACGTAAGAGCTCGCGGGGTAAAAACCAAATTGAGAGGGCTTCGAAAACAAACTGTTGAAATCAAAATGTATGTGTTGATTTTCATTTTCATTATATATTTATATATAAATCATCAGCTGCTTGTCTCCAGCTTAATTTATTTTCTTTATATTTATATATAAACCCTCAGCTTAATTTATTCTATTTTGACTTAAGTTTTCAATTCGATTTTTCGCCAAATTGAACCAATCTCTTGACAAAATAGTCCATGTTCATAAAATATCCATAACAATGGCTTTGGTCATGCCAAGATCTCAAAAATCTTAACTTTGTCCGTTACATACTGAATCTTTATAGACCAATTTTCTTGCCTTTTTAAATCAAACTTACACCAATTTCGACCCAATCTCAATCTTAACCACTGTCGACCAACGTAAAGCTCGAAGTAAGATCTTTTACTAATTTTGTTCTCACATTACATTATCATCAATAATGACTTGCATGCAAACTGAGATGAAATCCTCATGTGCGGATTAACACTTGGTTAATTAGTTTTCGAGCAACTAATTATTTATTTTCACTCTTGCCTTTCAAACAAGCACTTGCTAACCCGAGTATTACCAAATGAGGATACACCTCAACACACCCTAAATTCACAACAAAATAACGTATATTACATCCATTAGGCATGCAACATGCAAAAATAATATGTAAACATATAATCTCCGGTTCGTAATACGTGGGTCCCATCTCGAATACTTAAATTGCCAATCAAATCCAAAAATATTTAATTAGAATCTTAATCAAGTTTACAAAATTCTCGGATGTCAAAATCTTTCTAACTAATTATAAATTTCGTCGTCGAAACTTGAACTTATAGTTTACTGAACTAAAAGAGATATGAGAAAAAGAATCTTCATATATAACTCCTTTAATTCAAAACTGTAAAATCATTCCAAAGTGAACCGTTAAGTGGACCCAATCACTTTTATTGTATTCAACAACTAGGTGGTAGAGATCATAACCATTTCAACTTTTCATTTTCAATTCCTTGGTCTACTGAAATGTTTACTCTATTACTTTGCCAATCCTGACAATTGATGAACTTTTGACGAGTTAACAATCAACTTTGTGGAATATCTAATAAACCTTGCTTTACTTCTCATCTCATTCCTTGAATCTTATTCAAGAATCAATACTTAGCAAGATCTAGCATATCTTGCTTTTCATAACACCATTTTCATTCTAAACTAAATACTATTCCTTAAACCGTTGATAATTCTTTCCATATCCCCTAAACTCTGGTACACATCCCAATTTACATTCTCATCATTAATCATCTCTTTTTATTTGAATTATCGGACGATCAATTCTTAGACTATCATCAATCTAAATGTGAGTGATGTTAATAATATTTAAGTACGACATTAGATACAAAGTAAAGCTGCGTGTCTATCTGATCCATCATCATTTCATTGTGTCTCAATAGAAACCTGAAATTAAATAAGTCATCCTATGATTGTAAAGACCCAAATTAATTAAACTAGGATTAACGTTAATCTCAAAGATTAATGGTTGTAATTTGAGTGTTACGTGGTAAACTCGGTTGGCTTGGACATGAGAACCGAGGGAATATATATATTATTTGTGGATGATAGTTGTGTATATGTAGTGTTTAAAATTATTATTATATTGCACTACATATGCATACGTGGCTATCAGACGAGTTAGTGTGACAGGCATTTACCTTTAAAGGCGTGTCAACGTGGATATTGAGTAGGCGAACCACAGGTACACGAGGAAACTCAACTAATTTACATTAGGGTGACCATTTAATCAATTAAAATAGGTAATGTAACCATAGAATAAGTTGATTAAATTAAAATAATAGGCTATGACGTACCTTGAAATGCGTGCCGAGATATAGGGCACCGAGTGCCATGTAGTCGAGGGTTAGTAGAACACAAATTTGTCAACTCTAGTGAATAAACCAAATTATTATAATGGGACTAAGATAAGTAATTAAATCAAATAAAACAAGGCATATAGTTTGATTAATTAATTGAAAACCATATGATTTACCTAGAGATACGTGTTGGCACATCTAAAGCTATGGGAGTATCGATTAGTGTCACTTGAGTTTGGTTAGTGGGCTAAGTGGCAAGAGATGAGCCATTAGATAAACCTCGAACTACGTAAATACAAAGAGATAAATGGTTAGAAATAAATCTCACTTTGATATATATAGGATGATTGATCAACACATGCAAAGTAAACTAACTATATTGCTGGGAAATTATAGAGAAAAAAAAGAGGTTTGGGGCTGGATTTCCTGAATTTGAAGGTCAAATTGGTAGATAAAACCTAGGTAATCTTTTTATTCATATCCTACATTTTCATTTGAACCCAAATTTGGTGTGTTCTTGATAACATTCAAATTAGAGGGTTAGATCCCTGGTTTTGATGAAAACTAGATGAAATATATGTTTTGTGATCATTTTTATTATGGATTTACAACTAGTTTCGAATAAATTGGTGTTTTGGATGAAATTGGAAAAAAAACTAGTAAATTTATGAGATTTGAGGAAATTGATCAAATTGTTGTTATGAGGTTGTTCTAATGGATGTTTTGAGGTCATTTTGGTATGGAGAGTATGATTGTAGGGTCTAGGTAGCTAATTGATGAGTTTGGGACAAAATTCTCGAGTTGAGAATTCTATCACAAAGGGTAATTAGTACGCGAATCAGTCTGGGCACTTAACTATTTTTCAAAATGAAGAACATTAGCGTCCTAGACAGATTCCCTAGTGCACTAACTCCGCCTAGTGCGCTAGATAGACCCAATAGCGTGCTAATGCCATACAAAAAGCTAAATTTAAGGGACTATTTTGGGATTCTTGAGTTAAATACATACCTAAACACCTATAATCATACTAAATATGTAAGAATTGGACTTCAGGGACTTAGGGGACCGTAGCTCAAGTAGCAGGGGTCGGATTTCGGGAGTTTGGGGAAGTTGGAGCGTAGATTGAGGTGAGTAAACCTATTAAAATGCCTCACGAAATTCATGGTTTGTTTTATCGTTATCAAATTACATGTGTGACTGCTGGTGGACACATGTGGGGTTTTCACTCCTATTTCGGTTTGTATATATATTGGCTGTGGCTAAATCGCTTACTCGAGTTACTTATGATAGTGCTCGTGTTGACGGTAGTAGGATATGCTTGTGACCGTCGGGAGGGATTTGAGTGGTCCTAATGTGTAACATCATGGGTAGGGACCATGCCGTTTGCTAAAGTTGGGGTTTATTCACTATAAGCTTATAAGTATATACGTGGTTCCTATTCAATTTATCGATTACTGGTTAGTGTAAGTAAGAGTTTTTTCGTGATTATACATATGTTTATTGATTAACACTTCATTTTTGAACTGGTTTAATTAGTATATGCTATTTATTTATTTCACGCTACTAATTTTGCTTGTCTTGTTTCGGCTACTTTCATAGGAATATGACATCCTGTTGCCATGTGTTATATTCGCATGTCTCATATATTAACAGTTTTATTTCATGAATATTGTGTGTAATTCTCTTGGGATAGTACTCACTAGACTCGTCACTATATTTGTTGGGTGACTGAGTGTAAATCCTTCGATGAGCAAGGGCAGGGGCAAGGGCAAAGAGTTACAGGGCAACTACCTTTACGATTGTGGAGCTAGCTTGTATGTGATATCAATATGTATTTATTTTTCTTTTGTTGGGTTTTGGGGACCATAGAAAACTAATTACATGTATATGGAATCTTTTTTATACTTATGTCGCTTCGATATATGCATGGTATCTTTTGCCAGGTTTTCTACTAGTAGGATTGTTAAGTACCGCATAAATTACTTAATTTAAGACTTCCGCTATAAAATTGTAATATAACTAGATAAATTAAATAAATAGCTAACTAAATTATTAATGCCTATGTAAGATTAATTAGCGCAACTAGGGTTAGCTGAAAAAGTGTAAGCAATCAAGTAGGTCACGGGGCGTGAAGGATAAGCAAGCCATGACGTGGCTAGGCTTGGTGACGTGAAATGTGACGTTGCGGGTAGCAAGGCGACTTAGAATTTAGGGCCGCCACAATGACTATAGATCTCTAATTACATCTGTCATCCCATGACAAAAGATATTAATTTACAATCTAATCAAAAAATGAAACCTGACATATTGTGCAACTCTCACACATTTTCTAAATGTTTACTCGTAATATCATTTATATTGTAGACTAGAAAGTAGCTACTAATTTCAACACGTCAGCCAATTCAATTAAATTTTCTTTTGACTGTTTATAAAATCAATGACTTTTCTAGTCAAGTTATTTTCTATTCATGAGTTCACCAAGAACCTTATTCCATTCAATTACCAAGATCTCCCATAATCTCATGTCTTAATCACTTACTATCACCAACTTCTCTTATGACCTGAATAGAGACAGTTATCCTTAACTCGAGTAGACATACATTTTTAAATAGAGATATCAACATAATCGATGATTATACTCTCGTAGTATAACTTTTAACTTGTATCTCATACAAGTTATAAATATAATATCTCCCTTGGTCTCTACTCAATACAGTGGAAGAATACTCAATTCTTTTAAAATATCAAGTCAGATATATTGTCATCTATTCAATATTCTATAAACCACTAAGAATAATATTGACTAACTGAGCTGTAAGTTGTATGTTTCTTTTCATTTCATTTGTATTTTCACCGTTATTTTAAATATCTTACATAAACTCCAACTTAAGATAAAATTGTGCTTAAAACTTCACCACTGCTTAATCTGGTGGAGTAGCACTAAAATTGAACCAATGTACAACATATTCACCGATATTAGTTGTAAATTACTTTGGTTCAAAACTCTCGACTTTTGGAGTTTGAATCCTAGTAAAATCCTTTTGAAGATATATCGCGTTTCATCAAACTTATAGTTTGACATCCTAATCGGATCGGGACTCATTGACTTGAAATTTTTCTTTTTCATGCATATGTAAGAATTTCTTGACCATTTAGTTGCCTATAATTAAGCTTCCAATTGACTCCAATGAAACTTCATACACTCTTTTATTTTGACCGTCCCCAATTCAATCGATTATTCAAAGACAAATGAACGCGTTATACTAGTCTTCTACGCTGTGAATGAATCGCGATTATAAAATGGAGTTATTCAGACTTTTGGTCATGCACAACTACTATAGTATTTGGCCTTGACTAAAGGAGTCCGTTCATGTCACTTCTATCAGTCATAAGTCATCTCTATATCTCATTTTATTTTATACACAAAGTCTATTCCACTCGGTTTTGTCAATCTTAGCTATTCTCACATTGATCTCAATCTTAGTCCCTTTATAAGCAAACTGCGAGTTTCGCTTAACAACCAGGCCAATTACACCTCCTTAATTTTAACTTTAAAAGGCAATTTTTATATCTTTTCTTCGCGAAAACTTAGCTAAGGATAATATGACTTCTTATGATCATTTAATCAATTGAAGTTGTCTTTCGCTAACCATTATTCAAAATAGAGAAATTTTACGACTCAAACAGTTTTACTATTTGTTATTGCCTTAAATTATTTCCATTAGTCTCTGATTTCTCGACTTTTCTTCTTCTTCAAAAGAAATTTGGTACTTTTCAAGATACTGTGTAAGATAACTTTGTATATTACTTTTCATCAAATTACTTTTGATGAATTCACATTTCCATTATTATTCAACTGAAGAGATATATGAATTTGAATTTCCAAACTCTGATTAACTTAATAACTAATCAAATTCTTAAAGGATACTATGTTTATAACGACCCATTTTTTTATCTGCAGACGTAGACTCCAGCTCGGACACACGTGGACGCCACGGTAGGCTAAGACACACGGGGACTTAGGTATGGACATTTATGGTGTGTTGGTTGCTTATTTGTGATGTAATTTATTCAAATACATCGCATGTGTGTATGTTGCAAATAATACGTGTGAGGGTCTGTGAACTGTATTTACCTTGATATACATGTCGACGTGGGTATCGGGTACTCGACGGAATCGAATATTACGTCGGGGAAACAAAAACACACAAATTAAATAAAAAATTTTGCCAAGTAAAAATGGAATAGATATTAGGTGACTAGCGATGCGGCGGTACGCGGATATCACGGTTCGGACGCATAACCAGGCGTCGAAACGCCCGAAAACACAAGCGAGTGTCTTAATTGTGTCACAGTTAGGTGTCACTTGTACAACCACAAAAACACTTGTCCGATTTAACACCACGTGTCCACCACCCCACCAATACCTACACCTAGGGCTGGGAAAAATACGGGAACGGACAAAAACGGGACCGGACACCCATTTCGAAAATGATTAAATTTGATGTTCGGTCCCGGTCCCGTTTTTAAAAAGGGCACTATTTTTTTGTCCAGTCCCGTATGTTTGTAAAACATACGGGACCCGTTTTGCCCGATTTTTTTTAAATATGATTAAATATTTTATTTATCAATTATCTAAAAAAAAACCCCTCAACTACAAGTCTACAACTACAAGTCTACAAGTCTACAACTACTCTACAAGTCACCAATTACCAAAAAATAAATACATAATATCATAATTTTTTAATTTTCAATATAAACATCACAAAAGTTTAAAAAAAAAGAGATATCACCTCAAATTCTCAATAGTCCAAATTATTAAAGTATATCTTCACCTCATGCATCAACAACAACAACATAAAAAAGTTCATGACACAAACACTTAATAAAAAATTAAGTGTAGTTCTTCAACTCATCCCACACAATTCCACATCCTTCAACTCTCCGTGACTTCGTCTCTAACCCCTCAACCTCAAGTCATTCATCTGAAAGACATTAGAAAAAAAATGTTTTCATTAACTGTAAAAGCTCGATCATTTAAACATAAGAATAAATAAAGCAACAATACCTAAACTTTCAACTTCATCATCTTCGTCACCCACATCTTCAACCTCCACATCATTTGAAGCTTGCCCAGAAGTTGTGGGATTGAGATCTATTTTCAGTTTCAACATTTCTGCATCGATATCATCAAACTCTTTCTTTCGAGCATCTACATAAAAAAATAAAAAATCAAACACAACAAATCAATTTAGACTTATAGTTTACCGATCAAATTACTATTTATATAATGCTCACCAGATTTGTTCTTCAACTTTGCTCCATTCACCTAATCACGACAACATATCAATGCTTCAACATTTTCAGGTAAAAGAGAATTTCTATACTTGTCAAGTGTTTTACCTGTTGTACTAAAAGCTGACTCGGAAGCAACTGTAGTTAAAGGAATGGCTAAAATATCACGTGCCATCATACTCAACTTTGGATATCGATATTGAACAGATTTCCAAAAATCTATGATGTATAAATTCTTCTTTCTATCAAGCAATGGCTCATGCAAGTAAATATCAAATTTCTATTGTTGTTCATTAGAAACATCATCACCTTGGAAAAAGTCATAACCCTAACACACAATTATAAACAATAAGATAATCATAAAGTAAGAACCACAACTAAATCAAATACTCTCGACAGAGAGAGTGAGAGGCGGACGGAGGTAGAGAGAGTGAGACTCGGGAGTGCAGAGACGGCGGTCGACGGAGCCGTGCGTGAGGCATAGAGAGTGAGAGGCGGACGAAGACAGAGAGAGTGAGACTCGGGAGTGCAGAGACGACGGTCGGCAGAGAGAGTGAGAGGCGGACGGAGGCAGAGAGAGTGAGACTCGGGAGTGCAGAGACGATGGTCGACAAAGCCGTGCGTGAGGCAAAGAGAGTGAGAAGCAGATGGAGGCAGAGAGACTAAGAGAGCGAGACTCGGGAATGCAGAGACGACGAGGCAAAGACGACGGTCGACGGAGCCGTGCGTGAGGAAGAGAGAGTGAGAGGCGGACGGAGGCGCGCCGTGCGTGGCCGTGAAACGCGAGGCGATGAGAGATGACCGTGAGGCGGTGAGAGACGACCGTGAGGCAGTAAGAGACGGTGAGAGGCGGAGGTGTTAGGGTTTCTTTCAAACAAACTCAATTGAAGGAGATGAGATGACGACAGTCACAGACTCACAGATGAGATAAAAACAAAATGAAATGATAAATCATAAATCTCATAAAAGTTAAAACTTTAAATACATTGTAAAATTAATTATATGCCCTTCAACTTAATCACAAACGGGTACCCATTTTTTTGAAATTTCTGCCCGAACCCGGTCCCGTATTTTTAAACGGACACAAAAAATTGTCCAGTCCCGTATCTTTGTCAAAAAAATATTGTCCGGTCCCGTTTAAAACTGGACTGGACAAAACGGGCCAAACGGGACCGGGCATATTTTGTCAGCCCTACCTACACCACACACACACACAGAAAATACAAGGAGCTGAGAAACAGAGGAGGAAGAAGAAGAAATAAGAAAGGAAGATGAGAAGAAGAAACGCGCCAGGAAGGAAAGTGGAGACGTCACGGTTGAGGTGAGCCTTTGTTGTGGTTGTGGGTTTTGGGTGGTTGGCGGTGGTGTGGACGAGAGTGGGGTTTGGCCATGGAGGCCGAACCCCTTGGCTGAACTGTGCCGAGGTGGTATTCCACCGGGGTTGGAGTGGAGAGCAAACCCAACCCATCACTTAGATTATTTTTAAAAAAAAAATGTTGCTCCAGATCGAACCAGTCGATCGGGAGGAAGGAGGGAGGCCCGAACAGGTCGTCGCTCGGCCCATGGCGGGGCCGAGCTGGACTGTTCAGTCCAGGGCCGAGGTGGGTCCGACCCATTTGGGTTGACCCGACCTTAACAAAAAAAACAGAGGAAAAGAGAAGAAAAAATGAAAGAAAATTGGAACAATTCTAGAAAAATTGGGAAAATTCTGAAAAACTATTTCAGTAAAATAAATAGAAATTGCTAAAGTCCAATGAAAAGAAAATACGTAGGAATGTCGGACGCGACTTTTTGAGGGGTTTTACCATGAAAAACGTGAAATGGGCAATTTTGCCTAAAATTTTTAGAAAATTATTGTAAATTATCATGGTAACTTAAATTATTAATAAATGGACATAGGTTGACACGGTGATCAATTGGTGACCAAGGATTTAGTAGACTTGGACCCGGTGGTTGATTACTGGGTAGTGGAGCGCGTTGTGAGGTTTGTAAAACCTAATGGAAAAACTCTCGAGTATTTATTTTGCTTTGTATTTCCATTCATTTCCAAAATTCCTTGTGATTCTTATTACATTCATATTTTGTCATCTTTTGGACGGTTGGTTGAGTTACTCCCATCGAATTTTCCGTTGTGTGTCTATGCATTCTAGACCATAGCATGAGTACCAAGAGTTCTCGGTGGATAACGACCCAAGCAATTGAACTGCTACATATGTCGGTGCATTGTAGGTTTACGTCGACCACCGAGAGGGATCGGGTGATAGCTAGTTGGGTGCGCCTACTAGTGGGATCCTAGTAGGGAATCCCGAAGTATGGTTTAGTCTGATTGGAGCAGGCACACACATTTGCACTTTATTGTTATCTATGCATGCGATGCCCTACTTACAGTTGTCTGTTTACATTCTGCATGTTTATTTAACATTATTTATTGACTTCCATTTATTTATATGAATGCTCGGAGGAGTTCCTTGGGATTTTACTGACTCGACTCGTCATCCATTTTCTTCCGTGATGATTGAGTGCAGATCCGAGTACAAGTAAAGGCTAGGGGATCTTAGGCAACTACCTCTGACTACCTACCTTTGAGGAGTACTTGTACATGTGATTATCTTGATATTCAGTTCTTTTGGGAATTGGGGAGTGACATGACTGTGTACATGCTTAGTTTTATATGGTACAATTATTTAGCTCATACTTTTTTGGGTTTTTCCACACTATGATTTGTTTAATTGATTAACATTTCTGACATTTAAATACGTCTTCCACTGAATATGTTATTTATACATTGTACACACACAAGTGGATACATTTGAGACAGAGTAAGGACGGGCAAGTGTCATACACGTGTAGTTGGGCCAGCGGGCAAGGAGTACATGGAGACACGTCACCCCGGGGAGGCGAGGGTCGCCACGGTTGGTATCAGAGCAAAGAGGAAGTCTCGAGACAATAACTTAATCGACAAACTTAGATGTAGAAAACCCAAAGTTAGTGCCTTAAAACTTTAGTTGGGAAGTGATGTGAGGCGGGTAGAGTTAGAACTTGTATGAATGTTATATTTTCATTTTATTGTATGATATACGTATATACTTCGAGACTGATCCTGAGCACATTCTCGATCAAGATTATGGATGGATAGTCTGGTACGCCTTTTGAGACTGGACAAACGAGCGATTAGGCTGCGACACTCACTTCAACTAGAGAGCTAGTAGTTGCGACAGTACCGGTGGAGACAACTGATGTTCAGGGGATATCATAGAGGCACCCACAGAGACAGCTACCGCAGTTGTTCATTTGGAAACGTCGACTCTTCTGGCTGCACCCACGAAGATGGACCATGTTACCGCCACCCCCGCTGCTGATACTCCTTCGACATCGGCATTCTTCCTAGCACAAGAGGTGAAGTTATTGAGGGAGTTTTTGAAGTTTCAGCCTGGATTTACGGCAACGGTGATCCTGAAGCTGCAGGGAGATGGATAATGTCCTATCAGCGTTTCCATAAGTTGATGAGGAACGATGAGACAGTACATGCACGACTTTCGAGAGCCTATTTGAGAGGGCATGCGGCAATCTGGTGGACGACATATATGGATACTCATCTGGAACTTACTGCATGGGCTGAGTTTAGGGAGCTATTTTATGATCTATACATACTGATGGAGGTTAGGTTGAGACTGAGGGAGGAGTTCTTGGCCCTACGACAGTGGAATTAGACTTTTATGAAGTATATGGAGAGGTTTCGACATTTGCTACAATTCTCTCTAGATGTTGCCGGGACATAGCCTTTGTAGATCTATTATTTCACTAGAGGGGCTGATGACAGGATTGCGTCAGCAGTTGTCTCGACCTGAGCCACAACTTTGCAGGAGATCTTTGACAAGGCATTGGCTTGTGAGACATATATACCGCAGTGGGCTGGCAGACGTGTGACTGGCAGGGAGGTGCAGGCAAGGTAGAGTTCTAGGTCGACTCAAAGGCAGAAGAGACCGATGGAGCTTCTTGATAGAAGTTGGAGAGATGATAGACGGGATAGGGGCCACTGGGATGAGTTTCAGGGCAGTCAGTTCCAATATGAGGAGCCACAACTAGTTCATGCAATCACCTCAGCACCAGTGGAACGACAGAGGTCATAGCCACAGAAGTAGCTTCAGGGTCGAGATAAGAGGGAACATGGCAGGGGTCAGGTAGACTGGGGTCAGGTTTCGAGATCTGGAGAGGGATAAACGGTTAGATTGGAGAGCCGTAGATGTCATCGGCATGGGCAGAGGGAACACTTGAGGGTTGACTGTCAGACACCACCATTACCACGACGTGGGTCAGACCAGGCCAGAGATAGAGCACATGCGTTAGCACAGCTAGATAGCGGGGCGACTAGGTAACTGATTGAAGGTACATTACTTATATTTGATCGTCACATGCATGCTATGTTTGATTCTAGTAGTACTTTATCGTTTCTTGCTGGCGTATTATTGGATTCTTAAGGTTAGTTACACAAACACTAGAGCCACATCTTGTCCTCAGTACGACTACCGAGGATAAGATATACCCTAACCGAATATGTTGAGACATGATGATAGCGGATCTTCAAGTATTGGAGTACTTAGAGTTTAACACGCCGCTCGGGATGGATTGGTAAACATCCTATCATACATTGATAGATTGTTACGGCAAGAGGATAGAGTTTCATATTCCTATAATACTGGAGTTTGTATTAGTTGGATCGGCAACTGACTTACCCATCACGAGAGGTCGACTAGCTACAACGCATGAGATGGTGGCGTTTGGGGCGATAGTTGAGTCGGAGGTACGAATTGAGGATGTTCCAGTGGTTAGGGATTTTGTTGATGTATATCCAGATGATTTACCAGAATTTCCACCGCCACGAGTTGTTGAGTTCATGATCGAGCTGATACCAGGGACGCAACTGATTGCCATTCGACCTTATCGGATGGCACCAGCAGAGAAGGAGGAGGTGAGACGACCGTTGGATGAGCTATTGGAGAAAGGTTTCATTCACCCTAATGTGTCACCGTGGGGAGCTTCTGTACTGTTTGTGAAGAAGAAGGATGGTATCATGAGGATGCGCATCGACTATAGGAAGTTGAATCAGGTAATTATGAGGAACCGTTACCCAATTCCTAGGATTGATGATCTATTCGATCAGCTGACGGGTGCCAGATTCTTCTCGAAGATTGACATTCGCTCAGGTTATCACCAGTTGAGGATTCGAGGAGATGATATCCAGAAGACTGCTTTTAGCACGAGAATATGCGCCAGCGGAGATGGATGGAGTTGCAGATGGACTACGACTGCGCTATTGAATATCACCCTGGCAAAACGAACATCGTACCTGACGCATTGAGCAGTAGTGGACTCGACAGCCATACTATTTTGCAGCAGATGACACATGAGCATGTCTTATTACAGGCATCATCAGTTATGTGCATGGCCGAGTTGTCGACTAAGGCGGAACAACAAATGAGGATACCGATCATATCGATTGATCGAGTTATCGAGTGTCAAAGGGCTGGTGGGCTCTGTGAGCGGGTTAGTGGTATGTCGCATAATCCAATATGCACTGATTAGGCAGAAACCAGTGATCGGTGTTTAGGATACCGAGGGAAAATGTGAATACCTGCGGATTAGGAGATACGATACGGGATTTTGGAGGAGGCGCTGTATGGGAGACCTTGTAGATCACCTGCTTATTGGGTAGAGCCAGAAGATACAGTGACGGTATGGTCTGAGATAGTTGTTGACCACACAGAGTAAATTCAATAAATTCGTCAAAAACAGCGAGCTACACAGGATAGATAGAAGAAATACGCGGATAAGTATCACGATGTTCTGAGCTATGACAAGGGAAATATGGTGTATTTGAAGGTTTCTCATTGGAAAGGTCAACAGAGATTTGACATTAAGGGGAAACTAGCGCGAAATACATTGGGCCATACCGGATTGCACATAAAGTGGGCCCTGTTGCATATTGATAGGATTACCTGCCGAGTTAGCTGGGGTTCATTCGACCTTTCACATTTTTATGTCGAGATTCGCTAGGTCAGGGCCGAGACCGACGATTGAGTTGGGACAGGTGGAGATACAGCCTGATGTGACTTTTGAGGAGAGACCGATAGAGATCGTTGACCGTCGAGTACAGATTTTCCAGAACAGGGAACCCACGAAGGTCCTAGTTCGTTGGCATCATCATAAGACGGAGGGACTCACTTGGGAGCTCAAGTCGACGATGAGGACGCGATACCCTCAATTATTCTCTGGTATGGAACTTTACATACAATTAAATTTCGGGACGAGATTTTATTTAGTTGGGAAGAACCGTAACGACCCATTTTCTTATCTACAGACGTAGACGCCAGCTCGGACCCACGTGGACGCCGCGGTAGGCTAAGACACACGCGGACTTAGGTACGGATGTTTATGGTGTGTTGGTTGCTTATTTGCGGTGTAATTTATTCAAATACATAGCATGTGTGTATGTTGCAAATAATACGTGTGAGGGTATGTGAACTGTATTTTCCTCGATATACGTGTCGATACGAGTATCGGGTAGTCGATGTGACCGAATATTAGGTCGGGGAAACGAAAACACACAAATTAAATAAAAAATTTTGCCAAGTAAAAATGGAATAGATATTAGGTGACTAGCGACGCGGCGGTACGCGGATATCACAGTTCGGACGCGGAACCGAGTGTCGAAACGCTCGAAAACACAAGCGAGTGTCTTAATTGTGTCACAGTTAGGTGTCACTTGTCCAACCACAAAAACACTTGTCTAATTTAACACCACGTGTCCACCACCCCACCAATACCTACACAACACACACACACATACATGCACACAGAGAAAATACAGGGAGCCAAGAGACAGAGGAGGAAGAAGAAGAAATAGGAGAGGAGGAGGAGAAGAAGAAACACGCCAGGAAGGAAAGTGGAGACGTCACGGTTGAGGTGAGCCTTCGTTGTGGTTGTGGGTTACAAGTGGTTGGCGGTGGGGTGGCCGAGAATGGGGTTTGGCCATGGAGGCCGAACCCCATGGCCGAACTGTGCCGAGGTGGTATTCCACCGGGGTTGGGACTAAGAGCAACCCCAACCCATCACCGAGTTTTTTGTTTTTCGTTTTTTTTTAAATGTTGCTCCCGATCGAACCAGTCGATCGAGAGGAAGAAGAAGTACACGCGCTCGAGAGTGAGCGCGTGTGCAACCACTTACTAGGTCGGGCCCAGAACGGGCTAGGCTTGGCCCATGGGGAGAGCCTAGACCTGTTCTGGTCCTGGGCTAGGTCAGGTCGACACGGGTCGGGTCCGACCCATTTGGGTCGACCCCACCCAAAAAGAAAAAAAACAGTGGAAAAGAGGAAAAAAGGAAAGAAAATTTGGAACAATTCCGAAAAAATTGGGAAAATTTTGAAAAAAGTATATTTCAGTAAAATAAATAGAAATTGCTAAAGTCCTTTGAAAAGAAAATACGTAGGAATGTCGGACGCGATTTTTTACGGGGTTTTACCTCGAAAAATGTGAAATGGACAATTTTGCCTAAATTTCTTAGAAAATTATTGTAAATTATCATGCTAACTTAAATTATTAATAAATGGACATAGAATGACACGATTATTAATTGGCGACCAAGGATTTAGTATACTTAGACCCGGGGGTTGATTACGGGGTAGTGGAGCGTTTTGTGAGGTTTGTAAAACCCAATGGAAAAACTCTCGAGTATTTATTTTGCTTTGTATTTCCACTCATTTCCAGTATTCCTTGTGATTCTTAGTACATTCATATCTTGTCATCTTTTGGACGGTTGGTTGAGTTACTCCCACCGGATTTTCTATTATGTGACTATATATTTTAGACCATAGCATGTGTATCAGGAGTTCTCAGTGGATAGCGACCCGAGCTATTGAACTGCTACATGTGTCGGTGCGTCGTCGGTCTACGCCGGCCACTGAGAGGGATCAGGTGATAGCTAGTTGGGTGCGCTCACTAGTGGGATTCTGGAAGGGAATCCCAAAGTATGGTTTAGTCTGACTGGAACAGGCACACACATTTGCGCTTTATTGTCATCTACGCATGCAATGCCCTACTTACAGTTGTTTGTTTACATTCTGCATGTTTATTTAACGGTATTTATTGACTTCCACTTATTTATATGAATGCTTGGAGGAGTTCCTTGGGATCTTACTGACTGGACTCGTCATCCATTTTCTTCCGTGATGATTGTGTGAAGATCCGAGTATAAGTAAAGGCAAGGGGATCTTAGGCAACTATCTCTGACTGCCTACCTTTGAGGAGTACTTGTACGGTGATTATCTTGATATTTAATTCTTTTGGGAATTAGGGAGTGACATGACCGTGTACATGCTTAGTTTTATATGGTACGGTTGTTTACCTCGTACTTTTCAGGGTTTTTCCACACTTGGATTTGATTAATTGATTAATATATCTTGCATTTAAATACGTCTTCTGCTGAATATGTTATTTATACACTGTACACACACAAGTGGATACATTTCGAGACAGAGTAAGGATGTGCATGTGTCGTACACATGTAGTTTGGCCAACAGGCAAGGCGTACATGGAGACACGTCACCCCAGGGGGGCAAGGGCCACCACAATGTCAATCCTTTAAGTCTTATAAATTGAAATTTTTACAATATAAGAGTTCATACTGACATCCTATACAAACCACTTACTGATTCTCAATCAGTACATTTTTCTTTTTATTTATTATATTTTAAGTTGTAGTGGTATGCATCATTACTTAATTTGATTAGAAGTGACTGTTGGGTACTTTGAATGTCAAAACATAATCACTTGTGTTATGTTTAATAGCTAATCAAAGCTATTATTAAACCACTTCCCCAATACCTTAACTTCTTACACGTTGATAGTTTCACTGCACTTTTCATTTTTAAGTTAGAAGTCTTTTGTTGATCTATGCTTCATGACAAATGTATTTCCATTTGCTTATCAGTTCTTTATTTGACTGACATAACTACTATACTCAACGTTACTTAAGAATAAGTAACTTGAGTAATAAACAACCAAGATTTTCAGTACATATTTTTAGAAGTCGTTTGATTGTTTTAAAACATGATTCTATTCCACATTTCACTTGATGTTTTGTCTCGGAAAGGAGACAATACTTTACTTTAAAGTATTTTATTTTCATAGAAACCAACTTAGACAACTTGACTAGTTCTATCACAATGTCATTGTGATTTCTCAGTGTAGTTCAATTTATCTAATCAATTTCTATTTTCAAAATAACGTGTCTCCATTTTCGATCCTTGTTCAGACTATTTTATCATTTTCCTTGTTCAGACTATTTAGAGATTGTTTAATGCCCCAGCTTATAGTCACTTCCAAACTAATCATGCTCAATCACTATTTGGTTCTCAATTAAAGTTTATTCTCAATTGTGCAATACCTAGGCTCTGACACTAACTTTGTCAGCCCCTCTTCATTAAGATAGCTGACTGACCTATATTACCTTAATCTTTTGATAATCTAGTTAGCCTAATCTGTTCTTTCAACTTTAATCTCAAAGTAATAATTATTTCAATCTTTTGCAAGAATCCAAAACTAAATTTATGTCCTCAATGAAACTCATTACATAATTTGTTCAATTGGAGCAAATTAAGAAATCATGTCCGTATTTAACAAAAATTTCTGCAGCACCTCCCATAAAAGTGGCATGCCGAAAAATTTCACCTAATAGACAACATAATTGGAGAGAGGCTAAAAATGGCTCACAACTTCCCGCAGTTCACAATGTATATCTAGTTCATATTTATAAATAAACTTAGAATCTCTGCTATCTTAATTATAACTTTATGAATCCAAAATAACCACAACTTAAACAAAAACTTCTCAACTTATTTCAATTAAACTAGGAGACTCTCACAATCCTTCAATGAAACTTCACATCCTACACGCACCCCAAAAATCTAAAACAATATATATATATATATATATATATATATATATATATATATATAACCAACTTAAAACAAGAATTTACTTTAAACTCTAAAAACAATCGACACAATCTTCGAGTCTTGTCCACTCTTTCTTTATCTTTATTTAGAATATGACATCATAAAAAACAACTCAAAGATGTCAAGCAAGTAAATTCCTGCATTGATCTATACTCCTGCGATTTTTAGTATGATATATAGAGACATGTAATTGCATTTCCAAATAATCAATTAAATATATAAATCAACATGACATGCGACCCACTTTGTAACTGTCTCCTAACTATAATTAGACGTCGACTTCTAAAACTAGTACGAAGACAACATTAGGAGATCATGAAATGCAGAGATAACATGTCGGCGTTAGATTCTGCTAGTCTCAGTAGACTAGGTAGAGGCAGGACTAAAACCAAGTCTCTATCAAACCAGACTCCGAAACAAGCTTATCTCCCTCATTCACTCTATGTATGCATGACCAAGAATGATAAAATGCAATGCAAACTATGATGCAATTATAAGTGCAAATATATTCAATCAATAGTAAAGATCATTGTAGGGTTTACTTACAACCAAACTAACTTCAGGCTAAATTTTTGGGGTTCTTGAAGCGTCGGATCACCTTGAAGATAGTTTTAATGGCTTCCATGCATACTTAATTATATTATGGGTCAAGCTTCAAATGAAACCAAATCACGAAACCCAATGAAAATAGCAGCCAAAATATGCTTAAGAATAGTTTTCAAAAATATTAATTTATATAATTGTTTCAACTGCCTTTCAACTAGCTAACTTGGGATAACTTCTTAAAATTGAAAACCTCAGTATTTATCATGATAATATAAAAAGAAATTGTAGTAATCGTGTCCTACATTCCATAAACCCCAAGAACCCTCAATCAGATCTTCGACAAAGAAGTTATGAATTTTCCAAATATGGCCTATCAACTAGGCAAACTTTATTTTATTTTGAATGAAAAAACTTCTCCAAATCGATATTTTTGCAATTAAATCTTCAAAACTCAAGAACAAACACCACTAAACCACTCGATTCCTACATCAAAATATTCTCACAGCCCGTGGAGTAAAATTGTTACAAAACTAATAATCCATTCATCCAAAAATCCAATGTAAATCAATATCAACTATAAAAACATGTACAAAATGGTTATCAACTGAATCACTTTAGTTCAATAAATCAAAAGCCTAACCCACATTAGTGGGATTTATCCCAAATTGATCCAAATCAATCGAATATACCAATTCACAACAATCTTTACCAATTTATATTAAAACCTCGCAAAATAAATTGAGAAATTGTGAGAATTCAAATTGAATTGAGAAAAAATGTCATGAATTGATAATTTACTAAATTTTGGGCTGAATACCTCATTTTTGCCACAGAAACATGGCTTGAACCGACCGTCTCACGTTGTTCTACAATTTTATAGTAAGAGATCGAGCGAAAAATCTAACGTCAGGAACTCACGATTCGAAAACCAAATTGAGAGGGTTTTCTCTCTATGTAAATCAAAATGTTTGTTTTGATTATATATTTATATATAAACCCTTAGGTGTTTGTCAGCAGCTTAATTTCTTTTTATTTATTAATTTCTAAAATTTTTATTTTGACATATTTTGACTTTTGGTGCTCCTTATCGATCCGATTTTTTGTTAAATTGAACTAAACTCTCGACAAAATAGTCCATATTTATAAAACGTCCATAACAATAGCTTTGGTCATGCCAAAATACCAAAAATCTTAACTTTGCCCACGACATACTGAATCCTTATGGACTAATTTTCTTGCCATACTAAACCAAATTTACACCAATTTGGACCTAATCTCAACCTCGACCACTGCAAACTAACATAAAGCTTAAGGTAAGGTCTTGTACCAACTTCATTCTCACATCGCATTACAATCAATCTCGACTTGCTCGCAAATCGAGATGAAATCTTTATGTAAGGATTAACACTTGGTTAATTTGTTTTCGAGCAACTAATAATTTATTTTCACTCTTCCCTTTTAGACAAGCACTTACTACCTCGAGTATTACAAAATGTGGATACACCTCAAAACACCTTAACTTTGCAAAAAAATAACATATACTACATCCATTAGGCACGTAACATGCAAACAAATATGTAAACATATGATCTTCGATTCGTAATATATAGGTTCCACTTCGAATACTTAAATCGCAAATTAAATTTGAAAATACTTAATTAGCTTCGTGATCAAGTTTACGAAATTCTCGAATGTCACATATTCGCCTCGAGATAGTTGAGGAAGTAAATGGTTTGGATGATTGTTGATGTTGGAGAGTTATTCACATCTCGAGATACGTGCAACCACATCTCAAGAAAAATCAAGTGGTGCGTAGGTGATTGTATGATTTGTTATAAAATGATAAGATCTACCTTGATATAAGAGATATGTATCTCGAGGAGATCAATATAATTGATCTCATCTAAGTCAGTTAAAAGGTGACGGGTTAGTTAATAGCCATAAAATTGACCTTGAGTTATATAATGCGTATCTCAAAGAAGATTAAGATTTATAATGAAAATGAATCATCAGATATGCCTCGAGATAATCATCAGATCTGCCTCGAGATTTGTGTGATGTAAATCTCGAGGAAATCTAACATATATATCTAAACTAAACACAACTGCCTCATTACTTTACGGTGAAATTGAAACTGAGAGAGAGGAAAAAAATCTATTGAGGGAGATGAGATTGAGACCGAGGGTGAGGAAGAATGGGAGGCGATGAGAAGGTGAGTTGTGCGGCTGTGTTGCTGTTGATGTTGTCATTGTATTGTTGTAGGGTTTAGGTGGGAGGCTCGGACGAACTGTCATGACAATTGACACTTGCTGCAAGTATGACATATCGCTTATAGTAATAGTGCAATCAACTTACGCTGATCATAGATATCATCTTAAATGAAAGGTTTTTGCACTAGTTGTATATCACCTACTTTACTTGAACTATTACTAAGGGATTATCTTTTAATTAATTTTATGTCTAAACTATAATATTCTAACAAATCACTTTAAACTTCAATTGAACTCTTATATTAAGGATATTTTAGTTCACAACTTCACCTATGTAATTTAATACTATGCTTTATATTCATATGTACCTCTCAATATGTTTTGTGCAATGCCTAATTAGAATAAATAGATTTACTTAAAGTCCACTTCAACCCACCGTTGTGACGGAGAAGATTCTAATGTACAAACTAGAGCTGCACCTATTGGTGTGAATAATGTAAATTCCACATTGCTTTAAGTCTCGAATCATTGGATTCAGAACCAACTAAGTTTACTATCTGTGCCTCCTTAATCAATAACTATCTCGATGTTGTATATTTTACGGTTGTACCGTCCATTTTCAGATTAAAAGCTTCAATAGCCATGAAAACTACTAAAGCCTACGTTCATTAAACACGTGATCAAGATGTCTAAAGGATTACGCTAAGAATCAATACAAATTCTATTGCATTTTTTATTATCACTTTTTATTCCTATTTCAAAGAATAACATTCATACCGTAGGATCCATTGATCCCTAAGATAAATAGACTACTCGAACATCATTGAAACACACACATCACAATTCAATATAGAATCATTGCAAAATATAGATGAATATAATATTACCTTGAATTAATCAATGAAATCAAATATTGACTGCAAATGTGAAGTATTCAACGTTTATCCAACAAATACTCCTCAATACTCATACTTAATACTAAATTACTCTAATGAAGGCTAATTTACTTCTATGTGGTTGACTTCTTTTCCTACCAAGTCCTAATACCTATTTATACTCTCTAATAACAATTGTAAACTCTAAATTACAATTTAACTCGAATCTAAGCTTAACTTTCTAATTTCTACAAAGTTGGCGCTGTCACTAATGCCTTGGTGTTGTTTGTGTTAAGTTACGACATCGCCACTATGCCACAACGTCATTATGTGATTTCGAGCTCCTGGAGCATCGACGCCGTCCCTTTTGTGTCCTAGCGCTATCTTTTGTTAGCTATGGTGCCGCCACTATGCCAGACCTCAAGGGTTGGTTTTCTTTATTTCTTCTTCTATTCCTCATCGTGCCTTTCATCCCTACGCGTGCCTTGTCTTCCCACATCGTAAATACATGCTCCTACGATGCCAACTCTGATTTTGTGGGTTTTCGCTCTATTTCTTCTCATTTTTCCTTGATTTCTTCCAATACATCTTAATTCCTTGAAAATGAAATAATACCATGAATTAGAACTTATTTGAGGATATTTATACTAACTATAATACTAAATTAACCCTCTATATACATATAAGTAATCACTTATTAGCAGTTCGTTCGAGGAAGATGATGGTAGAGGAGGGTTTCCCCTGCCCAGACCTTACCTTAGGTTGGGGTTGACAGATCAACCCTAATGAGATGAAAAACAAATAAAAACTTATTACGGTTAAATAGCAGCAGAAGCAAGAAGAAGAAGAAGAAGAAGAAGAAGGGGTTTAATCCCCAGACTAGATCGAATAAAGTTTGGTTTTGTTGAACCAAATTAGTCCGGTTTAAGGGTCAAACCCCCCATCAAGAAAAATAAGATAAAAAGAAATTCTAGAAAATGAGAAAATAAAATAAAAAATCTTATTATTGGAAAAATAAATAGAAATAGGAGACTTTTAGGAAAAATAAGGATTTTAGAG
Source organism: Stephania yunnanensis (assembly GCA_039657365.1). Taxonomy (NCBI): domain Eukaryota; kingdom Viridiplantae; phylum Streptophyta; class Magnoliopsida; order Ranunculales; family Menispermaceae; genus Stephania; species Stephania yunnanensis. Next base: position 28,716,893 of record CM077580.1, read on the forward strand.
TTTTCTTGAGGATTTATATCAAAGTTTTCCTCATAATACGTGCTACAATACTTGAAAATGTATGAAAATTCAGAAAATTGTTTAAAAGCCCAGTCAAGGTTGATTCTTGATCTGGAAGTATAACTTGCATTCGGAATTAGGATATAAATATCCGAGGAGTTGATTTGGAGTGATTCTAAGTTTTTAAAACTTTAAAATACCAATACAATTAGGAAATTGGTCTAAAACGTTAGAAATTCAAATATGAGAGTTATTTAGGTTTCTCAATGGTTTTAGATAACGTTGAGGATCTACAAACCACTTATGGGTTCAAAGCACGTGAAAGCCAGGGAAACATTATTTAGGGCTTCGTAACCAAGTTTTAGTTGGTTTGGTAGTAAATAAACCCTACAATCATCTTTTCTAGTTATCGAATATCTTTTTCCCTTTAATTGCATCATAGTCTGCATTGCATTTCATCATTTTTGGTCATGCATACACAAAACGAAAGTGAGGGGGATAAGCTTGTTTTGGAGTCTGGTTTGTTTGAAACTAGGTTTCAATCCTACCTCTAACGCTGTCTAACGATACTAGCGTAGTCTAACGTTGAAAAGTTATCTCTACATTTTATGATCTCTTAATACTGTCTCTATACTATTTTCAAAAGTCAATATCTAATTATAGTTACGAGACAACAACAGAGTAGATTGCATTTCATGTTGACGCATATATATTATTATTTATTTGGAAATGCAATTACATGTCTCCATGTATCAGACAAACAATTGTAGGAGCACATATCAATGTAGAAATTTACTTACTTGACAACTTCGAGCTATTTTTGATGATGTCAAATTCTATATGAAGACAAATGATGAATGGACAAGACTCAAAATTGTGGTGATTGTTTTAAATTGTCAATTTACATTATTTTGAGATTCTTGGGGAAAGTGTAGGATGTAAAATTTTGTTTAATGATTATGAGAGTCTTTTAAGCTAGTTTAAAATACGTTGAGATGTTTATGTTTCAATTTTGGTCCATTTGGAATTTTTTAAGTAGTAATTAAGCATCAGAGACTATAAGTTAGTTTATAAACTTGAACTTGAAATACATCATGAACTGCGAAGAGTTGTGAGTCCTTTTAGGCATCTTTCCTTTCTGCTGCCTATTAAATGAATTTCTTAGCATGCTATTTTTAGGGGAGGTGTCGCCGAATTTCTTAATAAATACATATATAATCTTCTAATTCGATCCAATGAAATAACTTAAGAATTGAATCAGTTGAGGGTTTAAATTACAATTTTGAACATTATTAAGGATTGAAATAATTATTATTTTGAGGTTAAAGTTGAAAGAATGAATTAGGTTGACTAGGTTATTAGATGATTAAGATAATCTAGGCTGGTCGATTGTCGTAATGAAGAGGGGGCTGACAAAGTCGGTATCAGAGCCTAGGTTTGGCTCAATTGAGGATAAACTTTGGTTAAGAACCAAAGGGTAATTGAGCACGATTAGTTGGGAAGTGACTATAAGCTAGGGTATTTGAATTATTGTAATATATTTATGATGTGTATTTATGTATTATCACCAGATATGCAAAAGGAAGTTTATTCTTATAGTTTGTTTGATATTTAACTTGTTTGAAATGACGAGTAAGATTAGGAACAAATAATAAAAAAAAGAATAAGCTTATCAAACGAAGCTCAGCATAAATGGATGTGAAATAGACTTGGTAAGTCCGAATTTACAAAGGTGTTATTAGTAGTTTGATATTAATATAACTGATGAAAGTTTCAGTTATGAAACAAATAGAAAATTGGTTGGAAAGGAAGTTCAAATGATTAGGTACATAAGTACTGAACATGGATTTCTTGAAAATCGAAAGTATCAAACTATTACAATTCTAAAATGCTTAAGAAAGTGCCAAAATGGACCTAAATTAACTTTCAAACGATTAACTAGGAAGACCTATTGTACTATTAACTGCCAAAATGGACCTAAAAGCTCAAAATCATTTGAAAAATGTAAAATGAAATTGAGACTTGTAGAAGCACAATATATAAATTATCTTGAATTTTAGAATAGGGTTAGTACTAATTGCACGATTAACTAGGAAGACCTATTGTATGAAGTATTGGTTTGATTTATAACCAATTGTAGGTAGCTTTCGAAAAAGTCTCAAATAAAAGGAAAAAGGAGAGACGTGGTTTAAAAAATAGAAATTGATTAGATAGATTAAATTTAACTAAAAAATCTCAATGAGATTGTGATAAAACTAGTCAAGTTGTCTAAGTCGGTTTCTACAAAAATATAAAATTCTTTAAAGCAAAGTATTATTTGTTTTCCTAAACAAAACTCAAAGTAAAAATGGAATAGAACCATAGTTGAAAATAATCAAATGACTTTTTAAAAAAGTATTGAAACTTTTGATTGTTTATTACTCGAGTTACTTATCCCTATGTGACATTGAGTATAGTGGTTTAATGAGTTGAATAAAGAACATATAAGACAAATGAAGATACACAAATTAGAAATAATCGTTGTTAACACCAGATTAGGTGTTGTTATGAAACAAAGATCAACAAAAATCTCGAACTTGAATATGATAGGTGTAGTGATAAGATTAATGTGTACGAAGTTGAGATATTGGGGAAGTTGCATTAGCTATTAGATATTAACACTAGCGATTGTGTTTTGAGATTCAAAGTACCCAATAATCATTTCTAACGACATTTAGTTATGACACCTATCACTACAACTTAAAATATAATTAAGAAAGAGATAGACATACTGATTGAGAATTAGTAAGTGATTTGTATAAGATGTTAGTATGAGCTCCTATATTGCAAGAATTTCTATTTATTTGAATTAAAGGAATGAAATAATGTTCTTTAAGAGTTTAATTAGTCGTTAAGCTGACCAATAGTTTGAAAATCTTAACTTTTCTATTTCTTCAGATGATCAACAACGGGCAAATGAATTCATCAAAAGTAAATTGATGGTCAGTAAGATATTTTGTGATCTTATACAGTCTCTTAAAAGTACTGAAATTCTTTTTAAGAAAAAGAAAAGTTGAGAAATATGAGACTAATGGAAACAAAATAACGCAAGAACAAACATCAAAGCTGTTTGCGTCGCAAAGTATCTCCTTTTCGAATAAAGGTTAGCCAAGAAAGACTTCAATCCGTTGAATGATCATAATAAGCTTTGTTATCATTAGAAAAGTTTTCAAAAAGAGAAGAGATATAAATTCCATTTCTAAGTCAAGATTAAGGAGCTGTAAGTGGCTTGGTTATGGAGCGAAAGTCGTGGTAAGTTTATAAATGGACCAAGATTGAGATCAATGTGAGAATAGCCAAGATTGAAAAAAACTGAACATAATAGACTTTGTGTATATAAAAAGAGATGTTGAGATGACTTATGACTGTTGGAAGTGACACGAACGGATTCCTTTAGTCAAGGTAAGACACTGGAGTAGTTATGCATGACCAATAGTCTAAATAACTCCTTTTCAAATTCAAAATCACGATTCACATTATATAAGACTAGTGGGATGCATCCACTTGTCTTTGAATAATCAAATGAATCGATTCTATTCGGTATAAAAGAGTGTATGAAGTTTTGTTGAAGTCAATTGAAAAGTAAGTATAAGCTACTAAATGGTCTAGACATTCTCACATTAGTATAATAATGGGAAATTTCAGGTTAGCGATTCCCTATAAGACTTAATATGTCAAACTATGAGTTTCATAGAACTTAATTTATCTTCATAAGGATCTTACGAAGAGTTAAACTCCAGAAGTTGAAAGTTTTGAACCAAAGTAGTATACAATTAATATTGATGAATATGTTGTATATTAATTCAAATATAGTGCTACACCACATGATTAGTCAGTGGTGAAGTTAGTTTTTAAGCACGATGTTATATTAAATTATAATTAATGTAAAATACTTATATGACGGTGAAGTTGCAAATGAAATGAAAAATGTTGTGTGACTTACGCCTAAGTTAGTTAATATTATACTCGGTGGATTGAAAATATTCAATAGAGGACACTATATCTGACTTAGTAAGTTTAAAGAATTGAATATTCTTCTACAATAAATTGAGTAGAGCCAAAGATGTGCATTCAGTAGAGGCAAAGAGAGATATCATATTTATAACTTGTATGAAACACAAGTTAAAAATTATACAATGATAGTATAATTTTGGAATATGTCGATATCTCTGTTTAGAAACGTATGTCGACTCAACTTAAGGATAAATGTCTCTATTCAGGCAATGAGAGAAGTCAATGAACAACAATGTTCGAGATGTGAAATCTCAAAAAGTTGGTGGTTAAATGAAAAGAATGAGGTTCTTGGTGAACTCAAGGATATAAAATGATTTGACGAAGTTAGAAAAGTCGATAATTTTTCTAACCAGTCAATGAAAAAGTTAAGTGAATTGGCCGATGGGTTGGAATTGGTAATTGCCTTCTAGTCCACAATATAAATAGTATCGTGAGTAAACATTTCGAGAATGAGTGGGAGTTACAAGATCTGTCAGGTTTCATTTTTTTATCAAATTATAAATCAAGATCTCTTATCATAAGATGACTGATGTAATTAAAATCTATAGAGATGGGATGACTTGTGTAATTCTAGATTTTTGTTGAGAAACGCTGCAATGGTGATGGATCAGATAGACATGCTACCCTACTTTGTATCTAATGTCATGCTCAAATATAATATGCATCACTTATATTTAGACTGACGATATCCTAAGAACTGATCGATTGATAGTTTTGATGAAAAGACAATTAGCGATGAAAAAACAAACTGGTATGTGTATCTTAGACTTCAGTGGATATGGAAAGAATTATCAATAGTTTGTGGAATTGTATTCAACTAAGAATGAAAATGGTTTTATTGAAAAGAAAGATAAGCTAGATCTTACTAAGTATTGATGCTTGAATGAGATTCAATGCATGAAATATGAAGTAAAGTAAGGTTATCAGATATTCCATAAAGTTGATCGTCTAACTCATAAAAAATTCATAAATTGTCAGGATTGGGAAAGAAACAAAGATAAATTTTCATTAAACCAATGATTTGAAAAATGAAAAGTTTAAATGTTTATAATCTCTACCACCAAGTTATTGGTTATAAGGAAAGTGATTGGGTCCATTCAACAGTTCCACCTTAGAAACGATTTTTACAGTTTTTGATTGAAAGAGTTATATATGAAGGATCATTTTCTTATATGTTTTTTGGTTCAATAACCTGTAAGTCTAAAGTTTGAGGATAAATTATTTAATTAGTCAGGAAAATTATGACATCCGAGAATCTCGTAAACTTGATTAGGATACTAATTAACTATTTTTGGATTTAATTTGGGATTTAAGTATCAGAGGCGGGACCCACACATTACGGACAGAAGATCATAAGTCTAAATATTATTTTCATATGTCGAGTGACTAATTGGTGTATTATACTCTATTCGACGCGAAATAAGGTCAAATTAAAGTGTGTACGCGGTGTCCATGAGTTTCAGAGTGTTAGGAATATTTCTCATTTTTTATGAAATTGAGGTATTTTCGGGATTTAATCTAGACCTAAAAATATGTACTATTATAATAGCGATCCCAAAACGGACAATCGTGAAGCCTTTTTGGCTAAAAGTCCCAACAATGACCCTGTGAATTGATAAAAATAGTTAAAATTAAGGATAAATTGGTAATTTAATTGATAAATCCAAATTAATATGCGGGTTTTCCTAATAAAGTGGGATTTATAGGATTTTTTTTCTCTCTCTCTCCTCCATGTTTCCCTCTTCCACTCATTACACATTCTCTCTCTCCTCACGGTTCTCTCTTCCCTTCTCTCTCCTTACGATTCTCTATTTCCCTTCTCTCTCTAATATCTCCCTCACGTGCAACACACGTGCTCATCGACTAGTAAGAGATAATAATGAAATTAAATAGAATAATTAATAAATTAATAGGCACTTAATGACACACGTGGGATGTAAAATACAGTGCATGCCTGAAAATGGTCGTTGGCATGCGTGACGAATTTATAGCTCCTAAGATATATAGGTGTATACATATAAAATTTATATATATATATATATATATATATATATAAATTTATAAAAATGAATTCTATAGTTTAAATCAAAATTAAACGTTAAATCTTGGATTTGCCTAGAAATACGCATAACGTGAGTCGAGAAAGTAAATGGTTTGGATGATTGATGATGTATGATAGTTATGCAGATCTCGAGATATGTGCAACCACATCTCAAGGAAAATTAAGTTATGCATGGAAGTGATTGTATGGTTCATTATAAAACCAGAAGATCTACATCGACATACGCGATACATATCTTGAGGGGATTAGTATAGTTGATCTCATTTAAGTCGGTTAAGAGGTGATGGGTTAGGTAATAGCCACAAGATTGACCTTGAGGTAGTAATGCATATATCGAGGAACATCGAAATATATAATGAAAATGAATCATCGGATCTACCTCGAGACTCATGCAATGCAAATCTCGAGGAAATCTAAGATATATCTCTAAACTAAATAGAATTGCCTCAATACTTTACAGTGAAATCGAAACTGAAAGTGGGAAAAAAATCGATTGAGGGATATGAGATTAAGACCAAGGGTGAGGAGGAAGGAGATGCGATGAGAAGGTGGGTTATGTAGTTATGTTGTTGTTGATGTTGTTGTCATTATGTTGTTGTAGAGTGTGATTGGGAGGCTCGAACGAACTGCCATGGCAGTTTGTCCAAAGAAGACGATGGCAGGGAAATGTCTCCCCTACCCAGACCCAACTTGGGGTTGGGGTTGAGAGCCCAACCCTAATGAAATGAAAAACATGGTAATTTGTTTTATTAGTGTCGAACAACAACAAAGGCTAGATGAGGAAGAAATAGGGGAGGGAGGTTGATCCCCAGACCAGACTAAATCGGGTTTGGTTTATGAGTTAAACCCTACATAACAAAAAATAAAATAAAATAAAAATTCTGGAATATGAGAAAAAAACTTGAAAAATTAGTTTTTTTGGTCAAATAAATAGAAATGAGAGATTTCTATAAAAATGAGGATTTTGGGACTTTCTCGAGGATTTATACCTGGGTTTTTACCTGTAATACATGCTTCGATACTCGAAAATGCCCAAAAATCTAAAAAATTATTTAAAAGCCTAGTCAAAGTTGATTTTTTATTATAAATCCCAATTTGTAGTCAAAATAGTGCCCAAATATTTAAGGAGTTGATTTGGAGTGATTTCAGATTTTTAGGACTTGATAATACCAACACAACTCGAAAATTGGTCTAGAAATTAAGAAATTCAAATAGAAAACTTATTCGAGCTTCTCAATGGTTTTATGTAACATCAAGGATCCCGAAACCACTTAGAACGAAGCTCAGGAATTGGTTTCAAAGTATGTGAAAGCTGGGAAAACGTTGTGTGAGGCTTTGTAACCAACTTTGAGTTGGTTTAGTGGTAATTAAACCCTACAATGATTTTTACTATTTATTGCATATCTTTGTACCTATAAGTGCATTATAGTTTGTATTGCATTTCATTATTAGAGAGAGATACGTTTGTTTCGGAGTATGGTTTGCTTGAAATTAAATTTGAATCCTACCTCAAACGCCAGCTAGTGCGATTGGTTTCGAAGTAAAATTTTGACAAGTTATCTCCACATTTCATGATCTCTTAATATTGTCTCTGTACTATCTTTGGAACTTGACATCGGATTACAATTTGGAGATAGCAATAGAGTGGATTGCATGCCATGTTGACACATATATCTTATTGTTTATTTGAAAATGCAATTACATATCTCCATGTATCAGACTAATAATTACAGGAGTACATATCAATGTAGGAATTTATTTACCTAATATCATTGAGTTGTTTTTGATGATGTTAGATTCTATATGAAAACAAAGGACGAATGGACAAGACTCAAAGATTATGGTCATTGTTTTAAATTGTCTATTTATATTATTTCAGGATTATTGGGGTGAGTGTAGGACTTGAAGTTTCATTTTATGATTATGAGAGTCTCCTAAGCTAGTTTAAAAAACTTTGAGCGGTTTATGTTTCAATTTTAGTTTATTTGGGATTGTTAAGTTGAAATTTAGCTATCAAAGACTCTAAGTTAGTTTATAAACTTGAACTTGATATATATTATGAATTGTAGAGAGTTGTGCGTCCTTCTAGGCATCTTCCTATTCTGCAGTCTATTAGGTGAATTTTTTGACAGACGACTTTTAGGGGAGGTGCCTCCGAAATCTTTATTAAATACGTATATAATCTCCTACTTTACTCTAATAAAATAAGTTAAGGATTGAATCAATTGAGGATCTAAATTACAATTTGGATCATTATTGAGGACTAAAATATCATTATTTTGAGGTCAAAGCTGAAAGAATGAATTTGGGTGACTAGGTGTTGGGTTTTGGGGTTCATACGCAGCGGAGATTACAAAACAGTTTTGACAAAAACCCCAACAGGATCCGAATCTAATTCCATTAAAAACGTTTAAACCATGAAAAACTTAATCATACCTCAATCGCAATATACATTTCTGAAGGTTGATCGATCTCTAAGGCGCGCTAACGACGAACGCCCTCTATCAGCAGTCCACACACGAACGGCGGCCGAGATTTGAAGTGCTAGCTTCAAAAGAATACCAAATCCTTTTGTTTCTCTCCAAAACGATCCAGAGCATACCAAAAACCCTAAGTCGTTTCTAAAATGAAAATAGAGTTTCGGCCTATTAATCTTTTGTGCGTGTGTTCTAACTTAAAGCGTCTATTTATACAACCCTTGTATATGGACGGTTAAGTAAATTACACATATACCCTTACTTAAAGAAATATAAGTGTAATACACCACATGGACGTTTCTGTCATGAATTTTATCACATAAAATTCATTTTTCTGAATCATCTTAAAATCTCGCAAAACCATTCTTAGTGTGCGACCCAATAGGCTCCTACAACGTTGGCAGTGCACCAAAACATATTTTGGTATACAAGTCATAAGCGGCCTCTAGCAAGACATTATGACTACCCAAGTCGTACGAATATCAAATCGATACAACCTAATCAATAGTGTATATAACATCCTTTTGTCACACGATATCCTTTTGATCAAACATAAGGCATGGAATCGTCATCCAACATGTTCGATCGTACTAGTCTCGATCTCTAGGTAGACTGAAAACATCCAAGTGACATTGATCAATATCAATTCACTTAAACTAGGCCTTTTAACAGTCTAACACATCGAGGGATCCGCTAGATATCTCTCTTTATATGAGAGGGACAAATTCTATCTCGATTACACAACTTCATCACATTGCTCACACAGTAACCAATCACAACCTTTATAATCATCCGGTTAAAGACAACGTTTGATTGTGTCAAATCATTATGTTCCTAATGTTGAAGTCTCTGGTAATCTCAAGTCGAGAGATTTGGAATATATACCTATCATGAGAAACAACAATGACTTAATCCATGTGATGTTCTCATAGCGGGTCGGCCCAAGTACTTTGTTCCCTAACAAGTACTCGTGATCTTGATTCGTATCCCTATACGTATAATCATCATATGATCATCAATCAAGACTCACACTAGTCTTAATTCATTATAGTTCCCAGTATAATGATCGACTATGGACATTTATGATATTTATGTAAATACCCATGGATCTTATTATAATGTAAACATGCAAATTAATTATAATAAACAGCAAATGAAATCCTCTATTTTATTAACTAAAAGTATTCATAAAGACAGTTAATGGATTGACCTAGGGCACATGCCCCAACATCTCCCATTTGCACTAGGGCCAATCATACATGCATCTAATGCCCAATAATCTAACATGACCATCACGTTTTGCTTGTGGAAGAGCTTTTGTCAATGAATCCGCAATGTTGTCTTCGGTAGGTACTCTGCAAATCTTTACGTCTCCCTCTCAATGATTTCTCTGATGAGATGAAAACGTCTGAGTATATGTTTGGATCTGTGGTGTGATCTAGGTTCCTTGGAACCACACCTAGTTCAGAAATGAACTTTTTAATCCAAAAGCGCCTCCTTTCTTTGCATCGGACGCCGCAATATACTCGAACACTGTTGTAGAATCTGTCATCGCGATCTCTTGCTTCGAACTTTTCCACGACCATCGCACCCCCGTTCAACGGAAACACATATCCAGATTTGCGATCTAAAATCATCTATATCAGTTTGAAAACTTGCATCGTGTAACCATTTACAACTAGATCATTTTCAAAACCTTCATAGACCAAGAACACTTCCTTAGTCCTTCTTAAGTACTTAAGGATGTTCTTTTCTTGCTATCCAGTGACTCTCACTGGATCGACCGATATCGCTTGTAGTGCTCAAAGCATATGATACATCGGTCGAGTGCATAACATGGCATACATGATAAATCCAATAGCCGATGCATATGGAATCTTATTCATACGGTCTCGCTCATTATTTGTCTTAGGACATTGAGTCTTCTTGAGACTTATGCCATGAGACATTGGCAACAATCCTCTTTTAGAGTCTTGCAAACTGAACCTATTCAACACCTTGTCTAAGTAAGCACTCTGACTTAGACCAATTAGCCTCTTAGATCTATCTCTATAGATCCTTATCCCTACGATATAAATTTTGCATCTCCTAAGTCTTTCATTGAGAAACACTTCCCTAACCAAGACTTGACACTCTGCAATGTTGGGATGTCATTTCCAATGAGTAATATATCATAACATACAGTACCAGAAAAACAACTACACTCCCACTGACCTTCTTGTATACACAAGGCTCATCTTCGTTCTTAATAAAATCAAAATCCTTGATTGCTTCATCAAAACGAAGATTCCAACTCCGAGAAGCTTGCTTTAATCCATAAATGGATCTTTGAAGCTTGCATACCTTCCTAGAATTCTCAGGATGTACAAAACCTTCAGGTTGTGTCATATACACGTCCTCAAGCAGCTTTCCTTTACGAAATGCTATTTTTACATCCATTTTCCATATCTCATAGTCATAATATGTAGCAATGGAAATTAAGATTCTTATGGATTTAAGCATGGCTACTGGCGAAAAAGTTTTATCATAATCAACACCTTGAGTCTGCCTGAAACCTTTTACTACAAGTCTTGCTTTAAAAGTATGCACATTGCCATCCATGTTTGTTTTTCTTCTTGAAAATCCATTTACATCCAATGGTCTTACCACCTTCAGGTAAATCAACCAAGTTCCAAACTTGGTTATCATACATGGATTGCATCTCAGAGTTCATGACATTTAGCCATTTATCTGAGTCTGGTCAAGACATAGCCTCCTGATAAGTGGTGGACTCATTTTGATCCATAAGCAACACATCACGACTATTAGTAATGAGAAATCAGAATCTCTCTTGCTCATGTCTTACCCTACCAGATTTATGTGGGCCTTGTGTCACTTGTGGAGGTTCAACTGGTTCGGAACGTTGTTGAACTTCCGAAGAGTGATTCGTGTTTACCTGTGATTCTTGAACTTCTTCAAGATTTATTTCTCTCCCACTAGTTTCTTTTGAAATAAACTGGTTTTCCATAAAGGCACCATACCGAGCAACAAACACTTTGTTCTCAGCGGGATTATAAAAGTAATATCCTTTTGTTTCCTTAGGATACCCCGCAAATAAACACTTATCAGATTTAGGTGCTAATTTTTCCGAGACTTGTCACTTTACGTAAGCCTCACAACCCCGAATCTTAAGAAAAAACAAACTAGGTCTCTTCCCGTACCATATCTCATATGGTGTTTTATCAACCGCTTTAGAAGGAACTCGATTTAGAGTGAAAGTGCTGATTTGTAATGCATAACCCCAAAAGGATAAAGGAAGATCTGCATGACTCATCATAGATCGAACCATATCTAATAAGGTTCGATTTCTCCTTTCAGAAACTCCATTCCATTGTAGAGTTGCTGGTGGAGTCAATTGGGAGACAATCTCACAATTTTTAAGATGATCATCAAATTCTTGGCTTAAATATTCATCACCTCGATCTGATCGAAGTGTTTTGATAGTTTTACCAAGTCGATTCTGCACTTCATTTTGAAACGTTTGAAACATCTCAAATGATTCAACTTTATGTTTCATAAGATATACATAACCATATCTACTGAAATCATCAGTGAATGTAATGAAGTACGATAACCTCCTATAGCCATTGTGTTTATAGGACCGCATACATCGTATGTATTAGACCCAATAAATCACTTGCCCTTTCACTTTGTGTCCATAAAGGGACTTTTAGTTATCTTGCCTAGTAAACAAGATACGCATGTTTCATATGTTTCTAAATCAAATGAATCTAGAAGCCCATCTTTATGGAGCTTCGTTATGCGTTTCTCGTTTATGTGTCCAAGACGACAATGCCAAAGATAGGTTTGATTACATAAGTGACAATTTTCTTCCTTTTCTTTTGGGTGTTTTGAAGCAGGAACAGGCCGGGTCTTGACTTGTTCCATAGGCTTTGCGACAGGTGCAGCAACAGCCATGGCAACTCTAGCCTTGCCTTTGCCTTTCTTCTTCATTCTCTTTCCCTTTTAGACCATCAACATATTACTAGAGGGTTTCTTGATATTTTGTTCAGCAATTTTGAGCATCAAATGCAACTCCGAAATTGATTTCTCCATATTATTCATATTGTAGTTCATCACAAATTGTGAGTAACTTTCTGGTAATGAATTCACGATCAAATCCGTAGCCAACTCTTGGCTTATGGGAAATCCGAGTCTATCGAGCTGGTCAACATAGCCCTTCATCTTCAAAACATGAGGACTAACTTACGCACCCTCAGCCATCTTGCAAGAATGTAGGTTCTTGACTGTCTCGAACCTTTCTTACCTAGCTTGCTGTTGGAACATTTCCTTCAGCGTTATAGCCATGTCGTAGGCTTCCATTAGTTCCATGTCCTTCGAAGTTCATGAACCATAGTTGCAACATAATACATGCAACATCGTAGAATCGTTGACATGCTTACTATGCGCATCCTTCACATGACTTTCGTAGCATTGGCTTGTGGGTCCTCGGGGATTGGAGCATCCGGGACATACAACTTGAGTTCATGCTTGAGAACGATTCTCAAGTTTCGAACCGATCAAGAAAGTTAGTCCCGAGATAGCTTATCCTTCTCAAGGATGGATCGCGATGTGACGGGGAATTATTGTTACTTGAAAAGGCCATTGATCTACAATAAAGATTATGCAAAGTTTATTTTAACATAGAGGAATAGACTCCCACTAAATTAACAACCCTCCTAAAACGTACTGTTCATTTAGGGGACTAAAATCCATATTTCACCTAATTCTATGACAGCTATGGCATGAAACACATAATTAGATTATTTAGGTAGGTAACAGTTACCAATTACATCTGATGTAATTTTTAGATCCTTTTATGAGATATGTGACATCTTATGTCTTAGCATGTTTTTATCTCATCATTTGCCTAAAGCTCAAAACTATTTTGATGACTTTATTAAGTCGGACCATTTTAAACATTAAGGTAACTCTTACCCAACTTGTCTTACCAAGATAACACAATACACCCAGCTATGGCTGAAACTATATTAGTGTGATCGAGGCCTTTGACAAGTGTTTAAAATGGATGACATGACACTTAAAATTTAATAGAGAGATTTTATTCAGTTTTAGTGATTTTTATGTAAACAATGAAATATCATATATTTTATTGATTTGTTCAATCACTAAACAATTTGGAAATGTTTATACTATTCACTAATAAAAGAATTTCCGTGCGCTAGGATTAGTTAGACGGCGGTCCCCTTTTTTTTTTTAGAAGACGAATCTCAATTCCGAAATTAAAATTCGCTATAGAAAATCATAATTTTCGTTAATTTTATTATCATAAATTAACCCATTAATTTATCCGAAATTAAGTCAATTAAAACATTTTAATTAACCCGGGCCCACATCTAACTAATTATCTTATCCTAATCCAATTAGGATTTAAGATATTTGAATCCTAGTATATCACCAATAACAAGATTCTTGATATTTATCTCCTATTCTAATTTGTTATTTATCTTTATCAAATAGAAACTTCATAACAAAATAGATATAACAAGATAAATAATTAATTTCGAAAATTAATTATTTATTTTGGATTAAAGATATTTGAATCCTAATATATCACCAATAACAAGATTCTTGATATTTATCTCTTATTCTAATTTGTTATCTATCTTTATTAAATAGAAACATCATAACAAAATAGATATAACAAGATAAATAAATAATTTCGAAAATTAATTATTTATTTTGGATTTAAGATATTTGAATCCTAGTATATCACCAATAACAAGATTCTTGATATTTATCTCATATTCTAATTTGTTATCTATCTTTATCAAATAGGAACTTCATAACAAAATAGATATAACAAGATAAATAAATAATTTCGAAAATTAATTAATAATAATAAATAATTTCGAAAATTAATTATTTATAAATAAATAATCTCGAAAATTAATCATTTATAAATAAATAATTTCGAAAATTAATTATTTGCAATTTCGGTCCTCATCCAAATAATCATAAACATGTAATTGAATCATGAACTACTATCCCAATCGAACCTAATGGTGTCATGGATCACAAAACACGAAATTCAATTCATTAAAATTATTTGAATTATCCTAACATGGTTACTAGCATGTACGAAACTGATTTTAATTAAATCACGAATATGTGTATCATATACACAAAACATGATAATAAATCTCAAAGACAACTTATGTATATGACATATACATCAACTATTAACATGCTTTCAATCATATTTCATGTATATATCAGAAGAAAACATGCAATGAATTTAATGGAATCGAACTCGAAGGCTCTGATACCACTGTTGGGTTTTGGGGTTCATACGCAGCGGAGATTACAAAACAGTTTTGACAAAAACCCCAACAGGATCTGAATCTAATTCCATTAAAAACGTTTAAACCATGAAAAATTTAATCATACCTCAATCGCAATATACCTTTCTAAAGGTTGATCGATCTCTAAGGCGCTGCCAACGACGAACGCCCTCTATCAGCAGTCCACACACGAACGGCGGCCGAGATTTGAAGTGCTAGCTTCGAGAGAATACCAAATCCTTTTGTTTCTCTCTAAAACGATCCAGAGCATACCAAAAATCCTAAGTCGTTTCTAAAACGAAAATAGAGTTTCGGCCTAATAATCTTTTGTGCGTGTGTTCTAACTTAAAGCGTCTATTTATACAACTCTTGTATATGGACGGTTAAGTAAATTACACATATACCATTACTTAAAGAAATATAAGTGTAATATACCACAAGGACGTTTCTGTCATGAATTTTATCACATAAAATTCATTTTTCTGAATCGTCTTAAAATCTCGCAAAACCATTCTTAGTGTGCGACCCAATAGGCTCATACAACGTTTGCAGTGTACCAAAACATATTTTGGTATACAAGTCATAAGCGGCCTCTAGCAAGACATTATGACTACCTAAGTCGTACGAATATCAAATCAATAGTGTATATAACATCCTTTTGTCACACGATATCCTCTTGATCAAACATAAGGCATGGAATTGTCATCCAACATGTTCAATCGTACTAGTCTCGATCTCTAGGTTGACTGAAAACATCCAAGTGACATTGATCAATATCAATTCACTTAAACTAGGCCTTTTAACAGTCTAACACATCGAGGGATCCACTAGATATCTCTCTTTATATGAGAGGGACGAATTCTATCTCGATTACACAACTTCATCACATTGCTCACACAGTAACCAATCACAACCTTTATAATCGTCCGGTTAAAGACAACGTTTGATTGTGTCAAATCATTATGTTCCTAATGTTGAAGTCTCTGGTAATCTCAAGTCAGAGGACTTGAATATATACCTATCATGAGAAACAACAATGACTTAATCCATGTGATGTTCTCATAGCGGGTCGGTCCAGTACTTTGTTCCCTAACAAGTACTCGTGATCTTGATTCGTATCCCTATACGTATAATCATCATATGATCATCAATCAAGACTCACACTAGTCTTAATTCATTATAGTTCCCAGTATAATGATCGACTATGGACATTTAAGATATTTATGTAAATACCCATGGATCTTATTATAATGTAAACATGCAAATTAATTATAATAAACAACAAATGAAATCCTCTATTTTATTAACTAAAAGTATTCATAAAGACAGTTAATGGATTGACCTAGGGCACATGCCCCAACACTAGGTTCTTAGAGGATTAAGATAATCTAGGCCGGTCAGTCATCTTAATGATCAGGGGGATGACACTAACTAGGATTAGCAAACCATAATTAGGTCTAACATGTAAATCTCGATTAAAACTTTTTGGCACTATGACCGAGACTAGTTACTTTTGTGTGGTGCTTGCCTAAATTTTTGTATAAATTAAACAAGTAGTATTTGCACTAGTTATTTCCATTTAAGATGTTGTATATGAGTTGTAAGGATAGTGTCGACGCCTAGGGGTACTCGTAGCACAAATTTTGTAGCATCTTGTATCCCGATTAAAATAATACTCGGCCTGAAACCTTAATTAAACCTCAATACACCTACCAGACTTAACTAGAGCCAGTTGCCTCACCTTTAGTACCTGATAAACTCAACCTATACATCGATATCGAAATATATAATCAAAGATAAACGGAGCGGGAAGTTTTATAACTTTTTGATAATACATACGATACGCAGAAATCCAAAGTTTAATAAATCAAACCTCGGTTATACAAAACCTCCCAACCTTGTCATATTACAAACTATGCTTCAAACAATATAATATATAGAAAAGATGGTTTATTACATTGTAGAGAAGACTAAAAAACTCCTATGCTTTCTCAATTCTTTAGTCAAAGCACTATTCTTTGAACCTAGAATTTTACTTTGGGTTAGCACTGCAACTTGCTCATTAAGTCAAGATCCACATAAATATTAACAATCCATACAATATTTAAAAATGAAATGCAATAGCAATATGAACCAATCGTAACTATCAGGAATATGGAAAGCAAATAAAAATATATACATGAATGCATGTTATTCAGCTATCGGCTATTAAATTGTGATTCATTTTTTTCATTTCAAAACTAGGGTTGATTACTCATCGATGCCATTAATGCGGTTTCTAGACCAACAAATTGACCGATGTACTGTCTATTCAATCCATTAATATTCAATGGTTTTTTCATAAACTCTCTAGTGAATGTGTAATCCATGCAACCTATCTAGCTGAGCAGGACTTAAATATAGGCCAAGAACCAAACCCATATCTTATAAAACATATCCTTAACTCTAGGGTTCACTATCGTTGATTATATCATGGTATGCTTTTCTCTTTATCTAATTACATCACAATGTATATAGCCCCCATTTAAATCCATAAAATACATGAACTACATATACTACATATCCAGACTATATTGATAACTATAAAAATCCATATTTGCCTCGATTAGGGTTTTCTAGTCTCCTGACGCCTTCCGAGTCTCCTAGGAAACATCTGGGTAAGTTTACACCAATACACATTAGTTTGGGTCAATTCAGATGTTAAAGTAGTCATAGTACGATCCTAGAAATCCTGTCCAAATTTTGTTTCAAATCTTATAGTCGAAATTTAAGTTTTCTAAAATATTTTTTCAATTTTAGACTCACGACACCATGGGTGGCGCCAATTGATGCAATCCCCATACGGGGTTGTAGACAGACTCCTTGATCACCTTAAATCACATCCTAATTACACTAGGGAGTCTATAAATTCGTTTTATAACCTCCACAACCTCTCCAACAATATTAAAATCTCACGATTTCATGTGAATAATCACAATAATAACAACAATTTCAATAGCCAAAACAACCACCCAGCCACCTATTGACTGGAAATTCTAGTGAACCTCCTGAGTCTTTCCAACACCCTTAAGCTCATGGGCACAACCACTATGAAACACATACTATTAAACCCTCATAACGACCCTATGAAACACTAAGAATGTGAGAGAAAGTACCAAGCTTTCTGTTCGCGTGTCGTGTCTTGTTCGTGCCAAATATAACTCGTATTCTAGTTACCAATCCTACAAGGATGTAGTAGTGGTAAATACGTAGTCGAATCCACATGAATTGGATTTTACTCGAGTTAACTAAAAGAGAAATTTGTAAGAAAACAATTAATTAACTAATTAAAACTACTTAGAAATTAAAAACTTTGCAAACATGAATTCAATATGAGAAAATAACTAGGTCCAAGGTTCCACAAATCCAAATCAAAATTCAATAGCATGTCATGATCTTCAATTTTTCCAAAAGGTCATTAATTCAGTTCTAACTAGATTAGCAATAGGAAATCGACATCTGCCAGAAATCTCTAATCCCCCTAGTCTCGATATATATGTCGTCTACCACTAATTGTTTCTCTAATTAACACATAACCCTAGACATCCGTTAATCAGGTTCAATGCATTAACCGCATAAAGTTCTGTGGGAATACTAATCCTAGATAACCAGATCACATCTATTTGCGATTGAACCTAGATTTATTTGTCGTACACTCAAGATACAAAAGGTTTTGATGGCGAACAAATGTGTGATCACCACTTGTATCAGTCCAATTGTACAATTACATATATGAAAGTCTTAATTAACTATAAGTCTTCACCTAAAAGCATGCATTGGCCATATACATATCCTAAGTTTGCACCATAATCATGAAATTAACAACAAATAAAATAGAAGGAACTAAAATAATTTAAATTATAAATAAATAGATCTCACACGACCCTGCTATAAACCATGAATCTAGACTTGATACGCCTCCGACCGAGGAAAAGATTCCTTAGCTGAACATCGTCTTGAGGAACTCTGATAAGGCAGTATTTATATATATTTAGTACTTTAGTATATTTAAATATGAAAAGTATTTAAAATATATATTTAATTATACATTTTGGTTGTTTTTAGGTGAAACAGAGTGCGTAGTTGAATTCGTGGTGGAAAATACTCAAAACGGAGTATTTACATGCAGTGACCGGATGCCGGACAATTTTTCTCGAAATACGCATTGCGCATTGGGTAGAATAGGAGGCAACATATTTCAACCAATGGGGAGCTGCCACGTCAGCGCTCAACCAATCAGGTGACTACACATCGGCGCAATAAACTGATTCCTCTAATTAAAGATCGTCATGTCAGCACCACACATGCCATGTCACGTTCACACATTTCTCATCGCTCCAACAAATCTTCGATCTGCCTCGGGATACGTGCACACACATACTTCCAAAATTTCACCGAACTCACACGACTTTTCTCTCTACTATTGGATGCCACGTAGCATGGTCTTGTCACGCCAGCTTGTCACAAACCCATTTTCCACTAATTAAGAGCCGACACGTGGCTCTCTCAAGCAAACACAACGTCATCAAGGGGTCTTCAGCTAATCTGAACGCACTATGTGGCTCTCTCACCCATGCCCAGCGCGTCATCAACTCATCTCTCGACCAATCCGACGCTGACACGTCAGCACGACAGCAGGAACGAACCAATAGCGTTCTGACACATGGTGGACACCTATTTTCAAGCTAAAAATAACAATACGATGCTCCTAGACACACGAGTAACCTCCCCAACCCGTAAAAATAGTCTCTCTCACCTCGCGAGACAAAGTTTTAGTAGTTTTCTATATTAGGAACTTAGGTTTCATTATTTAGAACACAGACTTTCGACGATGATGATAGGCTAATCAACTTTTTGCCTAGGTCGAAGGGGAAGCAAGTTGGGATGATGGATTCGTGGCATATTATGTGAGATCTATTATTTTATCATTTAATTTCTCCTATTTCATTGTTGTCGATTTTATTGATTATGATTTAGATCTAGGATATGTGTGTGACTGTACATGCTTTTAGGTGGACAATCTGCAGTTATTAGGACCTTAAGTATTTGTATAATTATACTTTTGGACCAATAAAGTGTCGAACACTCACTCGTTTGCCGTAAAACCCTTTCGGTTCTTGAGTGTGCAACAATTGAATCCAGGTTAAATCGAGAGCGGATGCAATCCGGTTATTTTGGATTAGTGTTACCACATATCCAAATTAATGTTGTTAGTGTGTTAAACTTGATTGGCGGATGTCGAGGGTTATACATTAAGTAGGGAAATAGTTAGTGGCAGACGTCCTAACTATCGAAATTAGAGGAATTAGGAATTTTTGGCAGATGTCGATTTTCCATAGCTAATCTAGGAGAAATTAAATTAATAACTTTTTGGGATGATTGAGGACCATGAATGCCTTTGAATCTTGATTCTTGCTTGTAGAACTGTAGACTTAGGTAATTTCTTATCATTTACATTATTTTTGCTAAATTTTTATTTGTGCTAGTTTAATTAATTATTTCATTGAATTTCTGAAAACCCCCCTTTTTAGTTAACTTGGAGTAAAACTCAAGTCCTGTGGATTCAAACCCGTATTTACCACTACTACACTCTTGTGATTTGTAACTCGATTGCAGGTTATATCTGGCACGCACGACACGTGAACAAAGTCCATTAAAATTAATAGAAGAAAGATAGTTTAATTGGTCGAGAGAGAAAAAGAGACTAAATAAAAACTTGAAGTCTATATAAATAAAATCCTTAATTTTGGTCTCTAAAAGAGAGAAAATAAATTGTATGGGTTGCAGAGGGTCTCGTGCGTCGAGTATGATCTGATGGTGGTTGTGGGTTTGTTGTTGGAGTCTTACGTGGCAGTGTCTCATTGGTAGAAACGTTGTCGTTTGCTGAGTCGGCGTGCTTTGATTGGCTATAGGCTGCTGTGTTGACATGGTAGGCAAAAAAGAGCTTGATACATAGCACACAGAGAGTAGAAAGATTGCTTAATGAATCATGTGAAGATATAAGAAACAGTGAGGAACATATCTCGATATAAGATTAAAGACTGCTGTATTGAGGTGACAACTCATAAGAATAGTCGAATACATTAGAGCCTATGAAAACCGCATCTGGAGGAAGATCGAAGTCTCTAGAGTGAAGAGAAAACTCGTTCAAGATAAACATTGAAAATCTGGGAGTTTGCATGATGCTCATCTCGAGGCATATCAATACTTTTATTTCTCATTTATCCTGATCTGATGTGAGTCCTGTGACGAGATTAATGGTTTTGGAGTACTGTGCAGCTAAAGTGTGTATCCTTGTTGTGTAACTTGACTGCTGTCCCTTTCTTCATCAATTTTTTAGTGCATGCTTGGAGGCTAATCAGATAGAGCTGAACAAACAGCAGGAATGACTTATACTTAGTCACTTTTAATGATTTTCTCAACTAATGCACCGCCAATCTTCTTTTAAACCACCAAACCGTCTCACCAAACTTCTTTTAATGATTACTGTGGGTCACACCAAACTGTTTCGAAGTATGTATAAGCTTGCTTTTCAATGCTAAACACCAAGAACAACCACCTCCGACTTTGGCAGTTTAGAAGAGGCAGTGGTGGTGTAAATGAAGAGGCAGTGGCAGTGGCGGTAATGAAAAGGCAATGGCGGTGTTGGCTCTGGAGAGAAGAAAATGGTGTGAAGGTGGCAATGAGGTTGAGATTAATCCTCATCACATATAAATTATCTCTTAAGTTAAATAGCCACCTCTAACTTTGCCCACATCATCCTTCATCTCAATCCATTGATCATCCTCAGCTCGAATCTCGAGGTGCATCCAAAGGATCTCACCTTAAAGTGACAAAAAAGGATACCGTTACACTATTCTTGACATATCCCGTGACTTAAGGCTTATTCGATGGTTTCCTTTATCCAATTAATTTGGTTTTCAAACTATAGGTTATATTATTACAATTTATCCCATTTACCTATTAAAACGTCACATAAACACTAGACATCATGCAAACCCATGCATGCATTAATCGAGGTACATTAAACTTAACCATGAGCCTAACTCTGATTAATTAAAATTCTGGTTAACGCTAATCACCTACTTAAAGTAACGGGTAATTATAGGAATGAGATGGTAGACTAGGCGAGGTTGTTGCCTAGTATGTGGATAAATTATTTGTTAATTTCCAAGGGTAAGGCAATAAACTAATTAAATTTATAAGACCAAAGTTGCTAGGAAATAAAAATGAATGCCGCGAGTTTGCTTTGTGTGGTGACCCTCACCGGAACTAGGGGCGGATCACCTGGCTCGACCGCCACCTAAGCCCAATACTTGAACCAGGCCCAAGTAACTGTCTAGCATGTCTTTTTCAACTTGTGGAATACCATACTAATAATATGAAATAATAAATGCATAAGTTAAAATGAAAAGTAAAATTCCATAAATTATATAATCCTTGAGGTGAATGTTTAAAAGTCTAAATAGGTTCAATCATACAAAAAAGCTTCCAAAGATAAAAAAAAGCTTCCACATAATTCAAAATAGATAAAAAAGGGTTTCAAACTACCCCAAAAGACGTATTTCAAGTCACAACCCAATTGAAAGTTTTTCAAAAACAAAAGATAAATGTTTTTGGGTTCATACATAGCGAAAAATTCAAAATAGTTATTGAAAAACCTTAATAGGATTGAAATTAAGTTCCATTAACTAGATCTACAAAAGTAAACCATACCTTAATATATGATTTCCTCATCTGATTATTCAACCTCCAAGACGTTCAAGCGCACGTCCTCTATCGAAAATCCACACAAGAACGGCGACCACAATTTGGAGTATTAGCCCTAAGAGAGATATGAAACATTTTTTTTCTCCACCTAAATCCAGAGAACTCGAAAATAGCAAAAACGAAAATCTTATTTTGTTTTGAGCTTTCAACCTCTATTTATATGTATAGATAAGCCTTCACTTAAAAACATATTCATAATACAATTATTGTATTTAGGCAGTTGAAGCAATGTACATATATGCTCCTATTAATAAGTTATCATATAACAAATCATAAGGGCATTTGTCATGAATTTTATCATATAAAACTCACTACTCTGGACCAATTGAAATTGCGCAAAGCCATTCATTATGTTCGACCTAATAGGTTCATGCGATGTTAGTAGTGAACCAAAACCATTTTGGTACACAAGTCATAAGTGGTCTCTAGTAAGGCATTATGACTACCAAAGTAGCATTAATATAAAAAATCTATACAACCTAATGAGTAACATTTATCATATACTTTTGTCATGCGATATCCTTTGACAAAACATAAGGCATGGAAAGTCACCGAAATGTTAAATTGTACTAGTCTCGATTTTTAATATCCAAGTGACATTTATCATATCAATTCACATGGACTTGACCATTATCAGTCTATCAAATCGAGGGATCCATCGATATCCCTCTATATGAGAAGGAAAAATCATATCTTGATTACACATCTTCAAACAATATTTACATATTAACATATCATAATATTTATAATCATTCGGTTAAAGACAATGTTTGATTATGTCAAATCACTATGACCGTAATGTTGAAGTCTCTAGTAATCTCAAGTAGAAAGGTTAAATGATATACCTATTATGAGTAACACCTATAACTTAATCCATATGATGTTATCATACCGGGTCGGTCCAGTTCCTTATTCCCTAACAAGTACTCATGATATCGATTTGTATCCCTATACGCATGATCATCACATAACCATTAATCAAGATTTACACTGGTCTTAATTCATTATATTTCCCAATATAATAACTGACTAGGGACATCTAGAATATTTTAACAAATATCTATGGATCATATTAACTCCACCTATGTTGTACACTATGTGCGCTACATAGCCGGTCTCAAGTCCGGATAAAGGAGGAGGGTTGCGATAGGTTGACAGCCAGCGTAAAACTTTTGTCACTTTTCATAAAATGGATCAAACATATATAAACGTTGGGGCGTTCCCACCTAGCGACGCGCTGCATCGGAGCCCGGATGTAGTGAAAAATGAGCAAGGGTGTGTTTCACATCGCCGCTTGGGTGTGAAGAAAAATGAGCAAGGGTTCCCACACATAGGACGTGTGTGGGTAAAGAAAGCTAGTCCCTTCACATCGTCGCCGGATGTGAAGAAAAATGAGCAAAAGTTCCCACACAAAGGACGGGTGTGGGTAAAGAAGCTAGTTCAAAACGAAAATGAAAACAAAAACAAAATCATAGATACGAACACTAGATCTTTTAGGCAAAATAGAAATAGAAAAGAAAAACAAATACAAAGGAGAGAAAAAATTCGTTTAGGAACATGAAACATAGGAACACTTACGGAGAAGTCAATAGAACTAGTAGATACCATGATTAGAAGGAGAGTCAATATTGCTTGCCTCCAAGAGACAAAATGGGTAGGAGAAAAGAGTAGAGAAATAGGAAGCACAGGGTTTAAATTGTAGTACACTGGTATAGATAGAAAATGCAATGGAGTAGGAATTGTGGTGGATAATGATTATAAGGACAAGGTCGTAGAGGTTAAAAGAATGGGGGATAGATTGATTCTAGTTAAATTAATTATCGGAGACGAAAAAATTAACATACTTAGTGCATATGCACCACAAGTAGGATTAAGCGAGAGCATCAAACACAAGTTTTTGGATGATATGGATGGATTTATGCAGAGTATACCATTAGATGAAAAGGTTTTTATTGGAGGAGATTTAAATGGGCATGTCGGGGTAAGTAACGATGGGTTTGAGAGAGTTCATAGAGGTTTTGGTTACGGTAATAGAAATGAAGAAGAAGAATCAATTTTAGAATTTGCTTCAGCATATGATCTTGTCTTAGCAAATACTAGTTTTAGGAAGAGGAGTCGCATATAATTACTTTTAGTAGTGGTCATAACAAGAGTCAAATAGATTTTCTTTTAACAAGAAAAATAGATAGAAAACTATGTAGAGCTGCAAAGTAATACTGGTGAAGCACTTACTACCCAACATAAGTTAGTAGTACTTGATATTAAGCTAACAAAACGGAAAAATATGAATAAAAGAGTTAGCGACCCTAGAATAAAGTGGTGGAACCTAAAACATAGTAACCAAGTAGAGTTTAGAGAAACACTACTAAAGGAAAATGTTTGGAATCTTGACTTAGATGTTAATACAATGTGGCTAGAAATGAGTAGTTGCATAAGGAGGGTGGGATCAAACATATTAGGTATATCTAAGGGCTTGGGACCTACAAAGAAGGAAACATGGTGGTGGAACGAGGATGTCCAACGAGCAATTAAGACTAAAAGAGATATGTATAGGAAAATACCTAAGTGTCAAGATGAAGATGCGTACAATCAATATAGAGAAGCTAGAAAACAAGCTAAAAAAGTAGTTAGTCAAGCTAAAACAAATTTCATGGAAGATTTATATACAAAGTTAGGTAATAGAGATGGCGAAAAATATATATATAGGCTAGCCAAATTAAGAGATAAAAAGAAACAAGACCTAAGTCATGTAAGATGTATTAAGGACGAAAATCAAAATGTTTTAACGCGCGAGGAGGATATTAAGGAGAGATGGAGAAGTTACTTCGATAGTTTATTTAATGACGGCCAAGTTGATGCTATAATAGATGAAAACCCACACCAAGAAAGAAATGAAAACTATACACGCAATATTAGAAGTGTAGAAGTTAAAGAGGCATTGAAAAGAATGAAAATAGGAAAGCATGTGGTCCGAGATGAAATACCCATAGAGGTTTGGAAATGCTTAGGAGAAATCGGATTGACTTGGTTGACAAAGCTTTTCAATAAAATTTTAAAATCAAAACGGATGCCAATGGATTGGAGAAGAAGCACGCTTGTGCCAATCTTCAAAAATAAAGGAGACATTCAAAGTTGCTCAAACTACGGGAATTAAACTTATGAGTCACACTATGAAAGCGTGGGAGAGGATAATTGACAATAGGCTAAGGAGAGAAACAACAATATCGAGATAACCAATTTGGTTTCATGCACAGGAGGTCAACTATGGAAGCGATTTTCCTTGTAAGACGATTGTTAGAAAAATATAGAAAAAGAAAAAGATCTTCATATGGTATTCGTAGATTTAGAAAAAGCATATGATAGGGTCCCTAGAGATGTTCTTTGGTGGGTTCTAAAAAGAAAAAGAGTGCACGCTAGATACATAGACACTATTAAAGATATGTACGATGGAGTAGTAACGAGTGTAAAGACATTTGGAGGAGCTACAAAAGAATTTCCCATTACGATAGGACTACATCAAGGATCGGCTTTAAGCCCATATCTATTTACTTTAATTATGGATGAATTAACTAGAAATATTCAAGAGGATATACCATGGTGTATGCTATTTGCAGATGATATTGTCTTAGTGGATGAAACTAAAGATGGAGTGAATAGGAAATTAGAACTACGGAGAAATACATTAGAATCTAAAGGCTTTAAGTTGAGTAGGACGAAAACCGAATACATGCCTTGTGAGTTTGGAAACACTAGACATCGAGATGACGGAGTGATAAAATTAGGGGAAGTAGAAGTGCCTAGGGTAAACCACTTTAGATACCTAAGTTCAATCATACAAAATGATGGTAACATTGAAAATGATGTCACACATAGAATCCAAGCTGGATGGAAGAAATGGCGAAGTGCAACGGGGTGATTTGTGATCGACATGTTCCCACTAAGTTAAAAGGAAAATTTTATAGGGATGCAATTAGGCCGGCTATGCTCTATGGAAGTGAATGTTGGGCGATAAAGCAACAACAATTACATAAAGTGAATGTAGCGAGAAATGAGGATGCTTAGGTGGATGTGTGGTAAAACCCGTAAAGATAGAATAAGAAATATAGAAATTCAAAGACAAGTAGGAGTAGCACCAATTGATACAAAGATTAGGGAAGGGCGGTTGCGATGGTTTGGTCACCTGCAAAGACGGCCTACAAATGCCCCAACTATAAAACTTGACTCAATAGAAACTGTAGAAATTCGACGAGGTAGGGGTAGACCAAAGTTAACATGGGATGCATTAATTAAGAGAGATTTGAATGGTTTGCAAAGCTCACCATCAATTGCACTGAATCGAGCACAATGAAAAAGTTTGATCCATGTAGCCGACCCCAGTTAATTTGGGAGTGAGGCTATGTTGTTGTTGTTGTATCTATAGATCATATTATGAGGTCATGCAATCACTTACAATAAAACAACATACAAAAACGTTTATTTTATTAGCTAAAATTATTAGAGTAATAATATTCGTAGATTGACATGGTGCACATGCCCCAAAATCTCCCACTTGTACTAGGGCCAATCATTCATGTATCTAATATCTAATGACCTAACTTGACCATTATGTTTCGCTTATGGAAGAGCCTTCGTCAAAGGATTTGAACCTTTGTCTTCTGTAGGAACTTTGAAAATCTCCACGTCTCCCACCATAATGATTCTCGAATATGATGAAAATTCTAAGTATATGTTTGGATCGATGGTGTGACCTTGATTCTTTGGCCTATGCTATCACCCTATATTTGTCACAATACAAAAAATAAGGTTAGCAGTACTCGAAACCACACTAAGTTTAGAGATGAACTTTTTTATCCAAATAGCCTCCTTATCTACATCGGATACAACAATATACTCAGCTTTTATTATAGAATCTGCCACAGTTTCTTGCTACAAACCTTTCTAGCTCACTACACCTCCATTCAAAGTAAACATATATCTAGATTGCGATCTAAAGTCATCTATACCAGTTTGAAAACTTGTATCTATGTAACCTCTTACGACAAGCTCGTCTTCCAAATCTTCATAGACCAAGAACACTTCTTTCGTCCTTCTCAAGTAATTAAGAATGTTTTTTTACTATTATCATGTGTCTTACATTGGAATCAGACCGATATCTACTTGTTGTGCTCAAAACATATGATACATAAGGTCAGGTGCATAACGTGACATACATGATAGATCCAATAGGTGATGCATATGGAATCGTATTCATGCATTCTTGCTCATCAGTAGTTTTCGAACATTGAGTCTTACTGAGACTCATACTATGAGACATTGGCAATGACACTCTTTTAGACTCTTATATATTAGACCTATTTAGTACCTTGTAAATATAAACACTTTGACTTAGACTGATCAACCTTTTAGACCCATCTCTATAAATTTTAATCCCAATGATGTAGGCTGCATCTCCTAAGTCCTTCATTGGGAAACACTTCCCAAACCAAGACTTGACACCCTGCAAGATTGGGATGTCATTTTCAATAAGTAATACATCATCAACATACAATACTAAGAAAACAACCATGCTCCAACTGACCTTCTTATATAAACAAGGTTTATATTCATTTTTTTATGAAATCGAATTCCTTATTTGTTCATCAAAATGAAGATTACAACTCCGAGAAGCTTGCTTTAATCCATAATAGATCTTTAAAGCTTGCACATATCTCATAGTAATAATATGTGATAATGACAATTAAAACTCTAATGGATTTAAGCATGGCCATTGGAGAAAAAGTCTCATCATAATCAACACCTTGAGTCTGCTTGGAACCTTTTGCTAATAGCCGTGCTTTATAAGTATGCATATTACGATCCATGTTAATTTTCTACTTGAAAACCCATTTACATCTGATAGTCTTACAACCTTCAGGTAAATTAACCAGGTTCTAAACTTGGTTATCATACATGGATTGCATCTCATAATTCATGGCACTAAGCCATTTATTTGCATTCGGCCCAGATGCATCCTCCTCATAGGTAGTAGGATCATTTTGATCCATAAGCAACATGTTATTACCATCAATAATGAGAAATCCAAATATCTTAAGTTGATGTCTTACCCTATCAGACCTACGCGAGCTTTGTGATACCTATTGAGGTTCAACTAGTTTAAGACTTTATTAATCTTTATCTAGAGATTGAGTGTTTATATGTGGTTCTCGAACTTCTTCAAGACTTACTTTATTCCCATTGTTGTCTTTTGAAATAAACTCTTCTTTCATAAAGATACTATTCAGAGCAACAAACACTTTGTTTTCAGTGGAATTATAAAAGTAGTAACCACTAGTTTCTTTAGAATATCCTACAAATATACACTTAGTAGATTTGTCTGATAATCTTTCTGAGATTTGTCATCCTACAAAAACCTCACAACCCCAAATCTTATGGAAATACAAACTCGGTCTTTTCCTTAACCCCATCTCATATGACGTTTTATCAACTACTTCAGAAAGAACAAGATTCAGTGTAAACACAATAGTTTCTAAGGCATTTCCCTAAAAGAAAATATGAAGATATCCATGACTTATCATAGATCGAACCATATTCAATAAAGTCCAATTTATCTTCCCGAAACATCATTCCATTGTAGAGTTGCTGAAGGAGTTAAGTATGAGACAATCCTATAGTTTTTAAAATGATCATCAAACTCTTAGGTTAAATATTAACCACCTCAATATGATTGAATTGCTTTAATAATTTTACAAAGTTGATTTTGCACTTCATTCTAAAATGCTCAAAACATCTCAAAAGATTCTCCTTTATGTTTCATGAGATGCACGTAACCATATATGCTGAAATCATTGGTGAAAATAATGAATTACTGATAACCACCTACATCCATTGTGTTTATAGGACCACATACATATATATGTATTAGACCCAATACCTCAATTACCTTTCACTGTGTCCAATAAAGGGACTTTTTGTCATATTTCCTAGTATACAAGATACACATGTTTTATATGATTCAAAATTAAATGAATATAGAAGTCAATCTTTGTGGAGTTTAGAAATGTTTTTTTCATTTATATGGCCTGGATGACAATGCCAAAGGTAGGTCTGACTCAAATCACTTGACTTGAATATCTTTGTATTTACGTTAAGAATATGAGTATTTGTAGAATTTTTTATGTTTAGAATATAAAGACCATCAGATAAATCTGCATTCTTATAGAAATGTATTTACAAGAAATAAATTATTTATTATTCACAGTAATGAAATTAAAGCCATCCACATCGAAACATGAAACTGAAACGATGTTTCTGCTCATGGCAAGGACATAATAAAAATTATTTAAAACTAAAACAAGTCCACTAGGTAAAATTAACTCATAGCTTCCTACAGCCAACTCAACAACCTTTGCTTCATTTCTAACTCGTAGGATGACTTCTCATTTTTTTAGCTTTCTACTTTTGGTGAGACCCTACATATTAATACAAATGTGAGATCTACATCTGGTATCCAATACCCAGGTATTACTAGTAGACAAGTTAACTTCAATAACGTAAACTTCTGAAGTAGTAGTTGCACTACTTATCTTTTTCTTTAGATCTTTAAAATAGAGCTTGCAATTTCTGAACCAATGGCCTGGTAAACGGCAAAAATGAAAATCTCCTTCTTTCTCCTTTTCCTTTTGGGACTGTAAAGTAGAAGCAGCCTTAGGCTTGACTTGTTCTACAGGCTTTATAATAGTCATAATAGTCTTGACAACTTTAGCCTTGCCTATGCCCATCTTCTTTAGAGCCTTTCCTTTCTAAATCATCAACATATTTGCAATGAGTTTCTTGCATTCTGCTCAATAGTTTTAATCATCGAATGCAATTATAAGATAGATTTCTTTGTATTATTCATGTTATAGTTCATCACAAATTGTGATTAACTATCAGGCGATGAATTTTGGATCAAATTCATAGCCAACTCTTGGCTTATAAGAAATCTAAGTCTATCAAGATGGTCAATATAGCCCTTTGTTTTCGTAACATGAGGACTAATTGATGCACACTTAGCCATTCTGAAAGAATGAAGGTTCTTAACTATCTCAAACATTTCTTGCCTAGCATGTTGTGGAACATTTCCTTCAGAATCGTAGCCATGTCTTAAGTTTCAATGTGTTCCATGTCTTTCTAAAGTTCAAGAACCATGGTTGCCAACAAATGCATGCAACATCATTTGAGTCATTGACGTGCTTAGTATGTGCATCCTTCATGACTTTTAAAGCATTGGCTGGTGGTTCCTTAGGAATAAGATCATCTAAGACATACAACTTATGTTCATGCTTAAGAAAAATTCTTAAATTTCTAAACCAGTAAAGAAAGATTGTCCCAAACAACCTATCCTTATCAAGGATGGATTGCAGTGAAAAGGGATTAGTGTGATTTGAAAAAGCCATAAACATACAATAAAGATTATGAAAATGTTCATTTTATTATAAAGGAATACACTCCTACTAAAATGAAAACCCTCCCGACAATGCTATGTTAATGTAAGGGACTAAAATCCATGTTTCCCCTAATTTCAAGATAACTTAGGTATGACACTTTGAATTAGTTTATTTAGGTAGGTATCTATTACCAATTACATCATATGTAAATTTTAGTTGTATTTATGAGATTATGACATTTTATGTCTTAGCATGTTATATCTCATCTTATGCCTAAAGCTAAAAACTATTGTGATAGCTTTATCAAGTCTAACCATTTCAAACAATAGAGTAACCATCACTCAACTTGCCTCACTAAGATAAGACAATACACTCTATGGAGGGAGACCCATATTGATGTGATCGAAGCCTTGATAAGTGTTTGAGAATGTATGACACAACAATAACAACAACAACAACAACAACAACAACAACAACAACAACAACAACAACATAGCCTCAGTCCCAAATTTGAGAATGTATGACACTTGAATTAAAACTTGGAAGAATGATCTTTTATTTGTTTCAATGATCATAATTTAAACGCGATAAATATCATATATTACAATGCATGTACAATCACTATACAAGTTAGGAAATTTTACTAATATTGACTACTATACGAATTTCCTTACATTATGAATAGTTAGCAGATAACGAGTTTTAGTTTCGAATATTGAAAATCGCATAAAATCTCATTATTTTAGTTAATCCAATTGACCAAAAATACCGCTTATTTTAATTTCAAAAAATATTAATTAAAACTATTTTTAATTAACTGAGGCCCGGCTCTAACTTAATATCTGATCATAATCCAATTAAAATTTAAGATACTTTTAATCCTTATCTAATATAAATTTATTATATATATCACCTATCTTATACAATTTGTAACTCTTATTCGATTATAAGTGTATGTCTTATCTAATAGGAATATACTAACAAATTACCACAAAGAGATATATGATCAAAACTAATTTCGATTCTTATTCATACAAAAGAAGCAATTGAATCAAGAAACGAAATATTAATCATGCATTCAACACTTGAGTCATATTAAATTAATTATATTAACCTAATCATGATTTCTATCGAGACATACATAATTATTGAACAAAAATGAAATATGTATTTAACACCAGAGTCACATTAACCTAAATATAACTTCTACCATGAATATAAGAAATTCGCATTATGTAATATTAAAAATATATGTTAATCGAAACATTCTAAACATGAGTTATATCATTAAATCAAATCATGTATATGTATCAAATACATGAAGTAACAATATGCTGTAAAACTAATTCTTGATAACGATTATCACAGAATATATATGTACATCATACATAAATTAATGTAGATCATGTTTTCACACATATATACATTAGAGAAAACATGGAAAAACGTTTAATAGAATGATTCTAAGGCTCCAATACCACTATTGGGTCTAAGGTTCATACATAGCAGAAAATTCAAAACGATTTTTGAAAAACCCCAACAAAACTAAAAATAACTTCCATTTAACTAGATCTATAAAAGTAAACCATACTATAATCCGTGATTTCCTTCTCTGATTGTTCAATCTCCAAGACGTTCATGTGCGTGTCCTCTGTCGAACATCCACACATGAACGATGACTACAATTTGGAGTGCTAGCCCCAAGCGAGATAGAAACATTTTTTATTCTCTCCCAAAAATCTAGAGAACTCAAAAATAGCAAAAATGAAAATTTTATTTTATTTTATGATTTCAACCTCTATTTATATATGTACATAAGCTCTCACTTAAAACCTTATTCGTAATACCACTATTGTAATTATGCAGTTTCAAGCAAATTACACGTACGCTCCTATTAATATGATATCATATAACAAATCGTAAGGGATTTTATGACATGAATTATATCATATAAAATCCATTACTCTGGACTAACTAAAATTGCACAAAGCCATTCTTTGTGTGTGACCCAATAGGTTCATGCGATGTTAGCTGTGAGCTAAAACTATTTTTGGTACACAAGGTAATATGACTACCCAAGTAGCATGGATTTTAAAATCGATACAGCCTAATGAATAACATATATTATATCTTTTTGTCGTGCAATATTCTTCGATTAAAAAGGAAATTCACCCTTATTGTTCAATCATACTACTCTCGATATTTAGGTAGACTAAAAACATCCACATTGCATTGATCATATCAATACACTTGGACTTGGCCATTTAACAGTCTAATATATCGAGGGATCCACTTATATCAATCTCTATATGAAAGGGACAAATTGTAGGGCGTAAGGGGTGAGATTTGGAGGAGAAAAACTAAAAGTGTGGCGGAGCTTCGATGACTATAGTGATGGGAGTGATGGTGGCTTATTACTACCCCTGGCGAGAGCGTGGAGACGCCGAGAAACCACCCCCACCACCTCTATAGAAGGAGGTAAGGGGTGGTGTCATGACCATCCCCACCCCCATTAAGCCACCTAGTCCAAGGCTGGCAAGGGAGCCCGCCACCACTGGTCGGGGGAGGGATCACTCCCCTCCTTGGCAGACACCCACACCAAAGGCCTGCTAGCCCCTGGTTCTCAAACTAAGGGCCAAGTAGGCCCTTGGCTTAGTCAACTAAGGGTTGACTTACTCATAGAACTGGTCCAGGACAAGTTCAGCCTTTGGGGGGGTCAATACAGGCATTTTGACCCCTGTACATGAATAGCGGGGGCAAAATTCTCGTCCCCATAAAATGGAGTGAACACATGCTTCACGTGAGATTGAGCAGCGGGTCCCACCCCTCTTTCCTCTTCCCCTATAAAGATGCATCGGGGCCTTGAAGTGAGCTTCGGGCAATACGAAACCCATAAGGTCCACACTAGTGGACTCCTAAGACAAATTAACAAATACTAAACAACATTAAATTGTAAATTGTACAGAATTTGAGTGTTTAATACTTGATTAGATTCACAACGAGTCCCTAAAGAACTCTAAACATAGGAGGATCGAGTAAGAGTCTTACGACAAGTCAAGGTAACTTAGGGGCTTTAACAACACATTAAATTTGGTTTGGTATTAGATAATTAAGAATCATGTTTTGAATGAAAGACTTGGGTTATGGGTTGCATCATGGTATTGGTTTGAATCTCTGTATGTATGGAATGTGAATGCATTTATTTTTCTCATTTATGTTATTCATTGCCTTGGATGCTTGTGTTGTCCCTATTAAGGTCCTAATTAGTAATTGACTCTATCTAAATGCCCCAGGATATTTGTGTTACCATTGAGGGCCTTATTAGTTAACTCCCTAGGAAATTTTAAGGAATTTGCCACCAAGGGCTTTACTTATCTTATTGAATGCATAAGTGTCTTATTTGAGTACATGAGTTCGAGTTCTTCTTCTTGTAAATTGGTGATAGAGGGACATGTATTGGTGGCAACTTCTGATGAACCTACTTTGATTGTGATGCTACTCGTTAGGGGGGTAATGAACATTACGTCCATTAGTGATTTTTATCAAATCAAAAGTAAGTCATCCAGTCATCGGGTTCCTATCAATACCTAGCATGCATTGAATTGAACAACGACTTACATTTATTATTATTTCTTTATGCCCCTTGGCATTAATGATTTGGGTTCAATTATGATTTGTGAATATATTTCCTATTATGGTTTGATGAATCATAGAACTTGCCTTAAAAGTGATGAAAGGATGGCTTCTCACGTGTTCATGGATATGAACCTTACAACCATGATTTTACTTGAATATAAACATCACTTTCATTCATTTATATGTTTTAGAAATTATCTACATGCTTATATTTGCATTTGAATAATGCATCCACGCTTTCTACTCAATGTCAGTTCCTTGCTTTCAACTTCATGTTAGTATTAAGTATTACTTGTACATTTGATGTTTGAGAGAAGTTTTCCTCTTATTGAGCTTTGTTGCCCCTTTTAACTCACTTTATTGACATTTCAGGGTCTTCACCTCTATTTAAGATAGCGACAAAGGAAAGGTGATGCCGTGAAGCCATTCCTATCGTATTTGGTCTTGTTTGATACTACTACTCTATTTTGTTGGGGCATGTACCCTAGGTCAATCTACAAACATTGTTTATATTATAATTTTAGTTAATGAAATAAAGGTTTTCGCTTGTTGTTTTATTATAAGTGATTGCATGTTTACCTTATAATATGATCCATGAATATTTATTGAAATATCTTAAATCTCCATAGTTGGTCATTATACTATAAACTATAATGAATTAATACTAGTGTGAATCATGATTGATGGTCATATGATGATCATGCGTATAGGGATACGAATTGAGGTCATGAGTGATTGTTAGGGAATAAGGCACAAGGCCGAACTGTTATGATAACATCACATGGATTAAGTCATTGTTGTTACTTATGATAAGTATATCATTTAGTCCATCAACTTGAGATTACAAGAGGTTTCAACATTACAATCATAGTGATTTGACAAAATCAAATATTGTCGTTAATCGGACAATTATAAAGATTATAATTGGCTACCATGTAAATAATATGTGAGGTGTGTGTTCTCTCCAATCCTCACCAAGAAATAATAATAGATGATAGTGAAGAGGTGTGTACCCAAAAGTGAAGATTTAATACCTAGAGTACCATGGTTGACTCCATCTAGTTCTTCTCTTCCTTTCTCTTTCACATATTGTTTCTTTGAACCTAAAAGGCTAGGGTTTCATAATTAGATTTCTATACTTAGGTCGAATTAGTGTAGGATTGC
The DNA here is from genome assembly GCA_039657365.1 of Stephania yunnanensis. Taxonomy (NCBI): domain Eukaryota; kingdom Viridiplantae; phylum Streptophyta; class Magnoliopsida; order Ranunculales; family Menispermaceae; genus Stephania; species Stephania yunnanensis. Next base: position 28,752,864 of record CM077580.1, read on the forward strand.
ATAATTATCAAACTATCCCTAAGGCAAGAGTTTTGAATTTTGGGTTGTCACACTTCGTTTAATGTGAGAGGCATAAGGTAGTGAGTTGTTGAGGATTATATATTAAATGGCATACTTTTTTTACGAAGTACATACGCTACGATGTTTTTGGTGGCCAAACTCATTGTGATTACTAAAACATTGAGGGAAAGTTTGTAATTTGAATACCTTTCGAGCAGTGGAGTTTTGGGATTTCGAGGGCATAGTTTGATGCCAAACATAAAAAATCAATACTTTCAAGTTTCAATCGCGCCTTATGTTTTTTAAGCTAATTTTTTTATATTATAATATATTTCTTAATGGCAATTTCTGAATTTAGGTAAGTTTCGAACAGTGAAATTTTAGAATGTCAAGCCAATTGTTGATGTAAAACATACTAAAAACCAATATTGTAAAGTTTCGCTCATGCTCTATGAAGTGTTTTCAACCAAATTTTTTGTATTTCTTAAAATAAACCTTAAAGGCAAAGTCGTAATTTAGCTATCTTTTGGGTAGTGGAGTTTTAGAATTCAACGATAGAGTTTGATTTGAAACAAAAATAGAATCAATACCTTCAAGTTTCGATCATGCCATATGTTTCGTTTGTGCGAAATTTGTTGTATTTGCTAAAATAAGCCTTAAGGGAAAATTCGTAGTTTAGCTAAATATTGGGTATTGGAGTTTTAAAGTTTCAAAGATACAATTATGTGAAACGGGCTTCAAATCAATATCGTCTATTTTTTATCTCGCACCACTCTACTTTTCAGCCAAATTCATTGTATTTTATAATATAAACCTTAAGAGCAATTTTGTAATTTAGGTAACTTTCGATCACTGGAGTTTTAGAATCTCGAGCGCATTGTTTGATGCGAAATGGACTAAAAATCAAATATAGTAAAGTCTCGCTCCTGAGCTACAATATTTTTTGCCAAATTCGTTGTATTTGCTAAAATAAATATCGAGGTCAAGATCGTAATTTAGCTACCTTTCGCACAGTGGAGTTTTAAACTTTTGTGAACGTAGCTTGATGTGAAATAGGAAAGAAAATCAATACCTTGAAATTTTGAATGTGTCCTATGCTTCATTTCAGCCAAATAAATAAACCTTAAGGGCAATTTCGTAATTTACCTAACTTTTGGGTAGTGGAGTTTTAGACTCTTCAAAACATGGTTTCATCTGAAAATAACTAAAAACTAGTAACTTCTAGTTTAGCTCATGCACTTCGTTACTTTTCGACCAAACTTGTTGTATTTTATAATATAAGCCTTAAGGAAGATTTTTAAATTTAGGTGACTTTTAAGTGGTGAAGTTTTAGAATTTTGATCACATAATTTGATGCGAAACATGCTAAAAACCAATAAGGTAAAGTTTTGCACTTGCCCTACGATGTTTTCTCGGCTAAATTCATTGTATATGCTAAAATAAACATTAAGGGCAAGTTCATAATATAGCTACCTTTTAGGGGGTGGCATTTTGGAATCCCAAGGATAAAGTTTGATGTCGAATGAAAAAATCACTACCTTCAAGTTTGATCAAGCCATATGCTTTTTTTTTTGTGAAATTCCTTGTATTTGCTAAAATAAGCCTTAAGAGTAATTTTGTGATTTAGCTAACTTTTGAGAAATGGATTTTTAGGGTTTCGAGGAAATAGTTTAATGTGAAATGGGCTAAAATTAATTCTATCTAGTTTTGCTCGTGCACTACTCTTATTTTCTACCAAATTCGTTGTATTTTATAGTATTGGCGAAAGGCATTTTCTGAATTTAAGTTACTTTCGGGCAGTGATGTTTTACAATTTTTACGACATAGGTTGAGGCAAAATGGGAAAGATCTCAATATTGTAGAGTTTCGATTGTGTCACGTGCTTTTTTCTACAAAATTGGTTTAATTTGCTAAAATAGGTCTAAAGGTAATTTCGTAACTTAGCTAACTTTCAGGCAGTGCAATTTTAAAGTCTCGAATACATAGTTGATGTTAAATGAAGTTTATAGTATAAGGCTCAATTTGTCTAGTTTTTTTTATACACTATGCTACTTTTTGGCCTAATTCATTGAATTTTATAATATAAGGCTTAAGGCTAATTTTCAAATTTAGGTAATTTCTAAGCGATGAAGTTTTCAAGTCTTGAGCACATTGTATGATACGAAATAGGGTAATAGTACATATTGTAAAGATTCGCTCGTGCTCTACGATGTTTTCTCAGCGAAATTCATTGCATATGCTAAAATAAATATTGAAGACAAGTTCGTAATTTAGCTACCTTTCAGGTGGTAGAGTTTTGGAATGTCAAGGACAAAATTTGATATAAAATGGGAACAAATTAATACCTTCAAGTTTTAATCGTGCCCTACGATTGGTTTCAACTGAATTCATTGTATTCGCTAAAATAGTAGGCCTTAAGAACAATTTCATAATTTAGCTGATTTTCAAGTAGGGGAGTTTTAGAATCTCGAGGACATACTTTGATGTGAAATGGGCTAAAAATCAAAATTGTCTAGTTTTAGTCATGCACCAGAATACATTTCGCCAAATTTGTTGTATTTTATAATATAAGCCTTAAGGGCGATTTCTGAATTTAGGCAACTTTTGAGCAGTGGCATATTAGAATTTCAAGCACATTGTTTGATGTGAAATGGGCTAAAAATTAATATAGTAAAGTTTTGCTAGTGAACTATGATTTTTTTGGCCAAATTAATTGTATTTTCTAAAATAAACATCAAAAGCAAGTTCGTAATTTAGTTACCTTTCACGCAGTGGAGTTTTGGAATTTCGAGGACATGGTTTGATATAAAACAGGAAAAAATCAATACCTTCGAAATTCAATAATTCCCTATGCTTCGTTTTTTTTAGTCAAATTCGTTAGATTCTCTAAAATAAGCCTTAAAGGCAAATTTGTAATTTAGCTAACTTTTGGAGACTAGAGTTTTAAGGTTTGGAAGGCATAATTTAATGCGAATCGAGTTAAAAATCGATTTTATCTAGTTTTGCTTGTGCACTACGCTACTTTTCGATCTAATTCGTTGCATTTGATAGATAAGCCTTAAGGGCAATTTTTTGAATTTAAGTAACTGTGACGGCCCCAATTTTCCACGAATTGGGCCCCGCCCGGCCTAAGCCCACGTGAACCCCCGAGCCCGTCTCGCAAGGTCAACGCGGACCTAGTCAGCCTTCCAATCCATTAATTTCAGCACATTCCACATTTTACAGTTGAGTTATTAATATTTTTCGCGTTTTACAATTTAGCGGAAGCAACTAATAAATTAAATAACTCAACGAAAAGTTCAGGGAGTTAGGCAACCTAATTGTGGAACCCAGCAAATATCATCAGATGAGAGTAAATACAATTTATACAAAAGTTCACCTAGCTATGAAGCTTTCCTCTCGCTACGCATCGCATGCGCCGCACTCGATCAAACATAAGAATGACGAGCCCAGGTAAGTAAATCAAAGTAGGACATATATACGACATTTTACAATATCCAAAGTAACGAGTTCATGATATCCATGATCATGATATCCAAAGCAACAGTTCATGATATCCAAAGCAGTCAAATTCATGCAAATATATCGAAAGGAATAAAGAACGCATGAATATACCAGACTGTAAATAATCCATCGATGAGTGATGCCAAATAACAAGGAGTCCCGACCAAAAAGTCGTTGAGTCGCGGCAAAAACCAACAGACTCGGGTTAGGGCGAGCCCCCTCGCCTCACAACCCTAACCCCTGCCGACTATGAGATATCTACGGACCCGGATAAGTGCCCCCAACGTACACTCAATTGGAGATATCGACGTGTACGGATAAGAGCTCATATTCGCAAATAAACAGTAACCATGACTCGCTTGTCAATGGACCCCCTCAATCGACAACAATTTAATGATATGAACAACCACAGTAATTTAATGTACCAGCCATTACGGCCCAACCCCTACCTCGTTCACGTACCGGCACACAAAATATTGTACAAGTCCTTATCTGATTTCCTTACGATCATAGAACAGTAAATAACCACAATCAATGGATAAACATGAAATAATGTATAAATTCCTAACTCGTTTACTTACCTCGAAAAACGCGAACCTCGAAATGTCTCGCTCGCGTCTCGATTTGCGCACCCGACACCCGACTCCTAATCCCTGGTGTCAATTTCGACAGTTTAAGCCCATTTTATTTCAAATTATTCACATAAAAATGAAATTTGGTGAAATAAATCACCTTCCCCGCGTCGTCGCGATTTCGTCGGCCGATCGAAACCGCGCCACCGCGCTGCTGCCTCGCCGGCGGTCGCTCGCCGGCACTCTCGCCGGCCACCGCCGGCGCCGCGCTTGCGCGCCTTCGCTGGTCCGTCCGGCCCGCGCTCCGCGCTGCTGCGCCACTGGCCGCAGCTGCCGCTGCTCATCGCGCCATCGCTGCGATCAGACCCACTGCCTGCTCGTCGGATCCGACCCACTGCCACCGCGCCTTGCCGCCGAGCGCCACCTGCGCCTCTGCGTTGCTCGCGCTGCGACGTCCGCACAGCCGAGCCGCTCCTCCCGTGTCGTGTTGTCCGCCTCTGCCGGCCGGCACCACCACCGCGAACCTCCGCCAGCTTCCGCTGCACCGCCGCCGATCTGCAGCTGGCCGCCGCCTCCGCCGAAACCCTGCGCGATCGTCCTCCTCGCTGCAGCCCTGCGCAAACCGCCGCCGGCCATCGCTGGAGCGCATCACCGCCGCCTGCCGACTAGCTCCTCGCCGGCGTCCGCGTCGCCTCCGCGATGGCCGCCCCTCGCGAGCCGCCGATCTCCTTCTTTCCCCTTTCTTTTTCTCTCCGCCTCTGTTTCTTTTGTTCTTTCTTTCTCTCTCTTCTCTCACGATCACTCATTTTGATCTCTCTTTTTTTCTTTTTTTTTTTTTTTTTTTTTTTTTTTTTTTCAAACTTATCCTTATCTTTTTTTTTCTTTTGTCTTTTTCCCTTTTTTGTTTTTTTCCATCATATAAATATCTTCTCTTTTACTTTTAATTTTTGTTTTTAATTTTTAAATGAAAAACGTTTTCGAAATTCGTGCAACGCGCATCTCGAAATACCAACCCACGCTACACGCATCACGAGGCATATCTGATGTACATTTTTACTATAGCCACGTTTCAGTCCCACGTTGGCATGCGACTCGAGGCGCGTCCTCTAGCATTTTCATCTCATATTTGATTCGAACATACGTATTTCGACGAGTGGGATCCACATACGACCTTGACTTGACACGTGGCACAAGTCAAATTTTCGGGTCGTTACAGTAACTTTCGAGCGGTGATGTTATAGAATTTCGAGCCCATTTTTTAATGAGAAATATGCTAAAACTGAGTACCATAAAGTCTCACTCATGCTCTATAATGTTTTTTTTTTTGGCAAACTCGCTGTATTTACTAAAATAAACCTTGAGGGAAAGTGGTAATTTAGTTAACATTTGGGTGGTGTGGTTTTGGAATCTCAAAGACATATTTTGATGCCAAACAAGAATAAAAATAAATACTTTCAAATTTCCAGCTTGCCCTAAGCTTTGTTTACACAAAATTCATTATATTTAATAAATTATGCTTTAAGGGCAGTTTCACGATTTAATGCGAAACAACCTAAAAATGAAAATCTTTTAGTTTTGCTTGTGTACTACAATACTTTTTGGCCAAATTCTTTGTATATCATACTATAAGCCTTAAAGGAGATTTTGGAATTGAAACAACTTTTGAAAGGTGTAGTTTAAGAATTCTGAGCACATTATTTGATGGGAAACATGCTAAAAATTAATATTATAAATCTTCGCTCATGAGCTAAGGAGAGAGAATTCATTCATAAGATATTGATATGTTGTGGACGCGGTTAAGAATTTTAGAGTTTTGGCATGACCAAAATCAAAGTTATGGATGTTTTATAGTGCTTGATTGTTTTTTCTAGAGGTTGGTTCAATTTGGTAAAAACTTGGATCCAAAACGAGCATCATAAGTCAAAACACGTCAAAATAGGGATTCAGGGAACTAATAATTTTTAAAAAATCATTAGTTGTTGACAAGCAGTTGAGGGTTTTACAATAATAAAAAAACTAAAAGCAAAAGTTTATTGTGAAATCATTTCAACAGAACATTCATAAGTTTGTTGTTCTTAACCTTCTCAAATGCTTCTTTTATTTGCAGTCGTTTGTTCGTCCAATTTTCTTTCAATTTATTTTCGTCAAACTATAATACTTCATGGGACACTCAATTCGACCCAAGTTTCTATAATGAAAATGAGGTATTCAGCTTAGAATGTGGTAAATTATCAATTCAAGGCATTTCCCTTAATTAAATTTGAATTGTTAGTGATTTTTTTATTTCTTTCATGAGGTTTTGATATGAACTTGTAGGGATTGTTGAGAATTGATATATTGGGGTGATTTGTGGCAATTGGAAATTAATCCCAATGATGTAGGTAAGGGTTTTGTAAATTGAATTTGTGTTATTCAGTTGATAACTGTTTATAAGATATTTACAATTAAAATTGATTTACATTAAGATTTTGGACAAATTGGATTATTTTGTTTTTGTTCAAATTGACTCCATAGGCTGTGAAAATATTTAGAATTCGGAATATAGTGGTGTCCTATGTTTGTTGTCGAGTTTTTCGAGTTTAACTGGGAAAATATTGATTTGGAAAAGTTTTATTAGTTCGAAATTAATAAAGTTTACCTAATGACAAGTGTCGGGAGTGTACAATAATTTTCCCTCCATATTATACATTAAATATTTTATTGTAATGGCAAGTAGGGATAATCTTCATATGGATTTATCAAACTTCCCAAGAAAAAATGACTTTTAACGGTGTTTATTATTTTTTCTTTACTTTAATTAAAAACAATAACTAAACAACTAATTCATTCTAAAAATAAATAATAATTAATTAATTATATTATTTTAACTAACATAATTCAAATTCACAATCAATCTAATAGATTAAATTTAATAATAAATAAATATCTAAACAAGCATCTTAAACAATTAAATATAAACCCGCTTTGCATTCCAAACATATTACTTGTACTATTTAGATAGGAATATACTATATAAAGTACCCTAGATCATTAAACTCTAATCGGAAGTATGTAAGATAGTTATTGATTACGGAGGCATAGATAGTAACCTTAAGTAGTTATGAATCTAAAGATTTTAAACTTAAAGAAATACGGAACTTACATCATTCACCCTGATTGGTGAAGTTCTAGTTTGAATATTAGGATCTTTTCCACCACGATAGTGTTTAAAGTGAATCTTAAGGAAATGTGTCTATTCTATTTTAGCATTACACATACATAATGAAACTAATGGAAATGAGATATAAAAGCACAATAATTCATTGCCTAGGTAAATTTTTGAACTAAGAGTGTTCTTAATATAAGGGCACAATTTATTTACATTGTTTTCTAGAATAGAGTAGTTTAGTTAAAACCAATTAAAAAGATACTTTCTTTTCAATAGAGTGAATCTGAATATGTGAATTATGTGCAACAGACCTTTCCCTAAAGACGATATTCGTAATCAATATTAGTTGCTCACATTTTTACTACAATCGAGCCATTATAATTACAACCACGATCAAGTTTTTGGCATTGTTGTCGAGGATAGGTAGCCACACATTAATTTAGTTTACTTTACAAAATTGTTAAGATTCTAATTTCAATGTTTTACTTTCAAGTATAAAAAAATAATAAGTAAAAAGGTTATGTTTGAAGTTTAACAATCGACACTCTATCTTTTGTGTTTTCTATTTTCTGGGAGAATTAGTGTATGCGTAGTAAAGGATAGAACGAATTACGTGCTTTAAGATCCTTAGATTGACAAAATGAACAAAAGAAAGAAAAAGAATGGAATTAAGATGGCAGAGGATCAAGCACGAAATCAACAGTAGGGTCCTTAGAATAAACAACCCGAAAGTGATCTAGTTGTGCAAGATAGAGTGCAGGGAAAATGATGTTTTTGTGACTACTTCAAGCCAAAAGTTCAAGAAAATATACAATGGAGTAATGAGGCTTCCAACCAACACCACCAAGTTCTAATTGAGAGCTTCTCTAATCAACATGGTGCATAATAGCTTGTTCAACGAGCTTGCAAATGAAGATCCAATTGCACATGTGGAGAATTTTCTAAAGAAGTGTAACACTATGCACAATAACGAAATTACAAAGGTGCGAATCAAGATGAGACTTTTCCTATTCTTATTTTGTGGAAAAGAAAAATCTAGGTTAAGAGGACTGAATGCAGGGAGTATGACTTCATGGGCGGGAATCAATGAAAAATTTCTAGAAAAGTATTTTCCCTTAATAAAGGTCAGCGAAAGGCAACTAGAAATAAATCAATTCAAGCAAGAGGATACCAAGTCTCTTGGCGAGTCTTAGGAAATATTCAAAGAGATGGTGAGGAGATGTTCAAGATAAGGATATGTCAAATGGGCATAACTACAAATCTTCTACTAAGGAATGAATCATTACACCATAACATTAATGGATGCCGCAGTAGGTAGTTCTCTACTATCTAAAGATGAAGATGGAGCATTAGATTTTTTAAATCTTAAGTCTCAAAACTCTATAGTCAGTACTCATTCCATAATGAGAAAGCCAACAATTATATGTGAGATCGATTCTCAAGCAGGGATCATGGCACAACTATCCAACCTAAATGTCTGATGGCGAAGCTACAAATGGGACAACAAAGTCAGTAAACGCAAGCAATATAGTAACCAGTTACTCATCAACTAACTATGGTTAATCCAATAGATATGCAACAAGGAGTGGAGTTTGAAAATGTCAACTTCATGAATAACCACAACTATGGAAACAACTTCAGGCCTAGTGGAATGGCTCCTTAAAGGTTTAACAAGTATGTAACAACCCGAACTTCTCATATGGAAATCTTGATAATGCGCTGAAGTTACAGCCAAGTTTGATGAACGAGCCCAAAAGGGAAGCTAGGCCAAAGTGAACAAAATGACTTCATTGAAGTCGATTGAGAAAATCTTGTACACCATTGACATCAACAATAGGGAATTTCATGAGAAGTAAGAGAAAAAGAGGGCAAATGTGACGCAAACTCTAAAAAGGATGGACGATGAAAGGTCACAATCCTTTTAAAACTAGGAAAGACATATAAGTCAGCTTGCCATGCTTTGAATTCAAGAAAGGAATGGCAGTTTCTAACTAACACTATCCCAAAACATAAAGAAAATGTTAGTGCTATTCTCATGATGACCACTATGGCAACGAATGAGCCAATACAAGAGCAAGTTGTGTACAAGTCAGAGAGAGTAAACATTTTAGCTATGAGAAAATTTGAAGTGGTGCATGAGAATGGAATGGAAGTGAGGCAAGATGAACTTGAATGATTCAAGTTACAAAGGATAAGTACATTAAAGAATAATGATAAGAGGAAGAAACAAATGAGAGTTATGCAATAAGATGAAGGGCCTTTTGAAGAAGCACCGTAAGGAAATAACGTTGAGGTAGTTAAAAATAAGTTGGAACTAAAATTCAAGTTCTCGCTAAGACTTCAACTAATAAAGGGGAGAGACCCTGGACATATATGCATACCATAGAGCATTGATGGGCACCAGTTTAGAAACATCTTGTGTGATATGGAAGCCTCATTCAATGTAATGCCTTTCAATGACATATTACAAGGAGATTTGAAGATCAATTGTCCTGATACGACTGATTTGCAATTAGTTAATTGTAACATGGTACCAACAATAGGGAGAATCTTGATTGTACATGTGAAAAAAGTTAGATTGACATTAATCACTAATTTTGAGATTATGGATCATGATATAGATGATGATGTGTGTATGATACTTGAGAACTTAAGAAATTTGAATAGGAAACTTATCCAGAGTTCTCAATGGTTTTAAGTGTTGTCAAGGATCTCGAAACCACTCGGAATGAAACTCGAAGAATAGGTTCAAAGTATGTTAAATTAGAGAAATGTTTTGTGAGGCTATGTAACCAACTTTGAGTTGGTTTGGTGGTAAATAAACCCAAAAGCGATTTTTACTATTTATTGAATATCTTTATACCTGTAATTGCATCATAGTTTGCATTGCATTTCATTATTATTGGTCATGCATACACAGAGAAAGTGAGGGGATAAGCTTGTTTCGAAGTCTAGTTTGCATGAAACTAGGTTTCAAATTTACCTCTACGCCGTCTAGTGAGACTAGCGGAGTCTAACACCAAAAATTTACCTCGACATTTCATAATCTATTGTTATTGTCTATATACTATTTTTGGAATTTGATGATTGACTATAGTTATGAAACAACAATAGAGTGCATTGCATGTCTTGTTGACGTATATATCATATTTTTTATTTGGAAACGCAATTACATGTCTCTATGTATCAAACAAACAATTACAGGAGTACATATCAATGTAGGAATATACATACTTGACATCTTCGAGTTGTTTTTCATGAGATCAGATTATATATGAAGACAAGGTAGGACTAGAAAAAACTCAAAGATTATGGTGATTGTGTTTAAAATCAAAAGTAAATTATTATTTTATAATGTTTATATATGTTGTTTTAAATATCTTAGGGTGAGTGTAAGACATAGAATGTTATTGAATGGTTAAGAGATCTCCTAAGTTAGTTTAAATTATGTTAAGAATCTTATGTTTCAATTTTGGCCTGTTGAAGATTGTAAAGAAGTAATTAACCTATCGAGAGATTCTAAGTTGGTTTATAAAATTTGAATTTCATATATATTATGAATTGCGGAGAGTTTGTCAGTCCTTCTAGGCATATCCCCAATTTGTTGTCTATTAGGTAGAAGTTTTTTAATAAGCCATTTTAAGGAAGGTGCTAGCAAAGTATTTATGAAATATGGTGAACAATCCGTATGATTTCCTAATTTGCTCCACTTGAACAAATTAAGAAATGAGTTTTATTAAGGATATAAATTTAGTTGATTGAAATAAAGAACATTTGGAGTTCAAAGTTAAAAGAATAGATTACGCTAACTAGATTATCAGAGGATTAAGGAAATCCACGCCGATCAGTAGTCCTAATGACGAGGGGGTTGACTAGAAAAGTAGTGGGGTGGGAATTATTTTTACAGGCTTAGTAAAGCAAAAACCTACTTTACTCTCAACCATCCAAGTAATACCTAATGCGTAATAACTACCATGAAAGGTGTTATTGACCAATGCTATTATCATTTTGAGCATAAAAGGATAATAAAACAAGCCTACTATATAACGCAAGATACAACAAAATAAAGCCAGAACAAGATAGTAAAGAAGATAACAATCATAATATGAGTGTCATAGAGTCAGCAAAGTGCAAAATCGGATATAAATTGTAAGATGTGACAACCGAATAGCTTTAAATATATCAAAATATGATCCTGCCTCAATAGATTCGTCTCCAAGCATCATTATGATCCTCTTGGCCATAGATTGGACCTCAAAGGCATAATATAATAGTGGAGGGAGATGATCAACAGACGCCAACTCTCAAGTCCATGGTACCATTACAATTATTCATTTCAAATACGTTTGTACTGGATGCATTCATAAATAAAGAGCTATATAGGATAAGATAAAACAAAAACAACAAGATATATTCAATTTGATTCAAACAAAGTGATCAACCATACACTACCATGAATGCTAGTGTAACTAATTGTATGAAATGATTAAAGATAAAGCAAACCCATTTACCTCGAAGCTACATTGGTATAGGTTCATGATCGTGTTATTAACATGTTTTGTTTGAGGTAAATTTACTCAATTCGTATTAACATCTTGAAAGCAGTATAAAACCCTTTTTGAATCAATGTCATCCCTTCGTCGAGAATACAAAAGTTTTCAAGGTTAGTCACCACTGGCCCGATAATTGTCCAAGCATTATATCTCAATTAAAATTGGTTATTTTGAAAATAACAAAGTCAAATCAATTCTTAAAAAAATGTCCACCACCATCCTAGCACTGTAGGTTAACCCAAAAGGCGCTGAGGCGAAATTGTCGGCCTCAAATAAAAACCAAATGTCATGCCATCAATTCTCCAGCGCTGCATGTTACACTCAACAGAGTTGGGGAATCGTTGGATCGACTTCCCCAAATGCCTATGCAGAGCCAAGACAATGCCCAAGTTGCCAGTAGGCAAGGCACATATGCAGCGCTAGGCACGAATTAAAAATTTCATATCTAAATCCAAATAAAAAATCCCCCAAAAACTCGCATTGATCCCCAATTGTCTAAACCGATAAAAATAGTCATAACCTCATTGTTTTGAACCACATAACCAATCCTATTCATTCAAAGAACGTATTCAAAAACAAATCCATCATTAAAACATAGATTTTGCAAGTCCTTTCGAATAAACCAAAGAAGATGAGATGTAGATAGACCAAATCACGAATTAAAACATTTGGGTTCATCTTCCTTCGTAAAACTCAGTGAGAAACTATGATTTTCATAAAATCGAATATGTGGAGCAACAAGAGGAAATTATAGAAGTTGAGACAAGTTTTTTACCTTTCATTGTTAGATCTTGATGAGAATTCCTTTTCCTCCACCAGATCCAACGAACAAGTATTATAGGGTTCCATTTTAATTTCTCTACGTAGTGATTTCAACAAAAAGTGGATTGAAGCCTTAATTGTGGTTAAAATATTTAGTTAATGATATTAGGGTTTGGTTGACCAAATCAAAGCCCTACTTCTCATCTTGATGCATCTAATTACTATGATGATCTTAGAGTCCATATGAAGTTGGTCCTTTCTTGTATTTTACATAAATACAATTTTATTTATTCAATTTATGTTACAAGTCCTTTACACTTTATTTCCATTTAGTTAAGCTTATATTCCCACCTAAGTCAACTAAATAGTATATAATACACACATTATTCACACCAATACACGCATACCATGTATATATACCACATTAAATTTAATAAAGGGCAAATTATCCTAATTACGATTTAGGGCATTACAATATTCCTAAATTTAGGAAGTTTCATCCTTGAAACAAAAAGTAAGTTGTACCTTAAGATTCGAAGACATTTGGGAAGTGCTCCGCTATATAATCCTTTTGTTCCCAAGTTAGCTCCTCATCTCCATGAAATTGCCTTCATATTTTCCATAGTGGGATCTTTTTGTTGTAGAGGTTCTAAACTTTTTTGTTGAGAATCTAAGATGCATGCCCCTCATACAACATATCTTCCCTCAATTCAACCTGACTTCAATAAATAAATGGTGCATACTTAGTAGGTGTCTTCTGTAGCATGAATACGTGAAACACATCATAAACTCTAGCTAGTTAAAGTGGCAATGCAAACTTGTAGGCAATTAGGCCAATTTGTCTGGTCACTTCAAATGGTATGATGTCCCAAGGAGCAAGCTTCCCTTAAAGCCTAAATCTGTAACATCCTTTCATTGGTGAAAATTTGAGCAACATATAGTCGCTCTTCTTAATGTGAGCATCCTTATGATCTTTATCAACATACTTCTATATATGTCTAGTGCATACTTAAGATCTACAAGGTCTTCCATAAAGTGCCTTAATTGGTGCCATAATAAGACTCACTTGAAAACTCTTATTCTAAGCATACTTGGATAACGGTACATAGTCCTCCCAAGATCCAAAGAAATCCAACACACAAGACCTAAGCATATCCTCCAGAGTCTGAATAAGTCTCTCAGTTTGGCCATCTAGCTAAGGATTTGATGCAGTGCCGATATTGAGCTTGGTTCCTATTTAGGTCTTTAAACCCTTCCAAAATATAAAAGTAAACTGTGTATCTCGATCCAATACAACAAATACTGGGACAGCATATAGCGTCAAGTTCTCATCAATATATTTCCTGCTCAGTTTTGTCCACTGGATATCCCATGTAAATATGAATGAATGACATAGACTTAGTTAGATAATCTACAATTACTCTAACTACATCTCGCTTCTTCCATGTCATCGACAATCAGTCACAAAATCGATGACTATATGTTCTCACTTCCACCTTGGAATAGGTATGGGTTGCATCATCATCTGGGCTTCTGATAACCTACTTTCACTTTCTTATCAGTCACATATTCCTAGATATACTTATAAATATCTGCCTTAATCACGGGCCATCAATACATTCATTTCTTTTCATGGTACACCTTGGCGCTCCCTAGATGAATAATATAGCGTGATCGATAAGCTTCCAGAAGTAAATCCTTTCGCAACTATACATGCAATGGTATCCATATCATATCCCTGAATTGCAATGTTTCATGCTCCCTATAACGGCCTGTTTCAGCAACGTCGTTATCTATTTCGTAATTTTAGACATGGACGCCAGCTCGGTTCCACATGGACACCGCGGTAGGCTAGGACACACGTCAACCTAGGTAAAATAGTAAATTATGTGTTGTATTATTTAATTGTGATACATTTTATGGAATTTTTTGTTAATACACCGCATGTGTGTAGGTTTAGTGGTAATATGGTGCGAGGTTGTGTAACGGGTAGACGCCTCAAAGTGTGTGTGAACACGGGTATCAAAAAGCGAAGTATGGTTACACTAGGGAACTCGACTAATTCATGTTAATATGACCAAGTAATCAAATATAATGGGTAATATAATCGTAGGCTAATTCAATTAAGAAATTAGAACAATAAGTTGTGATGTGTCTCGAAATGCGTGTAAAGATGCGGCGCACTGAATATCAGGTAGTTGAGGGTTAGTGGGATCATAAGTTGGTTAATTATGATAAATGAAACACCAACCTTATGGTTGGATAAGGCTTAATATAATGTGGGTTAGTTAAATAAAAAAAAAGCTAATAGTTTATGCTAAATAAGGAAGACCATGAGATGGACATCTAGATGATTATAATGAGAGAAACAAGGAAATGAGTGTGCTATTGGAGTTATTAATAGAGTTATCGGGTTGTATGGCATAACATGTTTATGAAACACAAGATAATCCTCGAGATACGCATAACACACTTGATCGAAACCAACATATATATACCGTTGTTAGTGGGTTTTCATATCAAACCGCTCAATTTCTCGTGCAATTTGAGAAAATCAGAGAAGATGAGGGGATTCAAGCTGGAATTCAATCACTTTGATATCAAAATAGAGAATCAAACTAAGGTAATTATCTTTTACCTCTATTACTCTATCAAATGAACCCATTTTTTTACTTTTGGTAAAATTCGAGTTGGTGACCCCTAGTTTTTTATGGAAACATAATGAATTAGGGATTAAATGATCGTTTCTATTGGGGATTTATCACTAGTTTTGCATGAATTGGGTTTTTTATTGAATTTGGAAAATCTAGTGAATGTTGGGATTTGAGAATTTTGACCTAATTGTTGTTCTGAGGTGAGTCTAACTGATATTTTGGAGTCACTTTGGCATGGAGAGGATGTAAACCAGCTTAATGTAGCTAATCGAGAGGGGAATGACATAATTCTCGACTTGAAATTATGTTACTAAGGGCAGTTAGCGCACTAACTAGGCTGGTAGCGTGCTAATCATTCTAGGTTTCCAACTTTTTTTCAAAATGCAGAACAATACCGCTAGATTGATCCCCCTAGCCTGCTAACTTCACCTAGCGCTAATGATAGATAAAATATGAATTTAAAGGGATGTTTTGATTATTTACAACTGAGCACCTAACCAAACACTTGAAATTAGTATAAACATACACAATTGAATTCCAAGGACTTAGAAGATCGTGGCTCAATATCGGGGAGCTTATCGAGTCAGATACGAGAGTTTAGGGAGGTTGAAAAGCGGCTTGAGGTTTGTAACCAACTAAAGAACTCTAAGTATTTGATGCTATTTTAAATTTCACTCCAATCATTTCCTTACTATTCTTACTATTCCATTATGTCACTAGGATGTGGGTTGAGGTTAGTCCCCCAGATTTATGGGTTGCGTGTTAATGATGCAATAGGCTATAACATGTGTTACCCGGTCGTCAGTGAATGACAACTTGAGCTTGCCCTTGGTGCACATGTCGGTGACTCAACAGATTTAGCCTGCTGCTAGGGACCAAGTGTCGGCTAGTTGGGCGCGACCACTGGTGGGAACTTGGTGACCCGAAATACAGTCTAGTCCATCTGGAGTGAGCACACACATTTGTTAGGTCAGCTATTATAAATTCATGTTGTGAGCCATTTACAGTTATCTATCTTTACATTCCGTATGTTTGCTTAACAGTACTTCTTGCATTTATTTTTATTTATGCGAATGCTCAGAGGGTTCCTTTGGATTTTACTTGTTGGACTTGTCATCTATCTTTTTGTGATGATTGAGTGCAGATTCTAGTACTAATAGTGTCAAAGGGATCCTAGGTAGCATCATCTGATATCCAACCATCGAGGACCTACTAGTACGTGCTTATTTTGATATTTTGTATTATTTTGGGGGTTAGGAGACTTGAGATTACACTGGGCACGTATATATACGTAATTTATAGTATTGTCATTTATATACATAGTACTTTTTTCGGATTTTCCACATTAAGATTTGCTCTTATGGATAATGTTGACCATGCTAATTTACTTATTTTAATTGCATCAATTAAGGCTTCCGCTGATTTATGTTAACTTGTAAGATACCACCCCCTAGTATGGTTAGGCATTATAATAAACTATAAATTATTGAACTTAACAAACATTTAAACTCCAAAAGGAAATACCTAAGGAAATACGGATAAGCCACTAACTAATTTGACCAAACATACGTGGACACGAATTTCAAAATAAGAGGAGGACGGGCAAGTGCCATACATGTGTAGTTGGGCCTACTGGGCAAGGAGTACATGGAGACACGTCACCCCGAGGCAGCAGGGGTGCGACACTTCTAATCTGGAGACTCCTTAAAGTCAGCTTGTGTTCTATACTTGCGATATTCCGCATTAGCTCTCTGATAATCTATTACTTTTAAATAGCATTTGGCTCCGCTTTCATCTCAACCCGATCTAATCCCGTTACTAAGCAATAATCCTTGCCACGTAGGACTTATCAATGTATTATTCATCCTTTTGTCTTACTATCCTCGTAATTTTCTTTTCGTGATAAGTTTTATTTGTTTCTCGTTATTTGTAATTTTCTAAGTTAATAATGATTTTTTAATAAATTTTAAAAAATTAGCGGAAGCCTTAACAATAATGGGGAAGCAATTAGAAAAGGCATATATGAGGAAATCATGAAATATATCATATGTATATATAACAAAAGTGGCGATAAAAAGTGAAACAAAATGCATCAATTAGGAAATCTAGTCTCTTAGGCCAATACATAACCCAAAACATATAGAAGACATATGTAATAAATATAAAAAAGGAAAACTTACAAAAAACCGAAGCAGATAATAGCAGATGGCTCAAAGGTAGTCGCAGATCTTATACTTCCCCAATGTGCTACTCGATGGTTCTAAAATTGTCGGAAAAGAAGACAATTACAATGATTAAAACATGTGGCCATTCATTCACATTTTTTAATAAATAAGAAATGGTATTAGAAGCATACGATAGCTTGAAAAGGAAAGCTGAAAATAGTACGCAAATAGGTACCAAGTACACCAAAAGAAATAGAACAAATAATCACACAAATTGAGGTAATGTCAGCCATGAGCTTCGTCACATCAGCTTATATATTTGGTCATGAGCTATGTCACATTAGCCAATATGGAGTTCCTATATCCCTAGAGGCTCTAGCCCCATATGCCGCATAACTCGTAAAAATCAAGGAACCCAAATATGTGGACTATCCCACATACACTATACACTATCTTATAACATGTACCCCCACAAGGCCAATAAACAAACATATGCACTTATAGGCGAGTAACATCAGATGGTAATATAAAAGCATGCTAGTTCACAACACACAAGTTAAGAATTCAACAACAATAAAGAGTCTGAAACATGATGTGAATCCAAATAGAATAAATGCCTTGAACAAAATTAAACTATGATTTCGTTTATACCAACCGTAGATAACACTGACATATATATATATATGTCATGGCATTCGAAATTTTGAAATAGTAATAGCAGTCCCAGTGATTGTATTCCAAGAATAAAAAAGAATTACAATGGAAAAGAATGTCCGACAAGTTTTACTTACTTCAAATGCACGTATTTTCCTAAGCTAATCTAGGTACCCACTGCCTGAGAACTTACATCCCGCACTCTATGTTAACTCTCTAAGTTCTTGATGTTTACTAAAGTCAATTAGAGTATGTTTGAACCCATAAAGTGTGTGTAAGTCTTAGTTAAGTGTTTTAAAGTTTAATAGGAAAAAAATGTAGATTTTTGAATACTCATTAAACTTTTAAATTTATAATAATTTCATTTATTGACAAAATTTCAAAATTTTATAGTAGAAATTTAGTGGTTTTTCAAAAGAAATTCAAATATGAAATTAGATTTTAGAATAACAGACCTTATTTGTTCAGAATAAGATTTTCTTTTAACAAGAGTCAAATAGATTTTAGTAGTAGTGGTCATAACAAGAGTCAAATAGATTTTCTTTTAACAAGAAAAATAGATAGAAAACTATGTAGAGACCGCAAAGTAATACCTGGTGAAGCACTTACTACCCAACATAAGTTAGTAGTACTTGATATTAAGCTAACAAAACGGAAAAATATGAATAAAAGAGTTAGCGACCCTAGAATAAAGTGGTGGAACCTAAAACATAGTAAACAAGTAGAGTTTAGAGAAAAACTACTAAAGGAAAATGTTTGGAATCTTGACTTAGATGCTAATACAATGTGGCTAGAAATGAGTAGTTGCATAAGGAGGGTGGGATCAAACGTATTAGGTATATCTAAGGGCTTGGGACCTACAAAGAAGGAAACATGGTGGTGGAACGAGGATGTCCAACGAGCAATTAAGACTAAAAGAGATATGTATAGGAAAATACCTAAGTGTCAAGATGAAGATGCGTACAATCAATATAGAGAAGCTAGAAAACAAGCTAAAAAAGTAGTTAGTCAAGCTAAAACAAATTTCATGGAAGATTTATATACAAAGTTAGGTAATAGAGATGGCGAAAAATATATATATAGGCTAGCCAAATTAAGAGATAAAAAGAAACAAGACCTAAGTCATGTAAGATGTATTAAGGACGAAAATCAAAATGTTTTAACGCGAGGAGGATATTAAGGAGAGATGGAGAAGTTACTTCGATAGTTTATTTAATGATGGCCAAGTTGATGCTATAATAGATGAAAACCCACACCAAGAAAGAAATATAAACTATACACGCAATATTAGAATTGTAGAAGTTAAAGAGGCATTGAAAAGAATGAAAATAGGGAAAGCATGTGGCCCAGATGAAATACCCATAGAGGTTTGGAAATGCTTAGGAGAAATCGGATTGACTTTGTTGACAAAGCTTTTCAATAAAATTTTAAAATCAAAACGGATGCCAATGGATTGGAGAAGAAGCACGCTTGTGCCAATCTTCAAAAACAAAGGAGACATTCAAAGTTGCTCAAACTACCGGGGAATTAAACTCATGAGTCACACTATGAAAGCTGTGGGAGAGGATAATTGACAATAGGCTAAGGAGAGAAACAACAATATCGAGAACCAATTTGGTTTCATGCCAGGAGGTCAACTATGGAAGCGATTTTCCTTGTAAGACGATTGTTAGAAAACTATAGAAAAAAAAAAAGATCTTCATATGGTATTCGTAGATTTAGAAAAAGCATATGATAGGGTCCCTAGAGATGTTCTTTGGTGGGTTCTAGAAAGAAAAAGAGTGCACACTAGATACATAGACACTATTAAAGATATGTACGATGGAGTAGTAATGAGTGTAAAGACATTTGGAGGAGCTACAAAAGAATTTCCCATTACGATAGGACTACATCAAGGATCGGCTTTAAGCCCATATCTATTTACTTTAGTTATGGATGAATTAACTAGAAATATTCAAGAGGATATACCATGGTGTATGCTATTTGCAGATGATATTGTCTTAGTGGATGAAACTAAAGATGGAGTGAATAGGAAATTAGAACTCTAGAGAAATACATTAGAATCTAAAGGCTTTAAGTTGAGTAGGACGAAAACTGAATACATGCACTATGAGTTTGGAAACACTAGACATCGAGATGACGGAGTGGTAAAATTAGGGGAAGTAGAAGTGCCTAGGGTAAACCACTTTAGATACCTAGGTTCAATCATACAAAATGATGGTAACATTGAAAATGATGTCACACATAGAATTCAAGCTGGATGGAAGAAATGGCGGAGTGCAACGGTGGTGATTTGTGATCGACATGTTCCCACTAAGTTAAAAGGAAAATTTTATAGGACCGCAATTAGGCCAGCTATGCTCTATGGAAGTGAATGTTGGGTAGTAAAGCAACAACAATTACATAAAGTGAATGTAGCAGAAATGAGGATGCTTAGGTGGATGTGTGGTAAAACCCGTAAAGATAGAATAAGAAATATAGAAATTCAAAGACAAGTAGGAGTAGCACCAATTGATACAAAGATTAGGGAAGGGCGGTTGCGATGGTTTGGTCACCTGCAAAGACGGCCTACAAATGCCCCAACTAGAAAACTTGACTCAATAGAAACTGTAGAAATTCGACGAGGTAGGGGTAGACCAAAGTTAACATGGGATGCATTAATTAAGAGAGATTTGAATGGTTTGCAAAGCTCACCATCAATTGCACTGAATCGAGCACAATGGAAAAGTTTGATCCATGTAGCCGACCCCAGTTAATTTGGGACTGAGGCTATGTTGTTGTTGTTGTATTTGTTCAGAATTTTATAATACAACATCATGATTGTCTCAATTTTGCTTAAAACACCACCACCTTTAAAAATCAATCACTAAATCCATACGTGGCAAAAAATTGAGATTCTTTATAGTATGTTCAGTGGGATTCCATAAAAACTCAAATATCCAATTAGTTTTCAAAAATTATTGGTCAATAAAATCATATTTGCATTTTTCAGGAACTTTAAAGTGTCATAACCTCTTCAATCTAACTCTATTTTTTGTAAATAAGTACAGCAAATTAGGTAGAATTTCGTAAGGAATCTAATGGTATCATCGAATTTCACAAACATGTTCATTTGGCCACTAAAACTCGAAAAAAAAAGTAGTGACAAAACTTGATTTGTCCAAAACTTGTGATTTCCAAACTTAAGACTTAAAAGCACAATTAGATATTCAAATAACTCATAAAAATAGTAAAGAAGTATGTCAAATTTGTTTTCATCCAATGTCGTATGATAAAAGTTACGTAACTTACTAATTGAAGCATATAGTTTGAGAAATTGTTACCTAAGATGATGATGAACTCCAAGCTATTAATTTTCTTATATAAGTTTAATAAGTTGATTTTTTCCTCCTCTAATTACCATTGAATTCTGAAACTCTTATCTTAGATTTTACTTTGATTTGCATTGAAATGAAGAACTTTCATATATATATATATATATATATACCATCCTAGGTAATGATCTTAACACTCAACTAAAATTATCGTCTCCATTTCAAGGTGAATCAAAAGCCCACACTCACCCCCATTATCTCCACAATATAGACACAAATCTTAAGGATTCAATTTCAATAAGTATCTCGAGTCTTATCCATGGTCCAAGTTTATTTACATAAATTTAGGTGTGTTATTTATGAACTATAGTACAATTATATTAATGCATATATTATGATTTCATTAATGCGTGTACTTCATAAATTAACACTCACTAATAACTCTCTACCCAGTTCCTTCACCTGCACACATCTCAAGGAATCTTCGCGTGATCGTGTCTCGATGCCTATAAATAATAAATGGAAATGTCATTCGATAATCTACGCACTTTACAAAAAAAATAGTGAATTAGAAATGAAAATCGTAAGGAAATCTTATTCCATTCCTAATTAGAAATATAAGCAGTCATACTATGGTGGGAAACAATTTTACTATTCATAGACATAATAAAAACAAAATAGTGACAGAATCTAAATTTTATCGCAAAAAATGGGCCAAATTCCATGCCAAAAGCTCACACACTAATGTCGCATCGTACAACACTAATAATAGTCACAATTTACTAACTTCTTAGGTATGTAGTGACGTAATTACATAATCAAACCCACAAAGACTAGGGTTAACTCTAGCTTATCAATTGGGGTTTTTAAAAGAAAATGAATCTAAACTAATAACTAATTAATAACTAGGAAAGTAAATTGGAGAATAAATAAACATAAATAAAATTAAACTAGCGAATGAAATAATAATTCCATATCAAAAAGACACAATGACCGATGTAAGTAGAATTTAGTCATCAATATTAAAAACTTATTTCACATAAAGTCTTATAGATAATCTTATAGTGTTTCACGACACTTTGGCATCCTCATGTCAATGGAAGAAATGTGCGACATAACTACATACTAAATAGACCCACTACTAAATAGACCCACAAAACCATCAAATATGTCGTATGTTTTCAATAGACTAACAACATTAGTACTCTATGAGAACACCTATCATAAGCAGTAACTTGCATCGAATTGTCCACCCGTCAAATGTGCAAATTACAAACCACTGCTACCTGTTATACATCCCAATTGCATAGAGGCATACCAGTTCGAAACAGACAAGGCCCCATTCGCCACCTAACGTAATCCCCGTTACCGAGAGGCGGTAGGATCAATAGTAATGAATTTTAACCTAACTAGTGTGCATATGCATTTACATATCAAGTAAGTAGAAGTTCTAAGAATCCAAGTCATAATAAAGAATCTCATAACAATATTGCACTCAAAAGTACAAGAATTTAATTAAAAAAATGAAAATTAAGAAATTTATTTCATAAATCACTTACAGGTCTCCTTGATTTATTCTATAACTTATCTTATTAATACCATATCAATCTCCACTACGAAACACAAATAAAAATATAAATTTATAAAAAAAGAAGAAGAAGAGAAAATATGAACAGAATAGAGAGGTGGGGAGGAGAAAATAGAATGGGGAGAGTAGAATAGAATGTTATATAACCGAGAGAGGATAGTAGAGTTTTATTTATAGTATTTTTAGTCTCTAAAAGAGAGAGAATCCTTGAAACAAATAGATGTGATTCATTTGAATCGAATAGGTTAATTAATTGGTTGGATGATTAGGTGATCAATGCTTCACGTCCGTCGAGGAGAGATCAATAGCTACTGATCACGATAAGAAGGGCTGGCTCGTAGTTCGAGAATGATCCAAAGGAAGCTCGGTTCACATTTCTCAAATGAGGAGAGGGAGAGAATGTTGGGAGGACACATACGCCTAATACCATCAACGCATCTCGAAGCAGATCAGATTGATGCGTCTGCTGCTAGAGCTGGCCTACGGACACGTCGTAGCGCATAAGTGGTAGAGCTCGTGGAGAAGAATCGGTGAATCTGTAGAAGGCGGTGCACCTCGGGTGTTGAGGCAATGTGGAGTAAAGAGAATAGAGAAGTCGAGTAGGGTGGTACACAGTCCTGACTCGTGTCCCAAGGTGAGATGGAGAGTACTAGCTCATTGTGTTCTCCATGTGTGGCACATGCTAACGTCAACTCGACTTTCCACCCTTCCTGATCCATACAAAATGCGTGTCTCGAAAAAAATCCAGAAAATGCTAATGCACACTACATTATAACTTTACTTAGCCATGTTTCCTCAATTCCTTCAAACAATGCATCGTAAAACATCTTTCGAACCACCAAACAACTAACATGGACCAATGTGGATCCCACAGAACTGTTGCGAGGTATAAGCTAGTGCACTTTCCAATGCCAATCATTATATACACTCCAAAAGGACCTAATTTTAATTTTTTAATTTATGTAGAGGCAGTTCAGGATGACCATGGACAAAGTAGGCCCATGTCAACCACTACTACTACATTAGGAGAAGTAGCAAGCGCAACCAAATCAAGCCGATCTACTACAGCAACAAGACAATTTTGATATGGAGATAAAAGACTAGGTTACAAGGGAGTAGCAGCTTGGGGATACTTTAGGTATCTGTTATGGTTGTTTGGATAAAGTTTTAATTAATAGTTATTTTTTGTGGATATTTTGAGGACTGGGTTCTATAGGATAAATAGTTTAAGGACATTTATGTATCTTTTATATCTTTTATGGTCATGTAAATAACTTGTGAATTCGTAGTTCTTTTCATGTATATTCAAAGGGCAGAGTTTCCAAAAGATGAGCAGCTTGAGGAAACTTAGGTATTTTTATGATTGTTGTAGAACTTTTGGATTGGTAGTTCTTTTATTGATACTTAAGTATATTTTATATCTTTTATGCTAAACTACTCCTTTGGGATATTCACCAACCAAATTGTAAGTTTTTTTTTCTCATTTGCATTTTTTTGTTAAGATATATTTTGATTATTATGTGAAGATTCTACCTTATGAGGGTTCCAAGCAATCGAGCACATCATTTTGTTGTTCTTTTTCAGGTTTTGAAGTTTGGGATAACCATTTCGATTTTAGTGTTTTATTTAAAAGAATTTGGGTGTAGAAACGGATTAGCAATGGAATTCATGAACTCCATTGCAAATCCATGTCTAATTGTCGACAAAATAGCATAGGTATTTCACTTAGAAACTGTGGTGAACTGGGTGTTGAAACATAATAGAGACGAATTAGCAATGAAATTCATGAATTTCATTGCTAATTTGTCTCTAATTTCTGACAAAATGACATAAGGTCTCAACCCCAAAAGTAGGAAGAAAATGTGTAGGAACTGAATAAAGACGGATTCACAGCAGAATAGATAAATTTTATTGCTAATCTATCTCTAACTTACGACGTAATAGCATTGGAATTTAACCCTGAAATTGAGTAAAATTTGATGTCCATCTCTGATCTGTCTCTAATTTGAAACGAATTAGAGACAGATTGGAAGCTAAAACATTCACTTTGGAGGAATCTTTATCTCTGGTTCATATCTAAATCCATCTCTAATTCATATATGATTTGTCTAAAATCAGCAACAAAACCTTATATTCGTCGCTGAATAATTAGAGAAGACAATCGTAGAGATGGAATTCCTTCTATAATTATTTGTACAACTCGATTATAGACAAAATTTAAGCTGATTAACCATGGAAATTCCTATTTTTGATAAACTATTTTTTCATAGTGACATATACATACACACACTAGGAAAATCGCTAAACAAATATAAAATATACCTCAGCGACACGTAAAGGTCATACCACGTATCTATGCGCGGGTCCCATTTTCTGTCTCAGTTATCCTGACTAAGGGCAAAAAAAGGGCTAAAGATTTTAGCCGTTACTTGATACTTAATACTTGTTCACTAGTTTTCAAGCATCTAACAATTTTATTTTCACTCGGGCCCCTTAAAGATGCATTTTGGTATCATCCATCGAAAGGACGAATACATAGTATCAAATGCACCAACTACCTTTAATTTATAGAGAGGTAAGTAAGAGGTTAAACTTATAAGGATCGGGATGTTCCTTTTTAAATTAAACAAAAATGGGGATTGTTGAATACAAAACTCAACTAAACTAAGAATTAAATATAAAGAAAAACAACTCAATTACTTAGAAAAAGAAATCAATAAATATAACACTCTAGAACATAATGTGAATTGAAATTCAAATGATCAGATTCGTTCGTCGGTTACAAAAGGTTGTTTTGGCACTAATTTCTATAAATAGGCTTATAGTAACTCTTGCTCCCTTGGTTCTCTACATGGCAATGAAAGGAATGTGCAAAACAACCATATACTAATTAGATAGCAAAACCTCCAAACATGCTAAGGATTCTCAACAAATTAGAAGCGTTAAACTAAATGAGAACACCTACCATGAGAAGCAAATAGCCTCAAATTCTTCAACTAGTCACGTGGAGATTACAATACACTGTTACCCTTCTTATTTCTCAATGACATAAAAGCACATTAATTACGACATACAAGGTTTCACTTACTACCTAATGTGATCCCCCTTACTGAGAAGCTGTAAGATCTCTAGCGATAGCTTTTATCTAAATCGAAGTGCCTGTGCACTAGCACCACAAGAAAGGAAAATTTTATAAAAACAACGTAATTAAGAACACGAAAACTAAAATTAAACAATATGAGAACTAAAAGAAAAAAAACCTCCAACATCCTAAAATCCCTAGGACTAAATCACATTGGTCTAGAACGTGGAAATTAGCCATTCATCGACAAAGAAAACAATGCAAAATAAAATAAATACTTACTAATAAAACCAAAACAAAGTCTTTCCCCCTCCTTGGGGGTGTTTTCGATCTAAGATCGAAAGAGAGATGAAAGAGGAGATATCCAAAGTCGTTCGAGGGTTTCTTATTTACTGTAGAAGTGTGACAAGAGTTAATCTAATCCCGAATCTTGCATATCCGCAAAGTACGAGACTGCCAATCTTCGGAGCTATGTAGCGCTTGACACGTGTCAGGTGTGTACAATAATTTCCTCTTTTATCTCATACTTAAGTTATTTTGTAGTAATGGCATGTAGGAATCGTCTTTATAGGGTTTTATCAAACCTCTACATGAAAAAATACTTTTAAAGGTTTTTATTATTTTTATTATTTTATTATTATTTTATTTTATAATAATAATTAAATAAACTAATAATTAACTATAATATAATAACACATAACTAGCTATATTATCTTAATTAACTAACACAATCCAAATTCATAATCAATTAAATAGATGAAATTCAATAATAAATTATCATCTAAACAAACATCCATAACAATAAAACACAAACACTTTTTGTATTCCAAACATTTAAATCCAATCCATATAGTCATAAGCATGCTATATAAAGTAAGATAGATCCTTAAACTCTTATCATAAGTAAGTAAACAGCCTTTAGTCAGCCATTTGTTTCCTTTATACAAGTAGAAAAGCCAAGTTCTAATTCTATACATTGACATTAACTTCACGCCATAGAACTGCATTATACATTATGAGAACTTCGAACTACTAAATCTAACATCTTCTAACTGTTAGTTCAACACTATATTGAGATCTCTAATTTACCTAGAATATTTAAATGATGTTTGCCTTTCAAACAATCCTAGTTACTAATTCGAATAGACAATGAAACAATATATAACAATACATATTCTAGACTATGCAGGCCATACAAAGATTATGATTAAATCAATCGATATTAATCTATTAAATAATTGAAAAAAAAATTACAATAAGTTTAAAGCACTAAGCACATATTGATCTCATAACTACATTGCAAAATGAATCTAGTTTACGTTTGAACTTTGTTTAGATCAAACAAACTACTCAGTCATCATCATAAAAAACATTGTAATAACATAAATAAAGACATAATTTAACATACCTCTGAATTAAAATACTAAAATCTTCAAATCTTGTCCAAAGCCAATAAAATATGAAAATAATAGATAATCGCTCAAAGAGCAATTGAATTTAGATCTATGTACTCCAGGGCATTTAATTTCATAACTCTAGAATAGTACTTATAGTAATCTAAGTATTAAACATCTAATATTTTCTTGAACAAGTACTTATATTGAATTCATGAAATCTTATCGATTCACAACAATTTAGGTGTGATAAGAATTGCTAGGTAAATCTAAAAAATTAAGCTCACTAATCCTTTCATGTGTCCATCAATTTGGTCAACAATTATGTGTCCTCAAGGAATTGTTGAGAATCGTTAGTATAAAAGTTTAGTTCTTTTTTGCTTCCTTAGTATGCATTTCTCTATATTTCTTTTACTTAATTATTCCTTTATAATCTTCCTTTTTCATTTAGTTTTTCATATTCTCTATTTATTACTTGAGATATAAAAAATAAAGATAAAACCAAGTGTAATATAATTTTTTACATCTAAAATCATCCTTAAATGAACTATAAAACATATCTGATTATTGACTAGTCAAATACCCCTAAACTCATTGTTGGACTAAGTGGTTAGTCATTCACATTCCTACCGAGATTTTGATGGAAACAAACAAAGTGAAAATGTACTAATCAAGTATTTCAGTTTGTGTTAAAGGATGCAATACAACACATCAGGGAATATGGAGACAAACAAACAAGGTGAAAATGTATTCAAGAAATATGAAGAAATTGTCGGAATAAATGATGCAATACAAGACTTCAAGAGCATTCAAGAAATACAAGTTCAAGACTCGGCACAAATGAAGAAATGAAGAAGAAAAGTTCAAACCGCAATTTGTAAAACCAATGTAAGGTATACAAATTCTTTCACACAAGCCAAATGCATTAGTTCATGCATACATCAAGTTTTCGAAATCATTTCTCAAAGTCTTAAGTTGATTTCAAAATTTAAAAGTGGATTTTAAACACCTAAATAGGTAAATGAAGTTAAACAATGTGAAATCATGTGTGAATGGTCATTTACATATTAGAAGATCATTATAAATGTTTTTGAAAAAGAAAAACTTGTTTTTGAAATGTAAAAGCTGAAAAGTTGCAGAAAGCCCCTAATAAGTTGTGAAACTTTGAATTTCCGTTTTCGGGGTTTGTAAAACTATCCAGGACCACCCAAGTAAGCTTAATGAATCATATTAAACATGAATAACATGTTATATAAGGGTTGGTTAGGTCCCGGACAAGTTTAAGGGTTGCTAACACAAAGGAACAAATTACATATTCGAAGTTCTGAAGTTAGCGCGCTAATCTTGTCGTTAGCGCTAAGATAAGTGTTAGCGCGCTAACCCAAAGTATTAGCGCGCTAATTGCACTCGCACGCAATTTTTGACTTTTGGAAATCAAGCTTTGAATTTGAATTTTTGATTTCCTGGATTCCTAGAACGGTCATAAACGGCTATATTGGAATTCCTACCACTATAAAACCACCTCAAACTTGGTTTTAAACAAGAAGAACAAACACACTCAAAATCAATAGATCTACAAAGTAGAAATCATATTTTTGTGAAGAAATAAGGGAGATCTCGTGGCGTTGTTCTTTAGCTCACATATCCAAAGACATTTGAGGCTTTCAAAAGGAGTTCAATAATCACTCAGGAGTGATCTCTTGTCATTCTTCGGTTGTAAGAAATTTCTAGATCTACAAATCTTACTTGTGCTTAATCTATATATTTTGAGTAGTTGATTTGAAAATCATTTTGGTATGTGTGTTTGAACATATTCTCGAGTTTTTGTACTTAAAATTTATACTCTCAAACTCGAGATTGATTAGAACAAAAGTGTTGCACCTAAACTTGATTCTTATCAAACTTTTGTTCTTAGCCTTGAAATCGGTTTTCATACAAATGTATTAAGTTTTTGAAACGATTTCAAATTTGGAATTTGTAACAACATCTTCTCGAGTTTTTGTACTTAAATTTATCTTATCAAACTCTGAGATTGATTTGAACAAAAGTATTGCACTTAAACTTGATTCTTGCTAAACTTTTGTTCTTATACTCGAAATCGGTTTCACACATATATATTAAGTTTTTGAAACGATTTCAGATTTGG